>JAPFRF010000004.1:10858750-12212500 GCA_029282475.1 Phrynocephalus forsythii
ACTACAAGAACTGATTTGAATAAGCACTAATGAAGAACTTAAGGTGCAGTTCAGAATGGGGTAGCAGCAGTTCTAGCTTCAGAAAGATATACTTGTTGCTTATCCTGCATTATAGGCTATCGCAAGAAAGTTTTTGATAACTTCTCCATCTTCATACCTTGTGGAAAGGTGGTTTAGCGTGATTGTCAATCTTCTTACGAAAAAAAGAAATCGATTGTAAATCATTGATAACATGGAGATTTAAGACTACACCTCACTAATTTGAAGCCATATATTGAACAATTGCTATCAGAGCATCAGGCCTCATCCCTCCCATTAATAGCATTATTTGTGTATTAATTCATTCCAGTTCCAAATATTTACTTGCATTTTGTGTCTTTTGAATAAAGATATGAATAAAAAATGTACATGTTTTTCTTTTTCTTTTTTCAATTGTCCATGCTATAAAAGCCCCTATCAAAGTGAGTAGCACTGTGTCAGCTGTCCAAAACACATTAGAAGTTAATAAGTTTAGGAAGCCTAAAAAAAAAAAAAAAACAGAAACCTATAGAAAAAAAAAAAAAAGGGCAAGTGGTCTACGGGGCAAAAAAGTTTGGTAAACTCTGATATAGATGATCCATTTCACTGATGAATAAATTAATATGGGTATATTTAATCCCCCTATTTTATTTCTCACAGATGAAGAGACTAACATGGGGCATAGGAAACCTAGTCCTTCAATCTTGCAGTAAGATGCTCCAAAGTATGTCCAGCAACATGACAACTAAAGATAAGTGTTGCAAAAAAAAGTATCCCCTTTCAGCAAATTTACAGTGAGTATTTGAAAGAGAAGTTATTGGTATTCCTCCTGTTCAGGAATCGTTGCCCTCAGTTCGAATTGGCTTCGTCTCCAGGGGTAGAAACTCACAACCAGTTCTACCTGTATGTGCAGTGTTGTCATATCATTAAATTGACTTTATAGACCTCTGTTGGCTGGGATCATCCATGTGACTAACTAAGCAACTAAAAGGGAGTCGGACTGGATGATCCTTGAGGTCTCTTCCAACTCTATGGTTCTATGTGTAATGAATTTGATGATTTGCTGCAGCAGCAGTTCAGAACGATAAAAGGAGCAAAGAGAACTTTTGAAAATATTAACATTTCCACCATTTGTTTCTCAGTAGATATTTCTTTCTTTCAGAAGTACTACCCTGGTGTCTGGTAACATTCATACGGTCCCTGCAATAACTGAACAGGGAAAGCTGTGGAAGGAAGGCAGTCCAGAATATCATCATCAATGGGCATTATGCTTTTCATTATTAACCAATGGGCAGTTAAAGTCAATTGAGTGGATCCAGCTGTTTGTTTTCTTCCCAGAAAAGAGGGTACGAAACACATGTTTCTTCTAAGTAACGTCTATCTAACATTTTGTCTTGCCCTGGTCCTTGTGTAGGCTTTGCATGTAGTATTGCTTACTACAAGTTATCTTTATGGCTTGATTTTGGTACATCATAGCATTTAATTGTTGTTTTCTTTTATGTTTTACTGGTTGTTTACAAAAAGGAACACTTCAGGGAAAAAAACAAGAATAGATAAGGCTAAAATGAGGTGGAAGGCATAGGGGAAAGATGCTTGATACAACTCATTTTTAAACTAGGAAGAAGGCCTGTGGCAACCTGACTGGCTATTCAGCTTGAGAGAGAGAAAAAGAGACTGTTTTAATTTCTTTGATTCCCACTGAAATGTATTTCCCTGGTGACTGTGTTTAATTGTGTTAAGTACTGAGATAGTCACAACTTGAAACCATCAGGGTAGTCTTTAACAGTACAGCAGTGTGCTGACCCTTTTGAAAGCAGATTTGAAGCACTTAGTCTTTTTCTTCCTCATAGTAAAAAGTACTGAACCATGTTCATCACCCTGAGAATTCTTTTTTTTTTTTTTTTTACATTCTGTTCCTCTTGCTGTAAAGCCTGATTATTATGTTGTTCTATGAACCCTTTCAGATGACACCCAAAAAGAATGTAAAGACTTCCCTAGATACTCAGAGAGGCTGAGTGCTATGCATTATAATGGACAAGGGTTAATCTGTCGCAACCTCCAGGGTATCTTGAATGTACTGATTTAGATCTCCCCCAACTTATTCCAACATTTCAGAGTGGCTATCAATATACACTTGGATATTTGTATTTTTAACACTGGGGACAGCTGAAAGCAGCAGGAAAAGAGGAAGTTCAAATAAGAGATAGGCAGGGCTGATGATGATGATGATGATGATGATGATGATGATGATGATGATGATGACGACGACTACCACACCACGATGATAGGACCTTCTGAAGGTCACTAACTCATAGGGCTGCTCTAAGTCAGAAATGACTTGATAGCAGGGAACAACAACAATTCTACTTTTACAACAACCCTGTGATTGACATTAGTCCAAGAAGCATCAGTTTGCCCCTCAATTGATATGCTTTACGTGTGTATCTCAGGGTGATTGATTTTACAGCACATCAGCAAAGATTCCTTATCTCCCATTTACTTTAAGAATACCTGCAGCAAAAATGACTTACCACACCATCTATCACCTCATTATAAATCATACTCTTGAAAATGAAACAAAAAGCAGCAGGTAACTAATAACTGCAGTCAGGTCTGGCATTGCCAAACAAATCCTTGAAAGAAAAACATTTTAATAAGAGGTTGTAGATTTACCTCCAAAAATTCTGAAGACTACATGACCTATGAGACATTTTTATTCATTTCCTGACAGCTTTTTACCATATTTTGACCACATAGCATGGCAACATATTTTACTATACATCCCTTCTGAATGTATCATGCACAGATTTCAACAAGTCCTATCATGCATTGTAGAGTCTGAAAGCAGTCCCTTGGAAAAGCTTTTGTGAATATGTCAGCTGTCATTCTTTCAATGAAACAATAGTCACCTTCATGGTTCCTCTCTCTATCAAGTTCTTTAGAAACTTGTGTTTCACATCAATCTGTTTGGTGCATGTGATGAATTTCTCTCTTTCTATCCGAATGATGCAGCTTTGGTTGTCCTCAAAGATCTGGGTAGGCTCTGATTGCTCCACTCTGAAGTTGCCCATTACGAAGCCAAAGTGGCTCCCTGCAGGTCTTGTCAGTGGTGATCAGCACAGACTCTGTGGAAGATAAAGGTAAAATCCCCTGTTTTTGACTACCCCGTGATATTGCCCCATTTCCATAGGTGGATTTATGATCTTGCGTATTCTCCGCCCAGTCAGCATCTGTCCAACCTACTAGTTGTAGGTTACTATCTGCTGGAAACCTTAGCTTCAGATCTATGGCTTCTATGAGGCACCTGTCAAGCCCCGCACACAGAACACACAGCAAGCCAAGTTCAGTTCTTTGCCAGGAACTTTAGTTGTAATCCAGATAAAGTACAAAGTATAGTCCGAGTCAATCCAGATTAATTTACAGAGCCAAATGCCAAGTTCAAGGGAAACAGAGAAACGTCGTAGTCAGGAAGCCGGTCCAAGGTCAGGAAACAAAGTCAGGATAACACACAGGAACATGGTGGCAAGGTAAGTGACGCGTTGCTCCCACAGAGGGTTCAGGGTAAACTTGCTAGCTTTATCCTAAAACAGGGAGCACACCCATATCTCTGGCAAGGCTCCTGCTAGAACTCAGGGCTTTCAGATCTAATTCTACGCCTATCATTAAAGATCATTTCCCTAGCTCTCCTGTTAGTTCTCCTTTGCAGGATCCTGCTCCTAGCCCTTATAGGAGGAGGAGATGTGCCCTCAGCTGCGTCCTCAGACTCAGCTGCCTGCTGAGTTGAACTACAAGGCTCCTCCTGCTGCTCTCCAGCATTTAACCCTTCACATTCAGGTTCCATGACAGGCAGGGTCCTGGCACTATCCCCCTCCCCATGGTCCCCCTCTTCCGATGGGCCAGGTTTATCTGGATAATTATCATGAAATTGCTGAATCAACTCCGGCGCATGTAAGTTAGGCACCGGTTCCCAAGATCGATCTTCTGGTCCATACCCTTCCCAGTCCACTAAGTATTGCAACCCCCCGATGTATCCGGGAATCCAAAATTTGGCGGACCTCATACTCCTCTTCTCCTTCTACTAAGATCGGTGGAGGAGGTTCAGGATTTGGTGGTCGGTTGGGGTCAGGATTTTTGGCTGGGACCAAGAGGGAACGATGGAACACGGGATGGATATGGAGGGATGCAGGTAATTGTAGACGGAACACCACTGGGTTGATCTTTTCTAGGATGGGGTAAGGGCCGATGAATCGAGGATCTAGTTTCCGGGATTGCCCAGGATGTCTCAAATATTGGGTAGAGAGCCAAACTTTCATGCCTGGATTCAACTGTGGACCTTCTTGTCTTTTCTGATCCGCTGCTTTTTTATATGCTTCCTTGGCATGATTGAGTTGTTCTTTCAATAATTCTTGAATGCCATGAAGTTCTTGGATATAAGCATCAGTAGCTGGCACAGAGGTGGAAGGAAGGGTGATAAGCGGATGACAAGTGAACTTTGGTTTCTAGTGCCTTGTGCATTGCTTGCCAGAAATGAGAGGTGAATTGGGGTCCACAATCTGAAATAAGGTGTTCAGGTAAACCATGAAGCTTGAAGAGGTGTGGTAAATAATGATGAGCTGTTTCTGCTGCGGTAGGAGATTTAGGACAAGGAACGAAGTGGGCCATTTTGGTGAATGAATCTACGAAGACCAGGATGAAGGTAAACCCTTTTGAGCTGGGAAGATCCGTGATAAAATCTAGGGAGACAGCATTCCAGGGACCAGAGGGTGTTGGCAAAGGATGCAACAGACCTGAGGGTTTAGCCACCACATCCTTTGCTTGCCGACAAACTTCACAGGAACCCACATATCGGGCAACATTAGCACGGACCTGTGGCCACCAGAACTCTCTTGTGAGCAGATTGCAGGGTTTTGTAAAGTCCAAAGTGTCCAGCAGGTAAAGAATCATGAGATAGATGCAATACCTGGTTACGAAGGGGACCAGCAGGAACATATAACCTCCCTCGATGTAGTAATAACCCTTGTTGTGCAGAAAACTCTCCATGCTCCCCATTCTGAAGTTCTTGAAGATGTTGCTGAGTCCATGGATCTCGAGCTTGAGATTCCCGGATTTCTTCTGCCAAGCTGGGACACGGATTCGTGGCTGCGAACACAGAAGGAGGCAAGATGGGTGCCACTAAGGTCTCTTTCACTGGTGCCGCATATTCAGGTTTTCTAGATAATGAATCAACTTTCTTATTCTGAGCCTCAGGAATATACTTGATACGAAAATCGAACCGGGAAAAGAATAAAGACCACCGGATTTGTCGCTGAGACAATCGCTGAGCTGTTTGTAAATGTTCCAGGTTTCTGTGATCAGTTAACACTTGCACAGGGTGTCGAGCTCCCTCAAGGTAATGCCTCCATACATCAAAAGCTGTTTTGATGGCCAACAGTTCACGCTCGCAGATCGTATATTTCTTCTCTGCGGGTTTTAATTGCCGAGAATAGTAGGCACAGGGACGCGGGGTTTGGGAGGGATCCTCTTGTTGAAATAATACTGCTCCCAGGGCAACACTAGATGCGTCAGCCTCCACTATGAACGGCAGTTGTGGATCAGGGTAGCGAAGTAAAGGCTCCGAGGTAAAGCGGGTTTTCAAGGTAGAGAAAGCCTTCTCTGCTTCTGGAGTCCACCGGAAAGGCTCTTTGGGATGAAGGAGACGGTTTAAAGGTGCAGCAATATCAGCGTAAGCAGGAATAAACTGACAGTAGTAGTTAGCGAAGCCAAGGAACCGTTGCAAGTCCTTACGATTTTGTGGTTGCTGCCATGACAACACAGCCTCTACTTTCTTGGGGTCCATGCGGATTCCCTGGGGAGAAATGATATGCCCCAGGAATTCACCTTCTTCAATGTTAAACTCACATTTTTCCAGCTTAGCATAGAGTCCGTTCTCCCGAAGACGCTGTAAGACCTGACGAACATCTTGAACATGTTGAGCTGGATCAGTGGAGTAAATCAGAATGTCATCTAAATACACAATCACACAACGATCTAGGACAGGGGTCCTCAACCTAAGGCCCCAGGGCCGGATGCGGCCCTCCAAGGTCCTGAATCTGGCCCCTGGGACCAATTACAACCCCCCACCTACCCCTGTTTTGTGAGCAAGCCAACCTCTGCATCTGCTTTTGGACTGTGATTCGGCCCCCAGTGGTGTCTGGGTGGTGGTGGACCGGCCCGCTGTTTGAAAACTTTGAGGACCCCTGATCTAGGAGATCCTGGAAAATGTCATTCATCATCCTCTGAAACACACTGGGTGCATTGGTCAGACCAAAAGGCATTACTAAATGTTCATATTGACCGTACCGGGTCCAGAATGCAGTTTTCCACTCGTCTCCCTTACGGATACGTACCAAATTATACGCCCCCCGAAAGTCCAGCTTAGTCTAATACTTAGCCCCTTTCAACCGGTCCAAAAGTTCAGAGATTAAGGTGAAAGGGTACCGGTCCCTAATAGTGATCTTGTTTAGTGCTCTATAATCATTACAAGGACGAAGCTCCCCTCCGTTCTTCTTGACAAATATCACTGGTGCGGACAATGGTGATTTGGAAGGCCGTATGAACCCACGTCGAAGATTTTTATCTAGAAAAGCCCTCAATGCTTCTAATTCTGGTTCGGACATGGGATAAACTCGCGCCACAGGAAGAGGTGCCCCAGGAATCAAATCAATGGCACAGTCATAGGGTCGATGTGGAGGTAGCTTGTCAGCCCCCTTTTCCTCAAATACATCTGCAAAGTCTTGGTATGCCTGAGGCAAGACAGGGTCAGATGTATCATGGGCAGATGCCAGTACAGTAGAAGAATGTTGCTTTGAACAAGGAACCTTGAAATATAATTCCCCTTGCACCCAATCCACCAGTGGATTATGAGCTCGCAACCAGGAAAGTCCCAAAACAAGAGGAAACCGGGGCATTCGGGTTACATTAAAGCTAATCTGCTCATTATGATCCATTACCTGAAGAGTAAGGGAACAGGTTTCCTGAGCTACCGGCCCAGAACGAAGTAACCGACCCTCAATGGATTCTACTAACAAAGGAGTGTCCTTATTTTGTACTGGAATCCGATGGTACCACACAAACCCAGCATCCACAAAACAGTGAGCCGCCCCAGAGTCTACCATAGCATACACCGGAATCTCCCGACCATCAGGGAGCCCTAGAGTCACAGGTATCAGAAAAGGTCCTTGAGATGTGATAGTATTGCCTGGGAACCCTTCGGTATGCTCCATTCCTCGGGGTTCCTTCAAGGATGGAGCTGCCCTTTTACTGCTGGAGAGATAGCAGCATTTATTGAGGAACGCTTCAAAGGGCAATTAGAAGCAAAATGTCCTCCTCCCCCACAGTACAGGCAGAGATGATGAAAGCGTCGTCTTGCCTTTTCCTCTGGGGTGAGGCGTGGTCGAGCAGCTCCCAGTTGCATAGGCTCTGGATCCACTTCACAGGCCTCCCAGAATTGCAGATGAGACACAGCTGGCAGAGGTTGCTGTTTGCAGTTCTGGCCTCGAGAGAGACGACGGCTTTCCAGGCATCCATCTATTCTCAGACACAGGGTAATGAGTTCCTGCAATGTGTTTGGTTGTTCTACCCTGCAGAGTTCATCTAGCACTTCATCTGCCAAACCTTCCATATACTGAGAAATCAGTGCCGGCTCGTTCCACTGCAAATCCTGAGCTATCAAACGAACTGCAGTGGTATAATCAAACACTGAGTCTTTGCCCTGTTTCAAAGCTCTGAGTCTCCTGTTGGCGGTAGCAGCCTGCACGGGATTCTGAAAGGCTGAAGAAATATGGTTCAGGAAAGCCTGATAATTATCCAGCAAAGGTGAAGCACTGAGGAGTAAAGGAGTCGCCCATTTAGCTGCCTGTCCCTTCAATAAACTGATGATAAAACAAAACAGTACTTGGTTTTGCAAAGCTTCCAGTGGAGTCATTCCAACAGCCCCCTCCTTCTCCATTCTGCTTGAATAAGTTTGGTGGGTGGGAGCAAACTGTCAAGCCCCCGCACACAGAACACACAGCAAGCCAAGTTCAGTTCTTTGCCAGGAACTTTAGTTGTAATCCAGATAAAGTACAAAGTACAGTCCGAGTCAATCCAGAATAACTTACAGAGCCAAATGCCAAGTTCAAGGGAAACAGAGAAACGTTGTAGTCAGGAAGCCGGTCCAAGGTCAGGAAACAGAGAACGCCGTAGTCAGAAAGCCGGTCCAAGGTCAGGAAACAAAGTCAGGATAACACACAGGAACATGGTGGCAAGGTAAGTGACGCGTTGCTCCCACAGAGGGTTCAGGGTAAACTTGCTAGCTTTATTCTAAAACAGGGAGCAAACCCATATCTCTGGCAAGGCTCCTGCTAGAACTCAGGGCTTTCAGATCTAATTATACGCCTATCATTAAAGATCATTTCCCTAGCTCTCCTTTTAGTTCTCCTTTGCAGGATCCTGCTCCTAGCCCTTATAGGAGGAGGAGATGTGCCCTCAGCTGCGTCCTCAGACTCAGCTGCCTGCTGAGTTGAACTACAAGGCTCCTCCTGCTGCTCTCCAGCATTTAACCCTTCACATTCAGGTTCCATGACAGGCAGGGTCCTGGCAGCACCTAGCTATTCTTTTCAGAGCTGAGTTGGTGAATTGACTTTTCTGCTTAAAATTTCTACAGCAGTGTCTATATCTGGTCTAGCTGTGGTTGTGACATATAGCAATTTTCCTATGGCTGCCCTGTACTTGTGATTGTCAGGTAAGAGTTCACTTTACCCAAGAATTTTGTGAAAGTCTGTCTGCATGGGGGTTTTAGTACCTTTAGGCTCCTTCATGTACAACATGTCCAAAAGTTCAACTGGCTTTTGTCTTTGACTTAAAAGATAACTGTCTGTGTCTTTATCTATCTGTATGCCCAGGTAATATTTAGCTAAACCTAGCTCTGTGATTTCCACTTCTTTGCTGAATTCCTGTACTATCTGTTTATATTCTTGTTCCTGATACATGATAATAATCAGATCATCCACGTAGCATAGAATATATGAAAAATGACAATTTTGGTTATGCGTGTACAGACATTGATCTGCACACCCTTGTTGGAATCCATGTTGAAGAAGCAGTCCACTTAATTTGGTGTTCCAAGCTTTTACCCTTTGCTTAAGTCCATAAAGTCCAAACTAGTTCTGGATGCTTATCGATGAAACCTGGTGGTTGTTCTATGTAAAGTTCTTCTTCAATATTTCCATGTAGAAATGCTGTTTTAACATCCAGGTGTTTGACAAGTATTTGTTTAGATGCAGTGTTCTTATTATGCTATGTTTCACAACAGGTGCAAAGACCTCATCAAAGTCCTCTCCAAATTTCTGTTGGAAGCCTTTTGCAACCTGTCTGACTTTAAAGCATTGGACTTGTTCATTTTCTCCCCATTTCTTCTTAAAAACCCATTTGGACCCTATGGCTTTCCTTCCTAGGGGAAGCTAGTGTCCAAGTCTTATTTTTGTGTAAGGAATCTATTTCCTCCTGTGTAGTCTTTCTCCATTTGGCACACTCTAGTGTTGACATATTCAACTTCTTCCCAGGTCATTGGTTCATCTGTGTGTGATGATGTTGTGAGGTAGGACAAGCGATCAGGTGGTACACCTCAGTTGGTTCAGGAGGATGGTCTGGCTGCTGGTTCCTGATCTTGCAGTGATTCAGGTTCCTCAGCTATCCCAATCACTCCATCCATATTCCCTTCTGAAGGTGTACTCACCTACTACTGGTCATTTCCATCATCATCCTGGCATTTCTGTGAGGGGCTTGACAAGACTGTGTCTAGGAGAGATTGACTGCATTGTTCTTGTTCATTGGTGTCTAGTAGAGTCCGTTTTGTCAATTGTTCTGTGTTCATCAAAATGTTCATGCCTTTTATTGACCTCACCAGTTTTCAGATTGAGCACTCTATATCCTAGTACTCCAGAGGTATACCCCACCATAATGGTTGGTTTAGTTCTAGAGTCCAGTTTATGCATCTTTTCTTTGGGAATGTAAGAAAAGGCAGTATTCCCAAAACTCTAAGATGAGACACATTTGGAATTTTTCCATGCCGAATCTCAAATGGTGTTTTATTTGTTGCCTTAGTTGGTGGTCTGTTTTGTAGGTAGGTGGCTGTGAGGATAGCTGCTCCCCAAAATTTGGTTGGAAGATGTGCATCAGCAACCATGGATCTGGTCATCTCTACTAAGTATCTCAATTTCCATTCAGATTTCCCATTCTGTTGTGGACAATAAGCAATTGAACGTATGTGTGAGATGCCTTGTTCCTCTAGAAACATTTGTGTGTTATGCCCAACATATTCTCCACCTGAATCTGAGTTTGAGGCTTGTGGTGGGATTAGTTTTCTACTATTGACACATATTTGTTCAGACAATTGAGGGTTTCACTTTTGTCCCTGAGTAAATATGATACAGAGGTTTGAAAAATTGTCCAAGAAAATCTATTGCCACCATTGAATTTACATGAAATGAGCCACATAAATCAGTATGTATTAAGTCCTGCACCTTTTGCTTCTTTTCTCAGGATTTGAATGAAATTAGGGACTTATTCCCTTTTCTGTAAGGTAGTGTATGTATCTATTGGATTTATTTGTGTCATGTTTTATCTCAATTCCTTTGGCAAGGCCTTTGTTCTGTAATTCCAGGATGGCTTTGTTGTCTCTGTGTCCAAATCTCCAGTGCCACAGTTCCAAGTAGGTTTCACCTTCTTGCACCATCTGTGCTGCATTGCCCTGCACCTGTTTATCTAGGAGAACAACTTTGTAAATTCCATTAATAGAAATATTGTACCATCCTTTTCAATAGTTCCCTTTTTTCCTTGAAAACACACTTTAATGCCTTTTCTTGCAAGGTCAGATGTGCTGAGTAAACTGCATTTTAATCCTGGTACATATAGAACATCTTGCATGTTATCTATGAAGCCTGTGTCTCCTAAAGGGCACACCAAAGATATAGTCCCTTTGCCCTCAATGTTTAAGCTGTTTCTATCAGCAACCTGGATTTCTCCATAGACTGAATCAAAAGTTTCAAAGAGATTTCTTTGATTAGCAATATGGTTACTACAACCACTATCCAGTATGAAAACATTTGTTTTGAATCCTTCCTTGAGTTTTCCCTTTGGCCTTTGGATCTCCCTCTGTGACTGAAAGTTGCAGTCTGCACTTTGTGAGTTCTTTGTTCAGAATGGGGAGAGCTACCATTGGTTAGGGACTCCTTATTTGCATAGCAATCTTTAGATCAATGCCCCATTTTTGGACAAGACCAGCAAGTATCATGTGATCTATTGGGAGGTATGGCCTTATGGGTTCTGCTCTGAGCAATGTAACTTGACCCATTGTTTTCAGAAGAGGGATCTGGTACAGATTCCTTGCACTCATCTCTAAGAGCTTTTAAGGCTCCCTGAAAATTTAGGTTTTTGAGCATTAACACATGTACAAAAAGAAATGAAATTTTCTCCAAGTGATGCTAGCAAAAAAACTCTGAGTTGTTCATCACATAATTTGAATCCAACTGTATTCAGGTCTCCCATAATAGTTATAAACTCAGAAATATATTTCTCACAGTCCTTTTTGTTACTAACACAAAGCTGAATTAGCTTTTGTACAAGGGTAACCATTGAAATTTGACGGTTTGCACCAAAATTTTCCTCTAGTGCATTGAAAATTGATTTTGCTGTCTCACAGTTCTGTCTGTATATATTCAAGTAGATTATCATTCAGACTGTGCATAATAACTGATATTGCATGTCTATTATGCTTGTCCCTTCACTCTTTCTCTATGTCTACAGTCAGTCTATCTTCATTCAAGCAAGATTCAATTTCTAAAGTTCGCATATCTGCTAATAATCTCATTTTTCATCTTCTACAATTTTAGTAGTCAGTTCTGTAGGATGACCTACCAAGATCTTTACTCTTAGTAGCCATGCTGAGGCTTGTTCCTTCAGAAAAGTATAAAGAAATAAGTTTACTCACAATCTCAACTTGTATCAGCAGGCTTTCTTAGTTTCATAGTAAAGCAGATAAAACTAGAAGAAAAAAACACTCCCAAAACATATGGTCCTTTTTTTTCTCTATCCATGTGGTGATGGGGAGAACGGAGAGAGATAAGACTACATCCTTCTCTCAGGTGGGAAAATGCTGGACTGAAGCCAAAATGGCTCTATACTACAAAGACCATGTGGCTAGAACAGGAAGAGGAAAGGAGTGGCATTTGTAAGCCCCGGGAAATACAAGTCCCTTGATTGGCGTCCATGCAATAAACCAAGCAGGCTAGGTAGTGCCATGCATAACCCCTTCCACATACAGCATACAATTGAAATCAGCATGATAGATTGATTCACTTATCCAAAATTTATGAGCAGTCATGGAGTGTAATTCTTCCATGGTGGAGCATCTGCAGTTAGACGACCAGGAGATAACCCAGTTAAAAACAACAGGGCTCATATGTGAATGACCCCTTTGGCAACTGACATAAAACAACAACAGTTGGCTGTACAATGAACGATTGAGCATGCAGGAAAAAAATAAATAAATAGGATTTGGGCCAGTAAATTTAATGCCTAATATTTTGTATCTAGCACCATTAGCATGATAGTTGTTTCATACCAAGGCAGGTAAAAAAGAAAGGTGTTGAAGGGAGATCATAAATTAACCCTGACAAAATTAATTTCACACAGTATTGTTCTCTCCCCACCACCCTCTTCAAAAACAGACTTTTCATAATTATAGGCAGACGTTTCCTAGTGAAAATGGCGTTAATTGTTTTTAAATAAGGCAGACAATGCTGGATTTAATTAGTGGAAAGGCTTCCTGCATCAAAAGCCCCACTGATTCCATGCTAACATCAGCACACTGCTGCACCTAAATGTTTTTTTGGAGCCGGCTTTGTTTTAAACAGAAACTTCCAAACGAGTAAAACAATGGTCATGCTATGAGCAGATTGGACCTAGCTGTGCAGTAAATACCTATGGGCTTGCTCTGAAAGGCAAATAACAACATGCAGTGAAATAGCTTGGAACAGCAGTCCTCCACACTGAACTAATAAGATACGCATTCAACAAGAGTCTGGGTTTTCAGAACTAATGAGAGTCTCTATACATTTTATTAGAACTGTTTTTTGTTTGGTTGGGTTTGGGGGTTTGTTGTTTTTTGGTTCATCAACTGAGAGAGTTTTCAAAAATAAATGCATACCAATAAAGGCTTGGACACAAAGAAACAAATTGTTTTCAAAAACAATTTGAGTAACCTGTACAAAATGTCCTCAAATGAAATATTCCAATTCCCCTCCGCAATAAAACTTTCTTATTCTGGTTTAAAGAGGATGGGGGAAAGCAGATTTAGTGGGACTATTCTACCCCACTTTCCTTGCTGATTCTGTGCTTTTCCCCACCCCAAAAGCCACCCTGAGAAGAGAGGTTCCCCTCTCGGGATGTATGACAAAGATGCAGGACTCTATGTCAAATGGAGAAGACCAACCTCCATTGCTGTTCCAGTCACGCCTGCACTTTTTGCATTTAATTGTATATGGAGAATGTGTATTGGTTTTGTGTGTGTGTTTGGAGGAACGCACCATATTCTTTTCTGACTTTCAAACTGAAGGCTCCTTTCTCCTCCATAATTTGTGCTGACAAGGCCCAAAGGAACAGCTAATTAACATCTCAAAAACATGTTCTCCAAAACCTTTCACTTGATATATGCCACGTCCTTAGAAAGAAGCCTCTTGTACCTGACCTGACAAATTTTTGGCATCTCTCAAGTTTGGATAAAAGTTTTTAGAAAACTTTTAAGAGATTGGTGTGCATGAGAGAACACCCAACTCAGTGCCATGACTGCTGTCCTGTGACATTTCTCCTAGTAGGACTTGACCACCTAAAGTTTGATCTAAGGCATTTATAGTTCCTGTGATGTATGTGTGAGCTTATGTTAGATTGGAATGTGTATATCTCTTGCATTTATTATAAAGAAAGGGATAATTTCTATAAAAAAATCAGTTCAAGAGAGGAAAGTTGAGGGTGTCAATAGGGCTTCTTACATTTACCCTTTCTTGATTTCAGTAGATTGAAAGTGAATCTAATCCTGCCATAAATAGTATGGAAAACATAGATGCACTGAAAATTAATACTTTTTGGGAGAACATTTTCTGAAAGAAAGAACATTCTGAACCAGGTAGAGACCATTAATTAGCTCCCAAGCATGGTTTTATATAAGGTTTTCAAGGGGCTCACCCCCCTCCCAGGGGTTTAGCTAATCTTGTAAAAAAAAAGAATCTTATTGTTCTTTAAATTTGTGTTACAATGAAAGAGACAATATACATTGCTTTTGTGTTTCCAGGCTGAAACAGTTGTGCAACTTCAGTGTTTCCCCATCTTTTTCAAGTCATGCCCTGCTTTTTACAGCAGCCAAAGAATCTACAGCCTCCACCACCACATTTGCATAAAATTGGGGCATTTTTAATGGGGACAAGAAAACACATAAAATAGATTTTACATAATTCACTTGTAATCTTATATTTAATTTGGTGGTTGAACTTGCATCTGAGCAACCAACTTCAAAATTTATAACTGAGTATTTGTTAAACTTATTGCTTCACACACACACATAACAATCTCTTAATGGGTTCTGGGAGGTAGAGGTAACAAGGGTCAGTTAAAACTGGGCTTTACTGGAGGAGAGTGAGTTTTCCCATAGAAAAGGAAACATTCACTTTTTTTTTTGTCCTGCCTTCAGGTGGTGGCTCAGCCACGGCCATTTCCTTAGCCATCCTCCCTAAAATGGAGTCAAGGAGGGGACACAATTGCTTTGGTACTAGCCACAATAGTCCTTTCCTTCTCCACTACCATTTATCCCACCCCATTCCTAGCCTACCACTGCCTCCTTGCCTCTCAACTCTCCCCATGGCCAGCCTGGCTTGCAAGGGCAGGGACTGGGCCTTGCCTCCCACCCAGGCCTCCTGCCCAAACCAGGCAGCCAGCTGCCTGGGTTGGGAGCCACCACCAGCTCCACCACCAGAGAAGGAGAATTTGCAGGCAGGGGTGACCCATTGCCCAGGAGCTCCACAGCAAAGAGTGAAGAGAGATTGGCTTGGGAGTACAAGGGAGGGAGGGAGGTGCATGCAGAATGAAACCAGGGAGGGTGTTGAGAATCAAGGGCAACACATCTCCTTTCTCCAAAAACCATGGCAATTCCCCCAGAAAACACTCTTCAACCCCCATGTGGGTCTTGACCCACAGGTTGGGGACCCATGTGCGATTGGAGAACATTTGCTTCAGTGACGCACTTGCGTTGTTACTAAAGTTGAATGACATCTTCATTGCAAGTTGCAAACCTCATTGGTACTCTCTGCTGTTCTAACATTGCCCTTCATTACATAGGCAGCCATACTGGTTTCTGTGGCAGGTTGTTCTTTGCCATTTTCAACACCCTGGGCATGTTTTTCAGTTTTTACAGTGACTGACTCTTCATCCTCTCTGAACTTACACTGGCCTTTGAACCAAAAATTATTGCAACAGACTGTTGACTGAATTTAATTCTCAGGTTCTTCTAGTGCAATTATCCTTGTGTATGAGACTCCACAGTTCTCATTCTCATATTACTTAGTGCAAAAGTTTTGTAGAACAGTTTGAAATGATCTTTGTGTTGCTCTCCAACAACCAGTGACAGGCATGTAATAAAGTCAGCATGAAATTTGATATCTAGCCATTGCGTGTCTTTTTAAATGACATTTTCAAAATGTGGTTTCGGACTGACTTGCACAGAAACACCTGCCAGGCACCAAGGTACAGTAGATGCTTTTATCTGCCGAGCAGGAATTTTCCAGAGTTGGGTTTAATTTTCTGGGTTCCAGGAAAAGTAGTGAGCAGATCGGCAACAAGGAAAAGGTGGAGTTGCTTACAAATCATTTTTGTAATCTAGAAAGCAGGGAATACTTATCTACAAGCTTTATGCATTGAGCAGGTCAGGGGAACTGGATCTCTGTAAATAGAAGTGAAAGAGTCATATTCACAAACTTCCCTTTGTATGAGGCACAAAAAGGTCTAGTTGCTAGCAAAAGTCCAAGAGCACCAAAACTTGTGTGCAACTCAGTTCTGGATTTAGGAGGAAACCTTCAATTGCTTACACAAGCCTGACCTCAATACATGTTTATCTTTGTAGGTAACATAAATGTAGCACTTGTAGGTAGAGATGGGCACAAAATGAACAATTTTTCATTTCTGTTTTTGTTTTTTTGTTTCGTTACGTAATGAAATGACAAACAAATTTTGTCTCTAAAATGAAACGAAACGAACAGAAACACCAGAAATTTTGTCGTCCGTTTTGTTTTCATTATGGCAATACATTGAACTGCTTTAAATGCTAAAAAAATCACAAAAAATTGAAACAAATGGTAACGAACCGGTAACGAAACAAACAAAAACAAAAATGAATTTTTGCAAAAATCACAAAAAATGGAAACGAACCAAAACGGACCCCCTAAACGACAAACGACAAACAAAACACCATTTTTTAATTCGTGCCCATCTCTACTTGTAGGCAAAGATGCAAGTGAAGTATTTGGAATTTATATGCTGCTTGAAACATTTCATCTGGCTTTGCAAATCTTGCAAGGATAAAAGTCAGTCAAGTCTTTTGAGTGATTGCTGGGGCAACTGTGGTGGAGCTGGGAATGGCCAGAAAATGGGGGAAGCATCAATGGATTGTACTTGCATTACTCCTGTACCCCAGTTGCCAGGAAAATATCATCCCGTTGCATCAACATACAGTATTTTAAAAATCCACCATTCAAGGTATACAATAACCACAATCTCCTTGGTTTTCTTTGACCAGTTTTCATTTCCCCAACTTTCCAAAAAGTGCTAACCCTGTAAGCATTTCACTTCATTATATTTGTTTGTTTCTGAAAATAAAAAATGAAGAGGGCAAACCAGTCATCATTTCTTGCATTTGAAATTAAGTTGAAAAAGGTGGGAAAGGTGGGAAAGAGAATACTGAAGTAGAAAATGCAGAAGGTAGTCATATAATGTTTCAGCTGATTTAGGCCTAAGTGAGACATGCAGTAGTGGATCAAGTAGGCCCACTATTGAACGTCCTGAAGATGTTGTTAAGTATATCATAAGTTTATACAGTATGTCATTTCAGCATCAGTGGCTAAAGAGTTGTCCTTGATTTGTGTTCTCAAAATGTTTTAAGTGGGGTACTATGCAAAAATTGTGTTTCGTTCAGCCATGCTGTTGGGAGAAGGGACCACTAAAGATGAAGAGCTTTCGCTACAAAGGAATTCATGGACTGGAAACATGATGAATGAAATTTTGAGAACCAGGCCGATGTTTCCTCTCAACTGAGTTTAGAGAGACAATGAGCTGTTTGGAGAACCAGAAAAAAATAGCACCTATTTTAGATACAACAACCCTTTGTGGACATCAGAAAATAGTCTTAAGAGGCACTGACAACTTTGGTGCTATTAGACTGGAAGACCCAGATGATAATTATGGACATTACTGCACTCTTTTGTACTTTCAAAGTAGAAGCAGAGACAAAGTTCGAAAGAATTACTTAACAGAGATTGCAGGTACCAAAATTATGTTCACCTCTTTAGTCATACAGAATAAGAGCACTGGGCTATATGGGAAAATTTTCCAACAAGAATTGTTTCAGAAATAAATGCAGTAGAATGGTTTTCTGTACTAGCAGATGAAGCACAAGACATATCTAGGAAAAAGTTGTTGGTCATTTGCAGTTATTATGTAGAAATAAGTGGTAACAAGCAAACACCACAAGATTTCCTGAGATTTGTACCAGCTGACATCAGTTATTATCTCCAATCAGTTGAGTTGGCTATGGATTCTTGTATAGGCTTATTAAAAATAATCAGCCAGGGATATGACAGTGGTACCATAATAAGCAGGAGATGTTAGGAAGTTCAACCGAGAATTTCCTAAAATGCATTATATTTATAATTTAAATATTCCTAACATTCATTTTTGTGAAGTCGCCATGATATGAAATTGCCATTGGAATTGTCAAATCAGTGGTCAGATTTTTCCAGAAGTCTTCACAAAAAGATTCAGCGTTAAAAGCATTTAATTAAAAGAAAGTTGGGGTGTGAGCTACCACAACATTTACAGAGTTTATGCAACAAAATGGATGGAAAAACATCAGTCAATAGCTGGATTTGCTAAAAACTGCTTATCAATAGGACATACTTTACAAAGCAGAGTTCCAATACAAAAGAAACGTCAAAGGAAGCTTTTCCATTTTTACATTATGTAACATCATGACGGTTTGTAATGTGGAACTGCTGGATAGCTCAGTGGTTTGGCTCTCTGGCTACAAAGTCAGAGGTTGGGAGTTTGATTCCGTGCTGTGCCTCCTTCACTGGGGCTGGACCTTAAGGTCCACAGATCTACTTTTCTAAGGTGGTGATGGTAGTGGTAGTAGTAGTAGTAGTAGTAGTAGTAGTAGTAGTAGTAGTAGTAGTAGTTGATGATGATGATGATGATGATGATTACTGGTACTAAATAAAGTGTTCTGTTAGAGTGCCACCTTATGTCAGGCACTAGAGAAAATGGGTTCAGAATCAGATCTTGTTAAAATTACAATTCAGACATTGCAAGAAATAACAGAGAATCCTAAAGATGGATGCAAATCATTCTTTAGCAGCAAAACTAGTTAGTGACTTTGGGGAAGAAATTCTGAGGCTGAGAAAAAAATGGTTATCAGGACAATGCACCCACAAAGAACTCCAGAGAGTACTATAAAATAAATATTGATCTATTGTTGGACCGCTTCTTAACAGGATTTATCTATTTTATGCACATTGCAGCATTGCAACTTCTTTTTCCAAGAAGTGGAAGTGCACATTCTCAGTCCTTGGAGCAGTGTTTTAAAATAAATTATGTATTGGTTGAAATTTTTCTAAGTTTTGAAGCAGATTTGCAACTGTAGAAAAATAATACTGTAGTTTCTAAAAGCAAGAAGCCAGGGACGGTAATAGAAGCAACAGAAAGCTGCAACCAACTTTTTAGTTTAAATGTCTGCAACTTATTGCTGATCCTTTTTACTCTGCCTGTTTCACCTGAGATGCCTGAAAGATTATTTTTTCCATAGTGAAGAGGCTGAAGTCATGATTCAGCAATTCCAAGGGGAAAACTTGACTGACAGGGCTTGTTCTCCTAAATTTTCATCAGATTGTTAAAATCGAAACCGATGACATGATTTTTGATTGGCAGAAAGAAGGAAAAGACTCAGTCTAATTTTGCAATTGTTACAAGACTAGAATTATTTTACCTTTCTAAATAATAATGTAAAAAATTCAATTAAAATAGGGGTGTAGACAATGGCAATGATTTAATCAAAGCATGTTTCCATACACTTACTCAAAATTAAAACCCTCCGATTCTTGATCTTTATCTATAGACATCCTAGCAGGCATTATATTCTCTTATTGAGCCTACCGGATAGAAATTCATATATGAAATCCATTTGAAATGTGTCACAAAATAATCCCCATGGCCTTGTATGCTTTATTTTTATTTTAATTTTAGGTGCTTTATATGGGTTGACATATAAAGCAAAAACCAAAGTGTTCTGCTTATATACCGCCCCGTACCACTTCAAGTAGTCTCTGGACTATTTACAGTTTAAATTATAGTATGCAGACTATACACTCCCCCCCGCCCAGCAAACTGGGCACTCATTTTACCAACCTCAGAAGGATGGAAGGCTGCTACCTGGGATTGAACCCCAGGTCATGAGCACAGTTTTATCTGCAGTACAGGCATTTAACCACTGCTCCACGAGGCTGTCTGGACACCTTAGTGGAAAATGAGACTGGTAATAATCTGATTTCTGTATACTACCCCTGGCAAGGGTCCCCATAGATCAGAATCAAGCTAATGGAACATAATTAATTATAATGGTATAGAACTTGGAGTAGATAAAATGCAATGTTCATTGGGGGCAGGGGATGCACTAGGACTACCATATCCATGGAAGGATACATTCCAGGACATATTAAGGACTCAGGAAGCCCTGGATAATAGTGAACCCTATATACAGCATAGTTTTTGGTTCCCCCTAGTATCCAGTTCTGATAATGCATCTTGGAAGCATGTAGTTCTGGATACATATATCTAGAAATGAATGTTTCCAAGGTAAGTGCAGATAAGTGAAACTGCATGTACTGATCCAACAGATATGGTGGCCATACTGCATACTTCTCAATACCATATTTGGAAGAGAGCAAGCTCCAAACATTTTGCTGCCTGACACAAACATGATGACCTTCACCCACTGTGTCTGGACTGAGAAGCTGGTGAGTTCTTCGTCACCAGTAGAGATGGGCACGAAACAGAAAAATGGTGTTTCGGTTTATCATTTGTCGTTGAGAGGTCTGTTTCGTTTCGTTTCCGTTTGTCGGGAATTTTTGGAAACATTTTGTTACCGTTTTTGTTTTTTTGTTTGTCATTTCTACCTGCTTTTTGCGAGATTTTTAAAGCATTTCCATGCGCAGGCATCCCCCAATGCCCCAGACCAGAGGGAAAACACTAAAAAAATGGATGCTGGCAGAGAGACACAGTATAGACTAGGTATGCAGGGAGGCTGCAAAGGCAGCGGCAGGCGTTGCCCAGGGTGCAAGGCAGCCGCAGAGTGACTGCACTGTGGGGCAAGGGAGGGTACTCACTGAGAGGTACGCAGCATGCACGCACACAGGGAGGCTGCAGGACTGAAGCTAGAGGTGCAGCAGAGACAGCAATCCCACCCTAACTCCCACCAGAGACTGCAAGGAGGACGGGGGCTGCCAGAGCTTTTTATGCTCTCTGTGGCTGCCAGACATGCCTGCCCAGTCTGCAACCTGGGCATGCTATTGGTTGAACATGATCCCATCACATGGCTTGCCTCCATTTTGTGGCTGGTGGCGACATCCATTTTAAAGGGAAAAGAATAATACATCGTGATGGGAGAAGACTAAAACAAACGTTTTAAGGACCCCACCCCCCTGGTAGGTTATAAGACAATATAAATAATTATCGCTGCATTTTTATGGATGTCCAGGGCGTTTTTTAACATTTAAAACAGCTCATTTCATTGTGTGTCACCATTAACGGAAACGAAACGTAACGACCACAATTTTCATGGTTCTGTTCGTTTCGTTGCATTTTCATCACAATTTATGTTTGTCATTTCGTTGCATAACGGAAACGACAAACGGTAACGGAAACGAAAAAAGTTCATTCCGTGCCCATCTCTAGTCACCAGTACTGAAGCAGAAGTCTGAAGCAGCCTACATGGCAGGCTGTAAAACACTGAGAGTTCTGTTCTTCAGCCTCTTCCTCCTGCTCCTTGGCCCCCATTTGAAAGTCTCCATAACTGTATTTTTAAAGAAAATTTTGATATATAACTCATTATCAATCAAACTTTATTACGGTCAGTGACCAGCAGTAGGATAGGTATATAAATAGTAGTAAAATAGATAAGATATAAAATATAGAATATAAAATATATTATATATAAAATATAAAATGTATAATATATAATATAATATAAAAACTGCCCACAAATCCATCCTGACCATCACAAAGCTATACCTTATTAGTATCTGAGGAATTAGTGATGTCAACGAGCCATAGAGGAAGATCAAGATAGATATATACAAAAGATATATACAATAGTACATATATAC
The DNA here is from genome assembly GCA_029282475.1 of Phrynocephalus forsythii. NCBI lineage: Eukaryota > Metazoa > Chordata > Lepidosauria > Squamata > Agamidae > Phrynocephalus > Phrynocephalus forsythii. The sequence goes on from JAPFRF010000004.1 coordinate 10,880,482, forward strand.
ATACTGTTCCATACACATAAGACATCCCACATTTGTTTCTTAATCAAGAGTTGTTGATACTTCTGGGCTATGTATCGTAAGTGGTACATTTAGTTAATTGATGACGCTGGTCATTGTCCTGTGGATTTTGATCGCTGCAGCGCAGAACCTGGCCACACGATATGTTATAGAAAAATTCATATCTGATAGAAGTAATTGAGTATAATAATGACCAGAGCGTCCTGGATATTTATAGATTATTGGAGATATAAGCTTAGCCCGGGTGTCTTTATAAAAGGAACAGTAAAGAAGTACATGTTCTGTTGACTCAATATCGCCAGAGTCACAGGGACATAGCCTCTCCGAATAGGGAGATCTCTGATATCATCCCTCAAGAACAGCAGAAGGGAGGGCATGACATCGGGCCAAGGTAAAGGCCCTCTGGTGGGTGGGTATCTCAAGCTTGGCTAAGTATCTCATTAGGAAAGATAGATACCTGCAGGAGTCATTAACAATAAAGGCAGGGGAGCTAGCTAGATCCAGTTGTCGTTCTGAGTCGGTAACCCGCTGCTTAATAACTGCTTTGGCCTGATCATACTTCATGGTAAAAAGGATGTCTTGTGACAGACCTAAGGATAGGATTTTAGATATTATAGCCCCTTCCCATTAACTCATTAAAAATCCCTCTCATTAATAGATTACTCATTACCATCCAGTTCCTTTGTGGTGGGGGCTCCTAAAAGGAGAAGAAAATGGCCTGAATTTGAGACTCAAGATGTCAATGGGCATTTTGACCCTCAGATATTATTTGGTGGGGGATGTGCCAGAAGGAGAAACTCTGGGTGAGAGTGACCATGTTCAACTAGAATCCTTGATTTCAAAGGAAGAGTGTAGTCACACACGTTGATGGTGGTGATAGGGGTAGTGGGGTGCCAGGGTGAAAGCATTCACCCCGACATCCCCCAAATGCTGGTAGGAGGGAGGGCCAGCCTGTGTTGGTGGGAAGGAGGGAATAAAGATTTTCTTTTTTTCTTTTCTCTTTCTCCTTGCCACTGCCATTGTCCAGCTACCCTCTTTGCTGCCAGGCTCAGTGGCTGGCCGCAAAGAGAAAAGAAAGAAAACTTACTGACACCACCACAGGCTAGCCACCCTCCTTGCCGCCGCCGCCACCAGCCAGCCACCCTACTAGCTGCCACTGACGTGCGCTGGCCAGCCACCCTCTGGAGGGGTGGGGTGGGGACTTAGGAAGACTCACCTGGCCAACCACCTTTGAACACACTCCTCTGGAGGGCAGCTAGCCAGCATGAGTCAGTGGCAGCAAGGAGGGTGACTAGGTGGCAGTGGCAGTGATGAGGAGGGCAGCCAGAAGGCATCGGCATCTGTAAGGAAGGTGACAAGGATGGTCAGCAGGCTGAAAACTAAGCCCTATGAGGGAAGGCTGAAAAAATCACGCATGTTTAGCCTAGAGAAAAGAAGCCTGAGGGGTGATATGATAGCACTTTTCAGATATTTGAAGGGCTGCCATACAGAGTAGGGGCAGGATCTGTTCTTCATTATCCCAGAGTGCAGGATGTGCAACAGTGGTCTCCAGTTAGGAGCACCCAGCTTCTCAGCTGACTATCAGGAAAAACTTCCTGTTAGAGCAGTACAGCAATGGAACCAGTTACATCATGAGATGCTGGGTGCAGAAAACTGAACAACCACTTTGCAGATACAGTACAGTCACCCCCACCACCATTTCACAGTTCAGGTACTGCGGTCCCACTATATTGCGGGATCACAGTACCTGGGGGCGGCGGGGAGCGATCCAATCGCTCCCTGCTGCCCCCAGGCCCCTCTGGGAGGCCTCGGAGCCACACGGGGGGGGGCAGCAGTGAGTGATCCGATTGCTCCCGCCACCCCCCGCCCCTCTGATCACCCCTGACCCACCCAACTCGCTTCCGCATATTGCGGATTTTCATGTATCGTGGGTCGGGTGGGTCCTAACCCCGCGATAGGCGGGGTGGGCTACTGTATCCTTTTGTTTGTATTCCTGCATGGAGCAGAGGTTTGAACGTGATGGCTTTATAGGCCCATCCCAACTTCACTGTTCTATGATTCTCTGAAAAAGGGATAGCTAAATGTAACTTATAAAGTAAAAAGTACAGCATGAATGTGTGTGTATGTGTGTGTGTTTTGCAAAGAGTATTGTTATGGTCCCCAAAGTGGTAAGCACTGATATTATTTGTAACAATACTGTACTTCTGCTGACCTATGAAATAGCTGTCTTACTTTGTCCTGCTGTTGGGAGAAAAACAGCAGAGCAATTTATATCCTGCTTGTGAACTGGAAATGGAATGCTAGAGCAAAAGGAGCTGCAAGGCATTTAATTTGTGTGTACACCTCTAAAATTATGCAGAAGGATAGTGTGTCTCTTCTGACATTTAATAAATAAATACTTAACTTTTTAATTATAAATGACTAAGTCCATCAATAGTTCAGGAGGAGGAAGAGATCAGCATTACAAAGTATAATATGTGTGAAAATGAATATCATATCATAGATGCATTAATGAGCTCAAGATGATATAAATTGCTGTGCTTCTGTTTAATTGGATATGCATTTATATTGCAGAACAGTTCACAAATGCCTTCACTACAGAAAATGTAGGATCAATACCTATGTCTCAGCTTCCATTATGAGGAAGAATGGGTGAGAAGTTAAGACAAATATTGGTAATGAGAATGATTTATAAACTGGTATTGATAGATTGATGAGAAGCAATTTGAGCAAACTGGTAACAACACATACAATCCATCCAAGAGTTCCTAAATAGCTCAGATGCAAAAATAGGCAATACCTTGATAGACCGCTAAACAAATCCTACAATAAAAAAGCTTTGGTGGATTAAACACCACTTCATCAGTTTTGTACCAGAGGGAAACAAACCTGATGAAGTGGTGTTTAATCCACAAAAGCTTGTTTATTGTAGGATTATTTAGTGGTCTAAAAAGGTATTGCTTATTTTTGCATTTGCATTTTATTTTGCTTTGACAGACCACGCAGCTGCCTTTTACTTCAACAGAACTAAATAGCTCAATGATGAAATTGCTGATCTTCTAAAAAAATAAGTTAGCCTCTCCCTAGGACAGACAGACTGACTTATCAAACTGGAATATGGTGAAACTAATGACTCATTTGTTTGTTTTTTAGAAAGTTATACCGAAGTGTTTCATACCTGAATTAAGAACATAAGAACATAAGAACATAAGAAGAGCCATGCTGGATCAGGCCAAAGGCCCATCTAGTCCAGCTTCCTGTATCTCACAGCGGCCCCACCAGATGCGTTTGGGAGCGCATGAGACTAGATATCTGTCTCCTGATACCACTCCCCTGCATCTGGCCCTTGAAGTACCCTGGTTTAAAGCCTAGAGATTACACATCTCCATCATGGTTTGTAACCCGTGATGGACTTTTCCTCTAGGAATCTGTCCAATCCCCTTTTGAAGGCATCCAGGCCAGATGCCATCACCACATCCTGTGGCAGGGAGTTCCATAGACTTACAACGCGCTGGGTGAAAAAATATTTTCTTTTGTCAGTTCTTACTCTCCCAGCACTCAATTTGAGTGTATGTCCCCTAGTTCTGGTATTTTGAGAGAGGGAGAAGAGCTTCCCTCTATCCACTTTACTCATACCCTGCATTATTTTGTATGTCTCAATCATATCCCCCCTCAAGCGCCTTTTTTCCAGACTGAAGAGGCCCAATTGTTTTAGCCTTTCCTCATAAGGGAGGTGCCCCAGCCCAGTAATCATTTTAGTCGCTCTCTTCTGCACCTTTTCCAGTTCCACTATGTCTTTCTTGAGATGCGGTGACCAGAATTGTACACAATACTCCAGGTGGGGCCTTACTATTGTTTTGTATAACGGCATTATAATGTTGGCTGTTTTATTTTCAATCCCCTTTTTGATAATCCCTTAGCTTAACATCTGATCCAAGTAGAGTAGAAGAGGAAAGCAGAAGCATGTAATTAAAGATAAAGTTATCAGGCTTCATAAAAGAACTTCATTACGAGTGTCAAAAACACACACAAATTGGGTGATTCAATAGAGATTGATTACTTTGACTTTCATACAGCAATGGAAGGATGTGTTCAATTGATCTCAAGAATCTGTAATGGGATCCATACTTACTTTTGTTGTTGTTTATAATTGTTTTATGAAGATTGCAAGCCAATACTTTGTAGTAGAAAGGCAAGATAAGAAATGTAATAAATATGAATAGGTTGTTTATAAATGACCCGGGATTGGGAAGAACAATGACATGAGAAGTTTTCACAAAAGGATAGCACTCACTTCTGGCGTCTCAGAGTCATCTGTACTAGTAACAGAGGCAACGGAATGCTTTTTCTTTTCTTTCTTGCCTGATTTAGCAGAGCTCTGTTTATGTACTTCCTGCCAACTTTGGACTGTGTGAGCCTCTTAAATCCCTCCCTATCTATCCCCTTGACATGCAATATAGAAGCAGTGGGCATTGGGTGAGTGCTGGAGTGTTTACACGTGTGCTCAATCAATCTGCATAGTGGTCAATACAAATATTACAAAATGCCAATGGGTCTCCAATTGCCTCCTTTGTCAGAAGGACAAAGATGAGGTAAGCACTGCATCATCCATCAGCTCCACAGGCAGAAACAGGCCAAGCATTCACCACAGAGTGCATCCCAAATACTTGGGGGGTGCAAAATAGTTGGAAGTCCACCACTGATCTGACCTTGGAATCTGCTCTGGGATGCACATGCTTTAGATCCAGCCCCTTCCATCTCTGCCTGACTGCCAGTCTGCTCTCCGATCTGTTTTCTGTAACCCGTTAAAAAGGAACAGATTAATCAAAAATCGATGTTCTTTGCTGGGCTCTCAGTAAGCTGCATTCCTGCTCTGCTAATGACAGCTGCCTCTCTCCCCCCCATCAGAGCTTTGAAGTCAGCCACAAATGTGATTCTTTGCCAAGGGAATTGCACAAAGAACTTTAAATGCCTTTGTTTTATGTTTCCCCACCACCACCCCTTTTCTCTGATGATTATTCTCTCATGTTCAGATAAGCAACTGTAAGAGGGAGAAGGGAGGTGTGAATGCTTACCGGAATAAAAGTCTGCATTTTTATTGACTCCAGATGTCACCTGTCATAGTCCATCTCCGTCTCTGCTGGGACTAGACTCAGAGCTGTTAATTCTTTTCTGAATCATGGAACAAAGCTGCAGTTCTGTAGCATGGGAGGGAGAAACAGTGCTGTTCAACAGCTGTATGTGGGTGAGAGAGGCCAAGCGAGAGTGAGATTCCACAGTACATTTGCATCTCCTCCTGTTGATACATGAGGAAGGATAGCTAACTGGAGAGCAAGCCATGAACAGCTTTGATAATCTGGTATTTTTATATAGTCTCCAAGAGTCTGGCAACTCTCGGGTTTTGTACTCGTTGAGGCAGAGATGTGCCTTTTCTGTTCACGCAATTCCATGTGGAACCACATACCCTGTATGTTTCAATAATTTGAACTCATAACTTAAATATTGAATGCAGCACATTGAAGGAAGCTCAAATTTCTGCCATGCATCACTGCACCAATGTCACAAAGCACTGTGATGATTGAGGAGACTCCTTCTAGCATTGTGCAAATCTGGGGAGTATCTAGGATAAAGGAAGCCAGGATTTAAGTGTCATTTCCAAAGTGACCATTGGTCAAATTGCCTCATGGGGCTGATGTTAGGGTTCTGAAGTTATATATTGTAAATATGTTTTCCTAAATTGTTCATAATATGTGGGGAAATGAAAGCCTTTGATTCTGGCCCTAACAACTTCAAAAGCCTTCACTCTTAGCAATAAAAAAGCTTTATGTAGCACTATACATTTTAAGGCCCCTACACATTGCACGTTATGTTCATGCATTTTCAAGCCTTGTGCTACTCAGGCCCTAGAATTTTATACAGTACAGATTGCTGTTTATTATATAGTCCTTGACACAGCTGGAATTCTGAGAGCAGCAACCTTCTAAAGCTAGAGTTCAGGTATATATATTAAAATCAACCACCTGACAGCTACTACAAATTAAAACCATCTAATCTAGCCCAGACATTATGACTAGCCTTTTCAATAACAATAGGTTGCAGAGTGTCACATCATGTTTGAAGGGTCTGTTGTGTCAAACTCACCACAACGTTCTTTCCTTCCGACCAAAAAAAAAAGGGAAAAATAGATTTCTGCATTTCTACACACACACACACACACACACATTCTCAACTTTAATTATGATTTTGTCAAAAGTGGCTGGGCAAATAGGAACATTATAACATTATAGTTTTCCATAGAGCTTCATTGCCATGTAATATTGTGCTTGATGCGCTCTTACCATTAAAAATCATTGCCAGAAAAGTCTTTCAGTATTAGGACTTTAATAACCTTTTTATCCACCCCACTTCTAATATTCCAGTCACAAATATCCAAACTCAAATAAAAATAACATAATAAAACAAACTAGTGTTATCGTGGAAGAATATGTCACCACTGACATAACTAGGGAGGAGTGGAAGACTGCATTTGCCTTGGGTGTGCAGCAGTCTGGGGGTGTCTGGAAGGGGAGCAGGAGGAGGAAGACATGCGCCATCCTCACCAGCAGTCCTCCTTTCACCCTGCTAAGGCTTGGTGATCCTTATTCACGGGAAAGGAGGAGAGGGAATCAGGCAATGTATTTTTCCAAGCAGCACCTCTATCTATTGCCCCCCCGCTAAGGCCTGGTGATCATTAGCCCAGAGAAAGTAGGTGAGGGAAGTGTGGGACGGAGGTACTGCTTGGGAGAAAAATTCCATTGCCTGCTTCCCTCTCCTCCTTTCCCCAGGCTAATGATCTGGGGAAAAGGAAGAGGGGGAAGCATGCTATGGAGGTGATGCTTGAAAAAATTGTCTGCTTGGTGCTATCTGATCTCTGTGTGGTTTGTACAGAACAGCCTTCTCTGGGATACACCTGAAGAGGGTGTGAGAAAGAGAGACCCTTTCCCCCTCCCCGCTGTTCCCCCTTGCTCAGTGGGTGAGATACAGTTGGAGGGCAGGAGGGGGCTCTGCAAACCCTAGCTACGTCTCTGTGTGTCACTGGAGACCAAGACTAAGACCATCCACACTTGTTACAACAGAAGAATCAAAAGAATCATCAACACATTTAAAAATAAAAAATGGCCATGTTGGTCCAAGGGGGTGGGGGAATGGGAACCAAACCCAGCATTTTGCAGCACCATTATTATAAACTACAAACTGACTGGTTTTTGCAAAAAACTGCAAATTTCTGGTTGTTCAAAGCTGTTTATCAGGCTAGGTTTTCAGGTCTCTGTGTCTGACTACTGGGGAAGGGAAGTCCCCAAATTGGACCAGATCTTGTACCCATGAGATCTGCAATTCAACTTCCTCCCATGATGAAGAGTGTGCCCTGAATGTGCTACTGAGAGATACACAGGGTGCACCTAAACACGGCTACTCAGGCATGACTGTTCGTTATCAGTCACTGTCAAATACAGATTACTACTGCATGTCAAGGTCTCAAATACTATAAAATGTTCAATCCTACTTAAAATATCTGCAGTAAAAATGGTTGCACTGAATACCAAATATTGAGGAAAGTGTGGTGTTTGTTGACAAACATTTGGACAACTTTTCCGGAGCATTTTCGTCAAACTGGAGAGAAATGCACTCCTGATCTCTGCAATCACAGGGGAAATCTATGAGGTATGTTGAGTTATTGCAGCCACATATTTAAGCAACAGTGTGGTTACCATAGGCAACTAAGGAATTACATGCAGGTGAATGAATATGCTGATGGAGGAAACCTGGATCACTCCACTGAAAGGAATTAGGAAGGTTTTTAGAGGTGAAAGGCCCCTTTTCTAATGAGCTCAGTATGCAAATACAGTTTGGCATCTCTACTTGGATAGACACCAGCAATTTGGGAAGGTTATTTATAGGCTGGTAATTGTTATTGTATTGTTTTCAATCTAGTCATTCTTATAATGTAGTCCCCTCTGTTTCTCCTCACAACACCCTTGTGAGATAAATGATACTGAGAGTGACTGGCGCAAACTCACTAGTCAGCAAGCATTATGTTTAAATAGAAATTTGAATTCAGGTCGGTAAAATGAGTACCCAGCTTGCTGGTGGGGGGGGGGCAATGTGTAGCCTGCATACTTTAATTAAAAACTTAAACCGTCCAGATACTACTTAAAGTGGTATGGGGTGGTATATAAGCAGACCACTTTGCTTTGCTTTGTTCTGGTTAATGAACTTGTCATGCAAAACGAGCACCAGAGCACCAGAGCACCAAGTGGCCCTTCACCCACCATGGCTGTGCACCCCCTCACTGCCACCGCTATGCCCAGGCAGGATGCCATTGCTGCCACCATGCCATCCAAGCATCCCTTCCTACTGCCCAGGCTGGGCACCATTGCCACCACTGCGTCCGGACAGGCCCATGTGGTTGCCACGCCCTGGCAAGTCCTTCCCACTGCCACAGGCACCTTGCTGTGGTAAGTTGGTGACAGAAAAGGCAGCATCCATGGCAATGAGGTGAGGCCACCGAACAAATTAGGTAAGTTTTAATTATTTCTTATGGGATTTTTTTTACGTGTACTAGTATTTTGGTTTACGAGCATGTTTCCAGAAAGGATTATGCTTGTAAACCAAGGTACTACCATATAGCATAGTTCCTGAGTCCACTGAATGGCCAGTTCTGGTAATATACTTTGGGAATGCATATTTCTGTGGGTTTTATTCAAGCTTTTCAGGCAGCAGAGGAGTGAAAATGATGGATATTGATCCCACAGATATGGTGGTCCTACGGTAGCCATTATTTGCAGTCCCACAACTACATGCAATTTAAGGAAAGATAGTTTTAGGATTTTTTTTTTGGAGTGCAAGTTACCTTTGTCATTACTTTTGCCATTCCAGGGGCAGAGCTTCACTAAGCAATGAAGGAAAAATATTGCATGGTTCAACTGCTGGCTGATGCTGGGCTGTGGGTCTTAAGATGACAGTGAGAAGTCCACACTGAAGGCAAGACTGTACATTAGACATGGGCACGGAGCAGTGAAATTGTCGTTTCCGTTTTCAGTTATTGTTCCCATTACGTAACGGAAACGGTAACAATAATTATGCCACTCCAGCTCGAACCCGACCCGAAAAAAGAAAAATTGGGTCGGGTTTTTCGTTGTCGTTAATGGCATCGTGGCAATCACGCAATGCCAAGCAGCACAGAAAAAAGTTTTAAAAAAAAAAAAAAAACCTGACTCCCAGCCAAAAAAGCAGGCGAAAACATGCCTACCTGAGGACACCTACCAGATTGCTGGTTTCTGGGGGGGGGTCCCCCGGCCTCCCCCCCTCTCCTGTCCTGGGCTGCTTGCACCAGGCTGGGAGGGTCATCCTCGTCGTCTGTCTCGCTGCATGCCATGCGGTGGGGGGGGATCCAAAATGGCGACCACAATTTTTCTTTTGAAATTGTGGTAAAAAAAAACACCAAATCACCACAGAAACATGTGAAATTTATTTATTTTAAATGCCTGATTTTTAATAGTAGCAGCAGTGGGTTTTTTATCACAATAAAATGTCATATTTATTTTATTTTATTTTATTTTATTTTATTTTTAGATCTGCCCATTTGGGCTGGGCATGGGATGGGACCATGCAATTTTTTTTGAACCATTCCACCAATGGCATCACCAGGTTTTTGACTGACACTTCTGGATGTCTCAGAGGGCATAAAAAGCTGAGGCACCTTCCAGAAATCGCAGTCAGGTGTATGGATGTGGTTGAGGGAGGAGGGCTGGCTGCTGGTGCTGGTGTGATCCGATCGAGATTGAGGAAGGAGGCTGGAGGCTTTAGGATTTAAGTTAGGCAGGCAGGGAGGGAATTGAATTTAGAAAATAATTTCTTTGATTCCCTGCAGCTTTGTCTGCTGAAGGGAATAGCAGTTTATTCTTTATTTCTTCTCTGGCAGTTTGTGAGGATTTTTTTCTGATATTGGATAAAGGGGGAGGTTCGACTGGGAGTGGGAGGTGTGGATTTATTTTAAATATATATTATATACTACCATTTATTTTCTATTTTCCCAACTTCAATTTGCTTGCACACACACACATTTGGGGTGCAAGCCAAGAACAGAACCTCTATCCTAAGTGATATCCTAACTGCCCACTCGCCTGTTCGCCCGCGCTGCCACCCACCTGAGGCCCGTGCCGCCGCCCGTCCACTCGCCTGCCCATGCCTCCCCCTGCTGCTGTCGCCGCCTGCCCATGGCCCCCCGCCACCCCCGCCAACCCGCACTGCTCTGGGGGAAGTCAAATTGTGCTAAATCGCGGTGGAAACGACAAACGACAAACGAAACAACAAAATGACGAAACGACGAAACAACAAATTTTTGAAAAATTTCGTGACAAACAGTAATGACCCGAAACGGACCTGTTCCGACAAACGAAAACTCGAAACGTCATTTTTTCTGGTTGTGCCCATGTCTACTGTACATACCACATGCAAGCAGCTTATAGCATTCGGGTTAAAGCAGCTACAAGTAACTATTTAGTTCCTTTTGAGGAACAAGAAAGTGAAGTGTAACTGTCCAGTAGTTAGCCCCCACTGGGGTAGGCCCAATCAGACAATGCAAGTGAGACAGATATTTACTTGGTTCAGACAATCTAGCTCAAACTAACAATTAGATTTAGCCCTACATCATCAACCTACTATGGGAGGGGTGGGGGAGGCTGCAATGATATCTAACTCATGGCTTTTTAAACAGTTGATATTTCTAAACTCTTGACAGAGCAGATTTTACATAAAAGCCAGAAGGGCAGAACTCATAACAGTTCAAAGCTAAAGAGAGCAACAAGGATTAGCTGTAATGGTGTTGGCAGCGAGTCTCCGAGGCCAAATAAAATCCTGCAGCTCCAGCGATGCCAATGGCAACAAGAGGAGTAGCAGCTGGTGAGGTGGAGGTAAAAAGCCCTCCTCATGGAGATGTCTCACTCCCCAGCTCATCCTGCTAGCATAAAACACCTGACCTTTATGCTGCCTCTCAGGTGCCAATATGTTTAATCAGCAGGCTCCCCACCCGGGGAACAATGATAACTCATGATGGAGGAGCCTTCACGGTTGCTTACCAGAGCAAATTGGTTGAACAGATGCAATCTATGCATGAGTGACATTGAACAAAATGTTCTAAACCTATTCCCAGGGAATTGGCTGCAGCGGATTGATGTGTTAACACCAGTGATTTCGCCTTGCTGATTGCTCAGGTGAATGTGACGAAGTGCCATTCCGGTGGGTGGGTTTTGAATGCCGGTATGTGTAAGCAAATTGTTTCAGCCCACAGCAGCTGCCTGGAAGGACTTCTATTCTGATTGCCAAAATGACTTCACCCTGCTAGTTGAATTCCCTCCCAAAGAACAAAGAGCTGGGTCCATTCAAAGACAAAAGAAGCCTTAGGTTTCCATGGAAACATGGAGCCATCGCTGCAAGATGCATGGTGTACATTAATGCTGCCTTCTCAGCACCATCAGAGAAGATGAGAAGCCTGGCTAGCACTGGTCTCCGGCACCCTGCGATTTCCATAGATCTTAATGAGGTGTCTGTTTAATGTGAGCCTTGTACAGTCATCTCCACATGTGTCAGCTGTTACCTAGAACTTTGCCGTTTCCATGGCAGCAAGTTTGTGCCAAGACACCAACATTATAGCCTCCCATAGAGGTGTTTCTGTTTCATAAAGAAGTTTACTACAAGCTCCCGAAAGGAGGGAGGGAGATTCACAACAACTAGGATTCAGCCTTGGGCTGAAGTAGTAGGTCTACTACTACACTGTCATAGGTCACAAGGTGCAATAAGCACTTGTGAAACCATGTGTTGGCAAATTCAAGGTTTTGAGCATCGGCGAAATCAAGGATTTGTTTGCCCTCTTCATGACGAGTATTGAAACCATGTCCACCATGACACCTGGAGCCATCCGTCCTTGCTCTGATGTGGTTGTTTCAATCTGCTGCAATGATAAGGTAGTCCTCATCATGGACGGTAATAGATCTCTCCTTGAGAAGGTTCCAGAAGGACTCTTTGTCATTCTTGGGGCAGCTGGATGGTGGTACATACGCACTGAAGCAGTAGATATGCCACGTTGTTGCAATGACAATCTTCATCAGTAAATAGGCTTCCCAATATTCAGAATGTACTACACCAGAGCAGAGAGAAAATTCTAGCTCCTTGCGCTCCTGTGCCCTGAATATGCTTGGCCACGGAGACTGGCAAAACATTAGGAAGAAGGGAAAAGTCTCTCTCTGAAAGCCTGCTGCTTTCCTCTAAACCAGTGGTTCTCAACCTGTGGGTCCCCAGATGTTCCTGGACTGCAACTCCCAGAAGTCTTCACGACTAGGTGAGCTGGCCAGGATTTCTGGGAGTTGCAGTCCAGGAACATCTGAGGACCCACAGGTTGAGAACCACTGCTCTAAACCAGTGCTCCCCAACCTTTTTATCACCGTGGACCGGTAAATGCTTGATAATTTTTCCCTGGCCCACTTGTTTTGATTTAATAAGATAAAAAATGTAAATGCCCCCGCCGCCGCTGACGCACATGCGTGCTAGTCGTTTCCCACTCTAGGGGGCGGTGCTCATCTCCGTACTCAAGCTGAAGAGCCAGTGTTGTGCGATGAGTCCTTGGCATCGCTGCAAGGAAACACTGTTTTAACTTCCTCGCATTCCCCCCCCGGGGGGGCTACCCAGCCGCCGTGAGGTCTTGGGACCCTTTGCCCTTCCTTGACATGAGGCCTCCCTCCCTCCCTCCTTACTTTCTTTCTTTCTTTCCCTTTTCTTTCTCCCTCCCTCCCTCCCTTCTTTCTTTCTTTCTTTGTTTCTCTTTTCTTTCTCCCTCCCTCCCCCTCTCCCTTCTTTCTTTTCTTTCTCTCTCTCCCTTCCTCCCTCTTTCTTTCTTTCCTCCCACTCTCCTTCCTTCCTTCCTTCCTTCCTTCCTTCCTCTTTCTCTCCCTTCTTTCTTTCTTTCTCTCCCTCCCTCTCCCTTCTTTCTTTTTTCTTTATTTCTCTCCCTCTCCCTCTCTCTCTTTCCTTCCTTCCTTCCCTCCCACTCTACCTCCTTCCTTCCCTTCTTTCTTTCCTTCCTTCCTCATTTTCTTTCTTTCTTTCTTTCTTTCTTTCTTTCTTTCTTTCTTTCTTTCTTTCTCCCTCCCTCCTCCTCTCCTTCCCTCCCTCCCACTCTCCTTTCTTCTTCTTTCCCCCCTTTTTTTCTTTCTTCCTCTCTCCTCTCCTCTCCCTTCTTTCTTTCTTTATTTCCTTCCTTCCCTCCCTCCATCCCTTTCTTTTTCTTCCTTCCTTCCTCCCCCTTCTTTCGTTCTTCCTCTCTCTCCCTCACTCCTTCTCTCCCTTTCTTTTTCTTTCCCTCCCTCCTTCCTTTACATACGTACTTTCTTCCTCCCTTCCTCCTTCTCCCTCCTCCTTCTTTCTTTCTTTCTTTCTTTCTTTCTTTCTCCCTCCCTCCTCCTCTCCTTCCCTCCCTCCCACTCTCCTTTCTTCTTCTTTCCCCCCTTTTTTTCTTTCTTCCTCTCTCCTCTCCTCTCCCTTCTTTCTTTCTTTATTTCCTTCCTTCCCTCCCTCCATCCCTTTCTTTTTCTTCCTTTCTTCCTCATTTTCTTTCTTCCTTCCTTCCTCCCCCTTCTTTCGTTCTTCCTCTCTCTCCCTCACTCCTTCTCTCCCTTTCTTTTTCTTTCCCTCCCTCCTTCCTTTACTTACGTACTTTCTTCCTCCCTTCCTCCTTCTCCCTCCTCCTTCTTTCTTTCTTTCTTTCTTTCTTTCTTTCTTTCTTTCTTTCTTTGTTCCTTCCTCTGCCTCTCCTTCCTCCCTCCCTCCCTTCCTTCCTTCCTTTCTCCCTTCTTTCTTTTTCTTTCTCTCTCTCTCTCCCTTCCCCCTTCTCCCTCTTTCTTTCTTTCTTTCTTTCTTTCTTTCTTTCTTTCTTTCTCCCTCCCTTCTTTCTTTCTTTCTCCCTCCCTCCCTTCTTTCTTTCTTTCCCTTTTCTTCCCCCTCCCTCCCTCCTTTCTTTCTTTCTTTCTTTCTTTCTTTCTTTCTTTCTTTCTTTCTTTCTTTCTTCTCCCTCCCTCCTTACTTTTTTTCTTTCTTTCTGCGAAACTCCCAGCAGCGATGGTTCGGGGTGATTGCAGGGGCGATGGTGGGGGTCGCGGCGGCGGGACGGGCAATTGCGGTCGTGGCGGCGGCACTGGGAGTTGCAGGGGTTCCAGGAACATCTGCGGCGGCAGGACGCCACAGGTTCGCGGCGGCGGCAGGACGGGAACCACTGCTGGCGCGGCGGCAGGACGGGGTGAAACCTGCGGGGTCACGGCGGCGGGGGGCAATTGCGGGAGGGTGGCATGGCGGCGGCCCGGTGCCGATTCATCCACGGACCGGCACCGGTCCGCGGCCCGGGGGTTGGGGAACACTGCTCTAAACCATGCAGTTTTTAAAAAAACCTAAATCATAGAAGGATAATGGCAGCACTGATAGCATACTGCAGCAAAAACAGTGTGAAGCCTTGTGGCACCTGACAGGCTAATAAGTTTTATTTGGCATATGCCAGAAAAAAAGTATGCCAAATCAAATAATTATAAACTAAAAGCAAAAACCTATACTAAAACGCCATATCCATCGTACACGTTAGGCTCCCCATAAGACTGGAACCTCTAATGTTCAGTTTTAGAGCAGGGACCTCTAAAAGACCAGTTAAACCAGTTACTATTTAGCCCAACCTTCTAGTATTATGGATGGTTATCTGACTCCTATCTACGCATAAATATTAAATGTTTTGCAAAACATAGAACCGACCTCTCTGGCTGTAGATACCATAACGATGGCAGCATTCACAACAATACCTGTGTTGGTGTCACTCAAATTGTGGTCAGCAGGGAAACATGCCAATTAGAGCTGAGCTAGAGGAACACAATCTGAATTACTAATGTGACTAAAGAATTTCCACATCTTTTCCTTCTGCAAGTTACCCATGACCAAAGGTATACTCCAGGGGTTGGAACTGTGTATGCAGTGTATGAAAAACACTTTCCTCTGGTCTTCTTCTGCTTCCAGCCCATAAGTTCTTCCCCCAAACAAGTCAGTCCCTGTTTTTGGTCACCCTGAAAACATTGTTGGTGTCCACACTTGCAGAAAACAGAAGACCAAAGAAAGAGCACCAATGGACATCTCAGTGGTTTTGGCATCTGGTGGCGGAGTCAGAGATTAAAGTTCAGTTCCCCTAGACAGGGGCTGGACTGGATGCCCCATAGGGTCCACTCCATCATTCCAGTGCTAAGATGATGATGCTATTGTTGTACAACTGTCACAGTCCAGATTGGTCTGAGCAGCCTTCAGCCCAGTCCACCACACAGGGTACCATGTCCCAAAGACATGTAATGAGTCAGACGCAAAGCATAGGCTGGAACGCAGGGTCAGGAGATAGGAAAGCATCTGGCCTGGATGCCTTCAAAAGGGGATTGGACAGATTCCTGGATGAAAAGACCGTCACAGGTTACAAACCATGTTGGAGATGTGTAATCTCCAGGCTTAAAACCAGGGCACTTCAAGGGCCAGATGCAGGGGAGTGGTATCAGACAGAATTTGGTCTCGTGCGCCCCCAGAGGCATCTGGTGGGGCCGCTGTGAGATACAGGAAGTTGGACTAGATGGGCCTTTGGCCTGATCCAGCATGGCTCTTCTTATGTAAGCAAGGGTGACGAGGCAAGGTACGAGGCGGGCAGAAAGAAGGTAGACAGGAGTAACATGGCAAGGCAGGATGTTAACTACAGCAAAGCCAAAGAGCTTCATTGCTGAGGGAAGTTCTGGGAGGGAGAGCCACTTCCTTAAATAGGCCTTCCATCAGGTTTCCCAGCTGGCATTCATGAGTGGTCTCCCAGATGCTACATAGGCAAGGACCAAGTCTGCAAGTAACTAGATCCTTCCTGGCTCTGATCCTGCAGCAGCTGTGGTCCAGATCATGACAACAGCCTAGGGCAGTGGCGGCAAACCTTTGGCACCCCAGATGTTTGGGGCCACCAACTCCCACAGTCGTTTGTTAGTGGTAATCCAGGATCGGAATTCTGGGAGTTGTCGTCAAAAACACCAGGAGTGCCAAAGTTTCACCACCACTGGCCTAGGGTGAAAAACATCAATTACAACAGTGTCCAATAAATATTGTACTTTGCGAGTACTGTATACTGCTACAATTTCACATTATTGTGATTGCCTGTTTGTGTAGTGAGAAAGAAGATTCCCTTTCATGACATGATTCAATTTACTGTTCCTCAAATACTTCCATGAATCACGCTGAGACAGTAAAATCCCAAGTAGCCACTAGAATGAGTTGTGCCATTTTAAGCCGAAAGTAGTTGCATATTTTTAAAAATACTTTCACCTTTTTCAAAAACAACACAATGCCAAACTTCCTAAAAGAAGGAAAGTCACAGAACAGATGGAAGATGGGCCAAAACTATTTTCTTTGCTACAAATATTCCCCCCCCGGCCGCCCCCACACACACTGCCAGAGAGGCATTTATCATTGGAAATACTTAAAAATACTTTTAAAAAATAGGGAAGGGGTGGAATTGTACGTACATCTTGCCAATTTATTTTACAGCATTAGAAGACCAGGCCTTAGAATGGTGCTAGGCATAGAACCTGTCGCTTAAGAGGGCTGCAGGGGCAGGGGCTGCTTTAATACACATGATAAATGAAACCAGAAATATAGAATGTTAGCATTTATTATGGTTTAAATTCCTCTGTTTGGACTCCATAGCCTTGCTGAACTCTCTCTCTCTCTCTCTCTCTCTCTCTCTCTCTCTCTCTCTCTCTCTCTCTGTAAAATGACCATAAAACAAATTCACAAAAAGAATACACACTTTACAATAAGAACAAACATCAAAATAATCCAGGCAAAAAGCCAGCAGGTAAAATAGCATCAATAATTTAAATGTATAGTTTAAAAATTTTGAACAGCCTGTCTACTGCATCAAAAGCAACTGCAAACAGCTGGAGTCTTTAGAGCCCATTCAATCACAAGCAATCACTGGGGGAACCAGGCCCAGCTCTCAGGGGACAGAGTTTTGTATTTCCTGATATGAATGATAGCACATACTTGAAACAAAAAGTGATAAGTTTTGTTGCTGATAAAATTAGAACAAATAAATGTGCACGGGCTCCCACCCGAATGTGTTACAGTGTTACCTCACGCTACACCATGGAGTCTGCCTTGGTGTTTTCAATTAATCAAAAATGATTTGCATTTTAAATCACTTGTGGCTGGTCTTCTCCTACTTTATCTTACCATCTGACACCTGGCCAGCTTGGGTATCAGCCCCCTCTGCTGTGATGATTAATACACTTTAAGGTCAGCAAGGTCTCTTGAGATTGACTTTTCCACCTCAAGCTCACTAAATTAAAATAAACTAAAGTATTAAAATTAAAGCAAATTTTTTTCCACAGGAGGTCTGTTCCTAATCTATGGCTAGGAAAGTAAGGAAAACCCAGTCTCTTTCCTTGAGCAGTCATTTTCAGTGGTTAATCTTCTTTTTGAAAAAGGAATGGAGGAAATATGCTACATATCTAATTTGAATTTCTTCCTCTTTAAATTCTGTTCGTTTGTTCCAATTAAGCTTTTCAGTCCTAGAATAAAGAGCAATTGAGTGCCCTGCCGCTTCCTCCCCATGGAGGTACTACTTTACAAACCTCAATCAAGCCACTTCTTTTCAATAAGTTAATTAAAGCCTGCTTTTCAACCTTGCAATTTATTCTCCATGTGGCCTCAAACCTTTATGCATTTGGTCAAAATTCTGAAGCAGTTTCAGAGCACCAAATTTCATTCAGCATTTCAGGGAAATTTCTGCTAAAAAAAACCCTACACACAAAAAAACCCCTATGGACACGCACACGCGCACACACACACACACACACACACACACACACACACACACACACACACACACACACACACACACACGGAAAGGTAGAGGCAAGCAGAGGTGGCACACAGCAGCAGAGGGGAGAGCCTTAAGATGGCAAGTGTTGCTGAGGCAGCTGGTTTTGAACCACATATCATCTCCTCAGGAGAGTTTATTCCCACTTCCTCATTCATGGGAAATCCTTTTGCTGGGTCTTGACACCCAGGTCTTTTCCACACCAGCACCTGTGCTGTAGATAGAATTCTACAGCACAGAACAACATCTGTCTGCCATCTTTCTGTTGTGTACATGCCTCTCCTACTTGGTACTTTGTCCTCAAAACAGTCCTATGAGGTGGTTTAGGCCAAGAGAGAAAGTCTAAAGTAACCCAGTGAGTGTTCATGGTTCCTTGGAAACTTGAACTTGGACCTTCTAACTGCCGCAATACCACACACTTTGTTTACATGCTTTTCAGGAAACTGACCTTTCGTCAGTGTTCTTGGGAAGTAGCCTCTTACAATTGTGGTTGTATCAGTTCTGCTCTTTTAAACCAACTATTCTCTTGCAGTGTTAGAATTATTTGTAAGCAAATGGAATATTTTTGGCTATTTTGTTTTCATTCCTGCTGGTTTTTCATTATTACCAATGGTAAATATGGAATCAGAGAAACTAGCAAATTAGTATAGAGACATATTTTCTGCTTCTCCTATCCTGCTCCATCCTTCTTGTCTTGAAGGAAGTGCCCTGCCTATTCCCGTTTTGAGTACTGTGTCAAGATGTAATTCGATTTTTGTGTGCATCAAACTGTATAAATCGGAAAAACACTGAAGCATTAATAATAAGCAGATTGCTACTGTCTACTCCAAGCAGGGCTCTCTGTGTTATAACAAGCCCACAAAATGAATAAGTGAGCTTTCAGAGGGAACCGCAGTGTTGTTTTTTAAAAAAAAAACTACAAGTTTCTAGCCTTCATTGTTTAATGACATCTTTGAAGGGGTGGGGTTAATGTCTGGGGGGATTTCAGAAGTCACAAGCATTGTTGAAGTGCTATACTCCAGGGCAAACTTATTTTCTTTGAAACAACTAATTAATTTTAGCACACTAAAGTTAGATTTGTTATTTCTTGGTCAAAGAGGTCAAAGTGTTACCAACAAGTACAGGTCAGAACAAACGGAAATGGCAAACACTGCAACAGCTAATTGATGTCCCAGGCAGGTGTCTTGTGTCCTTGTAACCCACACTTGACCCCACTTATGCATAGGTCTCCCAGTGACCTCATATTGTTTATCAGAAACAAATCATCTGACCTTAACTTTCAGCACAAATTGTTTTCTCTCCCTGAAGTTCCTTTCTTTGATCACCCCAGCCTCAGATGACCCCTGGTTGGAGGACAGATACCAACTAGCTCGCTGGTTATTACCCACAGGGGCACTGGAGGACATTATCCCACAGATAGTGGTGAAGAAGATTCAACCGCTAGTCCACCTTGTTTCTATATGCTGACAGAGGCACCTTGCATTTTGACTCTAGCCAAAAAGTGGTTTGGCCCCATCTTAATACACAGCATCCTCACATGCCATCATTGGGGGGTGGTCACCATTTTGAGACTTGGGTTTGGGTCTGGCAGGCTTAAGCGCAGAGAGTTTTGAGGAAAAATAGGGCCATAATTGCTGCCTAGATGCCCTAAGCACATCCAATCTCGCTTGATTTCGGAAACTAAGCAGGGTCGGCCCTGGTTAGTACTTGGATGGGCGACCACCAGGGAATACCAGGTGCTGTAGGCACCTGGAGTAGGAACTGGCAAGCCACTCCAGTACTCCTGCCAAGAAAACTCCATGGACATGGAGTCACGTAGAGTCAGTCACGACTGTAACGACACAACACACACACACACACAGGGCCATAATTGTGAACAGCTAGTATATTTTTAAAAGGTCTTTAAAACAACAGCAACAAAACCCGCAGCAGATCCATGACAAAGGAGTTCTGTGGATGAGACACATGTAAGCTTAATTACTAGAGGGAGGCTGTGACACAGCCAAAGGGACAACCCCATCCATATTTGTATAACAGCAGGACTGCCAAGGAAAACAGACCATTGAAGAGTTCTGTAGATCTCACACCAGCGACAGCGAGCACTGGCTTTCCTGCAGAGCTGCAGTTTGCTTGAAACCTGTTTCCAAATGACCTGACCAATTTATTTCTAAGGCAACAGCAGATGGCATCAGACAGATGGCTTGGTTCTTCCAAAGCTTCTCCAGAGAAAGAAAGCAACACTTCACTAGAAGTTGACATTATCTCAACAGAAATCCTGGACTTCAGGAGTGAATAGAGGAAGAACACACGTGGCATTTAAAAAAAAAAACAGCCCTTTAGAGCCCTCCTGCTTTATTCTTTTGCTGAACGTTGCTACAGAGCTGTGACTTTATTGACACATCAGCAACCTACCTCTGTTGTAAACCCAAGGATAGATGGATGGCAGATTGGCAGCCTGTTTTATAAAATTCTATTCAGCTTCCTTCTAGCAAGTATTGTGCTCTTCAAGCGCAATGCAGCAGTAGAGGAATGGAAATGGAATGAAATCAAAGTAAGGGCAAAGCAAACATACAGTCCAATGATGGGACATTCTCAGAATCACACTTGCCCTCCCCCACACAAAGTGCTTTTCAAGATAGAATAGTTGGCCCATTTTATTTGTTTGCAAGAACAAGGAAATGAGGTCTGATGATTCTCTATCTGTATATGCAAGCCGAGTAGCACAGTGACATTTATGTAAAAAGACAGTTAATTAGCTCTTTAAAAGATGATTGGGGTGGAGGACAATGGCTAACTGCTCTAAACCTCTGACAATTCTGGGCTGGAAACAACAAGACAATTTTGAGCTATGAAGATCCTCAGCAGCATATCCAGAGTAGATGAGATGGAGCAATGCTCAGCAAGATTCAAAATAAAGCAGGATGTCCACGTTTCTATTCTAATATTTAAAAGTCATCATGTTTCATGTGTTTCTGATGCAGTGTATTCTAGAGGCCTTCTCCTCACCTAGTCAAGAAAAGCTGGAAGGACAAGTCTTGAAATCCTTTGGTCTACGGCAGTCACATCCAAAGTCAGGCCTGGGGGCCAAATGTGGCCTGTTTTCAAATTTTGAGTGGCCCACGGCCTCTTATCCCCACTTGCTCAGCCTGTCATGCACCTCCACCAGCTTGCCTTTCCCCTTACCGGATGGAGATGTCAGCTTACAGTTTTATGGTTTGCCTGCCCACCCTGACTCCGTCCATCCCCCCAGCCACCTGCCCAGCCTACCCACCCCTGGCTCTCTTGCTGTAGCATCCTCCCTGCCTCCTTGCATGTCCTAGAGAGACTTGTCCAAAGTCTGGCCCGGTGGCCAAATGCAGCTGAATGGTCGGCCCCCACACATTTTCACCTCACCAAACCTGGCCCTACTTGTAAAAAGTTTGGACACCCCTGGTTTATGGTCTTATCTTGCTCAGCTAATCTCCTTTTCTATCAAAGCTTCCAGGGGATCTGCTGACACAGTCTGTCAGCACTATCAAAGCCTTAAGACATGGAACCCTGAGGGCACTTTTGGGCACAAAAATTTAGACCTTGTCAACTTTCATTTCTTCTTAGAGTGGACCACCCTTCCCCTTTATGAGCGGCCCCTCACCAAACTGGCACTGAGTTAGGGCATGCAATCATTTTGGCATGCTTTATTGAGATGCATACTACTGTAGCCCTTTGTTTATCCTTCGCAGATGTGTACTTTTGCCAAAATGACTCTAGAGGCGGCACTAACTGAGGAGACCACCCTGTGATTCATTAGGTGGGTTGTGGCATTGAAGGAGAGTGTGGAGATGCCCCCTCCTCTATTTTCTTCTTCTTTGATTTTTTAATATTTCCATAATCAATGCAGTGCACTTCTGAAACCATGCTAAGTTGATGTATTGCCATTTCAATATGTCTCTTAAGAAACAGACAAAGCAGACAGCAACTCCAGTCCCCTGAGTGAGGTCTGGGGAAACAAGGCAAGGAATTGGGGGGAGACTCTACCTCAACTCCTTGGAGTCAAGCACCAGAAGGGTCCTGGCTGAAGAGAAGGGCTGGAAAAAGCAGGGTTACCTTCTTGGTATCTCCCGAACCTATCCCAATGTTCTCCCCTCATGCTGCTCCTGTCATCAACTGCTGTTGTGGCTTCCTCATTATTTGTAAACATACTGGGTGAACCTGGAGAGCGATTGCTCAAGTGAGGGATCACGCTTCAGGTAAGAACTTTCCAAGCCGTCTAAGAGGCAGTCTAATGATGCAACCGGATTCAAAAAGACTGCATCACAAAAGCGTATACAAATGCTTGAAAGCAAATGAACAAAAATAGGGGAGCTGGAATACTTAGCAATAGATAAAAATACTGATATGATTGGCATCACTGAAACCTGGTGGATGGATGATAATCAATGGGACAGGAAGGAGCAAATGGGAGATAGTGTAGCCTTGTATGTCAAAGAAGGGATAAAATCGTATGAATTGGAATATCTAGGTGATTTGGAGGCACCATTAGAAACTCTGTGGGTAAAAGTATCCGGCAACAAGGAGGGTCTAACAGTAGCCATATGCTATCGGCCACCAACCCAAGCCCTGGAGGGAGACTGGCAGTTGGAAAATATTGTAAAGACACATCCAAGAAGGGAAGCCAGCTTATAATGGGGGACTTCAATTACCCTCACATAAATTAGGTGAATTGTTGTTCAACACATGATAAAAAAGATAAAGTTCCTAGATATGCTAAATGATTGTTCCCTGGAAGAGATGGTTCAAGACACAACTAGACGTACAAGAATTCTTGACTTAATCCTGAGTAATACACAGGATCTGGTGCGAAACGCTAATATGACTGATCTAATAGGGAACAGTGACCACAACACAATTAGTTTTAACTTAATCATAGACTGCCAATCACTGATAAAATCTAACACAGAGATCTTACATTTTCCAAAAGAAAATTTCCCAAAGATGAGGAAACTAGTAAAAAAAAGCTGAAAGGGAAAACTTAGAGATTCCAAACATTCCAAGAGGCATGGAGGCAACTCACAAAAAGGCCCAATTGGAATGCATACCCAAAGGGGAAAAGGGCACTGCCAGGTCCAAAAGGACTCTGATATGGCTTACAGGAGCTGTTTGGGAAGTGATCAAAAACAAGAAAAGCTCATTTAGAATATGGAAGGCTTGTCCATATAAGGACAACAAGCAGAAACATAAATTCTGGCAGAACAAATGCAAGGCAGCAATCAGGAAAGCAAAACAAGACTTGGAGGAACGTATAGCTAAAAACACTCAAAGTAATAACAAGGAGTTCTTTAAGTACATTAGGAGGAAGAACCAAACCAGGAAGGCCATTGGACCATTAGATAATAACGGAAGGTAAGAGATTATTAAAGAGGAAAGAGAAATTGCAGAGAATGAATTCTTTGCTTCAGTATTCACTGAAGAAGACAGAGACCACATGCTCCAAACAGAGCCTATGTTCATAGGAAGGGAATCTGAAGAATTAAGCCAGATATAAATAACCAGGGAAGAGGTCCTTGCATGTCTTGTTAAACTAAAAGCTAACAAATCACCAGGACCAGATGGCATCCATCCACAAGTTCTCAAGGAACTTAAAGATGAAATTGCTGAGGTCCTAGCCAAAATATATAATCTTTTCCTCAAATCAGGCATTGTGCCTGACGACTTGAAGTTAGTGAATGTAACATCAATCTTCAAAAAAGGATCCAGAGGTGATCCAGAAAATTACCGACCTGTCAGTTTGACATGTGTCCAAGGTAAAGAGATGGAAACCATCCTAAAAGATAAAAAAATAATAGTCACGTAGAAAAGAAGGCACTGCTGAAGGAGAGCCAACACGGCTTCTGCAAGGGCAAATCATGGCTCACTAATTTGTTCAAATTTTTGAGAGTGTCAACAAGCATGTGGATAAGGGAGATCCAGTTGACATTGTTTATCTGGACTTTCAGAAAGCTGACCTGGAACAACACTTTCTTAACCACTGCACCCAGAAACCACTTCTCTATTTGAGATACATTGATGACATTTTTCTGATCTGGACCCATGGAGAAGAATCCCTTTAAAAATTCCACCAGGACTTCAATAGTTTTCACCACAGTATCAACTTCACCCTGGAACAATCCACACAACAGGTGAACTTTTTGGACACCACTGTGAAACTACAACATGGGCATCTTAGTACCACACTGTACCAAAAACCAACTGACCGATACACCTATCTGCATTCTTCAAGCTTCCATCCTGAAGACACAACAAAATCAATAGTATATAGCCAAGCCCTTAGATACAACTGCATCTGCTCTGACCCACAGGATAGAGACTCCAAATTCAGGGATCTACAAAATGCTTTCCTCAGACTACAGTACCCACCTTGCATGATTAAGAAACAAATCAACAAAGCAAGACACATACCTAGAGATAACCTGCTACAAGACAGATCCAAAGGGCCAAATGACAGAACACCACTGGTTGTCACTTACAGTCCACAAGTGAGACCACTCACTTGCATCTTAAATGATCTCCAGCCCATTCTTGACAAGAACACATCACTCTCCAAAGCTCTTGGTGGGAGACCCATACTTGCCTACAGACAACTTGCCAACCTCAAACAAATACTAATGCACACAAGATTAGAAAACGGCAACATGGACAATGGAACTAAACCTTGCCACAACCCCCAATGCCAACTCTGCCCACACATCGACTCTGGCAACACAATCACAGAACCCAACAATGTCAAATACAGTTTCAAGGGCAACTTCACCTGCTCCTCAACTAAAGTGATCTATGCCATCTTTTGCCAACAATGCCCATCTGCATTCTGTATTGGACAAACAGGACAATCTCTAAGAAAAAGCATCAATGGACATAAGTTTGACATAAGAAACCATGATACACAGAAACCTGTCTCAAACCATTTTGGTTTACCTGGACACTCCTTGAAGGGCTTGAAGGTCACTGTTTTGGAACAGAATCATTACAGATCAAGAATACAAAGGGAAACAGCTGAAATAAGATTCATATGCATGATGTACACAAAGAAGAAAGGATTAAACATAAGTTGGGGTTTCTTCAGTCATGATCAAGTGTAATATTACCATATTGCCACTTTTTTCATGGACTCTAAAGTAAAAACTCTACATTGCCACTTTTTCACGGACTCTGAGTCTAAGGTAAAAACTCCCATTCTCTCCCCACCCAGTCTATTCCACCACCATCACCATCATCCTCTCTGATCTGACCTGGTTTCTGTCTCTTGAGGAATTTACCTCTGAGCCATACCACTCTTAACATATAAACAGATCCTGGCCTCAAAGCAAAAAAAAAAAAAAAAAAAAAAAAAAACAAAAAAAAACTATACTTTACATATCTACAGACCCTGACCTAATCCTCCTTCCCACCATCTCTACTAATCAACTCTCCCTCCTCTTCTTTCCCCTCCTCTCCCCGCTCCCCTAACCACCCCCCAACTGTATATACTACAGACAATGAATATCTGGTATGAAATGTATATACCATCACATATTATATTGTGAACCCCATTTTGCTGCTATATGTCTGAAGAAATGGACATGTCCACGAAATGTTACATTAAAATATGAAAGTTAGTCTTTAAGGTACCACATGTTTTGTGTCTTTTGTTTTGTTTTGTTTTGTTTTGTTTTGTTTTTCTTTGATTTTTCCCTGAAATTCTTGAAAATACTAACTCGGCTATCCTCTCTGAAACAAAAAAGAAGTACTTTTTCACCCAGAGGATCACTGGTCTCTGGAACTCCCTGTCAGAAGAAGTGGTGACAGCTGTCAGCCTTGACAGCTTTAAGAAAGGATTGGACAAGTTCATGGAGACCAGGGGTATCAATGGCTATCATTATGGATGCCTAAGGAAAACTTCTGGGTTGGAGAGATAGTCAGAATATCTCTCAATGCCATTTACAGGGAATAGTATGCAGTTGAAGACATCTGCTTGGGAATACCCTGAAGCAAATGGTGAGCCACAGTGTGAGACAGAATGCTGGACTGGATGGGCTGTGGCCTGTTCCAGCAAAGCTGTTCTTATGTTCTTATAAGCATGGATGGAAGTGTGTCAAATTTCCCACTGTGGACACGCCCATGATTGATGAAAGAACTAGAACAGGGATGGCGAACCTATGGCACGCGTGCCAAAGATGGCATGTGGAGAGCTTTCGCCTGGCACGCAACAGGCTCCCTTCCCCCCACTTCCCTCTCTGCTGGACCAGTCATGATGAATTTGTGGAGGGGGAAGTGGGGGGCAGGCTGGCCCTACCACCGCCGTACCCACCATCGCCCTCGCCCCACCCCCTTCCGACCCTGCCTCCACTGACCCTATCGCCGCCCTCGCCCTCACCTCCTGCCGACCCTGCCTCCACTGCCACAGCCACCCATGACCCCGACCCTGCCACCCCATCACCCTTGCTGCCCTCGGTCCCACCTCTGCCCCTTGCTGCTGATTCCGACCCCATTGCCATTGCCCTTGCCGTCCCTGCCGCCGCCGCCTCTGCTGATCCCCACCTCCACCGCCATTGCCATCACCATCACCATCCCTGCCCCCAACCGCTGCTGCTGCTGACCCTGAGCCCGCCGCCCCTGTCGCCCTGCTGCCTTCACCCCACCACCCCCTGCTCCCGCCGATCCCCAACCCCCCGCACCATCGCCATCTCCATCACCAAGTTTGGGCCATCCCTGAACTAGAAGTTAAAGCCCAGAAGGAGGCAGCATCTTCTTTCATCTTGAGATGACTTCAAAAAGGAAGTTCTTCCAGCTTTCCTTTACTGCCAGCTGTCTGGAAGGCACCTTGAGAGATTCCCCCACAGCAAGAGGCTGATTACCTTGCATATGTAGTTGATGCAACATAGATTAGCTTTCAGGAACAAGAGAAGATCGCCAACTATAAAGCAGCCTCAAAATGGAACTGAAAAAAAAAGATCTGAGGAACTTGAATAAAATAGCAAAGTATATTTGAAGTAAATCATTAGGGACCCAAGAATTTTAGATGAGGTATTCTAGTAAAGCAAAATCTTGCTGTTTACTGTTTTTATTAAAGTGCTAGGTCTTACTGTTTCATGAAAGTGCTAGGTCTTCTAGTACCATTTCCAAACCACCACCACCCCAATTCCTCCCATATAATCTCTTTGATGTCAGAAAGGGTTTTGTCCTCCATATAGTCAGAGTTCTCTGCACACCTTCTTTCTGGCTGAAGAGAAATGATGTTAGATCGTGTACTGCAAAAATTAAGTCCTTGTGATAATGAAATTTTGTATGTGATTTTTGTTATTGTTGGGACAACAAACACGGCTCTCCACGATACCTGTTGGAGCAGTTAGAAGGACTTGCTGCCCAGTTTTTTAGCCAAGGAACAGGACTTGTCCTCACTGCAAAGGGGTCTCATGGTGCAAGTCTTCTCTTTGTCGTTCAGATATATATATATATGGAGAAACCATTCTATGACCTGGGTTGACCTGGGTATACCATTGCTCGCTGCTTCTGGTGGTGGCAATCCAGGACACTTTGTATCAGAGAGCCTGTCTTCCTTCCACCATCCTACCGAGTGCTGCTTCTTGGTCACACTGCAGCATTATGACAGTTTTGGGGAAATGGCTAAAGACAATGGGTGCTTAATGTGCTGATGCTGCAGTTTTTAGACTGGGTTTTTTTACACAGACTGTCCCTTTAAGTGCATTCATAATTGCAGTGATGAACTGCAGTGCTTATATGGTATTGGAGTTATTTACAGTTCAATTCTAATGAAGTTTACTCCAAGGCACATTCCATTGATTTCAAGTAAGTATGGTAGCACTGCAACATTAGATGCCTTTCATCAGTTTCCTTAATAGCCCAAATTTTATCTCTGCCCAATAATACGCATTAGCCTCTGCTCTCCTGTTCTCAAATTCCTACTAAGATAGTATCAGGGTGCTGGAATGCAACCCTGTCTCACTTGCCAGACTTATCTGATCTCCTGTTTAAAGGTACAATTTGCATTTTTCCTCCCAGGCAGGGACAATGTGGTACAGTATATAACTAGAGAAATTTCAGTGAGCAATTTGATATAGCTTGTGCCACATGGGAAATTGCTTCTGAAATGAAAAAGGTGAGCATAATAGATAGATAGATAGATAGATAGATAGATAGATAGATAGATAGATAGATAGATAGATAGATAGATAGATAGATAGATAGATAAGCAATCAAGCTACATGTGCAGAAACACTGCAGTATATTTAATTTAATATTTTCATTAACGGTCTGGTCAACTGCAGTGGAAAACTTGTGATCAAATCTGTGCATGACATTTTGCAATGTGCCTATGGTCCAGTAAAGGATTCATGTTTATACTCAATGAATGTAATATTTCATGTTCTGCAATATACCCAGTAAATGATATCTTTCTTCACTGTATAAGGTCTCCCTTATATGCACATTTTAGAAACTGTTAAAGGGACTAAGGGCCCAGTTAAAGCCATTGCAGGCTTGCCAATCTTCACCACTTCAAGAGCCCACCAAGTGTAAAAATGATCCCAGGCCTTTGCTAGGATCAGCTGTTTTGCCCCTGTGTAGGAAAGCCTGTGGCACCTAAGCTCAGCCATTTTCTCCGACAGAAGAGCTGCTGGTGTCTGTAAAACCTAAAGAGTCTCCATGCCCTTTGATATAGAAATGGTGCCACTCCTGCCAAGAGTGTCTCCAAGTGCCAAGATGACCAGCAGAGGAATTGGGAAAGATGTAGATGTGAGAAGAGCAGATAGGAGGAAGAAAAGCATAGACAAAACTATAGCATCATTTAAGTGAACACAGGAAGCTCTCTTCTATGGGAGAAAATCCTTGGTGCAACTAATTCACAGTTGCCTGCAGTTTGCAGTTTGCAGTTTGCAGTTTGAGTTTTCAGCAGTTTGCTGAATTGTTGGCAGAATGTTCATTATTTTTCCCTTAAGTGTCAGCTATTAAATACCACGTTCAGTCACGCTTTGAACAGTGCACATTAGAGATTCAGCAACAGTTGGCAAATTCTAAATATCTTTGGGTGTCACCTTTCAAAACAGAGTTGCATAGCATTATATGTCACTGATCCCAGGTAATCAAATTACCAAGTTTAAAAAAAACAAAACAGTAACATCAGATAGCAAATGCTGATGGAGTGCATTAAAACATTTCTGAGTAGTATCGAAAACTCTTGACTGAAGGTTCTTGGATCGAGTGGTTGTGATTTATGTGAGTGAGAGGGGGAGCAAGTGGGTGTTGATGGTTCTTTATACAATCTAGACACATCTTATCCAAATTGGGTAGGTGGGTGGATCCTGAACATGATAGTTGAACAAGAAATCTTCAGGAGAGAGGAGGAAATTTCCTCTCCCCCCCCCACCTTGCATGCACAATGTCAAGCCCCGCACACAGAGTACACACACAAACAGGGTTCAGTTCTTTGCCAAGATCTTTAGTGGAAAGCCGGGCAAGTTCAAGTCCTTTGCCAACAATCAAGTGCCAGACAAATAACAGAATCCAACTCCCAGCAATTAACAGTCCAAGTCAAAACCAGAATATCTCACAGAAATCTGTTCCCTCGCCAAACCCAAGGGAACAGATTAAGCCGTTGTCCAGGAAGCCAGTCCGAAATTAGGAAACAGAGCCAAGGTCACAGACAGGAAGGTGGTTGCAAGTTCAAATGACATGTTGCTCCCACAGAGAGCTCAAGGTGAGCTTACCAGCTTTATCCCAAAACAGGGAACACACCCTTACTTCTGGAAAGGCTCCTGCTAGTACTCAGGGCTTCCCAACCTGATTCCCCATCTAGCATCAAAGACCCTTTCCCTAGCTCTCCTGGTAGCACGTCTTTGCAAAATCCTGCTCATAGCCCTTTTAGGGGGAGAAGATATGTTTTCAGCTGAGTCATCAGACCCAGCTGCCTGCTGACTTGAGCTGCAAGGCTCCTCCAGCAGCTCTTCACCATTTAACCCCTCAGAGTCAGGTTCTGTGACAGGCAGGGTCCTGGCACACAAGATCAAACACCCTTCTGTGAACAATGGATCAGTGCTGAATATGCTTCTCTCTGGACATCTAAATTTTGAGGAGAACATTCAGAGCATATGATGATGGCTGTGAGAGTCATCCGTCGACTATCAATGCACAAGTTGCTTCATGTAGCAACATAAACAAAAAGAGAGCTTCTGCCCCAAGGAGATTGCAGTCTAAATTTTGATAGCAGAGGTTGGAAACAAAGCAACGTTGGAGAAATAATTTTAAAAACCATCATAGACAAGAGGAAATGGGAGAGGCAACACAAGCTGACTGTGAGCAGAAACTGGTGTGTGGGAACCTTCCTTTGAAGGGTGTGTTTATCTCTTTGGGAGATAAACATGGGATTGATTTGCCTATCAATTGCTCAGGGAAATAGCTTTGACTAGAGATGGGCACAAATGAAAATATAGCATTTCATTTCATTTCATTTTTTGTTTGGTTTGGTTTTGTTATTAATGAATTTTTAAAAGAATTTCCAAAATGAAGCAAACAGAAACAAAATTATTCATTAGTCTATAAAATGGCTCCCCTGGGTCCTAGAGGCACCAAATTTGGTGGGTAGCTTCTTTCAACTCTTCCGTGTAAGCCCTCCATATTTGGAGAGTTTTGAGGTTCAGAGGGCTGAGTTATTCAACTTGAAAGTGGATCCTCCCAGGAAAAAAATAATTTGTCATTAAGGGAAGCACTTAATAGCTCCCCTGCCGGGGGAAGCTTCCTCAAATGGTTCCCTTAATTACAAATTATTTTTTTCCTAGGGGACCCACTTTGTAGTCGAATAACTCATCCTCCTGAACCCCAAACCTCTCCAAATTTAGAGGGCTTATAGGAAACAGTCCATGGATGCTACACTGTAATTTCCATGCTGCTTGATGCCTGGGATTACTATTTTTATCTCAGGCATATGCTCCTGTCAGGGTGACTGCCAGGGAAACCACCCCTGTACCAAACAAGGGAGGAACGGAGAGGGGCTGTTCTTCAGACATGTCTCTGAATTCCTTTCCTATATTCCTCAGAAAATGAATTCATCAATGCTAACATCTCTGTGCAACTGAGGAGATCATTCTTGCTGCTCCCTCCAGCCTGATGAGGCTTCATCGTCCAGGTCCTTGCTATTTCCATTTGTGGCTAACCTAAACATGAGCTCTGCTGCCAGCACTCTCCATAACCTCATGCCTTCCAGCCCAGCTCCATGGAGCTGATAGAGAGGAGCAAACACAGCCCTCCAGCCAGAGGTGTAGCTAGGGTTTTCAGTGCCCAGGGACAAAGTCAGTTTTACACACACACACACACACACACACACACACACACACACACACACACACACACACACACACACACACACACACACACACACACACACACCAGGATAGGGCAGGGGTAAGGTGCTGCAGAGAAGGTGGCAGTAGTGGCAGCTGGGGAGCCCACCGCACAGCCCTGGCAGGTTGCCCATGACACGCCTTCCCATGGCTCTTGGGGCAGGGAGCCGTTTAGTGCTTTATTTGGTGCCCCCAGGTCCTGCACCCAGGGACAGATGCCCCCCCTTCCTCCCTAGCTATGCCACTTCCTCCAACTGCTTTTAACGTGTACCTCTCATAATGCCTCATAATTGGCGATGCTGACAGGAGTTTTCTCCTGTACACAGTTGGCCACCTTCATCTATAGCAGGGGTCCTCAAAGTTTTCAAACAGCGGGCCGGTCCACCACCACCCAGACACCACTGGGGGCCGGATCACAGTCCAAAAGCAGGAGGCTTTGCTCATAAAACAGGGGGTAGGTGAGGGGTTGTTGGTCCCACCTTCATCTATCCGGCCCCGGGGCCTTAGGTTGAGGACCCCTGATCTATAGCAACTGCTTTAAAGGCGATTCTGCAGCTAATGATCATCTTTCTGTTTTCCTAGCATCATCAAGTTCTACTTAGAGTTTATCATATTTGTGTGGTTTTCTGGGTTCTTAGTGCTTGATAATGTTGCCACGATGGCAAGTCCTGTTGTGCTGATAGATGTTGAAAACAAATAATGTAAAAATAGATATAGAAAAAGAACACACTTTACAGCTAATTTTGCAGTGTGTTCATTTCTGTAGTTAATGTCCAGACAGCCTCACTTTTCAGAGATGTAGTCATATAGGTCTGCTTCAGCAACAGGAAAAACAAAAAGAAACACGCTGTGGCACCTTTAAGAGTGGGAGATTTATTTCATTTTGATGTTTTAAGGATTACAGTTGGCTTCCTTAGACACATTTTTACTAAGGTCTAAGCTGGACTCCTTAATATGATTGACAAAGAATATGGTTTGTCAGGAAAAAATGGATTATAGTTCAAAAGAATTTACACTAAAATAAACCTGACCGTCTAAAAGGTCCAGAATATTTATATCTCTTTCACTTTTGTTTTGTTCTTATTTTGGTTATTATTTGGCCAGCGTGGACAACTTTGAAAAAGGATTAAAGAACATGGGGGAAAGGTTGAATATATTGGGGGAGGAGATAAAACCTACCTAACTACCTAACTAACTACCCACCCACCCACCCACCTACCTACCTTCTACCTTTTTTTCTTTCTCATTAGTGCACTGAAGACTTTACAATCAATAAGCACTGAGTTGTGAAACTTACCTTGGTGTCCCTTTCATGTCCTGCTTTCAAGTAATTGTGGACCTAGCTCCCCATGTAGGTGGGCATGGAGGTTATTTTCTCCTAAGCCTTCACTCATTCCCCCCCACTCCCACATGGCAGCAGCTTTAACAATAGAATTATGGTAGGAATTATATTCACAAGGGGCTGCCACTCGAGATCTGCAGAATCCAGTGCCCTAGACACTCCTTTACACTGATGATGTCATGATTGCATCAGAGAATAAAGGCCAATCAAGTATGGAGTGAGCATATGACAAGGTTTGGCCTGCACTTGAATGTGAAGAAGACAGAATATCTGACAACTGACCCAAAAGAATATGGTGCGATCCAAATTGATGGCATTAACCTACCAAGAACTGAGAAGTTCAAATACCTTGGTCCCACAATCACAGCCAATGGGAGCCTGAATCACAAGATGTCCTCAAGGATCAATGGTGCCAGGCTAAAATGGCTTACAACATCAAGTCCTGTGTGTGACAAAAAGATCAGCAACCATTTAAAATCAAAGATCTATCGCACCATTGTATGACCTGTTGTCCTCTGTGGTGCAGAATGCTGGCCAGCCACTAAAGAAACTGAACGTCACCTTGGTGTCATGGATACGAAGATGCTGCGATGGGCCTCTGACCTCAGGCAAAAGGACTGTGTGTGCAATGACGACATCAAAGCAAACTATGGCATGGCACCTGTCACCAACAAGATGTACAAAGCCCGGCTGCAACTGGTTGGACATGTCCTGCGTATCAATGAGGAAACTCTGGCCAAAAAGGGTCTCACCCTGCAGGTCAGCAGATCTCGACTGAGGGCTCATCCAAAACAGCGCTGGATGAACACCCTTGAGAATGACATGAAGTTGTCCTGGGTGCACCTGGACCAAGCCCATGACTGTGCCAAGTGGAGGGGCAAAACAGGAATAGCAGACCCACCATCAAGTGGGACACATGCTAAGAAAAAGAAAAAGAATATTAACAAGAGGCTGTGTGCTGAGACTGGCACCATCTCTGTGATGCATAGTGGGTACAATACAAAGTGGAGTCCTAGCAATGCACATAAAAATGCACACAGGTGCTTCCTTGTATATTACACCTTCAATGTAACATCCACTCCATCTTCTAAAAAGAATGCATGGCCAAGAAAAAAGGAGGAGGAGGATTAATAACAGCACCCCATCTTCCTTTGGTCCTGATGTGATTTTGTATTTTTAGCCGTCTTCAGCAGTATTAAAAAATTCCAGCATACAGACCTTTCCTAGAACAGCAAATTAGATTGCCCCACAACGCACACACACTGTTGTAAAGCTTCCTGACTGAAAGAAATGGCACCATCTACTGGAAAAATGGGGGTGGTTACACAAGTCTCTTCAATGCTGGACCCTGAGTGAGCTGTCAGTATATGGTAATAATTTTTAAACCTAAACATGAAAATGTAAACATCAAATTTACTATTGGGAGCAGGTACAATTTTTCCATTACAGGTTTACAACAAAACTGTACACGGTCAAAGGAGAGAAAAGAACGCAAGAAGTACCGGGGAAGTGCAGCCTTCAACGGCCAAGAACACACTATCTTCATTCAACCTCTGCAGTACACTGGCTGCTACCTTTCCTTCAATCTCCCATCAGATTACTAAAGTGGTAGCCAGACTGGTAATAAATATCACATATGCTCCAATATATTGTAATGTTAGCTGACGGTCTATGTGGAACACCTCTGTTGTCTTACAAAAGACCATTGCCTGAGAGGTGGTTTCTATGCTGCTGTTGCATGTTGATGGCAGCTGCCCTCTCTCCCAAATCCTATTTTATTTATTTTATTTCATTTTAGAATACATTTACCTCCACCTTTCTCCTTGGAAAAGTACCCAAGGCAGCTTACAGTAATGAGGGACTGTGACAACACCTCCCTTTTAAACGTTTGATTGTGATGAAAAATGTGAAGGCTAGGGAACCAACTTATTAATCTTTGCAATATCCACTTGGTAATGCTGCCACCTTTTAAATTGTCACCTTATGAACTGGGACAGACTCAGATGTATAAGATAAAAATAATAATGAAGTTTATTGAGGAAATAAATAAATACAATAATGACTGAAGTTGGTATGTGTTGCCTTAAACATAGAATAGATTAATTCAACTCTTCAAGCCTCCCTGTCTTTAATAACCAGTAAAGCCTGCCCTGTCTTTAATAGACCAGCAAACAGTAAAGGCTCCACCCTTTTTATACCACTGCCCTCCTGCTGGGACTGAACTCCTGAATCCAGGGTGTCGTCACAGGGACAAAATACAGTCCAGTACAATTAAGACATGTTCAGGTATTGAGAACAGGGAATTGACAGACATGACTGACAGCATTAAAAGACAACGTTACATTAAAGCTACAAGAGGGCTTTCTCACAGACTCTTCTCTTGTGGTCTCCCACCCCCCAGCTTAGATGGAGCTCCTGAGGCTTGCTCCTTAGATGGAGCTCCTTCTCCTTGCTCCTGTGAGTGAGCTCTTAATCTTTAGAACCTTGGGTTGTTGTTGTTTTTTCTTGATCAGGAGAAGTCATTGGAAAGAAACTCATGGGCTTATGTGGGTTGGAGAAAGCCATTCTTGACTCATCTTTCCTTCTTCCATGCATCTAGGAAGGGTGTCTCTTCTTCACTGCAGCCTTAAATCAGTTCTTTACCCCTGGGACACAAGTCCTAAGAGCACAGCTAGGGATGGGCACAAAACAGAAAAATAATGTTTTGTTTTATTTTGTTTTGTTTCGTGTTCCTCCCTGTTTTGTTTAGTTTCATTTCTTATGAAAAAAAAATTAAAATTTCATATGAAACAAAATGAAATGAAACAAAATGGCTCCCCGGGGTCCCAGAGGCACTAGATTTGGTGTCCAGTTGGTACCAGGGGGACCCAGGTTTAAAGGGGTCCAGACATTGATAGCCCAGCAGGAGCCCTCAGAAAATGGTGCAGAGGGCAGTTCCGGCAATCGCACAGCCCTCCACACCATTTTCGGAGGGCTCCTGTCACTCTGACAATGGGTGAAGCCCTTTAAACCCCCTGGTACCAACTGGGCCAGGTTTAAAGGGCTCCAGCCATTGACAGCTCGGCAGGAGCCCAAAAACAATGGAACAAAACATTTCATTTCAATGGAAAAAAACGAACATTTTGTTTCATCTATAACAAAATGCTGCTTCCTCATTTCGTGTTGTTTTGTTGTGTTGTGTTTTGTAATGAAATGACAAAACAGCATTTTGTTTTTCTTTTCCTGCCCATCCCTAAGCACAGCCACAGCCAGCTTGCAGTGAGGATATCCCTTCTCGACTGCTCTCAGCTTTTTGCGGGATGCAGCATTCGCTCGCTCTCCAAGAGAATGTGATCATTTGTACCCCGAACCAGATGTTTTGAATTTTGATACCCAGAAGCCCTGCCCCACCCTGACCATACTAAAGTGTTGTGAGAGTTGTAATTCAGCACATCTGGAGCAAGGCTGGCACAAGCTGTCTGCACTATCTGGGATGGGGAGGGAAACACCAGATACACACCTTGCCAACATGTTCAGCAATCCAGGAGCCATGGCAGTGATCATTAAGAGAAAGAGAGTAGGAGGGGTCTGCCATCAGGAACACCCTTGTGGCTGCACTTGGCACCGTCTGGTTGTTTCTAAAAGTCAGTTCCATTGGCTAGTTCAGTGTTGGCTGCTTTTGGAAGTGGCCTGGCCATGCAGAGCACAACATCAAGACTTCTACTGGTGTTACCTGCACCATGGCAGTGCCAGGATAGCAACTGCACTATGCCTTGCCTGTTTCGTAACAATGAGAGGGAAGAATTCTTGTGCCAAGCACCTGGCTGCTTCTACTGTTTATTTCAGAGATGCCAGGTTTTAGAAGGGACCAGGTGGTGTGGACAAGAATAGCATGGGCTCTTCTTGCGGCCACAGTGATGCATAGTAGCCGCAGCAGCAGCAGCAGCAGGGCAGCGATCACAGCCACCGCATGCCTCGCATGACACCAGAGGAAGAAAAGGAAAAGGATTCACTGCTGCCAGAAAGGCTCTTCCTGGCCCTTGATTTATTCTAAATAAATCAATAAACATCGAGTGGCTGTTTTTCAACTTGCTGACTTGTGTAAGTTGTTCATTGCTAGGTTTTAAAGGGAGCTAGAGGGTACAGAACAAACCACTGATGCAATAGCCCACCTAGTGGTGGCCCAGGATTCTTCTTCACCTTGTATGCCCCGCATAGAAGGCAACTAGGGATGGGCACAGAATGAAAAATGAAATGCTGTTTCATTGTTTCATTATGTAATGAAATGAAACAAAATGAAACGATGAAGCAGCATTTTGTTACAGATGAAACAAAACAGCCATTTATTTTTTTGTTAAAACGTTTCATTCCCTCTGTAAAATGGCTTGCTGCCATGGGTTAAAAAAAAAAAGCATCGACCCAGCCCACGGGCCAGCTGGTCAGCGCTAGGAATAAAAAAGCAAAAACAAAAGTCAACCCAGACCACAAACCAGCTGGTTGGCACTAGGGGGGGAAGCACCAACCAACCTCCCCGCAGGCCAGCTGGTCAGCAGGAAAAAACAAAATGCAACCAGAGCCCCAAGAGTGTAAAAAAATGCAAAACAAAACAAAATGAAATTTGAAATGATTTTTTTTAAAAAAAATCATTTCATAATAAAGGAAAAACAAAATGAAACACCATTTTGGCATTTTGTGCCCATCCCTAAAGGCAAGTACTTCATTGGGGATAGTGGGGTGGGGGAAAGTCTAATCAAGAGGGTCACAGACTCTCTACACTTAGTTTTGTTGGAGCTTTAATTTACAACCTTGTATGCTGTCTGTAGTTTAAATGTCTTGGAGGAACCTATTTGGACAAGGGTGATTATCTATCTATCCAGCACTAACCAATCGTTCCTTCTACCTCTTAAAATTCAAAGATAACCTGGCCTCTCTGGTGAGTGTTCTAACCCCTCTATTTCATCAGTTGTGGCAGTTTCATTTCTGTTGATCTGTTTGGTTGGTTCCTAGTACACAGTAAAGAAAGCAGTACTGTATACACAAGTCTGTAATTTCAAGCAACTGTAAGTTAAGAAATGTTATTTATTCTTTCTTCTACAAATGTCTCAGAGTAGCAAATGATAATTTTGTAAGAAATTTAAAATTCTGCAACCATTTTATGGGAAATCCCCATGTACATTTTCTTGATCAAGGTACAACAGTGGTAATTGGTAAATAAATAATTCTTTTCATGGTAGTTTTGTTCAGTTATATTTGGAGTGTGGGAGAGCTCAGTAAAGGTACTTTGATGGATTTTCGCCCCAGAATTTCATAACTGCCAGGGCTTCTGATTATTCTAGCTGAGAGGGTGTGAACATCCAAGCTGGAAAAGGTAACAGTGCTGACCTCTGTCCTTGCCAAAACATCTCCAGGTACACCATTAAGAACAGGTATCTTGAGGTACTATATATAAAAGTGCTTTAAATGCATTTTGAGTCAGGAAGTCAACTAATGAAACATTCTTCAGGAATGGATTTACTACAGATTTGTGATAAACTAATGATGTGAACTTAGATTCAGAATGTGAGTGTCATAAAACACCTTGTAATGTAAGATGCAATGTCACTTTTTTTTTGTTCTAGTCAGGGACACCTAAGGCCTCAATTTTGAATGGTGCTTCTTTGTAATACATGAGCTTCTCCTCAACAGAGGAAATCAAAACACCTCTTGTAGTCTCTGATCGTCAGTCCTCTTTCTGTAGCATCAAGTGGACAAAGAGGGCTCCTGCTAAACACAGGTTGAGTTTGTATTTGCAACTGGGCTTCCATCCGTGTTTCAGTTGGCCAGCTCAAGAAAGGTGTCAAAGTATCTGTTCTGTACAGTTTTGGCTTCCACGACTGAATTTCCCCCGCATCATGATTAGGTCTAAAAATAATACTTGACAATCATGAAGCAATCTGTACCATATATTACCTTCCTAAACAAAGCAACTTTGAGGAGACTTGCAGAAGGATCTTTCTCTAAGTAAAATCTGAAGCATAATGCTGCCTTCCAAGAAACAAAAGTAAACCTTGCCACATCAAGTCTAAGAATTCATAATACTATTCTCCCAATCATTAACTAGTGAAAGTCTGTGAGTTAGAAACACATCAGTCTAACCCTCAACCCACCATGTTTTCTCCGCATGCACTTTTTTCTTCTCCTCTCTGTGAGTCTTCCATACAGTAATGAACAAATGATTTTAAACTCAATTTTCTATCTCCTTTCCTAATCAATGACTTCTTACTATAAAATAAGTCACCTATTTTACAGTTAGTAAGAACATATTCAAACATGTCTGCTTTTTGTATCTTCGTCTCTCACCTTTCTTTCAAAACTGGGGATCAAATTGATTCCCAATGTTACCAAGAAAATGAAGGGTGATGGGAAGTCAAGGTGAACTATACACTGGAGGCCTCACATAAACTTTCCTCAGACTGACAAAGCACATTTCAATCTCACAAGAAAAGAAGTCCATTTGCCATGACTTAATTTCCAGATAACCTCACCCGGATGACTGAAAATCTTCGCAGACATGTGTGTGTGTTGTGTGTTCTCTTCGTGACTCCATGTCCATGGAGTTTTCTTGGCAGAAATACTGGAGTGGTTTGCCAGTTCCTACTCCAGGTGCCTACAGCACCTGGTATTCCCTGGTGGTCTCCCATCCAAGTACTAACCAGGGCCGACCCTGCTTAGCTTCCGAAATCAGGCAAGATCGGATGTGCTTAGGGCATCTACCACCAACAAAAAGTACTGGGATTCAGGCGAGGCTTCCACTATAGGAAAGAACTAGGCCAGTTCCTTCTTCTCCTACACCATTTCAGAGGACTTCCCAAGGCCTCAGAGCAACCCTTAAGGAATGTGGTTATGAGATTCAAAAGGGGTCAGGCAGGCTTGGCAATCATTACTTTCCCATGGCTGGAACATCTCTTGAGTGAAGTTTTGCTCACTGGCACTCTGGATTCAATTATCTCTGTGTAAAAAAGCAAAGTGGAATGTGGGAGGTCATTTCATCAAGTCTTTTGGTCATATGCCTGGAAGCAGAGGAGCATATGGAAGGGAGAGAGGATAAATGGAATTGAATGATACATAATGAGTGAATTGGGTATCTTGTTGCAGAGCCAAAGGTCAGGAGTTTGATTGTTCCACGTGTCTCCCAGAAGAAGGGCCAGCCTATGTGGCCTTGGGCCAGCTGCGCAGTTTCAGAGCACCCCTAGAAGAAATGCCTGTTATTCCATACCTAAGAGACTCTGTTAAAGTAAAAGCCAGTGTTTTGTGCTTCTGCAAGTGAGAAGTGCACTTTATCTAACACACACACACACACACACACACACACACACACACACACACACACACACACACACACACACACACACACACACACACACCAGTTATGGGGTAAAATCAACTGTCCATTTATCCATTTATCATTATACTTTTTGTCTGCATTGAGACCAGATGTCCTACCAAAACAGTGTTTTCGAGCCCAATGAAACATTTTTTGATTTTAATATAATTTGCTCCAAGAGTGGGAGAAAACAATGTCTGCCTTTTCAAGAAGGGTGGAATTAAAATATTATGCTGTATTAGCCACAGGGAGGTAAATTGATCCCAGGATGAACTACAGACATGGCAGAATCAAGTAGAGGAATTCAATGCATGGCTGCAGAATGTTATGTGGAGGATTCTCACTTTCAGAGACTGGAAAATTCAGCATCCTGGCTGAAAGGGCTCAGGGAGTTGTCAGGCAATATGTACCTTTTTCCCCACCTCTGCTAAATTTTCACTCCTTCCCTACATTAAAATTCCCAGGACAAAATAAGACAAGACCAAACTAAACAAGGGAATGGCTTTCTTACTTTAAACCCTTTCCCCTTGACGTGCCAGCTTCCTATCCAATGTTTGCTTTTAATAGACAGAAACATTGGAGACTCCTGGTGGCCACGTGGCTGGCCACGTTTCAAGAGCTTTGGTCCCAAAAAGTAACTTTTGTAATCTCAGTTTAAAAGTTTGGACAGATTGCCAATGGACGGATGTTTCTTCACTCCAAAACCTAGAACAAGAGTCCTGCTTGTCCCGTGGGCCTTAAACAGGATCCCAGCTGTTCAGGGGCACAGGAGGTAGAGTGAAGTCTGTGGGGTAAAATTCATTGAGACATCCCTCCTCTTTGATAATTCAATCTGATGTTCCACTGCAGCTGATGTACTGAGCATTGATCCCTAGACATGTAGGCAGTCTTGTTAACTCTTCAGAGGAACAGATTTCAGCTGTGCATATGGGCAGCACCATCTGTAAAGACGGGCGAGGGCGTCCCTTTGCTTTTCTGGGAAATGCATTGAGCTGTTTGAACAGAACACTAAAAACATCTCAGTGAGGTTCCCCACTCCCATCTTTCCTGCTAAAATTTAACTTGAACGACTAATCAACCCAGTTCCTCTCTCTCTCTCTCTCTCTCTCTCTCTCTCTCTCCCCCTCTCTCTCTTTTGCCATGCTTTCTGCCAGTCTTTGGGAAGGAGGAAGGAGGGCCAAGCACTGGGTGGCAAATGGCAAATGATATGCTCCAGAATCATGGAACTCTTAATTCACTCTTTTCCTCCGCTTTTCCCAGTACAAAGACAAAGCGGGCCCGGCTGTGGGAAGTGGAACCCAAGTGAGGTGGCTACCCCAAGTGGCAGAACTTTGGAACAGCAAGTCCACAGCTTCTGCAATGTGCCACCACCATCCCCGGGAAGGCCCCTGCTAGCCTGCACTGTACCACCCCACCTTTGCTGAAGTTTAGGGTCATCCTTGTGCCAGCTCATTAGCCACATTGTCAGTATTTGAGCAGTGCTGCTTGATGGCAGTTCTTACTGCTGTTGGCTGACACCTCCAAAGCACAGGAGGCATGTGCAATGGGGATGGCTGTTTGTGTTCTGACCTCTTGCAGTACAGGAGCTTGCGCTGCCCAGTGGGATTTCTGGCTATTGTGTGCATAACTCTGTGACAAGACACCAGAACCAGTGAGCCCTGATGCCAACTGGGAGCACATGGGGATGGATGACTAGGCTTTAAAGCTCAAAGAGAAATCATACGTCTTTCTCCTTCAGCACTGCTTGCCCTGTTACAGGTCCTTCTGCCTAGTGAACAGGACAGGATAGTCATGCCCTGAGACTTTGCCCCTGTGCCCTAAGATCTGTTTAGCAGTGGAGCCCTGCGTATCAAATACTTTCCCCAAAGATTCACCTGGCACCATTCATTTTTCATTTCTAGGGAGCTACCTTGTCTTCTATTTCCCAAGCCAATGGTAGCTGTAAAAATAAATAAAATTGGGTAATTTTATTCTCTGCTCCCTGCTCCTTTGAATGTTTTTCTGATTTTATCATTTGCTGTTCTAATGCTACATTTAATACTGTTTGAAGACTTGATGTTTTGTTGCATTTTAAAATGCCATTCTCGTTTGCAAGCTAGCTGGAGAACGTTTTGTTCTGGGGTGGCAACGGTGCAAATAATCAGTGAGAAGAGAGAGGCTATATTTCCCCTCACCTAGTCATTTTGGATCCTTGGGTTGCCCCATCTTTAGTTACATTCCACATGGGGTAACATTAAGGCTGTCGGAGCCAGAAGGGCAGAGACCCCGTAAGTCCCCGTAAGTCTTGGCAGAAGCAAGAACATCTGACAAAGGCAAACATTGCTAACAGGATTTCAGGTGGGGGGCACAAAATGAAAGTAGAGGTTAACATCTGTTGGATTAAATGGTACACAGGTGATAAGCAGCAGCAGCTGGTCCAGACCCAAGTACACCAGTAACAAACTCAGTTCACCAGTGACTAGATTTGACATGAAGCCCGATGGCTTAAATTTCTTAAATGTGTGGTTTGCCTTAGTATTCCTTGAAACATAGTCCCCTGAGGTAGACTTGTTTTTCTTTAGAACTAAGTTTAGTTCTGTGGAACATCCCAGTATTGTTTGTGCTGTACTTGGTCCCTCAGATTTTCCCTCCGACATATCTCATTCAAAGCTGGGGGTTTTGATGTCAGAAAGGGTAACTAATCCAGATCCCCCCAAAACAGGTTTGCAAAGTTCCACTGATACCTGAACTGAAATCCAGATTGTATCCACTGGCTGACTGACATAAGAGCTGCCAGCTTTCACTAACACCACTATAGAAAAATTTGTTGGGGGTGCATTTGTCCTGAAATAGTACAATCTAGGATTGTGTCCATTTTCTATTCACAATGCCAGCTGCTGAACAGGTTTCAAGAACAATAATGTGCATTAAATTTGATTAGAGTGGGAACCCATGAAAGGGCCTTCTCGGCTGCTGTGCCCAGACTCTGGAACTCCCTCCTACTAGAGGCCAGGACTGCCTCATCTCTATTGTCTTTCCGGAAACAGGCAAAGACCTTTCTCTTTAGGCAAGCTTTCCGTGGGTGATGGACTATCTATTATGTGTATTTTATATGAATCTATAGGATCACATAGACTTTGTGTTTATAACTACTTATAACCTTATGTGATTACATTGACACTACGTTTTCAATGTTAGTTTCTATCACTCATAACTTTACATGGAATTTTACTCTCCTTTTAACTGCTCGCATTCTCTTGTAGCTTTAATGTAATGTTATCTTTTAATGCTGTAAGACAGTGTTTCTCAACCTTTTTTGGGCAAAGGCACACTTGTTTCATGAAAAAAATCATGAGGCACACCACCATTAGAAAATGTTAAAAAAAATTAACTCTGTGCCTATATCAGTCTCTAAAAGGTTCGCCATTGCTGGTGTAGGGAGAAGCAGGACAGAGGGGCCACAGATTGAGGCAGCCCGCTCTCTAGCACCCAGTTCCCACTTACCTGTGTTGTTTTTTTAAAGACATTTGGCCCTGCATGGACTTCTGTGTCCAGTGGAGACCTGAGAAGGGGCACTGACTCTCCAGGAACACAAATAAGACCCAAAAGCCCATCTTGCTCTCCACACTGTGGCCAAGGCAGATGCCTTCAGCAAGTCCAGCGACAGGAGGGGAGGAGGATGAAGGAAGGCAGGAAGGAAAGAAGGCAGAAAGTGTTCTGCTTGTATACCGCCCCATACCACTTCAAGGAGTCTCTGGGCGGTTTACAGTTTTAATTACAGTAGGCAGGCTGCTAGACATACACATATGCAGGCTAGAAATGAGCATGTTTCTATGAAGAGGGGAAAGGGTACGAATGAAAAGAGAGAGGTGGGGGGAAAAAGAAAGAAAAGACAGAGAGAGAGAAGAGGGCGACAAAGACAGAAAGAAAGGGGCAAGACTTCAAGGAACCCATCAGAGATGGCTCTTCCCCTCCCGGACCCTAAAGGCCGGCCATCCGGCCATCCAGCCATGCCAGTAGCCCCCCCCCGCCCGCCTCCTCAGCCCAGGCCCGGCAGAGGCCTCCTCCATCCCCTCCTCCTTGCAGCCCTGCCGCGG
Organism: Phrynocephalus forsythii; assembly: GCA_029282475.1. Taxonomy (NCBI): domain Eukaryota; kingdom Metazoa; phylum Chordata; class Lepidosauria; order Squamata; family Agamidae; genus Phrynocephalus; species Phrynocephalus forsythii. Next base: position 10,924,589 of record JAPFRF010000004.1, read on the forward strand.
TGCTCGTGGGGCAGCCGGGCGCCCCTCCTCCCCTTCCTCTCACCTGGCGGTTTGTTCTGGGCTGGGGCTCCTGGGCGGGCTTGTGTTGGCGGGCGGGCTGTCGGGCGGCTCAGTCCATTGGTAGCTCCCAGGAAAGGAGTGGTGGTGGTCCAGGGTAAAAAAGGAGGGGGGAGAGGGAAGCGAGTGAGTCGCGGCGGCGGCAGGCAGGCACAGGGCAAACACTTAGAGAATGAGCAGGGCCAGGTCCGGCCGGGGAGGAAGTGACGCCAGCGCTGCGGGCCTCAGGGGGGAGGAGCCAAGCTGGCCCTTGGACGCTATTTATAGCGCCTCTCAGCTGTGGGCCGCCCGCCGGCCCTGGGTTGAATTTCTTTAGAATTTTTCAATTTTTCCCACGGCACACCAGGCAACATCTCGCGGCACACTAGTGTGCCATGGAACAGTGGTTGAAAAACACTGCTGTAAGATGTCCGTCTATTCCCTGTTCTCAATACTTGAACATGTCTTAATTGTACTGGACTGTATATTATCCCTCATTACTGTAAGTTGCCTTGGGTCCTTTTCCAAAGAGAAAGGTAGGGTAAAAATACTCTAAAATAAATAAATAAATAAATAAATAAATAAATAAATAAATAAATAAATAGGGTGGACTTGCTCTGGTCCACCAGAGCCTTCTTTTTAACTTGAATGTCTTTCCTATTTTTAAAAGAATCTTAGTGTTATACGCATTACTGGGTGATATTTTACATACGTGTCCATGTTAAGTATGTATCTGTACCCTATAACAAAGTTCTAAACACCTCTTATCATAATATTGATGCTGAGCTTTCATCACGTACACTGTCTATTGCCAGAAAATGATATCTGAACTTCACTTGAAGCTAATGTAGCATTCTACTTTTCTGAGGAAATTATAGGATTGTAAAAATATGATTTAGAAAAATATCAAAATTTGACAAAAGTCTGAAAAGAGCTTACTTGGCGACTTAAAAGTATTTTTCAAGGACTGTAGTCTCCAGACTAAATTTAGAAGACCAAGGATGACTTCAAATTAAAAATTCAGACCTGGGTGCTTGAGATTAGGCTCCGTAAATCTGGATATAGAGACCTGCAGTTAATATTTCATTGGAGTGTTGAAAGATTAATAGACTGATCCTCAGGCTTGCTGCCAGAGCAAATATGTGAGTTGGCTTGGCTGTGTCACATGCCCTGCTGGCTTGGGTTGTTAAACTAGCACGGCAGAGATGGCATTACTATGGCATTTGCCATACTAATGCAATAGTTAAGAAACAACCTAAATCCATGCTTTGCCATTGTATGTGCTGCTTCCCTCTTTTTTTTTTGTACCATTCCTGGTATTTCTATACACCTGAACTTGTTGGGCCATCAGTGCTCTAAAATGTGGCACTCCACCTCCAACCCACCCCTCTCTATCTCTTCTATAGAGTTTATAGCCTGGGATTGCAGTATCCCACTGGTTCTCTGCATTCCACCAGGTTTCTGTTATGGCTATTACTTCGATGTTATGCCTAGCTGCCAAATGTTCAAGTTCTTCCATCTTTGCTTGGGGGCTTCAAGCATCTATGTCAAAAAAAGGGCAAAACCCAGCAGAATGGAGATTGATGGTGGGGCTGGTTCCACCATAGAATCACTGTGGGTTAAACTACCAGGTCCAAGGAGTGATGTGATAGTGGGGTGGGGTTGGGGTTTGCTATCATCCACAAGATCAAAAACTTGAGGGGGACCTTGAAATGAAGAGACAAATCATGGAGGTGTCTAAGAGGGATAGGATAGTAATCATGGGGGACATCAATTATCCCCACATTGACTGGGCCAATGTCAGCTCAGGGTTTCTCAACATGCTGAATTACTATGCCTTAGAGCTGTGATGACTTCGGAGTGTGCACGCATGCCACAATTTCGCTGCCACCAAAATTAAGAAGTTTGAGGCTTAACTTGCACCCTCAGGACTTTCCAGAAAGGTTCCACAGTAGAACCAGCAACACAGTTTGACTGGTGAGAGTGAGCAGTCTCTCCTCTGTGTTCCAGTCATAAAGAGAATTGTCACCCTGGAAAACCCTCCTGGAGTCTCAGAACAGCTAGAGATCTGTTCTGTGTCCCATAGAATTCAACAAGAGTAAAAATGTGCTCACGGGGAATTCAGTAGCACCGGGCCATTAGGCACTGTTTAATTAGCAAAAACACTCCTCCTTTCAGGCACCACACACTCCGGCTAAAATATAAGAAAAGGTTCTTTATTAAAAAACAGGTAAACATTATAGTATTGTTGCCATTGCTGACAAGGTGCTTATTTGTTACAGAAAAGAGAAATCAACCTTCTAAAAACATAGGATCTAAAAATGCAAAATACTTTAGGGTAAAAATACTGGTAAGGTAAGATACTGGAAAATATTGGAACCTATTGGAAAATATTGCAACTCTCAGAATTAAAACAAGAAAATCTAATCTCTTCTACCTTATACTCACAAGAAGGATAAGTTGTTAGACTCAGAATTCCTTTGTTCCGCTGACCATCCAAAAGCCAGCGCAGAGCTGCGTTCCTACATAGCGTGGAATCCACACTCTGCTCTCCACTCTTCTCTCTCTTGTGTGTTAGAGAAAGTCCACTTTATAGAGACCTTCCCTTTGTTCCTCAGAAATGTAAACTTAGATCAAAGAACTGGATGCTCCTGGCACCAGTCTTCCTGTCATTAGCATAACCAGGTGTGATGATTCTTTTGATATGGACAGAGGCTCTGCATAGGCTCTGCATATCTGTTTATCTAGGAAGCTTTCAATCACAATGAATGAGGTATGGATTAGACAGAGAAAGGCATCTGGATCTTCCTGCTTGACACCTGTAACCCTTTGATGCCCAGAGAACATATTGTAAAGATGAAACATAAAGATGAAACATTTTGCCCATTTGCTCCTCACTCATAAATTCCATTTTGAAGTTAGTGAGAGGAAGCATTTGCCTTCACAACAACCTGTTGATTATACAGAGGAAATATTTTGATGATGGAGAAAAACATTTGCCTTTTCCAGTCAGAGATCAAACAGATGATTTCTAAGATGACATGACAAACATGACAGGGAGGAATTTTACATTTTCCTCACAAGAGCAACTTGACATGGAGCCCACCCGAGAACAGGCAACCCTGGATCTAATACTGCATGATACTCAGGACCTGGTAATGCATGTGAATGTCACTGAGCCTCTGGGGAACAGTGACCATGCTGCAATCTCCTTTGCTATGCATGTTGGGGGAAGAGTGTTAAGCAAATCAGACACAAAAACCCTTGATTTCTGAAGGGTGGACTTCCCTCAGATGAGGAAACTAGTTAGAAAGAAATTGAAAGGGAAGGAAAAAAGAATCCAATCTCTCCAGAGTGCATGGAGCCTGTTTAAAACAATGGCAGTAGAGGCCCAGCACAAGTGCATACCACAAAGAAAGATGAGCTCATCTAAGTCAAAGAGGGTGCTAGCATGGTTAACGAGTGGAGTTAGAGAGGCTCTAAAGCTCAAGGAGAGGTCTTTCCATAAATGGAAATCCTCCCCAAATGAGGAAAATAGAAAGGAACACAAAGTCTGGCAAAAGAAATGTAAGAAGATGATAAGAGAGGCAAAAAAAGACTTTGAGGAACATATGGCTAGCAATTTAATGGAAAATAATAAAAGCTTCTTTAAATATGTTAGAAGTAGAAAACCTGCCAGAAAACCAGTTGGCCCTCTGGATGGTGTGGGAGGACAAGGGGAGTTAAAGGAGGACTTGGAAATTGCAGAGAAATTAAATGAGTTATTTGCACCTGTCTTCACAATAGAAGACCTTGGGCAGATTCCACTGCCCAAAGGGCCCCTCTTGACTAAAGAATTAAATTAAACACAGGCTAAAAGAGAGGATGTTTTAGGTTTAATTGATACATTGAAGATTCACAAGTCACCAGGTCCAGATGGCATCCGCCCAAGGGTTATTAAGAAACTGAGAAATAAAATTGCAACTTGTCTCTTAAAATGGCTACAGCGCTGGAGGACTGGAGAAATGAAACATGCAACTTGCTCTTAAAATAGCCACAGCGCTGGAGGACTGGAAGATAGCAGATATCACACCATTTTTTAAAAAAGGAAGGAGGGGTGACCCAGGAAACTACAGGCTGGTTAGCCTTACGACCAGCAACACAGGGAAAATGGTGGAAAGACTCATCCAAGAGAAAATCTTAAAACACATAGAAGAACAAGCCTTGCTGAGGGAAAATCAGCATGGTTTCCGTAAGGGTAAGTCTTGCCTGACAAACCCTTTAGAATTCCTTGAAAAGGTCAACAGGTATGTGGATTTGGGTGAACCAGTGGATATTGTCTACAGTGATCCCCCGCCTATCACGGGGATTAGGGACCCGATCTAACCCGCGATAATTGAAAATCCATGATATGCAGATGCAGGTGAGGTCGGGCCTGGGGGGCCTAACTGGGGGCTCTTGTACTTACCCCCAGCCTGGTGCTGCCCCAAACAGGCCTGTGAGGCCCTTCCCAGGCCTTCTGGAGGCCCCTGGGAAGGCCCTCTCAGGCCCGTTCGGGGCAGCTCCAGTCCTGAGGTAAGTATGGGAGGCCAGAAACACCCTTTGGCCCTTACCCCAGGGGGGCTTTTTTCATATACTATGGTTTCCGCAATATAGCAGGACCGCAGTATATGAACCGCGAAAGGGCGGGGGACCACTGTATCTGGATTTTCAGAAGGCTTTTGACACAGTCCCTCACAAAAGGCTGCTGAGAAAATTGCACAGTCAGGGGATAAGAGGGCAGGTCCTCTTATGGATTGAGAACTGGTTAAGATCCAGGGAACAAAGAGTACGTGTCAATGGGCAATTTTCACAATGGAGACAGGTGAAAAGTGGTGTGCTCCAGGGATCTTTCCTGGGACCGGTGCTTTTCAGTCTGTTCATAAATGACCTGGAGACAGGGATAAACAGTGAGGTGGCCAAGTTTGCAGTTGACACAAAACTTTTCCATGTGGTAAAAAACAGAGAAGATTGTGAAGAGCTCCAGAAGGATCTCTCCAAACAGGGGGAATTTGGGCTGTGAAATGGAAAATGTGTTTCAATGTAGGAAAATGTAAAGTAATGCATATTAGAGCAAAAAATCAAAACTTTATCTATCAACTCATGGGCTCTGAGCTATCCATGATGGATCAGGAATGAGATCTTGGTGTGCTGGTGGACAGCTCAATGAAGGTGACTACCCAGTGTGTGGCAGTAGTGAAGAAGGCCAATTCCATTCTAGGAATTATCAAAAAGGGGATTCAAAATAAAACAGCCAACATTATAATGCCATTGTACAAAACAATCGTAAGGCCACACCTGGTGTATTGTGTACAACTGTGGTCACCGCATCTCAAAAAAGACATAGTGGAAGTAGAAAAGGTGCAAAAAAGAGTGACTAAAATGATTACTGGGCTGGGGGACCTCCCTTATGAGGAAAGGCTAAAACATTTGGGGCTCTTAAGTCTGGGAAAAAGGTGCCTGAGGAGGGATATGATTTAGGCATACAAAATAATGCAGGGCATGAGAAAAGTGGATAGAGGGACGCTGTTCTCCCTTTCACAAAATACCAGAACTAGGGAACATCCACTCAAATTGAGGGTTGGGAGAGTGAGAACAGACAAAAGAAAATATATTTTCACCCATCTTGTTGTTAGTCTGTGGAACTCCCTGCCACAGGATGTGGTGATGGCATCTGGCCTTTATGCCTTCAAAAGGGGATTGGACCGATTCCTGGAGGAAAAGTCTATCACAGGTTACAAATCATGATGGAGATGTGTAATCTCCAGGCTTAAAACCAGGGTACTTAAAGGGCCAGATGCAGGGGAGTGGTATCAGAAGATAGATATTGAGTCTCATGCGCTCCAACGCATCTGGTGGGGCCACTGTGAGATACAGGAAGCTGGACTAGATGAGCCTTTGGCCTGATCCAGCATGGCTCTTCTTATGTTCTCATGTTCTTTTTCGATGGCAATGCTAAGGCTGTGTAGTTCTTTTGTAATCATGATGTTTGTCTTCTTTAACATTCAATTGCAACCCTGCTTGGCACTTTCTTCATTCATTTTCACTAGAAGATGTTCCAAGCCATCAATGCTTGCTTACCAGTAAGATGGTATCATCCGCATGCATTGCATTATTGATGTCCCACCCTAGGAAGTATATTTTCTGTGATAGATATTCCCTGTGGCACTTTCTGTTTTGGGTGGTTTAAAGTTCTTCTTGGTATGGCATCCGATAGGGTCATCTCTCCCTTGGTCTTCTGTTTTCTGCTTCAGACATTCACTGCAAATCGTGGCTGTTAAGAATTAGTGTCTCACATTTTCAGTTTTGTGTGAAAATAACACCAGATAGGTGTGGAGACAGTTTTTGCCCTGCAGGAGATATCAATGTTAGCAATGCTGCGAATCAACTGTCTCTGCAGGATGGCCTTAAGAGAAGAGAAGAAGTTGTTGGACAACTTTTAGAGAGCCAAGAAAATGGATTTCTGTATGGCAGCTTACCGGAGATGCTTGCTGTTTTAAATGTGGTCAAAAGCTCTAATGGCTATGAGAACAACCAAGGGCCGTGTAATGTCTTAAAGATGAGCACATTGTTGCAACTGTGCATACAACTGAGCAATGAGAAAACAAGTCATGTCCATGCAGATATAGAACCAGCCCATAAAGTGAAGTGAATTGATGGGAGAGGGGGTGGGAGGAGAGCTCTCTATCCAGGAACAGGACATTTCCCCGAGCTCTGCTGGCGATTTCTGTGTTGTGGTGTTCAAAGAAACGGGAAGCATGTGTCCCATCACAGGCTCTCTAAGCTTCTGACCTTCCAACCTCCAGTTTATGCACCTTCACCCTTCATTAGCTAAAAGGAAAGGAAAGAGGGGCTGCCATGCTCCATTAATATGAAGGCTGTGCCTGCACATGACTCTGGGGAGATATTAAAATACTGAGCTTTCTTTAGAAAACAATCCTTGAAATAGGCCTCGTGGGGAGTATTCTCCCCCTTCTTCTTTTTTATTTTTTTATTTATTTATTTTGCCAAAAGTGAATACTAAATAAAGTGGCTATCCCCTCCATCTGGGGAGAGGCTAAAGCAGTGATGGCAAACCTTTTAGAGACCGAGTGCCCAAACTGCTATTCCAAACCCACTAATTTTTTGCAAAGTGCCAATACAGCAATTTAACCTGAATACAGGTGGCTGGGAAGGGGTGAGGTCGGGTGCCCACAGAAAGGGCTCCGAGTGCCACCATTGGCACCCGTGCCATAGGTTCGCCAACACTAGGCTAAAGGATGGTGAAACTATTTTGGGATTGTACCACTGCAGACTTAAAGAGGACTTGCCTGCTGGAATACTTCCTTTAAATGGAAAAAAAAATCCAATGAAGGAAAAATGAAACTGTGGAAGACATGATGATAACGTGGGGATGATCTTCCCTGAAGTATTGCACAGGTAAGGGGGTGAGGAGCTTCATTTACACAGGGCATTTGTGAATACAAGTAATGAACACATCTTGAGCCTGAAATGCTTCAGCTGGTCCCCTGGGTGTCTGTGAATTTCATTGTATGTGTATACTGTGTATATACACACAACGACAATAAATTTTCTATTCTCTATTCTCAAGAATGATTTGCTGATAACTACCTCTTATTCATGCTGTATATTCCTTGCCATTATATTTTGCCATTCCTCCAATCAAGGGAACTTTTCTCCTCAACACTTGATCTGCCTAACAATGACCTTGTAAGGTAGGCCAGATTAAGTTCAGCCAATGAAATGGATAGCTTATTGGGGAGTTGAGAAGTTGAGCCTGCATCTCCAAGCCGCTACTTGTCCCTCTGATCATCACAACTATGGGCCTTTATACACGACCCCTAAACTGAAATGCAAACTAGACCTTACAAGTGTTTTCCCACCAGCTCCGGAGTTTGCAGGAAGTTGACCCCGCCCACCTAAGCGCGACCCAGCTGCACTTTCTTGTACCTGCTTGAGGTGGGTGAAAATCCCCAGGTCCGGATTTAATCTGGTCAGTGCGGGGCTCTCCTGGCTTCTGCTTGTGTTTTTTTTTTTTTTGCCTCCCGCCCCTTTAAGAGAAGAGGTGGGAGGGAAAAAAGCAAGCAGAAGAGAAACGGAAGAGAAACGGAGCTCCGGGAAGCTCCTCCAGGTGAGCTGCATTTTTCCTCTCTTTCTCTGGTGGGGAGGAAGGAAGGCAATTAAGATCTTTGGTCCGAATTTAAGGGGCCAGCTGATCTTAGGGGTCGTGTGAAAAGGCCCTATGCTGGCTAGCTCTCAAAAGAAAACAAGTATGCCCCTGCTCCTCTGCTCTATCCTGGAAGTTGTGGTAGGGTTTGAAATGCAGGTCTCTTTTCTCCACTGAGCCTTTTAGCAAAGGGAGTTAAATTAAGTTTTTTTTTTCCTTTTTCCTTTTTTGCACACAATGCATCCATTACATTTGTTTTCCTTTCATTGTGCGCCACCAACAGGTGTTTATTTTAAGCAGATCTTTAACACAAGGCTGGTATGTGCCCTGTTTCGGGTAGATAAGAAATTAATTGCTCTGTTGAAGATATTTTCATGAAAGTCACAGGTGACCTGTTGATACAGTCTGTGAGCTAATTAAGGGCAAGCAACATGACATCAACACCTTTATTGGCTATTCAGATTAGATTACTCAGAAAGAAGTCATTTTTAGGGAAGTCACTTTTAAGTTGTGGTTTGCCTTAATTGTTTGCAAACTGTAGGCCTCCTCCTTGCAGTTCCTTTCTATACAATTTGCCAACATTTTCCTGAGGTGGCTTGAATAGACCCACTGTTGTGTAACCTTTGTTACAACTCCTGTGTACAAGGTTGGCCTGTGTGACATCCTTTGTTAGAGGAAGAAAACCCGAATGCCTCTCTCATCCCCAAGATGAATCACAAGCATTCAAATTAATAAGAATTAATTGTCAATTAATGGCATCCCAAAACGGCCACCTGGGGCAGCCGTCTCCGTTTTCCTAATTTTAGTGGCAGAGGTAGTAAATGAGACACCTACATCCCCTTCACATGTTCCCACAATTGGATGGGAACTCTTTCCCAGTGATCTGGTCCTGTGCCATGCCATACATTTGGATGTCCAAACCCACATTTGCAAAGCTGATCAAGCACCTCTTTGTCCTCCATCACTGGATTACCGGAAAAGATGACAGTGTTTTCATTGCAATCATCACACTTACTTAAACAGCTATGAACTTACCGTTAACGCACAAAGCTGCCCTATAACAAATCAAATGGTTGGCCCATACAGTATAAATAAGTATTTGTGCTTTATTAGTTGGCAGTGCCTCTCCATGACACCAGGGCTTTCCAGACATTATCTGAAGACCCCAAGGACTGACCTTTGGGCAGTTATTTGTTTACTAAACATGTTTAAGCAACGCAAGGCAAGGTCACCCCTGTCTTCTGTCTTAAAATCTTAAAAAGATAATTCAAATGGAAAGGGAAAAGAAATCTGGGGCACAAGTCCTTAATGTTCCAACTTCCAAGACATATACTTGGATTCCCTATGATAATGATAATGATAATGATGCTATTATTATTATTATTATTATTATTATTATTATTATTATTATTATTATTATTATTATTATTATTATTATTATTATTATTATTACAACAACAACAATAACAATGATAAACAGGCATTAGTCTTCTCATCATGACCTTCTAGGATAGAGATGGCTCAAGCAGAGGAGAAGCCAAAAATCACTAATCTGGCATTAAACTGTGGACCTTCCTAGAAAAAGAAGTGGCTCCCAAGTGTTTGTAAGAAGGAGCTTTGTTTTTTAATAAAGTGATAAACATCAGGGCCATTCCCTCTTTGCTGTTCTATGTCATTCATGCACAGAAGGCTACCCCTCTGAAGTAAGCTGAGATGTAGCTAAGATGGAAGGGCAAGCGGTGATGGGGAGGGTGTAAGCAATTGAGCCCGTCAAAGTAGCCAGATCAGAATGCAAAGGCCGATGGAACAGAAACCCCATTGTTCCCTTTTATTGTCCGACCTCCGCTGCACATCCGTCTCTCCTCATCTGCAGCAAGGGCACCAAAGGACAGCACACAAGTAACTCCCTCCTCTGGATTGGTCCCTAGTGCCAGCTGTATACGCATCCTTAGCAGCAAAAGCTGCAGCTACTACTCACTGCTCAAAACTTTCCTTAAGGATGATGAGAAACTGCACCACTGTTGACGGGGTCAGATATCTGGGGGGGGGAGCCATAATAATGAATAAAAATAAATTAGTTCTGTCTCTCACTGCTTCCTGCATAATCCCGTCAGAGACAGCTCTACCAGATGCATTCAATTCACCCATAATACCGGCTCAGGGTGGAGGTGTGTGTTATTGCTACTGATGTGGTTTGGTTCATACCATCGTGTTACTCATTTCACAAGTTTACCACCAAATGATGAGTCGCATGTATAGATTGACTCTTCCAACTCAAGCACTAGTGGCAGGACTTGGTTCACAGTTTACTTTCACACTACAGTCATTTAGTACATTCAGCCATAAAATGTTCACTGATCGAGAAAATTAACTGATACACAGTTATATCAGAATAATCAGACTCTACCTTTAGCCCATATCCATCAGAAAATTTGAATTCAAAGCCTCTCTTCCTGACCTCACATATGTGCAAAGGCTCATTATGGCTATTCAGAATAGCCAGAAGGGAAAAGGTATTAACTAAACTCTTCATTCTCATTGATCAGGCTGTCTCAATATGATAGGACACCTTGGCAGGGATATTTAAAGCCCTTTGGAATGTCTTGCCTCCAGCTGATAGGACTAAGTCATTGTTAAGAAAGATGGGAAAAAACCATCTTGGCCAGCCAGCCATTCTCAAACTTTTTTTGGCCAAAGGCCACAGCCCTTTTAAAAGTACTTCTCGAGTTCCAGGGCCTCCTATCAAACAAGGGAAAGCCTCTGCTTGTGTGCTAACAAGGTGCAACACAGGCAGACGAATCTGTCAGGCAAACACAAAACAATTTTTTAAAAAAGCAGACAAAATATAACAAACTGCTGTATTTTAATGTGAGCTTTCATGGACCAGGCTGTGAGTCTCCAGGCATGGGAGTGGGATTACACAGTACAGTATTTATACAATTATTTTGTTGTTGTTGTTCAGTCATTCAGTCATGTCCAACTCTTCATGACCCCATGGACCAGGGCTCGCCAGGCCTTCCTGTCTTCCACTGCCTCCCGGAGTTTGGTCAAATCCATATTGGTTGCATCGATGAGACTATTCAACCATCTCATTCTCTGCTGTCCCCCTTTCCCTTTGCCATCCATCTTTCCCAACATCAGGGACTTTTCCAAGGACTCCTCTCTCCTCATCAGGTGGCCAAAGTTTTGGAGCCTCAGCTTCAACATCTGTCCTTCCAGTGAACATTTGGGGTTGATTTCTTTCAGGATGGATAGGTTTGATCTCCTTGCAGTCCAGGGGACTCTCAAGACTCTCCTCCAGCACCACAGCTCAAAAGCATCAATTCTGCGGCGATCAGCCTTCTTTATAGTCCAGCTCTCACCTCCATACATCACTACTGGAAAAACCATAGCTTTAACTATCCAAACCTTTGTTGGCAAAGTGATGTCAGTTATATATATGTTATAACAGTTATGTGTGTGTGTGTTGTGTCGTTACAGTCGTTACCGACTCTTCGTGACTCCATATCCATGGAGCTTTCTTGGCAGGAATACTGGAGTGGTTTGCCAGTTCCTACTCCAGGCGCCTACAGCACCTTGTATTCCTTGGAGGTCTCCCATCCAAGTACTAACCAGGGCCGACCCTACTTAGCTTCCGAAATCAGGTGAGATCGGATGTGCTTAGGGCATCTAGGCAGCTATAACAGTTATACATGGCCCCAAAATAAAGAGGTTGCTTGTTTTCCTGGGAACAAGTAGTTGATCTGTCATTTCTGTGTCTCCCTTCATATGTGCCATCCCCACACTGAAGGCGGGCATATGGCCCATGTGGAGACCTTCAAATTATTAAGCAGTCACACCAACCTCAGGTAATTTACACAATTTGTGCTATTGTGCAAAATTCCTCCCCCTCGCAGTACTGGGCAACCTCATTTGATCATTCCTATTAAAGTTGTGATTCTCAGCCTCACAATTATAAACCTGGGTTGTAAATGTCCTGCTAATCTCCGAATACTTGCAGGATTGGGAATTCCAATAACCATCCAAAGCGTCAGCCACCATTATCACCAGGCTCCTATTCTTCCCTCCCATGGTTCCTTAATAAATCCACGTTCGACATCAAAACACCAGCCTCGGTGCAGGCAGCCCAGCCGCTAAATCCTGCTCTCAGGACTTCTCATATAATACCATTGCCGAGGCTTAACCAAAGAAGGAATAAATTTAGTCAAAGCAGACAGACTTCTTTCTTTCTTTCTTTGAGAAACATCTGCAAATGATCAGGTCCCAAATTCTGTTTGATTGCTGGACAGCTCAGAAATGCAAGTTGAAACATCTGTGTGTCAGCTATGCGCCACTGCGGATCCATCTGCAAAACGCATTGCATGTGAATTGATTGACTTCGGCTGGGTTAGGTAGGATATCAAAAGGGACTCAGCAAAATTCCACAGCCTAGGGAGGATTTACTCTTCTCCATATGATGAGCTTTCTTTTCCGCCCCTGTTTTCATCCTTCTGCTTTTCCTTCCATCTCCCTGGCCTAATATGTCACAGGGATATGCTTTGGAACAGGGCTAGTAAAATAAGGAGGCAATTTTTCAAAAGGCAGGTGTGAAAAAAGAAAGTGGCATGGGTGTACAATCCATCCTCAAACAAGGTTACAATTTGGAAGAAAGGCATCAGCCCTCCCAACGTATTGCAGACTGCATGTGATTATTCTTCAGCAACACTTTCAGGGCAGCTGCAGAGTGACAAATATGCATCCGTTTTCTTCAAGAATCGGCCTTCTTGAATGCATTGGGTTGACCACAACACCTCCTGCCCACTGTGGAAAGGAAATCTGAAGTGACACAAGTCTTTTTGTGTCTACTAGTGACTTCCATGTGAGAGATTAATTTTACAATGTATTTCTTAGTAAAACTAAGTACATTACACTATACACCCAAACGTAAAAATTGAAAACGGAAAAAATAATTAGAAAAACAAATAAAACATAATTGTATACACAAAAATGCCAAATTAAAACCCTGTGCGCCCACACACACACACACACACACACACACACCATCAGGACCATTGGAGGCAAAACCAATTCTCTCTCCTTCAAGGATTCCTATTCCCCTAAGATATTTTAAGCACCTGCTAATTATGAACATGAAAAGTCAGTTGGGGAGATGAAGTTAGCTTTCATGGAATTATAATTCATTTTGAGACCTGCTGTGTTTTTCTCTGCATTCCAGAGATTCCGGGGTTCCGTGCTTATTTCAGTAATGAGCAATTATCACTTCCGCAGTGGTGGTCTGCAGAGAATCCCAATAAGAGCTGACTTGATGCCCTCTTTCATCCTCCCCACCTCAGCCAACATTAGGCAGTTGCCCGCCACTAATGACTGAGTGTCCTGTCATTTCATCTGACGCTGTGTGACTTGTTTCAGGAGAACGTAAAGAGTGTATGAAATAGTGCCTGAAATCCTGTTGTTTGGCATAATAAGGCACAAGTAGAGTAAGGCCTTTGAATTGATGGAGAGGAGCTGACTTGCCAAGCTTCCCATGGAGTCAGTGGGCCTTCTCTGACTGGGACTTATTACACCAAGCAACAGGATCTTAGCCATTGAAGGATGACAATATATTTTAACTTTGAAAAAAATTCCAGAGGAATGGTAAGGATCAACTAGCTCCATGGTAACTCTCGTGTTGCATAAAATAATGAGGCAGGTGAAGAGGAGTTACGTTGCCTCAGTTAATATGACAGGGAAAAATACATGTCCTTGGAAGAAGCAGCCCTCAGATTGGCATTACTGTTACCAAATTATCTATCTAGAGCAGTGTTGGAGAATCTGTGGCACGGGTGCCAAAGGTGGTGCGTGGAGCCCTTTCTGTGGGCACGTGACATTGCCCCCTCACAGCTACGGCATTTCCCTCTCCCCTTGGAGCATGCCACTGTGCTCCATACAGAGAGCCTGGTGAAAAGGAGGCAGCAGCTTGTGGGCTCGTTTGTAGCCTCAGTTTACTCTCCAGCCACACCGCACTGGGCATCCCAAAATTGGCATGGCTGGAGAGTAAACTGGGGCTACGAAGGAAGTGGGGTAGAGCTTCATCCAAATAGAGAGAGTGGGGGGAAACACAGCCAGTGGCTGGACGGTGATATGTTACAAGGCAGATGTAGCATATTTAGAAAGAGGCATGAGCAGTGTGTAAACAGCCCTATTGTGCAAGGATACTTTTTTCTCTCTAGAAGGCAAAGGTATTTACGTGAGAGATGTTTTTCTCCAGCTCTGCAGCTTTAGCAAAGTATGGCTGATGCTGACCGGCTTGTGTCCTGGACTGGATGAAGATATTCAACCCCAGCTCACCCCACTCTATAATCATAGCCTTTGAACTGCAGAGCTGGATGGGACCCTACGCATCATTGAAACCACACACACACACACACACACACACACACACACACACCACAAGGAGGCACAGTGGGGAAGGGAACTCCCAGCCTCTGGCACCCCACAGCCAGGTAACTCAACCGACTAGATCTTAAAGAGCAGAGACATCACTTTGCCGACTAAGGTCCAGATAAGTCAAAGCTATGGTTTTTCCAGTAGTGATGGGTGGAAGTGAGAGCTGGATCATAAAGAAGGCTGATCGTCGCAGAATCAGTGCTTTTGAGCTGTGGTGTTGGAGGATTGCCTTGAGAGTCCCCTGGACTGCAAGGAGATCAAACCTATCCACCCTGAAAAAAATCAACCCCGAATGTTCACTGGAAGGACAGATTGTTGAAGCTGAGGCTCCAGTACTTTGGCCACCTCATGAGGAGAGAGGAGTCCTTGGAAAAGTCCCTGATGTTGGGAAAGATGGAAGGCAAAGGGAAAGGGGGACAGCAGAGAATGAGTTGGTTGAACGGTGTCATCGATGCAAGCAAAATGGATTTGACCAAACTCTGGGAGGCAGTGGAAGATAGGAAGGCCTGGTGATCTCTGGTCCATGGGGTCACGAAGAGTCGGATACGACTGAACAACTGAGCAACAACAATATAGATATATGGCACTGCCTGCTCAAGGTTAAGACTGTTAGCTAAATTGGCACTGATACTGGCATGTCTCATTAAACAGTTGTGTACTACCTGGTACGCAGTATGTATGCTTTTCGGTGTTATCTGTCTTTTTGTGTATTGCAGCTATGCTCACTCTTCTTGCACATTTAAAAAGAATGCATTGTCAGGAAGGTTACAGTCACTTTGAGGTAACAATTCTGTACAGGCTTGGCATGAATTAGGGACACTCGGCTATCTGAACAGACTCTTGGGATCTGAAAAGATCACTTGGTAACAGACGCAGAGCATGGAGCTTCAGCTCATCTGTTTAGAGTTCTGAGTTTATTATTTGTATTTAGTAGATGGGGGCATGATATTCTCTTTATGACACCAGAATGAAGCTGATCACAGGCACATAATTTGGGCGTAATGAGCAGTACAGTTTGCTCTGGAAATGCCAACCAATATGGAAACCAGATGTCAGCAACAGGCAGCAGTCCATTGACAGTCAGCAAAAGGATCAGAGAATATGCTTCACATGGAACCCCAAAACCCAACTGTGCCCTCTGAATCTCTTGGGGAAATCACTGAGGTTGGAAGCAGGAGCGTTCCCTTCTAGTATTGTGGCTATCCATCAGGCAGGATATGCATGTGCTGCTTAAAGCTTATTACACAAGAATCATCCTTGCAGCACTTGTATGCAAAGACTTGGGGTGTTCAGACTGCAAAAGCCCTAAACAGATTATACAAAAAAGCAATCTGAAGAAAATCTGGATCCCAACTAATTCAATACTGTTGTCTTAAGAGAGTCATTCAACCTAAGAAAGCTTAATGGCTAAACAATAAAACAATTCATAAATGTGCATAGAAATAAAGCTATACCTGGAAGAAAAAGTATAGCTTGTTTGGTTTTTAGATGATGCCCAGGAGCCTGGAGGGAGGGAGGTGACACCAGAAACGATTCCTATTTCTCCATGAGAAGTAGGGAAATGAATCTTCTTAATACTGGGATTGCTGCCTGTTCTTTGTGAATATTTTTTATTATGGGCAATACCAGTTTTTAAAACCATATCCATCGTTGTTACATTTTTATAGCTGATAAAGATGTTGAATCAATTAATTCAACCAAATACAGGCGTACCTCACTTGACAAAGTTAATCCGTTCTCCGGGACATTTTGTATTCCGGAAAGTTTGTAAACTGGAAATGCACGGGGGCACAATGAATCCTGGGTACTTTTTTTTTGCAATGCCTTACATAAACTGATGCATTGCAAAAAAAAATTGTAAATGAAGATGTTTTAGGCTCCACAGAATTCCTTTCGTGAACCGAAAATAATGTAAATGGAGGCGTTTGTCAACCGAGGTATGCCTGTGCATGGTTTCTAATCTCAGTCTCTGTTCTTGATTTTACCCACCTGCTAGGTTAGACCTGCTCCTACAACCTATTTTGCCCCCCACCTCACCCCCAAATAAAGTACTGTCAGATTTATGTAACATGTAATGCCACACAACATATCAAGATTTGCTAATTCTAAAAATGAGCTTTTGTGAGCTGTCTAATATTGACAGATCTAGTACAATAGATGGACTGGTCTGCAGTTGGACATAAAGCCACTAGAGGACACTGTTGTGTCAGCCATATTGGTAGCCATTCAGAAGCTCCTTGGTCAGCTCTTTTTCTTTATTCTCTTGTGATATTTGTTCCTTTTTTAACTCAAATAGATAGGCTGAGCTTCAGCATAACACTGAAGTGTGCTTGGTCATAACAATATTGCTTTTCCGAAAAAGCAATGGTTTGATTGTAAGAGGCTTGAAGTTGGTCTCTTCAGCTTTGGAGAAAATAGGTTTTGTGGTGCTGAAGCTAGAACCTCCTGGTCTTGGAAAAAGAAAAGAAGCTGAGGCTCTCTTAGGAACAGATGACCTCTTCCTGACAAGAAGCCTGTAGTAGAATTTGGCATGATGACGAGTTATTATGAAATGTCTCTCCAAGACAGAAGAGGCAGAGAAGATCCAGATCCATGGGTCAATGTACAAAAGCTTGTGAGATATACCTTTCCAAAGATCTGAAACTTCTTTTGGTGGATTTTAAAAATTATTTTGCAATTTGCATCTATAAAACCGTGACTGTGTGTATACATTTCGGAACAGGTTCACTCATATTTTGTTAAACAAGTATAATACCCTAGTTACCTTTCAGATCAGAGTTGCATAGTATAAATTAGCATGTTGAGTCAATGTCTCAGTAAACCAAAGGCCAGGGAGTACTTACTGCCCTCAAAAGGAAAAAAGAAATATGCCAACTAGACATGGGCACGGAGCGGCGAAATTGTCGTTTCCGTTTTCGGTTATCGTTTCCGTTACGTAACAGAAACGGTAATGATAATTACGCCGCTCCAGCTCGAACCTGACCCAAAAAAAGAAAAATTGGGTCGGGTTTTTCGTTGTCGTTAATGGCATTGCGGTGATCACACGATGCCAAGCAGCACAGAAAAAAAGTTTTAAAAAGTTAAAAAAAAAACCCCAACTCCCAGCCAAAAAAGCAGACGAAAATATGCCTGCCTGAGGACACCTACCAGAGGGGTGGTTTCTTGGGGGTCCCCGGCCTCCCCCCCCTCTTCTCCTGTCCTGGGCTGCTTGCACCAGGCTGGGGGGGGTCATCCTCGTCGTCTGTCTCGCTGCATGCCATGCGGTGGGGGGGGGTGCAAAATGGCGACCACAATTTTTCTTTTGAAATTGTAGTCAAAAAACACACCAAATCACCACAGAAACATGTGAAATTTATTTATTTTAAATGCCTGAATTTTAATAGTAGCAGCAGTGGGTTTTTTATAGCAATAAAATGTTGTATTTATTTTATTTTATTTTTATTTTATTTTATTTTATTTTAGACCTGCCCATTTGGGCTGGGCATGGGATGGGACCATGCAAATTTTTTGAACCATTCCACCAATGGCATCACCAGGTTTTTGACTGACACTTCTGGATGTCTCGGAGGGCATAAAAAGCCGAGGCACCTTCCAGAAATCGCAGTCGGGTGTATGGATGTGGTTGAGGGAGGAGGGCTGGCTGCTGGTGCTGGTGTGATCCGATCGAGATTGAGGAGGGAGGCTGGAGGCTTTAGGATTTAAGTTAGGCAGGCAGGGAGGGAATTGAATTTAGAAAATAATTTCTTTGATTCCCTGCAGCTTTGTCTGCTGAAGAGAATAGCAGTTTATTCTTTATTTCTTCTCTGGCAGTTTGTGAGGATTTTTTTCTGATATTGGATAAAGGGGGAGGTTCGACTGGGAGTGGGAGGTGTGGATTTATTTTAAAAATATATTAAAGACTACCATTTATTTTCTATTTTTCCAACTTCAATTTGCTTGCACACACACACATTTGGGGTGCAATCCAAGAACAGAAGCTCTATCCTAAGTGATATCCTAACTGCCCACTCCCCCGTCCAATCGCGCCGCAACCCGCCTGCGGCCCACGCTGCCGCCCGACCACTTGCCTGCCCATGGCTGCCGGCCGCCGGCTCGCCCGCCCGCGCCTCCCCCCTGCCGCTGTCGCCACCTGCCCATGGCCCCCACCACCACCGCCCACCCGCACCTACCCCCGCCCCACCCGCCGCCTAGGGCGCAAAAACACCTAGCGCCGGCCCTGATTGCGGGACGCCCCTATGCTCTGGGGGAAGTCAAATTGCGCTAAATTGTGGTGGAAACGACAAACGACAAACAAAACAACAAATTTTTGAAAAATTTCGCGACAAACGGAAATGACCTGAAACAGACCCGTTCTGACAAACGAAAACTCGAAACGTCATTTTTTCTGGTCGTGCCCATGTTTAATGCCAACTATTTAACCCTTCCAATATGTTTAATAGTCCATCCTTAATAATTCACCATCAACCCTCAGAAGCTCATTGGTTCTGCACTTCTTCCCAGCCACTGCGGTCTCCTCTCTTCATGCCCCAACATTTCTTTCATGCTGGCCCTTTTTATTCCCTCTACCCCAGTTTCTACACTTTTTGAGGTAAAGGAGGCACTAAAGGGATTTTCCATTCCTGTTTTGGGGAGAGGGAGCTGGGATTGTGCACCTTGCCCATGGTTACACAATTCAGATGTTGTCTTTATTTGTATTCACAAATGACCTGTGTAAATGAAGCTCCTCCCCCCTTACCTCTGCAATACTTTGGGGAAGATAGTTCCCACATTATCATCATGTCTTCCACAGTTTCATTTTGCAGTGATGTCAAACCTTGTGCTTTTAGTTTTTACCAATTCAGAGATTGTACGTGACTAAATTCCAGAAGTAAGAATGAGGTTATCAGTGTGCTCGTACTAATTGCACCCCATGCTTTATTTAGCCACAATTTCATGCAAGTTTCATTTTCACATTTTGCATGTTATGAATTCAACACTGTAAATCTGGCAGCCAGCATTAAATTTTTAAAGTTTTAACATCTGTCCTTCATAACTGCTGCTGCTGTTCTTCTTGTTTTTCGGTCTTTTTTAAAAAAACATCTTAAACTTACTTTAAACCTACCAAGAAATCAGAACAGATTGAATTATGAGTATTACTATTTCCCAGCACTAAATATAATTTCCATATCTATCTATCTATCTATCTATCTATCTATCTATCTATCTATCTATCTATCTATCTATCTATCTATCTATCTATTGTTTATAGATATATATATAAGAGAATGGAAATTTTGATACCATGTCAAGTTATTATCTATGGCCTCCTAAATAATGTGTATTCCTGTGCCAAAAATAAGTAAGTCTTCCACTTCTGAGCAAAGCTATTGTATTTCTGCCTGTCTATTCCTACTCTCATATAGGAGTATGTTTTGCCATGAGGGCATGTTCTTTTACCTTTGACTTCCATTGGCCAATCAACAGAACTGGAGTCTGTTTCCATTTCCTTTACATAGCCCAGTATGGCATCAGTAATTCCGTAAGAAAAGCAGTTCTCATCCATTAAGAGGGGCAATAATTGCAAAAGGGTAACAAGGATGATCAAGGGATTGGAAGCCAAGCCCTGTGAGGAAAAACTGAAAGAGCTGCTTTTGTTTAGCCTAGAAAAAAGAAGACTGAGGGAAAATATGATGTCACTTTTTAAATATTTCAAAGATTGTCTGACAGAGGCAGCGGAGGATATGTTATTGACCATCTCAAAGTTCAGGATACTTAATAATCGGCACAATTTATAAGAAGCTATATTCCACCTCAATATCAGGAAGAACTTCCTAACTGTTCAAGCAGCACAACAACGGAACCGATTTCCTCAGGAAGTAGTGAGCACTTCTACACAGAGGGCATTTAAGAGAAAATTAGCCATCTATTAGACACTTTGATTTGCGTTGATCAGAGCTTTGGACTTGATGGCCTTATACACCCCTTCCAACTCCATTATACTATGATTCTAGGTCAATTCAAATCTGATTGGACTGAGTACTAGTTTACAAGTAACCTGTTCTAGTCTGGATTAACCATTGGATTCACTCCTCTGTCTCTGGAACAGGTGCTACTGGAAAGAAAAGAAAATTCTAAACAGCATGTCTCAGAAATATGTTTGTCCCCATGGAGGTTTTCTTCCTATATATAAGATACTTTTCAAAGAAGGAGATTAAAATGACAGGGATTTATATTTTGGGGTGTGTGGGTGTGTGGACAATACTAGGATAGATGGGGAGGGATTTAGAAGGAGCCTTTCTGAAGAATGTGGAGGCTGTGAGCACAATTTGGGTATCTCCTAGGCAACAGCAGCACCCTGTCAGCTGATTCTTCCACTCCTAGAAGCACCATTAGATTTATTCTGACACGAAAGAAGAAAACGATTGTGGTAGACTAATCTAGTGGCCAAAATCCAGTCACATTTAGAGGAGTGCCTTACTACTGGCCAACGTCCCCTCTAATTTTTTGTAGTGCTACAGTTCTAAGATTAGGATTCCTTCTTTCCTGGTTGTTGGCATTGTGGAATGAGCAAAGAGACAGATACATGGCAACTGTGGGAGCGAGGCCCTGGCCAAGCTGAAAGATAATGGAACAGTATGAATAAGCTTGAAAGCTGGATACTTTCAAATGCTCCATGTTCAGAGTATACCCTGAGACAATAACATTAGGGCCAGCAGTGGAACAAACATAATTCTTGGTTATAAGGATATTTGGATAAGCATAATGGATAAGGTTGCATTTTTGCAGGGAGGGGTACTCTACACAGCACCCTGACCACAATTCTTGTTCTTCTTCCTGTCCTTCTTGTTCTTGTTCTTGTTCTTGTTCTTGTTCTTGTTCTTGTTCTTGTTCTTGTTCTTGTTCTTGTTCTTCTTCTTCTTCTTCTTCTTCTTCTTCTTCTTCTTCTTCTTCTTCTTCTTCTTCTTCTTTAAACACATAACTTTGGGAGGGGGTTTTGATCTATCTGAAAGACCTTTGATTTCTGAAAATTTCCTTCCCTCCTTTTATTTTTATTCCTATGTTAAATACAGACACACCCACACCAGTGAGGCTCATGCTTTCCCTACTTCATTCAACACTTTTCTTCTAATTCTCCCTTCTGAATTTACCTGGACCCATTTTCCTCCTTGTTCCTCTGAGTCTTTGGAATGCTTTCCCCTGGGATGGGTAACCCTCTGGAATCTGGATGTCTTTTTCAGCCTTTAGGCCAAAAAGTGTTAAATTGGTGAGGCAGGGAAAGATTATGGGGGCATGATCCTGTCCCTTGCTTATCTGCTTGATTTGAATAAATCATCAGGTTAATTGCACCTGTAGAACAGCCTGTATGGATGACAACTTCCAGAATTCCCCAGCCAGCAAAGACAGAAGCAAAGACCTGACAGATCAAGAACTTCTTTGGAGGTGCTGGATGTTATCAGTGGCTTGTAGTGTGCTCAGAGATGATGCTAACAGCCATGCTGAACAACTGAATGTGTTGCCAGTCAAAGAGAATTCAGAAGAAACGCTTGGGAAGTTCATGTCACTAGAGACCAAGGCCAAGATAATCCACACTGGGGTATTTGCAGTCAGCCTGTGTGGGTGTGAAAGCTGGACAGTTAAGAAAGCTGGGGAGGAGGGAATGATTTGTGTGAAATGTGGTGCTGGATGAGAGTTTTCTGGATACCTTGGACTGCCAAAAAGCCAAACAAATGGGTTTTATGTCAAACCGAGCCTGAATTATCTCTGGAGGCAATAATGTTGAAACTGGACATGGGCACGACTCGGCGAAATTGTCATTTCCGTTTTCGGTTATCGTTTCCGTTACATAACAGAAACGGTAACGATAATTAAGCCATCAGAACTCGAACTCGAACCGAAAAAAGAAAAAAATTGGTCGGGTTTTTTGTTTCCGTTTGTGGCATCACTGCGATCGCGAGATGTGATAAGAATAAAATTGATCTAAAAATTGGTATGGGTTGTTTTCTTTGTAAGTAGCCAATGCACCATTATAAATTGTCAATGCATCATTGGTGGTTCATCAAAATTGCCACGCTTAGTTAGTTATAGCAAAAGGTTTATGAAAGACAGATAGAAATATACAGCACAGGACATTTAGGCATTACAGAGAGTGGGTTAGTTTAGGATCCGAGCGCAGCATGGCCTGACGGCCTTGCTGCTCTGGACCCCCTACAGTACAGAAAATAGGTTAGTCTAAGGATCCTAGGCACAGCATACAGGCCAGAGGCCTTGCTGTCCTTTTTTTTTTTAATTTTTATTTTTTTTGAACATAAAAAAAGACAAAATAACAATGATAAACAATTATATAAAAAAACAGTAATAGACAATCATAAACAGTATAAAGTGCCCCCCACCCCCAAGAAACCGTCCAGTATTCTTGCATCTTCTCTTTCTTCTTCATCTTTTTTTTTTCTTTTTCTTCCAATAGGCTTCTTAAGGTCCTTTACGCCAGAACTGTGTTGGGTTATAAGTTGGTTGAATCCCTTTCCCTTTTAATAGTACATGATCTATAAATTTCCCCCAAACATCATAGAAAGTATCTTTTTTTATTTCACCTCTCAAAACTTTTATATTACAAGATAGTTTATCATTTAGTGCTATGTCCCACACTTCCTTATACCATTCAGCAATTTTAAGGTCTGATTTCAGTTTCCAGTTCCTAGCAATAATCAGTCTAGCTCCTGTCATAAGATTTGCTATTAATTCTTTAGTTTTCACATCATATTCATTGATAGATGGTAATGATAACAAAGCAATTTCCGGTACACATTTAATATCAGTTTGTAGTATTTCTCTTATCTCCTCAATAATCTCTTGCCAAAACTTTTGAACTATTTCACATTCCCACCATAAATGAAAGTAGGTACCTATCTTTTTCGCATTTCCAGCAGAGCTTAGAATATTTTGGATTCATTCTATTCATTCTGACTGAGTCATATACCATCTTAAAACTAGTTTGAAGTAGTTTTCTTTTATTCTGACTGATAATGACCGTAAAATCCTCAAATTCCAAATTCTTTTCCATTCATCATTATTTATTTATTTCTCTATGTCTTGTTTCCATAGCTCTCTTATTGTGTCCTGTTCCCTATTCTCAAATGAATCTTGAATTATTTTATATAATTTGCCAACTGTTCCTTTCCCTGTATTTCCTTTCTCTGATTCATATGTTGTCAGAAATTGCTCAAATTTTGTATATCCTCTAAGTTGTGTATTTCTCCTAATCCATTCTTTCGTCCAGCTTTCTAACTGGGCGTAATTCAACCACGACAATTCCTGAGTTTGCAGAATATGTTTAATTTCTTGTTTTGATGTCATCTTTTAATCCAATCTTTTAGTCTTGCCACTTTCCTTAATTTAAATAAGTCTCCCAATTTCTTCATGTTCGTGGGGAAATTTATCTGATCGATCACCGCACCAAGCGGGGAACCTTCCTGTATCAATTTCTTTCCATACTTTTTCCAAGTGAGCAATAGGGAACTTAGAAGAGGATTTTTAATTGGGTAACTTTTCCTTTTTGGGGGAAACTAAACACATATTTATTTATGTCTTCATTTAGTTCCTCTGATTGAAGTTCCCACCATATTAGTTTTTGAGGTTTAAATAGTATTTCCCCCAGGGAGCTAAGCTGATTAGCTATGTAATACATTCTAAGATTAGGTATGCCTATACCTCCCTCTTTTTGAGATCTGTACCATAAGCTTGCAGAATTTATTTAAAAGATCTTGATAAACTTTAATTTCAATTTCTGTGTATTGAATAGGTAACATTCTAAAAAGAAAATTTATTTTAGGAAGTATTTTCATTTTTACCATTGCTATTCTACCAAACCATGATAAGTTTAATTTGGAGTAATTTTGTAATTTATTTCTAATCTCTTCCTTTATTTTTGTGTAATTTCGTTCTTTCGTTTTACTAATGTCTTTATCTAAAAGTATCCCTAGGTATTTTATACATTTACAAACTTTCAGTTCGTGATTGGAGATCTCTTCCATGTCTCGATTATCCTGATTGAAAAGCATGATTTCTGATTTCTGCCAGTTGACACATAATCCGGTTGTTTCACCAAATTCCTTTAGGTGTGCTTTTATTCTTAATATATTTTCTACCGGATTTTTTATTGTTAACAAAGCGTCGTCCGCAAATAAACTGATTTTTATCTTGCCTTCCTTACCCATACCTTTAATAAGTTGGTCCTCCCTTATTGCATTAGCTAGTAGCTCTATCACTATGCAAAACAGAACTGGCGATAAAGGACATCCCTGTCTTGTTCCTCGGCCTAGGGTAATTTTTTTCTGTCATCCCATCATTGACAATGATTGATGAGGTGCTATGAGAATAGAGTTGGTTTATTACACTTAGAAATTTTTCGCCAAATCCCCATTTCACTAATAAAAGTTTTAACGCAGGCCATTGGACACAATCAAAGGCTTTAAATAAATCTAGAGACAAAAATGCATGCTTTGTCCTGTGATCTTCCCATCTCATAAAGAACATTCAAAACTCTTCTTACAGTGTCTGACATTTGTCTACCTTTGATAAAGCCCGTTTGGTCTTCTTTAATATATTTGTCTATAAATGTATACATTCTTTTGGCTAGAATTGCTGTAAAAATCTTGGCATCTTGATTTATAAGTGATATTGGTCTGTAAGATCCAACATCTATTGGATCTTTATTAGGCTTGAGAATTAAAATAGTTAAGGTATGTTTCCAGGAGGAAGGAACTTGCTCGCCCTCCAATATCTCATTATAAAGCTTCTTTAACTTAGGAATTAACATTGATTTGAATACCTTGTAAAATTCTGGTCCCAATCCGTCATCTCCTGGAGTTTTGGCATTCTTTAGCTTATTTATAACATCCTCTATCTCCTCCTCTTTAATAGCTTTTTCCATTTCAAGCCTATCTTCTTCCGCTAGTCTTACTTTTAGGTTTTTGTCAATATATTGTTCCATAACTTCCTTACTACTTCTATTGGCTGTATATAAGTTTTGATAAAATTCTTGAATAGCTTTTAATTTTTCTTTCATTTGAGTAGATATATTACCGCTAAATCCTTTATCCTTCCTATCATGCTTTTTTCTTTCCTTTTCTGTGCTAATTTTGCTAGCATCTTGGAGTTTTTATTACTGTATTCGAAAAAGTTTCTTTTCAAATATAGTAGATTTCTTTGGGTTTGTTGTAGATCTATATCTTCTAATTCCCTTTTCCTGGCCTCAACCTGAATTAAAATTTTTTTGTCTTTGGTTAAAAAAAATTGAGATTCAAGGTCTGCTATAGTAGCCTCCAATTTTTTTTTTTATTTTGCTGATCTCGACTTTTTATAATAGCACTTTCTTTTATTATGTAACCTCTAGCCGCTGCCTTCAGAGTGTCCCAGATAACTCCTATTTGACCACCACCTTCTTCATTGATATTCCAGGTTTCTAGCCATTCTCTTTGTATTTTTTTGTACTGTATCTGGGGTTTGAAAAATTCTAGGGTTTATTGTCCACCTTCTAGCTTCCTTATAATTCTTCTTATTTTCTATTTCAACAGACATTAGAGCATGATCAGAAGTTTTTATCAATTCTATATTTGTATTTACAACTTTAGATAACAAACTTTGTGAGACAAATATAAAATCTATTCTCGAGTAAGCTTTGTGGGCTGATGAATAAAAAGTAAATTTTCTTTCATCGCCCTTTAATTCTCTCCAAACATCCTTTAATCCTGTATTTGCGATGAATTTTGTTAAGATTGTATGTCTAGCCCTCCAGTCTACCTTCCTAGTCATTGTTTTATCTTTTATTTTGTCCATAACCATGTTGAAATCTCCTGCCACAATCACATGTCCTTTCTGTACCTTTTCTATCTGCTCCCATATCTCTTTGTAAAACAGGTTGTGATTAGCATTTGGTGCATAAACATTTATCAGTGTATATTGTTCTAGACCAATTGTGGCCTGAAGAATAATATATCTACCTTCCAAATCTTTCACAGTTTTTTCAACAATACAATCACAGTGCTTTGATATTAAGATTGCTACCCCTCTTGCTTTAGATGTACCAAAACTTTTCTCATAGATGTTGATGTTGGGTAGTTTCAGTTTGTTTTGGCCATCTTTCGCTTGGTGTGTTTCTTGAAGAAAGACGATGTCCGGTTTATTCTTCTTAATTAATGACTCTATTCTGTTTCTCTTCGTGACAGTTCCTAGACCCCTGGCATTCAATGTAGCTAATTTCAACAGTCTACCCATATTTTCATTCTATTATCGATCTGGAACGGTCTCTTTGTGCATATATACAAACAAACATTACATATAATAAAGAAAAAAACAATGATTACCCAAACCCTACCACCTACATTTATTTTCTGTTCTCCCATCCTCTTGGCTCTCATACACAACCTGTATGCGCCCTTATAGGAGGGAGGGGAAGGCACCCGTACACTTCCCGATGGCTAATAATGATTCAGAAGCTCTAAATTAGCGTTGGCACTGTCTAGTCTTGCTTACAGTTATATACGTGAAAAGTTGAAAAGAAAGAATGTAATAAAAAGATAACATGATAATATGAATCTTAAGATCCTTCTATCCTCCTCTTTTCCTCCCTCAGTCCCCTCCCCCCCCAAAAAAGACCAAAAAAAATATAAAAAAATAATAAAAAATAAAAAATAAAAAATAAAAAAATATAAAAATATAAAAAAAATAGAGGGGAAAAGGAAAGATATGCTAAGAAAGAATAAGGGATAAGGGATAAGGAACAGGAAGGGAGTGGAGAATTATGGGACGGGCAAGTCAAAATATAAACAAAATAAAACAGAATGGGCTAAGGAAAAAAAGGGAAAAAAACAGGAGGGAAGGGAAGGGAGAGACAGGGGGAGAGAGAAAGGAGGGCTGTCTTCTGTAGTGCAATGCTCTTCAAATCGGTCTCCATTTGCTTGCTCATTGAAAGATTTAAAGAGTTAAAGGGTGACACTGTCTTCACTGCAGACGCTGAATTTGGAGTTCTCTATTCTTCTTCGATTTGAATGTTCCATGCCTTGAGAAGTTGTTCACCTTCTTCCAAAGAATAAATTTTGTGTGGAGTTGGACCCTTCCACACCTTAAGAAAGATCGGGAATCCCCAGTTATATCTGTAGTTGTTGTTCCTCAGAGCAATTGTTACAGGTCTCATAGTTTTTCTCCATTCAAAAGTCTCCCTGGAGATATCCTGGTAAACTTGTAGAACTCTTCCCTCACGCTTCAGCAAGTCAGGCTTTGCCCTAAGAGTTGACATCAGTTGTTCTTTCATGGCATAGGAAGTAAATCTAATGAGAATTGGTCTTGAAGTAGCTGTCTTAGCACTACCTATATAGTGTATCCTTTCAATGTCGGTCTCAGCAAGGTGTTGGGGGAGGATAGAATTAAGCCAAACGAGGATTTCTTTCTTCATTTCTTTTTTATCCTGGAGTTCAAAATTAATTAATTTCAGATTAGACCTACGAGAATAATCTTCCATATAGATAAGCTTCCGCTGTAAGGCATCAATCTCTTCTTCATGCGCAGCGATAACACTTTCATTCTTGGAGGCTAGAGTTTGAACTTGATTGATTTCTCCTGCTAATTTTTTCAGTTCAATGCCATTATTAAATACCTGTGTCTGCAGGGTCTGTATTTCTTGTAACAGGTCCTTCCTTAGGTCTTTATTCTGTGATGATAAGGACTGGAAACGGTCTTCGATAGTAGAAGTTACATCTTTTAGGGCTGATTTAATAAGGGAGCTGACTTCTGCTTTCAAGTTTTTGAACTCCCTTGAAAAATCCGGCTGGTGTGCTGGCAACTTGCCAGAATCAGACGCCATTGTGTCAGCTTCAACAACAAGGCCTTGCTGTCCTGGACCCCGAGTGATGGTGAGTGGTCTCCTTTTTATACCTTTCTGTAGCCGCAGCTTACGTATTTCGTGCATATGTCACACGTAATCATACCTGGTAAGTTATCATAATTCTTAGAAATGGCTTTTGTTTATTCTTTAGTTCGAGATTTTTCCCATTGCTTTGCTGTTAACAAAATGGCGCTTTTGGTGCCATAAGATGGTGCCCACATGTCTGTGTTGTCTTCGCTTCCCCGTTGGCTCTTATCTCGGTTAACCACAAGTATTTGTTACACTCTACAGGCTGGCATCTTCTTTTGTGTTTATGCCAACATGACCTAATACCCACAGTTGGGTTTAACACTTTATAATAGTTTTCAGCTTTATTCTCATATTTATTATTTCTATTAATTCTTATCAGATGCGAAGCACAGAAAAAGTTTTTAAAATATTTTTTAAAAAAACCCGACTCCCGGCCAAAAAAGCAGGCAAAAATATGGCTGCCTTTGCCACCTACCAGAGGGGTGGTTTCTTGGGGGTCCCCGGCCTTCCCCCCCTCTTCTCCTGTCCTGGGCTGCTTGCACCAGGCTGGGGGTCATCGTTGTCTGTCTCGCTGCATGCCATGCGGTGGGGGGGATCCAAAATGGCGAGCACAATTTTTCTTTTGAAATCGTGGTCAAAAAACACACCAAATCACCACAGAAACATGTGATATTTATTTATATTAAATGCCTGAATAGCAGCAGTGGGTTTTTATAGCAATAAAATGCCGTATTGATTTTATTTTATTTTATTTTATTTTTTATTTTTTTAGACCTCCCCATTTGGGCTGGGCATGGGATGGGACCATGCAATTTTTTTGAACCATTCCACCAATGGCATCGCCAGGTTTTTGACTGACACTTCTGGATGTCTCGGAGGGCATAAAAAGCCGAGGCACCTTCCAGAAATCGCAGTCGGGTGTATGGATGTGGTTGAGGGAGGAGGGCTGGCTGCTGGTGCTGGTGTGATCCGATCGAGATTGAGGAGGGAGGCTGGAGGCTTTAGGATTTAAGTTAGGCAGTCAGGGAAGGAATTGGATTTAGAAAATAATTTCTTTGATTCCCTGCAGCTTTGTCTGCTGAAGGGAATAGCAGTTTATTCTTTATTTCTTCTCTGGCAGTTTGTGAGGATTTTTTTCTGATATTGGATAAAGGGGGGAGGTTCGACTGGGAGTGGGAGGTGTGGATTTATTTTAAAAATATATTATATACTACCATTTATTTTCTACTTTCCCAACTTCAATTTGCTTGCACACACACACATTTGGGGTGCAAGCCAAGAACAGAACCTCTATCCTAAGTGATATCCTAAATGCCCACTCGCCTGTCTGCCCGTGCCGCCACCCACCTGCGACCCATGCCGCCGCCCGCCCACTCACCCGCCCGTGGCCACCAGCCGCCCATGGCCCCCAGCCACCACCACCCGCCCGCACCTCCCCCTGCCCCCTACCCCCCGCCCCGCCCACCACCTAGGGCGCAAAAACACCTAGCGCCGGCCCTCATTGCGGGGCGCCCCTATGCTCTGGGAAGTCAAATCGCGCTAAATGGCAGTGGAAACGACAAACGACAAACGGAAACGACAAATTTTTGAAAAATTTCGCGACAAACGGAAACGACTCAAAGGACCCGTTCCGACAAACAAAAACTCGAAACGTCATTTTTTCTGGTCACGCCCATGTCTAGTTGAAACTGAAGCTGTCCTGCTTTGGGCAGATCATGAAAAGGCAGGATTTTCTGGAAAAAAACAAGGCAGAGGACAGCAGGAAAGGAGGTGGACCAAAGGCGAGATAGATTGAATCCCTAAATGAAGCCACAGGGTTGAGCCCACTGGAGCAGAGCAAGCTGGTTGAGAACAGAGCACCTTGGAGATCACTCGTGCATAGGGTTACCACAAGTCAGAACCAGCTTGATGGCATGTTACAACAACATTGCCCAGAACCTCCCACCTTTCTCACAAGTCAAAGTTTTAAAAAACCTTGCCATAGCTGTGAACTATGTAGTGCAGCCATACTCCCATGGCTTTCTCTCTGTAAAAGGTAAAGGTTTCCCATGCACTTGCGTGCTAGTTGTGTCCAACTCTAGGGCGGTGCTCATCCCCATTTCCAAGCCAAAGAGCCAGTGTTGTGCAAATCTGTGGCCATGTGGCAGGCATGGCTGAATGCATTTCTGAGCATGGAACACTGTTTACCTTCCCTTTATGGAGGTACCTATTTATCTATTTGCATTTACATGTTTTCGAACTGCTAGGTTGTTGGTTGTAAGGACATTTGGATAAGCATAATGGATAAGGTTGCTTTTTTGCAGGGAGGGGTACTCTACACAGCACCCTAACCAGAGTTCTTCTTCTTCCTGTTCTTCTTCTTGTTGTTGTTCTTTTTGTTAACAATGGGCACCTGGGATTCGAACTTCTGAACTGCCACCTTTGCAGCCAACAGTTGCAGTGCTCTACCCGCTGAGCCATCATGCCCTTTCTGTAGCTCACTACAAATACAGTATTGCATTACAGAAGATCACTCCGCTCAGTGCAACCCTCCCTCGGTCAGGACGACAGTCCTTTCAGTTCCTCTACAAGCTGCAAATACAGTATTGCATTACAGAAGATCACTCCGCTCAGTGCAACCCTCCCTCGGTCAGGACGACAGTCCTTTCAGTTCCTCTACAAGCTGCCTACCTCTAAGTCCAGCCCTCCAAGGGCCTGTCCTTTCATGACTCATAAAGGTTACTGGTTGAAATTTGGCCCATAAAGGGAGAAAAGAGATTGGAGGCATCCAAAAACACCAGACTTTGGTGAGAAGCTGAGGTCTTTGTCAGTTTCCGGTGGAAAAAGGGCTAGAGAAGATCCACTCAACCATCCCCTACATATTCTGTTGAGTATCCCGAGGTGGGGTGGGTAAACTATGAGGAGAGGCATGTTGTGGGATTTTAAAAATCCACCTTCTGTATAAGATTATAATTCAGAGGAAGAAGGAGGCAAGGGCAAATGTTCCAGAAGAAAAGGAGAGGAGAGTATCCAGGAAACGCAGTCAACCTTTGATCATGAGGGAAGTTGATTCTGGCAAGGGGATTTTCTCTATTTTTTGCTGGGATTGTACACTCCTTGGCCAACAAATTGGGGATGCATCTGGATTCAGTGTGTACTAGGCTGGTGTGGTGTAGTGTGTGTGTGTGTGTGTGTGTGTGTGTGTGTGTGTGTGTGTGTGTGTGTGTGTGTGTGTGTGTGTGTGTGTGTGTGTGTGTGTGTGAGAGAGAGAGAGAGAGAGAGAGAGAGAGAGAGAGAGAGAGAGAGAGCAGCTGATCACACAATAGACAGGAGTGTTTATGCCCAGATTTTCTGGAAGCTGGATCTGTTGGGTGTAATTTAGGCCTTAGAGCAGAAGCAGGAGCTTTGGGATGATAAAAAGAATTACCTTAAGAGTCAGAGGCTGTTTGCTTTCCCTAAAGAGTGGATTCAGCAGCTTTTCAATTTGCAAATTAGCTTGCTTTTGTTTAGTAACTGGTCATGGGGAGAAAAGTACAGAATTCATTTGCAAGTTGATTGTGTAAACACAGGAGGGTGTTTTAAATGGCTGTTTGAGAAGATAACCAATTGCCTCAGGCATGGATGGCTGCAGTGTGGTCTTCATGGGGCTACTGTAGGTCCAGAATGCAAGGGGGTGGGGGTGGGAAGAGGAAAGATTAGGAGATGGGTTTTGGTTTATTGAGAGCATAGGCAAGCACCAGGATATGGTACTGGAGCCCATGCAGGTCATTCTTTTGACCTGATTCAGCCAAAGAGCGGCATCCTGGTATCTTCCTGATTTCATTTGGAGATGTCCACTCCATGCTCTCAAAGATATTAACATGACTGACAAACAGCATGGCTGAATTGTATTTTATATGTTCTTGTTTGAGAACCCATGCAAGACAATTGAAAAGAGGCAAGCTGGCACAGTATTTGTATTTGGTTGTCCCATCCAATATTATGTGTGCATCTTGAAAAGAAATTTAATTGATGTCCTTACACTTGTTGTTTGTTTCTAATTCATTGCTGGCCTTCAGAGTCTCAGACTTCTGATTTCTTATCTGCAGTCTCCATATGGATTATTGATTGAACCAAAGTATACAAAATCTTTAAGTATTTCAATGTCATCATTGTCAGCATTAAAGTTGTGTGATTCCTCTGTGCTCTGAGCAATAGCAGCCTTGATCTGAGAGCTACTCACATGGTCCCAGAAACAGAGAATGAGTTCATTCAAAGCAGAGCAGCATATGAGAATAAAACAAAGCAAAAGCAACATGTGATGCTTATATACAATCCCATAGTACTTAAAGCTCTCTCTGGACAGTGTACAACTTAATTGCACAGGCTACACACTGCCCTCCCCGCCTCCTCTGCCTTGCAAGCTGGACACTCAATTTACCAACCTTGGAAGGATGGAAGGTTGAGTCAACCTCAAGCCAGCTACCTGAGCCAGAGACTGAATTCATGGCACAAGCAGAGTCTTCACTGCCATATTGCTGACTAACCACCGCACCACAGGACTACCACAAGGTAATCTGTTTTCAGCCCCTTTCACAGACAGCGATGAGGAAAAGCATAGAGGAAGTGAGGCCCATTAAGCTGGTATGCTTTCCAATCCTACAGTAGCAAAGAAAAGTGATAATACTGAAAAGTTGAAGAGCTGCCAAGGGGTATGGAAAATGGGGACCATCACGTTGCTCCGCAAATGTGCTTGGCATTTTGTTCGGGAATTTTATAAAAGAGGAAATGATGTATTAGGCTATAAGAGAACACTGAATCTCAGCACATTGTTGTGACATCATGGCCATGAATATTTAAACCAGTCCTGTATGAAACATAAAAGATGCTGATTTGAGACTTCAGAGATTGTACCGAGCAGTGTTTTGCGTTGAATCTAGTAAAAAGCATGGATTATAATTTGTTTCTTCTGGAAAATTTAAGATGGCTAATAGAAGGATCTCCTTGCCAGATAGGAAGAGAGAGGTTTGTACTTTTACTACGTAGACTTACAGCCCAACAGTAAGAGAGTGTAGTTCAGCCAGGCTAAAATAAAATCTGTCTTTATATCTGGGCAGCAACACAGAGAAGGCTGGTCTGGTCAGCTAGGATTGACCTAACCCTAACCCAAAGACTACAGAGATTGTTGTAATGAAAGAAGGAACAGGAGAGGCTTCAATTAAGGACACTGAGGGCCTTTTAACACAACCTCTAAACTCCGCGGCAAATGGCTCCCAGCTCCGGAGCTTAAAATTGTTTCCCCACCAGCTCCGGAGTTTACAGAAAATTAAGTGCAACCACGCACACCTAAGCGCGTCCCAGTGCACTTTTCAGGTACCTGCTCTCCGGGGGTGAAAATCCCTGATGCAGATGTAAAGGAGTGAGTGCCGGGCTCTCCTCACTTCTGTTTGTTATTTTTTTGCCCCCCACCCCCAGAGACAGGAATCAGGATGACGACAGGGCTCGGGGCAGTCGACCGGCAGACGGAGGTGAGCCTGCATTTTCCCTCTCTTTTTTTCTCCCTCCCCTCACACAGACAGGAGCAAGGAAGTGCGGAGGGGGTGGGAACACAGGAAGAGCAACGAACCCCCAAGATCTCTGGTCCGAATTTAAGTGGCCAGCGGATCTTAGGGGTCGTGTGAAAAGGCTCTGAGGCTGAGTAAGCAGCAGTTCTTGTTACAGAAATGACGCCAGACGCATTGTGGACAGAGTTCAAGCAGAGAGAAGGGAACTAATATTACTCAGGCATCAGAATATCATTTCTAGACAAGGTACCTCTGGGGAATAATTTCACATGGCAATTGCCACAGGGAACCGTGCAGGAGTAGCATAGATGAGCCCCACCCCCACCCCCTGCCTTAAATGAGCAGTAAAAGGTAAAGGTAAAGGTTCCCCTGCACATGTGTGCTAGTCATGTCCGACTCTAGGGGCAGCGCTCATCTCCGTATTCAAGCCGAAGAGCCAGTGTTGTGCAAGTCCGTGGCCATGTAGCCGGCATGGCTGCAGGGAAACACTGTTTTACCTTCCCGCTTTTTATGGCGGTACCTATTTATCTACTTGCATTTTATACACTTTCGAACTGCTAGGTTGACAGGAGCTGGGGTTAACAGCGGGAGCTCACTCAGCTGCATGGCACCAGGGATTCGAACCGCCGAGGTACCGACTTTGTAGCTGACTGTTTCGGCACCTTTGTCTGCTGAGCCACCATACACCCTCATTTCCTCCTCTAGGGCAAGTGGAGCCCCTACCTCTAGTAACCCCACTCCCTATATGTGGTTCCCACCTTTGCTCTGTAATTTTACATTTTATTCCTGTTTGTTTATTATGGGGTTGTGTTTGGGCAAATTGTTTTGTAATTTTTTGTACACCGCCCAGAGTTCCAGAGGGAAAATTGGGCGGTTAATAAATAAATAAATGAATAAATAAATGAATAAATAAATAATACCCTTATAGAGGATTGCAGCCAGGCATCCAAAATCTAGCCCAGAGCCCCATAAATTCAAGGTCTGGCCTTTTGATGTTTTTCTAAAAATGCTTGGACTCCAAAAGCCAAACAGTCCTTGGAATTAAAGATATTTACACAGAGCACCCATTGGATTGTCACCAGGGCCATTCCCACAACAAAGCCCTGGAGACCTTGCTGTTGGAAGGCCAGGGCTTGCCATTCTCAGGAGTTTGGAGTTGATGACCTGTAGCACAATTAGCCAAGAACACCAAAGGAACTGCCAATAACATTAAAACAAGGTATGAGTAATGACTGGGGGCATGTTCCAGTACTTGCTAGCAAAGGTATTTTTTTCTTTATTAATTTGCATCACAGCATTGCACAATTAAAAATTAGGAATGTATATATCTGGCTGTGGAACCAGAGGCTGGAAATTCAAGTCTGCACTGTGCAGCCCAGAAAAGCCAGTCTCTGTGTCCTTCGGGCAAGCTGGATATTTCCAGGGTTCCCCAGAGAGAGGGAATGGCAAACCATTTCTCAGAATTCTCCACCTGGAAAACCCAGGAAAACACCTGCCATACATCAGAATTGACTTGGAGGTGTGCAGAATTCTTATATGAAATAAAAAGCAAAAAGCAAAGTGTTCTGCCTATATACCGCCCCATACCACTTCAAGTAGTCTCTGGGCAGTTTTACAGTTTCATTATGCAGGCTATACATTGTCCCCCGCCCCAGCAAGCTGGGTATTCATTTTACTGACCTCAGAAGGATGGAAGGCTGAGTCAACCATGAGCCAGCTACCTGGGATCGAACCCCAGGTCGTGAGCACCGTTTTAGCTGCAGTGCAGCTATTTAACCACTGCTATAATGTTAAGAAAATGTGACTATAATTAGATTACAGAGAGGTATTTATTTTGCAGTAAACAGAAGGGATGATGTCCTGCAATAATCCTGTAAACAATGAACCCTAACTTGACTACATTGGCTCTTCTGTACTGTACTTCAGCTCTGTTTTTGAAGGGAAAATAAATAAAATGGAAAGGGGTTCACTTGAGAGAGTATCATTTGTCATTTACCGAGGTCTTCCTGCCATATCCTGGACAGAACTGAAATAGCCTCCCTCTGTTTAGGGTTACAGTCGTTCTGCCTGAAGGCTGTTTTTAGAAATGTCTGGAAGTTTGTTTTGTACCAGCACCGGAAGAATGCGTCAGCATTAAACCGAAGCCAGGTCACAGTCTCCTATTCAGACGGTGAGGTTGGCCAAGATGAGTGCAGCAGGGTTGGGGGGGGGTCGTGGGATTTCCCAGTATTCAGACTGGAATCAGCTGCAGAAAATTAGCCCATATTTTCTCCCCTGGTGACAGAGGGCAACTTGTGCTTAATCAGCTGCTTACATTCAACACAGCTCCCTGCTGAGGAAAGAGTAACTGGAGCCAAATGGCTGGGAAGGCCAATTTGCAGGTTGTGGGAAGGCCACCGGGGACAAGGGTTCAGAAGGTTCCCTGAGCAATAACTTGGCAGCAGCCTAGTAATGTCCATGCCTTATTCATTTTCATGGAGTTATACAGGTGACTGCGTTACTCCCGATCACTTCAAAAATCACTCAACATAGAATTGTTCCACCATGTCTAGCTTCTGGGGATTTCTGTGGGTATGGCCACATGTTTTGGCCTCATTGACATTGCAGGGTTCTTCCCAGTCTTTCCCAGTTGCTCTGGTTCATCCTGGTAATTTCTAGCTGCACATTTGAATAGAACATCCAAGTACTGTATTGGCCTTCACAAACAGGGAGGGCCTTTGTTGCTGAATGCACCAGGCCGTAACAGGAATTGCTCTCCACCAGGAATTGCTCCCTAACTCCTCTCTCTTAGACCTGGTCTCCTCTTTGTTTGCCTGTCTTTTCCATTCTTCTCCCATCTACCCCACTCTCTCTTGCCTCCCCACCAGGGTTCAACCCCCTTCTTTTCTCAAGCCCACATCAGCTTCTTTCCATCCTTCTCCAGATGTTAGGACTCAGATAATTTCTAATCACAGGCATGGTTACCCAATGTCAGTAGACCAAATTAATTAATTATGCACATCCACAAAATGTGTGGATCATTGTGGTACTGGAAGCAGACCATACTGGAATGAATCGGGAAGCAGTAGAACAGAAATTCACATCCACTGCAGCAGTTGTACTTTAAAAAAAAAAATCACCTGAAAATGAAGGGATTTTTTTCTTGCTTTGGCTCATTCACGTATTTATCCATCCATTTAGGGAGGTTTCCAGCAGTACACCAGAGAACAGCACAAATCCCATGCAAACAAAAAATATAAAACAGGGAAGTTTTTGTGTGTGTGTGTGTGTGTGTGTGTGTGTGCGCGCGCGTGTGCATGTACGTTCATGTACGCACATACATATATAGATACATTTATTTATTTAAAATATTTCTTTCCCACCTTTATCCCCAAAAGAACCCAAGGCAGGAATAGATAGATAGATAGATAGATAGATAGATAGATAGATAGATAGATAGATAGATAGATAGATAGATAGATAGATAGATAGATAGATAGATAGATAGATCCGAAAATCATTATGGTGGCAATCGGCAAAACAAAGGTTACAGGATCAGAATAAGACTAAATGATGAACATTATAAGGGAGGGAAGGGTTTATCCTGAAATGCTTTCCTGAAAAACCAAGTTTTAATATGCTTAGGAGGGAAGGGACTGGGCACACTTCCACAAGTAGATTGTTCCATTTTCTAACAACTGTACAGGTACTGGATTTCAGCCAATATATTCATCACAACTGTTGTGCTTCCACAAAATCATGACATAAATCACTGTTCACAGAGATGGTCTTAACAGATTTCTTAAGTGTCAAACTGTTTCGGAATCTGTGTGGTTATATCTCCTTTTTTTTTTTGAGTGCCCTCTACGGGTGTGTCTGGAGCCACATGATTTGAGATGCTGCTGTGCCAGCCACTACGATGGCCATGTACTGCTCCAAAACAAACTGTCAGGAGCCGACAGACTGACAGATGCATTTTTAATAATTTGCTTTTTCATCTCACGCGTGCTTCGCCCTTGGTGACTCCAGGCAAAATGTGTGAACTGCCTCCTAAGGAAGTTTTGCCTTGTGCTGTTTGATCTGCAGCGGCACATTCACACCCTTTATACGGTGCATTTCAAACGTCCAGGATCAGAGCAGGGCTTCAGGCAGGCCAGTACTAATGATTATCTAGGTCCTCACTGAAAGCCCCCTGTGTTGTACACAAGGAATTATTTGCTTGGCTGTCTGGGTACGCACAACTGTCTGGAGAAGCGGACCAGTACACAGAGGTCAGACAACATTGCAGGGAAATATTATCAGCCCACTCTTGAACAACAGACCTTTTAAAAAAAAGCACTCCAGAGATTACAGATCACTGTTGTGCAATCCACGGGCATGGTTATTCTGAGAAAAACAAAGGTCTGATAGCCCAGGCCTCTACAAAATTATTATTTATTATTATTATTTTGAATATTTTTACCCTGCCTTTCTCCTTGGAAAAGGACCCAAGGAGGCTTACAGGAATGAGGGACAATATAGAGCCCAGAACATTTAAGACAAATTCAAGATTAAAAACAGGGAATTAGAGGAGGCATCTTACAATATTAAAAGGTAACATTAAAGCTAAAAAGAGCTTCAAAAGAGCCATTTGAGACTAACCGAGGTCTTCAGCCAGCTCTCCCTTATGGTGAAAATTAATTGGGGGAGGGATTGATTTAGAGAGGATGAGGAAGATATAAGAACTCAAGAGGAGCCCTACTGAGACCTAGATCAAGGGCATGTCGAGTCCAGCATTTGGCTCCTGCAGCGGCCAACTAGATCAGTGGTTCTCAACCTGTGGGTCCCCAGATGTTCCTGGACTGCAACTCCCAGAAGCCTCCACCACTCACTGTGCTGGGAGGGGTTTCTGGGAGTTGAAGTCCAAGAACATCTGGGGACCCACAGGTTGAGAACCACTGAACTAGATCCTCAGGATGTCCCTAGTCAGGGGACTTTGTCACTCATGTTCCACAATATCTAGTATGCAGGGGCAACACACTGCAATTGCCTCCATTACCAACCCCTTTAAAGCCACCATGGCTGCGTCTTGTGGCTACCACCATATTCCACCGCAGTTCCAAGCAACAGAACAAAAGGCCGCAAGTTAAGTGATGAGCTGGGTGGAAAGGGGACTCCCGTGTATTCATTTGCCCTGAAACTCACATTGTACACCTTCACTGAAGTGTGCAGAGGGAAAAGATATGTCCCTGCCTAATTCTCAAGTGTGTTTCCTAAACTAAAAAGCTTTCAAATGTTATAACTTCCAGTGGTAGAAGAGTCGCTATTGTGCATTTATCAAGTTAGTAGTAATTCTCTGCACTGTCCCCACCTCTGCAGTATCGTTAGTTTGCTTTTCCAAGGCAGGGACCAGAGGTATTCCATGCCTTGTTGCAATATCTCCGCTTGAAAGTGCTGCCATTAAGCCACATCAGGTGGAAGGGTGCATAGGCTGTGCTCCCCTGATTTCCTCTCTATGGCCGGTACTGGACATGTGGTGGGTAGGTAAGTGTGGATTATGCTGCAGCCATAACTCATACTCCCCACTGTCCTCACCCTGCTCATGCAACTAAGGGAAAGTAATCAGAACATCTAAGTATGGATTTCCTGTTTCACATCAGGTTTATCTTAAAAAAGGGGAAAGGGAAAGGGAAAGGGAAAGGAAAGGTTCCCCCCCACACACACCCCGTGCACATGCGTGCTAGTCGTGTCCAACTCTAGGGGCCATATTCAAGCCGAAGAGCCAGTGTTGTGCAAGTCCGTGGCCATGTGGCTGGCATGGCTGCAAGGAAACACTGTTTTAACTTCCCACTTTTTATGGCGGTACCTATTTATCTACTTGCATTGACATGCTTTTGAACTGCTAGGTTGGCAGGAGCTGTGTGGCACCCAGGATTCAAACCGCTGAGCTGCCGACATTAGCAAGATGTTACTAGAAATCATGAGGTGCAAGGAGAACCCCCTACATCTGCATGGGATCATCCTGTGAATGGGACAATGCTCACTTCCCAGTAATCGCTCAGAGGGCTGCAGACGGAACCTCTTGCAAGTGAGGAAAATCTGCACCCTTGGCTGCACTCCTCACCGTTTTTGCCTGAGTGGGTGGACTCGGGCCAAGTTTCATGTAAATCCAGTTCCACACCTGATTAGTAAGGTAGGATTCTAATTAAAATGGTGGTATGGTTACTTTCAGGGATAACAAAAAGCTTTGTTAAACAACTATTTTAAAAAAAACATATTTTCTTTGTTGTTTCCTCTTTGTCCACTTAAAGAAAACAGAAAGAATTTCCTAAATCCCAGATAAGCTCTCATTTCCTTACTCGAATCCTATTACATGAGATGATCTTACCACAAATCTCTCAAGGTTTGTCTGCAGTACGAGAAAGGTATGTGGTTTCCTTGAAGTAATTAAAGCTGAGTTGAAGCACCTCTGTCTTAATGGTAAAATGCTGTTGGGCACCAGGAGATCAACAGGGCTGTGAGCACAGGATGAGAAGATGTGCAATAAACAGAAGAGGGGATAGAAAAACCATCACAGGAGGTGTTGAATGGAAGATGGACGAGGATCTCTCCGTAACAGATATCCCAGGGATTTGCAGCTGAGGGGCAAAGTGGGCTCTGACTCACGGCAGTTGAACAAGGCAAACCATTGGATGGTTCCAGCTCACCAACTACATGAGGCTTCCTGAAGCAAAAGGAAGGGGAGGAACAAGGAACCTAGGGTGGCCTCGCTGTGCGTGGGCCGTGTGTCTTGGACTTCCTCATGCTTTTTCTGCAAATGAATTGGTGGGAGCCCTCTGCCCGAACTCTATGTCTGCTCCACTATTTGGGCGCTGATCTCTCCAGCTGGTGGGTTTTGAGTTCTAATAAAAAACAAAGCAGAACCTGTAAGCGTAGGGTGTTCTCTATGGGAAATTCCACCAGTGGCCACTCCTTTGTGTAAAAGCATGCTCTGCTTGAAGAGATGTCCAATGCAAGTCCAGTTTGGTAGGTAAAGAACCCTAAGAAGGGAAAGCAGCTGGATAATAGACTGAGCAGGCCTACAGAGGACTTGGTCACAGCCCTCCCCAATGAGGAGAGACATATTGTATGTATCTGTAGATGTTTGCTTATGTAGATATATGAGTGAGTAGGGAGGACTGTGACCAGGTAACCTAGGTGCCTACTCAGTCTGCTGTCTGGCTGCTCACTGTTGATGGGGACCCATGCTGCTCTACCCTTCTTTATCTTTAAACATAGGCTTCCCATCCTCTTTGTTTCATGCTGAAATGCTGATTGTTTGCTTTTTGAAATACTGTAGGACAATAGGATCCACAGGGTTGGTACCTGTGGCTTCAGCGATTTGCTGCCTGAAAATATTAAATAAAAAAAAACCCTCAGAGATACATGTTTCCAAGATGTATTACCAGAATTATCCACTAGGAGGGATCAGAAACCATGCACTCTCCCCACCCCACCCCCATTCACTTATCTGAGATTTCCAGCATTCTTGTGTATGCCTGTGTGTCTTGGAACTGATCCCTTGTGGACAGTACCATCCTACTATATGCTTAAATCCTACAAATGCTTCTCTTCAGGTCAAGATTAGTGTGATCTTGTACAGGCATTGCACATGAAGTTGTGGAGAATGTTAAACAGATGGGGAAGGTCAACTGGGGCTTTGGAAGTTGCTCAGACTCTTATACACACACATACAGAGGAGTCTCTGTGTTCCTGTGAGAACATTACAGACCTCTTGTGATCTGAAGCCCTTGCCATGCCCCTGCTGCAGGAGTCCTCATTTAGTGAAGACCCAGAGCTCCCACAATGTAGATCCTCCAAGGATATACCAGAGACTAGTATCCAGGAGAAGCTAAGAGCTTCAGGAAGAAGGGCTGAAGACCCTTCCCTCCCATACAAGGAGTATGCAGATAACTACAAGCAGAGCTGTCCTACAATGACATTCTGAGACAGGTTCAAATGACCACATTACGTCCCTTTCCTGTTAGTAGCTTCTGATTGGAGACAAATGCATCAAGGTGGGGAATTACTGTTTGCAGAAGCAAAGGTTGTTGAAAATAGCTGTTTTTGGAAACAACACATCACTTCAACTATTGTGACTATGTGCTTGATAAAACTCTGGCCATCCTAGCATCTGGCCCTGACTTCTTAACTTCTACCTCTTTTATATTTGTTTAACAAATTAGTCAAAGGCCTTTTGTAGAGGACCTTGGCTCCATATCTTGGATTCTGTTGTTTGTCCACCCCTTATCTACATTGTTTTCTGCTTCTATCTGTGCATTGACCTTGACTTGGATTTGCAATTTTTGGCTGTTCTTTGACTGCTTGTTAACTCACTTTGGGGTTTTTCATGATAAACTGGTCTCACACAGTACTGAACACTTGCTGCCTGAAGCCCTGCCTTACCAGAGCTTCCCCATCTTGGAGGCTCTGAAAAAA
This sequence comes from Phrynocephalus forsythii, assembly GCA_029282475.1. Taxonomy (NCBI): domain Eukaryota; kingdom Metazoa; phylum Chordata; class Lepidosauria; order Squamata; family Agamidae; genus Phrynocephalus; species Phrynocephalus forsythii. The sequence goes on from JAPFRF010000004.1 coordinate 10,967,082, forward strand.
CTGTGACTGTGCTTATAAACATCTCTGCAGACCTTTGTGATAAATCAGTGGAGGGTGATGACTCCAGTTTCATGGGAGTGGCTACTGCAATCTAGGTATTTGTCGGAACATCACAAGAACTATCCAAGGTGCTGAATGCTGTTCCTACAATAGCTCTATATTGGCTTGAAAAGTTTCTCTAAAGTTCCTCCTAAATACTGAAGCAGATTTCCTGCCCAGATGAAATCAGAGTCGTTGGCCTCCTCTATACAGGTGAAAGGACTGGAGCATCCACAGACAGTAGCAATGTGGGAGAGAACACTCTCAGGATGCTGATTAGGAAGTTTATTAAAAGTTTATTAAAATGGCCTTTATTAAAATCGCGTTTGCCCAAATGGCCTTCTTCAGGGACTTATTTACTATAAAAAAGGTGACATTTAAAAGACAGAGTCAGAAATTTTGGAACAACAAACAGAAGCACTAATAATCAAATGCATGATAAACACTTAAAATGCTGAAACAGTAAGTTTTTAGGGATACTCACTAAGTGTTACAGGTATACTCTAAAAACATCGGCCTGCTGTCTCAAACTCCCAACCAGCCTGTAACAACATTCTGGAGAACAACCACACAAGGCGTGATATGCATTGTACACAGTCTCAAAAAATATAGCTTCAAAAGAGAAGTGAATAGCAGATGCATGGGTATTTTACTGTTTACCCCACTATTTCCATACATAGGGTATCATTCATCTGCTTGCATGTATGTGGGTGTTGTCTACAACTATTTCCAAACATCTTATCTGAAGTCGGAATTTGCGTGCATTTATCTCTGTGTTCCACTTGTTGCAAACATACTTTTATCTTTCTTAGTATTATCACTTCATTGTTCAGTAGGGTAAAAGAACTGTTTTTTCAACATAACTGCAAGTGACCTGTGCTCAAAGAAACTCTGGAGACGTTAAATGTCTTGCTTCTCAGTCTGTTGCTAGCTACAGCTGGGGACTTTATAATTGCTGGTGAGATTACCCAGCTGGTGTAGCATTCAAGTGAAATCCACAGCTTGACCAAAACTTATAATAATGGTAAAAAGTCTATTTCTTCATTCAAACCCATAGGGGATGAGGTGTTTAGCCTAGTGATCCCGTCTATTTCTTTTTTTAGAAGGATTTTTTCATTGTTTTTCACAGTTTCTATTGCCCAAAATTTACGATCTTTTTCTGAATGCTTGTATTCTATGAAGTGGTTTACTAAAGGAGTACCTATCCTTTTATTTCTGATGTTGCTAATAATCTGTTTTTTCAAGGGTCTGGAAGTCTTCCCTACATACAGTTTAGGGCAAGGACAGCTGATGACATATACAACACCCTGAGTATTGCAGTTTGTGAATTGCATTAAAGTATATTTCCTATTCTGTATATCTGTAAAATCAGTCATTTTTGTGGTATGTTTACAATAAATACAATGCCCACATGGGTGATGGCCAGTAGGTGGCTTTTTGGTCTTGAGAATGTTATCTTTTATCTGATTTTTTTCTTCTTTGAATTCACTCCTGATTAAAAAGTCAGCTAGGTTTTTTGTTCTTTTAAAAGTAATTAAAGGTTTTTCTGAGCACCCAGGTATGTTATTGAGGATATGCCAATGTGTTCTAATGCTATTTTGTAGTTTGTTGGTGATATGATTATATGTCAACACACAACTAATGCGGTTATGGGTATCTCTTTGTTGACTTAAAAGTAGATCTTTTCTTCTAGAGTTAACAGAAATTTCTTTCAATGATGTGACTTGGATAGCCTCTATTGGACAATTGTTTTTTTAGGAGATGAGATTCAGATAGAAAATCATCTGTGTTGGTACAGTTTCTTCTGATTCATTGTCCATATGGTAAATTTTCTCTGAGGGATTTTGGATGTGAACTGTCAAATCTGAGGAGAGAGTTACAGTCTGTAGGTTTTCTATATAGGCTGGTGTTCATTTGTCCGGAGTGTATTTTTAAGATCTAAAAAATTCTAAATCAAATTTCAGATTAGTATCTAGAGAATTTATCCATTCAGAAAATCAGCTTGTCTCCTCCTTCCAAATAATAAAAATGTCATCAATGTATCAGAACCATTTGACAATATGTTTAAAAGAAGGGATTGGTGGGGGAATAGATGTGTCTTTCAAAAATTTCCATATATAAGTTGGCTATTTCAGGGGCCATAGGACAACCCATGGCAACCCCTTTAATTTGCCAATAAAATTTATTGTCAAACTTGAAGTAATTTTTTGTAAGAGATAGTTCAGCTAAATCATGTAAAAAGAATGAGGGGGGGGTGTTCTTCTGTTCTTTTCTGCAAAGTGTCAAGTATAATGGATAAAGCTTCTTCTATAGGTATGCTGGTGTAAAGAAAGTTGACGTCCATAGTAATCAGGAGGTCGTATTTTTTTATCTGTATGGTTTCAATTTTATTGATGAAATCCCTAGAATCTTGAATATAAAATGGGATTATGGGTATGAAGGGTTTTAAAAAATAATCAATGAATTTTGAAACAGGCTCTAAAACTGAATTGGAGCCTGAAACGATGGGTCTGCCTTTAACTGGATATTGTTGTTTATGGATTTTAGGAAGAGTGTGGTATTCTGGGGTTTTTGTTGAGTAGGAAATTATATTCAGATTTGGTAATATATCCTAGAGTTAGTCCTTCTTCTAATATGAATTTAATCTCCTTTAAGATGTCTTGTGTGGGATCTTTGGAGCACATTGTATATGTGGGGTATCTGCCAGTTGTCTGAGGACTTCCTGTTTGTAGTCTAAAGTATTTTGAATTACAATGGCTCCACCTTTATCTGCTCGTTTTATGATAATAGTGGGATCTTGGGAGAGGGACCTTAAAGTGTCCATTTCTATTTTACTCCCAAGGGTTCCTGTGGGATTTTTCTAATCTGTCTAAATCTTGTAAAACAGTCTTTCAAAAGTGATAATGGAAGGATCTGGATGATCAAGGGCATAAAAATTTACAAAAAAATGACATGAACGGGGAAGGATTCAGATGCCAAAATGTTGGCGTAATCTTATGTTTCTCCGAAAAAGATCAAGCCTAATGGTGGTGGGGTCATGTTTGGGAGTGGGAACAAAAGATACACCTTTATTTAATACCTCACATTCTGTATCGTTGAGAGTTCTATGAGAAAGGTTCACTACCGTGCTCTTCTCCTGGTTCTGATGGAGGAGTTGTTCCTTGGTGGTCTTCTTTTGGTCATGGAGGTGTTGGGATGTCCTTTTGGTTTGTTGTGTCTTGTATCTGTGTCTAAAAACTCTTGTGATTAACATCTGTATCTCTGTTGTCATCTATGTCCGATTCCCAATCTGTGTGTGATGAGAAAGCTGTCTTCTTGTGGAAAGATACTTTTTGGATCTTTTGTATTGCCAGGGTAAACTTTCTTAGAAGCATAATCTCCTTCATCTCTTAAAATTTTTATATTTGAATGCTTTTAGTTCCTTGGAATTTCTTCAGCTCTTTATCCAAGTTCTCTAAATTCTTTTCTTTATCTTTCGTTAGATGTTGTTTGTATTTGTCCATATTTTCATCTAAGGTTTTTTTCATTTCAATGTTGTTTTTGGAAGAGGTGTCAATGATGAGGAGCATGAGGTCTTGTGAACATTTGTTGAGGATGGCATTCCATTTGTTGACGAACTCATTGTTGTCTCTATACATGCCTGGTTCTTTTAATATTCTTAATCCTCTGGGGATTCTTTGTACTCTTGAGGCATGCAATTCACTTCTTATCAGTTTCTTATGTAAATTGCAGATTTCTTCCCATTCCCTGCTGGTACATTCATTTTGACGTTCAAAAATAGATGGCTGTGTGAGTAAGTTGTCTAAAAACTCTTTAGAGTAGCTGAATGTGTTGTCCCAGGACATGATGCCAGTAGGTGAGGACCAAGGTGAAAGGACTGGAGCATCCACAGACAGTAGCAATGTGGGAGAGAACACTCTCAGGATGCTGATTAGGAAGTTTATTAAAAGTTTATTAAAATGGCCTTTATTAAAATAGCCCAACGCGTTTCGGCCCAAATGGCCTTCTTCAGGGACTTATTTACTATAAAAAAGGTGACATTTAAAAGACATGGAGTCAGAGAATTTTACATATGAACAACAAACAGAAGCACTAATAATCAAATGCATGATAAACACTTAAAATGCTGAAACAGTAAGTTTTGTAGGGATACTCACTGAGTGTTACAGGTATACTCTAAAAACAGTCCGGCCTGCTGTCTCAAACTCCCAACCAGCCTATATAACAACATTCTGGAGAACAACCACACAAGGCGTGATATGCATGTGTACACAGTCTCAAAAATATATAGCTTCAAAAGAGAAGTGATGATAGCAGATGCATGGGTATTTTACTGTTTACCCCACTATTTCCATACATAGGGTATCATTCATCTGCTTGCATGTATGTGGGTGTTGCCTACAACTATTTCCAAACATCTTATCTGAAGCGGAATTTGCGTGCATTTATCTCTGTGTTCCACTTGTTGGCAAACATACTTTTATCTTTCTTAGTATTATCACTTCATTGTTCAGTAGGGTAAAAGAACTGTTTTTTCAACATAACTGCAATGTTATACTACAATACACATCACTGCAATGTTATACTACAATACACATCACTTTTTATAGTAAATAAGTCCCTGAAGAAGGCCATTTGGGCCAAAACGCGTTGGGCTATTTTAATAAAGGCCATTTTAATAAACTTTTAATAAACTTCCTAATCAGCATCCTGAGAGTGTTCTCTCCCACATTGCTACTCCTCTATACAGGCAAAGATCTGAGTGTCTCCTGGGGGAGGAGAAATGGAAACATGGCTTCCATGTACATCTCTTTCTCCTGCCATTTCCTTTCTCACTGTCTCTAGTTTTCAGCAAAATTCCTGAATACAGATTCTGTTGGGATATTTTAGCAGTAGATTAGAAGTCTCTAGGTCTGTATGCTGTTTCCCCATGAGGGAGAGCCATCAGTTCTGCACAGTGGGGAGACAGAATTGTCGAAAGGCTGGTGGATATGGGGCAAGTAGGGAGTAGGAACAGCTCATTATTTAAGCAGAATAGTGGTGCAGAATTAAAAATAATGGCATGAACTTACCTGCTGCTGTGTCTTTAGCAAAATTTGGCATCCAAGTGTTCCCACCTGATAACTGCTGTTAAAATGAGAGTTGTTATGGATTGTGCAAAAGGTTGGCCACGAGAGGGGGGGAAAACAGAATAGCTTCTTTGTTCTTCAGCACCCATCTACCAGAGAAATGCTTCCTGCTGACCTGGTCTTGTTACAAATACTACCAGATCATGGTTTGCCTCAGAATAGTAAGAGGCCAACAGGTCCTGTGCTGAACCTCAAGATTTCAAAGCCTCTGCTATCTGTTTCCAGTCTCTTGTCACCTCTCCTTGGATTATTCTGCTTGGCTTTTAATCATGTAACTCGAATTTACTGAATTCTGTCTCTCTCACAACCTATACTTTGAATGGACTGTCCACCTAGCTACTATCATGGATAGCTCTGAACTCTGCTCTGTTAGTTCTTTGACCAGAGAACTAACTACATAGCTTGTATGCCGCCCACTACCCAAAGGTCTCTGGGCAGCTCACAATCAATATAGACAATTAAAACATCAAAATTACAATAAAATTAGAACAATAAAAACATATAAATACAATAAATACAATACATTAAAACACAACACTAAAATTGGCATCAGGACCCACAATCATCAGTTAAAATACTTATGGAACGGGAAGGTTTTTACCTGGCACCGAAATGTTATCAATGGGCCTTTTCACACGACCCCTAAGATCCGCTGGCCCCTTAAATTCGGACCAAAGATCTTAGGGGTTTGCTCTTCCTTCCTCCCCACCAGAGAAAGAGAGGAAAAAATGCAGCTCACCTGGAGGAGATTCCCCGGAACTCCATTTCTCTTCTGCTTGCTTTTTTTCCTCCCACCTCTTCTCTTAAAGGGGCGGGAGGCAAAAAAAACACAAGCAGAAGCCAGGAGAGCCCCGCACTGACCAGATTAAATCTGGACCTGGGGATTTTCACCCACCTCAAGCAGGTACAAGAAAGTGCAGCTGGGTCGCACTTAGGTGGGCGGGGTCGCACTTAATTTCCTGCAAACTCCGGAGCTGGTGGGAAAACACATGTAAGGTCCGGAGTTTGCAGCCATTTGCTGCAGAGTTTAGGGGTCTTGTATAAAGGCCCAATGTTAGCGCCAGATGGGTCTGAGATATATCAGATTGCAATGTCCACCCCTCTAAGTAGTTCCTCACTGCTGCTGCTACCTTCTGAGGAAAAAAAAATCTTTAAATGAGTGGAAGATGAAATGAGTGCACACACAATGCTTTTGAATGGGCAGGGCTCAGGGCCTGTGTTTGCAAAGCTCCCTCAAATCCTAGATGTATCTTCCATTTCTCATTTGAGAAGCATCCATGTGGATATGGCAAGTTTTATTTTTTGTGTTATTGCTATGTTGAGATTTTATGTCGTAAACCATGCAGAGTAGCCCAGTTATACTCCTCATCCTGGGAGCCAACACCCCCTACTTTTTCCACTCCCACTAACAAGCTGTTAACATAAGCATGATACATAAGCATAGGTAAATAAAGAAAATGAGCTTTAGAATCTCCTCTGTCTTTGAAATGAGCTTCCAGAGCTTTAACAAAGCAAGACATTTGGGGCTGTTTAGTCTGGAAAAAAGGCACCTGAGGGGGGGATATGATTGAGACGTACAAAATAATGCAGGGCATGAGTAAAGTCGATAGGGGGATGCTCTTCTCTCTCACACAAAATACCAGAACTAGGGGACGTCCACTCAAATTGAGGGTTGGGAGAGTGAGAACAGCGTGGTGTTAGTCTGTGGAACTCCCTGCCACAGGATGTGGTAATGGCATCTGGCCTGGATGCCTTCAAAAGGGGATTTGACTGATTCCTGGAGGAAAAGTCCATCACAGGTTACAAATAGAAATGGGGACGAAGCGAGCGATTTTTCATTTTCGGTTTCAGTTTTTCGTTTCATTATGCAACAAAAATGAAACAAATTTTTTTTAAAACAAAACAAAAATGAAAACGAAATGACCAAATTTGCCGTGTTTTTCGTTTTCGTTGCAGCAGATGCATTGAACTAAAAAGAATGCTAACAAAACAGCAATTTTTTGTTTTCGTTTTCATTTTTTCGTTTCGTTACCTAACGAAACGAAAACGAAATTTTTTGCAAAAAACGCCACGAAAATGAAAACGAACCGAAACGGACCCCTAAATGACCAAATGACAAACGAAACACCATTTTTTTGAGTCGTGCCCATCTCTAGTTACAAATCATGATGCAGATACGTAATCTCCAGACTTAAGTTAAAACTATGGTACTTCAAGGGCCAGATGCAGGGGGTGGTATCAGGAGGCAGGTATCTAGTCTTGTGTGATCCCAGACACATTTGGTGGGGCCACTGTGAAATACAGGAAGCTGGACTAGAAGGGCCTTTGGCCTGATCCAGCATGGCTCTTCTTATGTTCTTATTTTAAGACTTACACAAGGCTAGTTTGCACACAAGGCTAGTTTGACTAAAACCTAATGTTTCACTATCTGTAATCTTGGCTACAGCCTGTGTCTTTGGACCATTGGCTCTTATGTGGAGGCTGATAAAAAACAATAACATGATATCATCATCATCATCATCATCATCAACAACAACAACAACATTGTTAATTTCCTCTTTTTTCTCAGGGTAACCTCTGAGAACTTTTGATAGCCCTGATCTTGCCAGCAGCAATCCAGCAGTGTCTTTTTATTATTAAATAATTCCACCATTAAAACTTCCACCACATCCTAAGGTTCCAAAAGTTTTCATTGGGGCAAAAGGGAGCCTTAGGGGCCCAAGAACCTAAAAGAAGGGGAATAGGAAGCTTTTAATTACTTTATATTAAATGTGCCCAACACCCATTCTAGGTGATGCCATGCAAAGTCATGCCAGCAGGATTTCCCCCAATATTTGAAAGCAGTGTACAGCAATGACACCAAATAAAAGAGAAACATATTAGAAGATATGCATTAAAAAACAGAGCATTAAATAATCACCCTGAAAACATCTTCAATTCAACCAATTGAAACCAAAGACTCAACATATAATTCTCAAACTGGGTAACATAGCCAATTAGGAAAGAACCAGGTGAAGAAGGAGGGGACAGGATTGGCAGGCATTTAACCAGCTTTTCTGGGGGTTGAAGTGAGGGCAGTGCAAAATGGTGAGGACACCACAGAGAAGTTGATCGTATGTTGATGAGGGAGCAAACCGGCCTCTTCCAGAGATCCCGGAGATCACACGGGTCTACACAATGGCACCTCCTGCATTTTTGGCTTGTGGAGTACAAATTGTTTCTGGATAGCTAGGCCAAAGGTAGCAAATGTGTGGATAACCAGCTTCTTGTGATCCTTGTTCCTCAGGTGTGTGGAATCAATGCCAGCATTGATTCAAACACCCATCTGTCAGCTTTTGTTCATGGAATAGGAGGGGATTGCCATCTTGTCCTTTGCCTCAGCTAGCAAAATACTTTGGTGGTACACCATAATATGAAAGGAAGACAAAGCCAGCTGGATCAATTATTAAGTATTGCTGGGGATGTTCCAATTCAAAATAGGCCAGTGTACTGTAAAGGCTGGAGTGCATATGTTGGACCAGCTGTTGCCATGACTACAGAGAGAAGAACAGCATCCTGGGAAGAGCTGCGTTGGAGAATCATAGAATCATAGAACCATAGAGTTAGAAGAGATCTCAAGGGCCATGTAGTCCAACCCCCTGCCATGCAGGAACCCCCATCACAGTATTTCTGACAGATGGCCATCCATCCTCTGCTTAAAAACCTCCAAAGAAGAAGACTCCACCACCCTCCGTGGCAGCATATTCAACTGCTGAACAGCTCCTAATGTTCAAATGGAATCTCTTTTCCTTTAGTTTGAAACCATTGCCCCGAGTCCTAGTCTCTGAAGCCATGGAAAACAAACCTGTTCCCTCTTCAATATGACATCCTTTCAAATATTTAAACATAGCTATCATATCTCCTCTCAGCCTTCTTTTTGAAAGGCTAAACACTCCCAGTTCCCTAAGCCATTCCTCGTAAGACATTTCTTCCAGCCCCTCAACCATCCTGGTTGCCCTCCTCTGGACACGTTCAAGGTTGTCAACATCCTTTTTAAATTGAGGTGCACAGAACTGGACACAGTACTCCAGATGGGGAGAACTGAGTTCATATCCTCAGTACGTTGCCTTCATTAGCAATATGTCTGTGAAGATTCTCAATCATCTAGGTAAGTTTATCTGGAAGTTGAGTCGTGGCTACTGGACTTCTTTTTGAAAGATAGAAACGTTTCGCTGTTCATCCAAACAGCTTCATCGGTCTGAAAACAGCTAGTATATTCAGACCGATGAAGCTGTTTGGATGAACAGCAAAACGTTTCTCTCTCTCAAAAAGAAGTCCAGTAGCCATGACTCAACTTCCAGACTTCATTAGCAAAACACATTATCCACATGCTACACCTAAGATTACTATGTTTTCCTACAGCACAATGCAGTACATTGAGAGTTATAGATAAATACTGCCTTATAGATTTATAAACTATATTTCCCCCCAGGAAAAACAGAAGAAGGATTGAAGGGAAAGCAAGGAAATGGGTAAAGAGAACCATAGAAGCACAAAATAAATGAGTTGGAAGGGCCATTGAGTCTCAGCTCAGTGGAGAAATCCAAGCTAAAGCACATCCGACAGTTGGCTACCTAATTCTTCCTTCAATGCCTCCAGCATTGGAGCACACACCACCTCCTGAGGTAATTGATTCCATTGTTGTACTGGTCTGTGAAGAAGCTTTTCCCTTATATTCAGCCTAAAGCTAGCTTCCTGTAGCTTAAGCCCATTATTACTCGTCCTGCACTCTGGGATGAGGGTGAACAAATCCTGCTCCTCCTCTATATGGATGCCTTTCAAGTATCATATCACCCCTCCATCTTTTCCCCCTCAAAGCTAAGCATTCTCCAATCTTTCACTCTTTCCTCAGAGGGCTTGGTTTCATATCCCCTGATGATCCTTTTTGCCTTCTTCTGAAATAGCTGCAGTTTACTGACATCCTTCTTAAAGTGTGCTGCCCAGAACTGGACACATACTCAAACTGAGGCTTAACCAGTGCTGGATAGAGGAGGACAAGTACCTCCCAAGATTGGGAGACTATCTGTCTGTTAATGCCTCCTAAAATGACATCTGTCCATTTTACAACCACGTCATTCTGTTGGCTCATATTCAGCTTGTGATCTACACCAATTTCAAGCCCTTTCCTCACTTGTAGTATTACTAAGCAAAGTATTCCCCCATTTTGTAATTGTGCATTGGTTTTTCTTCTTTTCTTCTTTTTAATAGAGCCATATACTGTACACAGTCTTCCAGATAAAACAACAGGATGCTGTGTAGAAAACATTGTATTTATGGGGCATTTTTCCTTCAGTAGAGCAGAACCCTATTTTTGAAACGCTCACTGTTCGCAGAGACATAACATCAAATCCAGCTGCAGACAAAGCTTATTTGGGTCAGTTCTTCATACTGCCAGTCAGGCATCCATTTTGTGATTCTGCTCTCAATTTTGAAAGTATGCATCTTTGCTTATTCACTGCCTTTATATTGAACCAGTACATTGCCAGTCATTATGACAGACACTGTGTGTGTAAACTGAGGAAAGAGTTTTATGTTACAGCAGCCAGGGGTGGCTGAAGGGTACCTTTGTGAATACGGAACACATATTGTTCCCTTCAGCCTTACGATCTCATCCCGCAACAGAGCTGCCCAATGTCAACAGTGGTAAGGTTTCTCCAACATCATATCCTCCAGATATTTTGGGGATACACTTCCACCAAAACTTGCTAGCATGGCCATTAGTCAGGGGGATTCTGGAGAATCTTAAGAAATGTATTCCAATCAAAGGACCATCCCCATAAAAGCTTGTTTATTTAATAATCCCTTTTCCCTGAAACAGTGAAGCAACATGGCTTGCAAAGCATTAAAAAGGTTTAAAGGAACTGAAAGCATTAAAGGAACTGAAAAAAAATTAAATTCCAATATTTTAAAAAATACTTTAAAATGTTTTTTAAAAATTAAAAATGCCCAATGCAAACAATTTAAAGTAATGTTCTAAGCACATTCAATCTCACCTGATTTTGGAAGCTAAGCAGGGTCAGGCCTGGTTAGTGCTTGGATGAGCAACCACCAGGGAATACCAGGTGCTGCAGGTGCCTGGAGTAGGAACTGGCAAGCCACTCCAGTATTCCTGCCAAGAAAAACTCCATGGATATGGGGTCACAAAGCCAGTCATGACTGTAACAACAATAACAACAGCAACAACATTTTTTTTTGACTGTAAGTCACTGTTGTTTTTGGATGCAATGGGTTTTACTGTTTATTTACTTTGCTGTGTTATAATTGTTCTGTGTTTAACAGCAACAAGTATAAATATAAAAATAAATAAATAAATAAATAAATAAATAAATAAATAAACATTTTACATTTTTTTAAAAATTTCTCTCCCATTCCATTTTTCAGCAGCCAGTTTGCTACAGAAAAGCTTGCTGGGGGGAAGGATAATAGGTGGGGCAGCCTGGGAGATAGCCCCATGGCCTGGGAGCAGACATTGAAAAGGACGTCTCTCACACCTCTTCAGCAAGCATGCTCATGAAGGCAGCAGGACCAAGACCTCACCTGAAGATCTTAGAAACTAGGGAGGCTCATAAGGTGGAGAAACAGCCCTTTGAATAGCATAAACCCAAGTTGTTCAGGACTTACTGGGGTGAAACCACAACTTTGAAATGCACCCAGAAAGCAAATGGAAACTTAAAATAAGGATTTTCTATTTTCCCTGTTACCCGCTCTACTGAGGCATCTCGATGCAGCATCCACTGAAGTTTCCAGGCACGTTCCAAAGGCATCCCCTTGTACGGCAAATTATAGTAATCCAAAAATTATATATAATTGTGACAAGCAAAGTAGTTTTGCCTGTGCACCTGCCATGCCTGAGACTCTGATATGCAAAACTAGGAGTGAATCCAAGAACACAACCAAACTGTAAACCTGAATCTGCAGGGTTCACTGTGTAACCCCAATCAATATTCTTATAATTTTGATTGATTGTGTCTACTACTACTACTACTACTACTACTACTACTACTACTACTACTACTACTACACTGTGGCTCATGCAGCGTAACTGTGGACTTTACATGTCTAATGAATACATTCCAGAGAATGTCGGCAGGATCCTAGGAAGGATGAAAGCCCAGATGTGTCTAGTGATTCCAACCCCATTTATTAGGGTGCAAAAACCTAAGCAGCTGTTAAATACTGTTTTGCCATTTTTGTAGCTCTGATGGTGTTATTTCTCAGATCTGCAACTACCTGTAATACTATGTGGAATTTCTTGATATTGTTCTCAAAGCCCTGGTGACTATGGGGATGCACCGAAGTGTGTTTCATCCACTTATGATGATAAATAATGTTCTGCCATACTGATTCCAACTTGTGGGGACTCGTTCAAGGGTTTTCCAGGTAGAGAGTACTCAGGAGTGGTACCACTCCTTTATTTCCATGGGCTCTGTGGGACTGTGCAAGTTGCCCAAGCTGGTTCTTCTCTTAAGCAGCATAGTGGAGTATTTTATGAAAGTCGAGTCAACTGGACTTTTCTTGTGAGATCAGAAAAGTTTCGCTACTTGCCCAGGTGAGCTATAAATTGGAAGACTCGCACCAATGTTGCGCTCCTCAGACAGACGAAGCTACTTGGATGAGTAATGAAACATTTCAACCTCACAAGAAAAGAAATCCAGTTGCCATGACTCCGCTCCCAGATAACCTCACCTGGATGACTGGGAATCTTCACAGACATAGTGGAGAATTGAACTCCAGCCTTTGGCTCTGTAACGAAGAACCCAACTCACTCTGCTATTCAGTCATAATGATACTGTGGCAATGTTGTGTTTTGATTTCTTTTTCTGACAGGAGCTCAACTACTTTTGCTTTTAATTTTCTAACTTAAGGGCTGTTTTTTCACTCTTGAGCTAAGAGAATGTTGTGTTCCTTCAGGGGTAGTTTCTTAAGAAGAAGGGGAGGTGGTGGAATGGAATCTTGACTCCCTTCTTTAAACTTGAGCACTTCAGGAGAGTGGTCTCCTCTGTAACAGAAAATGATGGTTGGCTGCCAAATCTGTTAAATCATGGGCTTTGCATTTAACACTTTCTGCATGCTTGAAGGTGCTAAGAAAAGGCAAATACAGTTGAGCGGCAGCTCCCTGGATGACTCATACATGACTGCAAAATGGATGAAATCCAGGTTGAAATCCATGGGGGGGTAAAAAGCAAGAAAGAACTAATCTTTGATGGGATTTAAGCAGCTATTTAAAACTTGCAGACAGCTCCCTGGGCTCCTGCATATTCCGCTAGCTAGTTAATATAAATGAATGTTAGGCTGAGGAAGGAAGTGACTGGAAATCTCTCAGATTACTTTCCCCATCCAAGTGCCAATGTAATTCAAGATTCCCCCTGTGCCATATCCGTTTTGTTTAATCCAACATAGTTTTAAGTTATTATTGCTTCACGATCTACACCAAATTCCAGAACAGACCTTGCTCCTTTCCAATATGAAACTGCTTAGTTATACTTTATAGCATCAGTCTTGAGAGGTTTGGTGATGTAAAATGTCCAGTTCTGATCTAAAAAGGGAACACACACACCACCACCACCACCACCATTACTGTTTGGTTTTTGGTCCTAGGAAAAGTGAGGTGACCACTTGAGGAAGCAGAACCTTGGGGAACTGTGGATAGCTCTTATTTGAATGTTTACAAATACAATGGACCCTTGTATAACAAATGGTTTGTATAACATAAAATCTGTACAACATAAAAAAATTCCAGAGATAGGGGAAATTTGATTAACAGAATCATCTATGGGGCAAATCCGTACAACATAAAAATGGTTGCGATTAGGGATTACTGCATTTTCAATGCATTCCTATGGGAAATTTGTATAAAGGAAGGTTTGCTTAACATAATTTCATTTGGAACACATTAATTCCTTTATACAAGGTACCACTGTACCTCCTTCTTCCTCAGGTACCCATCTCCTACATTTTTGTTTTGCTTGAATCCCTCAGATGTAGGAGGGATGTAAGGTTGGAGAAAAATAAGCCTGCTCCATTTTCTACATGGCAGCCCTTCAAACAGCTGTTGGTGGCTATCATGTCACCCCTTCCAACTTGTCATGTGTAGGCTCCACTTGCCCAGAAGGGCTTGGTTTCCAGATCATTTTTCATCTTGGTTGCCGTTTTCTGGACACTTTCCACCTTTTCAATGTCCTTCACAAAGTGGTGCTAAGAACATGACACAGCATTCCAGGTGACATCCAACCAAAACAGAACAGAGTGTCACTGTTACTTCCTGTGAGGTGGCTACAATGCAGCCTTGTAACTGGATTGGCTTTATTTGCTGTCACATCACACTGTTGAGCTTGTCATCTACTAAGACACCTAGATCCTTTTAACAAAGTACTTCAAGCTGAGCCAGCTGTCTCCCGTCTTTCTGGGACCACCTTCACCAAACATGCTCTCCTTCCATGATGTTCACATAATATGTTGGTTCAAGTATGGCAAAATGAAGTATCAAAGGACACTTTCCAACTTCAAGTTTAGATCAATGAATTTGAAGAGGCACCTTACGTCATTAAAAGGCGACACACACACACACACACAAACACACACTTATCTAGTATCATAGTAACATATGACATAGCAATACATTACATAACAGTGATTGAAATAATTATCTGATAGTTTTCACCAAATGCTTTTAGCATTGTTCTCTGCTAACGATCCATAGGTCAGAACCCATGATTCTACTTTATCCTATTTTGCTTTCACTCAGATTCCTTTTTTAGGGGGAAACAGACCTTAGCACAGTATTTGAAAACACCTCTGCATAAGAGGGAGAGGAAATAAGTTACAGAGACTAAGCCCAGCAGAGCATTTAAACACACACTTAACCCAAAGCACATGAATAAGTTTGTTGACTTTAGATCTGCTTCACTGCTCTGGTGACAAGTGGAACTTGTGTTGGTTTCCTGGTATGAACTCAACCTCTTCTCTCTGTTTATAAAGAGGAAGTCTCTATGTGACAACCAGGAGGTGATGATCAGTGAAGAAAAGTTGTTAATGAAGCTGGAACCCTTTGCTTACCACAGTAGAAAAGCAGCTCCCCAGGGGCCTAATACTACCTGCTAGTATTTAACACCTCGGCTGCCAGAATCCTAATAATTGCATATGTCAGCTTAAGTCAAAGAGCAGAAATCACAGCAGCAAATTGACCCTAGTTTAGAAGCTAGTTAAGAAATTTTACAATTATAGAACTCATGCTCATCAGATAATATAAGCCTCTGCTTTTTAACCAGCAGCAACTCACTAAACTTACTTTATGTCATTTGGTTTATGCCAGCGTAAGTAAAAGGATCATGGCCAGTGTATTAAATTAAACATTCCAGGATTGAACCCCTAGAATCACTGAATATGGGGCATGAAACATAAGTCCATAATTCTTTCAGTGGCTGAACATTAAGCAAGGCTATCAGCTTCCGGTGTTTGTGCCCACAGTGGGAGGTGCAGAAAGAAATAGTAAGACTCAAAGAAATGTTTAAAGACCATCTAATCTAGCTTAGATACTCTGGTTTCTCTTCAGATCATCTAATCTAGCTTTCCCCAACTGGATGCCTGCTTGTATGCTTAAGCCTACAATCCCCATGGTCAGGGGTGCTGCCATGGGTGTTCTAGTCCCAGACATCCAGAAGGCATCAGGATGGGCGAAGCTCATCCAGTCTACATCTTCTGTGCTGCACAAAATCCACTATCTAATTCGGCACCACTTTTCTCACAGCGGTGGCCAAGCAGTTGCCTATGGGAAGCTTGCAGACAGGAGATGACTGGGGGGGCTGCCTCTCACATTAGCTCCCGGATAAAGAGCTGTAAATTGATTGTTTTTTAGTGATGCCATGATGCATTTTCCTGCAAAACCCCTGGGGCCACCGTCCGGCAAAAGACAGGATGGAAGTTGTGTTTTCTTCACACATTTACTTATGGTCTGGCTAGAGTCCTTTTGGGATAAAATGCATATGTAAAGGTAATCAGACCACAGGTTTCCCCCTCTTGGCTTCCTGTCTGGCATGCAGTCAGGAACGCTTCCTTGAACCAAGGTTGCTGAGAACTGTCATAAGCAGGCAGGGAAGAGCGCTGTTAGATTTGCATGGGCAATTGTCTGTTCTCACCCAGGGCAAATCCAAGTGGATTCTGGCCATTGTGAGGAAGGTGATTAATTTTAGAAGCAATTATATATACAGTACAGTCATCTGACAGTAAGTTTTATAGCTGATGGTTGGGACTTATGTCTGATTATTCTTTAACACGGTTGCCCTGGTAAAGCCTTTATTAAAGAACCGTTGCAAGAACAGCCAACTATTTATTGTTGAAGTGGAGATTCACTGTTTTCCTTCAGGTTCCCTCCTACTCCGCCCCATCTGCAGTGGTGGGTAATAATTGTAGCCCTCCTGAATTAATATACAGTGGACTCTTGTATAACAAACAGTTTGTATAACATAAAATCTGTACAACATAAAAAATTCCAGAGATAGGGGAAATTTGCTTAACATAATCGCCTATGGGGAAAATCCATACGACATAAAAATGGGATCACTCCGTTTTCAATGCATTCCTATGGGAATTTGTATAAAGGAACATTTGCTTAACACAATTTCATTTGGAATGAATTAATTCCTTTATACAAGGTTCCACTGTAATGCTAGGGCAGTTGACGAAAGCTCTTGGACCACTCAAAATTGCAATATAAATGCTAATTATTACTCTCAAGCCACACAGTATTTGAGGCAGTTTGTTGTTATGTGCTCTTAAATTGTTTCCAGTTTATGGCAACTTGTGATTGTGTAATTTCCAAAACCTCCTATCTTTAGCTTCCCTCCTTAACTCTTGTACACACAAGCCCATGATCTCTTCTATGGAGTTAGTCCATCTTGTATTGGGTCTTCCACCTTTCCCAGCATTACTGTCCCCCCCCCCCCAAGAAAATCCCACCTTCTCATGATGTGCCAAAAGTAAGATAGCCTCAGTTTTAACATTTGTGCCTCCTGAGATAGTTCAGGCTTGATTTGTTTAATGTATTTTACATTGTTACAAAAAGTTCTCCACAGAGAATAAGTGCTGGGACTGTACTATTTGTTTGGCATTGAAAGCAATGAATTATGCACTTAATTTAATTTAATTATAAAATATTGAATTATAAAATATTTCTATCCCACCTTTCTCTCCAAAGGGACCGAAGGGGATGCACACATAGTATGTGTTAAATGTGTACCTGTCCGGTTTCACTGTGCTGTCTCAGCACTGAAGGACGATACAGGAATGACAACATTACTGTACACTGGACCCTCGTATAACAAGTGGTTTGTTTAACAGAAAATCCACTTAAAGGAAAAAAATTCTGGAGATAGGGGGAAATTGCTTAACAGAATTGCCTATGGGGCAAATCTGTACAACATAAAAACAGTAACAATTGGGGATTAATCCGTTTTCAATGCATACCTATGGGAAAATTGTACAAAGGAAATTTTGCTTAACAGAATTTCATTTGAAATGAATTAATTCCTTTATACAAGGTACCACTGTATATCTTTTCTGGCACCCTAATAAGTGGGGGTTGGGAGCTAGAAATCAAGTTGTGTTTTGAATCTCAAGCACAGAATTGTTTCAAAGACGGTAACTGAATTAGAGCTGCCCAGGAGCGCACCTTCAATATGATGCAACTCATCAATGCAGCATTCTCCAAGCCATTTCTGATAGTAGGGGTCAGGGCAGTCCAAAGACACAGTTCACCTTTGAGCAGATTATTGAATTAGGACATTGTTTGGCAGAGTGATCGTAGACAGTGTGGGTTTGCTCTGTGTCATGTTCAGAGAAGGCCAAACAAATACTTTTAAAAGTCTAAGTTTTGGTTCCAAGAAAGATTTTTCTCCCACCTTCTTCTTTTGCCTCTCCATGGCCACTTTTTGGGCTGCATGCAGCCAATTCCATGGTTGTACTTCGTGTGCCTACCTCTGCTTCCTAAAAAGAAAATGGTTCCCTCTACATACAGGTGAAACTCGAGAAACTCAGGAGGAAACAAATATAGAAAACTGAAAAAAATAACACAAGTAGACTGCTTGGGACATTAGAAAAAGACATGTAGTAGTTGAAGTGCTCATTAGCGTATTACCCTTCATTCTTTTTTTACTACACGTGAAACTCAAAAATTAGAATATCGTGCAAATGTTCATTTATTTCAGTAAGTCAACTCAAAAGGTGAAACTAATATATGAGATAGACTCATTACATGGAAAGCGAGATGTGTCAAGCCTTACTTTGGTATAATTGAGATAATTATGGCTTACAGTTTATGAAAAACCCAAAATCACAATCTCAGGAAATTAGAATAGTGTAAAAAGGTTCAATATTCCAGGCTTAAAGTTTCCTACTCTAATTAGCTAATTAATCCATAACACCTGTAAAGGGTTCCTGAGCCTTTAAATGGTTTCTCAGGCTGGTTCAGTAGGAATCACAATCATGGGAAAGACTGCTTACCTGACAATTGTGCAGATAACCATCATTGACACACCCTCTACAAGGAGGGAAAGCCCCAAAAGGTACAGATTGCAAATGAAGTTGGATGTTCCCAAAGTGCTTTATCAAAGCACAGCAATAGAAAGTTATGTGGAAGGGAAAAGTGTGGAAGAAAAAGGTGCCCAAGAGCCTCATGGCGCAGTGGTCAAATGCCTGTACTGCAGGTAAAACTGTGCTCACGACCTGGGGTTCAATCCCAGGTAGCAGGCTCAAGGTTCACTCAGCCTTCCATCCTTCCGAGGTCGGTAAAATGAGTGCCCAGCTTGCTGGGGGGGGGGCAATGTGTAGCCTGCACACTGTAATTAAAAATTGTAAACCGCCCAGAGACTACTTAAAGTGGTATTGGGCGGTATATAAGCAGAACACTTTGCTTTGCTTTGATGACCGCAGCCTGGAGAGGACTGTCAGGAAAAGGCCATTCAAAAGTGTTGGGGACTTTCACAAGGAGTGGATTGAGGCTGGAGTTAGTGCATCAAGAGCCACCGCACACAGACAGATCCTGGACATGGGTTTCAAATGTTGTATTCCTCTTGTCAAGTTGTTCAGTGGTCCAAAGTCCTCTGTTCTGCTGAGAGCAACTTTTGCATTTCAGGTGGGAAACAAGAATCTGGAGGAAGAATAGAGAGGCACACAATGCACAATGCTTGAAGTCCATTGTGAAGTTCCCACAGTCTTTGTTGATTTGGGGAGCCATGTCACTTGCTGGTGTTGGTCCACTGTGCTTCATTAACTCCAGCTGTCTACCAGGAGATTTTGGAGCACTTCATGCTTCCTTCCACAGGCAAGCTTTATGGGGATGCTGACTTCCTTTTTCAGCAGGACTTGGCACCCACCCACACTGGCAAAAGTAGCAAAACTTGGTTCAGTGACCATGGGATTACTATGCTTGATTGGCCAGCAAACTCGCCTGACCTGAACCCCATAGAGAATCTATGGGGCATTGCCAAGAGAAAGATGACGGACATGAGACAGAACAATGCAGCAGAGCTGAAGGTCACTATTGAACCATCCTGGTCTTCCATAACACCTCAGTAGTGCTGCAGGCTGATAGCATCCATGCCATGACTCATTGAGGCAGTAATGGATGCAAAAGGGGCCCAAACCAAGTACAGTACTGAGTACATATGCATGCTTATACTTTTCAGAGGTCCGATATTGTTCTATTTCCAATCCTTGTGTTATTGATGTCATCTAATATTCTAATTTTCTGAGATTCTGAATATGGGGTTTTCATAAGCTGTACGCCATAATCATCACAATTATACCAAAGTAAGGCTTGACCTTTTGAGTTGACTTACTGAAATAAATGAACATTTGCACTCTGAGTTAATTGTATGTCTTCACACTTGCTACAAGATAGAACATCTTGGACAAATTCCATACATGATTAGGACCTTGAATGTCATTGCTTTCAACAGGGCCATGCAAAGCGGTGTTATAGGTCTGTGATGAGCAAGATGTGCAACAACAACAACAACAACAACAACTTTGCACCCCTAGGGCTCAGGGCCCCCAATATCCTCATTCATTTTTTTAACTTTAAAGTCTTGTAAAGTCGACTTCTGTGGGGATATAGATGATACTGCCGTGTTTTGAGGGGCCTTCTGAAGCCTTGGGTCACGTTACATCCCCAAATTTCTTTCAAATAATTGGCCACTATAAGGCGTACAGGGGGCTTTGGGGGTTTAAAACACTCACACAATAGTCAAGGGGGGATGGGAAGTAGTCACAGGAGGACATGCCCCGGTGATCCCCAAGGCCCAGCGTGGGCAGCCTCTTGACCTCTGTAGTTTGCTTACTCTGCTATAGTCTATGCAAAGTAAGCCAAGAGAGTGACAGCTAAACTGGGTGGGAAAATGGTATTGAAGCTATTTTGTAACAAATTCTAGAAGAATCAAAATAGGTTAGACAATTTAAAGAGGTAAATACAGTGGTGCCTCAGATAACGACGGTAATTCGTTCTCCGAGGTTAGTTGTTATCCGAAACACGTTGTTATCCGAAACACAGTTTCCCATAGGAATGAATGGGAAACCGTTTAATCCATTCTGGAGCCTAGGAAAAAGGCACAGACACCTGGTTTTTTGCTCAAAACTCTTTAAAAAGTGCACTTTAAAGGTACAGATGCAATGTCACCTGGGATAACTTTTTTACTGATGCATGCTGGAAATTCATTATCTGAGGCGGTCCATAGGGAAAATTTGTTATCAGAGGCAGCCCTATACCCGGAAATTTGCAGTTGTTGTCCAAATTATTTGTTATCCAGGGCAGTTGTTATCTGAGGTACCACTGTACTTGAAAATAGCTACTAGGGTGAGTGTGTGAGTTTCAGCTAGATTAGCGGATTGGACGCTTACCCGAAGTTTAGAGGCTTATTTCCACATAATTATGCATATGAACACACACACACACACACACACACACAGAGAGAGAGAGAGAGAGAGAGAGAGAGAGAGAGAGAGAGAGTACATGAGCTGCTCCAGATGTCACTTACTTCAACACTAGTCAAGGCACCATATTAGAGATGGGCATGACCAGAAAATACTTTTCGAGTTATCGTTTGTCGGGACGGAGTCCGTTTCGGGTCGTTTCCGTTTGTCGTGATAATTTTCAAAAATTTGTCATTTCCGTTTGTTGTTTGTCATTTGTCATTTCCACCGTGATTTAGTGTGATTTGATGTCCCAGGGAGCATGGGGGCGTCCTGCAATCAGGGCCAGCGCTAGGTGGGCAGGCAGGCTGGTAGCCTGGAGGAAGGGGGAGAACCCTTGCAGTCCCTGGATCTGGGAGTCTAGCGCTTGGTCCTTTTTTAAGGAGCTCCGAGGTGGCGGGAGAAGCGCGCCTTCCTTCCTGGAGAGACGAAGGGAGGTGGCACCTTTTATTCCCGGAGCACTTCCTGATCCACCAGACACATACAGTCCTTCGGGGTGGGGGGTGGGGAGAGTCGGGAGGAGAAACGGGCCTTTTTCTTCCTCTCTACCCCTTCCCACCACGGAACCCACTCTTTCCGCTTCCCGCCGGGAGATTAAAAGAGCGATGGGGGTTTTACTTCTTTATTTCAACCCACCGCTGCTCATTGCCTCCATTTCAAAATGTGCTCACAGCAAGCCTCTTGAACTCGGCTGGCACTCATGCAGTGCTGCGCGCGTGTGCCCACTGCGTGCGCATTTGGCGTCCCCTCCTCCGAGTTCCGTGCGGCTCTGTGCCTTGGCGTTGTCCCTCCGCCAAGGTGTGTGTGTGTGTGTGTGTGTGTGTGTGTGTGTGTGTGTGTGTGTGTGTGTGTGTGTGAGTGAGAGAGAGAGAGAGAGAGAGATCAAGGCAACATAGTCCTGGCTCTGCGGGATGTAATCGCGGTGCCTCTTCACCGCTGCCAGTGCTTACGAGGGGGAAATGTGACCCACAAGCGTGTCATCCACCTCCTCCCCCGGCTGTGTAGTCCAGTCGGCGCAGAGCTGAACTGGGACTCAGTATGTGTCTGTGGATCAGGAAGTGTCCTGGGGACCCCTCGCAGCCCAGTTTGGGATCCTTCCTTTCCAGGTTTCAGAATTCTGGGGGCTGAAGTCCCACAACAGGAATGCTCCCCAACTTCCTGTTGCATGCGGGTTAGTTACTCCATACCCAGGACCCTCTGGGCTTGGTTTACGTTTGGAGAGCAAGGGCGGGAGGGTGGGGAGAGAGATCCTTAACACAGCCCTGGGCCGAGCTGATTTCCACAGTTTCCAGCAGATCTTTGGGACTGGAGAGTAAGAGAAGACTCTCCCCGCTAAGAGACTAAAGGCGAAATCACATTGCATCCCCCATTTTGCACCCTAGGCGGAGGGCAGGGTGGGGGGCGGCGGCAGGCAAGGAGGTGTGGGTAGGCGGCGGTGGCGGGGGGCCATGGGCGGGCGGCGACAGCGGCAGGGAGGAGGCGCGGGTGGGCGAGGGGGCGGCCGGTGACCGCAGGCAGGCAAGTGGGCAGGCGGTGGCACGGGCTGCAGGCGGGTGGCGGCGGGGCGGGCGGGCGATATCCAGAAGTGTCAGTCAAAACCTGGCCATGCCATTGGTGGAATGGTTCAAAAAAATTGCATGGTCCCATCCCATGCCCAGCCCACATGGGCAGGTCTAAAAAAAAATAAAATAAAATAAAATAAAAAAAAAAAAAATAAAATCAGTGCAACCTTTTACTGCTATAAAAAACCCACTGCTGCTACTATAAAAATTAGGCATTTAAAATACCTAATTTTCACATGTTTCTGTTGTGCTTTGGTGGATTTTTGGACCACGATTTAAAAATAAATATTGTGGTCGCCATTTTGGATCCCCCCCCACCGCATGGCATGGACTCGTCTGGAGACGACGAGGATGACCCCCCCCAGCCTGGTGCAAGCAGCCCAGGACAGGAGAGGGGGGAGGCTGGGGACCCCCCCCCAGAAACCACCCCTCAGGTAGGTGTCCTCAGGCAGGCATATGTTCGCCTGCTTTTTTGGCCGGGAGTCGGGTTTTTTTTTTTACTTTTAAAAACTTTTTTTCTGTGCTGCTTGCTTGCCAATGGCATTGCGCGATCGCCGCGATGCCATGAATGACAACGAAAAACCCGACCAAATTTTTCTTTTGTCGGTTCGAGTTCGAGTTCTGACGGCTTAATTATGGTTACCGTTTCCGTTACGTTATGGAAATGACAACCGAAAACGGAAATGACAATTTCGCCGAGTCGTGCCCATGTCTACACCATATATTTTAAGAATGGCAGATGTAAGCAATTATGAGCATTATCAACAACATTATTAACTTCTTAAGCAAACAGAATTGCGTTTTAGCAATAGTCTAAAGCCCATTGTTAGTCCCAGTTAGAGTAGACCCCTTAAAACAATGGGATTTACATCAATATGTACTGTACTTAGTGGGTCTTTCACATGCTGTATTCTGAATGCTACTGAAAACAGGCCACAGGTGAGCAACCTATGACCCCCTTTGGATATTGTTGTTGGATTGCAACTGCCATCAGACCTTGTAAACAGAGCCAGTGGTGAGAGATAGTGTGAGATGCAGTGCTCCATCTAGAATGTGTTCACATGCAAAACACCATGTGTGTTAGGCTGATTGTGTGCATTTTTTTCTGTTGATAGCCTCCTTCCCAGTGGGATGAAGAAGTATTTTCTCCATGTCTACTGCTTTAGTTCTGTGCACACTCATTTGGTTGTTTCTGATTCCAGGCTTTCCTCTGTTTTGGGCACACTGAAGAATTCAATTCCCTCATTTCCATTTTATTCTAATAATCTTGCTAAGCACTCAGACTATCCATGTCACGAGTAAATCATGTTGCTTGTTCAGTCCAAAAGTTCCATTTGCCAGAACATATCAATTTGGGGGAATTCACATGCTTCATGTCATTTTAAACATTTTAAACAAAATAAAAACAAAAATAAGATCAATTCCTTGCTAACATGCATTTCAAAATATGGCCAAAGTCCCAGGATTTTCTGTGCCAGCAAATAAGTGCTTAGGTTAGAGCACTGCAACCACAGGTACAGCTGAATATCATAATCTTGGTAGATCAGCTTTTTCATAGATATAACTTTAATACATCTGAGAAGGTTAAATATAGCACCATATATAATGCTTTCTTTTTATATCATCTATCTGTAGTTCACATTAAGTTTGTAATGCTACCCAATACAGTTGGAATCCCTTGTCCCATATCTGCCTTTTAACTAATCTGTCTTATGTTTATTAAAAAAAAATTAATGTCCTCCATCTGGCAGGATGGTCAGCCTTGGACCATTCTTCACCCTTGTTCATGTGCATAATTATGATAGGGGGAATGAATCAAATTTCCGTAATATTAAACATGCTAATTGATACGTTCAACCACAAAATTAGACAATTAGATTTTTATTATTTAAACAAATTATACTGGATCTCATCTGAGTGGGGAAAAGACTGGGCCCAGAGGACCAGAGGATTTGAATAGGCCATTTCAAAGTCCCTGACCTCCCTTGTAACAATTCCTTATCCTTCAAGTAGACTTGGATCAGACAACCCCTTCGAAAAGAGGACTATTTCCAGATTGTCCTCCAGACAAACCAGTTTCCTCTATAGAAGAGGATGCATGCTTGCCCTAGTCACCCACATCCAGCAGTAGAACCAGAATAGGGATTTTTGAAGGGAAGATGGTTTGGAGTGAAATGCATCAAGAAAACCTGGCATTTTGCCTTTCCAGAGGTCTGTTAGGTCTTCTCCAGAATCACCAGTTGAAGTGACATGAAAATCCCTAAGAGCCATCTGAAAATCATCTAGATAGATCAATCAGCTTCCTGGAGATGCCCATCTTAAATCACAATTGGATTTGTAGTCATCTATACTGACTCATTCTGCCGCTATATGTCTGAAGAAGTGGACGTGTCCACGAAATGTTACATTAAAATATGAAAGTTAGTCTTTAAGGTGCCACATGTTTTGTGCCTTTTGTTTTGTTTTGTTTTTCTTTGATTTTTGCCTGCTATGCATATTATTATTTCCTCTACACATTAAGCATTTTTTGGAAACATAGGGTAAACATTTTATAAACATCACCCATACTTTTACTGCTTCTTTCACAAGACAAACTAAAGGATATGATTTGGTTTGTGTTCTTTAAGCCTGATTCACTTGGAAAAGGTTTCAAATGTCGCCTCATCAACTCTTATGTTTAGACTTTCTGGAAGATGTCTTGAGGACAGAAAAATAATATATACTTTCAAATAGTCTGGCTTTCAGAAAATGTGAAAAACCTACCTGGAGAATTTATGTTCAATTACAGAAAAAGAGGGAGAGGAGCAGTAGTAGTAGTGGAAGAACCCATATATATTTGAAAGTAATTACAATATGTGTTAATTTATCAGGATTTCTCCCTGCACTTGAAAAGCTTTAGCTGAGGAAATACTGCCAATGCATGGAAACATTTTAAATTTAATTTCAGTTAGGGCTCACTAGGACAAATCCTCCTTTACCTTTTTGTGCCAGGAAATAGTCTTGGAATTAACCACACCCTTAATTGCAAATGATCTTGTCAAAGAATGGTTTCTGCTTTGTGTTAGTTAGTGAAACTTTGCTATTTGGATTTTTAAAAATGCTGCATGGCAAGAACATGGGAGAAGAACAGAAGATTACATAAGGTAAGGTTGCCATAATACCTGTTTGATTGGGTTTTGCCCAAAAGTTAGCCATGCTACCTAGCACTCATTTTGCCATTACCTGGCCTGGGTTCTAAATGTTCATTTAAATGAATGTTAAGGAAATCGCTACTCCTTATAAAGTGGAACACACAGTCATTGGTTTGACTATCAAGATAGTACGACAACTCATGAAGGTAAGGGATCTGACAAGGGCAAACAACCTGTGAAGATAAGGGACTTTGCAGGAAAAGGGAGAACTTTTCCTGGCTTAGTGAATTTATTACATAAAAAATGTTTTCTGTATTCTGGTTGCCCAAGGCCACTAGTTAATTGGTGTGAAACGGGACATGGAAAATGGAAATATGAAGACACACTTGATATATAAATAAATGTTAATCTGTTAAAGTTTTAAAAGAATAAAGGCAGTTAGGTATAGACAAGAACTTCTATGCAAAAAGTGAAACATAGACCAGGAGGCAGCTCTCTTATAATAGCCCATAAAATATTAACTTGAATTAGTGATGATTGCTGAAATTAGGCATTCTTTGGAAGAATGGGTAAATATACTGTGGATGATATATAGAATACATATAGTTAGCCAAATCTATCCTAAATAGCTTAGTACTGAAGAGCTAAACAGCGAGTCTGAATAGACTGTTGAGATTGGATAGATATAGGCTATATTCTTTGTATTAAAATAGATGCAAGTAAAGATAGATAGAACAGGGATGAGATAGTCAGGAAACTGAGTATGAAAGTATGCTCATTTAAGCTGGGAAGGGAGATATGAAGTATATTGGGCTCAAATGTTGGGGAAAACTGTGATTGAAGCAGAAGAACATGACAGAAGACAAACAATATATTTGTTTTATGTAAAAGTGTAGAAAATAATTTTTAAAAATGTTTTAAAAAGAAAGCACTTCACCCATAGTAATGAATGCCGAGTGGGCAACTGTGGCATCTTAGATAAAACAGGAACTTTCCAAAGCTCTGCTATTAAGTGATTTTATGCATTACCTCCTTTGGCAGGAGGTCTGATCTCGGTAATTCTCTGCTATTCTAGTTTGTATGTATCTGTGGGTCTGTGGCCTTCCAGAAACATCGCTTCTACTGTATTTTATCTTCCACAATCTTCTTGGACTTTTACTGAGAATTTATTTGGGTGCTCTTTTGAGGAAAGGAAGAGTTGGTGAAAACAAAGGAGATTATAAATTATTAGAAGCTTCTGGCTTATTGCTGAGGTTGAGTTTACGGTTGCTGTAAACATTACATTATTGGAAAGACATTTCAATCAATTACAGTGGTACCTTGTATAAAGGAATTAATTCGTTCCAAAAGAAATTATGTTATGCACATTTTCCTTTATACAAGTTCCCATAGGAATGCATTGAAAATGGAGTGGTCCCATTTTTATGTTGTATGGATTCTCTCCATAGGCGATTATGTTAAGCAAATTTCCCCTATCTCCGGAATTTTTTATGTTGTACAAATTTTATGTTATACAAACTGTTTGTTATACAAGGGTCCACTGTACAGTGGAACCTTGACTTACATGCTGCTTGACTTGCATCATATTTGACTTGCAGCAAGAAGGGGCCTGTTTGACTTGAGTCGCAGGCTTTGACTTACATAGGCCTGAAGGACAAAACAGAAGAGAAGTGTGTTGTATGAGAACAAAGGCTTTTCTAGTCCATCATTCTGTTTCTCCCAGTGGCCAATTAGTTATCTCACAAAAGGCTATATTCAGGATATGAGGGCAATACCCTATATCCATTGCTTTCCTCTAAGCATGAGTATTCAGAGGCTATGACAACAGATTTTCAGAACATTTTCCCCACCTGTTTGAAGAGGCAAAAATTAAATTTTGAAATCTGGAAGGATTACACTTCCTCTCTCAAAGAATGGCCATGCCTGTTTTTTCCCTCTGGGCAAACCTGGAGCAAGGAACTCTCTAATTCTGTTCCAGTTTATTTGCAAGCAAACTCAAGTTTATTTCTTAGAGAGGAATAAAAAAAGTTTCATGCAAGGGCAAAAAAAGGGACTCTGGCATATCCCCTCTTATTGCTAAATGTTTTCCTTAGAAAACATATCAAAATTCAAGTTATTTTCCTTTTCCTTTTAAGAAGTGATTGTGTCAGTGAAATATGAAGGAACATGTGAACTCTTGGCCCATGGAAATCAGACTCAAGAATGAGTTTGTGGAGATGAGCTCATTGAATCTCACGGTGTAGAGTTGTTCTGATTCAGAAGTTTTGATTCTACCAATCTTACTTTTTTGTTTTTTTTTAAAACTTTATTGAGTGACCATTTCAATTTGGCCTATCCAGAAGCTTTCTAACGCCGATCAATCCAGCCACATTACAGAAAATCCATGGAAGTCGTGGACGTTTGCCTTACTGAGAGAAATGTTCTAAAGAGCTAGCCCATTTATCAGGCTTTTGAAGGGCATCCTTTGCAGAGCTGCTACCCGTTTTATTTGGTTAATGGTTGACCTAGTTCTACTATTATGTTTCCTGGAATGCACTTTAATATTGAGTATGCACTAAGCAACATGAGGGAAATGGCAAGAGAAGTTAAATCCATGCTAAAAGTGAAATCCTGCCATTATTGGCTTATTTGAAGCACATAGTAGGCTTTTGCAAATGGTTAGAACTTCTCATAGATACGTGTTTGTTTTCAAAAGTATTGATGTAGTAGCATTTGCGGTTCTCTCTCACGGACTACAATCTACAGATTATTCTATGCCGCTGAGTATTCTTGTGTGTGATATGTTCTAGCTCTCACACTGAAAGTCATAGTGATGCAATCTCCTACAGGTGTACTAAGAAGAAAACCCCACTGAATTCCGAAAAAATATGTAGTAAGGATTGCAGCCTTGGGTGTGTTAATGTTTTTGAATAACAAATGAGAAGTATTTTTCTTTTTTTCTTTTTTTCTTTAGAGTATTACCATTTTTATTATGTTTTGGGTTGTTTGATAAATTATTATTGTTAAACGCCCAGAGTTCCTGTTTGAGGAAAATCGGATTGCGGTATAAAAATATAAAAATGAAATGAATGAATCTCGGAGCCCCGGCGCAAGGCACTGGAATTGGGCGGCAGCCACAACCCAGCATCGCAGCTGCCGCCTCCAAACTGCTCCTGCCTTCTTCCCCTCCTCCGGCAGCGGCGGCTTCGGCGAGACCATCTCAGAGCACCTGGAACTGGTCCTCAGCCTCACCAAAGCCGCTGCTGCTGCCGGAGGAGAAGAAGGGCCAGGAGCTCAGGGCTGGCCTCGCTGGTTAGACAGTTGGCTCAGTCTTTTAAAAAATCTGGCTGAAGAAGTCTGGTCCACAATGGAAGCATTTTAGTTGGGGAGCTGTAAAGTTGTGGGACTCTAATGGTAAGCATAGAGTTGTTCAGAACTTGGAAGGTCAGGTTAAAAATCAGTAAAACTTAAATGTTAGACATTGTTTCTATGAACATTAAAAAGTGGAGGCATATAATTTGTGGACTATAATTCCACTGCCTCCTCCTCTCTTTGAAGAGACATTTCATTTACATCCCCAGAAGGAATCTCCTATCCCAGTCAAATTTGTGTTAAATTGTTGTTTTCAGGGGTCTTTTTCATCATCTGGAACAGATTAATCCTCTTTCCCATTACTTTCTATGGGAAACGTTCCTTTGACTTAAGTCATGTTTGACTTAAGTCTAGACCACTGGAACGGATTAACGACGTAAGTCAACGTTCCACTGTATAAGGAAATGGCAACACTGTTTGTGAAGAACTAATTCTACATGCATTTTTCTTGGGAGTATGATATGGTTCTTTGAACTGTTTAGGTATATACCCTACTAAATTAAATGGGTCTTACACTCCAGTAGGAAGCAGCTTCCTAGACTGACCAAGCTGCTTAGATGAGTAGCAAAACATTTGGATCTCTCAAGAAAAGAAGTCCAGTTGCCCTATCTCAATTTCTAGATAATCTCACCTGGATGACTGAAAATCTTCACAGACATATAGGAAGGAGAAACTAGCAAAACATAATTCTCATTAATCTGTACAATATGTGGTTTTGGGGTTTTGCAGTTGTTGTTGTTGTTGTTGTTGTTGTTGTTGTTGTTGTTGTTTTGGTTTTGTTGTTGTTTTTTGCTTTCAGGCCATCAGTAAATCCATAGTTAAAACAATAGCATGCATATGGGGATATCAAAATATGTCCAGGAGCAATACAGAATATAATGCCTTCTTTATTTATATTCATCAACAACATACAAAAGTGTTTTGAGTAGTTCTTTTCCTATTCTAGAAACAATAAAAAACAAAAACACAGCCATTTGAAGTAGGTTTAGCAAAGACCCTATAACACCAAGTAAGCTTTGTGACTAAGCTAGTGTTTGAACTTATGTACTCCTGTTCTGATTCCAACACTAACCCATATCTTGTACTAGTGTGGCCAGCTAAGCATTCAGTCATGTATCTCACTGGATACAAGAAGTGGGGGAATCATCATTGGCCATCAGCACCATGGCATGGTGGTGTTGGGGGCAGCCACCCTCCTCTGCTAGCCTGCTCTTTATTTTGATGTCTACTACACCATGGCTTGTGAAGATGATATGGAAGGGAAGCAGTGCTCCCCAACCTTTTTGTCCCCACGGACCGGTAAATGTTTGATGATTTTTCCGTGGCCCGGGGCTGGAGCTGGGGGGCGGAGCTGGGGGGTGCGGGGGGCAGGGGAGGGTGTGGGGGGCGGGGATGGGGGAAGGAGGAGGGGAGCGGGGGTTTGGCGTATGTGCCTTGCGGGGGGGCCACGGGAGCGGTGGCGGCGGGGCTCGCCGGCTGGGGGCGTTGGGCGTGCCGCTCCCCCCCGTGCGCACGGGCGGGATGGGGGGGAGACCGGGGCTCCTGGGGGGCGGCCCCCACCTCCTCCTCCTGTCGGCGGCCGCGGTGGCCACGGCTGCGGCCTTCAGGCAGGCGAGCGGGAGGGGGGAGGGGAGGGAGGTCGGTGGGGGGGTGGCCAGCCGGCCAGCGCACACACATGGGGGCTTGCCTCTCTGTGTGTGTGGGGGCAACAGCCCCGTGGCCCCCACGGCGCATCCTCCTCCTCCTCCGCCCTCCTCCTCCTCGCCCTCCACCACCACCACCAGCAGCAGCCACAGCAGCGGCGGCGCGTCCTCCTCCTCCTCCGCCCTCCAAGGGACAGAGAGCGCAGTCATGCGGCTGCTGCCCCGGGCGCCTCCTCCGCCTTCGCCTTCGCCGCCGCCGCCGCCGCGCTTCGCCCTGGCCCTGACGGTGCTGCTCAGCGCCGCCGCCGCCTCCTCGTCCCCGTCGTCCCCGTCGAGGTCGGTGCTGCTGCTGCCGCCGGCGGGAGCGCTGGAGGCGTCGTCGTCGTCGGGGCCTGGGCCGGGCGCCGAGGGCAAGCCGGAGGAGGAGTTGCCGCCGCCGGGCATGGCGCCCTCAAAGGAGGAGGCGGCGGCGGCGGCGCTGAGCAGCACCGTCAGGGCCAGGGCGAAGCGCGGCGGCGGCGGCAGGGGCGAAGGCGGCGGAGGCTCCCGGGGCAGCAGCCGCATGATCGCGCTCTCTGTCCCTCGGGCGGCGGGCGGCTCCTCCTGCGCTCCTCCAGCCTTCTTCTTCCATTGGCTGCCCATGGGAGAGAAGAGGAGGAGGAGGAGGAGGAGGAGGACGCGCCGCCGCCGCCGTGGCTGCTGCTGCTGCTGGTGGTGGGTGAGGGCGAGGAGGAGGAGGGCGGCGGAGGAAAAGGGGAGGAGCCTCCCCGGCCTCCCCAGGCGGCCCGGTGCCGACCAGTCCACGGACCGGCACCGGTCCGCGGCCCGGGGGTTGGGGACCACCGAAGGGAAGGATAAGAAGAATGTTGGTATGTACCACTGGAGCTTTGCATGGAGGCTGTTGAATACTCTGGGGGAAAGGGCTGATGAGCTTCATCAAAGTAGGGGCATCCTTAGGAATGCCCTAGAATAGTGGCAAATCTTCAGCACTCCAGATGTTTTGGACCACAACTCCCAGTCCTTTGTCATTGGCAATACAGGCTTGGAATTCTGGGAGTTGTGGTCCAAAACGTCTGGAGTGCCGAAGGTTGGCCACCACTGCCCTGGTGGCAATGTCTTTTTCCATGCTTGGACACCAGCTCAGTTTCCCTACGTTCCCTGATGGCTTATTATCTACCACTTGCCCTTGGGCTCAATCATGCATCTCTTCTTCTGCAGAACAGCTGGATAGCTCATTGGTTTAGGCAACTGACTGTGCAGCTAGAGGTAGAGAGTTCAGGACCCCACTGTGCCATCTTGACTGGGGTTAGGCTATATGATCCATAGGGTCTATTCCAGCTCTGAGATAATGATGTTGATGGAAAATGGAGTAAACATGTACTGTACTTGTTTTCTGTTGTTTCAAAACTATTAGTGAAAATTTCACTGAAGTGAATTTTCGCCAAGCTGAGAATTAACTGCTCACCAGTCAAACATCCCACCTCATGAGGTGGTAGTTTATTATTCTTGTATGATATCTGAGCAGAGGTTAGAGGTTCTCGTGTCTGGGGCTGAGCCGTGGAATTCGACAAGGAAACTCTCCAAAAGCCTTTCAACTATATGATTTTGTGACATCTACTTAGGGACTTTTAATTGTACAACTAGATTCAATTAATAGCTGCAATTTTGGGGGGAAACAAACGTCCTTCACAATTGCCCTTTTATTGATGCTTGTCCTCATTTTGGATCCTGCACCAGCAGCCCCCCCCCTTCCATCTGACGTCCAGCTATTCCGTGGCCCTGCTGCCCTTGACAGTACATTAAAAGATCAATGTGCAGCATTTTCCACCCCGCAAAACTACGGCTGGATGGAATTCTTCCCTCCATTTGTGAATATTGGTTGCTCTTGAATTCTAATCATTAACACTATTTTTATCCTTGCTCTTCTTTCATGCCACATACTGTATTGATGTTCTTCTACTTATGGTGCTTCTATTTCTTGCCATGAGGCACCCACAATAAATTTAAAATTAGAGAGTAAACTTACATAAAGTTTACATAAAGTGAACTTACCAAGCTCCCCCACTGCTGATTTTTAAGTGACGATTCAACCTGTTCTTTGAAGTCATAATTAGTGGCAAACTGTAGATTGACCTTCACCAACCATGTGGATGATGGCTGATGCCAACAGCTTAGTGTCTAACCCTGTCTCTGGTTTTGCTTGTTTAATTTGTCCTTTTTGGTTTGCTTTTCATCTTTTGTTCTGCTTGTTCTTTGTTTACGATTATGGCAATTCTTTTTTTTGTTACTGTTTATATTGTTTAAGGTTATTTTTATGATGGTAATATGTTTCTGTTCATGATATTGTTGTTTGCGGCCCAGAGTAGCTTTCAGCTAGATGGGCGAGATGCAAATGAAAGAAAAAAGAAAGAAAGAAAGAAAGAAAGAAAGAAAGAAAGAAAGAAAGAAAGAAAGAAAGAAAGAAAGAAAGAAAGAAAGATAGTAGTTGCAGATAAACTGTGAAGTAGGAAGCCCCCTTCCCATGTTTGCCTTGCTATGAACATAGGGAAGCCACTATAGAAACATATTTTTAAAGGGATCATTAAAACAGCCTTCATTTGGGTTATTTTGAGAGTATTGGGAGTTTAACAATGTTTTTACCTGCTGATGCATTCTTATTTGTTATTTTAATGACTGAATATTACTGGGGGCGGGGTGAGAGGCTATGTTTTATGTATTAGATTTGATTTGTCTTTTAAAGCATATCACACAATTTATCTTGAGTTCAGTCTGCCCACAGAACATACCATCTGGAGAGCCAGACCAGATTCAGATGAAGAAGGAGAGGAAACTGGTGGAAGAGACACCAAAAATGTAAGGTATAGTGTACAAATGATACCACCTTACTAGCAGAAAGCTGTAAGGACTTGAAATGAGCCTTAGTGAAAGAAGGAAGTGCCAAGGCAGGGTTGCAGCTGAACATGAAGAAGACCCAAACCATGATGACAGAATAACACCATTTTAACATTGAAAATAAAGAAATTGAAATGGAGATTTTGTTTATCTTGGTCCAATCATTAATTCAAGTGGAGACTGTGGCCAATAAATCACAAGACTGAGACTTGGAAGGGCAGCAATGAAGGAATTAGAAATGATCATCAAGTGTAAGGAGGTGTCCCTGCAGATCAACACCACCCACACTTTTGTATTTCTGATCACCATGTATGGATATGAAAACTGGACCGTTAAGAATGGTGACAGGGGAAAAAACAGACGTGCTTGAAATGTAGTCCTGGGGGAGAGCTTTGTGGATACCCCGGACTACCAGAATAACAGTCCCAGTGTGTCCTAGATCAAATCAAGCCTAAAGTTGTTGTTATGTTGCTGTTTTTTTGTTGTTGAGTTATATTTTATTTGATTGTTAAATTGTTGTTATTGTCCATTGTTTAGCTGTTACTTATTGTTGTGAACCGCCCGGAGTTCCTTTGGGAAGACGGGCGGTATACAAGCCTTAAAAATAAATAAATAAATAAATATATCTGGAGGCAAACCTGTTGAAACCGAGGTTGTCCTATTTGGGGCATGTCATGGGAAGACAGGATTCTCTGGGAAATACAATACAATAATAGAGGTTGAAGGCAGCAGGAAAAGAAAGAGACTGAAATACAACATGGGTTGACTCTTTATATGAAGCAACAGACTTGAGTTGAAAAGAGCTGAGCAAGGCTGTTGAGGGTAGGCCATGTTGGAGATCGCACAGAGAGAGAGAGAGAGAGAGAGAGAGAGAGAGAGAGAGAGAGAGAGAGAGAGAGAGAGAGAGAGAGAGAGAGGTGCTTCTAACAGATTTTAGCCAATGAAACATGTACCAATCTGTATCTGAATGGCTCTGGCGACAGGTGATGGCAGATGAGAGATTTCCATGCTTTTTAATACATACTGTACAGTATATATAGCCAGCATATAGCCTTAAAGAAATAAAAGTACTGTAATTAAAACTTAAAAGCCTGATATTTCTCATGTTTACTCTGAAACTAGTCTTACTGAATTCCATGACATTTATGATGCAGTAAGGTTTCAGTGACATGCATGCTAAACCTGAGAACGCAATCAAAATAATTTAGGACAAATTCTGGGTAAAAATTCACTTTTGGGGTGTGTTGATAGGGTTGCAGCTCATCTTTTCTCCCTCTTCGTCCAGCTCTGCTGCCAGCCCATAGCCTTGAAATTAAAAGATCATTGGCCCTGTCACACTACTACTGGATAATTTGGTGGCTTCGGTCTTTGGCTAAGGAGCCAGACATTGGAAGTTCTGTTCCTCACTATTGGTGCTTTTACACGACCCCTAAAATCCGAGGCAAAGGGCTCCCAGATGCGGAGCTTAAAAATGTTTTCCCACCAGCTCCGGACTTTAAATAAAATTAAGTGCGACCACGCCCACCTAAGCACGTCCCAGCACATTTTCCAAGTACCTGGTGTCCTAAAGTGAAAAATTTCTGATGCGGATGTAAAGCAGTGAGTGTCGGGCTCTCCTCGTCTTGTGTTTGTTTGTTTGTTTGTTTTTTGCCCCCCACCCCTTTAAGAGATCTTAAGAGATTGGAATGCTTGCTTCCAGGGCTGCAACCCTGCAGACGGAGGTGAGCCTGCATTTTTCTCCTTTTTTTTCTCCCTCCCCTCATGCAGATGGTGGCAATGGCGTGCGGAGGGGTGGGAACACAGGAAGAGCGACAAACCCCCAAGATCTCTGGTCTGAATTTAAGTGGCCAGCGGATCTTAGGGGTCATGTAAAAGCGCCCCAAGACTCCTTGACTTAATGATCCATAGGAACCCTTCCAGCTCTTCTGTTCAAAGTTTTTATTATTATTATTCATTTTATTTATTATTGCCTTTCTCCCAATAAAGGCACCAATGAGACTTAGGAAGGATTTAAATGATTAATTTAAAGACATCTAAAACATATTCACTTACAACATTTTTAACAAATATACATCGCTTGAAAACCCATGGTGTAGCTCCGCATACACCATGGGAATGAAGTCATAATTAGTGGCAAACTGTAGCTGATTAAAGGTGATTTCAGGGTGCATGTGAGCCATTCATTATGAAACAAAGTTGCCTGCAGCTCGACATCACCAAAGTAAGCCTTTAATTGGTGTCAATTTGCTGATGATGAAGACATCATCCTCACTGCACACGCTAAAACTGCGCAACTTAGACGTCAAACATTGTATGCTCAAACTTAATAAATAAAAGGATTTAGAACAATTTAAAATCACATTTAAAATGTACAACATCTTGCTTTAAAACCTTTTCTTGTGGAATTGAAGCCTTCCGCTACTCCTCCAAGTAGCTTAGTCTGAGGGAGGGGACTTTTATTTTGCTTTGTTTTAATCCATCTTCCTTTATCGATTATAGATTATTGTCTTATATAGATTATTATATGTTATATATTTTCTTATACATTGCACCATACATATATCGCACATATACAGTGGACCCTCATATAACAAACGGTTTGTAAAACATAAAATCTGTACAACATAAACAATTCCAGAGATAGGGGAAACTTGCTTAACAGAATCGCCTATGGGGCAGATCCGTACAACATAAAAATGGTCGCAAATAAGGATTACTCTGTTTTCAATGCATTCCTATGGGAAATTTGTATAAAGGAACATTTTTGCTTAACATAATTTCATTTGGAATGAATTAATTTCTTTATACAAAGCACCATTTGTATGCATATACATCTATACATATGTCTTAGTGACAACATCTGTATTCAGTGGGACAGAAAATGCAATCCCAACTCCAAGATCAACCAACTGGAAGAATTTAAGATTAGGCACAAACTTCTTTGGCTGGTAGAACTGCCTTTCTACCCCAGCATCAAGTTTGATCTGGGTGCCCTCCTAAGTGACCAAGGGCCAGCTGAGCCAAAACTAGGCCAACAGGAGCTGTAATGTGAGACAGCTGTGAAATATGAACACAAATTCATATTTCTTCTCAGCCTAGAGATGCGGGAGGTCATTTAGGAGACTGGCTCCATCAACCTTTTTGTTGTTACAATCATTGTGTCTCTGAGCTAGGGAAAGACACACCTTGATGATGATGATGATGATGATGATGTAGCTCTTCTGCTAGCAGCTGTTGGCTTGCACAGCAGTTCTGCCAGCAGATGTGTGAGATCTCCTGGCAGAAGGGTCCTTTGTCGGAGATGTAGTTTAGAGTTAGTATCGCCCTGTTCCTCCCAAGAAAGCATGCTGAAGATTACACTTCTATGGCCTGAACAAAATCCACCCAACAAAACTTGGGGTCCAGAGAAGTTCCTGATTTAGACTGCAATGCCCTCCGCCAGCAAGGTGAGTTCTTGAGATGGGGTGTGAACCTCAACAGATAGTCAGCGTTCCAACATCATAGGCCTGAACGAAAATCCACCCAACAAAACTTGGGGTCCGCACACTCCTCCTCTTTGGAAGGCGCCTGATTTAGCCCCTAAACTGCAATGTCCTCCGCCAGCCGGAGGTGAGTTCTTCATATCCAAAGTCACGGGTGGCCAGTTAATATATATATTTATTTTTTAAAAACTTTTTCTCAACAGATAGATATTCAGTTAACCCGTTCAACATCATAGTGCTGGGGCAGGGGCAATAACAGCAGAGGTAGGGATATTCAGAGGGAGGGGGAAACCCACAATACCAGCCCTGGTCGGGGCACACATTTGTTAGCTGAGAAAGCCATTTCCAGCTGGGCAATGGCCGCCATTGATGACAGTCAGGGGCCTTTTGAATCATGGCTACTGGCTTGTGCGCCTCTGAGCAAATGACAGCCGGGTATTGATGCATCGATATGTCGTGGTAATTTTTTTAAAAAATAAAAGAAAGCAGAGCTTCATCAGTCTGATGAAGCTGTTCGCATGGTGAGGACAGAGAAAGAGGGGTGGCAAGGAAATGTTTCACATTCTCTGCTGCGAAGTGGCGGAGGGCATTGCAGTGTTAATAAAGGTAATATTCAGAAACCCACAATACCAGCTCCTGGTCTATTTGTTAGCAAAGCCATTTCTCTGGGCAATGTCTAATGTAGTCTGGAAGTTGAATCATCAGTCTGGGAGATGATACAGCTTCATCAGTCTGATGAAGCTGTCTGGATGAGCAAGGAAATGTTTCTATCTCTGCTGGCGGAGGGCATTGCAGTCTAAATCAGGAACTGCTCTGGGCCCCAAGTTTCATCAGTCTGGTGAAGCTGTTTGGATGAGCAAGGAAATGCTTCTATCTCTCAAAAAAATAAGTCCAGTAGCCATGACTCAACTTCCAGATAAACTTACCTGGATGACTGAGAATCTTCACAGAGGTCTGATGTAGTCTTTTCACCCTGTGTGCCTGATGGGTTGGAAATATGCTATCGTTCACCTGTCCTATATTGTGTATCATTGTGTAAGAAGAGTGCATCATAAGCTCCTGTTCTTGATAAGAACCTGGGTCTTTGTAGAACTGGCCCCAGAGAGTTTGTGGCAGGAGGAAGGGCAGTGAGGGCCACACCAGCCTCCATCTAGAACTCAAGTTAAATGCCCCCAAGCCAAGGGAACATTTTCTTCCTGGGCAGTTCAAGCAAATTGTGTAAGTGTGTGTGTGTGTGGGGGATACTGAGCCCATCCTTTGCTGCTGGTCCATGACAGCTCGGACCCGAGGGCAACCCATTCCTTCCGCTGCAGGCAGGCACACGGATTCAAGAGTAATTATGCCGTGTGATCACTCTTGCTTTCTCTCTCCCCAACCGACGTGCCCCGAGGATCTCCCTCGTGTCTGCCGGCGATGTCCGGCTGAGAGTAAGGGAATGTCCAGTCCGCACGCACGCACACACACACACACCTCCCCTTCAGCTTGCCAGGTCAGGAGGATCCGGCAGGAGGCCCGAAGGACCCCGGGGCTGAGGTCAGAGCAGGGGGGCGAGGGGAGAAGCCGCAGAAGGAGGGGCGGCGGCGGGAGAGGGTTTAGGGTTAGGCACCTCCTGCGGCCAATCCCGCCGAGGCGGTAACTTCGTGCCTCCCTCCGCCGCCGGGTCCGCCGCTTCGGGGATCGCACCGATTCGGGAGCCGCTTGGGCCAAGAGGAAGGGCGCGGGGCTGGGAGGCGAGGAGTTCTGGGGGGGAGGGGTCGGTCCCTTTTGGGGTGTGCCCTCCGGTTCTTCTCCTTCTCTCTTCTTCTTCTTCTTCTTCTTCTTCTTCTTCTTCTTCTTCTTCTTCTTCTTCTTCTTCTTCGCTCGCTCCCTCCCTCCCTCCCTCATCCCCTCCCCTCCCCTCCCCTCCCCACCCCACCCCACCCCCCGCGTGCTCCCGCGGCATGGCGAGCCCCCCCTCCTCGCCGCCCGGCACCGGGACCCTTTAAGGGGAGGGGGCAGCGCCTGGAAGGCTTGGCTAGGGGATGATTGGGGATTGGGCCGCTAAGGAAGCCGCCTCGGGCATACCAGAAGTAGAAGAAGAAGAAGAAGAAGAAGAAGGGGGGAATCCCACATTTTGATCTTTGAGGGGGGGGGAACCCAACGCGCGCACAAACCCACCTCCTGGCAACTTTGCGCAACTTTCGTGGAGGGAGCTGGCCCGTCTCCCCTCCCTCCCTGCCCGCCCGCCCGCCTGCCTGCCTGTCCCCCTCCCCTCCTCCGGGCGTGTGGAGTCCAGTAGGATGGTGCACAACGCCTGGACTTGCCGGCGGCTCAACTACTGCTGCTGCTGCTGCTGCTGCTGCTGCTGCTGCCGCCGCCTTTTCCTCCTCTTCCTCCTCCTCCTGGTGGCCGGAGCGAGGCACAGCAGAGACTCTCCCGCCGCCGCCGCCGCCGCCGCCAGTTGCGAACTCCACCGGAAAGTAAGTGCGCGCTTCCCGGAGGAGGATGGCGGCAAGGGGTCGGGGGTGGCCGGACTCGGAGGGCCGCGGGGAGGCGGGAGGGAAAAGCCGCCAGAAGGGCAGGGAGCCTGCGGGTGGTGGTGGTGGTGGGGGGGTCTAGATGAGTGCGAAAACTAGAGGGTGGGGTGTGGGGTGGAGAGAGAAAAGTTGAACCAGATTTCCAGAATCTGGGAGGAAACGAGCCGGGACGCTTCTGCAAACCTGCCCGCTATCCTATGCCTTGCTTCAGAGGACGACGACCCATTGCGGCGGGGTTGGGGTGGGGTGGGGCGTTACTTAAGTGTGGTTTTGCCATTCGGCTGTTGGTTCCGTGGCTCTTCGTTGCCACAGGGTGGGTGCCTGCCCGGGTGGCTGTAGAAACAAGGCGCGCACCTTCCCTTTCCAGAGGCTGCGCACGTTCACAACCTGCGAAGGGGGACCGCGTTCCTTTTGCGCGGCCCCCAAAAGGGCCGAACAGAACGGAGCCTTCCGTTCCAAGTTACTTGCTGGCCTGTCAGAAGGAACGGGAACGGGGGGGGAGGGAGGAACTGACGAGGAGGGAAAGCGCTGCTCAAACTGGGAGGCTTCCTCGTTTCTCTCAGCCTGAGTTTGGCTGCAGAGAGAGAGAGAGAGAGAGAGAGAGAGAGAGAGAGAGAGAGAGAGAGAGAGAGAGAGAGAGAGAGAGAGAGAGAGAGACGCAGTCCTGTGATGTTCGCTGCCCTTCCAGGTGTGTCCTGGCATCGTAAAATCCAGTGCACCATTTGGGCTCTAACCAGGGTTTAGTCTCCAACCAGGCAGGGTTTAGAAGGAGACCGGTGGAATCCTATTAACCTTTTCTTGACGTTTCCCATTCATTCGATGGGACGTGGATTTCCCCCAAGGAGGGGGTTTTGTGAAGGAGGCAGAAAACCCCCAAAAGGGCTTTAGTTCATCGTGACAGCGCCTGCTCAGTCCCCCCCCCCCGTTTCTCATAGGGCAGTGACACTTAAATCGACGCGCTGCCACGCGCTCTAGAAACTTGTAAAGCGCGCAGGGTCCCTTCTCAGGCGCTTCCTGGGCTGCCTCTTTAGGATCGCGAGCAGGTGCGTCTGGGATGTCGCGTTAACTCGTTGGAGCTGCCGCTGATTAGACGTGCTTCCCTGCCTTGGTTCCAAGGGGAAGACAGGTGGAGATTGGATACTAATGCCAAGTTCCCTCTTGGGTGAAGAAAACATAGAAACAAGTTTCAGCACTAAAACCGAGAAAGGAAGAAGCAGCTTTGGGAAGTTGACCTTTTGTACTACAACTCTCAGCATTCTCCATCCAGCCTAGTTTATAGTTATGCTAGGTGTGAGATTCTGGGTGTGGTAGCCCACCCCCTTTCAAATGAACCTTTTGGAAAAGAGGACCTCAAGTTTATATACACCAGCTGCTTAAAAGGAGTGCATACATATCCCACATCTTTCATAGAATCATAGAATAGTGAAGTTGGAAGGGTCTTATAAGGCCCTGCTCCATGCAGGGATACAAGTCAAGGGATATCTGCCAGGTGGTTGTCCAAGTATCTCTTGAAGGCCTCCAGTGCTGGAGCAGTCACCATCTCCTGAGGTCATGGGTTCCATTGCTGTACTGCTCTAACAGTTAGAAAGTTTTTCCTCACATTCAACTGACAGCTGGCTTCTCTTAACTTGAGCCCATTGTTGTGTATCCTGCACTCTGGGATGATCAACAGCAGATCCTGTTGAAAAGTGTTAGTCTTCTTTTCTCTAGGGCTAAACACGCCCAGTTCTTTCAGCTTGGTTTGCAGCCCCCTGATCATCCTTGTTGCCTTCCTCTGAACTTGTTATTTGTGATCTAGAGGCTGGCTACTTCCAAGAAAAAAAGAAGGATGATGGTTCCCCCCCTTCCTTTCCTTAGTAAGGACAAAAATCCCTCGCTCCAGCTTGGAAAGTGGGGGAGGTCACATAGGGAGTGGCTTTTTGGGGGGAGGGGTGTCATCTTCCACCCACTTCTTTAATGGAGCGCCTGGGTGTAAATTAGCCCTGGATGGGACTTAGAGTGCCTTTAATGAGATTCGGCAGCTGTGTGAGTGTGTGTGTGGTGTGTTGGGGGGGAAGGGGGAGGGAGGAGGAGGAGATAAGGTTCAGCAGAGCTGCCATCCTGCGGTTTGTTTGGATCAGCCTCTTTTCAAGTTCTGTTTATGTTTCACACTTCTCAAATCTTGGCCAGCCTCTCTGGCTCCCCCCACACCACACCACCCCCACCTCCCTGACGCCCCTTCAGTGTCCCGGCCTGGATAGGAAAACACAGCAGTTCTTGCCTTCCAGAGGGCACCTGAGCAGGGCTTCATCATCTGTTCTGTTTGTTTCATCTCCTCTTCCCATTAGGAGAGGCGTTTCCTCTGACATGCCTTGTAAAGGGCGAACATCAAGGGCACTTCAGCCTGCCTTCCTCTGGCTTTTCTTTCCCATCCCTTAAAAGTTAACCAGCAGCAGGAGACCCAGAATATACACTCAATGTTGATTCAGGCATACATGGTAAAAACATACACAAAACGGACCTTTTACAGAGGCTGAATCGCAGTGGCCTCCATCTTTTATCCTGAAAATATTAGTCGACTCTTGGAGCCTCAAGAGGCTGTGGGACGTGGCATACAAATACTTTTGAAATTAACAATGTGCAAGCCCAATTGCTGTGTATCTTTACTTGGAATTTCCCCCACTGGATCCAGTGGGAGTTTACTGCCCCAAAAGTATGTATAAAAAGACTACAGTTGAAGGCTGTGAGAAAACTACCTTACATAAGAACATAAGAACATAAGAAGAGCTATGCTGGATCAGGCCAAAGGCCCATCGAGTCCAGCTTCCTATATCTCACAGTGGCCCCACCAAATGTGTCAGGGAGCGCATGAGACTAGAAATCTGTCTCCTGATTCCACTCCCCTGCATCTGGCCCTTGAAATACGCCAGTTTTAAGCCTGGAGATTACACATTTTCTTGAAAACTTGTTTCTTCCCTTTAAGCCAGGCATGGCCAAAGTTTGGACATGCCTGCTTTAAGCCTACATAGGATCCTGCTGTTTACCTTTGAGGCACATTTGCCTAACACAAAAAGTTTTATTTGGGTGCCCAGATGCGAAGACCATGGAGACACGTTGGTTTGCTCCTTGAACTTTGCCTAAGAGCTGCAGGCCGGTGTGTTTCAGCTCACACCATACATAATCTGTGCATGCTTGCTTGGAAATCAGGACTACTGGAATGCAAAATATCCATGTACTGGATATTTTGCATTCCAGATCAAATTTTGCACAACTAATATTTGTTTCTTGGCACTCCAGTCATGTGACTTCAAGTCATTTTTTACTTACGGCGATCCTTTCCGGGTTGAGAAGTCGTTGACCATTCCCTTCTGCTGCCTGGGGGGGGTACCTTGGGACTGTGCAGCTTGCTCAGGGCCACACAGGCTGGCCCTTTTCCCAGGTGGCCACAGTGGGGAATTGAACTCCCAACCTCTGGCTCCCACAGTCAAAGAGCTAAACCACTGAGCTATCCAGCCACCTTTTCCTTTTGGCCCCAATATGTGTGTCTTGAACGTGCTTGAGTTCCATCCAAGCCGATATGGGTTAAGAAACCCATGCTCAGGCTCCAGGTTGTGGTTAAACAGCAGCAGATGGAGAAATTTGAGGGGGAGGGACCAGAAAGGTATCTAGAAAATGTGCAGTAGATTCCACAAAAGAATACACAAAATTGCTTTCGCAATTCCAACCATTTCTCAAAAGAGTTTGCTTCGTTTTGCTTCCATGCTCTGGATTGGAGCACTAATCAGTCAAAGTGATGTCAGAACAGCATATTGTTATGTATTAGTTTTTTTCTTAGATACTTTGTGAATGTGCTTAAACTGGATTGATATTTTTCAGCATACTTTGCAACAATGCAAGACACTACTCAGCAACAGATAGTTACAAACAGCAGCTTTATTTGGTCAGAAATGAATCCAGCTGAGTTCAGTGCCACTTATACCCAAGAGCGCAACACACAAGACACTTGTCTGTGTTCCTATTGAAATTGTTTGGGGTCGAGTC
Source organism: Phrynocephalus forsythii (assembly GCA_029282475.1). Taxonomy (NCBI): domain Eukaryota; kingdom Metazoa; phylum Chordata; class Lepidosauria; order Squamata; family Agamidae; genus Phrynocephalus; species Phrynocephalus forsythii. The sequence continues at coordinate 11,010,849 of JAPFRF010000004.1, forward strand.
ACAAGTGCTACTCCCTAGCACCTCATGACACTCGGTTGCTCCTGAATCTCACTGGGTTTTGCCCAAAGGGGTTCAAGATAGAGTTTTAAGCATGCGGACAATGGCTGTGGAAAGCGATGGTTGCTACCAAGATAAAGAATATGGCCGACAAAGGCTCATGCAGTGCTCTTCTGATGACATCACAGACAAGGAAGGTTTCTGTAGGCAGGAGGGATTATTCAGTTTGATTCCATACTATTTTAACAGCATCTTTCAGTGGAACAATCTAAAATGCATACAGCCAAGGGTAGCATTACTGTGCCATGATCAACCTTCTCCAGAAAAGTCCATGATTAATGGACTAGCCAAAGTGAGAGGAAACCATCTCCCCAGAATCACTCCCAGAATGTGTCAATTCCTTCAGGGAATGTGTGACCCTGTCAACAACCGTTGCTGGTGGATGTCATCCCAGACTGCCTTGCTGTTTGTGACAAGTACTTTTTTAAAAAAGTGTCCGTGTTTAAAGGGTCTGGAGAAAGTATCAAGCAGGTGAGAACTAGGGAAATTTGGACGAACCTTCTGCCCCCTCCCCCCCATCCACGGATTGAGTTATCTGTGGATGGCGAGGGCCCTTCCAATGGGCACAGCAGGGTGAGAGGTTTGCCGGTGGCCACACAGCACCACCGCTTTTACCCTTGTCACCACTATCATCACAGCCACCAGTACTGCTGTCACCCTTGGATAAGAGTGTTCACTCTTGTCCGCAGATTTCGTTATCCAAAGGGCAGCCCAGAACCAGTCCCCCTCAGATACAGGGGTCCGACTGTATTCAGGAGTAAGTACCTGTATGACAGCTTTCTTGGCTTCCTCAGCCGCAAAATAATGTCTAATACAATTCAACGGCTTTCTGGGCTTCTATTACAGCACACTTCCATGTGCAATATTTAAATGCAGGGCATTTAATATTTAAACACACTTTAAACCTGCTGTTATCATCACTCCTCAGTGGTTGGAGATAATGGTAGATGAAGTCTGTGGTTTCCAAAATGAGCCATCATGAGACAGTGGCTCTCTGACCCTAGAGTTGAAGATTCTCCCCAGTGATTCTTCTTGTACGTACTACTACTGCTACGGTCACCATAAGGATTGCCTTTGAGATCATTAGTGATTCATAGTGTGAGCTGGTCCTCTCTTCTGTGTAGTAGTGGAAAAGAAAGCAGAGTGTTCAAATGTCACCTCTGCTGTAAACTCACTGGATTATACTGACCCACCTCGGAGGATGGTTGGCATGATTACTGATACCACGAGGGACCCTGACTATTTGAAAGGGGCACGTTAAATATAAATCTGTGGGAACCGAACTCTGCTCCCGTGTTTTGAGTGCCAGTCTTAACAAGCCCGCCTTTTCTTCAACCAAAGGATAATGTGTTGGATGCAGTTAGTGCTGAACTAGGAGCTGATACTTGTTTTGCATTAAGTCTGGTCATCTGACCTCTAGACTCCACTTTGCCAGATGGGGCCATACTTTATTTTAGAAGCCAGAGCTTTACAAGTAGAATGCACATTAATGATAGACAAAGAACCCAGTATCAGTTTTAAACTTTTCCTTTGGGGTGGATCGGATTTAAAAAATATCTTACTTGGACTGGATTGTATCCCTTTTTTGTATGTGTTTCTTTTTAATGTTTCTGTATTCAAATGCACATTTCATTGTGTAGGTGATATACTCCATTGGCAACCAATTGGATTTTTTTTTTAAAAAAATGCAACACAACCCTTTGATGTTGTAGGGAAGCTTGATTTCATCCATGATTTTTAGTTACCTGCTTAACTTCAAAGGAATGGGACTCAAAAGTGCTTCTAAGAGCTTGCTTCCGTGCCAGTGTTGATCTTTGGCTTTGAAACGCCACTTCATTTCCTGTGGAGTAGAAGCCCTCCAGGATGAGCAGAAGGTGAAAATGTGTTAATGGGGGGGTATCATTATCTCCTGATTACTTGGCCATTAAAATGGATGGACACCTGTTGCTTTCCTTTGTGTTAATCTGAATCCTCTAAATTGCCTTGATAATGGATGGAGATCTATTCCTTCACTGTCATTCAGTGTTATATTTGCTTATGGTTTGTTATGCTTTTATTTTGATCTTTCAATGAGTGGCATACATGGAACTCCCCAGTCCAGATTGATTTGTCTTACTGCAGCTCTTTGAAGTGGATTAGGCAGAGAAGGAAAGGGAGAGAGAGAGAGAGATTGACAAGAGTGACTCCCATGATTATCTCCCTCCACTCTGTTCTACATCCCTCTCGTGCTGAGCAATTGTGGTATTTTTATACACACTTTTGGGGCAGTAAACCCCCCACTGGATCCAGTGGCGGAAATTCCAAGTTAATTTCAAAAGTATTTGTATGCCACGTCCCACAGCCTCTTGAGGCTCCAAGAGTCAACTAATATTTTCAGGCTAAAAGATGATGGAGGCCACGGCCATTGCCATTGATCCTCTGTAAAAGGTCCGTTTTGTGTAATACTTTCTGGGTTGGGTCTTGGAGGCACTGCTTTACGGTGGCTGTGGCCCTTCCTGGAGGGGAGATCTCAGAGGGTGGTGCTGGGGGGGACTCTTGTTCAACAACCTGGCTATTGGTCTGTGGTGTCCCACATGATTCTGTGTTGTTCCCCTGTGCTTTTTAACATTTACATCATGAAACCACTGGGAGAGGCCATCCAGAGTTTGGGGTTTGGTGTCACCAATATGCAGATGACACCCAAGTCTCTCTCTCTCTCTCCTTCCCATTTAAATCCAAGGACGTGGTCTTGTTCTAAACCAGTGCTTGGCATTAGTTACGGGCAGGATGAGGGCAAACAAACGGAAACTTAATCCAGACAAGACAGAGGTGCTCCTGGTCAGTTGGAAGGCAGATGAGGGAATAGGGATACAACCTGTGCCTGATGGAGTTACACTTCCCTTGAAACTAATCCAGAGGAAACAGAGGTGCTCCTGGTCAACTGGAAAGCAGATGAGGGAATAGGGATACAATATGTGCTGGATGGAGTTACACTTCCCTTGAAAACTCAGGTTCACAGACTGGATGTACTCCTGGATTAATCCCTGAGCCTGGATGCCCATGTTTTGGTAGTGGTCGGGAGTGCTTTTGTGACGTTGCACCCGTTGCATGAGACGTCTGATTTGCCTACAGTGACACATGCCTTAGTTACAACAACCTGCTTGGATTACTGCAGGCATGTCCAAACTTTGACCCTCCAGATGTTTTGGACTGCAACCCCCACAGTCCTTTGTCATTGGCAATCTAAGCTTAAAATTCTGGGAGTTGTGGTCCAAAACATCAGGAGGGCCGAAGTTTGGACATGCCTGGATTACTGTGATGCCCTCCATATCAAGCGGCCTTTGAAGACGGTTCAGAAACTTCAGCTGATGCAAAATTCAGCCGTCAGACTACTGACTGGAGCCAGTTATAGGGAGTATATAATGCCCCTGTTAGAATAAATGTTCAGACTACCCATCCATTTCCAGGCCCAATTCAAAGTGCTGGTCATTACCAATAAAGCCCTATACAGCTCGAGTCTGGGCTATCTGAATGACTTCATCTCCCTCTATGAGCCTGGCATTTAAGATCATCAGAGGATGCCCTCTTCTCAGTCCCATTGCCAGCACATGCACAGTTGGGGGGGGGAATGAGAGAGGACCTTCTCAGTGGCAGCTCCCAGGTTATGGAATGGTCTCACTTGGGAGATAAGGTTGACCTCCTCCCTTTTATCCTTACCAGCTGAGGACCCATCACTTCCAGTGGGCTTGTAAGAATCATGACTGAAGCCCTGAATGGCTTCTTAGAGTTAAGATAAAAAAAGCAAAAAAGCATGCTGCTTGTATATGGCCCCATAGCTCTTAAAGCACTCTCTGAGTGGTTTACACATTAATTATGCAAGCTACACCCCCTCTCCCAGTTAGCTGGGTACTCATTTTACTGACCTTGGAAGGATAGACAGTTGAGTGAACCTTGAGTGGCTTAACCACTGCACTACGAGGCTCTTAGGTTTAACATTTACTTGCTTTTAATTATTCAATTTTATTTTAATTAGCATATACCTTAAATGTTTTTAATCTTAATTTATAATAACTTTTAATTCTGTTCCTTTTAATATTGTGAGCCACCTTGATTCTGGTTATTAAGAGAAAGGAGGCATATAAATAATGCAACCTAGCAAACGGGGTGGTGGGGGTTACATTTATATTCAGCTTTTCCTCCATTTACGATGGTAAAAGTGGTTTCCCTTTCCCTCACTTTATCCTCACAATAACCCTGCGAAGACAGAAAAAGTATGATAGGCCCAAAGTAATCTAAGGGCGCTTTTACACGACCCCTAAAACCCGAGGCAAAGGGCTCCCAGATACGGAGCTTAAAATTGTTTTTCCACCAACTCCGGACTTTTAAAAAAATTAAGTACGGCCTTGCCCACCTAAGTGTATCCCAGCGCATTTTCCAAGTACCTGGTCTCCGAAGGTGAAAAATTTCTGATGCGGATGTAAAGCAGTGAGTGCCGGGCTCTCCTCGCCTTGTGTTTCTTTTTTTGTTTGCTTTTTTTTTTTTTTTTTGCTTAAAGTCTCCTTTAAGAGACTTTAAGAGACTGGAATGCTTCCTGGAGCAGCTGGACAGCAGAGCGGAGGTGACCCTGCATTCTTTTCTCCCTTTTTTTCTCCCTCCCCTCCCGCAGACAGGAGCAAGGGAGTGCGGAGGGGTGGGAACACAGGAAGAGCAACAAATCCCTAAGATCTCTGGTCCGAATTTAAGTTGCCAGCGGATCTTAGGGGTCGTGTAAAAGCGCCCTAAGACATTTCATTGTTCAGAGCAACTTCCCTCTAAGCTGCATGGTTGTTTCCTAAAATAACAGTCCTAATTCACAGGTCTTGTACAGCAACAAAAGGTCACAAAATGATATTTTAGAAGTGGCTGAAGTATATCAATAGGGCATTCATTTGCAATCGTTAGGCTTTGAGCAGTTGAATGGGCAAGTATTAATAAACTATTTGTGGCATGAAGATAAGAGTGCAGCAGTGAAGAGCTAATGACAAAAAGCTGCTAAGACTTCAGCTTGGATCCTCACAGATGCTTTATGGAGTCTCCTGGCAGATTTATGGATGATTTTCAGCTTCAGAGAAATGGAGCGGCCTGAGGCACGTCTTTTGAACTGGTCTCTGACCATTGTGTCTTGGAACAGCTGCTTGGTTTGCAGCAGTTCACAGATGGTGGTGCTTTAAATCTATGCCCTAAACAACAAACAGACTTGTGGCATCTTAAAAACACATTTTAAAAATGACGTCAGCTCTGGTGTCCATCCAGTTCAAAGACCAGGGTTAAGGGGAATCTTAGCAGCAGAGGGAAACGAAGCATAAGAGATGCAAAAAAACCTTCATCACGTTCTGCTAGTCAAGGCAGAAGAATGGACCAGACAAGTCTTTCCTGCAGGTCAACCACTGAGACCCTTCTGGTTGATGCCACTGCGATGAGCTGATCTTGGGAAAGGGGCCTTTTGAACCCCAGTTCCCAGACAGCATGGCCACTGTTATGTTTATGGGCATCGGGGAGTCATGGGCCTTCCTTTTGGCCATTGCTACCAAGTGATAATAAAGAGTGATAATAAAAATTTAATATGCTATTTACACAAGAGGTAGAGAGGTAGGTGTGAATGCATGGAAGTTGTTTTAAACGTACTTGGAAATGCAGTATTGTATAGTGGCCAGAGTGTCAGCCTAGACTGCTGGAGATCTGGGTTCCAATCCCTGCTTTGCTGTGGAAACTCACTCCTTAAATATCTCACATGGCCTTATATATATTATGCCCCCAAAATGCATCTGATCTTTCAGGGGTTAATATATCCCTTTCCAAAAGAGGATGAACCCCAATCTCTGACACAGGACTCTGGCTGGCTTCTGTCATATGTATATGCAGGGGAATGGTAAGAAAGGCTAAAACATAGAATGAACTTAGACTTGTCAGAGAGATTAAAGATAGTAAAGTGTTTTTTTTTTTTTGTTTGTTATGCCTGGAGCAAAAGGAAAAATAAGGAAATGATAGGGTCTCTGCATAGCAATGATAAAAGATAAAGGTAAAGGCTCCCCCCGCACATGTGTTCTAATCATGTCTGACTCTCAGAGCTGTGCTCATCTCTGTATTCAAGCCGAAGAGCCAGTGTTGTCCAAGTCCATGGCCACGTGGCCATCATGGCTGCAAAGAAACCCTGTTTTACCTTCCTGCTTTTTACGGCGGTACCTGTTTATCTGCTTGCATTTACATGCTTTCAAACTGCTAGGTTGACAGGAGCTGGAGTTATCAGCAGGAGCTCACTCTGCTGCGAGGCACCCAGGATTCAAACTGCCAAACTGCAGACTTTGCAGCCAACAGTTTTTTGAAGAATTTGTCCACTGAGCCACCACGCCCATTAGTGATGATAGCCAGTTACTAATAGGAGACAGGGGAAATGCAGAACTATTCAACACCTTCTTTGCCTCTGTTTTCTCCAGAAAGGAAAAAAGAGTTCAGTCGGGTCGAAGAGTAAATGAGGTTGGGTGGAAATTGCAGCATAGAATAGAATGCCTTGAAACCCTAAATAAATTTATGTCTCCGGGCCAGATGAATTACACCCAAGGATATTAAAAGAACTGGCAGAAGTAATTTCAGATCAGAACCATTGGCAATGATCTTTGAGAAGTCCTGGAGAAAAGGTGAAGGCCACATAGATTGGAGGAGGGCAAATGTTGTCCCCATCTTCAAAAAAGGGAAAAAGAGGGCCCAAATAATTACCACCCAGTCAGCTTGACATCTATTTCTGGAAAGATCCTAGAACAGATTATTAAGCAGACAGTCTGTAATTATTTAACAAGCAATGCTGTCATTACTAGAAGTCAGCACAGTTTTCTCAAAAACAAGTCATGCCAGACTAATTTGAAATCTTTGATAGAGTTACAAGCCTGGTAGATGAGAGGAATGCTATGGGTGTTGTTTATCTTGATTTCAGTAAGGCCTTTGATAAGGTTCCCCATGACATACTTGCAAAGATGTTAGTAGACTGTGGGATAGAAAATGCTACTGTTAGGTGGATCTGTATTGGTTGACTTATCATACACAAAGAGTGATAATAAATGGCTTCTCCTCAGCATGGAGAGAGGTGGCCAGTGGGGTGCCCCAGAGTTGTCTTCTGGGTCTGGAGCTATTTAATATCTTTAATAATGACTTAGAGGAAGGAGTAGAGAGTAGACTGATTAAATTTGCAGATGATACCATATGGGGAGGGGTTGCTAATTCCCTAGAGCAGTGCTCCCCAACCTTTTTGTTTGTATTTATTTTATTATTTTCCCGTGGCCCGGGGTGGGGGGTGGGGAGGGGGAGATGGGGTGTGGGGGGCAGGGGAGGTGTGGGGGGGGGAGGGAGGAGGGGGAGGGGGAGGTGCGGGGGGGCTTGGGGTGTGTACCTTGGGGGCCACGGGAGAAGCGGCGGCGGCGGCGGAGCAGCGGCGGCGGTGGCGGCAGCGGCGCTTGCCGGCTGGGGGCGTCGGGCGTGCGCTCTCCCCTGCGCACGGGCGGGGAGCCCGGGCTTCTGGGCGGGCGGGCCCCGCTTCCTCCTCCAGTCGGCGGCCGGAGGCAAGCGGGGCGCAGAGGTGCCCCAACCGAGGTGGGCGGCGGCGGCGGCGCGGCGGCGGCGGCGGTGGCGGCGCTTGCTGGCTGGGGCGGCGGGCGTGCGCTCCCCGCGCGCACGGGCGGGGAAGCCCGGGCTCCTGGGCGGGCGGGCCCCCGCCTCCTCCTCCAGTCGGCGGCCGGAGGCAAGCGGCGCGCAGAGGTGCCCCAACCGAGGCGGGCGGCGGCGGCCGTGGCCGCGGCAGCCGCCCGGGTTCGGCTGTGGCTCCGCCGGGCGGCGGGGCGCCCGCGGCCGGGCGCCCGCGGCCGGGCGGCGGGGGTGCCCGCCTCGGTTGGGCACCTCTGCGCCGCCGCTTGCCTCCGGCTGCGGCCTCGGGCGGGCGGCGGGAGGGGGAGGAGGCCGGTGGGGGTGGCGTCTCCGGCCCGAGGGCGCCACCGGGACCGCCGAGCCGGCCACGGCGGCGGCGGCGCGCCCGCCACCGGCCGCGGAGTCGCGGCCGAACCCCGGGCGGCTGCCGTGGCCGCCGTGGCCGCCGCCAGGAGGAGGAGGCGGGGCTCACCCGCCCAGGAGCCCTGGGCTCCCCCACCCTGCCCGTGCGCCGTGCCCGGCGGCGGCGACTCCTCCTCCGGCTGCCCGCGGGACAGAAGAGGAGGAGGAGGAGGGCGGCGGAGGAAAAGGGGAGGAGCCTCCCCGGCCTCCCCAGGCGGCCCGGTGCCAACCGGTCCACGGACCGGCACCGGTCCGCGGCCCGGGGGTTGGGGACCACTGCCCTAGAGGATAGGATGAAAATCCAAAATGACCTGGACAGATTAGACTGCTGGGCCAAAGCAAATAGAATGAGTTTCAACAGAGAGAAATATAAGGTTCTGCATCTAGGCAGAAAAAAATAATTGCATAGATTTAGGATGGGAGACACCTGGCTGGAGAATAGTACATGTGAAAGGGATCTGGGAGTCTGGGTGGACCACAAATTGAACATGAGTCAGCAGTGTGATGTGGCGGCCAAGAAAGCCAATGCAATTCTTGGTTACATCAACAGAAGCATAATATCTAGAACAAGGGAGGTGATAGTACCATTCTGTTCTGCTCTGGTCAGATCCCACCTGGAGTATTGTGTCGAGTTCTGTGCTCCTCAATTTTAAAAGGATGTTGACAAACTCAAGCAGGTCCAGAGGAGGGCAACAAGGATGGTTAAAGGTCTGGAACACATGCCTTATGAGGAGTGGTTTAGGGATCTGGGAATGTTTAGTCTTACAAAAAGAAGGTTGAGAGGGGCTATGTTTAAATATTTGAAAGGATGTCTTATTGAAGAGGGGACTGGTTTATTTTCCATGATTTTCAGAGACTAGGACTCCGGGCAATGGTTTCAAACTACATGAAAAGAGATTTAATTTGAACATTCTATGATTCTATATGCAGATTTAATTTCCAATTTGTCATCCATTCTCTTAGTCAAGATGTTACTTTGAAAAGTAACATCCCAGTCACTTCATCCAGATGTTCCTGGGATTATGAGTCCAATGTTCATTTGAGCTGAGAATAATGTATTTCAGAGTAATCTGTAGTATCTCAAAACATCTGAATTAAGGATTAATTGCAGAATGAATGCATTGGTAAAGGTCTTACCCAGAGGATAACTGCCTCATCTGCAAGATGTCATTCGTTATTTCCCTGAACCATATGGTCAGTCCCATTCTGGCTGATCAAGTAGATTGAATCTGGTGATACCTAAGCAGACAGGTGGGAGCCAGACAGGCTGCACATATCATGGAGATTCACAGACTGAAAAATAATAATAACCTAAATCAATTGGGTGAGCTGTTCCCAAAAACATAGGCACCTGCCCTGCCGCAAAGTTGGAATGCAAAAACATCATCTGCTAAGAAGAAAGGAAATTGTTAACAGCGGGGCTCTAACCATTTGCTTTTCAGCCTCCTCCTGACAGAGCCATCAGATAGTAGAGAGAAGCTGTGCATTTTCCCCTCCTGTGCAGAGGTAGCAATGGCACAGAAGCAACTCGTGTGGTGGCTTTACAAGATTGTTTTTGGCCTTGTTCCGTATTTGACTGCAGTTAGGTAGTGACCCCATCAATGAAACAAGCTTCCTCACTCCAAGTTCCCTTCATTTATGCATACATCATTGGCATACTCTGACAGAAGTTGCGCTTTGCAAATACAGATAACATTTTGCTAGTAGTTCCTCCCCCATCTTCCAAATTCAGGCAACAAAGAAACCTGTTCGGGTTATGCATAATCCGTTCCACAGTTTACATTTTGAACTAAAGTGCACAAAAGAACTTGCACTTAAATGAGAAAATATATGGTCCCATCATATATATGTCTATACATATTCTATATTCCTATATATACAGTAGGACCCCCCATATCCACTGATTCATTAACCACTGATTCAGTTATCCACGGTTGGCAGAGGAAAAAAAATAATTAATTCAGCAGCCATAAAGTAAGCTACTGTCATAAAACAGCAGCCATAAAGCAAGCCACTGTTGCTATAAAGCGACTGTCACAAAACAGCAGTTTGGCTGCTGTCTTATCCACAGTTTTCATTATCCATGGGAAGGCCTGGAACCTATCCACAGTGGATACTGGGGTCCTACTGTAAAAACCTGGTACTTGCAGGGTTACTTTTCCGTAATGTCTTTTTGTACCCAAGCATATTATATCTCAGCTGTGTATTGGTTGAGGAGAGGTACTTGAAATATTTATGCCTGACTAGAAGAGTCGGTCACGACTATAACGACACAACACACAGCTAGGAGTCAATTCTGAGGCCCCATAGAAGCAATGGAGATATTTGTCCCCTGTGGAATAATGTTGCATGGTTCCTATAAGGTGTGCTATCAATGTGATGATTAATAATGTGGTTACATCCCATGCTGCTTTGAAAACCACAGGACAAGAAGTTAAACTTACTTGGGAGCAGTTAACAATGTCCTTGCTAATTAAAAATGTGTATATTTTATTGAAAACAAAACAATCATTATCCATTAGATTATACTGATCAATGGATCAATGTCTTCCTACAGACAGTTTTCAAGAAGCTTTTGAAATTGACCGCAGTGGCAGATGACAAGATGTGCCACATTCAGATGCGAACACGCTTGGCTTCAAACTATCTGTGGAAACGGACAGCTGCTCCTCGGATCTTTTTGCTAGCCTGCAATATGGATTATCCACTCATAACACGTGAAACAGGAAATATTTTGTTTTGGAATGGAATATTATTTCCTGTTTCAGCCCTATAAATACTACCTTTTTCTTTCCGGGGGTGGGGGTGTGGGGGTAGGGAAACAGGCAATTGCAGCAAGGAAGAGAACTTGGCTGGAGTTGGTTATCTATTTTTAATGTTGTAAAAATAACCCAGTCAAGAGAGATAGCCAAAGTACTTTCCTCCTAGAGGAATGAGCGCCAGTCTGTTGCTAGAGGCCAGAAGGGCAGTGACCCAAGGCCTTTTCCCCCAAGCCAGCAATAATAACTGGAGAGGTGTTTGTAGCAGGTTCCGATAGTTTCAGTGGGACTATGAGCCGAGTTCAATTTCAGCTCTCCAGGCAAAGCGTACCTGCATTAAGAAGGGAATCACGGAAGGTAAAGCCGCATGGCAAGAGAGCAGAAACACAAACAAGGATTGTGCCTGAACGGGAAAACTGCAAATTAAGAGCCTGCTCGAATCGGCACAGTTCATCTGTGCATCCAAAAGTGGATGAGGAGATGCAGGGGCAAAATCCTAGCCAAGGGAGATAGTGAAGGCTTTGAGCCAATTGGTGACCTTGGCTGCAGGCCCAGAGATTGGGAGTTCAGTTCCCCATGGTGCATCCCAGAAGAGCCAGCCTGTGTGGCTTGGGCAACCTGCACAGTCCCAGAGCACCCCTGGAAGAAAGGAAGGGGATGCCGCTTCTAAGTACATTCCAAATGGAAAATCCTGAAAAAGGTGCCGTAATACCAAATGGGCTTGATGGAAAATAATTAATATATTAATGTGGATAAAATTGTTCTTGCTAGTGTGTTGCCTTGAAAAACCCTGGCGGCAATTATCCTACTTGCAGTGGTTTTCTAATGGACCGTTTCAACAGACGCCATTTTTCTTCTTGCCTAACTCACGTTGTGCTCACACAATACGGTATTCGGAAGTGGAGGGCAGTGCAGTTTTGTAAATCAAGTCCTTCTCCAGGGGGAATGATGGGGTGGAAAACAATAGATAAATACTGTAAAGTCTGAGAGAGTCATTATAAGATCTTGCCTATATTTTTACGCCAGCATATGGTTGTTGAAGTCTTTGCTCCGGTGGTAATCTTTAAAATAGAGGGACTCAATTTAGAATGGCATTGTGTAATTATTTAGCTAGTGCCACCAGTAGCGTGCCAAGCAAACAAACATGGTGGTGTATATGTGAGGCCACAGATGTTGCTGTTATCATTTGTTTTTGTATTGACGACCCCAGCTGGCTGGATAGCTCAATTGTTTAGGACAGGCATGTCCAAACTTCTTCCAGATGTTTTAGACCACAACTCCCAAAGTCCTTTCCCATTGGCAATCTAAGCTTAGAATTCTGGGAGTTGTGGTCCGAAACATCATGAGGGCCGAAGTTTGGATATGCCTGGTTTAGGAGGTATCTGGCTGGGAGTCTGGTAACCCCAGTGTGACTCCTGTGAGGCCCAGGGAAAAACTACACAGTCCCGGGGCTTCCCCGGAAGAAGGGACTGGTCAACCACTCAACCTGGAAAACCCCGGAAAAGGGTTGCCATGAGTCAGAATTGACTTGATGGCATATGACTATTGTTATCTAGGACCCTGGTTGGGGTCAGATTTGTATTCAAGATTTGTGTTTCTTTAGGCTCTACGCATTCCACCAGGGGGCCCCCAAGGGAAGATGATTGGGGTCACATGGTAAGAAGAGGCAAAGTGCATTTTTAGGGTCACATCCTCTATTCCATGTGCGAAATGTCTGAAAAAGAAATGTAGCATATTTCACATCCATTATCACATTGTGCACCTATATTCTTTGGCATTACTTTATCACTTACGATTCAGTTATAATTTGCATGGGATAGCCCTCTACTGTATATAATACTGTACCCCAAGAATGCCTAATAGCAAGGTGGCTTGTTGCCAGTATTAGAAGCAAGTTAGTAGAGTTTAAAATGTGAATGTATTCATTTATGATAGAAAGGAGGAGGGGGATCAATTTACTCAAGAGAAGTGGGGAACAGATCTACTATGATCATAAGGAAGCTTAAAGAGCCCCAGAATCAACTTTAGTCCACATTTTTTTAAAAAAATGTATTTTTTTTTAAATCTAGTGATATATCATGGAACAACCCAATTGAAGATGATAACCATGGTTACCCAGGCCTTATTGCTGGTTGCAAAGGGCTTCCCATAGCAGTTCAAGCTTCAAGCCCCCACCAAATGTAGATCTGACACTGCTGAAGAGATCTTTGAACTGAGTGGTATTTCCTTTTTTTGAAATAGACCTGTTTCAGATTGCACTATGAGCAGGAAGTTACTTTATGTCTAAAATGGGAAGCCTCCCCAATGTATCTAGAGCAGTAGTTCCCAACCTGGGGTCGGGACCCCTTTGGGGGTTGAATGACCATTTCACAGGAGTTGCCATGAGCCAGTGAAGAAAAAGGCACAAATGGCTTGAGTCTGGAGGGGGTGGGGAGTGAGTTACAGCTTGATAGGTTGGAGGGGATATCAGTCAATGACACCTGAGGCTGCAATTGGCTGGGGGTGCCTGTCGAGGGCATTTCTCTATGGCACTTGTGGCAGTGGTTTGCCAAAGGGGGCTTGTGGCCTCTTCCAAGCAGGGCAAGGGGTCACCACAACATGAGGAACTGTATTAAAGGGTCCCGGCATTAGGAAGGTTGAGAACCACTGGTCTAGGTGGAATTGGTCTTGTCCATTTAAGTCCCTTTTTCAAAACACAGACCAGTTATTTTCTCTACAAAAAGGAATTTTTTAAAATTCTGTCACTACTAATATTTTATAGTGATGTCAATAATGAAGATTAACATCTCAAGAGGCTGTTTGCTTGGTTTGTTGCTTGCTTGGATGGATGGATAGTTGGTTGGCTGGAAACTCTGAAAGTTGTACTTTAAAACTTTTACCCATCCACCCACACTCACTGATCTTTAATACATCTCAAAACCTGCATCACCTTGTATAGTTGCTCTCATTTTGTAGACAGGGAATAAGGTTAACTCTAGGCACAAAGGCCTTTTAGATGCTTCGGGTGTGATCACTTTGTGGAATCCCATTTCCTGGGAAAACTGTATTTGCTGAACATCTGCATTCTTTGCAGCTCTTAAAGGAAGAGGTGCCCCACAAAAAAGGTGGTTATGGAAAAGAGATCATGGGGTGGCACAAAACATTTTAGGTTGAGGTTTGGCACCATTGTAAGATAAATGAACTGACAAAGCTGCTTGGATGAGTAGCAAAACGTTTCGATCTTTCTCTCTCTCTCTCTCTCTCTCTCTCTCTCAAATAAAAAAGGCCAGTTGCCATGACTCAACTTCCTAAGATAAATGAACCTTCTGTTTCCGATCCATAAAGCAACTTGCAAAGGAGTCCTGCTGCCTCCAGAATGATGTGTCTAGAACAGTGTTGGTGAACCTATGGCACGGGTGCCAAAGGTGGCACTTGGAGCCCTTTCTGTGGGCACCCAACATTGCCCCTTCACAGCCACCTGAACTCAGGTTAAATTGCTGTATTGGCACTTTGCAAAAAAATTAGTGGGTTTTGAATCCCAGCCTGGGCACTCAGTCTCTAAAAGATTCACCATCATTGCTCTATAAGCTGCAGAAATCCATCAGGTGTTGCCTTCTTAGAAATCAGGATTCCCGGATTGCACCTATTCTCAGTAGCATGTCTACATAAAGCAATTTTGAAAGGAGTGCTTCTTTGTGGGGAAACAGTGGAGTTTTTGTGTGCAACGTTTATCTCTTTCATTCCCACCAGATGGTTTGCATAATGAAGATATTTGCATAATAGGACAGATGTGGCTGCCCAGGTTAGGGAACAACTACAGTATATAGGAGCTGCCTAGATGCCCTAAGCACATCCGATCTCGCCTGATTTCGGAAGCTAATTAGGGTCGGCCCTGGTTAGTACTTGGATGGGAGACCACCAGGGAATACCAGGTGCTATAGGTGCCTGGAGTAGGAACTGGCAAGCCACTCCTCCAGTACTCCTGCCAAGAAAACTCCATGGACATGGAGTCACTAAGAGTCGGTCACGACTGTAACGACACAACACACACACACACAGTATATAGCAACACCAAGTTTAATAAGGGTGGGGAGTTGAGTTAGGATGAGTCGATGGCAAAGAATAGAGCTGGGAACACAAAGCGGAGGAGGAAGAGAGGGAAGGGATTCCAGCTTCACCAAAGCTGGTGGAGGCTGAGTGGCTACTGAGGTGCAGAGAGCAAAAGCCTTCAAGAATAGTACAGTGGAACCTTGACTTACGTCATTAATCCGTTCCGGAGGTCTAGACATAAGTCAAACATGATTTAAGTCAAACGAACTTTTCCCATAGAAAGTAATGGGAAAGTGGATTAATCTGTTCCAGATGATGAAAAAGACCCCCCGAAAACAGCAATTTAACACAAATTTGACTGGGATAGGAGATTCCTTCCAGGGATGTAAATGAAATGTCTCTTCAAAGAGAGGAGGAGGCAGTGGAATTATAGTCCACAAGTTATATGCCTCCACTTTTTAATGTTCATAGCAACAATGTCTAACATTTAAGTTTTACTGATTTTTAACCTGATGTTCCAAGTTCTGAACAACTCTATGCGTACCATTAGAGTCCCACAACTGTACAGCTCCCCAACTAAAATGCTTCCATTGTGGACCAGACTTCTGCAGCCAGATTTTTTACAAGACTGAGCCGACTGTCTAACCAGCGAGGCCAGCCCCGAGCTCCTGGCCCTTCTTCTCCTCCAGCAACAGCAGCGGCTTCGGTGAGGACCAGCTCTAGGTGCTTGGAGCTGGCCTCGCCGAAGCCACCACTGCCGGAACAAGGCAGGAACAGTTTGGAGACGGCAGCCGCGATACTGGGTCGTGGCTGCCGCCAGATTCCGGTGCCTTCCACTGGGGCTCCGTGCTGTAAGTCAAAGCCTGCGATTTAAGTCAAACAGGCCCCTTCTTGCTGCAAGTCAAATATGATGCAAGTCAAGCAGCATGTAAGTCAAGGTTCCACTGTACTAGAAAGCCACTGCTCTGAGCTTATCAGAAGCCCTTTTCAGTGGTTCTTGTTGTTGTTGCTACAATGTTTTGTCAAGTTAGAACCGATTTATAGTCACCCTAGTAGGATACTGGAGTGACCTTTTTGTTCAGGTGGGCAGTATATAAATAAATAAATAAATAAATAAATAAATAAATAAATAATACTCTGGACTGTCAGAAAGGTGATCAAGTAGGCCCCTAGACCAGTGGTGGCGAACCTTTGGCACTCCAGATGTTTTGGACCACAACTCCCACAGTCCTTTGTCAGTGGCAATCTAGGCTCGGAATTCTGGGAGTTGTGGTCCAAAACCTCTGGAGTGCCGAAAGTTTGCCATTGCTGCCCTAGATCCAATCCAGCCTGAATTATCTCTGGAGGCAAAAATGTTAGAACTGAGGCTTTCCTACTTTGGGCACATCCTGAGAATCCTGGGGAAAAAGACAATAGTATTGGAAAAGGTGGGGGAGCAGGAAAAGAAGAAGGCCAAATACGAAATGGATGGACTCCCTAAAGGAAGGCACAGGCTTGAGTTTGCATGACCTGAGCAGGGCTGTTGAGGACAGGATGTTTTGGAAATCGCTCATTCATAAGAGTCACCGTAAGTCAGAGGCAACTTGTTGGTTTCAAGTTCAACAGGTAGAGGTTTCAAGTTAAGAGAGATATTTATAAGGTGGCTTTATCACTTCTGCTCCTCAAGCAGGCAGGGGGTCTCAGTGAGCTGGAGTGAGAGAATCATAGTCCATCATACTTGGGGGATTCTTGGTCAGAGCAGGTCGATCAAGTGTGATTAAGCCGATGAATTGCCCATTTAGATAATCACCAACAAAGCTCTGCTTTGTAAAAAATGATGTATCTTTTGGTGTGTGTTTTTTAAAAAACTTGTTTTAAAAATAATTTAATAAACCTTAAACAAAAAAGAATAAGGCTCTTAAGCACTCTTCTTGGGTCTCATTTGGGTTCCCATTGCATCATCACCTCCCCAATTTGGTGACACAGGGTTTAGGAAAGATTGTTGGGAGGGCGGATTGCTTGTGGAGTTCTAAACCGGCCTCCTCCAGCCCCTCCCCAAAGGACAAAATGTAGTTCTAAATTTTGTGGCATGGCTCTCTTGACAGCCACTGCCAGGGCCCCCGAGTTACAACATTTATACAAAGTGCTGGGCTTTGTCTCATCATAGGGCTTTCAGTACCTTAGATTTGAAAACAGAGAGGGAGGTTAATGAAATTCAGCATGGAGCAGGGGGCAGTACCTTTTTCCCCCACCCCCAAAAGATGTTCTTTAGATAGACTTAGCTCCTTATGTGTGCTCTTTGTCACATAAAGATCATGCTTGTTTAAAACAAAGGAGTGTTGACCTTCCAACCTTCTCCAGTCCTGTGGCAGCTTTGGGAGCTCTTTGTTTGCTTTTAAGCTGAGAAGGTGACACTTCTCACCTCTCTCTGGATTTTCAGTTATCTTCATTCATCTTATCACCATACACACAAAAAGAGGGCTTCCTTGTCTTTCCCAAATTGTTTTCCCTTTATCTTTAGGTTTTAGACCAGCTCTTCAGCTCTCTAGGAGATATTTTTAAAAGTAATTAAAATAAAAAAACCAGTTTATGAGTTGCTGGGGGAGGAAAAAAAGAATATTGGAAACATCACATTGAGACATTTTGTTGAATCCATTTATTTAAAAACCAGTTTATGAGTTGCTAAAACAACAGCAAAACCTTATACTAAAATCATCACTAAAATTGGGGAGGTATCAATTAAAAAAAAGAATATTGGAAACATCACATTGAGACATTTTGTTGAATCCATTTAGAGAACTATATGTTATTAGTACCTAATAACATGTTCTTTAAAAGAAAAGAAAAAAGCCCACTCACATTTTTTACTCCAAAGAGCAAATATTTAAGTATCTGCATCTCTCTCACCTAATAGATTTCTGCTTGCATTAGTAATGGAATCCAGTTTCCCCTCCTGCTGGCTCCTGCCCCTGCTTGCCTCAATGGTTAATTTATCTGATTCTGCAGTCTCTAAAAATTGTTTAGAGAAGGACTGCCTAAGACATTTTGTGGTCTGAGGCAAAAGAGAAGATGACCCGCTCCTTTTCTCCCATGTATAAGAGTGGGTAATAGAGCTTTCTTTCATTATTTACTGGGAGACAGAGTCCTGCTTTGCACTGGAGGGCAGTGGTCCAGTTTGGGAGGTGGAAGGCAGGCCTGAGTGGCACACACAATGGTGTCCCTTGTGAAAGGGCAGTGGCTTAGGTTTTCAGCAGGAACAGTTGGCAGAGAGCTTCCAGCATCCGTTACCTCAGGCGGCTGACTTCCTTTGGCTAAAGATAGGGGTGGAAACCCCCTCACTGAAGGAAGGATAGTTGCTGGTTCTTCAATGCTTAGCTAAGCAATTTTGTTTTGCTGCCATGTTTAAACTTAACACCGCTCAACACTGACACTTTTTCTCCCATTGCCAAACAAAGCTACACCATTTTAAGAACATAAGAAGAGCCATGCTGGATCAGGCCAAAGGCCCATCTAGTCCAGCTTCCTGTAACTCACAGTGGTCCCACCAGATGCGTTTGGGAGCTCATGATACTAGATATCTTTCTCCTGACACCACTCCCCTGCATCTGGCCCTTGAAGTACCCTGGTTTTAAGCCGGGAGATGACACATCTCCATCTTGGTGGCCTGATTCAGGCCAGACACCTCATATGCCCCACATGGGGGCTATTTTCGACCCCCTGTGTTATTTTGGCAAGTATCATTCTGTTTATTTTTCCTGCTGTGTTTCCTTTTCTTCAGCAAAGTGAGCTGAACTCCTTCCTGTGGACTATAAAGAGAGACCCACCATCTTACTTTTTTGGTACCATTCATGTCCCATATACTCGAGTCTGGGATTTTATTCCTGAGAATTCGAAGGAAGCCTTTCAGCAGAGCCATATAGTCTACTTTGAGCTGGACCTCACAGATCCCTACACGATCTCTGCGCTGACCAGCTGTCAGCTCCTGCCACAGGGTGAGAATCTCCAGGACGTGCTGCCCAGGGATATCTACCGACGGCTCAAGCGCCACTTGGAATATGTCAAGCTCATGATGCCTTCGTGGATGACTCCAGATCAGCGTGGGAAAGGGCTGTATGCTGACTATCTCTTCAACGCGATTGCGGGCAACTGGGAGAGAAAAAGACCCGTGTGGGTCATGCTTATGGTGAATTCTCTGACTGAAGTAGACATCAAGTCACGGGGCGTGCCTGTCTTGGACCTCTACCTCGCCCAGGAAGCTGAACGGCTCCGTAAGCAGACGGGGGCAGTGGAAAAAGTAGAGGAACAGTGTCATCCACTGAATGGTCTGAATTTCTCTCAGGTAAGAAAGCTGAAGCTCCTGTTGCATGTGGTATATGAAGTATGCAGCCCGTGCTGTCACAACTCTTGGTTGGCAGTCTACATGCTCTTGTGTATTTGGTGGATTCAGGCACCAAAAGAGAGCTAAATGTTGGGGTTGACTCCATATGCTTGGCATACTGTATGCAAGTTACTTCTTGAGAATTCTGTCTAGTATTGCAGAAGAAGGCAACACAGGACACCTGTCTGCTCTGTAGAATCTTTTCTAAGCACTTTACTGAAGAAATTTATTTATTTATTTTTATTTATTTATAAGTACTATTACCCCACCTTTCTCCTTGGAAATGGACCCAAAGTGGCTTAAAGTAATGAGGGACAATATACAGTCCAGTACAATTAAGACATATTCAAGTTTAAGAACAGGGAGTTGAGGGGTATCTTACAGCATTAGAAGACAACATTAAAGCTAGATGAGAATGTGAGCAGTTAAGAAAAGAGTACACATTCCATGTAATCATGTACGGCAGACCATGTAAAAGTCATGAAGGATGGAACTAACAATTGATAACATAGTGTCAATGTAATCACACAAGGAGAGATACAAGCACAAAGTTATGTGGTTCTAAACACAAGTCTGTGTAGCCATATATGGTAGGCCATCCTTCAGGGAAAGCTTGCCTGAAGAGAAAGGTCTTGGCCTGTTTCCGGAAAGACAGCGGGGACGGGGCAGTCCTGGACTCCAGTGGGAGGGAGTTCCACAATCCAAGTGCAGCAGCCAAGAAGGCCCTTTCATGTGTTTCCACAAGAAGTACCTGGGAGGGTGGCGGGATGGATCTCCACAATTCAGACTTATGTGTCTGTTTCTGTGAATGCTGTTTTCAGAGTGGCTGTGAGTGTTATTTTCATGATTTAGATATGATTAAGCTGCTTTCAAGGCATGTAGAAAGCTGGTTCCACTGATTTTAGTAGCCCTCTCTAATGATGACTGAATTTGAATCATTGCACTTGACTTGACAAACATGTCTTACTTTAATCGTTGTTACCTGCCACTAGCAATTTAAATATACAGCCTCAGCAGGACAATGAACTGAAAGGAGTGACTCTGATAGCAAGATAGCAGGGATTTAACTAAGGAAAAATCCCTTCAAGGCATCAGGGAAAACATATCTGTATGCTGTATAGCAGTGATGGCGAACCTATGGCACGGGTGCCAAAGGTGGCACTCGGAGCCCTTTCTGTGGGCACCCAACATTGCCCCTTCATAGCCAGCTGTTAAATTGCTGTACTGGCACTTTGCAAAAAAAAAAAAAAAATTAGTGGGTTTTGAATTGCAGTTTGGGCACTCGGTCTCTAAAAGGTTCGCCATCACTGCTGTATAGTGTATATACAGGCTACAGTAAAGCCTCATTTGTTTCATTCTCTTACGAAGAATGAGAAACTGCAAAAATGAGATGATGGGATTTTTTTCCCCTAGGTGTTGCTAAGAGTCTTCATATTTCCAAGAATGATTTATGTACAATTGACACGGCTAAACAGTGATTGCACACAAATGTTTTGTGCAGATTGCAGAAAGGTTGACAGAATCCATCGTCCCATTCTCATACTAGAAGCAAGAAATCTTGTGTGGTTTAACATACTTTCAACAAGCTATAATGATGTGCACAAGTGATTTAGCAAGGTTTCTTCACATCTTCACTGCAACAGTGTAAAAATATGACATGCCTCAGTACCATTTATTTATTTTTTATTTTTGGCATAGGAATATGATAAAGAAACAGAAATTTGTGTTTTATGTCTGTGAAGATTCTCAGTCATCCAGGTCAGTTTATCTGGAAGTTGAGTCATGGTTACTGGACTTTTTCTTGAGAGACAGAAACATTTCGCTGGTCATCCAAACACAGTCCAAAAGACTGATGAAGCTGTTTGGATGAGCAGCGAAACATTTCTGTTTCTCAAGAAAAAGAAGTCCAGTAGCCATGACTCAACTTCCAGATAACTTTGTGTTTTCACTATATTTCAGAGTTTAATGGAACATTAATTCCATGCATCTTTTGGGGAAGGCTGATTGGTGGGGGGGCAGAATTGTTTATTTTGCCTTCCCACTGGTGTGTTTTTACACTCACATATTGAGTGTAAATAAATAACAAATTATTGAGCTAAATAAATAACAAATTTTACATGTTTGTTTGATATTGTTGAACTAAGATTCACATTCATACAGTATATACAGTATATATAGCATATACAGTAACCCCCCGCCGATCGCGGGGGTTAGGGACTCACCCCACCTGCGATGCAAGAAAATCCACGATATGCAGAAGCAGGTGGGGGGGGCAGGGGCGATCTTACCTCCCGCCGCCACCCGCCCACACGGCCCGAGGCTTCTCGGGGGAGCCTGGTTGAGCGGCGCGGAATGACCCGATCGCTCCGCACCACCCCTCCCGGCCACCCTAAGGCTTCTCGGGGGAGCCTGGTTGAGCAGTGTGGAGCGACCGGATCACTCCCCGCCACCCCTCCCGGCCGCCCCGAGGCTTCTTGGAGGTGCGTGAGAGGGCGGCGCGGAGCGACCCGATCGCCCCCGCCACCCTCCCACGCACCCCCGAGGCTTCTCAGGGGCGGGGGGTGGCATGGAGTGACCCGGCTGCCCCCCAGTCCCCCCCACGGTGCAGGTACTGCGGTACATGAACTGCGAAATGGCGGGGGGGGTCACTGTATAGTATATATAGCAGTCATCACTGGGACTGCAGATATTAAAATGTCCTTGTTCACTGTAAAGGGAAGCACAACAGGCAAGCAGTAGCAATAAGGACCCAAACCGTACTAACTGGGCATACCCACTGAAGAGCTGGTGGCGAGCCAACAAGTAACGAATCTTGAGTTGGTTACAGACAGCTTAATAAAACTGAGAATCCACATTCCATGTATGGTGAGGATGAAGTGCCGATTTTTATGATGGGTATAAGTAGAAAGAGATTTTAAAAACCACTAAATGGCAGATATCATATATACCCTTTATTCCAATTAATAGTGCAGATCTTTGTTTGGAGTAACAGTCACTAAACAAGAAAAAGGACACTGGTGGTCCGGAAAAGCATGATCTAAGTCAGGCCTGCTCAAAGTCCGGCCCAGGGGCCAAATCCGGCCCGTCAGGCCATTCTGAGTAGCCCGTGGCTGGCTGGCCTGCCCCTCCCTGCCCCTCCTTCGCCCCATTTTTTTTTAAATCTTCTGTCAACACTGACACCGCCGGGAAGCTTGAGGGGCTGGGCAGGCTGGCCAGCTGGTGAGCAGAAGCTTGTGGGGCTGGGTGGGCGGGCAAGGGGGCAGGCCACCACCACCAGCACCGCTGGGAAGCTTGGGCAGCTGGGCGGTCTGACACCACCAGCACTGCAGGGGAATGTGTGGGGGTGGGCAGGCCAGCAGGCCTCTGCCACTGACCAAGGAGGTTTGGGGTGGGCTGGCGGGCGAGCCGTCGCCACCGCTGGGGAGCTTGGGGGGGGGTGCAAGGTTGCACAGATTGCCTCTTCCAAGGGGCGACCTGTGGCTGAGGCTCCCTGTGCTTCCTTTGGTCCCCACCTTCCTTCCTTCCTCCCTCCCTTCCTTGTTCCCCACCTTCCTTCCTTCCTCTCTTGGTTTCCACCTCCCTCCCTCCCTCCCTTGGTCCCCGCCTTCCTTCCTGTGGGTGGGGTTGCAAGGGGTCAGTGGGTGGGGCTTATGGGTCAGTGGGTGGGGCTTGCAGTGGGATGGCAGGGTCGGGGAGCAACCGGCCCCTGACACATTCTCAGCCACCAAATCTGGCCCTCTTTACAAAAAGTTTGGGCACCCCTGATCTAAGTGTTCAAGGGACTGTGCAGACTCCACTGTGATGAAAGGTTGTAATTCTGGTGTGTGTGTGTGTGTGTGTTTGGTTTAGGGGGAAAGTAGAGGAGACAGGAGGCAGTGGAAGATAGGAAGGCCTGGCAAGCTCTGGTCCATGGGGTCACGAAGAGTCGGACACGACTGAACGACTGAACGACAAAGAGGAGACGTGTGGAGAGATATAAAATAATGCACAATAGGGACAAAAAGGAGGCATAATAAGGATAAAAAGGATAGGGAGGAATGTTTTCTGCCCTCTCTTTTATACCAGAATTGCATGTTGTGCCCTGAAGCTGAACTGGAGAGAGGAGGAATGCAGGAGAGATCAAAGAAAGCTTTCCTTCACAGGATTCAGGGTTGGACAATGGCATGCATTGCTATAGAGATAGTGATGGCTACCACACTGGACAGATTGAACAGCGATATAGGTCCATGCAAGTCAACCGGTATGGGAGCAAGGGGCTTTTCACAAAGAGGCCTCCATCTTTTCCTAGTTTTGAGAATACAGCAGTTCATGATTCTCCCATTATTTTCAGGTTGGTTCTGAATGAATAATATGCGGAGGATTGCAGACTACAGGTTCATAAAACAAAACATGACACTTGTATGATCTACCACGCTTAAGATGTTGAGGGTTTCCTATTGCAAGTCATCCCAAAGAATAGAACAGAACAGAACAGAACAGAATAGAATAACACTTTATTGTCATTGCCACTAGTGCCACAAAAACATTAAAAGTGCCTTCCAGCCAGTTCACTATAGTACCAAACTTCAAAACATACAAATACAATTACAATCGATTTCATCATCCTCTCATACATCCACCATATGATATAAGAATAAATTAAATATGGTTATTACCATTGGATAAAATCTCTTTTAAGTCTGTTTGTCCTGGTCTTCATGGAGCTGAACATATGTTCAGTGAATATATCTGTAAGTTTCCAAAAGAATTCCCAAACCAAATAATACTTGGGTAATGTACTCAAGCCATTTTTCAAAAAGAAACTGTAAACAAGAAAGGCAAAATAATGGGGTTAACATACAATCCTTACAGTATTCAAACTTTTTTCCTGCAGTCCTTTGGCTCCCTCTTACTGCTGCGGATAGGAATTTATCCCAGTTAAAGGCCGCTACTGGGTAAACTTGTCATGCAGTGGCTAAAATGAGAAGACAGAAAAGGTTTCTTTTATTCGATTTAGGGTGACAATGGATTTTGCATTTCAAATTATTACACCAATACATTCTTTGATGCCTGTGTTGTGCAGAGGGTTCCTCAGGCCTTCGCTGTACAAAATCAGACAAGTTTTGAGATGGCTATGCTCCAGAGCATATTCAGGCTGTGCGCAAAAATTGTGCGGCTACAGAGGGGGAGGATATTGTGGATTCTGCTCTCTCAAGGCTGACTCTATGGACATCTAAATTCTTCTGCTGCTGTGTGGTTATGAAGCATGCTAAAAGTCAGCAAAGTTAATGGGGACATTTGTTTTGTTGGTTCTTATTTTCTTGCTCTTAAAATCAGTGGACTGGTTGAAAGAATGTGCTCCAGTTTTAAAATTAGAAAAGACTTGAAGGTCAGAAATCCTATTAAATGCAGGTGCTGTTTATTATCTGTTGTCAAACATTTGCTTCTTATTTTCAAGACAGTGAGTTAAACACCCGGGAAAGTTGGTTCTGTTTCATAGGTAGCCGTGCTGGTAACACATAGCTAATAAATTCCAGCTTTGCTGATGTTAATGTTAACATTTTTGACATTAGCATTATAAGTCAAGAAATAGGATAGTGGTTCTCAAATGTGGGGTGTTTGAGTTTCTTGCAGTACAACTCCAAGAAGCCATTGCCAGCTGCTAGGGCTTTTGAGAATTGTAGTCCAAGAATATCTTGCAGCCTTGAGTTTGGAGTTCTTCAAGTTTTCCAGCCTCACTCTAATGTTGAGTACATTTCTGTGGGGCTGTTGAAAAACTGCAGTATACGGTATTTGGTGAATCTCAGCTCTCATTTTAAAATAAGTAAAAAAATCCACACCTTTGGAATATACACGCTAACTGTAATGAGGCAGCCAAAGTGGAGAGAATACTGGGGAGCAGTAGAAATTTGGTCCTCTGCACAATTCATTACCCCACCCACAGGATCAGGATTACATAAGATTATGTGAATGAGCAAAAGAGAAAAATGGGGAATGAATTGTGCAGAATAATTTTCTAAAGATACATAATTTACACAGATGCATGACTCGGCTTCTACTGAAGAATGTTGGTGGTTTATGGAAAGAAACCCTGTTTATACAGGCACCCTGTTTGTAATCCAGGTCTAATAAATCCCCTGTGTTGGGCTGTAGGGACAGTTTCTCTTCAGGAATTGTTGCTAAATCCATATAATACAGTGGTACCTTGTATAAAGGAATTAATTCGTTCCAAATGAAATTATGTTAAGCAAATTTTCCTTTATACAAATTCCCATAGGAATGCATTGAAAATGGAGTAATCCCATTTTTATGTTGTACGGATTTCCCCATAGGCGGTTTTGTTAAGCAAATTTCCCCTATCTCCGGAACTTTTTATGTTGTACAAATTTTGTGTTATACAAGCTGTTTGTTATACAAGGGTTCACTGTATTTGGAATAGCAGCTATTAATGCTAGTGTTTTAGTGACCACTTAAGAAAACAATTAACCAACCATGAAACAACACAGGAAACAGCATCCACAAGAGATAGGTCAGCATGTAATTTCCATTACCCCTTCTGCAGATAACCTGAGTTTGTAATGCTTATTAATTTGTCTTGAAGATACTGACTCCTAATCCCTCCTTTTTATAGATTCCCTGAGTTGGTTGTGTGAAAAAATATGCTACCTGTTTTGGGATAGGTTTCAGTCTTTATGTTTTGCCAGTTTAATTAGATCTCTTTAGTTGTAATTAAATGGTGGGTTTTTATTTCCTGATTCCATACTGTTTGTGATTTTGCTCACTTGTTTTCTGTTTCCCTTCAGTCAGGTTTTTGTTGTCGACTGTTCAATTATTTAGAGCACAATTAGCTATAAATTATAACTTATTTCTTATAAATCAGAAGACTTGATTCAGATAGCAACAATATATTAGATTTTTCCCTCTGGCTTTTGCATAATTTCTCCCCCTCTGTAAAATGGATATGGGGGAGGGGTGGACACGGAGTTCAAACTTAAAATGACAAATGTTGTTGTGAATCAGATAAATGTCAATCACTTTCTTGGTGCTTGAAGTTCATTATCAATATATTGGCCTTCTTGGAAACAAGTAAAGGGCCTGAACTGAGCTGGAATGACTGTGTCTTAAATATAGACATCAAGATAGTCTCAGTCTTCAAGGAAGCATACATATCTTATAACAGGGCTGGTTTCTGCCTTATCACGGACGAGCAATATGCCAGTGTATGCCGTTTGTCTGCTCCCATGTGCCTTCTCCTCATGTGAGTGGCTAATCTAAGCAAAAAAAAGTTTACTAGGGTGTTATAATTTGAAATCATGGTTTCTTGCAACCTTTATAAGACAATAGTTTCTTTTTAAAACAATAATAAAATGTAATATGAAATAATATACAAAACCATAAAATACTGTAGTTATAAACCATTGAACTCCACATAGTAAACATATGAACTTGTATCAGCATGAGTGGCTGAGGGATTGCTAACAGAATCAGTATGATTATTACAATACTCAATAAAAGGAAGCCAGGTTTTATAAAATGATTCTGTATTGGAATTCTAGTACTCCAGTTGTGAGTGGGCCATGAGTATTCCCATCCAAACTAATTTCCATATCCTAAATTCCCAAGCATTCATGGATCACTTCTCGGCCTTGGCTAAGATCATGCATAGTATCTGCTCGTGTAATAAGGAATTACAAGAGTAATAAGAAAAGATTCTTAAGCCAAAAACAAGTTTTTCTTTATAGAATTCTGGAAGAAACCAGAGCCCACTGTCTGAAATCCTCTTGGTGTAGGTTCCATGGTGTAAGGCTGATGATGACATAATTAGCCAGGGCATTATTTATAATTTAGTAACACATTTCATCATTGAGAATCCGTTGGCTCTTCCGGATAAGGAGGGGAAAGTCGTTAAGCACCAAGTCCGTGGTGAAATATTGGAAAACACAACTATGTGAGCCACACAGCCAACTCTGCGTCATTGAAATTAGCCTTCTGCCTTTGGTGCAAGACTGTGTCTGTCATTAGTATGTTATATAAGATTCAGCTGCCAATCTAATTGGTTTCAACACGTGGAACGTGAGGAGGCATCACCTTATCACTCACTCCTGACAGCAAAATATCTGGGATGAGCTCTGACTACCTGATAATCAAAATGCTGAGTAATTATAGGATAAACCTGACAGGAAATTGAGCACAGTAAATTGAGAACGTAATGGGTGGCCGCTGGGCTGTGTCCCACTGAGCTCAGTCCTCTCTAAACACAGAAAGGGCATTCAGTATCAGCACTTGCAATCGGCAGGCAGTATAAATTCCCTGGATAAACTTGCCCTGGCGTCGATACCAAGAAAGTGTCATGCTGTTTCTGCCTAGTCAGAAAAGCTGTTCTGCTCAGACACTGGCTAAAATGTGTGATTGTTCCAGAGTAGAAATTTGGAACTTCTAGTCTGCCGTCCACACCACCATCCAGTTCACAAGGCTCTTCCCCTGCTACCTCTGATCAGGGATACTGATGATCTCTGATCAGAGATAACATGGTTATTTTAAAATATTTTAAAATATTAAAATACATAAAACTGGACTGTGGTTTATTCACAGGTTTGCTATCAGAGAATTTAGATTCTCTGCATGTCAAATACTGTATGAAAGTTATTATTAGTGGATTTTTGTACACCCTTTTTGTCTGTCTCTGCTGACTATGATTTTTGACTTTAAAACGATACTATTTTTTTGGATTTTGCCTAGTTTTGAAAAATTACTTTCCCCCCTTTGCCTGTGTCATGAGTACTGAATAACAAAGATGCATGCAATTTCTTCACTAGTCGATGAGGCAGCCTGAGGTTTGTGCTAGAAAGAACACTTTTAAAAATGGTTGGGGTTTTTTTTGTTGTCGCTCATGTTTTATTATTTTTAAACTGAGTATGTGAAGGTCAGGTGCGGGCAGCCAAGTATTTAAGGGAGCGGGGGAGACAGACTTGTTTCCTTAAAAGGTTGCTTGTGCATTTTGAAACCAGGAAAAAGGTTCTTGCAAGCCATCCTGTCAATTAAAGCTGAGAATGTAACAATGTTTAGAGATTTGTTGCAATCCATGCCCTGTCTTATGATGGCTGCAAGGACAATTTATGTGGCTAGCTTTGTACATTTCTCAGAGTCTTATTACCGTACTAGAACAAGATTAACTGGATAGTTCCATGAGACCTGAAAGCAAACTATTCCGGAGTTGGCTTTTGCACTGTGTCTCCTGGAGGAAGAAAGGAAATTGCAGAACATACCCCTTTCAAGTGCTGATCCTGTGTGCCCGCATTGGTAGTTGTACATGTTTTCAGGGATGATTTCCTTTTCCACTTATGCAGATAGCTTTAAAAATCAGATGTTAAGTCTCACCAATAGGTTTTCCAGTTTATTCTGAAAGATATCTAAGAAGTACACCGTTTACATGGATGATATTGATGGCCTGGCTTAAACACATGGGTATGTAACACCCCCCCCAACTTTTCATTGGCAGTCCCCCCCAAAAAAAAATTACCTTTTAGTAATAATAATCTCAGAACTGCATAACCATACAGATAATCAGCTCCAGCCCCTGTCAAGGAGGCAAAGTGTGAAATCAAACTCACCACCTCTGCTCTGCATCCGGGGTCCTAAACCACTGAGCTGCTTTTGCTGTGATGAGAGTCAGGAGAAAAACCACAGCTTCAGGATTTCTGCTCTCAAGGTATGAATGGAGTACTGTAATTGTAAATATTTTGGAAAGTTTTCTTGTTTGTCCTCAAAAAATTCCAGAACTGCTAGAAACATGGATTTGCCCAAGTTAAATATTTGGATTGGTTCTATCTTGACATTGCTTCCCCGAGAACTCTGACAGTTCCGAATCGTATTGAAATTTTAGTACAGTAACGTCTGGTCATAGGCATTTGGTGGACTCTTAATGGATGAGTTGCCACATATATTGCAACTAATTGTTGGATTCTCTCCCCTGCCCTTACTTTGGCTATAAAGTAAGTAATTCTTCTGTTGTCCAGCAGGCTTCTCTCACTTCTTTCTTTTATATGGGCTGCCACACAGTTGTACACTTCCTGTTATGCAAGCAGTGTAAATTTGGGGAGCAAACTGACATAAATTAAGAAATCTTCATAACCATAATCTGTTACAACATACTGAGTTGCATGAGGGTGTGTAACAGGTAATGCCTGCATAGATTTCCTAATATGTGCAGTGTGCTACTATAAATTACACCTTTTGTGTAACTGTGAAACAGGATTTTGGTCAATATTTTCCTGATTGGCCAGGAACAGTAATGTGTCTCCGTGCACGTTGGTGCTTCTAGATAGCGTATTCGTAACAAACTTTCATGACCAGAATCTCTAAATTTGTAAGCAAATGATACATTAAATTCTTGCCCCTATCTCTCAGAAAAAGAATTAGGATTCACTTTACCTCTGCATCAGGTTCACGGAAATTTAAATTATTCCGTTATGTAAGGGCTGCCCTGAATGTTGCATGTAAAGTCAAGAAGAACCCTCCCGGCCACCAGGCACTTTTAAATTGTATTGGTTCCTACGCAGGCTGGCAGGGTTGCAAAGTATCATGGTTGTGGAGAAAAGCACTTTTACACCTCTCTACCACTTTCCTGAAGTTGATCACACTTAACATTTTTTTAAAACTTTTTAGTTTATGTATGATTATTTTGGGAACATTGTCTGTATCTTGCTGTATTGAGCTAACCACAGCATTTTCCAGAATGTTCAGCACTCTTTGACAGCAATCTTTTTTGACATCTTTTTGTTATTGCTCTGGCAAGTTCTCTGCACATCAAAACGTTTTATTTTAGTCTGTCAAGATAACAACATAACTTCAACACATAACTTGAAAACTGAAGTTGGCCCATTGTGTTCCAACCTGTTGAGAGCTCAAGGGACATTGTAGATCTTGTGATTATTTTGAACGTGGATAAGCTATTTTTCTTAAAAGGCAGCACTGGCTCACCTAAAAGAGCTGCACGACTCTTGAAATGCTGGTGAAAACCTTGTCAGTTCAACGCAACTTGGCATTTTTAATTGGCTGCGAAACCTGACTTACAAAACCTGGATTTCTGCTCTGGCAGCGTGTTGAATATTGCCAAACATAGCAGCTTCTCTGAGGCTTTGAGCAGATTGTGAGCTGGTGGCAGGTCAACCACGAGCCAATACTGCCTCTGAAGGCCATTTGCTAACTGCTGCTAAAATTTCAGAACCATTAGTATCCTTTAAAGAGCTGCTTTGAGCATGTCGGGGAGGCTGTCAGATTGGATTAGTAAAGACATGCCATCTGCACAGTGGCCCATAGTTCCTGCTAGCTGGAGTGTAATGTTTTCATAACTTCCAGTAATTATGAGCTTGCTCGGGGCTCCTCGATAAAGGCACTCTTGTCTCCCTCCATTTGCCATTGGTCATGGCGTGTGATCACAGTCAAACTTTGGGTTCTTTTCCTGCCCCCCCCCCGTGCCCCACCACCAGTATGTTCACAGGGATTACTCATTGTGACACCTTGAGATTCTGTGATGGCTCAAAGGGCTTAGGCTTGGTGCCACTCTGGAGTCAGGATGTAGAGAGGTTACTTGAATTGTGTGTGTGTGTGTGTGTGTGTGTGTGTGTGTGTGTGTGTGTGTGTGTGTGTGTGTGTGTGTGTGTGTGTGTGTGTGTGTGTGCGTGCCTCAAAAGGCTTGGTGATAGGTAGATTGAACCAGCATCCCAGAAAACTCTCTTTATTGTATTGTATTTTTTTCTGTTTATAGGTAGCCATTATGGAATCTGGATGTACAGTAAAATAAAAACCAGCAATGCACTTTTCAGCAGCAAACATAATATGAGATCTTCTTTTAAACTGTAGTGTGCAAAGCTTTTAGTGCCTAATATTGGGCCATCGCTTTAGGTTTTCAAACATGGTGGAGAGAACTTCCAATTGAACAAAGCAATAAATAAATTATAGACAAAGCTATCAGTCTCACCAGTAGTTCCATCTACACAATGGATGGAAACACTATCATAGCAGTGGGTCTACAATGACTATTTCTGCTGACAAGGAGAGACTGAGAGGGCATCTACACTATGAAGTTTGTCTGTGAAGATTCTCAGTCATCCAGGTGAGGTTATCTGGAAGTTGAGTCATGGCAACTGGACTTACTTTCTTGAGTTTGACAGTGCGTTATCTCAGATGGCTTTTCCTGCGCAATGGTTTACCATTGGGGTGCGGTCAGGAGTTATCTCCCTACAGGATGTACTTCCTCTTGCTACTTTAATGTGGCCTGGATCTTTTATTGATGATCTAGTTTGGCTTTCAAAAGCCTTTCAAGTTATGCCAGCATTGTTGTTGGGCTTCGACAGTTCTGTATTGGTTTTCTTTTATTTTGCGGTGGTTAAGGATGTTTTGTTTATTACTTAAATATATCTCTTTATGTTAAAGACTTGAAAAAAATTCTCTGCTACAATTTGAAATGCTTGCAGCTTCCATCTTAAAAAAAAAAGACTGTAATTCTTCATTAGGTGATGTGGGCAGAAAAGAGAAAATGCCTACTATCACCTTGGGTCTTCACTGTCATGGAAAAAGTTATTGACTGCCTCCTTTCATGTCATAACCTTTGTATTCCCGTATATCCGATGGACACCTCGGTATCAGCTCCATAACACACAAGGTTCTCTGCTTCCAAGCCATCCTCTGACACTAACGTCACCAAGGGAGGTGTTGGTTAGAGTCCAGATGAAGCCCATGATGTCTCAAATGGCATTGGAAACAATAAGTGGAAGCCCTTTGGGAACTGGTTGCAAGTCAAAACCCTGTTTATGGGGTAGATCTTTGGGGGGGGGGTAACTAGAACAAGAGAGCAGGTTCCCCTTTCTGGCTTTGTCTCAAGGCTTGCTGCTAGTTTGGAAAATGTGAATAAATCAAGTAGTGTGAAGAAGGCAGCTGAAGCTTCCAGCTGAACAAAGTGAACTTTTAGATTCAATTCATCAAAAGGCTGACTGCTGTTTATAAGTTATTAATAGAACTCCAAAGTTATTGTTGACATTTATAGGTTTTGTTTAGTTCCAGTGATACATGTAATTTGTCATGTGTATATTTTGCCTTCCCTCCAAATTGCCCCAGGCAGTATGCATGACAGTACTCCTCCACATTTTTACCTCTCTGCAGTAAGATCAGCTGAAAGTTGGTGATTGGAATGATGTATAGCCCAAATAATTATAGGCCAGTTTCTGTCTCTTATTGGTAAATTACATGCTTAAAATCTGTGCTATTGACTGAAGGTGAAAAATTTAGGTATTCAGATAGGGAACATCCACAGCAAATAACTGTATAGTTTTAGGTCCTTTGGTTAAGAAAAATTGCAGATTTCCAGATGAAGACTTCACTAGCTTTCATTATCTTAAATTTGCATTTAATTCATTCTCAAAGGAGAAACTTGGGGAAAAGTTATTTCAAGCCTTGACTGATAAAATGCTGCTTAAAAAAATAAAGAAAGATGAATGAAAAGGCTCTTTATTCAAATAACACATACTGTATGCAGTATGCTGTGGCTTCCAAGGATATGCTCTCTAGCCCTGATATGATAATTAAATCTTATGTCAAGGACGTGTCTGCCCTACAAAGCAGTCTGTCTTGTATTTTAATAAGTTATATATTATACAGTACAGTATATGATTGAGGAACTGCATCCTCTTACACTGCAGGTATTAAAACAGTAGTTCCCAACCTGGGGGTCAGGACCCCTTTGGGGGTCGAACGACCATTTCACAGGGGTCGCCATGAGCCAGTGAATAAAAAGGCACAAACGGCTTGGGTCTGGAGGAGGAAAGGGAGGAAGGGGGGAGAGTGAGTTACAGCTTGATACGTTGGAGGAGATGTCAGTCAATGGCACCGGAGACTGCAGTTGGCTGAGGGTGCCTGTAGAGGGAAGTTCTCTATGGCACCTGTGGCAGTAGCCTGACAAAGGGGGCTTCTGGCCTCTTCCAAGCAGGGCAAAGGGTCACCACAACATGAAGAACTGTATTAAAGGGTATCAGCATTAGGAAGGTTGAACTGCATTAAAAGATGGATTCTTCTTTAACGAGCTTGAAAATGTTATGTCAAAATTTAAGGCATTCATAATTTGCATCTATGGATAATATGTTGGTATACTTTAAATTGCTCTTTTCAAATCGTATAACCATTTAAAAATGGTCTCCGATGAGCAAAAAAAGTCTGCCAAATAATCCCCCCCAGTGGTGTTTCAAAGTACTGTACTGTAATGGCATTACCTATCACTTATATGTCCTCTTTTTTATCTCTTCAAAAACGGTTGAATGAAATTTTAGCCCTAAATTGATCGAACTCATTTGAATTGTTCATCAGAAAAGTAAGCTAGACCTGTATAGCAGTTTAGAAATACTGATGCAG
The DNA here is from genome assembly GCA_029282475.1 of Phrynocephalus forsythii. Classification (NCBI taxonomy): domain Eukaryota; kingdom Metazoa; phylum Chordata; class Lepidosauria; order Squamata; family Agamidae; genus Phrynocephalus; species Phrynocephalus forsythii. The sequence continues at coordinate 11,044,485 of JAPFRF010000004.1, forward strand.
AAGAGTAGTCATAAAGTAGTGGTGGCGAACCTTTGGCACTCCAGATGTTTTGGACCACAACTCCCCGAATTCCAAGCCTAGATTGCCAATGGCAAAGAACTGTGGGAGTTGTGGTCCAAAATATCTTGAGTGCCGAAGGTTCGCCACCACTGTCATAAAGGATGTGGCGTTTAGTCCGTTTTAAAATGATGTGGAGCCAGCACTTTCTATGCAGAACAGGCCACTAGAAGAACTAATTCAATATACTCCAGGACCACTAATTGAAGGCCTACATTTGAACTAGGCATAAGAAATCATAAGCTTCTAGTAATACCTTGGTCTAAGAGCCATAAAATATATACTAGTGCACTTAGGAGTTTTCTGACCTTTGTGCTTGTGCCTGTACAGCCAAAGGTAAGACTGTTCCTACACATTATTTTTAAATAATGCATTGTCATTCCAAAATGATGAGTGCAATGATTAATATTATTTACAACAACAGCTGCTGAAATCCTGCTGTCTAGCTTTCTGTGAACAATGTGAAGCTGTAGAAATGGTATGGAAAAAAACTGTGGCAGGGTAGGAGCACCATTCATGAAGCCGTTCCATATGCATGCCACGCAACCGTTGTGATGGCAAGTGCATGATTGATTGCACAATCAAATCGCAGGATTGTTATTCATAATAAAGTAGGGTTGAGACACGGCCTTATTTGGGGGTTTGGGGGGGTTGGTTTTTTTGTTTTGTTTTGTTTTTTTGAAAATCCTAAATGTGCCTTCTAATAAAGCCAAGATCTCAGTCTTAACTATAAGACTTGTTACACAAGGCATATGGGTTTTAAACAGACACCTCATAAAGAGATAAGACTAAAGTACCTCTGTATCATATTTTAGTCTTTGTTGCCTTGATCAAGGCAATTCTGTCCTTTTGTCTTTCAGGTCTTTTGTGTTAAATCCTGGACCCTGACACAAATTGTGGGTAATAGAGGACATTTTAAATTTCAGATAGGTCTGTCAATTTAGTTTATTTCTTATTCTCATTCCATTCTGACTCGTTTTCCCATGGTGACTAGAGATCCAGCTCTTGTAGCTTTGATTTTAGTTTATCTATGGGTTTTTTTTAAAAAATAAGATATTTAGGGATTTTTGGTGAGGGTGATCCATCTCAGTTAGGCTCAGCTCTCAGGCTTCCAAAAGGGAGATGAGGCTGACCAGTCTGTCAATAAGAGGAAACTAAATGTGGCGCTCCTGAGGCTTCCGGTAGCAAACAATACACACTATCGTTGATCCCCACAGTGTTGGACAAATTCCATCCAGTCTTCACAATGTTGTTTTTGGACAATGGGCTCAAGGATGTAATGACAATGACATCTTGACTCCAGCTTTTTCTGGAGGCTGCAAATTCTCTAGTCTAGATTCAATTCTAGATTCAGCTATGTTTCAGGGGTGATGAGAATTTGAAGAAAGCTTTGTTCGCATTGGTATATACTTGAGGAGCTAGACAGAGGGTATGCACCTAGGTTACCAATACTGGAACCCTCAGCAGCTTTCAATCTCATTGACCAAAGACGCCTTCTTAATCAACTAGCTGTGTTGGGCTTTGGTAGTCCACTTTCATAGTGGTTCTACTTTTGGGCACGGTTTGGGACAATCTCTCTTTGTCTTTGTCTTTAACTTCACCTCCCAGGCCCAAAATGGAGAAGCATACAGTATTTGCATCTGTATACCTTATATATGAGTGATAATTCACGTTGGTTAGCTATCCAACCCTTTCCATAGTTAAACCTAATGAATATAGATTACAGTAAGTCCTTTGTCTGGTCATCCTGATTACCTCTTCTGTTGGTGAGATCCTATGGGGCGGCAGATCTCTAGTGTTTAAATCTCCAATCATTTAGCATGGGTTAGCAAGCATATGCTGCCTAGATGCCCTAAGCACATCTGATCTCGCCTGATTTCGGAAGCTAAGCAAGGTCAGCCTTGGTTAGTACTTGGATGGGCGACCACCAGGGAATACCAGGTGCTGTAGGCACCTGGAGTAGGAACTGGCAAACACTCCAGTATTCCTGCCAAGAAAACTCCATGGACATGGAGTCACAAAGAGTCAGTCATGACTGTAACGACACAACACACACAGCAAGCATATACTAGGAAGGGAGCACTATTTTGCCTGGTTTTTTTATCCCTTTCACTAAATCTGTTCTTTTCTATTTGGAAATGAGGATCTAGCATGAAACTGGGATATCCCTAAGAGAATGAGTCTCGTTTGCAGAACTGCAAACCTGATGGCTCAGTTTACATATTGGGTTTAACCAAGAGGTAGAAGCAAGCAGATGTTGATCAGGGCTGCTTGCTACTCTTCAAAGGTAATAAATGGCTTTAGCACTGACGTTGCCTTCACCCAGAATGAGAGGAAGAAAGGGGGTGATAATCTACCAATCAGGAATGTGCTTCATTTTAAGGCCCTTATGTTTTCAGGTTTCCTTATACAGTACCTTATAGTCCTGGAAGGACAGTTTCAGAGAGTAGAACTGGACACAGTGCCATTTTTGGGACTTGTACTGCCGCATTCCCCCTATTTAAAATGTTCTCTTTTTGTTATTTATGGATATTTTTATGATTAGCCCCAGTGGGGCATAAAATGCAACCAGTTCAGTATAACTATTTGAAGAATGAAAAATCTGTAACATTCATCTAGCCACCTTTACCAGATACTATCTGGGAGGTGAACTGATACTGACTTCGGAATGCTTGATAGTCATAATGAGCTACCCCTGAAACTTCAGTCCACATTGTATTATTCTCTTGTTTGGATAGCTAGCTACTTGAGCCTCATAGCAGTCTTTGATGACTTAATCTTCATTGCTGCTAACAAATATAATTTCTTCCAAAACACAGTCTGGGAATTTGCTGAAGCAGGTGTTGATAGATCTGCCCATGTTCATGTCACAGAAGTATTTGTCTACCAGGCTGGCACTATTCAGATGGCATGGGGTAGCTGTGTTTTGACAGACATTGCCTCAAATAATCTACACAGAGTATATGTCAACTATACATGAACTCCAGGTTCTACCACAGTAGAGCCTGTATCTGCCTCAACCCTTCTATCTCTAAACATTCTGAAAATTCTCTCCCATGATATGTTGAACTAAAAAAAAAAAAACCCCATGATGTACAGTTTGTCAAATGAAAATAATTTTGTGCTATAGAGTTGTTCTAAGATTTTAAAGAAATGACTCATCTTGAAAAGCATTTTCAGAAACTAAAATGGCTGCCATGAAGTACCAGCCATGGAGTTAAGCCTTGCAGGATTTTGGAGGTGGGGGCACTCTGACCCTGCTGGGAAGCCTAATTTGTATATCTCAACAAGTCAGGCTGGGCTTCAGTTTAACAGGGGAAAAGTATTTGTGTGAGAAAGAGGTTCCTGAATTTACCACAGACCACCAGTAAGTAAACATTTAAAAAGGCTTCCCCTCACCCCACACTGTTTAAAACAGTGCTGTGTTTACTGAACATATTACCGAGACCTGTATTTATTGTAATAAGGGGCTATAATGATCATTAGTATTATCTTCCCCTCACATATACATTACTAATAAAAATAATTTATAATACCCATTATTATAGCTGGAGATGGAAAATGGTGTCTGCTTAGCAGGTGTTGGACTTGATAATTCATAGGGTCCCTTCCAGCCCTACTGTTCTAAGATGATGATTGATGATGATTAGTTTATAACATTGAAGGTTAACTACTTTTGTTCTACTCATAAACCACTAGGTGGCTGTCATTATTTGCTGCGTGTATCCAAATTATAGACAGGCATTTTAATTGGGGTCTTCTGGTTTCTGATGTTTTCTCATTGCACTTCAGGCCTGTAGCCTCAAGAAGACTGAAATAAATAGATATGGGGTGGGGATGAGGGAAGTAAGTCTTTCAAAGGAGATTGTTGTAAATGCACGAAGAGAGCACTCATGCCATATGGAGGCAACCACAATCCCAATGTCCTTGATCTTTCTGACTGTCAAATATTCAATGCGATGATTTGCAGGGCAATTCAATTTAATATGCTTTGAGGCCTTCCCTTAGATTCTGAATGCATGTCTTCTAAGCATGGGAAGCATATGAAGAAGCAGGAGAAAAATATTTTGCAACCTCTCAGACATTAAGAGGAACAAAAATGCTGGCCCCACCACATAAAGGGACGTAGGTAGGGATGGTGCACACCACCTCATGCCCCCTACACAGTCTTTGTCTTTAGCAATTCAGCTGAGTAACTACATAGAGTGATTTCTTTTGTGAGATTTTTGATTCTCAGTGCTTTGATTTGATTAAAGCTTTTATTTTGGAGGGGCTACTTCTAATCAGGTCCACAGGTTAAGTTAGTGCTGGTGTTGCTGTTCTAACAGTAAAGATGGAATAATAAGAAATAATTATTATATTATTTCCTTTGGTGTATGAACAAGGCAGTGAATGAATGAATGAATGAAATTTTATTTACGGTCAACAACCAAAAACCAAAAAATGAAATCATAGAAATAAGAACGATCAAATATGCATTCCAATAGACAGCACATGAATCAAGCCTTATTACATGATATATCATAAAAACAATTTTAAATACAATTTAAAATACAGTTTAAAATTTATTCTGGTCCGAAATAAAAGTAGTCAATAGCTACGATACAAACTGTCATCAGTTACTACAAATACTATGTGTCTTTATCCTATTTAAAATTTGTTTACGAACCCTTATTGCAGCAGCACAGAATTCGGCAACTTGCCTAGTTACCTGGTAAGTGTTATCAGAAAAGAGCAACTGTATATAGAATTCTATTGACCTCCCAGGATATTTGCCTATAATTGGGGAGATAATCTCCTTGCGTAGATCTTGATAATAGGTGCAGAATAGAAGCACATGTTCTACACTTTCCAATTGGTCATTGGCACATGGGCAATTTCGATCTGAAAAAGGTAAACCTTGAAACCTCCCCTCCAGTAGCTTGGAGGGAAGGACATTTAATCTAGCCAGAGTAAAGGCCCTCCTGGAGACAGGAGATATGAGCATATCCAGATACGGGGAGGCAATAAATGTTGATTTCTTAAGAAATTCCATTTTCCCCAACTGGGCAACATGTTTCTGCAATTCTATATCTCTGATTCGTAATTTTACCTCATTCATGGCTTTACAAAAACCCAATGTTTGGAGGGTACAAGGAGAATATCCTAAGTTATGTATAACTTTTATTATCTGTTTTTTCCATTCAGACTGAAAAGTATCCAACAAAAGCAAGGGAGTTAAGCCCTCTGAAAGGAAAATAAGTTTAAGCCAGTACTTAACCATGAGAAATTTGGCTTGTGCTTCAATGGGAATAAGCCCAACCTCTAAATGAAGTAAAGTGTTGGAGACACATGTAGGAATGCCCAAAATGGCTCTTGCAAATCTGGTTTGAACAGTCTCCAGAGGTCTCAAATTAGCATATCCGAACAGCTGTGAGCCATAAAGCATTTGGGTAATGATTTTGGCCCTGAAAACTTGTAAAGTAGAGGGAACATGTTTTCCCCCAGTCGAATTAAAGAATCTGCTAATGGCTTTGTGCTCTCATTGCAGCACAGCTTATATGCATGGACCAAGCACCAGATGACTGAAATGTTATACCTAGGTACTTATACTGCTGGACCTGTTCAATTGGGTGACCATTAAGGGACCATTTATGCTTAATTCTCCTCCTGCCAAAAACCATTATTTTGGTTTTAGTATAATTAATTTCTAAACATTCCTGAGTACAGTATGAGGAGAAAGCTCTCAGGAGCCTTCTAAACCCAACACACGAGGTTGACAAAAGCACAGCATCATCTGCATACAGAAGTAGAAATTGGGCAAGATGCCAGCTTGGGTGGGTGAAAATCTACATTGGATAAACTCTCAACAATACCATTAATATATAGATTAAATAAGGTTGGGGCTAAGATACATCCTTGCTTCACACCCTTATGTACAGGAACTGGGTTAGATAGGATCCTATCAGAATTACAAAGAACCTGTAAATAGGAATTCTCATGTAAAAGACGGATTAATAAAAGAAGTTACTTGTCAATATTCATAGAGTGCAGTTTTAACCATAATATGTCTCTAGAAATAGAGTCAAATGCGGATTTAAAGTCTATGAAAGCAGCATAGAGAATCCCACCTTTGGGGGCTGAGTATTTACTAGCTAAATGATGAAGAACATGGCACTGAACAATTGTGGATTTCCCTTGCCTAAAACCTGACTGTTCTTCTACAAGAATATTCTCTACCCGTAACCAATCTTCTATTTTTTCCAACAGATGCCTTGCATATAATTTACTGATGGTACTTAATAAACTGATAGGACGATAATTGGCAGGATCCCTTCTATTTCCTTTTAAAAAAATGGGACAACAATAGCTAATCCCCAGTCCTTTGGTATACAAGCTGTTCTATCAATCCAGGTAAACAGAGCAGCTAGTATAGGAGCCCACCATTCGGCATTTGCTTTAATAAGATCCGATGGAATATAGTCAGGCGCTGGGGCTTTACCTGGTTTTAAACGATCAATTAACATGAGTACTTCCTGTTTAGTGACTGGAGGCCACTCTGAGAGGTCTTCTAGTTCAGTTTGGAAGGCACAAGTACAAGACGATTGAGCCGCATAGTGCCTGCCAAAATATTCTTCCCATACTGTCGTCTGATTTAGGAATAAAAGTTAAAGTTCCCCCAGAATGAAGCGGAGTCTCTCAAATGGGCAGCAGTTAACAAGCATTGCCAGGCCTTCCTCTGTGCTTGTAGTTTCTTAGTTTTAATCAAGGATTTATACCTTTTTTTGCACTGATACCAATTTTCTGGGATTCTCCCAAGATTCTGATTCTTATAGTCTCTATAGGTCTCCAGTAGCTCATTCTTTAATGCTCTACATTCTGAATCAAACCAGTGCTTTAAACAGGTGGTATGAGGAAATAAGGTACCAGATTTATTACAAGTTAAATGGGGTTGCAATGACTCTACCAGATTAGAATATGTATTTAGGGCTTGTTTTGCTGATCTCGCTGTGGTAATAAGATTTCTAAAATGCATATAAGGGTTGGTGGCTAATAGATTCCTTGTACAGGCCGACTGCTTATCAGTCCACCTTATTCTAACCTTTCTTATATCAGCTGCTATAGATACAATTGGAGCACACTCTGCTACCACATTATATTGATTATAATTCAGCTTAATCATCAGGGTAAATGATCACTTTCACCCCAATATTTTATCTCAAACTCTAGAATGGAATCAGCCAAATCCCTTGAAATCAGCACATAATCTATTATTGAGGCTCCTAATGAAGAAATAAAGGTAAACTCTCCCGGTCTATTCCCATTAATACTTCCATTTAAAATAACTAGTTCTAAGTTAAAAACCATCTTCATAAAACACAGACCAGAATAATTAATACCACAATCTTTAAATTGTCTCTGATAAAATTTAGGATGAAAAAAGGATTCAGGAAATGACATATTAAAACGATTAAAAAATGCAACATTGCTACTTCCAATCCTCGCATTGCAGTCCCCAGCAATTATAATAGAGGCTCCAGGGAATAACTTTAAAACTTGCTCAATGAACTCTTCCAGCTGGATCCACAAGGCTTCCGCTAGCTCATAAGATCATTGAAAGGGAGCATAAATGTTAACAAGCAATATTATGGATCCAGCAATTTTTAACACCAGTGCAGTGGCTATATTATTTAAAGAATCCCATGACAACACAGTGGCCTGTAGCTTTGTGGACAAGAATGTAACTAACCCCCCCCATGGCTCTTCCACCCCTAGAGCTCGGTAAGGCATTTAAAAAGTATGCCTCATATCCATTCAGCATTGGAGCATCCAGAGCCCATGTTTCCTGTAACAGTATAATTTCAAAATCCCCTAGGAATTCCATGATCTCAGGATCTGATGCTTTAGAGTGCCAGCCTGCAATGTTCCATGATATACAGTTAAGTACAGATCTATTTTGCTGTAAGGAAGGATCTGCAGTAGTGTTAACAATAAAATCAGAATGACAGAAAGCCCTCTCTGAATCAGCTTTGTCTCTTTCACCCAGTACAAGAGAATGAGCATTATCAGAGATTTTCCCACTCTCAGCATGCATCAGGCACAGTTGATCGTATGGCTCCTCAGGCGAGGCATCCTTCATCCTGTCAAACAAAATGATGATCATATCTTAAATCAGATGCCTTATTCAGTTGGCCATAAGAGGGTTCCTGTCTTGTAAACTGATTACGCCATCTGCTGCCCCTAGTGTTATATCTTTTGTTAAAAATCCTTGTCCTTATTATAACAGGAATGGGGTAGCCTTCTGGCCTATCAGTAATTTCAGGAAGTTGAGTAGGCTGTGAGTCCTTATAGGGTTGCCACTGTTGAGTACCTCTAACATCCGAACAAGACCTTGGTCTACATAAAGCATGAGTTAGAGACAAATTATCAGGCTTCCTCATCTGTTTGAAGCTGGTGTCCATGTGATAATTTGAAGACTCAGCCTTTACACGAGCGGGCAGTTGAGCATCTTTAGGCTGGATAATGTCATTGTTGGAAGTACTTTTTGTAGTAGGTGCTGAGGCTTCTAATAACTTGAAAAAAGGTTTAAAGTTCAATTTCCCCCTTCTTCTTCCATTCTTTGATACTGGTTTCCATGGCTGCTTCTTCTTCTTCTTCTTCTTCTTCTTCTTCTTCTTCTTCTTCTTCTTCTTCTTCTTCTTCTTCTTCTTCTTCTTCTTCTTCTTCTTCTTCTTCATGTGTTTGGATTGTGCTTTCTCTCTTAAATTTGTAGGTAGCTCCTGTTCTTGTGCCTCTTTGTTTGAGTTGACAGCAGTACATGATGGGATAGGACAGTCTGTTGGATTAGATATAGTGGGAGCAGAGGTTTCTGAAGCCACAGGCTGTGGACCTACACATAGAAGTAATTCCTCCAGGGAGAGTTTCCCAATTCTATCAATAGTTCCTGGGGATAAGCTGTAATAATTAGTCATATCTCTCTCTGGTTGTGATATTACTTCCTGGCCGTGTTTCAGCAGATCACTCTTGTTCACTGACAAGGATGACTTAAATTCCTTCATATGGCCTTCTATCGAGAAAACTAATTGTTTTAGCTCTCTTAATATATCTCTGATTTCTGGTAACAGAGCTTTTAATCCATAGCTATCCGGGTCCTCTGGCATAGACAAATTAGTATGATTAGGAGGTAACAGTTTAGTTGGATCGACATGAGTCAACTCTTTTTGCAGTTAATGTAGGATTTGCAGAGACAGGTGTTATCACACTTTCACAGTTTACCACCTCAGTCCCAAAAAAAGCTCATCTCATTTTGAGGAGCCAAGTTACTCATTCTCAAGGATGAATCAGGGTTGAAGTCCAGCATTTTTAGGTTGCCAAAATCTATATCAACTGTACTGTTTAATAGATTGCAAGTTGTCTGATGCTCCTCCAAGAGATGGTTACTCATTGCTAGACTATCAGGCAAGTCGAGAGGAAGAGACTTTGTTGTCTTTGGGCTACTTAAAAGAGTTTGACAAGGTGACAGAAACTCAGTCAGCTTGGTTTGTCTCAGCCTCCTAGTAGCAGCTTTGTAAGTCTTAACTGGAGCACAAAATTTGGAGGACAGTGAGTAGCCACGAGAGGAAGGAGGTATATTAAAAGAAGGCATTTCAATGTTAGGAGACTCTAGTAGATGTGAAGACTTGCTGTTAAGTGTATCACTATTAGATTTGTTAGTCCTTAAATCCAAGATGGGAATAATTGTTATCTGGATATTACATTGTAAGCTCTTAAGCACAGGTGGAGATATGGTAAGATCGAGAACTTCCAACATTCTATCAAGAGCTGAGTTTCCCAGGTAAGTTGGCAGTCCTTTTGCTAAGGGTTGGTGCTAGGCAGATCATCTGAGTTTAATGTTAATGAGATTGTAACAAGGGCAGGTAAAGGTAAAGGTAAAGGTAAAGGTAAAGGTTCCCCCCGCACATGCGTGCTAGTCGTGTCCGACTCTAGGGGCGGTGCTCATCTCCGTATTCAAGCCAAAGAGCCAGTGTTGTGCAAGTCCATGGCTGCAAGGAAACACTGTTTTATCTTCCCGCTTTTTACAGCGGTACTTATTTATCTACTTGCATTCACATGCTTTTGAACTGCTAGTTTGGCAGTAGCTGGGGTTATCAGTGGGAGCTCACTCCACTGCGTGGCACCCGGGATTCGAACCGCTGAGCTGCCGACTTTGCAGCTGACAATTTTTGCAAGCCTTAGTCCACTGAGCAGATCAACCAGTTAAAAGGAATTTTTTTGCAGATAGTCTGGACATATCTGTTAGAAACTACATAGCAGGAAATTCCACAGGATAACTCTTGTGATAATACTTACTTGCAAGGGTGAACCATGTTTGATAACTCAGAAGGACATGTTACGTTCCCATCTCTGTTTTGGTTTGACAGTTTCTTGTCTGCCACCTTGTTTGTGCTGTATGTCTATGTATATGTGTATTATTGACTGTAAAAGGGTGAAGTTCTCACTCTGGTCCACCTCATTACATTCAGCCTCAATCCACCTCCTAATTGGTTGTTTGTACTTCATTTACATTCACTCTGGATCCACCACCTGATTGTTTGGTTGGTTGTGTTTCATCTGGATCCACCTCCTGATTGGTTGTTTGTACTTCATCTACATTCACTCTGGATCCACCACCTGACTGGTTGTTACTTGCAGGGCTGGCTATATAAGCAGCCCAGCCAGGCTGGTGTGTCTGTGTGTGTGTTCCTACCAATAAAGAGCTGTTCATTGTCTGTGTCAACTCCATTGTTCACTCCCACTATGCAACACTATGCAACAGAGACACAACTTAGGGACTGAACTACTAAGTGAAATAACTAGAGCTGGCTTCCAGAACTAAGGCACGTCTGCCATCCTACTGCCACCTCACCAGGAAGCATAGCTTCACTCCTACCTCTCTCACCATACGATCCAGCTGCTGAATCCTGGCATTCATACCTCGCCCATTTCGAGTGCTACCTGGAGGTGAACGAGTTCACCCTGCCGGCATTCTGGAGGGCATTAAAGACCTTGCTCTTCCGTGAGGCCTTCGGTGACCTAGTTTAGGGTGGTTTTTTTTTTTTTTTGTCTGCCATCTACGAGTATAACCTGCTATTTGCAGTTCATGCCAGGGTTCTATGCTTTTAACATTGTTTGTCTATTGTAGTATTTAGTTGTGTGTTGTCTGGTTGACTGAATTTGATTCAGCTTATTGTGAAGCGCCCAGCGTTCCTTCGGGAAGATGGGCGGTATAGAAGTCCCATAAATAAATAAATAAATAAATAAATGTCCTGAACAATAGAAAGAGAGCCTTCTTCCTCAGCCTCTGTGGATTTGATGTGTTCCGAGACAGCCCAAGCTCTGGTTGCACAGTTGGCAGTTCAAGCAGTACCATGGGACGTGCTATAGGAGAAACTGAAGGCCCACTATGCACAAAAACCCTCAAAGATAGCTTCCCATGATGCATTCCGTCACCGGAATCAAGCTGAAGGGGAGCCAATCAACACAAATGTAGCTGCTCTACGGAAGGCTGCCTTACACTGTGAATGTAGGGATCTGGGTGATGCCCTGTTGGAGCAAATCGTTTGTGGGGTGATAGATTAAAGGCTACAATGTAGACTCCTGAACAAAGCAGACCTCACCCTCAAACAAGCCATCATGGAGGCACAGGCGACAGAGGCAGCAAAGCTCTCTACACAGAAGATCCAAAAGGCAAACAGCCCACCAATGCCAAGAAACCCAAGCTCTGTCCACCACGGTGAGATCAGTGACTCGGAGTCCTCCGCCAGCGAGGAAGATGAGATATGTTGGATGAAATCATCACCGGGCCAGAGTAAAAGAGACGCAAAAGTCCAACCAGTGTGTGCTGGATTGGCAGCAACCACGCAAGATCAAGTTGCAACTTTAAAGATGCTATCTTCTGGCACTGCTCGAAAAAGGGACACTTGGCAAGGGTCTGCCGCTCCTCTAAGCCACCAGACATGTCCCCTTCAGCACACTACAAGAAGGGTTCACCAAGATTCACCAACGAGGAATGCTACGCCGTTTCCAAGTGTAGGTGCTCTAGGGAGGTGCCAACTAGGATTGGTCAAGCTGATGTCCCATCAGCCCGCAAGCTACGCGTCACAGTGCAAATTGAGGGGGCACACTGCAATATGAAAATAGGCACGGGGTCAGCTATGTCAATCATTTCATGGAGCACAATCAAAAGACTGGATCCCAGACTCTCTAAGAAGCAGCTTGACCCACACCACATTCACCCGAGAGATTACCAGGGAAACAGCATCCCAATTGTGGGCACTGGTCAGTTCCAGGTTGCATTTAAAGAATTCAACGGCCCACTGCGACTTGTGATTGTTGAGGGACCTCGCCCCAGCCTCATGGGTCTTGAATGGATTGCACCTCTGGGACTGGAGGTAACGGGTTCATAGCATTGCAGATCCATACATGGATGGCCTACTCAATGAATTCCCTGATGTATTTGACGCTGCCTTGGGGCAGTACACAGGGACTCCTATTTCCTTCAACTTGGATCCCCTCATTGCCCCAATCCACCTGAAACCACACCGGGTTCCCTTCGCTCTAAAATCTAAGGTAGAAGAGCAGATGGACAAAGTGTTGTCGAGCCTGTTGATCATGCAAAGGGAAACACCGATTGTCACACCCATTAAGCTTGATGGATCGGTGCACATTTGTGCTGACTACACGTGCACAATCAACAAAGCCAGTCAGCACCACAGTTATCCCGTTCTGGTTGTAAGCCATCTGCTCCATCCATGATTTAAGTCCAAGTTTCTAGTCCAGATAACAGAACCAAGAAGACCTTTTGTCCAGTGCAACTGATCTGGGGTTAATGATGAAGAAATGGCTCAAATTCTCTCCAAGGCAACAATTAAGGCATGGGTTAATCTTAACCATCAAAGTTAATCTGAGTGGCTGATGTTAACTAAACAAAAGTTAGCTAAAGACCCTATTTATGTTTGAATAAGGCTTGCATTGGTTGCTGTGGCAGATGAATGACATGCCAGAGCACTTATCAGTTGCATAGCTGAAAATGTGACTGGGCACACAAGTGGTGGTGTGGCATGAGCCTGTGGATTAGCTGTTGCAAGCTGTGCAAGCCTTACACAAACACCGGGTTCTTCTCATAGTGTAATACTCTAACACTGTAGTTTATCCAAATGTCGAATTCTTGTAGGCTCAGATAATACGTTGTAATTTTACAACAATTTTACTGATCCATTGGTTGTAAGATTAACCAAAGGGCTGAGCTGGAAAAAGCAAATCTTGTTTGAAAGTGTCGGTCATATGTGGTTCACAGACACTTAGTGTAAATATATTTGTTTGTAAATGGATTTCTGGTGATGTTATGTGTGACGTCCATGAGATGAGGTTTTGGTGTAATCTCAAGGGAGTATTGGAGCAGATGTGTAACTGTTCTGTGAAGATTTTTCCAGGGAGCAGAAACTGGCTCAAATCAAGAGCTGTATCTAATAATATGATTGTGCTGTCAAAATATCTGCTTTCTGTTGTGTGTCATGTCCTTGTAGAACATTGGCGATCAGTAGTCTAAACTGGTTTCTATCTAAAGCTATTCTAAATAGAGCAGCTGTGCTCACTGCAGTCCATTGGCTTAAGTTCTTAAGCCAGAATGTTCTTCTATGCCCTGGGCCACACTTCCCATTAATTTTTCCTTGAAGCATAACCTGCAGCAGTTGGTATTTCTTATTGCACATTATGTGTCCGAAATATTGCAATTTTTCTCTCTCTATGGTATTGAGGATTTCTAGCTTTTTTATTCATGTGCTGTAATACAGCCACATTAACAACTCTGGCTATCCAAGGTATCTTCAGAATTCGTTTATACGTCTACATATCGAATGCTTCCAGCTTCCTGCATAATATGTCTGTAGTAAGGGTCCAAGTTTCAACACCATAGAGAAGTATACTGAATACATAGGATTGAAGTATTCAAGTACAAAGTCTGATAGATAAGTCCTGATTTGTCAAGACTTTTCTCATTTTCTGGAAGGAATTTCTAGCTTGTTCAATGGATTTTGCATGAATGATCCCAGCTATCCTTGACATAGCACCCCAAATACTTATACTCTCTCAATTATATCATTGCCAATCTTGAGAAGTTTTTGTGAACCTTTTTTTTTACTGATAACCTTCCATTTTGTCTTCTCCATGTTACATAAGAACATAAGAAGAGCCATGCTGGATCAGGCCAACGGCCCATCTAGTCCAGCTTCCTGTATCTCACAGTGGCCCCAACCGATGCATTTGGGAGTGCATGAGACTAGATATCTGTCTCCTGATAGCACTCCTCTGCATGTTAAACCGCAATCCCATGGCACTGTTGTCTGCAGCAACAGAAACAAATAATCCTTGTAAATCTGCCAGACTTGTTGCAAGCAGGACAGTGTCATCAGCATATTTTATTAACAAGAACTCCATTCACCTTCACACCTTGTTTCTTTTCTTCACGAGCATGCAGGAAAATTCTTTCTGAAAAGATATTTTAAAAGTAAAGGTGAGAGAATACAATGCAGGATGCCCAGGGAAAATAATGCTGGTGTTGGTTAACTTTCTGAACTTTGAATAAGAGATTTTATATTGGTTACAGAATTATGCATGCTGCTTATTGCCTTTCCTTGCAGACTCTCTTCAAAATTTGGAATCAAATTCTTCTAAAGCTCAAATAGATTACTTTTGTGAGTCTCTGCAGTGATATATAAAAGTCAGGATATGCTTTTAAAAATGAATGAAACCTATTTCAAGATGTTTTCTTTCCTCTACAAGAAATCATATAGACATATGTTTTCACCCATATGTATACCTGCGATAAATTCACTCCCCACACCAACCCATGAGTGCTTAGTGTGATGAAAGGGAGTAAAAATATTCAGAAATATTTTGTACTTTCAAAGCCACATTCAGTTTTGGACTGAACATCAGTTTTTGTTTAGTTCTCAAGTAAACAGATGCTTCTGAAAGACAATTTGCTTATTATGGACAATTCCTTGGCTACAATAGCAACCTGGTTTTGGAATAAAAGAACAAATGCATTTTATTTTTCTTTGTCAATTTCCTTCTCTCAAAAGCCTTTATTTGTGCAATGGCTGTTTGATTTTGATTGTTAGCTCCTTAGGTAAGAGTCTCTTTTGTTATGCGCTATTCAAAGATTCCTCCCCCCCCCATTCAAAGGAAGAAATAGCAGGAATAAAACTGTGTTGGAAAGGGAAAAGTGATTCACACTATAAAGTTACTTATTAAGGAGATTACTAGAAAAGGATGTGTATTTACATCAGTCTAAAGCCAGAGAGAGATGCCAAAGCATCAGCTGATTTGTTGATGAATACTTTGAAGAGGGCTTGCGCTAATGTCCTTGAGCTATGCCTTTACTCCCTTTTAAATGAGGGTGGAATGGAATCAAGGTTTCTTTCCCTGGTTTTGCAAAGAGCTGGATCTATTTGCAGTAATTGTGAACAGGGCCTCTCTAGCTAGGCTGGGAAAGACATTAAGTGTCTTCAGGCGGCATGGCTGAGGACATTCTAGCATTCTAACACCAAAGTCTGCCTTTTACCAGGCTGGTTCAGGTTTTTTTTTTAGTAGCTGCCCTTGGCGCTCCTATTCCTGTGATTCGAAACAGAATCAAAAACACATTTTTCTTCCCTCCCCATTTATGAACAAAGTGCCCAAAAGGAAAGATTGAATGCATACAGCTGAGGCTTCTGTTCCATTTGGCTTTGTGAAACCAGTGGGTTTTTTTAAAAGAGCTGAAATGCTTTGAATAGGAATATTTTCCTAATAAATAAAGAGTGGACAAAAGCATGGGCAGAAAGGGAAGTCCAGTAGTGAGACCCCAACTCACTCACCGCCTTGTGCAATAGTTCTCCAAATGTTCTTGGAAACTCTCAGAAGCCATCACCATGAGTTGTGCTGGCCATAATTTCTGGGAGCCGTAGTCCAAGAACATCAGGGGACCCGTGACTGAGAACCACTGATGTAGGTCAGTAGTGGCAAACCTTCCGCACTCCAGATGTTTTGGACCACAATTCCCAGAATTCCAAGCCTATATTGCCAATGACAAAGGACTGTGGTAGTTGTGGTCCAAAACATCTGGAGTGCCAAAAGTTCACCATCATTGATCTAGGTCAACATAGTCTGGATGTACTGATATCCTTACAATATGGGGATGCCTTGCTCCCTCCAAGTGACAGCCAGAAGTGAGCTATGGAGCTGAGACATCCGGCCAATGTGCAGTAATGGTGCCTTCTAGCCATCAAAGTACTGTATTGTATTATGGCATAATGGGAGCCTTTTTATCAAGGTGGAGTCATAATTGGAATTTCGAAAAGAGATGAGTTTTTTTCACCACCTTCCTTCAAGCTCAGAAATTTTCAAAGACCTTCCTGTGAGAACACGGATGACTGACAACCAGTTATCCTGTGAATTGGCAGGCAGGGAGATAAACAAGATGAAAGAATACTTAGTAAAATTAAATATTTCTAAATCAGCAAGACCAGATGATACTCCCCACAAGGCCTCTAAAGGAACTAGCACAGGATACAATGGAACTTTGTTGTTGTTGTGTCAGTACAGTCATGACCGACTCTTCATGACCCCATGTCCATGGAATTTTCTTGGCAGGAATACTGGAGTGGTTTGCCAGTTCCTACTTCAGGTGCCTACAGCACCTGGGATTCCCTGCTGGTCGCCCATCCAAGTTCTAGCCAGGACTGATCCTGCTTAGCTTCCGAAATCAGGTGAGATCAGATGTGCTCAGGGCATCTAGGCATGCTAACAATGGAACTCCTAGCCACCAGTTTTGAATCCTCACAGATGACAAGTGAGACACCAGAGGGACAGAGAAAACCAATTTAAGTAATATGTCCAGTGATATAGGGTGCTTTTAAATGACCCCTAAGATCCGCTGGCCACTTAAATTCGGACCAGAGATCTTAGGGGCTTGTCACTCTTCCTGCTTCCCCACCCCTCCGCACTTCTTGGCTGCTGGCTGCATGAGGGGAGGGAGAAAAAAAAGGAAGAAAAGATCATGCCTCACCTCCGTTCTGGCTCTCCTTCTGGCTCTCGCTCTTGCGGGCAAGATTCCTGTCTCTGTAAAAGTAGCTCTTAAAGGGGCGGGAGCCAAAAAAACAACAAACAGAAGGGAGGAGAGCCCCGCACTCACTATCTTTACACCGCATCAAGGAATTTTCAGGACGGAAGAGCAGGTACTTGAAAGGTGCGCTGGGACGCGCTAAAGTGGGCGTGGTTGCACCTAATTTCCTGTAAACTCCGGAGCTGGTGGGTAAACATTTTTAAGCTCCGGAGCTGGGAGCCATTTGCCCCCAAGTTTAGGGGTCGTGTATGAATGCCCATAGTGGAGCAGGGACATGCAGACTATACCTCTGATCCATTTTTCACACCAGGCACAAAGAAATCCTCTGCCAGAGCAGTATTGGGAGTTTGGATTAAAAGTCTGGCCCTAGCACATGCTTTCATTATGAAGTATAGGGGGCACTGATTGGGGATGGCACATAATTTCAGTGCATTTCACTGTTAGTTGTTGTGAGTTTTTAGGGCTGTTTGGACGTGTTCTGGAAGTTTTTCTTCCTGATGTTTCGCCAGACTCTGTGGCTGGGACAAGGAACTCAGGGAACAACACGTTTCTTCCTGTGCTGAGAGAAACTCCTAGTTCCCTGAGCTCCTTTGCCCTCTGAAGATGCCAGCCACAGAGTCTGGTGAAATGTCAGGAAGAAAAACTTCCAAAAGATGACCAAACAGCCCGAAAAATTCACAACTATCAGATCCCGGCCGTGAAAGCCTTTGAGAATGCATTTCACTGTCTTGATGGAAATAGCTGTTTCAGACCACCCAAAGCTGGTTGGGAGATGACACACACATCACCTCTAAGTTGGAGAACTCACACATTTGTGAGGCTTGCAGGGTATTTCTAAGAAGCAGTGTGTTAGCGAAACAGTGTCCGCTTAAAAAATAATAAAAAGACCAAACATGTACAAAAAGATACTTACAAACATGCTTTAGTCAACTGAGGGGAAATATGTACATTTATAAATAAATGCACACAATAGGAAAAACATCACTTCCTGATACAATATTCATTCATCACAGGTGACTTCCCTTCCCACTGTTGCAGTTGCTAATGTTCAATTGTAGGCCATAAATTACACAGTCTGAAGACATCACATTACACATGGCATTGTGCATAAACATTACAGGGGACTGGAGGTGGAACTAAATGAGCTGCCCCTTGCTTTGGGGGCAACGTCCACTGGTGCTTTTGACTACCGGAACAGATATAGCTCAGTGAACAGGAGCATTTGGATGCAAGGGCCAGAAGTTAGAGAATAATCTGGCTTGCCCCAGGAGAGGGGCCAGCCAGATTATCCAGAGCAGTGGTTCTCAGCCTGTGGGTCCCCCGATGTTCCTGGACTGCAACTCTCAGAAGTCTTCATGACTAGCTGAGCTGGCCAGGATTTCTGGGAGTTGCAGTCCAGGAACATCTGGGGACCCACAGGTTGAGAACCACTGCTCCAGAGCATGTGTGGCTAAAAGGGGTTATGCGCCCTGACACTCATGCACCCTTGAGCACACTTCACTGTCCACAAACTCCAGGGAGAAGAGTACTCCTGAGTACTTCATATGTAGACGTTCCATGGAGTTGGAATCAACTTGCCAGAACAGGATTATTATTGTTAGACTAGAAATATATGATTTCTGAGAAGATGTACTATGCATTGTTTGCTGCCCGTTACCCTCTCTTTCAAGACAGAGCTTCTCCTTTTCCTTCAGTGAAGGGAAAAATGAAAAAAATGAACCAAGACACTGTGTAAAGGTAGGATACAAGCACTTTCAAATTCAGCTTTGGATGTTTTTCCCTTCCTCTCATCTCCACCTTGTTTCATCATTGAGAAATATAAGTTACAGCTTCCCCAAACAGAGACAGCTAACCCCTGCCACAAAGCTCTAAGAAATGCAAAAACATGTTCTAGGGTTCAGGTGCTGCATTATTTTTATGTTGGAGATCATGGATGGATCCCCGGGATCCACTATCATTTGCTATGTTAATAAGGTCTGATGGGAATTCTAATTCAACACTTACTTCCATAACACGTCCCCCATCCCTGTTTAACAGGATGTATATGTATGTACAGTATGTACATAAATTGTGTATGCACATGAATTGGTTTTGTTTCCTCATAGTTACTCCTTTTCTATGTATGAAATGTTGGTTTCACTTGAAGTTCTACAGGCTGTCTTCTTAAGCTTTGGTAAATATACTGAGTTGAACATTACAGTACTGTAGGATAGTAGTGAAAGCTTTCAGTTGCATGGAAAACTCCAAGGTAACGAACGACTCATACCGATGGCAAACAGTTGTCATGAAAAGTCACTTGCCCAGCCCCTTTTGTGTATTCATGTGCTGAGTGGCCCTTCATAGGCTTTCTCCTCGGGCTGCCGTGGAGAACGTGCGGGTTGCACACAGCCTTTGAGAAAGGCTTCAAAAGCAGGGGAGAGAGGCCGGCCGTAGCACATCTAAGGAAAGGCACAGCATCTGAGCGAAGAGACCCCCACTTTACTTCTGCTCAGCGCTCTGCACGAACCATTACCATGACAAAAGAGGATTATTGACTTTCATAGCCATGCTGCCTTTGATTCCGGGATCACTTTGATTCAGGGCAGCAGTCTTCACTTGCAACCACCGAGCAGGAGCCTGGGTCTCTCCGCCACCCCCCCCCACACACACACCCTCAGCTGACAAGGAAAGGGCCACAATGCAGAGACATCCATTTTACAAAGCAGCCTGTAGCATGCGTGGGTGTGGCAGGCCTAGGAAAGCATTCTCTCTCTCTCTCTCTCTCTCTCTCTCTCTCTCTCTCTCTCTCTCTCTCTCTCTCTCTCTCTCACACACACACACACACACACACACACACACACACACACACACACACACACACACACACACACACACACATGCAGGCTGCTCTGAAGCAGGAAGGGTGTCTTCTCTAAATTCAGAGGGCTGAATGACTCCACAAACTGAAAGCTGAGAACACACACACACACACACACAGAGAGAGAGAGAGAGAGAGAGAGAGAGAGAGAGAGAGAGAGAGAGAGAGAGAGAGAGAGAGAGAGAAGATGAGGCAAATAGATCGAACAGATGTGGGTGCTTTTGTTGAGAGGCCTCAGAGGCTAGCGGGGTGGCGATAGGCTAATTTGAGGCGCATAATGCCGGGTTCCTTTCATATGTAGAGCAGCGCTTTGATCCGGCCTGGATGAAAGTGATGAAAAGTGGAGAGGATGGCTGGGGGTCTTTTGTCCTTGACAAAAAAGGCATCTGCCGGGACTCTAATGTGCCCCCCTCCTCCACCCCTTTTGCCAAGCAGGCCACTCCCAACAATGCTAGTAAAAGGGATAAGGGACAAGAATCTTCCCACCACCACCACCCCGCTTGCCCCCCACAACAGCCCTGCCACTGACAGCTGAAGAAATCTCAGCCAGCTGAATGAGACCTGGAGCTGCCCCTTTACGACAAAGCTTAATCAATTTTTTCCACACCACCCAAAATCTGGTGGGTGGGGTGCGGGCGTAAAGAAAGACAGGCTGTGGTAGAAATGGGGAGGTAGGCCAGTGGACCTGTGTGGTTGTGGGTGTGCAGGTCTGCTGTGGGATGGGGGTGGGTAGGTGGGGGGAAGTTTTCCAATAAAGTTGTTACTTTTGTTCTCCCAGTGCCTCCTTTGAGAAGGGGCTTTGATGTTGTCGTGAATGTGTTTTAGGAGGGGGCGAGGCATTCTGTTGTGGGTTGTTGGGCAGGAGAGCTATCTCTGAAGGGGCAACATCCTTGGCCCAACTTCCTACAAATCAGCCTGTAGACAGCTTGTGGATAACATAAATACGTACAGGGCTATCATGGAGGAGAAGAATTAATCTCAGACTTGTAGTCTGAACTTTTTCCAACTGAATTTTCCCTCCTGCATGTTTTTTATATATAACTGAATGAATGCTTCCTACCAAGTTCCCTTTAGGCCAATTTCACAAAACTTATGCTCAATAAAACTTGACAGACCTTAAAATACCCCAAGACTCTGTGTGGATTTGGGAGGCAATTTGCTTGTACTGTATTCAAAATGTCCTCTCAGTGTTTTTTTATCTGTGTCCATGAAATTGCTTGTCTAGGAAAATATAAATATTATATGGCTATTTTTCCCATCAGGGGTTATTGGTAAGATATTGCAGGTGTTTATGAGGTCCAGTTGTGGGGCAGTGAATACTGCCGGTAGTCACAGAATATGTTGTATATGTATACAATGTTGTAAAACTCTTTGATGTTGTCTTTTGTGCCTGAGACAAAGTTTTCAACAGCACTAAACATTTTAAAAAATAAAACAGCTTGTAGTGCTTCTCAAAAAGATTGCAGGCTTCTTGCTTACATAGAATACCCAGAATATATTATATAGGTGTAAGAGACTTAATCTATAGTGATTATTCTGTTATCTACTTGTTTTTTAAAAGTAAAAATTTTAATTTCTTAAGTGTTCTTAACTGATCCATCCTAAATAGGATTATCCTAAATAATATCCTACTCCATATATCAGGAGTAGGCAGCTGGTGCCCTGCAGGACAACATTTCCAATCATCCATGACCACTGGCCATGATGATGGGAGCTAAAGTTGAAAACATCATGGAGGGCACCAGGTTTTAGTCAATCCTGATCCACGAGATTACACAAATGTAAGAATGGGTGATACCTTCTATTGGACCACTAAATGATCAAATGGATTGCAGCCTTCTGAAGTTAGGCCTTCAGTGTGGGTGTGGGTGTGGGGGGGCAAAATTGTAAAACAGTACTAGTCCAAAAGTTTTTTTTTAAAAGTGAGAGTGGAAGTGCTAGCGAATATTGCATCTTTGATCAGTATCATGGGGGGAACAGATTGCCTTTTTGGTGGGGGACACAATCCGGCATTTGCTGCAGTGAGTTGGTCTTGATGAGCAAAAGGAACATTTCTGCCTTCCCCCTGCAATGAATTTAGTTGTGTTATAGACTGATGACAGTGGAAGAAGATCAATAAAAAAATCAGTGATTTAAAAAAAACAACTTAATACATGATTTAAATGTTTAAACTGATTTTTAAAAATTAAGTGACCCCCAAAAAATCCAATTAAAATTGATTTGGTTTTGATGAAATCCACCCTGCAGTGAAAGACATTTTAGATTTCTAATAATATTTTTTTCCTCAGCATTGAAGTCTCCCTCAACCAACGGTGGATAATATGACAATAACAATATTCAGAGGGAGCTGTATAATAACTGGCATGAGACCATATGTCAGGGATGGCGAACCTTTTAGAGACCGAGTGCCCGAACTGCAATTCAAAACCCACTTTTTTTGTGCAAAGTGCCAATACTGTACAGTAATTTAACTTGTATACAGGTGGTTCGATGTTGGGTGCCCAGAAATCACTGCCACCTTTGGCATGTAGGTACATCACCCAGTTTTTATACAGTTATTATACAGAAAGAGCGAGGAAGGGGAAAGAGCGGGTGGAATCAATGGCAAAATCTCCCTGCAGATATAACAGTTATCTCCAGAGAGAGAAATATGTCTGGAATAGTCACTCTTTCTAAAGAACCTTAAATTTACTTACAACCATAATACATGGCTTTATATTTGGCATAGTATTGTAGCTGATATGTACCTCACATTTGCTGTGCCATGTAGACTCTAGGTGAGAGATGGCTACTGTCTCAAGTATCTGAGCCACATTGATCTGCTTTGCAAGGCTAATGTAAAGAATGAGATGAAGTCCATTAAGCCCTCCGGACTGTCAAAGCGTTACAGAAACACTGAGCATTAGTATGAAAATAGAACTTTTCCTATTGAAGCTACAATTGAAAAGGAATAGAAGCTGCCACACAGTGTTTACTCTTGGCAGCCCACCTCAAGATAAGTGTGTGTTTTATCCACTCTTTCTCTCCCTCAACCACCACCACCACCAACACATACACACTCTTGTGCCAAGGAACAAAAGCATTTTCATGAAAGAAAACACCTTCTTAAAATTCAAAAGCTCTGGGAGTTTTCCCTTGTCAGGAAAGCCAGGGCTTGTAGGTCACTTCACTGTGTACCGAAGATAAACTTTTTTACAAAGGGCACACTGTTTGAAGCTGCACCTGGGATTGCAGCCCCTCCATGTGATAACGTGAGGTAGAAAATCTGTATTGGGAAGCTATTAGGTTCTGTTTCTGGATAAAGGGTGGCCATTTATAACAGCCATTAGCTTTGTGTGATCAATCTGCCATAAAGGTACCGTTGTTTACAGAATGTAAAAGAAGATTGACTCCTTAATTGCAACCTCATTCACCTCCTTGATAAGCTGCAAGAGGAATCCCATCATTGGTTACAATCCCATCATTAGGTATTATGATGACTTTTAAAGCCTTGGCTTTACTCCCATTAAATTCTAACTGCTACTAATTGGACAATGTTATGCATGTTTACTTGAAAGCAGATCTCTTCAATGTCTAATAATTCTCAGGATATGCATATAGGATTTCACTTCTCTAAAGGACATTTATGATTCCTTATCAATGCTAAAATATTTATTTATTTATTTATTTATTTATTTATTTATTTATTTGTTTGTTTGTTTGTTTATATACCACAACCATCTAGCGAAAAGCTACTCTGGGCGGTTTACAAACATAAGCAAAATTTAAAAAATTCAACAACTTTAAATAGTAAATAAACAGACTAATCAATAAAAACCAACATGGCATAAATAAGCATAATAATAAAAAGAACAAATAAACACAAATACTGTAAATCAAAACAATTTAGCAATTCAAAATAAAAACAAATGAAAAAATAAAGAGCTGGTAGAAAATTGAGTTTCCACAGGGGACGCCGCTGTAGGCACCCCATGTGACCATTTGTAGGAGTAGGCAGGGGCAGAGGCAGAGAGCTCTGTTCCCCCTCCCCGAAGTTCCAACATTTCAAGGTGCTAATTGGCAACTTCCACCCTCTCTTTTTAAAAAAGTTCTCTTAATGTGTTCCAGAAATGAGTTGAAATATCTTTTTTTAAATAACAGTTTGGGGTCAAGGGGCACTCAGTTGAGGGGGGGGAGCTATCACCCCATGAATGCCCCTCTCCACTGGGTCAGGCAAACACACACACAGCAAAAATTAGTCAAAAGAAATGGGGAAAAGGCATGGTTGGCACAGTATTTGCTGGAGCTATAGGTATGCACAAATTTACTTTAAAACGATTCCCAGATTCCCAGATGCATTTAGAACATCAAGTGTTCTTCCTCTTGGTCTATTCAACGTAAAGCGGTACAACAGTCAAAACCGGTTTACCGTTGTATTTCAGTTTCTAGGGAAGATGCTGGTCAACAAATTGTCTTCTCTGTTCTAAAAAGTAAGTTAGCATGAATAGTTAAATGAGAGTGAACAGTTAAGAAGAACTAAAATTCCAGTATCCCAACGGATCCTTGATACTTTCTTTTTCCAACAGAGATACATTGGCAGTCTTGAGAATAGTGTTGAAAGAGTGGTGGAGCTACTTATTGTTTTCTGTGGACCCATCTTCTTCTTTTCTTTTGACAATTGTGATCATAATTTTGAATTCGGTAAGGGAGGGGAATGATGAGATAGGACAGTGATGGCGAACCTTTTAGAGACCGAGTGCCCAAACTGTGATTCAAAACCCACTATTTTTTTTGCTAAATGCCAATACAGCCATTTAACCTGAACACAGGTGGCTGTAAGGGATGATGTCAGGTGCCCACAGAAAGGGCTCCAAGTGCCACCTTTGGCACCTGTGCCATAGGTTCAGAGGAAATTATTAAGCAGCCCATCCCTTCTGGCAGTGCTCCATCCAAGATCTACTTCAAGAAATGTTGGGTGTAGAATGAACCTGGTATTATATACCATGCAGTCTATAGTTTATCCATGTGTGTGTGTGTGTGTGTGTGTGTGTGTGTGGCAGCAACTCTTTCCACGAAGAAAATACACAGAAGTGGTTTATTATATATAGTATCTTTCTATTTGGTGAAGATTTGGATAGTTAAAGAAGCATGTTGGATGGAGTTAAGGCACACACACACACACACACACACACACACACACACACACACACACACACACACACACACACACACACACACACACACACACACACACACACACTCTTTTCTGAATGATGTACTTAAAGACTGATGGGGAACTCTCCTTTTTTCTACCCCTGTCACCTAGGTGATCTTTGCATTGAATCAGACTCTTTTGCAGCAAGAGAATCTTCGAGCAGGCAGCCTACAGATCCCTTATACAACAGAGGACCTGATCAAGCACTACAACTGTGGAGACCTCAACTCCATCATCTTCAATCATGACACTTCTCAAGTGAGTCTACCTCTCTTGTGCTTCATATATATTTATTTATTTATGAAACCATTAGTCATCCTCTCCAGCTAACTAGTCAGCCGCTCTTCCCAAAAGAAGACACTTTTTGCAATTTAAAACAACCTTCCATGTATCTTCTAACAACATTACAGATCACAGTTCTGCTTCCAGAAGCATGGTTGGTGTTGTTCTGGTTTGCCAGGGCTTCCAGAATGTTTTGGACTTCAGCCCCCAGAAACTTCAGCCAGCACGGTCCATGGTAAAAGATTATGGAAGGTGTAGTTGAAACCACTTGGAGGCCAAAAAGTTCTCCAGCCTTGGTATGAGCTGAGTATTGGCTTGATCCCACATCTGCTAAAATACCCTTCTTACTTCAAGATAAACCGCTTCCAAAAATTGTGCCCCAACAAGAAGCCAGCTTTTAAAAAAAAAACATGACCACACCCCCTTTAGCGAGTAGCAGCCCCAGAGGTGGGAATAATTTGCCTCAGTTCGGATGCGGCTTTTTAGCAGAAGCAAACGTCAGTGGGGACTCAAAAATCCGCTTACGCTTTGAGTAGTCTGGCTCTGCAGCAGCAGCAACAGCAAAGGGACCAGGAGGCTGTGTGTGTGTGCGTGTGCGTGCATGCGTGCGTGTATGCATGTGTGCTCACAGGTGCACAGGGGTGGGGGCTTTTACATGACCCCTAAAATCCGAGGCAAAGGGTTCCCAGATCCGGAGCTTAAAAATGTTTTCCCACCAGCTCCAGACTTTTAAAAAATTAAGTATGACCACACCCACCTAAGCGCGTCCCAGTGCACTTTTCAAGTACCTGGCCTCCAGGAGGTAAAAAATCTTCCAATGCGCATGCTGGGCTTCCTCACCGTCTGTTTGATTTTTTGTCCCCGTCGCCCCTTTAAGAGACAGGAATTGCTACGCGGCGGCTCGGGGCTGCTCCGACCGGCAGACGGAGGTGAGCCTGCATTTTTTCTCCCTTTTTCCTCCCTCCCCTCATGCAGACAGGAACAATGGAGTGCGGAGGGTGGGAACACAGGAAGAGCGACAAGCCCCCATGATCTCTGGTCCAAATTTAAGTTGCCTCTGGATTTTAGGGGTTGTGTAAAAGCACCCAGAGAGAGAGAGGAGAAGAGGGCAGAGACCAGCAGTTCTCTTTTCTCTGTTGAGCGCAGAGAAAGAGAGAAAGAGAGAGAAAGGGGGGGGACAAGGGGAGAGCTTGACACCCCACCAGCTACCATCAGAATTAGCTCATTGTTCAACATAACCTGCTCAGGCAAACAAAACCTGAGAAAGAGAGAAGGAGATTTCCTCTGATACCCACCCTGGTTTTTTTATCTCTTCCCCTCCCCTCTTCCCACACCCCCTTCCCAGACACTTCCGTGAGGACACAAGCACCACCTTTTCTAACCACGTGTAGGTTGCCGCAGCAAAACCGCCTTTTATTTTAAGCTGTTTCTTCCGGCCCTGGGATAGATAGAGTCCCTAGTCTCACTGAAGACAGGGTAGGACTTCAGAAAATATATGGATAAGATTGTGGTACTTTGGCTTAACCTGGGTTTTTTTTTGCCTTGACATACCACAAAATATTTTTAAGGATACAGTGAAGGAAGATGAAGGAGGCTTCTTTTACATGTTCTACAGCAGCAGTTCTCAACCGGTGGGTCGTGACCCCTTGGGGGGGGTCAAATGACCCTTTCACAGGGGTTGCCTAATATAATTGGAAAACACATATTTCCTGGGGTTAGCCTGCCACCACCTCCAGGAGAGGGAAGAACAAACACACACCCCAGGATCCCGTCTGGAGTTGCCGCCCGAAAGGGGGAGTGCTTTCCTTTGCCCTGCAGGCACATGTAAGCGGTGCCAGGTGAGCCAGGCGCTTGGGGAGGGGGTTGGCCCAAGCGAGATATGTCCAACACTATGGGCTACCCTCGTTTGGCTCCTTACCCTGAGGTAAGCCACCCCCCAAGGATTTGTTTTTTTATTTTATTTTGGAGAGGGAAATCTCTCTCTCTCTCTCTCTCTCTCTCTCTCTCTCTCTCTCTTTAAGGGCATGGGGGTCTCCAACCGTGCCAATCATTTGCGCGCTCCGGCTTGTCTCCTCCTCCTCCTCTTCCTCCTCCTCCTCCTCCATTTCTCCTTTGGACCTGCTGCTCCTTCTTCTCCCTTGCATCCCTCCCTCTGCCAGCTTTGCAGCCCTTTCTTCTGCTGCTGCCCCCCTCTATCGTTTCTTCCCATCCCTGGTATCTCTTTTACCTTTCCCCAAACTTTCACCCTTCTGCCTCCCTGTGCCAGTTTTCTCCCTGTTCTGAGCTGTGCACATCCCATCATGCCCCTTCAGTGTAGTTTGGAGGAGTTACTTTGCTTGGAAAACAGTTCCCAAACTCCCCCATCCATGCTCTTCAGTGGACCCTGGGAGTTGTTTTGCAACACACACACACATACCCCCCCCCAAAAAAAACCAAACCTCAACCTTTCCTCTCCTTCTAGTTGAAATGTTTCTACTGCTTCCTTCTTTGGCTTTCTTGTCTCTGCTTGTCTATATTCAAAATAATTAATCACTATGCCTTAATTATGTTCAATTTGTAACAATGAATATATACATCCTGCATATCAGATATTTACATTACGATTCATAACAGTAGCAAAATTACAGTTGTAAAGTAGAAATGAAAATAATTTTATGGTTGGGGGTTACCACAACATGAAGACCTCTATTAAAGGGTTGCGTCACCAGGAAGGTTGAGAACCACTGCTTGTGTCGTTTGTGTGTGTGAACTTCTCTGCTTATCAGTTGCAGTCAGTGATAGAAAACAGAGGGACTGTCACTAACAGCATGTTTAGACACAGCATGCACAAACTACCTTGAAAATTATTTGATAGCATTAAGTTGTACAAAATGCAGCCAGCTACTTGGGGTCAGACTGACTAGGTCAATATGAACAGTAGGTAGGGATGCATGATTCCTAATTGTGCTCTAAAATTAGTGCTCCTTGTTGGTCTATTTCTGGGAAAATGTACATGCTTTGAAATTGTAACTTGCCCCAAAACTGTGCTGAACTGCTTTACAAGTGTATGGATACATTTTTTAATTACAGTGGACTCTTGTATAACAAACGGTTTGTATAACATAAAATCTGTACAACAGAAAAAATTCTGGAGATAGGGGAAATTTGCTTAACAGAATTGCCTATGGGGCGAATCTGTACAACATAAAAAGTGATTACTCTGTTTTCAATGCATTCCAATGGGAAATTTGTATAAAGGAAAATATGCATAACAGAATTTCATTTGGAATAAATTAATTCCTTTATACAAGGTACCACTGTACTTTGGTCAGCATGATTGCCACATAATTGAATGCATTCAATAAATTAGTGATGGTGTTGGCAACCCAACTGATGGCTTCTTTGATCAAATGTTTGATGTGGTCCCTGAGATGATTAATGTCTAACATTTGAAACAGGTGCTATTAGGGTTAAGAGAGATGGCTGAGCATGCTTACTGAGCTAAGGCTAGGAGAAGAAAACACAGGCAGACTCAGAAGAAAGAAATGTCCCTTTCTGGACTACAAATCCCAGAATCCACCAGGCTGGATGGCGATAGCCATGCTCACTTTGGGACTCAGGGAATTACCTGATCCTGACTCAGTATTTCCTTTCTCTAGGTAGACTAGCCATACCAGCAAAGGAAGCTTTATTCGTACCAGTGGGGCAGGCTGGATCATCTTGCCTTCATGGTCCAAACAGACAACGGGACTTGCTATATTGCTGTTGCCAGCTGCTTTGCCTTTCTTTGTTCTCCCACATAGGACGGGGTCGTACACACACTTCTCAGGGCATTTAAGGTGATTCTGCTCCATGCCCTGCCAATGCAAAAATATAAGCTATGGCTCTCGATCTCAGAAGGCTTCTATTGGTTTGTTCTAATAAAATAATAAAATGGGACTGCATGATGGATATCACCGCAGTTATCTTTTCCCTGCTGGGTGTAACTAGCAAATTGGAATGGGGGCAAGGAATACCATTAATCAGGAGCAGCCAGATGTCTTTGTAACATCTGGCTGGCTTCAGATTTGCAGTGTTTCATCCATGTTGCCACATCAACAATCTCTTCTTTCATAGGTCCCCAACTTCATCAATGCCACTCTGCCGCCGCAGGAACGCATCACAGCTCAAGAGATTGATAGCTACTTCCGCCAAGAGCTTATCTACAAACGAAATGAACGGATGGGCAAGAGAGTGAAAGATCTGCTGGAAGAGTATCCTGACAAAAGTTTCTTCTTTGCATTTGGAGCTGGTGTGTATATGTTTGGTTTTCCCCCCCTACCCCCCCATCCCCAAAAGCACACATCAGTTTTTCTTTAGGGTGCACTTTTTATGCTATGCACTAGGTGTTATTTGCCTAACAAGATATGCGGAAGTATTTTGACTCCTCATCCAGAAATGAAAGACATTTATCAATCACCTTGTTAAATTTCTGTTTGTCTGAGCTAGCTATATACTGTACAATGTATATTTAATGTGAATCCAGCAATACCTGCTTTTTATATTAACTATATTTACCACTGCTTTATTATGCTATTAATTTTCATTTGGTCTCTTGATCCTGTATTTGAGTGTATTGGAGCCTAATGGCCACATGTTGCCCACCCCGGAACCAGGTGCTGAGAAGTGCCTCTATATCTGCTTTAAGCATAGATTTATTATCCAGACATTTGACTCACAAGTCAGATGTTTTTGAGTTGCCTATAATCATTTTGACATGGAAGAGTCTCAAAGTTTTGGTAAGTAGCTCCGATTTTTGCAAGCTCAGTTTCCAATAGAGATTTAACTAGCGATTTTGGCACTTCGGGTTTTGTTTTCCTGTGTAGCTTAACCTTGAGTCACAAGAAAGTTGGCATACATGGGGAGAGGATGGAGAGATAAGAACATAAGAACTGCCTTGCTGGAACAGGACACAGCTTATCCAGTCCAGCATTCTATCTCTCACCATTTGCTGCATGGTATTCCCAAGGAGATGTCTTCACCTGCTTATGATTCCCTGCAAATGGCATTGAGAGATATCCTGCCTATCTCTCCAACCCAGAGGTTGTCCTTAGGCATCCATAATGATAGCCCTTGATACCTGTGTTCTCCATGAACTTGTCCAGTCCTTTCTTAAAGCTGTCAAGGCTGACAGCTGTCACCACCTCTTCTGGCAGGGAGTTCCATAGACCAGTGATCCTCTGGGTGAAAAAGTACTTCCTCTTATTTGTTTGAGATCTAGCACCCAACATTTTCATGGAGTGCTTCCCAGTTCTAGTGTTGTGGGATAAGGAAAACAGTTTTTCCTTATCTACTTTGTCCACACCGTGTATGATTTTATAAATTTCAATCAGGTCACCTCTTGGGTGCTGTAATTCAAGAGTGAAGAGGCCCAGCCTTTGCAGCCTCAGATGGTAAGGAAGGTGTTCCAGTCCCCTAATCAATCTGGTTGCCCTCCTCTACACTTTTTCCATTTTGATAACATTCTTCTGGAAGTATGGTGACAAGAACTGTACACAATACTCCAGATGGAGCCTCACCATAGATTTATAAAGAGGCAAAATGACAATTGCTGACTTATTTTCTATACCCTTCCTAATGATCCCTAGCATTGAGTTTGCTTTTTTCACTGCTGCGGCCCACTAGGTTGACACTTTCATTGACCTGTCCACCAGGACACCAAGGTCCCTTTCTTGGTTTGTTGCAGAGAGTTCTGACCCCATCAGTTTATAAATGTAATTATCATTTATGAAGAGGTTGAAAAACAGGAATCCCAGTACAGAAGCTTGGGGGACCCAAGTCTTTACCTCCCTCCACTTGGAGAAGTGTCCATTTAGTGCTACTCTCTGTTTCCTGTCCCTTAGCCAGTTGCTGATCCAGGATCCAGGAACACCTGGATTTGAATACAGAGCAGCCATTTTGATTCTTTTAACCCACCTTTGTTGTGATTCTTATTGCATCCTGCCAGCCCCAAGTACCAATACATGGCCAAGCCCTTCCAGAAACAGGGTATTTATTTGTTAGTTTGTTTGCACTCTCTAAATTTTAGTGCCCTGGGTCAAAGTTTGTTTGCTCTGTCTAAATCTTTTGCCGGGAAGTGCCCTGGGCAATCCAAAGTCAAACTCAAAATGTTTGTAACCTGTGGAATCTAAATTCTAGGTTTCTGCTCAGTCCTTTCATGCAACCAGAGGCAGAAGGTCTCCTCAATTTTGGTGGCTTTTACACTGTGTTTGATAAACTCTAGATAAGCTTCTGCATAGCCTCAGGGTTTTCTTCTGCAGGGCCATTTATGATACACTGGCTTCCTTCTTCACTAGTACCATCCTTCTTGCAGTGTATGACTGGAGGAGTGGGTGCGGTGAGTTCATGTGGCTGAGGTATATTCACAATAAGGCTGAAAGCTTGGAAATGTAACCTTTTTGGAATGCAGTGGCAGGGGGATTCTGGTAGCAGCTGTTTCAGACAAAACAAGATGCCACCCCCATGTATAAGATAACTGTTTGCAGAAACAAGTTATGGGAAGTTTAACAACTGCACAGTTCTCTCCTCCACTTACTTCCATGTATAAGGCAACCCTGTTCAAAAATATCTTCCATGTAGTTGTCTAGCTTCTGACTTGACTTCCTCTTGTGGTGCCTTATGGTGCAGTGGTCAAATGCCTGTACTGCAGCTAAAACTATGCTCAAGACCTGGGGTTCATTCCCAGGTAGCTGGCTCGTGGTTGACTCAGCCTTCTATGCTTCCGAGGTTGGTAAAATGAGTACCCAGCTTGCTGGAGGGGGGCAAAGTTTATCCTGCATAAATAAATTGTAAACCACCCAGACAGTGCTTTAAGTGCTATGGGGTGGTATATAAGAACATACTTTATAAATGCATCTCTTTGCCTAAAAGTGTCCCATAAAGAATTGCTAGCTGAAATCCTGTTGTGCATTTACTGTATAAAAATGGCCTAGCTTTTTGAAATGAATTGCCTTAAGTTAATCGGTCTCTTTGTAGGTCATCTGTTGCATTCTGAGTTGCATGAATCAGCATGTAATAGATCACATCTATAGAAGTTTCAGAATTTATGGTAATTCTAGTTATACCTGCTTAGCTTCTCAACAGAGTTTCAGCCATTAAATAAATACCGAATATAGAGAGAGTTTTTAGGTACTTTGTTTCTTTTACTTTTCCTAACTTTTTTTCTTCTTGATATCTTTCCATTTCCCGAAATAGTGTTATGTTGTTCAGTTTCTATTATGTGAGCAATTACCAAATGCCAAGATGAATCACCTCCACAATTTATTATGTTTGTATGCAGCTCAGTAAATGTCCTGCCCGTCTGGTGTTATAATAGCCAATGTGTTCTTTTCTGAAGCTCTTTCCCTAGAGAAGCTTTTCTAATTCCACCGTGTCAGCAGAAGGCTAGTGGGGGTGAATCTCATTTTAGTGAACATCCTGGTTGGGGGGGATTTAATAAGATCAAAGTGTCGGTTTTATTTATTTGCTTCATAATCAAAGCTTCGTGATCAAAGCTCAGACTCAGAGTCTCAGTTCGCCAGGTACTCATTCTTATATTTTAGTGCCCTGAGATTAACAAACCAAAGGAGTCCCTTATTTATATGTACAGTGGTACCTCGACTTACAAATTTAATCCATTCCAAAGGCATGCTCTTAAGTCAAACTACTCTTAAGTTGGGGTACCTATCTAAAAAATCGAAAAAAAATAAAAAAAAAAAAAAAAACGAATATTTGTAAGTCGAGCAGACCATATCTAAAATTTGTAAGGTGGCAGTTAAAATGCCAACAGTTTTCCACTCTTAAGTCAAAGCTGCTCTTAAGTCAGGATACCACTGTATGTACTTGCCTAGGTAGGACCTGAATAACAACTGCTGAAATGGAGGAAATACATCACCAAACGTTAGGACAGAAGAGCAATGTTCCAAAGTGCACATGCTAATTTATATGTATAATGTATGATTAGAAATAGCTACTGTAATTTAATTGGAGACCTAATACCCCTCACTGTAGTAGGGAAGACTTTAGTTACCTGCATGACCTCCTCTTTCTACTGTCTTGTGGACAGGCAGCCTGAAAGTCTCAGCACTCCAGTCTTGAACCTGCACTTGGGACACAGTTCGGATCAGCCATGAGGGATGAAGGTTGCCTGAGCCAGGCTGCCAAGCCTGGTGAAGGTGTTCTGAATTTAAACCCCTTCCATCCTAGGGATTTGGGAAAGGACTTGAAATAACTCAGGGTTTAGCCTCACGTTGTGCAGTCTAGAGATTGTGACAGGTGCTCTTCCCTGACTCCTCCCCCTCCATACCACCATTTTGGCTCCTCTGTTAGGAGCTTGCGCTAACATAAAGGACCATCATGCCACCAGAAGAGACTTCTGACCTTTCCAAACCTACTACATTGAGTTTGGATTACATAATTGGTCCGGGTAGCTCTTCAAACAGGTGTCTTCAAGGAGAGGACTGTTCTTTCTCAGTCAAACATAGGATCTACCCTGTATCTCTCTATCTTTTTGAATCAGCAGAATATGAAGGGTGTAGCAAGATTTTCACAATCATGGCAATTATACAGTAAACCCCCGCATATCACGGGGGTTAGGGACCCACCCGACCCGCGATGCTTAAATATCCACGATATGCGGAAGTGGGTGGGGTGGGGACTGGGGGCGGCACAGCGCGCCCTGCGTGGCTCCGAGGCCTTTCAGAGAGGCCCGGGGGGTGGCTCCCAGGCCTTTCAGGGGGTGGGGGGCAGCAGGGAGTGATGCAATTGCTCCCTGCCACCCCCCACGTGGCCAGGCACAGGTACTGCGATCCCACAATATAGCGGGACCGCAGTACCTGAACTGCGAAATAGCAGGGGGGGGACGACTGTACTTTTCAAAGTTTTTAAAAAAATGCATTTGGAGAAGTGGATTGCAATCAAGAAAAGCTTGTGCTAAAATAACATTTTGATGTAAAATGTGCTTGGTTTGTTTTAAAACCAGACTAGGTTTGTCTGGAGTTTGTTTGCAGTTCAGGAAAGTATTTTGACAAGTTGACTTGGGTAGATGTTTTAAATGCTGTTTTCATTTTCCGTGTTTTGGAAGTATCTCATGTGCCAAAATCGCTTAGTTGGTATGTTGTAACAAGCACCGTGGGTGTGCATCCTCTTTTATACAATGTTTTTTCCCGAGGCTTGGTCTTTCCCTGTGTGGATGGGCTTAGTTACAATTCTGGCATAGTTACAAATACCCGGGTTGAATTTTCTGTCAACTTTTTGAAGGACAGCAGGAGTGGAGTTTCAGTGGAGTTTCAGTGGAGCTGAAGAAACCCAAAGGTTTGCACATGTAACAAACAATCTTAGAAATAGTCAGGTTGCTTGGGGGTGGGGGTTTTGCCGCCAAAGGACAATTGAATATATTCATTCCAGAACACTGAAGTAACTTGTGTCACATAAGAAATCCTCGCATCTTCCCTATGCAAGATGGTATGGTGGGGATTTAACCTCCTTTTTTAAACCTTTAAACAGTACCATGCACTGTACAACCCTGGTCCTTCTCATGCCCATTGTGGGCTAAACCTGGACATAAGACCTAGCTAGTCAAGGAGGTTGTGCCCGTGCAGTTTCTGCTGTGTTAAAAGCAGGTGGATGAAAATAAATATTAAAGAACAAGGTTCTTGCCTGGCACCTTTTCAGCTGTGCTCATTTGCTGTTTGGAAAGGTGATTATTACTTTGGGATAGGTTTCTTTTTTAAAATAGGTAGTCCCCGCCCTTCTATTGCAACCTGAAGTAACACCATCCATGTTGCCCTCTTCTGACTCTTCCATCTGCTTGTACTGCATGCGTACAAGATATCCTAATGGGCTTGCTCAGAAGAGGAGACGTCTTGGTCTCAGAGAGCCAGGGTATGACTGGCATAATTTGATTTGATTTGATTTGATTTATTTAGCTTGTATGCCGCCCACTACCCAAAGGTCTCTGGGCGGCTCACAATAAGAATAAACAGTTAAAACATCAAATACAATAAAATTAAAACAATAAAACATGTAGATGCAATAAATACAATACATTAAAAACACACCACTAAAATTGCCATCAGGGCCCACAATCATTAGTTAAAAAACTTTTGGAATAGGAGGGTTTTTACCTGGCGCCGAAATGTTAGCAACGTCGGTGCCAGGCGAGTCTCATATGGGAGGGTATTCCATAGTCTGGGGGCAGTTGCTGAAAAAGCCCTATTCCTGCAAGCCATCCCCTTCACCTCCTTAAGGGATGGCTCTTTCAGGAGGGCTCCCTGACTAGATCTTAATTGCCGGGTAGGTTCATATGGAAGGAGGCGGTCCTTCAGGTATCTAGGTCCTAAGCCGTTTAGGGCTTTATATGTCAAAACAAGCACTTTGAATTGGGCTCGGGCAGCAACTGGTAACCAGTGAAGGTTATACAGAATCGGCGTGATGTGTTCCTTGGTGGCCCTACCACTCACCAGCCGTGCCGCACGATTCTGAACCAGTTGCAATCGCCGAACCGTCTTCAGAGGCAGCCCCACGTAAAGCGCATTACAGTAATCTATACGGGATGTTACCAGTGCATGTGTAACTGTCATGAGGCTCCGTTCATCTAGGTAGGGCGCAGCTGGTATATATTCCGCAGCTGGAGAAAGGCACCCCTGGCCACCGAGTCCACCTGGGCTTCCAGAGTTAGACCGGGGTCCAGGAGCACCCCCAAGCTACGGACCCTGTCCCTTAGGGGAGTGCAACCCCATCCAGAACAGGGAAGTGGCCCTCTAGCCTGTCTGACGGAGCACCCACTAACAGCACTTCCGTCTTGTCTGGATTGAGTTTCAATTTATTAACCCTCATCCAGTCCATTATCTGGCCCAGACACGAGTCCAGAACAGAAACCGCCTCACCTGGATTGGCGGAGAAGAGAGGTAGAGCTGAGTATCATCAGCATATTGCTGACTCCTCAGCCCAAACCTCCTGATGACCTCTCCCAGCGGTTCCATGTAGATGTTAAACAGCATGGGGGATAGTATTGAGCCCTGTGGAACCCCATGACGTAAACGCCAAGGGGTAGAGCTACTATCCCCCAGCACCACCTTCTGGACACGGTCAGCCAGGAAGGATCGGAACCACCGCAAAGCGGTGCCTCCAACTCCCAACCTGGCCAGCCTATCCAGAAGGACACCATGGTCGATGGTGTCGAAAGCCGCCGAGAGGTCCAGGAGTATCAACAGGGTTGCACTCCCCTGTCTCTCTCCCGGCAAAGGTCAACAGGGCGACCAAGACAGTCTCTGTTCCAAAACCCGGCCTGAAACCAGATTGAAATGGGTCTAGAAAATCCGTTTCATCCAGCAGCGCCTGGAGCTGTCCGGCCACCACCCGCTCCAACACCTTGCCCAAATAAGGAAGGTTCGCTACTGGTCGGTAGTTGACCACCAGTCCTGGGTCCAGGTTAGGTTTTTTTAGGAGTGGTCTGATTACTGCCTCTTTTAAGGCAGCAGGACCACTCCCTCTCTTAAAGAGGCATTTACAGCTTCTTGGACCCAGGTGCGAACCCCCTTGGCAGATCTTTCAATTAGCCAAGAAGGGCAAGGGTCGAGCAGCGTGGTGGTGGAACGGACAGATCCAAGCACCCTGTCCACATCCTCGGGTCTCAACAATTGAAACTCATCCAATAACACTGGACCTAAGCACGGTGCACTGGACACATCCCTTGATACTGTATCAATAGTGGAGTCCAGTTCACTGCGAATCTGAGCAATTTTTCCCTCAAAGTGAACAGCAAACTCCTCACAGCGTGCCGCCGAATGGTCCTGGGCCTCCACCCTATCTCCTGGCTGAAGAAGTTCCCGGACCACCCGAAACAGCTCCGCTGGACGGCACTCTGAGGAAGCAATACGGTTGGCGAAATACTGCCTTTTCGCCAACCGTTAGCCACGGAATAGGCTCGATAATGGGCTCTAAGCCGTGTTTGATCAGACTCACTGCGATATTTTCTCCACTTGCGCTCCAGCCGTCTCCCCTCCCGCTTCATTGCCCGCAACTCAGATGTATACCACGGAGCTGTCCGGGCTCTGCGTAGGGGAGAGGGCGCTAGGTGCGATCATGTCAACTGCCCGGGTCATCTCCCTATTCCATAAGGTGACCTGAGCTTCGACAGGAGCGCCGATCATGTCAGCTGGATAATCCCCAGAGCTTTCAGGAAACCATCCGGATCCATTAGTCTCTGAGGGCGGATCAACTTAATGGATCCCCCACCCTTGCAGAGGGTTGGAGAGCTAATAGCCTAAACTTGACCAGGAAGTGGTCTGACCATGACAATGGAGTCAAAGCCAACCCCTCCACATCCAAACCACCTTCCCCCAGTCCCGTTGAGAATACTAGGTCCAGGGTATGACCCTTCTCATGTGTTGGGCCGATGACATGTTGAGACAGCCCCATGGTTGTCATGGTGGCCATGAAGTCCTGAGCTGCTCCAGTTAAGGTAGCCTCGGCATGGATGTTGAGATCCCCCAGTACCAACAGTCTGGGGGTCTTCAACACCAGGTCCGAGACCACCTCTGTCAGCTCAGGCAGGGAGACTGTTGGAATGCAGCAGGGTGGGCGGTACACCAACAGAATCCCCAATCTGTCTCGTGAGCCCAACACACAATACAGGCCCTCCAGACCTTTTCCCAAGGAAACAGGAAGCCTGGCCAAGGAAATGGAACTCCTGTAGACTATAGCAACTCCACCTCCCCGGCCCACCGGGCGACACTGGTGCTGGACTGAGTACCCAGGTGGGCATAGCTGGGAAAGGGGGACTCCACCCTCCTCTCCCACCCAGGTCTCAGTAATACATGCCAGGTCAGCACCCTCGTCCAAAATGACATCATGGATGAGGGTGGTCTTATTTTGTACTGACCTGGCATTTAACAACAGCACCATGTGGCCCATGGGCTCGCTGACATGGTCACCTGATTCCTTCTGGCTAGAAGTGGGACCAGAAGTGGGGATAGATGTAAAATATCTAACCCCTCTTCTCCTACGCAGGCATGTTCCACTCCTACCACCATACCTTCCCCTACCCAGCACCTGGCTCCTTCTGCCAAACAGTTTCTGAGAGAGTGAAAGAGTAGAAGAGTGTGATGTGGTCACAAGAGGGACAGTGGTAGCAAGCAGCATCCTCTGTGCCGCCGTCAACGCTGACTTCCATTTGGTTGAGACAGATATTACATTCAGAGCACCAGAGTTCACCCAAAGGCCACTCTAGTCTCCCTTCAAGGGGGAAAAAGAAGAAGTGCTGAATAAGAATTTACCTGACATGTTGAACTATAAAGAAAAAAAGAGGGGTGGGGATTGAGGGACGAATTCTTAACCAGCTCCATGTGCTGAGTTTTGAAAGCACAGCCAAGCCAGACGGGTAGCAAGTAAAAGATTAAACCAGGGACAGACAATTGAAAGTGGGAGCTACTTCTGCTTTCCAGCATCATTCTTGATTCTAGGGCCCTCTCTTGTTATTGTACGTTTCACTCGCTTCCTTTTATCCAGTCCTCTGCCCAGACCGTGGCTACTTTAAACAATTTCTCCCAGAAAAGAGTGAAAGGTCAGCTTGAGTTTACCTTTCATGTGGCTCGGAGAAATGGGATTGCAAAGATGAAATGGAGCAAAAGAAGGGACCTCTGAGTGTATGTTTCAGAGAGGGGTGGTGGTGTTAAAAGGGCAACCAGCCACATTGGATCTGCCAACTTTTCTTCCCATGTAGCCATTGGAGTAGAGCCCACTTTGTCTCCCCTCCTCTCTGGCATGAACTGACTTCCTTTTGCCTTTGGTAGTATTATCTGGAGTCCCTGCTGCAGCTGACAATTGGCGGTGGAATCCTGGAACTGCAGCATTGTCTTGGAAGCAACCCTGTTTCTTGGCTTCTGGATGTGTCTTGACATGTCAAATTGTGCGGTATGGAGAGGAAGCGTAAATCTCCTCCAGGGTGCACAATCCGATCCCTGGGTTTTGAACAATTGTGGTAAACGGAGAGCAGTACTAATCCAGCTGCCCAACGGCCTAGTGAACCTGTTGTTTGGAGAAGAGTGAAATTTGCCTCTGCTTAAATCTAGCAAGGACCTTGCTCCAGCTATTCAACATTTGTGAAAATGGATGGTTTTAAGTTTATGCTTAAGCACAGAAAGCAGCAACCTGAAATAGTCCAAGTACTTTGGGATGCTGATTTCTTTTAAAGCATGGTTCGGTTTGGTTTTTATCACAATGGAGACCTTTTTTCTAAACATGACTTTGGAAAGTGATCTTTTGTTGGGAAGCTCAAATTGGTCTGGCCATTCTGGTGTGTGTTGTGAGAGCGAAAAGAAAGCCCTGAAATATATTCTTTAGTATAGCATGGGTCCCTCTGGATTAAGAGCATGTGCCACACTTACTGTTTTACAGACAAATGATGCACACATGAAAGTCCTGGATCTAACCCAGCTCTCTCTCACACACACATGCTTTGAGTTTGAACATAGAAGAATAGCGATGGCTGGCTGCCTCCCTCCGGCCAGAGTCTCCTGACTCCTGAAAGGCAGTGTTCACCTAGTGGCATGGGCGATAATGGAGTACAAAAAAAGAAGAGGAGGAGGAGGAGGAGGGCCTGAGTGTCTGATGCAACAAGTGCCCAGTGCCTTTCTCTTTGGGGGCATTCAAGTGTGTGAGGCCAAAACAGGAAACAGGTGGGGCAGAACCTCCCACCAGGCAAGGCTGTTTGATCTCATGCTTCAGAAGGGTGAATCCCTCTCACCCTTGGTTGTTTATAGCTTCTTTTCTTTTCTTTTTCTTTTCTTAAAGGGAAAGAAGAATAAGAAGAAAGGCACCAATGTTTTCAAGTGGGTGGACAGATCTCTTACATAGAAGTTGTGCTAGGTCTGCTGGAGGGCCCAGGTTGTGCTTGTGTTTGAGAACAGAAGCCAAGTATTAACTCCACATATTCACAGGGCTTTTTTGGGGTGGGGAGGGGGAGCAGGAGGACATTCTGGAATATGAAAAGAAGCTCTTTGCCCTAGTTTGATTGGACCGTTTGATTCTGAGGGCAGAGCATGACAGGAGGCTGCAAGAAGTTGGTATAATATGCTGGGCACAGGGCCTGCCAAGTGGCAGTAACTTGTTGAAGGGAAAAGAATGTTAAGGCTCATTGAATGCACTTGGAGTACGGTTGGCAGGATGGTGGGAGAGAATTTTGCACGTGTGTGGTTTTCTGTGTGCCTGCCCATTTTCTATTGTGCCTGGATGCTTTGTTCCTCTTGCTCCTGCCTTTTCCCACAGCTGTGAGCATGTTTCTCCTTGATCCGCAGGTCTGATCTGTTCCTCCCTATGATTATGAGAGCATGCCTTTCTCATCTGAGCACAATCTAGTGCTATTTAGTGAGAAGTAAATAACCCAGTGTTCAGCTAGTTTTCCTTCCCCATAAGTGTGTACAAAGGTCGGCCTTAACAAGGCTCCTTTTGGCAACGAACAGACAGCAGAACTAGACATGGGAAAGACGATGGACTGCAGCCCTGAAGCACTCCTCTTACCTGCAAAATATACAGTACTAATAGAAATATGTGGTTCAGTGTTATTGCATCACGAGTCTTACCACCATCTCTGCTTTATACTTTGGGCCACCACCAAGAACAGAGAACGGACAGAAATAGACTTGTAAACCTCTTCCACAAAACTGCACTTCGGGCATTATCCCTATGAAGGAAATGTGTCACCGAGAGAGAGAGAGAGAGAGAGAGAGAGAGAGAGAGAGAGAGAGAGAGAGAGAGAGAGAGAGAGAGAGAGAGTACATGAGCTACTCCAGATGTCACTTACTTCAACACTAGTCAAGAATAAACTAGGGTACAAATCTGCACCCAATTTGCCTGCTAGTTGGTATGCATAGATGGATATTTGGAAATGATTTCTATACACTCAATCTGAAAGGTAAGATTTGCATCACGCCAGGTAGCATGGAGAACCGTGACCAGGTAACATCTGTGCCTGCTGCACCTGCTATTCATTTGCAAATTATGCTGGCCAACATCAGGGTGCTTGCTCCCTTTTTATGGTTCTTTATCTTTAAAAGAAAGAAAGAAAGAAAGGGCTGAAAACCCAATCTAACAGGGGAGTGGCCTCTATTGACGAGAAGACATGTTCACCTTTTATGTGCTCAGGATCAAAGAGAAATGGAGTAAGTCATTAATTGCATTAATACCTCTCCTATCTTCCAAGGAGCTGAAGGTAGCATAGATAGTTCCCTCCCCACTTTTATTTTTACAACAACCTGGGAGGATAAGTTACATTGGAAGGCAGGACTGGTACTTGCTGACTCCACTACTGAGTCTCCCTAGTGCTGGCCTGACACTCAGACCCCA
This sequence comes from Phrynocephalus forsythii, assembly GCA_029282475.1. NCBI lineage: Eukaryota > Metazoa > Chordata > Lepidosauria > Squamata > Agamidae > Phrynocephalus > Phrynocephalus forsythii. Next base: position 11,086,338 of record JAPFRF010000004.1, read on the forward strand.
TAGTGTATCTGATGATCTAACCAAAGATTCAGAAGTGGTGTATTTATGGGTGTTTATACACGACCCCTAAGCTCCGCTGCAAATGGCTGCAAGGTCTGGACCTTAAAAATGTTTACCCACCAGCTCCGGACTTTGCAGACAATTAAGTGCGACCCCGCCCACTTTAGCGCGACCCAGAGCAGTTTTCTTGTACCTGCGTTTTGGATGTGACAAATATTTGATCCGGTGTAAGGATAGTGAGTGCTGGGCTCTCCTGGCTTCTGTTTGTTCTTTTTTTGCGCCCCACCCCTTTAAGAGATCTGAATCCTGCCGGGAACAAAACGGAGGTAAACTGGCATTCTTTTCTTTCTTTTTTCTCCCTCCCGCAGGCAGCCAGCAACCAGGAAGTGCGGAGGGGGGTGGGGACAGAGGAAGAGCGAGGAACCCCTAAGATCTCTGGTCCGAATTTAAGTGGCCAGCGGATCTTAGGGGTCGTGTAAAAAGGCCCTATGTTACCTATACATATGCATATGCCTAGCAAAGATATTATACAGGTAAACTAATTCCAAATTATATATTTATAATTATTTTGCAACAATTTGTATTCCATGTCATCTGTTTATACTTATTTCCAACCGACTGCCACATTTCTGGAATGGTGAAGAATATTTCTTTATCCAGACCAAACCGGTTAAGAACGATGTGAACTTTTTTTTTTTTTGGTGCAGTGTTGGTTAAACCCTAGCTCCATTTAAACCATTGTTCAAAGATCAGGAGTGAATGTTTTACATTCCCTATATCATTGGCAGAGGCAGTTAAGAAAACCCCTGAACTAGGCAGGCTTGAGATTCCAGGACTGTCCTGAGGCTCAGGCCTCTATGCCCACAACACCTGTGGCAACTCTGGAGCCTGACACCAGCACCGGGCAGGCCACTTGCTTTCAGGAACTCCATGATCCTTGGAGCTGGTACATCCATGCCAACGGCATACCAGGCAGAATCTTCCGGACAGGTGATATTGTCAGGAAGCCAGCCAGGGGTCTGACCCTCCCTTTCCCCTTGGAGTTGAAGCATGGAGGGAGCTGTCAGTATATAAGAGGCATCAGCAAAAGGTCTTCTTTGGAGCAAAGTGTTCACTGGAAGCTATCCTTGGTTCTACAGCTTCTGGCTGTCCTGCCCCATGGGCTTTCGGGACCTACCCAGAACCTATGAGGCAGGGCTGGTAACATGCCCATTTTCACTTTGAGGGTAACTGTTGGTGGCATATGATAGCACCAACATCAACTAGAGTTTTTTTAATTATGTTTGATTTATTGAGGAAGTAACAACATATATTTCCAGTCTTTACATGTTTCCAAAACATTACATCATCCTTTAGTCCCTTCCTCATTAACCCTCCCCCCCCCCCAGCAAGCAAAATTCACTATCCTTTCATGTTGAACATTATTAAGGCATGATGGAATAGTCTAGCCCATTTCTCGTTCTCAGGCTTCCCTTTTATCCAATTTATATATTTCTCCCACTCCTTTAGAATTCTATGTTTCCTTCTATGTTTTTTTCTTCTTGCATGATTTGTATCCAATTATTTTGAAAAAATTCATGTATATAATCTTTCCATTTATCATATTTCCATTTCCTTTGGTCCTTCCATCCATCCGTTAGTACCATTAAAGCTGCTGCTATTCCGTAGTAGACAATCTTTTTTACGCTTCTCCATTGTTTTTCTCTATCTACTAACCCTAAGAAAATATAGTCTATTTTTAATTCAATCCTTTTCTTTGTAATTTCTGATAACCAATTTTCTACTTTCCTCCAATATGTTTGTATTTTCTCGCAGTTCCATATCATGTGTGCAAAAGTACCTTTTTCTTTTTTACAATGCCAACAATTTTGTGATATGTTATTATTTATTCTATTTAATTTCTGTGGGGTATAATACCATTTATGCAATATCTTCAATTGCATATCCTTAATTTTTCCAATTTTACCTCTCTTATCCCCCGTAATATAGCCTGAATCTTTTCTGTATTTAAATCCATATCTCCTTCCCAATTATATTTAATTAAAACATCAACTAGAGTTAAGACTGCCTCCCTGTTCACTCCAACATCATTTGGTTGGAATGTTTTTTAAATGCTTTTTTCCCCACATGCTTTTGCTTTTACTTTTTACTTTGACATTTATATATCACATGCTTTTATGCTGTGCTTTGCTTTTAGTTTGGAAAACGATGTAAAATATTGTAAGTAACATTGTACAGTCAGGATTTCATGCACTAATATGTGGTGGATTGAGAGGTAGAAGATCTTGCTTCCTGAATCTTCCTAACAGCATTCCTATATGAAGAGATTCTTGGTAAATCCAGAAATTTCTTTATTTCTGTAAAAATATCATTTATTTATTTGTTCCAATTTTTGCACACAACTGGGAATCAAGGCAACTCAAAAATATTAACTAGAAGAGGTACAAAGGAAAAAAATACAATTTCTTAACATATTGGAATGAAAAGCAATTTAAGAATGAATTAAGAGACCAATACAGTGTACAGTCTTTTCCCAAAAGTCTAACCAAATATGAAGGTCTTTGGGAGAAGTCCTTGTGGTTGGACAAAAATGATGGAATAAGTATGATTTGACTCATTTTACAAGCTGCAGTTTTACAAAGTAAAAGCAGTGGCACCATACAAGTAGCTGTACCGTTTTAAATATCAGTGTGGTGATTACTGTGGCTTCACTAACTGTTAGATAATGGTGAGAATAATGAGATCCTGTCCCCTTCAGTCAGAATTCATCCAAACTCTGCTCCAATTTTCTTTACAAAACTCTACCCATATTTCCTTTACAAAATATTTAGAGGTTACATATGAGGTACTAAAAGATGCATAAAACAAAACCTTGATCCTATTTCCGTATTTCATCAGCAGGATTATCGGGCCAAAGACCCAGTTAGATCTGGGTGAGTCAATTCTCATTCTGATGTAATTTTACACCAGGAATGAGAAAAGGGGCAAGGGAGTAACATCTATAATTTATCATCAGAAAATGGTTGAAGAAATTTATCTGAAACTTGGCAAGGAAAGAAAGTTAAATGTGATGATTCAGTACTGATTTTGAGGCAGAGAGGCCACAAAATTAGATGTTTATAAAAGTTTACCATTTGAGAAGTGCTCTCCAACACCTGATAAGTTTTCTCTAGGCCATTGGTTCCAAACCTTGTGTCCCCAGATGTTTCTGGACAAAAGAATTCTTAGAAGCCTTTGCCACTAGCTTTACCACTGGCTTGGATTTCTGGGAATTGTAGTCCAAGAACATCTGGGGAACCAAGGTTTGGGAATCATTGCTTTAAGGGTTTTCTTCCTCTTCCATAGACTTTGATGGATGAAGAATTTCAGTTTTAAAAGTTGGATTAGCTATCTTTGTAGGAATATAATAGTAATTGCCAGCTACTCGTATTAAATTTCCCTTCCATATATCACAGTAAAAAATGATGTGAGAAATTTTAACACAGTATTTTGAGTGGTCCTTTGCCTACATATTATTAGTTTATAGCTGAACACTCATCTTTATTATATTATGTAGCACACAAACCTATACTAATTGTATAACTAAAACCCCATTTGGCCTGATCTAGTGGATATGTAGCTTCTTCTAGAACAGAAATCAATGCAGGTGATCATATAGACTTTGATTGTTGCTGTCTAATGAGATTTACTACCTTTTTGTGTGCATTGGTTATGTGCATTAGTATTTGTGGCATGTTTTGTTTATTGATTTATTAATGTATTTCTAGTGTGCCCTCTTCTGATTGATCTCAGGGCAGGATACCATCAATAAAAATCACATGAAAAATACAATTTTTAAACATCCAACCAACTAAAACATTTAAAAACACTTTAATACACTTTAACAGCAAAAGTAAGATTGAAATGGATTTTTGTTTTCCCCTGGCTATAGGTCATTTCATGGGTAACAATACAGTGATAGATGTTTTAAAGAGAGGAGGATATGAAGTAGATCATACTTCTGCTGGACAAGTCATCAATAGGTAAACTACTTCATTGCCACTACTTGGAAAATGTTTTCTTTAAAACAAGATTAATTTGTTCTCTTCAAAAGCAACAAGGCAGGCAGCCTTATTTTTTTTCAATGGGTCCATACCCCCTCATATTTGTTCAAATGTTTTCATTTGGATTTAAAAATATAGTTTAGACCAGGGATGGTGAACCTATGGCATGCGTGCCAAAGGTGGCACGGAAAGAGCTTTCGCCTGGCACACAACATGCTCCCTGCCCCCCCCACTTCCCCCTCCGCTGGACCAGCCATGAGGAATTTGTGGACGGAGAAGTGGGGGGGGGGGCAGGGAGCATGTCAGGTGCCATCACTGCCCTTGCCGTCGCCCCTGACCCCGCCTCCGCCAACCCCACCGCCAAGACCAACCCCATCCCTGCCCCTCCCGCCGCCACCGCTGCCACCACTAACCCTGACCCCGTCGCCCTTGCTGCCCTCGACCTCGCCCCACCCCTGACCCCCCACCTCCGCCGTCCTCATCGCCATCGCCCTTGCCGCCCCTGCCGCCGCTGACCCGACCCCACCTCCACCACCATCATCGCTGCCATCCCTGCCCCTCCCACCACCAACGATGATGACCCTGAACCCGCCCCCTCCATCACCCTTGCAGCCTTCGCGCCCTCCTCCCCGCTGTGGCCGATCTCAATTGCCGCCGCTGCCGCCGCCGCCGCCAAGTTTGGGCACTCAGTGGCAAAAAGGTTCGCCATCCCTGGTTTAGACACACACACACACACACACACACACACACAGAGTTCTCCTTTCAAGGCCTTTCAATGTCACATGTCTTCTGTTTTCAGTGGGAAAAATCAGAAGGCAGTGTCTGCCCTCACATCATCTTCCGCTGAATATCCCCCTTACGTCATCTCCCAGGAGCAACACCCTCCCCAACAGAAAGAGGACGAAGAGGAGGAGGAGGAGGAGGAGGAGGAGGAGCTGTTGCCCCACTTGTTGTTGCCCGAAAGCATTGACTTGATGGAGAAAGTCGACCGAAAATACAAAAGGAAAAAAAAGAAGCAACAGAAGAAGCAGCGGCTGCGCCAGTTCAATGACCTCTGGGTACGCATCGAGGAAAGGTAAAGAGCCAGTTAAAGTGAACGCATCAATACAAAAGCAAACGAGATGAAAAAGCACCATGGCACCTTACAAGAACGACAGCTATATTTTAATGAAAGCTTTCGTTGATCAAGTCCACTTCTTCAGGCATTAGTGTGAGACTCGGTGACTGTCATATTTATTTGTGGCCCCATGACCAGGAAGGGAGAGAGATAATGGACAAAGTGACAATGGTTTGTTAGTAGAGGAATTGAGCTATCAGACCGTGAATAATTATAATTATCAGTCTACAAGGTAAGGATGGTGTTAAAGCATCCACTTAAAGTGCCCCATTATGCCTTGGGATGCCAGCTCATTCAGCCTCCTGGCACAGTGGTTAAACTGCTGAACTGCAGCTATAAGTGTGCTCACGACCTGGGGTTCAATTCCAGGTAACAGGGTCAAGGTTCACTCAGTCTTCTGTCCTTCTGAGGTGGGTAAAATTAGTACCCAGCTTGCTGGGGCAGCAATGTATAGCCTGCATGATTACTTGTAATCATTGCAGCTCAATGATTAAAGCAGTCACCCAGAGAGTGCTTTAAGCACTGTGGGGCAGTATATAAGCAGCACACTTTGCTTCCCCGCCCCCTTTCACTTTCCCACAGATCCATTCTCACTAGGTGTATAGGCACATGGGTAAGGAAAGTAATAAGAAGCAGGAAGCCTATTAATCATAAACTGTGCATAGATAAATGTGCATAAGACCATACAATTGTGAGGGATCAGAAGGAGTGTGAGTAAACAAAACAAATATTTTACTATGTTAAATAGAAAAAGATCCAAGGAAAGTTTTGTTTGAAACATGTTATTATAAAATATATAATACAGTAATCGCCTGTTTATCACGGGGGTTAGGGACCCAACCCTACCTACAATAAAGGAAAATATGCATTATGTGGATGCTGGCTTGGGGTGGGACTGGGGGGGCTATTTGGGGCCTCCAGCACTTATCCCAGGCCTTCTCAAGGCAACACCAGACCTGGGGTAAGTGCAGCCCCCCCAAAAAACAGGTCCATGCAGCTTGCCACAGGAGCCCTTGCCTTCATATACTGCGGTCCCACAATCTAGTGGGGGAAAACTAGTGGGGGACAACTGTAATCTGAAACTTTATTAACATTATCAGTAATAGTAGTAGTGGCAGCAACAAGAGTCATCTTCTACTCAGTGTTCTGTCACATTAGCCTTTAAATGTGATAATCTGGTTATCATTTTTTCCCCAAAAATAGATTTCCTAGTTAAATTCTCGGCTGAAGTCAAATGTTTTACAAAACCCTCTGAAAATATATGTAGGGTACTTTTACAGTTTTCGAGTAACCCTGCCAGTCTTAATTGTGACTGAGGCAGGGCTTTTAATAACGTTGGGTCATTGACAACAACACGGGGCCTAGTGGCTGATTTCTTGATGAGATGGGATGGTCGTAGGAGGCCTATGGCCCTCACAATGGTGGAATGTTTGTGTCTACCCCCCCTCCCCTGCTTAGACCCCAGGCTGTCCGAAGCGGTGGGCTTGTCTGCATTGGCTGCTTGTATGGCTGTATTTTCTGTCCGGGCTTCTATACCTATAAATGGCCAGCTGGCTCTTTTCCTCCTGCATGTGAATGTCCTATGGAGATTTTTAAAGCTATGGAGAAGCAAGTGTTTTAAAAGGATAGGGTCTCTCTCTCTCTCTCTCTCTCTCTCTCTCTCTCTCTCTCTCTCTCTCTCTCTCTCTCTCTCTCTCTCTCCGGCTCAGCTAAATAACACTAAGTATATATATACTATACACTAAGTATATATATAGGCTGCTGCTGGCATGATTTTTGTACTGATTATTTTATGATGCTGTTTTCACTTTAGCAAGGCAGGGGAGCTACCCTTGTGATCAATAGTTTTATTTTCTAAGCTATCCTGAGTTTGATTTTTAATAGAAAAGCAAACCAAAAGTGTTCTGTTTATATACCTCCCGATACCACTTCAAGTAGTCTCTGGGAGGTTTACAGTTTAATTACAGTATGCAGGCTACACATCCCCCCCCCAGCAAGGTGGGTACTCATTTTACCGACCTCGGAAGGATGGAAGGTTGAGTCAACCATGAGCTGGCTACCTGGGACTGAATCCCAGGTCATGAGCACAGTTTTATCTGCAGTACAGCTATTTAACCACTGCACCACAGGGCTAGAAGGGTAGAATATTAAAATGTCCTCATCTCTCCCCCAGCAATATGTTAGACACCCCCTTCATATAAATAGCCTTTATTCCTGCTGAGCCAAGGTTCCATTTGGAGAAATATTTTATTTTATTTTATGGAGAAGGTTACATCCCATCTGTAACCTTCACGGATAAAGCTTATTTGAGGGAGAACAAGGCTTGGGAAAGTTCTTATTATAGAAATTTCATCCGTAATATCATCATCTGCTGCTTGTTGGTTTCTTTCTGACTGTGCTGTGGTTCTCCTGCCTTACACACACACACACACACAGAGGGGTGTTGTTGTAAAGTTCGCTGTTCCTTATTTCAAAAAACAGCTGGTTCAAAAGGATCACTTCCGTTTCAACACTCAAAATAAGAAATGGGGTGAACCTAGTTGTATGGATTACTCCGTCAGTGTACTGTGTTTGAAACAGGTAAAAACCTTTCTCTTCAGGCAAGCTTTCCTTGAATGATGGACTACCATTATGTGTCTTTTATATAAATCTATAGGTTCACATAGACTTTGTACTTACAACTACTTATAACCTTGTAGCTTTAATGTAATGCTGTCTATCAAGATGTCCCTCAATTCCTTGTCTTCATTGTATTGGACTGTGTATTATCCTTCATTACTGTAAGCCGCCTTGGGTCCTTTTCCAAGGAGAAAGGTGGGGTAAAATAGTCTAAAATAATAAAATAAAATAAAATAAAAATTCTACATAGATGATACACAGGTGGAGCTACAGCCTACAAGAGTCACGAGGCTGTTACTGAAACCTATAGTCGTAAGTCCTCCTTGCCCGGAATAAACATGTAAGCAAAACATCCTTCATGTCCCTACCCTGTAAGACTGTGCATTTTTCTTCCCCATCCCACCCTCATCCATATCATGGGCTGCTGCAAGAAGAGACAAGTTATCTCTTCATGTCATGACACAAAGGTACCTTTTTTTAAACATCACAGAAAATATCAGGCAAAATTACATATGGGACTGTAGTTGGTGGCAAATGACATCTAATCAGAACTTTCCTTTTTCTCTTGTTGCCTTGCAGTACCACTGATCCGCCACCTCGCATTCGAATAATCAATGGCTACATCACTGTAGAGCCCCAGCCACGTGGGCGTGGACGATCTAGTCACATCCAGGCAGACACAAACTGCTCCAGTGGGCTGTCCCTGTTCCTTTCCACCTTGGCATTGACTTTGGTATTGTCTCCGGTGACGATTCTGCTGCTGGTGTGACTCTCTCACCGAGAACTGCATATTCCCCTATTTTAAAAAACATCTGGTGGGGGAAAAGAGGGAAAGAAAGAAATACTTTTCTGATTGAAAGATCATCTGTGCGGTGCTTGGTTGTTGTTTTTTAAAGACCTCATCCTTTTCCTGAATCTGGACCATTAATGTGATTAACTGACTTGCCCAATACAGGAGAAGATTTTTTTAATGAAAACCATTATTTATCCTTCTCTTGCAGAAGAATGATTTCGTGTTATCCCATAATGATTTTGGGAGATGTATATGTAACATAGTTGTTGTTTAGCTGTACGAACTGACTAAAATACACTTTGTTTTGCAATTTGTTTTTTTTTTTAAATTCCACATCACTTCCTATTTGGCAGTGAAATGAGCTTTGTCAGCAGAAAGTAGTATCAACATCAATAAAGACAGTACAAGATTGCTACACGTCGGGACTGGAGAGAGCTGTTTCAGGTTAAACAAACAGGTTCGCTTGAAGGGTCCTCGCATCCAAATTACATGCAGTTGTCAAGTGACCCTATTTGGTCCATAGCAGCCTGCTGTCAATGCACCAATACTAAGGAGTAGCTCAAAAGGAAAGACAGTTCGGGATATCCATATAAAAGCAGATATGACAAATGTTTATCGAATCTCTTTTCTTTTATCACTTCCTCGGTTCCTCCAGAGGGCAGAGGAAGGGTGTAATTTGCTAATATTCTGAATTGTCTCTTTTAATATAACCAACAAAATAAAGAAGAATGCTTACTGTGGTTTGATTCCAGCAATCACCACATGCTAGAAGCAAACCAAAACAGAGCAATTCTGCCTGCACTAAAAAAGTAGATGCTTCTGACCGAGGCCAGAAAGATGGAGGTAGGACTGTTCTGGAGGGAGACTGGTTTACTCCGGAAAGGTGTCTGATAGTTGTCTAGGAGCAAAGCAGCCTGTCCCTGCAGTGGAACTAACAGTGGGCTCAAGTCCCCTTGAGCTGGTTCCAGTTGCGCTACTTGAAATGATGGCATTTCTCAGTATCGGAATGACACAACTCTCTGACCCTTCTTCCTATTTGCTTTGCATAGCTTAAATTCTTTCTCCTTCTCTTACTTGTGTGTGCACAAGTGTATATGCAAACAAGTTCACCAGTAGTTATCCTCCTGGTTGGAAAAAAAACTTCTCAGAAATATTGTTATATTTGAGATCTCAAGCACCTGCTGTCCTCTCCAGTGTTTGCACTATTGTTGTAAGATACCATCAGAGTCCTCTTGTTTGAAATAAAGAAGTGCTTCATATTTCTGCTCCTTCAGAAGGACTGTTCAGTCCTTCCATGGAAGTGGTGGAGATTCTGTGACTGGTTCCCCTAGTGGTTAGATTTAGTGACCTGATTAACTGCTATGCCAGTGCTACTGTGCCAGAAGGGTGGATTTGATTTAAATCACTTTGATTTAAACCGTGATTTATTTATTTGTTTATTTATTTATTTATTTATTCATTTATTCATTTTTACAGCTTATATGCCACCCACTACCCAAAGATCTCTGGGTGGCTTACAATCAAAAGAATTAAAACACGATTTAAATCACTAGTCAGTAAGGCTCGATTTAAGTCATGACTCATTTTGCTGAAGTTGTTTTAATCTTAATATTTGCAACCAGATGAAGGTTTCATTTTTAAAATAATAACTTTTCAGATTAGTTTTAGAGTTATATACCATTAGAAATACATAGATAGACAATTGTGAAATTATTGCAAGGTGAACTATCTCCAGTTTAATAGCTTAATCATTTATATTTGGATAACTGTTCTGTTGTACTTTACTGGAAGGAGAAAAATAATCATTACCTTAATAATAACAATTTAAATAGTTTTATTTAACCCAAAACAATAACATTATATAGCATTATGTATACTTGTATTTGCTTAACCATCCATGTTATCTTTTAAAAAATTAGACTGACAGTCAATATTCCCAAACTGGGTCTCTTTTACGGCCTGCAGCCATTGCAGGTTTTTCTCCTCAAGGAAGAGAGTGAGAATGATAACCCTCAGGCTGCTATACACATAAAGATCTGAAGATGTGGAGTACTGTGCTCAAAAAGTTTCACTTTCATTTTACTGCTTGCTCCTCCCTCCTCAAAATTTATTCCATGTGCAAACCTATTCCATTCCAAATGACCTTCTGTTCATTGAACTTCTTGAAATGTAGCACTTAGGAGTTAAGGAGGTTGATTCAGTGTACATAGACTTGCAGAGGAACAATAGGATTAAGGTATTTTCCTCAATTCTGATGCTTATTTTATAACATTTTTGTCTGTGAAGGAGGCATGTTATCATTGCAGACCCAAATGCACAGTTTTGAAAAGAGCATAACCAAGCATCTTTGATAATATCTTCCAGATAGAAAAATTGCCCTCAATAATCAGAAACCTCTGGAAGCCTTATGCTACATTAAAAACTAATTTCATGATGAATAACCTTTGGACTATAATGTATTTTAACTAGAACATGATCTTTAGAGAGATTTTTCCTCAAAAAGCATTTCAATTTTAAATAATTGATTTAAAATAATAAAATAAGATATGCTAAATGATTGTTCCCTGGAACAGACGGTTGAAGACCCAACTAGATGTACAAGAGTTATTGACTTGATCCTGAGTAATGTGACTGATCCAATAGGGAACAATGACCACAACACAATTACTTTTAACTTAATCATAGACTGCCAATCACTGATAAAATCTAACATAGAGACCCTAAATTTTCAAAAAGGAAATTTCCCAAAAATAAGGAAACTTATAAAAAAAGAAGCTGAAAGGGAAAATTGAGAGAGTTCAAACAATCCAAGAGGCATGCAATAAGAGAGGCCCAGTTGGAATGCAGACCCAAAGGGGAAAAGGACACTGCCAGGTCCAAGAGGACTCTGGTATAACTTAAAGGAGATGTTCAGGAAGTGATTAAAAACAAGAAAAGCTCATTTAGAAGATGGAAGGCTTGTCCAAACAAGGACAACAGGCAGAAAAATAAATTGTGGCAGAACAAATGCAACAATCAGGAAAGACTTGGAGGAGCGTATACCTGAAAACACTCAAAGAAATAACAAGGATTCTTTAAGTACATTAGAAGTAAGAACCCAACTGGGAAGGCCATTGGACCATTAGATGATAACGGAAGGTAAGAGATTATTAAAGAGGAAAGAGAAATTGCAGAGAATGAATTCTTTGCTTCAGTATTCACTGAAGAAGACAGAGACCACATGCTCCAAACAGAGCCTATCTTCATAGGAAGGGAATCTGAAGAATTAAGCCAGATATAAATAACCAGGGAAGAGGTTCTTGCATGTCTTGTTAAACTAAATGCTAACAAATCACCAGGACCAGATGGCATCCATCCATGAGTTCTCAAGGAACTTAAAGATGAAATTGCTGAGGTCCTAGCCAAAATATATAATCTTTCCCTCAAACCAGGCATTGTGCCTGATGACTGAAAGGTAGTGAATATAACACCAATCTTCAAAAAAGGATCCAGAGGTGATCCAGGAAATTACCGACTGGTCAGTTTGACATCTAGAGTTCTGTGTACAATTCTGTTCACCATACCACCTGAAGGATATTATGGAAATGGAAAAAGTGCAGAGGAGGGCAACCAGAATGATTAGGGGACTGGAACACCTTGTTTACCATCTGAGGCTGCAATGGCTGGGCCTCTTCTTCATCCTTGAACGACAGTGCCTAAGAGGGGACCTGACTGAAGTTTATAAAATCATACACAATATGGACAAAGTAGATAAGGAAAAACTGTTTCCCCTATTGCACACCACAAAAACTAAGGGGTGCTAGATCTCAAACAAATAAGAGAAAGTATGTTTTCACCCTGAGGATCACTGGTCTATGGAACTCCCTGCCAGAAGAAGTGGTGACAGCTGTCAGCCTTGACAGCTTTAGGAAAGGACTGGACAAGTTCCTGGACAACAAAGGTATCAATGGCTATCATTATGCCTAAGAACAACCTCTGGGTTGGGGAGATAAGCAGGATATCTCTCAATGCCATTTGCAGGGAATCGTAAGCAGATGAAGACATCTGCTTGGGAATACCCTGAAGCAAATGGTGAGCCACTGTGTGTGAGAGAATGCTGGACTGGATGGGCTGTGGCCTGTTCCAGCAAGGATGTTCTTATAGGTTTAAAAATCCAATTTAAATTTAAAAATCCATTTTTTTATTTTTTAAAAAATCATTTATTTTTATCTATCCTGTGTGCCAGTCTCACTGTGGCCATTGTCTTCTACCATAGTCTTCTCTTTTCAATTGTTGACCTCAGAGCGATGTGGGAAACAGACAAGTAATATGCATCCTGAGGCTCACTCAGTAGCTGAATCATTCCTCTGCACTGGGTAAAATGCTGATGGGTGTTCTCCTTTCAGTGCCTTCATATACAGTACTTGGGGTTGGGATGAAAATCTCTTTTTCATTAGGAATTTCAGATACAGGGACAGGGGTATCAAATAGAGCACAATTTTAGATAGTGCTGTGGTTAGGATGAAGAAGCCTCTGGCACCAGCTGTCTGAGCTTCTGGGACCTTGTGTTATTTTCATAAACATTCTGATTTGTCAGCAGGCTGGCAATCCAGCTTTTGCAAAAGAAAGGAAAGTTGCCAGCAGGATGAGAGCACAAGCTTCCTGGAAAATTTCTAAAAGGGTGTTTCAAAGTTGGGTAATTGGACAACAGAGTGGCAGATGAAATGCAGTGCCTCGAAAATAACTAAATCATGACTTCACATGTAAACAGGAGGGACTTAGATTGCCACTGTGTAAACAGGAGAGGGATCGTGAGGTTGGAGTGGATAGTTCAAGTTGTACCGTAGCTGTAAAGAAGGCAAAGTCTGTGATAGAGATTGTACGAAAAGAAAAATAATATTGCTAGTACAGTAATGACTCTATAGAAATCTTGTTTGGGGTCATATTTGTAATACTGTGTATGATTCTGGGTGCTCTGTCTCAAAGTTGAAGGTATAGAGCTTAATGGTACAGAAAAAGCAGCCAAAATAATCAGGAGATTGAACACCTTAGGAAGAAAAGCCTAAAGAGCTTTTATCTATCTATCTATCTATCTATCTATCTATCTATCTATCTATCTATCTATCTATCTATCCATCCATCCATCCATCCATCCACACACACACACACACACACACACACACACACACACACACACACACACACACACACATTAGGAAGATGACAATTAAGGACAACCTGCCTGGTGATGTCATGACAGACACAAACTATGCATGGTTTTCTGAAAGTAGATCAAAATGTGAGCCATTCCCTAATCCCCAAAGATTTTAAGTGACATCGCTTTCATGGGAAAGGTATACATGCTTGTAGACTTTATTGGGTTGTTTTTGCCCCTTTTCACTAGCTATTTATAATTCATCAAAACGGTCAAGGGTTTGTAGCTTGAAGATTGTAGATTGAAAAATTGTCTTTTAGACAGTTCTGACATTTGCTTTGTGTGACACATTTCTTCGGCTAGAGGGAGGGGAAGCCAGAAAAGAAAGTGCAAAATTCATGCTCCCTTTTTTGGAACAGAAAGTTGAACAAAATCAAAAGGAAGAGGAAACAGATAGAGTGTCCAGAGGTAAAGAAAAACAAAAAACAAGGCTTCTTTAAATTCTTCTGATTTAGCATCTTTTCTTCCCAAGGAATTTAGGTAGGAGCAGTAGCAAATCTGTATACCAGACTTCTCTAAACCTGTAGATGGGCGGGGAGAGCCCAGCACTCACTGCTTTGCAATCTGCATCAGAAATTTTTCACCTTCGGAGACCAGGTACTTGGAAAATGTGCTGGCCCGCGCTTAGGTGGGTGTGGTCGTACTTAATTTTTTAAAAAGTCTGGAGCTGGTGGGAAAACCATTTTAAGCTCCGCATCTGGGAGCCCTTTGCCTCGGATTTTAGGGATCGTGTAAAAGCGCCCATAGCTTCCATAATCCAGAGTCAACATGGACAATGGCAGCTGGGTGGGTGGGAATTATGGTGCATCATGCCTGGAAGGCATTAAGTTAGGAAAACCTGCCCCATCTACTCTCTCCTCATCAGATAAAGGTATATGCAAAGTCGTTCCTAAAGGTCTGCAATGGTACATAAATTGTAGATGGTCTCATAATAACATAGCTGTTTTTGTCATATGCGATCAAGGAACATGAGTCGAGCTTCAGAATACCATAAAGAATCAAAATGAGGTGGGGTGGGGACATGAACCCGTCACTAAAAAAATATGATCCTTGTGAACTCACTCCATAGTAAGGCATATACTCTACAGCAATTTAGTGATTAATCCTAGCTCATTACTAATTTAAGGACTCGCCCACTTTTAAAAGAGAATGATCACATGTGAAGAAGACTGTACAGTGGTGTGTGTGTTTGTGTGTGGTGTGTCGTTACTAGAGATGGGCACGGAACAAGCAAGTTTTTGTTTTCATTTTTTCGTTTTGTCATTGTAACGAAACAAAAAATGAATTTTGTCCAAAAAAATGAAACGAAACAACAGAAAAAATGCTATGGCAAATACATTGAACTGTAATGAATGCTAACTAAACAACAATTTTTCATTTCGCTTTTTTTTTTTTGTTCCATTACGTAACGAACCAAAACAATTTTTTTGCAAAAATCACGAAAAATGAAAATTTTTGAAATGGACCCCTAAATCAGTGCTCCCCAACCTTTTTATCATACGGTAAATTGAATTTTTCCCTGTCACGGGCGCGGCGGGCGGTGGCGGCGGCGGCGATGGCGGGCGGGGGCGATGGCGGGGGTCGCGCGGGCGGGCGGCACGATTGTGGGGGCGCGGAGGCGGCGTGAAACAACGGGGCGGGCGCGATGGCGGGGTTTGGCAGCGGCAGTTTCATTTTTGTTTTTTGGCGGGTCGCGCGCGGCGGCGGCGGCGATGGGGGGTTGCGCAGCAGCGGCGATGGCGGGGTCGCGGCAGCGCGGCGGCGCGGCGGCGATGGCGGGCAGGGTGGGCCATCACGGCGGCGGCGGCGTAACGCGCGCGGCGGCGGGCGGAAAACACCGGCCGGCCTGCCGCCGCCCCCTGCCCGCCTCAAAACGGGAAAAAACCGGCCTGAGACGCCCCTCCCCTCCCCCTAAAAGAGGCACACACGCACGGCGCTGGCCGGTGGGGCACCTACCTTGCTTGCCTCCGGCTGCGGCCTCGGGCGGGCGAGGGGGGGGGGGAGGGAGGCCGGTGGGGGTGGCGTCTCCGGCCCGGGCGCCACCGGGAAAGCCAAGTGCAGAACCCGGGCGGCTGCCGTGGCCGCCGCGGCCGCCGACAGGAGGAGGAGGCAGGGCCCGCCTGCCCAGGAGCCCCGGGCTCCCCCACCCAAACTACGGGAGAGAAGAGGAGGAGGAAATGAAAAACAGCCATTTTTTTGTGCCAACCGGTCCACGGACCGGCACCGGTCCGCGGCCCGGGGGTTGGGGACCACTGCCCTAAATGACAAACGACAAATGAAACACCAATTTTTTTGAGTTGTGCCCATCTCTAGTCGTTACAGTCGTGACCGACTCTTCATGATCCCATGTCCATGGAGTTTTCTTGGCAGGAATACTGGAGTGGTTTGCCAGTTCCTACTCCAAGAGCCTGCAGCAGTATTCCCTGGTGGTCTCCCATCCAAGTACTAACCAGGGCCAACCCTGCTTAGCTTCCAAAATCAGGCGAGATTGGATGTGCTTGGGGCTTAAGAGCAGCTCAATTTAAGAGCAATTTGACTTAAGAATGGAAAACTGTCGGCATTTTAACTGCTGCCTTACAAATTTTAGATATGGTCTGCTCGGCTTAAAAAAATTTTTTTCATTTTTAACTTATTTTTTCAATTATTTAGGTTTCCCGACTTAAGAGTAGTTCTACTGAACAGCATGCATTAGGAATGGATTAAATTCATAAATTGAGGTACCACTGTACTCGGCTACCTGATGAAATCTTCTCAGGAAATTTATTTATTCATTTATTCATTATTTATTTATATAGCTTGTATGCCGCCCACTACCCAAAGGTCTCTGGGCGGCTCACAATCAAAATAAACAATTCAGACAATTAAAAACATCAAAATTGCAATAAAATTAAAACAATAAAAACATTTAAATACAATAAATACAATATATTAAAATACTACATTAAAATTGTCATCAGGACCCACAATAATCAGTTAATAAACTTCTGGAACAGGAATGTTTTTACCTGGTGCTGAAATGTCATCAACGTTGGTGCCAGGCGGGTCTCACTTGGGAGGGCATTCCATAATCTGGGGGCAGCTGCTGAAAAGGCCCTCTTCTTACAAGCCATTCCGTTTCACCTCCTTGAGAGATGGCTCTTTCAGGAGGGCCCTCTGGCTAGATCTTAATTGCTGGGTAGGTCCATATGGAATGAGGCGGTCTTTCAGGTATCTAGGTCCTAAGCCATTTAGGACTTTATATGTCAAAACAAGGAATGAAGACAATATTCCCTCAGAGTATTCATGACATTACAAACAAGTTCTGGAAATGTCTTCAGGATCTTGTGGAAGACATAGGTTCCATGACTATGACCATCAAAGGGGTTTTGGTTGGAGGACAGAAGATACAGACCTACTTGAACCTGTCAGGAAGGACCAAACAAATGGTTATAATGCCATGAGAGGCCAGGCTGGAGGGGTCTAGTGCAGAAATTCACTGACAGTTCACTGGAGAACAGGCAGAAAACTTGTTTGGGAATTCCCAGGGCTTAAGAAGGGTGCACATGAAGAGGTAATACTAGTTGTGGGAATTACTCCCGTGGGAAGCCCTGGCAAGCAAGGCTTGAGAAGCAGAAGGCCCAATCTGCTAGGCTTGGAGAGTTGGGGAATCCTCCCATGGAAGCCTGGATCCAAAAGGCTTCAAGATTTGGGAACCCACAAAAGGCTTGGCCTGCAAGCCCAATGTGGGTTGGAAACAAAAGGAAAAGAATAAAGAATCCAACACGTGTTTTCTGGTGCAAAATGGAGCAAGTCCCTCTCTCTTGCTGCACCCAGCAAGAGCCTTTATTGAAAACCACAGGACTACAATACCCACATCACCTTGCAGCAGGTTCTTAGCCAATCAAAAGCTTACATGATTGCTCAATGCCCAAATAAGGATATTTCTTTGTCTAAAACTTAACACTACTGAGCATGCCCAGGACTACTAGTTACATAACAAGCTTCTGGGCATGTGTAGAATTCTAGCCTGGGAACTTGACCAGACTATATGCTTTTACCCAATCACAAAGCATCTTTCCACCTAATAGTGCAACATAGTATTTGAACATATCTAAGCCTTGACCTGATTAGTACAATATGCATGTGTTTAAACTCTCCTTGCCTGCTAGTGATTTTCTCGCTTACATTTAATGGATGCCAATGCAAAGCATCCTGGGAAAGATTCTCTACAACTAGTAATCTTTCAGGCACCCCCTCAGAGATACTATTTTTGCTACCTTGTCCATAGCACAAATACATGAAGCATGTCTCCAGGTCATGGATGAGAGAAGCCTTACCAATATCTAAATGTGGAAACCTTGAAAACCCCAACTTGTAGGCATATTACTGGTCCACTGCATTTAGTGGGGGTTGTATCATGGACAACATGAAACTTCGGAGAATGATTGTATTCACGAGTAGGGCATTACCACTTCAGAGCAAGAATGAGCATGAAGAGTAAAAAGAAAACAAACAGGGCCTTTGAGACTAAAACATTTATTTCTTTGTGAAATTTGATGGAACGCAATGAATTACTTTAGGCAAGGTGCTTGAGATTCAACCACCACCATTCCACCCTGAACACACCTGACTGGTTTTGGAAGCTAAACATCAGCCAGCCCTGGTCTGCACTTGGATGGGAAAACCACCAGGAAATACTGTACTAAAGATCTGTAAGGAAAGCCAAACAGAGAGATAACCTGGGAAGCCAATGATTGTACAGTAGGACCCCTGTATCCTCTGATTCATTATCCACTGATTCAGTTATCCACAGCTGGCAGAGGATAAATAAATAAATAATTCAGCAGCCACAAAGCAAGCTACTGTCACAAAGAGCAGCTGTAAAGCAAGCTACTGTCATAAAACAGCAGCCGCAAAGCAAGCTACTGTTGCAAAACAGCAGCTGTAAAGCAAGTTACTATCACAAAACAGCAGTTTTGGGGAACATTTTGGCATTTCCTCTTATTCACGATTTTCATTACCCACAGGAAGGCTTGGAACCAATCCCCAGTGGATCCTGGGGTCCTACTGTATTGTATTGATAAAACTGTACTGGACTACACGTACTGACCATCTGATTCAATATAAAGTCGATGTTTTATTTTCCTAAAAAGAAAACAAGAGCAGTCTTGTTTTGAAATGTTTGTTGTTCTGTTTTGAAATGGGTACATAGAAGGAACAGATCAGACCACTGAGGAACAGATGTCTGGGTAAATCTCCAAACCAGTAGTAAGCAAATCTCCAATCTAGTCATATATGCTGATAAACGTGCCATAACAGGATAGTGGTGCTGTGAAGCTGAGGCAGTGTTCTCATGCTTATAGGTGATTCTAATTGGTTTGATTTATGCAAATAGATTAAAGAGTGGGATTCATTCTGAATTAGCATTATCTAGTGATCTTGAGCTGGCTGGATAATGCAGTGGTTTAAGTATTTGGTTGCTGCCATATTATCTGTTTTAAGCTTTCAGAGTATCTAGTTTGAAGAACTGGGGAATTAAATCGACCTGCAGAGTAAAAGCAAAGCAAAAACAGAGTATGTGAGAGACAAACAAGAATGAGCTATTGCCTTCCCCATGTGGGCGTTGGTAAATTGTTTGAATAATTTATCAGTAGAAATCCTTTTGTTCAATTTATTATGTTACCATACCCTGCAAAAGCTCTCAAGCATAGATGCAACTTACTTACACCATTGATACACTTACTTGGAGCATCCAATATACAGTATAGTAAACCTTATCAGTGTGATCCCACAGGATTAAGAAGTAACTATTTCTTGTCATTTTGTTCTATGACCGTAAATAAACAATTATTATTATTTCTTGTCATTTTTATGTTTCAATTTTCCACCCCATTCTTTGACAGCAATGGAAGAGAAATATTTACAGTTCTAAAGCTGCTCCATTCAACACCCTCCATTCAATGGCAGGTTACACTCATGTACTGGAAGTGTTTTGCTCCCATAGTCCAAAGACTATGGAGGTGCCCAAAGTACAAACAGCCTGTTTCATCATTTTTGCATCCAGAGATAGTTCAGCCTTGATTTGTTTTTTTTGCAGCCTTCTTTCTGGCTCCCATAATATCTGCAAGGTCACATCCAGCACCATATTTCAAATTAAAAAAATGTTATGTGTTTTCTTCACACCCACAAACAGTGACCAGGAATGCAAGATGTGGATGAAAATGCACCCGTGTCTGACATCTTTGCCCATGAGAAACATGTCATCTCTCCATATTCTGTGCCAATAGTAGTGGGGTTTTTTTGTCCATAATACAGGTTCTGCATGGGGCACACCCATTTCTTTCAGAACAACCCATCGATTTTCATGATCCACACAGTCAAAGAAAGGCTTTGCTGCAGTCTATAAAGACTTAGGTTGATACTTTGAATTTATTTTGTTCACTCCTGTCGACAGGGGATTTTTGCAATACGATCTTTTCAACATCAGGCATTTCTCATTCCATATAAAGTCAAATACTTGGTTGCAACAATAAAAAATACGGCAACCATGTCATCAAACGCGTCCGAAGAATAGAGTATTGCGAAACGAAAGGGAGTTCAGACGGACCGACCGACCTAAGCATTTTCAACGGTGTACCATTGACCTGCCACTAGATGTCCCTCTTCGGTTAAAATTCAATTCCCTAGATTTACACGCTTTTATGACATTTTGATCGCTCCTCATCTAGTTTATTGCTTAACTCCGGGTTTTCAGTTCTTGGGTAAAAGTACAGACAAGGCATTTCTCTGTATCGACTAGGAATGCACTTGACCAAGAATTCATTGACTCAAGTGAACAGTAGCTAACTTCGGTATTTGCATTTTAATTAGCGCATAGTTTAATTAGTTTTTTTTTTAAAAAAAATGTTTTGCGGATTATATTTGTAATTCTATTCGTTACGTTTTCAACATTGTGAGCCGCCTTAGGTTCATTGATCGGAAGAAAGGCGGCGTTTTAAATAAATAAATGCCCAGAAGCAAATCATTTCGGCCGGCGAAGGGTCACTCTCGAGGATTTGACGGCGAGTGGCAGCGAACGAACGGACAGGCGTGCAAAGAAGACCAGCTTCACCGTCCCGCGCGCCTCCAAGCTCGGGCCGAAAGGCAGCGGGGTTCGCTTCTTCTGATTGGTTGCTGAAAGGAGAGTGACGTCTTCCCGGGAATTCCCTTTTCTCGCCCAGGGGATCATGGGAGAGGGCTGTAGGGACGGTTGCCTGGCAACGTTAGGACGCTCTCTCTCTCTCTCTCTCTCTCTCTCCTTGGAGGGCGAAGAGTTTGCTCCCGGGGAAGCATGTGAGTTCCAGAAACAGCCTTAAAAGGGTCACTGCGGTTTGGGTTTGTTTGTTTGTTTATTTTATTATTATTATTATTATTATTATTATTATTATTATTATTATTATTATTATTATTATTATTATTATTATTAATTTGCTTGCACAGCTAACAGGGCTTCCTCTTCCCCAACTGCAGGCGAGCCAAGTTGCTGGACGTTTAATATTTGGCTGGAAGTCTTTGTTAACCCTATACAGTGGACCCTTGTATAACATAAGATTTGTACAACATAAAAAAAATTCCGGAGACCGGGGAAATTTGCTGAACAGAATCGCCTATGGAGCGAATCTGTACAACCTAAAAATGGGATCACTCTGTTTTCAATGCATTCCTATGGGAAATTTGTATAAAGGAGAATTTGCTTCACATAATTTCATTCGGAACGAATTAATTCCTTTATACAAGGTACCGCTGTGTAGATCTATTTTGGGTCCGTCTTGCTTTGCCTTAGAGCAGGCACTCACTTTCTCCTCCTTTCCATCCAGCATGGTTGCCCATAGGGTCCGGAGAACCCCTGTGGTGTAGCGGAGAAAGCATGGAGGCAGGGACTCGGGAGACTTGGGTTCAAATTCCCTGCTGGGCCATGGAAACCTCAGGGGGACGTTGCAATGGTAAATGGCTACTTCCAAATCTCCTCTGCTATGGGCATGGGTGCCATTTGTTGGTGCCACTTAGCAAATATAGTCACGAGAACGTGGCCCCGGCTTTTAAATTATTATATTATTATCTGTTGCCATGTTCATTTGGATTTATGGTATAAAGGTCCCAGAACTGGTTTTCTATTCCCTCCTTCCAGAGGCAGGTCATGTAGCCTCATACACGCTTCAGTTGATTTCAACTGGCCTTTCTCCAAGGAAACACCCTGCAGAGAGGGAAACCCCAGGCACCCTAGCTGTGCAGCCAGGCACTCCCATCGACTGAACTATAACATCTGTTTAGTGTATGTTTTGTGTACAATAAATGTAACTATATTTGTTATAGTTGTACAGAAATGTAAATATTTGTCCATGTCACGGTTGCACAGATTTTAGATTCAGCTTCTAGTTTCTAGAGAAGGAAAGAAGCTGGGAAAAAAGAAATTCTGATGGCCTTGTCTCTGCTTTTTGTGCTCCAATTTGACACTCTTTTCTCTGAAATAAACAAAAGAATCACAATTATGCTGATGGGATCTAGAATGTCCCACTTTAAGTCTTGGAGGTGTCTGTCAAAAGTGATTTTGGGAGCACCCTTTGTGTCATGTTTTTGCTTGCCATGAATCTTCTTCACAGGAATGGCATCATTACTACCCCTGTAATCATAAGTGCTTCTAATAACTGTTCTATAAAATATCAGATATGTAGTCTTTAGAGCATTTGTGTATGTGTAGTACTTCAAGATCTGTTTTATTAATACAGTAGTTGTATAATTTACATTAAATCCGGAATCAGCTTCAGCCTCAGTTCCACTTGGTATACCACCAGGGAAGATTTGAAAACTGTAATTTAAACTTATTCTTATATTTGTATCATTTTAAAATCAGACCTTTGTTCCAGCAAATTGGACTTGCAAAACAGCTTTAGAAAATAAGTTACTGAGTCAGTCACAATAAAACATGTTTCCAGCTCTGCAGTTCTAAGCTGATGATGATACATATTGGAGATTTACACCAGCAAAAATGCAGTTTTTTGTAAACCACAGAGGCATATTGCTGGTAATTAAAATGTTGCCACTGAAAGGCCCTTCTTTGCATCTTCTCTGATGGCCTGTGGGGGCAATGGACCAAGATAAGGTCTTCCCTAAAACGTTTTAAAAACTGGGGAGTATCAAATGATACTTTGTTCACATGAAAAACTGTAAACAAGGCAGGGCATTAAAGACTGACATTTCTGGTATTAGTCCAAGATCCTACTGTACTGTACTTAGAATGATATTCAATGGCAGTGATGATGAACCTTTTAGAGACCAAGTGCCCAAACTGCTATTCATAACCCAGTAGTTTTTCACAAAGTGCCAATAAAGCAATTTAACCTGAATACAGGTGACTGTAAAGGGGCAATGTTGGGTGCCCACAGAAAGGGCTCCGAGTGCCACCTTTGCCACCCGTGCCATATGTTAACTAACACTGTTCCATGGTTTGAATCACTATTCACTGAGTTGGTATGCAGCAATACATTTGTTGGTTACAAGCTGGGAAAGGAAGCATTTAAAGTTCTCTCCACCTTGTTGGAGAGAATTGTGCTTCAAGAGAAGTGGTTCATTTCCTCCTGTGCAAATCACCAAGGAAGTGAACAAATAACCAATCGCTGTAGCATGTGCTGCATCTTCCTTCAGTATTGGAGCCATACTTATTTCTTCTGAGTTTGTCATTTCCAGAGTAAAACAGTTCATATGACTGAAAATGTTGCATTCCAGTCCACACAAGTTCCTTTTCCGGCTTAGGTTGAGTCATACTTCTCACATTACATGTTCCAATCGCACGTGTTGTGCAGCATCAGACTTTCCTTTCACCTCTGTGCATATCAGATACTAAATATTTTTACATGTTGAATCTAATTACATCATTAGCAACAGCACTATTTGTACTTGCCCCAGTAGCTGCCCTGCTTGAGTGCTTTTTGACCTGGGAGTCTGATTATCCGGCATCATCTCATGTTTCATTGTGGACTGTCTCATCATAGGGCAGGCATGTCCAAACTTCGGCCCTCCAGATGTTTTGGACCACAACTCCCAGAATTCTAAGCTTAGATTGCCATAGACAAAGGACTGTGGGATTTGTGGTCCAAAACATCTGGTAGGCCGAAGTTTGGACATGCCTGTCATAGGGTCTTCAGCATAAGCATAGTTCAGCAGTGGTCTGTCATCCCCCTCTTCTGCACATTGCTAACAAAAGTAAAATTCACTGTCACCACTGTTGTCTATGAAAGAGTCTCCACCAGCATCACCTTCTGGTGCTGCTGTTGTCCAGTAGTTGCCCTCCAGAGGTTTCTCTCCCCCCATCACCTTTGGAACTATCCATTCTTTTCTGCTAATGTGGCTGTTATTCTTGAAGAGTGTGGGTACATCTTAAGTCTGGTGCCCCTGCTGTGACCCTTTTACCTTGGGTTTCTAGGAGTCCAGGCTTGTAATGGAGTCTAGCCTCTCAGCTTTTCTGACACACCCAGACCTCCTGACCATGATAAAGTGCATCCAAGGAAGGAGCTTATATAGTTTAACTGGAATCCTAATTTCTGTATGTTCACCATTAACATATTGATTTAATGGGTACTATCTTAAGTATAACAAGTCTGACTTGGCCTTTCTAGTATAATCTTATCACATAATATTTCTATAATAAGTATAATCTAAATCTTTTTATATTGCACTGACAATGATTCTTTTTCCTCCTTTGGGCTATTATAAAGTGAGTTGCTACAACAGAGAGTTTTACAAGGTTGTTATTTTTATCCCTCTAAAATGGCTTAATAAACATAAATTTAGGATCTTTTATAACTGGCTATTCAGAGCTGCTTGGAGTGCTTATTTTTAGAAATTTTAAGTGCTATCATCTATATCATTTATGTAATAACTTTAACAGCTTTTTCTGAGTCTTGGCTGAGACTAATTGGAAGGATTGTGATTGCATTTATAGTTGAGTGTAAATTTCAGGGATGAATTGCCACAAGTCTGGTAGGTATTTCTGGGCATAACCAATAGGCTTCTTGCATTCTTTCCTAAAAGAAACCTCTTGTCCGGAAAACAGGTAAAATGTCAGGACAATCAAATGTTGTGACTTACTCATTGTGGACTGAGTGGTCAGAATACAAGAACTTGAGGCCATCCCACAAGGATATCCCACCATAGGTTTAAGGACAGAAAACCCTTATTTGGAGAGAAAAATGGCCACAACCTTTTGACTAAAGCTGCCTGCAGCCTTAACATGTGCATTGGGAACGGGGGATGGATTTGCCATTGGCTGTCCCAACTGCTGCCCCAACCACTTCCCTAGTCTCCTTGCTGGCAGAACACCTGGGAAGACAGGATCATGGGGAAAAACATGGGGGGCACAAACCAGTGTGGGATCCCTTGTGCTACCTGGGAATGAAGTGTATGCCCCAAACATCCTTCACCTCCATCCTCTTTTAAGGGGATCACCAGTTGGGAGAGATACCTGGCTCTGCTGGTCCCCCATCCCCCCCACTGGATCTGTCCCCATGCTGACAGATATCCACTCTGACCTTACAAAACGTATGACCGAAGGAAAATTGAATTTTCATTAGTTGCTACCTGGACTGGCTACTGAGCTGTACCAGTGGTTGCTTTCATGCCCACAAAGCAGATCAGAGAGAAAACTACTGCTCTCATGTCCACCTCAGCTAGGTTCACCCCTTGTGATTCTGCTTGGCTGTGCAGGCATGTCCAAACTTCAGCCCTCCAGATGTTTTGGACCAGAACTCCCACAGTCCTTTGCCACTGGCAATCTAATCTTAGGATTCTGGGAGTTGTGGTCCAAAACGTCAGGAGGGCCAAAGTTTGGACATGCCCAGCCTGCCAGCAGCCTTCAGTCAGGCAGAGGTCTCTTTGTCATGCAACTGCTCCTGAGAACAACACAACCCCACCACCACCACCCAGATTCTGGTGGCTGCCTTTTGTCCATGCAATTCCACCAGATTGCAGTTCAGACCAGCACTAAGTCCCTGGGCCTAGGCTTTCTTTCAGAGCAATCCCTAGCATTTTCATGGCCTGTGCACCCAATGGCTATTCAAAACATAGACTGATTTTCTTCTGAAATTCTTTGGTACATTTCAGTAGTCAATATATACTGGCAAAATCCCCTCTAGTACCTCTTCCTTTTCTGATGAGCCTCACTCCATAAATAGAAAAAGTTTTTGTTCTGAAATTTTTTTAAATATAAGTTTTATTATTTTATAAAGAAAGTGGGATGGTTTGACTTTGATAACAATCACAGAACGCAAACATCATTTATAAGGTTTTTAACGCAATTATTAACTCTTGCCATCTTCTTATCAAAACATCTTCATCTTCTCCTTTCAGGTGGCCGGAAAGTCTGTCCATTTCAATAGCCGAGTATAATTTTCCTTTCAGAGCGTCTTTTGAGGGTATTTCAGAATTCTTCCAAAGTTGAGCATACAAAATTCTGGCTGTTACAATAATGTGGTTAATTACATATTTTTGGTCATATGTTACCTCATTAAATATCTATAATATTTAACAAAAATAATTCTGGTGTGTATTTTAACTTGACCTCCAGCACAGTGTCTAGTAAATTCTTTACCATATTCGAGAATAATTTAGCTTTTTTACAAGTCCACCACATATGGTAGAAAGAACCGATTTCTTGCTCACATTTCCAACATTTAGCTGAACATTTATACATTTTAGATAGTCTATGGGGGCTAAGATGCCATCTGTAAAACATTTTGATAGGACTAATTTTGGAGGCTTTGCATTACCTAATCTGTTTTTGTATTATAGAGCAGCAGCATTGACATGGATACGGGATTGGATCTCTATGACGAGCAAAAGAGTTTTAGGCTTAGAAGGCCATGGCCTAGACAAAGGGTGGCACCATTATTTATGGTACAGAGGAAATAGTCCATCTTTGTTCAAAAGACATTGGATAAGGAATGCCCTAATTAAAAATTGGCTGTCTGTTAAAGATTTATTTTATCCTAAGGCTCCCAAATGGTTATCTCCAATGGAAGCAATTAGAGGACCAGGTCCAAAGCCATTCAGTAATATCTTAACATATAAACAACTTCTGTATGAGGACCAGTCTCTAAAACCACCAAATCAGTTATCCCTCAAAGGGTTAAAAATAGACTGGTGGTCTTATCAACAAATATATTCGCATTATAAGTCTGTGCAGAAGGAAAGTGGCTTTATGGTAAATGATAATGTTTTTGATAAAATATTGACTGCAGGTGAGAAAAAAACTGTTGAGTAAATTTTACACTATGCTGTTAGTTGAAAGAACAAGTGACTCACAGGTTAAAGAATGTATGGTAAGATGGGGGGAAAACTGTGGGCACTCTATCCACTTAGAAAAATGGAATATGCTATGGCAAACAATCAAGATGTTCAGATCCACCTCTTATAAAGAAAACTGTTACAAAATGTGAAATCTTGAGTACCACTTTGCTTGTATGGAGAATTAATAAGATTATCGTACACTTATTACGTTGGCATCTCCATTGCCTGTTCTTGAAAACACGTTGACTGTTGATTGGATCTTGTGGAAGAGATATTTTATTTTTTATTTTTTGTTACCCTCCCCTAGTTCTTCTCAATAGAATAGTTTTTGTTCTATATGTCTGTTATGAAAGGCGTCATTTAGAATTCTGACTTCAGTTGTTAACAATTTTAAGACTTGCATCATTTATCGATAAAGTCTTCTCTTTTGGAAAAGAAAGGTCTTTTTAGTTTTGTGTTTCTCTATATTTTTGTATGCTTGTGCATTAGATTCCTTGCTTGTATGGTACTTCTACCAGTACAGTACTAATAAAACTAGGAATATGTAGTTAAACTGAGCTTCAGTAGATAAAAATGGTAAAGTACTTGGAAAGCTGAAGAAATGTTGTACATATAAAAACAGTAATGTTCCTGCCTTTAAACTTGTGTTCGTAAAGATGTTTTCAAATGAAAATGTAGCTGATAATTAGAATAAGCATTACAAAGTACAAGTAAAGGTTTAATATTAAACTATATTGCCAAGTGATGGAACAGGGATATGTTGGAAGGACAACTTGAATTTGTATACAGTAGTCAGAAAGTGTCTATTGTGTAGTTGTGTTGGAAATGGATTCTTCTTAAATCAATGCCTTTTAAAGCATTTTTCATTAAATTAGATCTTGGAAAAATATGTTTTGGTTTCAGGCAAATATGTCTAAAAGGCTTTCATTGCCTTCTATCCAACCTACTCCACAACCCCCGGATACTACATTTGGCAGAAATGAGCGAGATAGTTTAAGTGGAGGGTGTTCTTCTTCAAGTGGGAAAAATTCTCCTTCAATAAATGAATTAAGGAAGCGGTTGGTTAGCATGGCTCCAGTGCAGAGGGCAGCAAATCCTGATGCTCTGAAATTTGAACACAACACGAAATCACAAGAAAGAACGAGAAGGCGACAGCAACCTATAAAATTGGAACCTTTGGTAGGTTGATTTTTAAAGGACTTGACAAGGCTGGGCAGTGGTGACAGTGGTTTTGTCTTAGATTCATTAGATTCCTATGAAGTGCATTAAATATGGCTATTTCTTATGGCACATCTTCCCCAGAAAATCAGTTACCAGCTGATTTCTGGGTTAAAGTCTAACTTTTCCAAAATGTGTAAACTCAAGAAAGGAAGCAGATGATAACCATAGTCATCTATCGGACACTGAAGGGAAACAGAGCTAAAAAGGATACATCAATTGCTCAGCCACATATAATTATTGTTATATTTTATGGTATGAATGGTGCTTAGTTTATCTTTGTATTCAAGCTTGGATTTTAATTAAAAATAATTGTGGAAATAAAGATAAGTTCTGTTAAAGTTATTCAGAAATGTACAGTATATGTGGACATAATAGGCCTAGAGAGGAGCTTTAACTGCAGATATGATCACATGGTGATAAAGGATCATGTCTGATAGTGCTGGAAAGGATTGATTTACTGGAAGCAAACTCCCTGAAAGCAGCCCTTCCATGTTTACAGAAATCTACCCCAGTTACAAAAAAGAGTAGCCTTCCCTCTGGACCACAAAGATCTGGCTGGAAAATAGAATAAGGCTGGGTTGATGCAAAATCTCCTGTAGGTTGTTTGATCACTAGAAAACAGCTCAGATCAAACTGTCATATGTGGTCTAAAAATGCAATCTGTTTTCCATCTGATTGCACCATATCTTTTGGCATGGTTCAGAACTCATAGAATCTGGAACCCTGTGATCTTTGCATCTGGTTTTTAAATGCCTGACTGTGCAAACAATCTATACCTATAAAGATTCCCAGTCATCCAGGTAAGGTTATCCCGGAGTTGAGTCATGGCAACTGGACTGCTACTCATCCAAGTAGCTTCATCAGTTTGAGGGAAGGTTGGTAGGAGACCTCCAGTTTATACTCCATGTTAGTTTCATTTCACACAGGTCTGAATAGGCTCGTTAGATGGACAACGGCCTGGAGTACTGGAAGTCACACCTCGGCAGCCCTTCCTAACACCCATTAAACTTGGGGCCCTTAGCAGTGGCCTTCCTGGTGGATGTGTGAAGTGGTCCTGTTTTTTTTCTGGGGATACTCTTCACTACTTGGATGAGTAGCTAAATGTTTTGACCTAACAAGAGATGGAGTCAAGTTGCCATGACTCAACTTCCAGATCTATGTACAGTGGAACCTTGACTTGGGTCATTAATCCGTTCCGGAGGTCTAGACATAAGTCAAACATGCCTTAAGTCAAATGAACTTTTCCCATAGAAAGTAATGGGAAAGTGGATTAATCCGTTCCAGATGATGAAAAAAAAACCTGAAAACAGCAATTTAACACAAATTTGACTGGGATAGGAGATTCTTTCCAGGGATGTAAATGAAATGTCTCTTCAAAGAGAGGAGGAGGCAGTGGAATTATAGTCCACAAGTTATACGTCATAGCAACAATGTTTAACATTTAAGTTTTACTGATTTTTAACCTGACGTTCCAAGTTTTGAACAACTCTATGCTTACCATTAGAGTCCCACAACTGTACAGCTCCCCAACTAAAATGCTTCCATTGTGGACCAGACTTCTGCAGCCAGATTTTTTACAAGACTGAGCTGATTGTCTAACCAGCGAGGCCAGCCCCGAGCTCCCGGCCTTCTCCTCTGGTGGCAGCGGCGGCTTCAGCGAGGCTGAGGACCAGGTCCAGGTGGTCAGAGCTGGCCTTGCCGAAGCCGCTGCTGCCGGAGGATAGGAAGAAGGCAAGAG
The DNA here is from genome assembly GCA_029282475.1 of Phrynocephalus forsythii. Taxonomy (NCBI): domain Eukaryota; kingdom Metazoa; phylum Chordata; class Lepidosauria; order Squamata; family Agamidae; genus Phrynocephalus; species Phrynocephalus forsythii. Next base: position 11,116,362 of record JAPFRF010000004.1, read on the forward strand.
CAGTTTGGAGGCAGCAGCCACGATGCTGGGTCTTGGCTGCCGCCCGATTCCAGGGACTTGCGCCGGCGCTCCGAGCTGTAAGTCAGAGCCCGCAGCACAAGTCAAACAGGCCCCTTCTTGCTGCAAGTCAAATATGCTGCAAGTCAAGCAGCATGTAAGTCAAGGTTCCACTGTACTGATAGTTGCCCATTATCCAGAAACTAAGGTGAGATTTGCAAATGTAGCTGATGGCAAAGAAATATTTGGTTAAGTGGCATCTGTAGATTCTCAACTGTCTTTAGAAATGACAGCAGCATCTAGTTTATAATCAACTTTATGAAGAGTGTATGATTTGATAAAATCTGGATTTTTATAGAAAGAGCCCTAGACCCAATTCCTTGCTGAATTCCAGACTGAAACTTTGGACAGGTTCAGATGTAATCTTCCTGATTAATTTAAAGATGACCGATGGGTTGGGCTGGGTGATCACATATTTCTTCTTCCATTCTTCATTTTTTTTTACTTTGGATACACCAACAGTTGTTTTTCTTTTCCTTTGAAAAATGATATGGATTGTTTTGTTTTCATTGATGATTTTATTTTAAATTACTACTGTTTTCTTTTAATGGAGCCTGTGTTAAAAAAATACCAGTACCACAACCAACCTGAATATATATACCAGAAGAACAGGGAGAAATTAATTGCTTCTGGAGTATTGCAGCCTTCAACTTCAGCAGAGAAAAGAAAATGGCCTGTTGCTGAGGAGCCAGTAGTAGCTGAGCTCTATGAAGAGTTAAGGGAAAAACAGGTATTCATACTTTGTGTAGTATGAATTCTTTAAACTTTTCAGACGCTACATTCTTCTTTTAAAAACCTCAGGATTACTTAGAATGATTGATTAAAACAGCAGTAATGCAAATAATGATTAAAACTCTTCCTTACATTTGCTTAAATATTTAAAATGTTTTGTTTGTTTTATGTGAACATACTTTAGTTTTGGTTGTACAGTATTTATTTGCATTTTATTACAGTGGTACCTCATAAGACGAATGACCTATAAGATGAAAAACTTGTAAAATGAATGACATTTATGGGAATACACATGTTTTGTAAGACAAATTTCCCCTATGGATTAAATTCGTCTCATGAGGTACCATTGCAGATCAGGTGCTGCAGACCAAACAGTGTGCAACACCCAATCCCTGACATCAGGGGGGCTTTCTGAGGGAAGCGGCTGCAGCAGGGCTGGGCGAGGATATATGTGTCCCCAGGGCTGGCACTAGGGTTTTTTGCACCCTAGGCGAGGGGCGGGCGGGGGGGCAGGGGCGGGGCCGGGCCGGGGTGGCAGGCCGGGCAGGGGTGGACAGCGGGTGGGCCGGAGGGTGGGTGGTGGGCCGGCGGGCGGCGGGCGGCAGGGGGCAGGCAGCGGCAGCAGGGTGGCAGGCGGCAGGCGGGCAGTGACGGGCGGGGGGATGAATGGCGGTGGCCGGCGCCCCCTGTCCATTTTGGCGCCCTAGGCAACTGCCTAGTTCGCCTTAATGGACGTGCCGGCCCTGTGTGTCCCCACTTCATCCACCAACTTGGTGGGCAAAGCAGGGACCCAGTGATACTCGCCCAGCTCTGCTGCTGCTGCTTCCCTCAGCTCGCCTCCATTGCCGGGGCTGTTTGCGAGGGAAGGGACGATGGATTGCCACCACTTTAATCACTGGACAGCAGAAGGCTGTTCCCCCTTCAGCCAACAGATAGCTGATTTTCACAGCTCCAAGCTATCTGTCAGCTGTGCAGGAGCAGCCTTCCGCTACCAGTGAACCCAGCAAATGGGGTCCCAGGGACCCAGTGATCCTTGTCCAGCCTGGGCTGTTTGTGAGGGAAGCTTTTCCCCTGCCTCAATCCAGCAAAGAGGAAAAGCTTCCCCCATTTGCTGGGTTCACGGTAGCAAAAGGCTGCGCCCGCACAGCTGACCGATAGCTTGGAGCTGTCAAAATCAGTTGTTTGTTGGCTGCAGGGGGAACACTCTTCTGCAGTCTGGTGATTAAAGGGGAGTTGGGACAGCATTCCCATATGAATGCACTGAAAACCTATTATTCTGTTCCTTCCAGAATGGATTAATTAGTTTTCAATGCATTCCTATGGGAAACCGCGTTTTGCAAGACAATTTTTTTGTAAGATGAATTGCCCTATAGAATGAATTATTCCCCATAGAACTCATCTTACGAGGTACCACTGTATTTTTATTCTTTGTTCTGTTCATTGTATTTTAGTTATGCTGGTTTTATTTATTGAAAACTACCCAAAGTGACCAGTCAATTGAAATGTAAATAAAATAAATAAATAAATAAATAAATAAATAAATTCTTGCAGCTAATGAAATATTGCCTATGTGAATGAAGTCTGTCATGTCAGAAGGCTCGTATATAACGTTTTGCAAGCCTTACAACAGGTTAAGAACGCATGCCTTCAAGAGATCGTTAGGGTGTCGCTGCCATCCTTTCCAGCCACCACAGCCTATAAAGTGTGATGTTTTAGCATAAGGTTTTTATTGTTGTTTTAATTATTTATTGTTGTTTGATGTTTTTAACTGTTTTAATTCCTTGATTGTAAGCCGCCCAGAGACCTTTGGGTAGTGGGCGGCATATAAATTGTAAAAATAAATAAATAAATAAATAAATAAATAAATAAATAAATAAATAAATAAATAAATAAATAAATAAATAAATAAATAAAGAGAATGATGGGGGATGGGGGATGGCATTGGATGTGAGATCCAATAAATTGAGGAAAGACACGTGCTCCATGCATTTGAAGCACACTTAAATAAAAATTAATGTAAGATCCTTTTTATTTTTCCTTTCCAGCTATTGAGTGCTAAGGTGCGACTTCCTACTCCTCCTAAACAGCCCCGTAGTGTGGTGAAGCTCAGTGCTTGCAAACCAAGCCCCACTCCTCCTAGTCGTACATTTAATGAACCAGAAGATGTACTTAAAGCTAATATTACAGAACCTCTACAAATTATAAGAACAATATGCGAAAACAAAAACCTTGGATTCCTGTACATGACTCCTGCAGTGCCTAAATCATCAACTGAATATGAACCATATAATCTGAAGTAAGTGGCTTGATTTAAAATGTTTACTGTTCAAACATATATTAGTCATTCTAAATTTAATGTGAATTATCAATTTGGTTTTGTTTATACTCTTGATATTCATTTAAAAATAATGGTTAATATTTTATGCCCTTTAATCAGGGGAATATAAACCTGGTGTATACTTTCTTTATTCTTTCCCAATGGGCACGCCATTGATTTTAAAAACTGTGCTGGACAAGTTACATGTTCCACCATTAGCAGGCTCAAAATTTTATTAAAGTAATGTAGAATAACACCAGGAGTTGGCTTTATGACAGCCACAGTTGTATCAAAATTTACACTAATCTAATCAAAATTGCCAGAAGAGCAGCAAGTTAAGAAAATGCTGAGCATAGGTATGTGTACTCCTTTTTACTATGCCATTTAAATAGCCAATATCATATTTTGTGTTTCAAATCACAGTGAAAATTGCATGCATACTTTATTCAGACATGTTAAGGATGGCAGTTAGAGAAGGGCAGGAAGCAGTCTGTCATGCTTTGGCCAAATTCATTGGCGCTGGAGCACAGCTGCCACACACTGCTTTCCGTCCTCCCCCTTGCCAGCAGCTCCACTCATGCACCTCCACACACAGGCCAGCTTGGTCTCCAGGGCTGAATGCCCACTCTGGGCCAGAACCCAGGCTTTCATATCCTGCCTCCTCCGACAGCTGTCTGCTGAGTATCCGTGCAGGCAGCCTCCCACCCTGCATTCTCATCTGAGTGGTCAGCTGCTGGAGGAGGTGGGACAGGGAAGCCCAGGCTCCTGCCTGGATTGGGCAGATGACCTTGGAGGCTGAGCTGTTGGTACATGGAGGCAAGTGAGGAAGGTGGGGAAAATGAGTGTGTGGCAGCACTGCAGCATTGACAAATTGGATCAAAGCGTGACGAAGTACTTTGTGCCCATCTCAAATGGCACTCTTTTGTTGGTTTGGTTAAGTTTTGCTTATCATTTCAAATTTTGTCAAAGCTTATTGAAACCTAGGGCTGTCTTGTGCACATTTGTGATTCAGAAGTTGAAGTCTCTGTGTTTGTTTGTTTAATATTCTGTCTTTCTCCCCTTGTGGGGATCCAAAGCAGATTCCAAAAATATTTTAAAATCACATCTTATTAAAAACATGCACGTATTTGAAAACATTTAATAAACAAATGATGCATAGATGCCCTAAGCACATCCGATCTCGCCTGATCTCGGAAAGCTAAGCAGGGTCAGGCCTAGCGAGTACTTGGATGAGTGACTACCAGGGAATACCAGGTGCTGTAGTTGGTGGAAAGTATGATTGCACTTTATGATGCAAATTGAGATCCCAGAAAAAAATTCTATAATACATAAACAACTATATACAGTATGTGTATGTGTGTTTAGATCTCATTCTGTCATTCTCTATTGTAAATAAATACAAATCCTTTTTCTTCTGTGCCAAGGCCTAGTTGTTTAGAGTTAGGTCACAGAGGAATGATGAGAATTGCTAGATAAACTCGGCTATGTGAGTAGCCAATAGATGTGGGATGTTTAACTGAGATGACCTCATTAATGTTTTTTAAAACTAACCATGGAGGGGGTGAACACATTCACATGACTAGAGATGGGCACGACCAGGAAAAATGACGTTTCGAGTTGTTGTGTATCGGAGCCGGCCCGTTTCGGCTCGTTTCCGTTTGTCGCGAAATTTTTCAAAAATTTGTCGTTTCGTTTGTCGTCTGTCGTTAGTACTGGTTTAGGGGGGTAGGGTAGTACTGGTTTAGGGGGGGTAGGGTAGCGGGCTCCTGGAGGCTCCTCTCTGGGGTGGGTGCCTCCTCTGGCCTGCTACAAAGGGAAGGCATTTAGCAGGCTCCTGGAGGCACCTCTCTGGGGTGGATGCCTCCTCTGGCCCCCTACAAAGGGAAAAGGAAGGGTACATGACCATGTAGCCATTGCGTACCAAGTGGCACTGGCAGAGGCACCTCTCTTTTGGGTGCCTCTAGCTCACTAAGAAGGACAGCATACTGGCGTACAGAGTTTTTTGGAACTTTGGACTGGTGAGCGAGGTGAGAGAAGAATGCCTCTGCTGGGCGCCCTCTGACTCACTAAGAAAGACAGTGTACTTGCGTGTAGTGCAATGCGAGTACAGATCTGGCTTAGGGTTGGGGTTAGGGCAAGGGCTAGGCTTAGGGTTATTACGGGTAAGGTTAGGGTGAGTTAGTGGGCTGCACCTCTGGGTGCCTCTGACCCACTAAGAAGGACAGTGTACTGGCGTATGGGTTAGGGTTAGGGTTAGGGCTAGGGTTCTAGTGGGCATTTTATGCCCTACTGGCACATCCCAGAAGTCTCAGTCAAAGCCTGGCCAAGTGGCCATGCGATTGGTGGAATGGCTCCAAAAATTTGCATGGTCCCATCCCATGGCCAGCCCATCATTGTGCAGGTGTAAAAAAATAAAAATAAAAATAAAAATAAAATAAAATAAAATCAATGGGATTGGAGACAGACGTTTATTGCAAGAAAAACCCACTGCTGCTACTGTAAAAATTCAGGCAGTTAAAATACCTAATTTTTGCATGTTTCTGTGTGGTGCTTTGGTGGGTTTTTGGACCACGATTTCAAAAAAAATATTGCGGTCGCCATTTTGGATCCCCCCCGCACCGCATGGCATGGCGAGACGACGAGGATGCCCCCCACCAGAGCAGCCCAGGACAGGAGAGGGGGGGAGGCCGGGGACCTCCCCCCCAGAAACCACCCCTCTGGTAGGTGCCCTCACTCAGGCAGGCATATTTTCTTTTTTGGCCGGGAATCGGGTTTTTTTTTTAAACTTTTTTTCTGTGCCGCTTTGCATTGCGCGATCGCCGCGATGCCATGAACGACAACGACAAATCAGACCCAATTTTTCTTTTATCGGTTCGAGTTCGAGTTCTGATGGCTTAATTGTCGTTACCGTTTCCATTGCGTAACGGAAACGAGGAACGGAAACGTTAACGAGAATTTCGCCAAGTCATGCCCATGTCTACACATGACTAAATAATGCATTCCAATAGTAGTCCTTCAATATTCCAATAGTGGGGTGATGAGGAGAGTAGCAGGAAACTTTGTTTCCTCAGGCTTCCTCAGAAGAGCAGGAAACTGGAAGTGAAAATTGATGCCTTACTATACAGGTCCGATGATCAGCTTTACATGGTGTCAAATCTTGCTTTTGACCCCACATTTCCTTTATCTTCTGCACCCAAATTTAGATAAGGAGGGTGGCATTTGTGCAACTAACAAAGATATCTCACATTATTCTGGTCCTGCATCACTTTAACAGTGTTAACGTTAGAGTCAAATTACCTCAAATTAAGAATTTAGTGTAGATATTCTCTATTGCATGTTGAGTCGCATAACTCAGTGTGGGACAAATACTGGCTGAAATCCTAATTCAGTTGCTTAGTTGCAAATATAGAAGGCATACAGTGTAACATTCAGTTGCTTTTAACTGGCAGTTCACAAATCACCGCTGTGATTCTTGGAGCCTGTACATGACCTGGCTTGGCATGTAACTGAGAATCCTAGTAGGGACTCATTAGTTCTTAGCGAGGAGATATTGAAAGTTATGTTGTTTGCCTTCCATAAACATAACTAAGGAACAGAATGTTGGCCAACTGTCTACACTGAGTTCTTAATTGGAGGCAATTCAGGCCCAAAGGTGCCTAGCTGACCCCCGGCAGCAGCAAGGAGGAGGAGGGTGGCAGCCATTGGGGGCAGTAAGTTTTATTTTTAATCCCCCCTTGCCGCCCCCCCCACTGATACCAACTGTGGATAACTGAATCCGTAGTTGGTGAATAAGCGGATGTGGGTGTCATACTGTGCTGTTTCCCCCCTCCTATTAATAGGGGAACTGAAGGCAGAATATGATCAGTTGAATGACAAATAACTTTCCCTCTAGATTAGTCAATCTGAAAATGTTCTTATTGGCCCTTAGTCTCATAGAAGTACACAACAGGCGCAGGAGGAGACTGATCAATTGCCAGCTTGTGGATTTACTGGCAGCTGTGTGAAATTTTATATATCCTATTAAATGAAATGTTTTCATTTATTTTTAGAATTGTAAGTTATGATGCCATTAGCAAAAATGACTACTACACTATTAGCCCGCAAGCCGTTATTCATACATGTAATGGAGAGGTTGAGTATCTGGAACTGGAACGTTGGGAGCAGGAATATCTCTATCACAGAGCACTTTCCAAAATTAATATATTTACTATATTTCGCAAATGGAAGTCATTCAATGTATGGAGGAAGAATGTCCGCTCAAAGAAGATTAACATGTGTCGCCGAGCTTTGCAGAAGAACCTATTCATTGTTAATGCTGTATGTATTATAAACATTTACTTCTATTGCCAAAATGATTGTTTGAAGCTTCTTTAAATGTTACAGTATGGTTTCTTTTGAAGGTGGAATTTTTGTTAATGATAGAATATATAATGACAAGATCTCCATGTTAAATTTACTTCACACAGATATTAGGCTGACTACATGGTCCAATATCATAGGCATTTGAAGTGGATTCTTTTAAATGATCACAAGATGCAGTGGCCAGTTTGAATTAGTCCAACCCTGTGTGCTCCAGCACAGTTTCTTTTCTTTGCTGGCAGGGGTTTCCATTTTTTCCAAGCCAGAATGATTCAAATGGTGTTTTCCCCAGTGCTATCACTTGATTTGTTTTTTGTAAAGAATGGGGTATGTGTGTGCATGTCTGTGAATGCTGTCTTTGTGACGTAGGTTGTTGGAGTGTGATGTTCAGGGTTGGAGGAACACTCCTTCCTGCATTGTTTCTGTCAGTCATCATCATCCATCTGAAGAAGAACTTTGGAACTGTGGCATTTTTCCCAGAACACTACATCACGCTTTCAAAACCAAGTGGCTTGACAGTGAACCAAAAAAGGATCAGGAGAGGTGGGACCAGAGGAAGGATGAAAAAGACTGTGGGCTAAAATGCAGATTACATCACATTGAGTGTGAATGCTGAACTCCTGAATCAATCTGCAGCCCCTCTGTGATCATTGACTGCAAATTCAACTGGACAAGCTACAAGTCCTATTGCCAGTGTAGTTGCAGTCTTAGCCACGTTATAGTTGAGTGGATCCTAAACTTTGTTCACATAAAATGCTTCCCATAAATGCAGCAGTATTTGATTGTGCAGAGAGGTACCTGCTAACGGAAGGGGAAAGTTTTTTTTACCAGTTTCTCCTTCTGCATTCTCCCTGCATTGCCACCTCCTAAAAGATACACCTGTTTACACCTGTTTCTCACAGTAGCTTTCAAAAGCTCTTCAGGAGGAATTGGTTTTCTCTTTTTCTTCTAGCTATCAGTGGGAACTTCTCTTCCATAAGTGGGGCCTTGTAAATCTGTTGTTTCCAAACATTAGTGAAGGTACTCATGATTTATCTGTAGGAGCGAGAGAGTTTATTGGTAGGATTTCTTAGTCTCAGTAGGCCTGAGTGGCAATAAATCATCAAGTTCCTTTTAGTTTATCTTCTTACTGTGGTTCTTCCTTGCCTGTAACTTTCCTGTTAGTCTTTTTGTTCTCATCTCCTTCTTTATAACCTCATGCAGTCTCATTGGGAGCTAGCATTTATACCTGGAAAAATCTGTTTGGTTCTCACTGTAAAACATGCAAGGAAAGCCTCACAGCCACTAACTGATTGCCCCCTTGGGTGAGTGCATATCCATTTTCCGGATAGATTTCTAGGGGCACAGAATTGAAGCCATATACTTGTAAAAGGAAGAGGAAAGAAGTTTGGACAGGGAAAGCTAGGTAATTTTTCAGCTTCTCAGACCTGTTTGGATTATGAAAGCCAAGAGTTATGCTCTCATTACATCAAGAAATCAGCACAAAAAGTTCCAGTAATTCTTTCCATCCCAGTAACTGGTTTTTATTGTTTTGCAGTGCTTGAGACCAGCAATACTTAACATCCAAGAAATGTGTTATCAACTCAGTGATATGGCACTTTGTCAAGTCGAAAAGGGCTACATATACACACTGATAGAATTCAAAGAGATGCAACTGAACCAGCTGAAAGAAGTGAGTTTCCTTGGTTCATTCTTTCAAGACAATATATATACTTCTTTTAGCTGAAATGCAATATCTATTAATTTATAACTGCATTGCAATATCCAGGTGACATCTCATCTATCAGAATTCAGGGAATTAGCTAAAGAAGTGGTTGGAAGTGCATGTCGAACAGCACTCATTGAGTCTGGATTCACTCCTGATGATTACTTTTATGCGACAGAGAGTACAGGTACAAAACTGACATTTTGAAAATAATTAAGAACACTTGTGTTTGTTCTGATTGAAAATGGTTTGTCCAGCTTGAATGTAAATAGGCATGAAAGTGAGATGAGACGTGAAGCTGAAGTTTGAATGTTGACCTCTCTTTCTCCAGGGAGAAGACGAGGAGGTCAAATGTTTTTTATGGTGATTTTTATATCATCAGCTTTTTTTGAGGTCCAAACTCAGGGAATGGTGGTTAGCAAAAATAAGCCAGGATGTAACAATTGTTTAAAATTCTGACTTGCTAATGTAATATTGTTTCAATTATTTAGAATGTTGCGAGTTTGAACATACTAGAGTTTGTAGAAGGAAGCCAATGTTTCTCATCCTCTTACGTCCATTCTAATGAGAAGGAGAAAGCTTTTTGACATAGTTCTAAGAAAGCTTTTTGACATAGTGCTAAATTTTGAGCTGTTAAGAGATTCCACTGATAGATACCAGAGTAGGACAGTATAGTTAATATTTAAAAGTGAATATTTTGCCTGATTCCTCCTTAGACTTTGCAAACGTGTCTTGGCCTTGATGTAATGCTGTTTTTTGTGGCAAAGAATTACTTTGGCTTATCATTATCTAAGTATGAAAGAAATCATTCCTCTAATGGTAGATCTGTACTGATGACTGTAGAATGGTTGTTTTAGCACATGGAAAGGTTTCAGCAACATATATTCCATATTTTCTCCAGAACAGATAACAACGGTCACAACAGGAATTATTACTGGAAGTGCCATTCTTCCTCAGGCTGACAAAGATCTTTCTGGAGAACCAGCTGAGAAAATGACGTACACAGAACAGGCCAACAAAAGAGCTCAGTGCGGAAGGCTAACGTGGTTGGTGTTTTGCTTTTCGCAGATCCCTATCTGATACATCCTAACTTGGAAAGGATAAATATAAGACATAATGTTTTTCTGGATGACTGTGCATTTTATTGCAAATGCTATTCGTTCCGCATCCCAACAGGCCACACTCCTGCTATGGAAGGGGACATCATCCCAGGACAGGTTCTCCACCTCATTGTTGCATGCCCTGGAGGACTTCCCAGAGACCCCATATGTTGGGCTGCCCAAGGACATAGTCATGAGTCAAAGCAAAGGTGCAGGAATGAGAAAGGGATGGAACAACTGCCACAGGGAGAGAGCACAGATAGTGCAGGGGAACAGGAAGAGGGGTAGGGGAGGAGGAGGAGGAGAGGGAGTTTTGATCTGTAGTGTGGGAAGAGCAGTCATTCAATGTTTGTGCTCTGGGAGTGCAAATGTGATAGTAGCAGACCTGTCTTCTTTTTTCCTGAGTTCTCGTGACAGTGCCCAGTCCACCCTGTGTTGCCCTGGCCAACTCCAACTCATTGGAGGTGCTGGAGGTGCCTTGTTTGGATGGGCAGGGATTGTGACGAGCAGATCCACCAAAGGCTCCCGCAATGCTATTTGACTTTCATCTCTGAAATTCAACACCAGGACCAAATTTCCACTGGTGTATGGAACCAAATGCTCAGCAGCCAGATATGTCTGGCAAGCGGCTAATGACTAGAACAGAGAGGAAGAACAAGGGCTAGTGACTAGATCAGCCTTTATGGAGATAAATAGACCGAGAAGCATGAAGTTTACAGGGCCATACTGTTGTACTTGCGCCTTCAGTAAACCCTATATGACCTTTGTCTCCAAGGCTTTGACTTGAGACTGCTATGTCTGTGGAACCCGCGTAAGAGGCTACACTCCCAATCCCTCACTCCCGTGGGGATGGTGGTGAGGGCCAAAATATCACATGGCAAAGCCTGAGAAAACATTTCTCCATTACATCATGTCAGTAGTGGTGTATGCTATTGTTCTCATTAGGTAACTCAGGAACTATAATTAGATTTGGGGCCTAGTGATAGTTATTATCAGTCAATCAATCAGCCTTTATTGGGATACAGAAAAAGAACAAAAGAGCACAGTTACAATACAGATTTTAAAAGATGATAAATTACAAAACTAGCAACTCAGTGCATCTCTGCCTGCGGGCTCTGATCAACTGGGCTAAAAAGCTGGCAAATTTTATATCACAGCAGACTTTCCTGATGACAGAGGATACCTCAACTTATCAATGTCTGAACAATGCCTCTTCTTAAAAATGAGTGGATCAAGGAGTTTTTTATGAAAATGATAATAAATTGGGCTGTATAGAACCACATGGGAGAGTGATTCCACTCCACCCAGTACACAGGAACAGTGCCTGTCAGTGTATGGAGTCCCATTGAATCTCCTATACAACACTGCTGATGGGATGGCATTGCATCTAGCGAGAATATAGGCCATCTGTTCCTTGGGGCATTTTAAAAGTAAAGATAATGTACAGGGTGCTCAGCTTGAACTGTGATCAACAAGCTCATCAGTGAACATATTGAGTTTGCCGCATTCTGTAAATCCTGAAATTGTACATCCAGAAACCTGCGTTTTATCAACTTGTATCCTTCCAACTGGGGCAGTGAGTCTAGGGTGTCTACCGCAATACCCATAGCACTGTTTTTTAAAAATTAATTTAGCTGAATCTATTGGAACTTTGGAATCTTCAAGAAGTCGGTAGAGTAGGCTGTCCTGGTCAGTATTATAATGTACTCTGAGCCAAAATTTAGTAGATCTAAGCCATGCCCTTGTCTCTATCAGAGGTTGTCCCGCTTCTAAGCATAGTGTTGCATAAGAGACACATCAGGGGGTGCCTAAGATTTTCCGTAAAAAGCAGGCTTGAGTTTGTTCCACTGTGCGGTCAGGGTGTTCAACCAAATAGGGATGCCACATAACAGCTGTGAAATTACTTCAGTGTTATACACTTTGAGAGCTGCTGGGACATAACCATTGCCTCCATTATAAAAGAAATGGGTTATGATTGGTGTTGTCATCCTTGCAAGGTTCAATGCTACTTTGCAGTGCTGTTGCCAGGTATATTTATAATGAAACTGGATTCATTATACCCTCGGCAGGGTTTTTCACAGTTCTCAGGTTACTTTTACTTACACAAAGGTCTCACTGAAATTTATACAAAACTAGGCTATAGGTGATACTTTTATAGGCCTCATTTGTATTTTGTAATGGCCACACAGCTCCCCCCCCCTTTACTTCACTGAATACTATAACACTTTGATTAAGTATGAGAGCTGTGATACACAAAACCATAACTCTGGGCTGCACTTTCCCCCCTTTCAGTTTTATTCGTCTGGCTGACTACTTGATAGTCAATACTATGCATGTTTTGGCAGTCAAATCTGTCACTGCTCTTTTGAATTACCTCATTGAAAAGTTGAGAAAGACACCATCTCCAGAAATTATTCAGAAGTGGAATTCAGAAGAAGTACCAGAAGTTGTGGAAAAAAAGGTAATATTAATTTGATCAGGTCCACATTTTAAATGGTTTGGTATGTCATATTGTTGCTTAGATCCTTTATGCCAGTTCTGTTGGTTTTGTTCAGAGAGTTTTCCACCTTTATTACACATTAGATATATCAAAATAATTGACTCTGTTATAACAAATGTTTTGTTATAACACATTTGCAAAAATGTGATTCTACTGAAGCCCTTTATTAGCAGAAATCAACACAGTTCCAAAAATGTTGTATATAGTAAACTTCAAATTGGATTCCATACATGTGCAAAGTCATCATTGGCATCCTTCAGTCTCGAAAGACTATGGTATCATGCCTGGAGTAGAGATCCTAAAAACAGCAGTCTCTACCACACTGGGGACAGATGTATTCTGTTTCCTGCCTGGTCCTCGAGTTTTGTTCTTTCCGTGCCTGCCTCTTTTCCTCTGCCTTTTGGACAAATGCCTCTTCAAATTTATGTAGACCATGCTGTATCTCTTGCCTCCAGACAGAGCAATCGGAGGTCAGGGTTTCCCAGCTGTTGAGGTCCATTCCCAAGGCCTTCAGGTCCCTCTTACAGATATCCTTATACCGCAGCTGTGGTCTCCCTCTGGGGCGCTTTCCCTTCATTAGTTCTCCATATAGAAGATCTTTTGGGATCCGACCGTCATCCATTCTCACAACATGTCCAAGCCAGCGTAGGCGTCACTGTTTCAATAAAGTGTACATGCTAGGGATTCCAGCTCGATTCAGGACTATGCTATTTGGAACTTTGTTGTGCCAGGTAATGTTGAATATTCACCTAAGACAGCGCATATGGAAGGTATTAAGCTTTCTTTCCTGTTGAGCATGGATGGTCCAAGACTCGCTGCAATACAAAAGTGTGCTCAGTACGCAAGCTTTATAGATCTGTATCTTTGTATGTTCTGTCAACGTGTGCAAAATAGAATTATAATTATAATCATTAGTAACAGCAATAATAAATGTAGAACTAGATGCTTCATGATCCTGAAACAACCCACAAAGGCTTCTGTGTGAAGGCTCATAAAGTAGAAGACATGATAAAATTTGGGAGATATAACAGTCCAGAAGAAGTTCCCTCAAACAAACATATTATGTCAGTTATGTTTTGTCATATCACATTTTATTTTGCATTTTTAGTATCTGTCTGGAAGTTGAGTCATGGCTACTGGACTTCTTTTTTGAGAGATAGAAACGTTTCGCTGTTCATCCAAACAGCTTCATCGCTGTTTGGATGAACAGCGAAACGTTTCTATCTCTCAAAAAAGAAGTCCAGTAGCCATGACTCAACTTCCAGATAAACTCACCTGGATGACTGAGAATCTTCACAGACATTTTAGTATCTGTGTTATTTAACTGGGCACATACTCCTCATCCATGTGAGTATTGCTGCCTGTTGTACTGCATGTTTTTCTGTCTAATGCCAATAAAGGTTTTACTTACTTGTTTACTTATAAACATTAAAAGAACACAAAAGAAGCCCTAAGAAAAAGGATATTTCTGATTTAAAATGTTGCCCCCAGGCAAAGATAATAAATAGGTCTATTGCGGTGTTGAGGTCTATTGCGGTGTTGGTGAATCTTTGGCACACAGGTGGCATGCAGAGCTCTTTCTGTGGGCATGTGACCTTGCTCCCTCACAGCCAGGGCACTTCCACCTTCACTTGGAGCATGCCACTGGGCTCTGTGCAGACAACCAGGCCAAGGGGAGGCAGCAGTTTGTGGGCTCCTTGTAGCCCCAGTTTACTCTCTAGCCACGCCACTCTGGGCATCCCAAAAGGGGTATGGCTGGAGAGTAAACGGGCTACGAAGGAACCCACAAATCACTGCCCTCCATTTGCCTGGCTGTCTGCTTGGAGCTGTTTCAAATCGGCTCTTTGCAGACAACCCGGCAAAGGGGAGGCAGCGGTTTGTGTGCTCCTTGGTAGCCTCAGTTTACTCTCCAGCCACGCAGCCTCTGGGCATCCCAAAAGCAGCATGGCTGTAGAATAAACTGGGTCTACAAAGGAACCCACAAACAGCTGCCCTCCCTTTCGCCAGGCTCTCTTTACGGAACCATTTCAGCAGTGTCAGATTTAAGATGTAATATAGAAAATAAGGCAGTGGGCTCCTTCATAGCCCCAGTTTACTGTCCAGTCACACTGCTCTGGGCACCCCTGATGATTAAGCTGTGGCTGGAGAGTAAACGGGGGCTACGAAGGAGCCCACAAACCACTTCCTTCCCTTCACCCGGCTCTCTGCATGTAGCCATTTCAGCAGTGTCAAATTTAAGATGTAATACAGAAAATAAGTAGAAGAAAATGAAGTTTACAAAATAAAGGAATGGTCGGTCAAAAGGAAAAAAAGACAAGCTATAATATCAGTACCAGGAGCAAGGGGCTGAAGGAAAGACAAGGTACAGTTCTAAGAAGATACAATATGTAACCAGTATACAACATGATAAAGCATATTTTAATGGTACTTACTTACTTAGACCTTTATTGGCATACAAAATTAGGTCTACATCTTAGCAAAATTAGTAGCATATATAAAATCATATGTGTGCACTCTATAAGCACGTGGCACACATATAAATTAGGTTTGGTGTTGACGGCCCCAATGCTGATCTATTTTAGGGCTAAGCTTATGATCTGGTTTTTCAGTAGTTCAGGACTATACATGCAAAATGGGCAACATTATCAAGATTTTCATCCTCATTTGACAGGAGTGATTGCATTATATCTGTACCTATCTGTCCCTGAAGAAGTGCTAAGATAGGTCTAAGATATTTTTGGTATTGAAGTTAATACAAGGGACAAGTTAAGAAATCATGTTCAGCAGTCTCTATGTGATTTAAGTCACAGAGGCAGAGCCTTGATGATAGTGGTATTCCCTTAAACCTTCCATATAGAAGGGCTGAGGGTATGGCTTGGATCTCACCAGCATAAAGGTTCTTCTTAGCTATGGCTAAGTATAAGGGAATCAGCGTGCATGCGTAAAAATTTAATAGTGTCAGAAGAGGTAAATAAAAAAGTCTTAGGAAGATCAGCAAGTGCACAAAGATAAAGATAAATTTGAATCAAAAGTCACACTTAAATCATGCACTTGAAAGAGGAGTGAATCAGAACAGCATCATAGCTGAGAGAAGGGGAAAAGAATTCAATTGTACTGTGATTTTGGTTTGTCCATACTTCATGTATGCCTATACTTCATTAGCTAAACAAAGTATTCCGAATGTGGCACATTGTGTCTGTTTTCCATAAGTGAATGTTCTTTACTCTAAAAGTAGTGCATCCTCATGCTATGCAAGTCAGATAATATCATTTATGGAGGTTTGAGGGTAATCAAACCTTTTCTATGCCTCATTCCCAATTCTTGAGATCCCCTGCGTTCTGGGGAACCTTTTAGGAGCTGTGGAATAGCAAAAGTTAGGTGGGGATTCTTTAATATCAGAAAATTGCTGCTGGTTGTCCTGCCAGTAGGGTCAGCAGGACTAGTGGTGATGACTTTCTGATATTAAAGAGTCTTACTTCATCCCACGAACAATCTTTATTCATATTGGATACCTATGGGTGATGACACTATTTGAGTTGAATGGCAGAAAGTTATACAATAGGATTCTGGCCATTAACACATTGTCTATCTACTGAGCTGTTTCAATTTACAGGTGAAACTCGAAAAATTAGAATATCGTGCAAATGTTCATTTATTTCAGTAAGTCAACTCAAAGGGCGAAACTAATATATGAGATAGACTCATTACATGCAAAGCAAGTTATGTCAAGCCTTACTTTGGTATAATTGTGATGATTCTGGTGTACAGCTTGTGAAAACCCCAAATTCACACTCAGAAAATTAGAGCAGTGTGAAAAGGTTCAATATTCTAGGCTCAAAATGTTCCACTCTAATCAGCTAAAGAATCCATTACACCTGCAAAGGGTTCCTGAGCCTTTAAACCAGGGGTCCTCAAACCATGGCCCAAGAACCAAATCCTGCCCACCATGGTCCCCCCTTGCCCCCCCTTGAGCTTTCTGTGGGGCTTGTAGTTCTCTTCAATATCTTTCCTGGCTGTTGGAATGGCAGATGGCCCCTGAGGAGACTACATTTCCCGCCGTACCTTTTGAGAACTGCCTTTTCCAAGAGGCTCTCGTGTGCCCTGTTTCTGGCCTGCAGGCGGCTCCTCCTTCTGCCCACTCTGAGATGGGGCGGGAAGAAGGTGGCTCCTGCATGTCATTCCTTTGGTGGCAGCCTCAGCAGCCACGGACAGTATGAAGCTGGAGATGGCGGGTAAGGGCCCTTCATTTTATTTCGGCAGGGTATCTCATTATTCGAAGTGTGATCCCTTCCATAGGGTTAACCCCTACCTCCCCATAGGTGAAAGTGCATAGGAAATTGTGGGGGGCACAATTGGGGTGTGTGAAAAGCATTAGACACAATAAACAGATGGGGAGATCTTACAACTATAATCTGGCCCCCAACCATGTCTGAGGGACAGTGAACCGGCCCCTGTTTAAAAAGTTTAATGACCCCTGCTTTAAATGGTCTCTCAGGCTGGTTCAGTAGAAATCACACGACTGCTGACCTGACAATAGTGCAGAAACCCATCATTGACACCCTCCATAAGGAGGGAAAGCCCCAAAAGGTACAGATTGCAAATGAAGTTGGATGTTCCCAAAGTGCTTTATCAAAGCAAAGCAATAGAAAGTTACATGGAAGGAAAAGTGTGGAAGAAAAAGGTGCACAAGCAGCAGAGATGACCACAGCCTGGAGAGGACTGTCAGGAAAAGGCCATTCAAAAGTGTTGGGGACTTTCACAAGGAGTGGACTGAGGCTGGAGTTAGTGCATCAAGAGCCACCGCACACAGACAGATCCTGGACATGGGTTTCAAATGTCGTATTCCTCTGGTCATGCTGCTCCTGAACACTGTTGCTCAGTGAAGTCATCTATTCCTCTGAGAGCAGCTTTTGCATTTCATTTGGGAAACAAGAATCTGGAGGAAGAATAGAGAGGCACACAATGCAAAATGCTTGAAGTCCAGTGTTAAGTTCCCACAGTCTTTCTTGGTTTGGGGAGCCATGTCACTTGCTGGTGTTGGTCCACTGTGCTTCATTAACTCCAGCTGTCTACCAGGAGATTTTGGAGCACTTCATGCTTCCTTCCACAGACAAGCTTTATGGGGATGCTGACTTCCTTTTTCAGCAGGACTTGGCACCCACCCACACTGGCAAAAGTACCAAAACCTGGTTCAGTGATCATGGAATTAATGTGCTTGATTGGCCAGCAAACTTGCCTGACCTGAACCCCACAGAGAATCTGTGGCAGTGTTGGTGAACCTATGGCATGGGTGCCAAAGGTGGCACTCGGAGCCCATCCTGTGGGCACCCGACGTCGCCCCTTCACAGCCATCTGTATTTAGGTCAAATTGCTGTATTGGCACTTTGCAAAAAAAAAAAAAGTGGATTTTGAATAGCAGTTTGGGCACTCGGTCTCTAAAAGTTTTGCCATCACTGATCTATGGGGCATTGCCAAGAGAAAGATGAGGGACGAGAATGAACAATGCAGAGGAGCTGAAGGCTGCTATTGGAGCATCCTGGTCTTCTATAACATCTCAGCAGTGCCACGGGCTGATAACATCCATGCCACGCAGGATTGAGGCAGTAATGGATGCAAGAGGGGCCCAAACCAAGTGCTGAGCACATATGCATGCTTAGACTTTTCATAGGTCTGATATTGTTCTATTTCCAATCCTTGTGTTATTGATGTCATGTAATATTCTAATTTTCTGAGATTGTGAATTTGGGGTTTTCATTAGCTGTATGCCACAATCATCACAATTATAACAAAGCAAGGCTTTGCATGTAATGAGTCTATCTCATATATTAGTTTCATCTTTTGAGTTGACTTACTGAAATAAATGAACACTTGAACGATATTCTAATTTTTTGAGTTTCACCTGTATCTCATAGGACATAACAGGCTTGTCAGAAAGCTTAGCAGTGTGAAAGAAAATGAGGAACTGTTTGAAATCATGTTGATATAATTACATGAATGGAGGCCTGATGATAATCCACTGGGAGTGATTTTTGGGAAATTAAACACTTTCCCACCATTCCCATGTAATCTCTTCTGTTGAGTGGAAGGAAGAAGACTGCTAGGAATAATGCTATCCTGACAGCAACATCTTGGGGTAATTAAGCATCTTCCTCCAGTTCTGCAGCTGCAACAGCTGCCACATGATGAAAGAGCTTACATGGAAGCCACAGGAGCTGTGGGACAGATAGAGGAAGATGTTTAGTTGCAAACGTTGCCTCAGTCTTCTGCAGGTGTAATGATGCTAGCAGTTCTATTTTAAGAAATTATTTTCTTTTCTAATTTTTCTGGATCTTTATTTTTAATTTAGGGGACAGCAGTAGTTCCAGGACCAGAGGAAGATGATTCCTCCCTTCCAATGTTTCTTGCAGAGCTAATTTTAGAGATCCATGCGCTACTGTTTGAACCATCTTCGGAAGAATTCCAGGTTAAAAGGCTACTTTACTTAACTTCAGGTTGCTGTTTAGAAACTGTTTATAAGGGTGGGTGACATGATTTTATGCTTCTTTGCAGAGATGAGAATGGAACTGACAGATATGATAAAGCATTTGAGCAAAGGTTAAATCTGAGTTCCATTGGGATAATATGCTTTTTATTGATGGGATGGCCTTATAATTTGTGGGGCAAATGCTAGATACTCTTCTTCTTTTTTCTGTTACTTCTGATACCACAGGCTTTTTTAAAAGAGATTTTTTTTCTGATTATAGGATGCTATGGCAGAGATTGTTGGTCAGTTTCAGACAACTGTGTTATCTGTTGCAAACCTTGTCCCAGATCGATACTTTGATGCTTTCACTCGTCCACTTATTAACAATAAGATTGAGGAGAAAACATGTGGTGAAGGGCCAAGCTTATCAATTATGTTTAAAGATGATAAACATCTCCAGAATATTATCTTGCAAATAAAGGTATGGAAACATGTTGGGGGATTTGTTTGCCTTATTTGATTTGTATCTCAAATGTCTTGCTGAAGAAGAGCTCATGCATTCCTTGTTCCTTTTTAATCTGTCTTTCAACAGAAACACACTAAAATGCTAGCTTTGATAATCTACCAATGAGACTAGGATCACATAATACATTTTATTTTGTTTCTCTAATTGTGTGTATATAATATTCTTGAGAAACATATTGTAGTATTTATTGAAGTGGTTAAAAAAACAAAAACCACGGACTGAAGCAAAAACTGTAATCAGAGAAAATGCAAAAGATTACCCCATTGTAAAAGAAAAGAGACAAAAGCCTCAGTGGCTGACTGATGAAACTCTTAAATTGTTAAGGACTGAATTCATCAGCAACTTACTAAGAAAGAGATACCTTGGTTTATGAATACCTTGGTTTAATAGTGTTTTGAAATATCAATTTTGCCTTGATCAACGAGCAATGTCTTGCAATACGGGCACCAGAGCAGGTCACATGATCACAAGTGAGCCAATGCTCTCTCCCCCAATGGATTGTGGGGGATTGTCTGGAATGTTCCAAATCAGGCAAGCCTCAAAAGCAGGGGGAGGAGAGAGAAATGGAGGTCTCCTTTGCACCAGCCACAAAGGAGAGTCCAGGTTAGGGTTTAATTTTTCTTTGTATTTATATTTTTATTTAATTTGTTTTCAACATTCCTTCTTAGTTTTCAAAGCATTTCCAGTCAGGGGGCAGCTAGTCAAGTGTATATATGGCTACAAATTGCATGTTATTATTGTCAAATTAAAAACACAGTGTGGAATCCAGTTGTTAGCCCCCAGCAGAGAAGATTCCACAGCCACGTATCTAAACAATCACGTGGGCATGGATTTCTAGGCAACTTCT
Source organism: Phrynocephalus forsythii (assembly GCA_029282475.1). Taxonomy (NCBI): domain Eukaryota; kingdom Metazoa; phylum Chordata; class Lepidosauria; order Squamata; family Agamidae; genus Phrynocephalus; species Phrynocephalus forsythii. Next base: position 11,136,968 of record JAPFRF010000004.1, read on the forward strand.
TTTGTGAGTTTTGGCATTTTGTGTGTACAATATATGGTCTGTGGCACCCCAGAACAAATCATTATGGCAAAATTTTATTTAATATACTAGTGTTTTGGTTTTCCACAATGGCCTATGCTCATAAACCAAGGTACTACTGTAAAGACAAATAGAACATTTATATTCATTATCAAAAATAAATAGAAGAAGGAAAATATCAAGAAATCCATTCCAGAGGGTCCAAGAAATTGGAGGGAAATTTTAATCATGTTTAAAAGGGTTGAAAGATCAATAAAGCAATATACAGTATATAACTTGATGAAGATAAAATACAGATAGGATGGATATAGTATACAGTCCTGAATAATTATATAGAAGAGATATAGAAGAGATACCAAAATGCCTGAAATATTAATCTGTTTTGAAGAACCTGCCATTTTAGAAAGAGAAGTGGAAAATGTTTTCAGTGTACTTGAATAAATAAATAATCAGGAATTGATGGTATATTGGTAGAGAATTTCAAGCTGTACAGAACAAATCTATCAAAATCCTAACATGAATATGCCAAATTCATTGAATGAAACAATGGGCCATAAATTGGAAATGTTCAATATACATTCCAACCTTCCCCACTGATTGAGAATTGGTATTATTTGAAAAGTGCACATAAAGGGCATATTGAGCATTGTGTCTTGCTTCTTGTATAGGTAGTTGGGCCGCCACCCATGTCAATTTATTTGTAATTAAGCAGTTGACCCAGTTGTCTCATGTCATTCCTGTTTCTCTGCCACTCTTTCTGCATATAACATATTATATATATAGTCTGCAAAATGTGTGAAGCCTCTCGAGATTAGAGAGGGACAATTAAAAACAGTAAGGCATACATTAAGGTAAAGAGATAGGTAGACCAATGATACAGACATAGTTTGTATTAATAATATCAAAACATGTTTTTCATAATTTTGAAGGAAACAATATCTTCAACTTTTGAAGCAGCCAACTTATATGCAAGTACTTTTGAAAAATTCCGCTTGTTTTTCAAAGAAAATGAAAGCCTTGACTTGGAATCTTTGAAGAAAGAAGAACATGGTAAATTTTGTTTTACATTTTGATATATGTTTGTGTGGTGGTTCAAATGGTCTTTGTTATTCCTACCGCATTGGGAGCAAGTTTGGTCGGCCTAGGGACAAGTCCTCTCGACTTGAGAGTTGATCACGTCCTCCCCTGGCATTCAGTGGCAAATTGCACTACTGAAATTTGGCAGTAGGGTGGGGGTTATAGAGGTATTATAGCAATCTGTCGCTAAAATTCAGTAGCAGAACACAAAGAGCTATTTAAAGCAAGCATTTCTGTTTACTTCCTTATATATTTCCTGAACTGGTTAGAGCAACACCATTGACTTGCTGGAGAGCTCGTTGGTTTAGGCAGCTGGCAGCCGAGCCAGAGATTGGGAGATCAATTCTCCACAGTGCTTCTTTGACAGGGATTGAAGTTGACGATCCGTAAGGTCCCTTCCAGTTCTGCAATTCCAAGATGAATTTGGTCTGTGCCAGTCAGTGATAAGCTTGCGAGATTTAGCCTCTGAATCAAAGAAGCCACCATATCTGATTTGGAAAGTAAAACTGGAGCTGTAAAGCAATGATTCTAGCAAAAGTGCACCTTGTTCTAAAGGAGAATGCAATTCTAGAAAGCTTCCATAAGTGTGATTCTCTTTCATTATAAGGTGTATATTCTTCACATTCTTTGGTTCACACAAAAATAAGGGGATTTTGACCAGAACGGTACTGTAGAATGGGGTAGTGGTAGAGTCACTGGCCTTCTCTGGCTACAGAATAATCTATATCCCTTTCTGAAGGTGGTTGATCAAAGTGTAGCATGATTCAATTTCTCTCTGTTATTCAGAGGAAGCAAAATGTTCTATTGAATGCTGTTTTACTATCTGTCCCTATCTAACTTCTACATCTTCTATCTAACTCCTTGGATGCTTGCACAGAGATATATATAATTCTCCATCATGGCCTTCGTGAAGCCACACAGATGGGTTTCCCAGGCGCCCCTGCGCCAGAGGTCGGACTTCCCTAGCAATAGGAAAGTTCGTTAGTCTCCGCCCCCGCACCCTGCATGTGTGTGGGTGTTCCCACCTAAACGCCTCAGTTCTTCTTAACTGCCACGGCTAGAGGTTCTAAAACGTTAGTCTCCATGATGAGTTTGGATTTCGACTGCATTTTTTGTGGATTTTGACTGGATGTCTTTTTCTCAACCCTTCAAGAAGTGCTCCGGTTGTGGTGGTAAAATCCTGCATACTGACGGCCAAGAAAAGTGCCTTTTCTCCCTCGGTGAGCACCACCGGCCCAAGGCCTGCTTTATTTGCCGTGGGTTTAGCTCTCAGGCCTTGAAGAACCACCGGAATTGGCTGGCTTCTTTCTTACTGGAGCGATCTCTCCGCCTGCAACCGATGGAGCACAAGAAAGCCCCTTCGGAGGCTGCCCGTAAGTCTGAGGGATGAGGGGAGAAGGCCAAAAAGATCCCTGTACTCAAGGGCGTTTGAAACCGTTGCCCAAGCCCTCAGCGACCAACTCCCTCAAACAGGTGAAATCACCGAAACTGGTTTCAGCTGTGGCTGCAGCTTCGCCTAAGGGGCTGATGGTCGAAACGGAGTTCTTGGGTTCGTCAGCGCCCATGTCCACCCGTCCCGAGTTCCATCATCTCTCCCATCAGACACCTCGGATTCGTCATCTGATGATGACATGGCGTTGCCTCCGAACATCAGCTTGATCCAGCTGGAGGGCACTCCAACTTCGGAGGCCAGGACCTGTCGGTCCCCAGTGCTACCTGCGCGCTTGCCGTCGGCCTTCATCACCACTGCCATTGGTCGAATTCAGAGAGTCTTTGATCCCGGTGGCATTGAGAACTTCAGGTTCGTCCCGAGATGAGAAGTCGTCGATGAAGTCTCATCAGAAGAATGTCCATCTGCCTCCGATCTCCTTGGTGTTGTCTTTGGATCCAATGATCGGGTTCGAGACTTCCATCATTCCACCGATCCCAGTGCCTTCTGTCGCTACGGCTGTAGCGCAGGCTCTAGCACCCTCGGATCCAAGCACTACGGGTTCGACCAAGCCACCCAAAAAGCGCCGTCACCCATCTCCAATACCATCAAGTACCATCAATATAGGTGCCTCCAATCCCAGCCTTTTCACTGAAGTTTGATGGCCGGCAATGGTCCATCCAGTCCGCTGAATCTATGGAGGTAGAGAAGCCGACGGCAGCTTCCTCTTCAGAGTCGACCGCGGACTCTGAACAATCTGACCTCGAATCCGAGGCCTCGGATTCGATCCACTTGGTCACTTCCCCAGAGTCTGAAGTGGAAGAGAAATCTCCACCATCTTCCTCCAATTCAATGAGGAATTATGCCAGCTTCCTGGTTAGGATGGCGAAGACCATCAACCTTCCCATCCATCAGCCAAAGCTGAAGTGCATATGTCACATCTTTGGATGTATTGCAGCTGAGGAGACAGTGCCTGTTCATCTCACGCTGATTCTATCCTTCCTCACCATGGTAGAGGACTCTTTCCAGGCGCTTGCATCCACCTCAGTATCCAGGAAGTTGGAAGCTCTGTATCGGGTCCATGACGACAAAGCCCCCTATCTCGACAAGCACCCAGTGCCAAATTCGGTAGTGGTGGCGTCATCCCAAGTGCAGTCACACACTAAACAGACGCCTATCCCTCCGTCCAAGGAAGGCCGCAAGTTGGACTCGATGGGAAGGAATCTATATTCCTATTCCACTCTCCTTCATAAAATTGCGAACTACCAAGGGGCAATGGGTGCCTACCAGAGGAAGCTCCTGGCGCACTTACACCTGTTCCTGGAGCTGATCCCGGAGGACAAGAGGGCAGAAGCCTCTGCCCTGTACGAAGAAGCAATGGCGTTGGCAGCCCAGCAAATGCGCACCTCCAAACACGCATTTGACTGCACTTCTAAGTTGCTGAACACCTCTGTCACCTTGTACCGACACTCTTGGCTTCGCACCAACAGCCTATCCGATGAGCACAAAGCTCAGATTGAGTCGCTTCCATATGACGGTTCGGGTCTCTTCAATACATCTACGGATGACCTGATGGAGGACCATCATAAAAAAACAGGATACGGCCAAGAAGCTCAATGTCATCCCGCAAAGGCCGAAGCAGCCCTTTCGTTTCCAGGCATGCCAGCATTATTGGCCACCCTCCACCCAATCCTCCTCACGACACCCTCAGCGAGAGCGTTCTGCCCGACATTCTACCTTCTCTGGCTTCTGTTCCAAATCAAAGAAGCCCAAGTCCTCCTCCTCTGTCTCCAAACCTAGGGACAGGAGAAAGAGAGATGAGTATTGCCATCCAAGGCATCCGCCTGAGCCCATTCCTCCAAGTTTGGGAGTCAGTTACCTCGGACCTCTGGGTCCTGTCAGTCGTTCAAAATGGTTACCTCTTAGAGTTAAAGTCTCCTCTCCTGTTGGGGAATGTTGTTTACACCCCTCCTTCCCCCTGTTTGTTGGAAGAAGTTTCATCCCTACTCCAGAAAGGAGCCATCCAGCAGGTGCCAAGAGCTCCCTCCCACAGAGGCCTTTTCTCTTGCTACTTTACCGTTCCAAAGAAGGATGGTGGCCTATGACCGATTCTGGATCTTCGTTTCCTCAACAAATTCGTAGTCTACAAGAAGTTCAGGATGGTCACCCTGGAGAAGATCATCCCGCTGCTATGCAGGGGAGACTGGTTCTGAGTTGTGGATCTGCGGGATGCATACTTCCACATCTCCATCCATCCCGCACATCAGCATCTTCTTTGTTTCACTGTAGGGGATGACGTCTACCAATATTCTGCCCTGCCATTTGGTTTGGCAATGGCCCCTCGGGTCTTCACCAAATTCACGGCACCAGTTGCAGCACATCTTCGCATCCTGGGCATTGTCATCTTGCCCTACCTCGGCAACTGGCTAGTCGTGGCATATTCCGAAGAGAAAGCTCACCAGGACATTTCCACTGTCCTCACAACTCTGGACTCTCTGGGCCTTCAAATCAACTACAAAAAGTCCCATTTACATCCATCTCCCATGGTGGCTTTCATAGGGGCAATTCTCGACTCGACTCGGGCCATGGCCTTCCCGCCTTGAGACAGGGTCGCCAAAATACTCAAGCTATTGCAACTCTTTCACCCAAGAGCCCAAATACAGGCTCTTCAGGTCCAAAGACTCTTGGGGTACATGGCCTCGATGATGTCTGTGCACGTACATGTGAGGCTCAGACTCAGACATCTCCAGAACTGGTTTCTGCACCACTTCGATCACCTATGGGATCCACCATCCAAGATACTTACCATCCCACCCAACTTGCCCCAACAACTCACCTGGTGGTCCAGCCGTGCCAATCTACTCTCCGGCCAGCCGTTCAGGGCCCCACTTCCAACAATACAGGTGACAACAGACACCAGCAACACAGGTTGGGGCGCAGTGTGTCTCACTTACCGGATTCACGACACCTGGTCTCCGCAGGAACGTCAGCTCCACATCAACGAGCTGGAACTCTTGGCCATCTTCAAGGCATTTCGGGCATTCCTCCGACACCTCTCCGACAATGTAGTACTGGCGGTGACCAACAACACAACTGCCATGTACTACATTAACAAACAGGGTGGAACACATTCGGCACGCCTGTTGGACCTCACCATCCGCTTCCGGGACTGGTGCCTCAAGCACAGCATCCACCCAATAGCGATGCACCTGCCGGGAGAAGAAAATATTGATGCAGATGATCTGAGTTGCAAGCAGCACTCAAACCACGAATGGTAACTACATCCCTCAACGTTCTGTCACCTTTGCTCCAGATGGGGTCATCCTCAAGTGGACCTCTTTGCCTCTCACAGCAACGGGAAATGTCATCTGTATTGTTCAAGGGCGGGCAAAGGTCAAATCTCTCTAGGGGATGCTCTTCTACTGCCTTGGAGGGACAAACTGCTGTATGCCTTCCCACCTATTCCACTACTCCACAAGGTGGTGATAAAGATTTTTCAGGAGCACCCAGATCTTATCTTGATTGCTCCTTGGTGGCCCAGACAGCCCTGGTTTGCATCTCTCCTCAGGATGGCCAGCTCCCATCTGCGTCTGTCCACATTCCTGGACTTGCTGACTCAACATCACGGTCGAATCCTTCACCCGGATCTTCCACGCCTCCAACTGACGGTGTGGAGGATAGTAAACTCATAGATTCTATCACCTCTGCATGCCAGAAACCTTCCACCACTAGACTTTACCACTACAAGTGGAGGAGGTTTCTTTTTTATGCAGCAGACAAGGGATTTGACCCTATCAACCCTGCACTGACCTGGGTACTCCAGTACCTTCCACATCTTAAGAGGTCTGGTCTCACCTTATCATCCCTGCGTGTTCACTTGTCAGCCATTGTCGCACACCAACTGCCGATGTCTCCTGCATCCTCGTTTTTCCACCATCTGCACCTGAAGCTCTTCCTGCGTGGTCTCAAGAACACCTTTCCTGACAGGAAGCCCATTCCACCACAATGGTTCCTCTCTCTTGTTCTCAGGGCTCCCCAGCGACCACCGTTTGAACCCCTTGCCACCATAGACCTTAGACTTTTGACTTTAAAAACTGCTTTCCTAGTGGGAATTGCTTCCGCCTGTAGGGCTAGTGAACTGTGCGCCCTACGGTGTGATCCACGTTATTTGCTATTCCATCGGGATAGGGTGGTGGCCTACCCTGACATCAGCTTCCTACTTAAGGTGGTGTCATCCTTTCACATTTCCCAACCCATCATCCTCCCTGCCTTTCCCCCCAATCCTTTGACAAAGGTAGAAAGGGACATGCATTCCTTAGATGTGAGAAGGGCCTTAGCCTTCTATGTTTCGAGGACTGAGACTCTTAGGAGCTTGCAGAGACTTTTTATTTGCCATGACCCTGCGGCTGTGGGTCGTCCAGTCTCTTCCCAGCGCTTTGCCTGTCGGGTGGTGCAGACTATTTGGCATATGACTTGGCTAAAAGGCCTTTGCCGTCCACTGTACGAGCTCACTCCACCAGAGCTATGACCTCCTCAGCGGCATTCCTTAAAGGTGTCCCCCTGGATGACATCTGTCAGGCGACCACGTGGTCCAGGCCAGAGGCCTTTGTGACCCACTACAGATTGGATGCCCACATGAGGTCGTCCACTTCCTTCGGGAGGGCAGTGCTTTCCTTTGTGATGGCGTGACTACCTTCCTGCCAGTGAGTACTGCTTTCAATCACCCATCTGTGTGGCTTCAAGAAGGCCACGATGGAGAAGAACCAGTTACTTACCTGTAAAGATGGTTCTTCGAGTGGACCTTTGTGAAGCCACACAGCACCTGCCTGCCTCCCCTCGGACCGTCATGCCTTGACAGGTACTTACCTGTCATTCTGGCAGTCAAGAGGAACTGAGGCGTTTAGGCGGGAACATCCACACACATGCCCAGGGTGTGGGGATGGAGACTAATGAACTTTCCTATTGCTAGGGAAGTCCGACCTCTGGGAAACCCATCTGTGTGGCTTCACGAAGATCCACTCGAAGAACCACCTTTACAGGTAAGTAACTGGTTCTTTTTGGCTCTGCCCACAAGCTCTTCAATTGGAGTATGCTAATACAAGACTTTTTAAAAGTTCTAAACAATAAATATTAGGGATGGGCTATTCGTTTTGGAAGCTACCAGTTCCAAAATGAACTGAGCAAGCCCAGGTGGTGTTCGGAGGAAACACAATCAGCCAATCCCTTACCTTGTTCTGCACCTGCACGGAGCTCAGCTCCAACGAGGAAGCAGCCTCAGATGTGATCATTCCTTCTCGCTGGCACTGGCCAATCAGGCAGGGTGCTGCATTTCCCTGCACAGATCCTGATTGGCCAGCACTAGGGAGAAGAAACGATGAAGTTTGAGCTGCTTCCTCGTTGGAATGAGGGCTTGCATTTAGGAGGCTTCTGAACACCACTTGGGCTTGCGTGGTTCGTTTTGGAACTAGTAGCTCTAGTTACTTTCTAGTTCTAGCTCTAGTTACTCTTGTTACTTCCTCCATTGGCAGTAAAAATTGTGCTCAAACGTAATTGTGAACAATAACTCTTCTCACCACTGTCCACGAGCATCTAGAGCAGGGGTGCTGAAACTTTTTGTAAGGAGGGCCAGATCTGGTGGCTGAGAATGTGTCAGGGGCCGGTTGCTCCCTGCCAGGCCACCCCAAAGCTCCTTGGCGGTGGCAGAGGCCCGCTGGCCTGCCCACCCGCACACATTCCCCTGTGGTGCCGGTGGTGGGAGACCGCCCATCTGCCCATCCGCCCAAGCTTCCCAGCAGTGCCGGTGGCGCGGCCCGCCTGATTACTGCCCCGCACGTGCGCCCAACCTCACAATATTCCTGGCTATGCCAGTGGTGGCGGCTCACCTGTGCGCCGCCCTACGCGTGCGCGCCTAGCTTCATAAGGTTCCCGGTGATGCCAGTGGCGGTGGCCTGCACGCACGCCAGCCCCACAAGCTTCCCGGCATTGCTGGTGGTGGTGGCCCTACCCTCTCGCCTGCCCACCCAGCTCCACAAAGTTCTGCTCACCAGCCGGCCGGCCCACCCAGCCCCTCAAGCTTCCCGGCGGTGTCAGTGTTGGCGGAAGATTTTTTTTTTTTAAAAAAAAAAACATGGGGCGAAGGAGGGGGAGGGAGAGGCGGGCCAGCCAGCCGCAGGCCACTCAGAATGGCCTGATGGGCCGGATTTGGCCCCCGGGCCGGACTTTGGGCAGGCCTGATCTAGAGTGTCTAGCCTCCTCCAAAGCATATTGAGCCTGCTTTGCTGCTTGCGCTGTAGATGGAATGGATAGGCTTGCTTCAAGAAGGAGATAGGGTGTCAGAGAGAAAAAGTTCAAGTTAATTTAATTTAATATAATTTAATTTATAATTTTTTAAAATATACCACCAAGCTCACTTCAGAGAACAACTCCAGGCGGTGTTGCCAGAATCACTCTCTATTCATTGTTTGCTCTTACAGATTCTCTCTCATTGTCACTGTTGCTTCTTTCCAAGGTACTGAATTTTGCAAAGTTGGCAAAAATGTTCACATCTTGTCTTCAGAATATTGTGGGCTTGGTAGGGACTGTCTCAACCTAAAAGATACAGAACTTAGGTAATTTGCCTCTGGCCTTCCTGATGCCCTCTAATGATGCCCTCTGGCTGCCAGGAAGGATAAATATTCCTTCTTGCCAATACGTCAGAAAAAAATGTGCTTGTTTTTTGTTCTTTGAAAATACAATGCAACACATGCATGCTTCTCTAAAAGTATTTGGAAACATGTAAATATTTGCAGATATTCAGTTCTTTGCTGATCGACTGGAGAAGTATCACAAACAGCACAAAGAAGCTATAGCAATAAGGCAGAAGAGGAACCTGGGACTGTTACTCGTAGATGCTAAAAAGTTGAAAGACAAATTGATTCCATCGCCAATGCGTTGTTTGGAGGTACATGTATCCTTCTGTATAATAATGAATTGATTGAGCTCTGTCCCTGCTAATCTACAGGTGAAACAGCTGTGTAAAAAAGCTGTATTAGTTTCTGCCGGCTTGGAAGCCGTTGGAAGCACTGCCATGAGTTGCTGCACCGCCTAGAGATGTTTATATATAAGCTGGCGGTATATAAATTGTAAATAAAGTAAAAAGTAAAGTTGCTGCTATACAAATAGATGCCATTAGTTGCTGAAAATCTGAGCATAGGGCTAGAAAGGGCAAGGACAGAAAGTAGAATATTAACAAAGTAGTTAAAATTATGTTGTAGTCTGTGAAAAGATGCCTTAATTCCTCCTCCTCCTCCTCCTTTCTTCCTCCTCTTCCTTCTAGTTAAATGAGATACACTGTCCATTTAATAATGACATATACGCATTCTGAAAGTTGCACAGTGTTGGCTAAGGAATTGATCTGTGTAAATCATGTAACCTATACTCTTCTATTAAAGTTTTTCCTGATGAATGTTCTACAATATATTTATTATCTTCTTTTTCTTTTGTATCCTAGGTTATCAATGAAATGCTTCCTGTCATTGCAAAGAAGAAAGTGACTGCCATTCTAGCTGAGGCAAATGATGCTAAATTTAAACTCGAGTTTCTCCCATCTACAACTACAGAATATGTGTTCAGTTTGACATTCCTAGATGAAATACAAGACAGGGTAAGTTTAACATGCTGTTTCTGCTATGTATCATTTATCAAGTAACACTGGGAAGAAAGTACTCTTCCCTCCACCACCACCCTAGTCCTCTTAATCTCTTTTGACATTGTTCTTGTTTTTATGCGCTGTCAAGTCACCTCCAACTTACAATGACCTTATGAATGAGTGATCCCCAAAATGTCATGTCCTCAACTGGTCTGCTCAGCTCTGGCAAATTTAACCCTTTATCACTTGGTCTTGCCATTTGTCTTCCCTCTTTTCCTGATGCCTTCAACCTATCCCAGTATTGTTATATTTTCCAGTCAATCTTGCCTTCTCATGATGTGACCAAAGGAGGACAGCCTCAGGTTTCTACATTTTTGCCTCCAGAGAGAGAGTTCAGGCTTGATTTGATCTAGGACCCACTCGTTTGTCTTCGTGGTAGTACAGGGTATCCACAAAGCTGTCCTTCAGCACCATATTTCAAAGAAATAAGTCCCCCCCCCCTTGTCGGTTTTCTTCACTGTCTAGTTTTCAGAGCCACACACAGTGATTAGGAATTTAACAATCTCCTTGGTCTCCAGTGACACTTCCTTGCACTTGAAGATTTTTTTGTAGGTCCTCCATTGCTGCCTTGCCTGGAAACTCCTTTTGGATTTATGACCTAACCGGGGTATACAAAACATTGAACTATTTAAAAATATATCTGTTTTTTATCTGGATATAGATAATTTACACTGCAAATTCTTTGTTCTGGTTGGTGTCCTGTAAGAACTAAGAATGCATATGTATCCCGTTGGGGAAAGCTGAGACATAGCTAATCTAGTGTTTGAGTAGTTATAGTAGAAATCCCTAGCCCCTGAGGGCTATGCAGGGTGACTGTGGTTCATCTTTGTGACGTATTTGTGCAGGCAGATGTAACAGATGAAGGCATGTATTGGTCCATTCTTTCTCTCCCACATCTTAGATGTAGGGTCAAGCCTGTGTTTGGCATAATGTTTGGCCTCTTGTTCTGTGATAGAAACGGCTGCTTTGCAAAGTAATTTTGGTCATTGGGGTTTGTTTCTTTCTGTTCTTGGATTTTTATTCCATGCAAAAGTCTCTTTTAAAACACATAGTTTTAGAGCTATTTTGAATTTAATTTGTCTAAAGAGATCTGGTCCCTGGAAATGATACTAGCTACTCACTAGGTGAAGATTTCTCTGCAATACTCCCCAAAATTCCACCCATTAACTCCAGGCTAATTAAGACCCTGAATGCCAGTGGGACTTAGCTTCCAACCTGTCTTATTTCCCAGGACAGAAGATTAACTTGGGTTTGTGCTTTGACACCATCTTTGTAAGGTAGGATAGTTCCAAGTACAGTAGTGCCTTGGTTTATGATCATTAATCCATTCCAGAAACATGCTCATAAACTAAAGTACAGTACTCGTATATTAAAGCAAATTTCCCACATGAATTAATGGAAACTTAGATTGTTCATTCTGGAGCCCGAGCTTCCGTTATTTTCTATGGGGAAATTTGCTTTGGCCAGAAGCTGGCAGGCGCAGTGGCCAGGACCTGCTGGCCAGGAGCCAGTGGTCAGGACCCACTGTGAGGGCTGGAGGAGGAGAATAGACAGTCTGAGGGGTCCTTTGGGCATACTTCCAAAAATCTCCCCAGAAGAAGAGAATGATAAACTTCTGTGTCTCTACCTAGAAAATGCTGAAAATGCTTGGCATAAGTCGGAACTGATTTGTCGGCACACAGTTGTTTACTATTATAGGTAAAAGGAACATAAGAACATAAGAAGAGCCCTGCTGGATCAGACCAAAGGCCCATCTAGTCCAGCTTCCTATATCTCACAGTGGCCCCACCAAATGCATCTGGGAGCACACAAGACTAGATATCTATCTTCTGATACCACTCCTCTGCATCTGGGCCTTGAAGTACCCTGGTTTTAAGCCTGGAGATTATGCCATCCTGGTTTGTAACCTGTGATGGACTTTTCCTCCAGGAATTTGTCTGATCCCCTTTTGAAGGCATCCAGGCCAGATGCCATCACCACATCCTGTGGCAGGGAGTTCCCCAGAGTAACAACACGCTGGGTGAAAAAAATTTTCTTTTGTCTGTTTTCACTCTCCCAACCCTCAGTTTGAGTGGATGTCCCCTAGTTCTGCTATTTTGTGAGAGGGAGAAGAGTGTCCCTCTATCCACTTTACTCATGCCCTGCATTATTTTGTACGTCTCAATCATATTCCCTCCCCCCTCAGGTGCCTTTTTTCCAGACTAAAGAGCCCCAAATGTTTTAGCCATTCCTCATAAGGGAGGTCCTCCAGCCTAGTAATCATTTTAGTCACTCTCTTTTTCACCTTTTCCAGTTCCACTATGTCTTTTTTGAGATGTGGTGACCAGATTGTATGCAATACTCCAGGTGTGGCCTTACTATTGTTTTGTACAATGGCATTATAATGTTGGCTGTTTTATTTTCATTCCCCTTTTAGATAATCCCTAGCATGGAATTGGCCCTTTTCACGGTTGCCACACACTGGGTAGACACCTTCATTGAGCTATCCACCAGCACACCAAGATCTCTTTCCTGATCCGTCATGGATAGCTCAGAGCCCATGAGTTGATAGATAAAGTTTGGATTTTTCGCCCCAATATGCATTACTTTACATTTTGCTATATTGAAACACATTTGTCATTTTGCAGCCCATTTCCCCAGTTTGGAGATATCCTTCTGGAGCTTTTCACAATCTTCTCTGGTTTTTACCACCCGGAAAAGTTTCATGTCATCCGCAAACTTGGCCACCTCACCGCTTATTCCTGTCTCCAGGTCATTTATGAACAGATTGAAAAGCACTGGACCCAGGACGGATCCCTGGGGCACACTGCTTTTCACTTCTCTCCACTGTGAAAACTGCCCACTGACACCTACTCTTTGTTTCCTGAATCTCAACCAGTTCTCAATCCATAAGAGGACCTGCCCTCTTATCCCCTGACTGTGCAATTTTCTCATCAGCCTTTGGTGAGGGACTGTGTCAAAAGCCTTCTGAAAATCAAGATAGACAATATCCACCAGTTCACACAAATCCACATGCCTGTTCACCTATTTCTTGACAAATTTAAAGGGATCTGGGACTGTATGTCAGTTTTTATTCCTACAATTAATATTATATTTACAGAATTTAGAATCTCTGATGATATCAGTCTTGGTTGAAGGTTATCTGTGATCTATGTTTACTCCCTAGATTGAAACTCTTGAAGATGAATCAAAAATAGTAACACAGATGTATCGACTTATTGAACTCTATGCAGTACCAACTCCTCCTGAAGATATTGCCTTGTTTTCAAGTCTCAAACCAGGCATTGTTGCAGTTCGCAATGCAATTGACAAAGCTGTGGGAGAAAGAGATGCCAGCATTGCTAGATTCTGTCAGCTTTTAGATTATGATGTTCATGAGCTAAATGAAGAGGTTAAACTAGTTAAACGTGAAGCACAGGTAAATAAACAATACATTTTAAGTTCCTTTATCTTCTTGAGATATTATGATTTGTCTTGTATGGAGAATGGTCATTTATTACATTTCTTATCTAATTTTATTGTATTTCTCAAATGATTTCCTCAAGGCTGTCAAAGACAAATGTCAATCAGGATAGATAACATTGGGCTCACTGTAACAGTAGAATAAGTGTTAAAACACTTTGATATAAACACCAGCACTGGAATATTATCCTCTGGATTTTAGATTGAGGGCTAAGCATTTTCAAACATTTATTTTGAGATTGCATGTCACATAGGTAATAGTAATATGGGCTCTGCTCATCTACGTATTCATGAAAAAGCAAACATTTCTTCAGGTATTTTGTTCCTAGTGTGAAAAGTTAATGAAATTTATTAATTTGGTTGGCTGCACTATTTTGCATCAGCTGGAAGTTGAGTCATGGGAGCTGGACTTCTTTTTCTTGAGAGATTGAAATGTTTTGCTGCTCATCCAAACAACTTAATCAGTCTGAAAAAAAAGCTAGTTGGGAAAATGGAGGACTTGCAACTAGTTTTTTTCAGACTAATGAAGCTGTTTGGATGAGCAGCGAAACATTTCAGTTTCTTAAGAAAAAGAAGTCCAATTCCCATGACTCAGCCTCCAGATAAACTCACTTGCAGGACTGAGAGTCTTCACAGACATATTTTGTATCAGCCTTCAAGATAATATGTAACCAAAAATAAAAAAATGAAACAACAAGCAGAATATTAAAAAGTTAATAATAAGAGTATGTTTTGACACCTTTTTTGCCGATGACACAACAGTAGTGGGACTCATCTCTGGTGGAGACGAGTCAGCCTACCGAGAGGAGGTGCATCGACTGCTACGGTGGTGCAGAACCAACAATCTGATAATAAATATCAACAAGACCAAAGAACTTATAGTGGACTATCGAAAAAGGAAATCAGACACTCAGCCCCTGATTATTGATGGAGTTTGTGTAGAGCGGGTGACGGACAGTAGGTTCTTAGGAGTTATTCTACAGGAGGATTTGACCTGGAGTGCCAACACTGAAGCACTGGTTAAGAAGGCCCAACAGAGATTATATCTTCTGAGACTTCTCAGGAGGGAACAACTGTCTAAGAAACTGTTGGTAACCTTCTACCGGGGCTTTATAGAAAGCACTATCACTTACTCCCTCTGTGTCTGGTTTTCCAGTTGCACAGTGGCAGATAGAAGGGCACTCCAGAGGGTCATAAACACTGCTGAGAGGATAGTGGGCTGTCCTCTTCCTCCTTTGGAAGAATTATACAACTCCAGATGCTCAAGGAAGACATCTAGAATTCTGAGAGACCCTTCGCATCCTGGCTACCAATTTTTTGAACTGTTGCCGTCTGGCAGGAGATACAGGACTCTTAGGTCAAGGACAAATAGACTAAAGAACAGTTTTTATCACAGAGCGGTATCCAAGCTAAATGCGACAGTTTTAGCACTATCTTAATCAGTTTTAAGTAGTGTTTTAAATTTTGTAAGCAATTTTAAGAGTTTTTAATATTTTGTATGGTGTTTTATATGTTTTATGTGTTTGTATGCTTAGAGTGTGTAGTGGAACAGCACTCTAATTTCGTTGTGCATATTTTGCATATGCATAATGACAATAAAACTCTATTCTATTCTATTCTATTCTATTCTATTCTATTCTATTCTATTCTATTCTATTCTATTTTCTAAAAGCAGAGAGGTAAGGACCACTCACAGCTCAGATGGCAATTCATTCTGCAATTTAGTGCAATACAAGAAAAAAGCTTGGTGTGTGGGCTTCTGTGAGTTGGTGTTATCCTCAGAAGAAAGTTATAGCTCTTCTGTAACTAGGCAGGCTCATAATGAGTTATCTCTGCTATGTAATACTGCTTAGAGATAGGCTAGGGATAGGAAGTATCCCCTTTTGAATTGAAAGCCCTAGAATAAAGTAGACAATGTGGCTAGTGTATATTATGGGAACTATAATTCAAAAAAATCTTCCATCTCTGCATTTGACCAAGTACTGAAGTAATCAGTGACCAAGTCCTTAATATATGACTTAATAAAAAGAAAAAAATAGTACAATAATTTGGTACTCCCTTTACTATAGATCCAAACAGGTAGTGGGAACATACTATGTAGACTCTGGATAAGTAGGGGCCATATGCAGTTTTAAGGTTATGAACTTGCAATGCATCACTATAACTACTATGAAAGCTAAATATAAAAGCAGTTGTGTTTTGTTGTTTTTATAGGATCCTCAGATTTTGGATATAAATGCTGACCAAGACAGAGTGAGACAAATTCTAGAAGAGATGCAGACCATTCTTGATGATTTACAGAAACGTGCATTCCAATATAAATCATATCAGAAGAACTTTAAGGTACTTTGTTCAGAATTCCATGTTTGTTTCATTTAGTTGGAAATGTGATCTGCAAAATGAAGCACGTCAGGCTTTATTAGTGGGAAGGGAATGTGCTGTAGTAGCTGGAATGCCGGTCCAAGACGAGGTCCAAGTTCAACTCATTTCAGCCAAATCTATCTCACAGGGTTTGTTGTGAAAATGAAACTGGAGAGGGAAGGGGAGGAACCATATATGCCTCCAGTTTCATAGAAGAAAATGACCCTGCTTCTGGGAAGGAGATTGTTCTCAACAGTATATCTGTTGAGCCCTATGTGTTCCTCCAGCACAGCTGACAAAGCAGCTGCCCTCCCTCGGTAGCTACTCATGGCTCAGAGCAGAGACCCATTTCCTTTCTGCATCCTGATAAGCTTCTCTCTGACATTTGGGGGGCTTGGAACTGTGCTCAATAAAACTCTTGGCATTACATATGGATTAAATTAATGTGCAGTGTTGTGTTAGCTCCTTTTGGTAATTTTGTCTTTCTTCTACTTTGTTTGTTTGTTTGTTTTGCTTTTAACAAGTTTTTTTAGTTCATTTCAGTACATTGTGAGTCAGTGGCTGAAATCCATTGGTGAAACAGATGCTGCATATACAACATTCATTCTGATACTGGATGTCAGCTACTGTTTATGGTTAGCTCCAAATGTGCATTTGTAAAGAATTTCAAGTTGTTTAAAACAGTATAACCTAGAGTTACCATAGAGCAGGGGTATCCAGACTTTTTGCCAGGAGGGCCAAATTTGGTGAGGTGAAAATGTGTGGGGGCCAACTATTCAGCCACATTTGGCCCCCGGGCCAGACTTTGTACAAGTCTCTATAACATGCAAGGAGGCAGGGAGGATGCTGCAGCAACGGATCAGGGGCAGATAGTCTAGGCAGGTGGCTGGGGGATGGACAGAGACAGGGAGGGCAGACAAACTGTAAAACTGCAAGCTGGTGTCTCCATCCAGTATGGGGAGGGACCAGCTGGTGGGGATAAGCTGAGCCGTTGGGCAGAAGAGGCCGTGGGCCACTCGAAATTTGAAATCGGGCTGCATTTGGCCCCCGGGCCTGCCATAGAGTAATCACATTATATTTTCTGCCACTCATCAGGTAACAACTACAGTACAGACACTCACAAATTTTGCCATCAGTCACAGTCAATTTTAATGTGTTTTTAAGCTTTTCAGCTTGTAGCCAGGAAAAACTAAAACTAACCTGCAGATTGTCCTGAGCTCTGCAGCAGATGTCTGCATTAAATCGGGAGCCTGCTTTGATGGGTATATTGAGGACACTTGAGTGCCTGTGATTGTTTTAAATTATTCTCAAAATAGCTTAAGACAAGCATATGCCTATTTATCTAATACTTATTTCTTTGAGTAAGGTTGGGTTTAGACTAATGGTACCCAGCCTTGGGTCCCCAGGTTACAACTCCCAGAAATCCTGGCCAGTGTTGAAACGAGTGGTGAAGACTCATTGTGTTATTCTAACAACATTTGGGGTAGGACAAAGCATTCAGATCTGAGTTCAGGTACTCATAAAGCTGCTTCAGTTGCCTGGAGCAAGTCATCAGTGACCAGCCTCAATCTACATTTCTTACAGAATAAACAACAGGGTTTCATGGAACCTTAATGAATGGACTATAATCTACCCCAGTGTTGACGAACCTATGGCACGGGTGCCAAAGGTGGCACTCAGAGCCCTTTCTGTGGGCACCCGACATCGCCCCTTCACAGCCACCTGTATTCAGGTTAAATTGCTGTATTGGCACTTTGCAAAAAAAATTAGTGGGTTTTGAATAGCAGTTTGGGCACTCGGTGTCTAAAAGGTTCGCCTTCACTGATCTACCCTCTTGCTTTGAGGACAAAAACTGTTGGGAAGGGGAGATTTTGTAGGATGCCCCAACCTCTTTGGAGAAAAGGCAATAGTCAAGAGATGATCTCTAGAGGTAAAATATTTGCAATATTTGATGTGTTGGGGCAGTAAAAGCAGCCAAAATTGGAATTTTAGAAAACAGAGTAGATAGGCCTTTCCTTATACACTTGAGGCACTTCCTCTCTTATATTCATGCACTTACGAAGATGGTACTGTGCTGGTGCCTTAGTACCTGCAGGATTGTCCCATTCTCAAGGTCATTAATCTTTTAAATAATATGCAAGCTCCCTTGACCAAAACAGTAATGCTCTTTCTACACTCTCCAATCAAAGAGTTAACTAAAAGCTTATTTAATACCACCATTTAGTCTCATAGTAATAATGAAAATAATATTGAGGAGCATAAGGATTTGATGTTGGTTTTCAGCATTTCTGCTCTGATTGTCTCTGTTAATTGTGAACATTGTAATGTTGCATAGGCAAATTTACAAAGATTTAATCTTCATTTCCCGAATTTATGTCATTTACCTCTGTTAATATATAATTTGTTCTAAACCTCGACAACTTTAGAACAAAAGTAAAACTATTCAGGCTCTGATGCTCTCTCCTTCACCTCCCTCTACTAGAGAGGGACTGAGCTAGCTTTTAATTTGACTTTCAAAAATGTTTTCTTAGATGTTTTATTTTTCAAAAGCACATGCATAATAGACTGTTTTTCCAGTATGCACTCTCAGAAGACAACATTTTCTTCTATCTGCTTTCTTGAAAGGTGGAAGTTACAAAATTTGATGCTCTGGAGGAAGTTTGTGCAGAGCTGAAACTGAAGCAGCTCTTATGGGATTCTCTTTGTGAATGGGCAATACTTGAAGAAGATTGGATGGAGGTAAACCTCATGTATTGTTCTTTAAATGGTGATATGTCTGATTATTAAAAGGGACTCTCTGAAGGTTCCTAGATTCAAGGCAATCAGTCACACTCTTGAAAGGTTGAGAAATACTGTTTTTGCATCTATAAGCCAGAAACAGCAAAAAGATCCATCAGATGCAACCTGAAAATTCAGCCCGTGCTTGTGGAAGCTTCTGAAATTTTCACAAATTCCATTAGCAACATAGGATTTGGATATCTAAAGCACTTCCCTTTGATTTAACAAACATTCAGGACAACGTTTTTACACAACTATAACAAATTAAAATTTACATATAAAGTGTAAGCAGGACAAAGCATATTCACACTTACAATGGAAACTCAACATGAATTTTAAACAATATGGAGATGAAACAGTCTAGTATAATGATTCTACTAATTCTCAGTTCTTGCTTTCTCTGCCCCTAAGTTCAGATTTTTCATCACAAAGTGCTGATTTTGCAAATGCACAATTTCCTGTTCCAATGTCAAGCACAGGACTGTCTGGGGTATCTCTTGTTTTTCTATCCATCTAATAAATTGGTTCATGCTCTCCTCATCAAACCAGATCTCATCAGCATCACCACTTTCTTTAAAATTTTGTAGATCTCATTCATAAACAGTACTGCATTCCAAATCTATCAGGGGAATATTCTACACGCACACCAACCCAAGTTCTTAGAAATAAAAGGAGTCCAAGCTACAAATTTTCAAATAATTTGTGCAAAAAATATGAACTTTCATGTTGGTGGCTTTGTATTGTCACCTGGACTTCGGCTTCTTTTGAGGGCCATTTGCCAGTCCCAATGAAGATTTATAATATTCTTCTAAGAATTTTGTGCACCTATAGGCAGCTTTCATTGATTTCAGAGCCACCTTGGATTTAATCTTTAAAAACATTCTGTGAGCCAAATTAAGAGACTCTACTATCAACAAACGTCTTCTATTTTTGATCAGAGCTTTACATAAAAATACTACAATATGAGTTAGAACTAATCCACAAGGCCATCTTACAGCACATATTAAGACAGAAAGGTGTAAAACAGGGTTGTATATTGGCTCCTTTGTTATTCAGTCTTTATATAAATGACTTAGTAACTGGAATATCCCAAATTGGCAAGTAAACATATTTCTGTATTATTATATGCGGATGATGCCGTGCTTCTTTCAAGGACACCAGTAGGACTTAAAAGAATGATATTCATGCTTTCCAAACATTGTCAACAAAATCAACTGGAGGTAAACTACAGCAAAACAAGGGTTATATCCTTTGCCAATAGACCAAAGAGGCATACCTGGCATTTAAAGAAAGTCTGTATTGAGCAGATAAAACAATAAAAATATTTAGGTGTTGTTCAGGCAAATGGGAAGAAAAACTCTCATATAAAATATGTGGTATCCAATGCACGAGAGAGTGCCAGTGCTATACAAAAATTATTTTGGACCAAAGAGGGGTGAAATGTGACAGCAGCTATTAAAATATACATGTCAAAATTGCCGGCACAGCTGACTTATAGAGCCCCTTTTAGTATCCTAGGAAACAGGTCCATGATAGAAAGTCTCCAATTTAAATTCCTGAAAGCTATATTATTGCTGCCAACCAATGCACCAAATACAATGGTTTGCCTGGAAGCAGGACTCATAACCATAGAGACTGCACTATGGATAACTGTCCGGTCATATTGGTTGAAATTCAATCACAATACTACAGGGCTTGCCCATTTGATATTAAAGGATAATTTTGTCTCCCCCTTGGCTCAAACTGTCCAAGAATAAGCTGGAGTATTATGAACCTTTACATCAATACCTAATATCTATGAATGGATATCAAGCCAAAAGCCTGCTCAAACAAAGGATCTTAGACATAGAAAGGCAGCATGTTTTAAACAGAGTTAAAGCACATATAAGAGAAATAATTGGTATGAATAGAATTACATCAATGTCTTAATATTAGTGAACTTGAAAACCATGATTGCAGAAGGGTGTGTATGTTAATCCATATGGACATTTTGCCTTCTGCAATACTGGAGGACAGATTCAGGAAAATCCCATATCTGACTCAAGTTTGCACGCGTGGTGAGGGAAGCAAAGAGACTTTGGACCATGCACTTTTGGACTGTAAAATTTACAAACAGATCCGGCAAAGTTATATCAACCCTGTAATTTCAGACTTGGATGAAGGAGACAGGAAGGGTTGCCTCCAGCTCTTGCCAGCAGACAGGAATAAGGAAATAACTTACAATGTGGCCAAATATGCTGAGGCAAAACTGGACTAATCAAATGGATAAAGGCCCCAAACGGGTAGAGAATTGTGACTAAGGCTCTTTAGGCCATCAAGGGATGACAACACTGAATGACAGCCCTTCTCCATTTCATATGAGTCTTTGCCATCTATATTTTTTATATTGTGTATTCTAAAATTTAGCTGTTTTGGAAGTTGCCATGTATGCCTATGATGATATTGACTTGCTGACCTGTTTTTGGTTATGTGCACAATGTCCTAATGACCATTGGGACCTTGAATAAATAGAATAAAATAGATGATATGTCTGGATTAGAAATACGGTCTAATTATTTCTGTTTGATTTAATGATATTTTGGCTACATTAAGGGCAATCATACTTTGGTCTCATTCTGGGGCTTCTCTTACTCATACATTAATTTTGAAAGAAGTACATAAAATAGAAAAGACTTGGGAAATCTTTAAAATGGAATAACAACTGAGTTTGTCATAAACTGCTATTTAAATATATATTTTAGAGAGTCTCTACAGTGGTTTTTATATGTCTGTGTGCATGTTAATTAGCTCTAAACTCATGTTTTGCAGTAAAGAAGGCAGTCTTATGGTTTAAGTTCAGGGAGTATAGGCCATAAGACAAATCTGTTGTAGTTGTGAAGTATGCTTCTTTGTCCTTTTTCTGTTCAGGACTGGTTTTGTTTTTCTACTGATATTCTAATGCATGATATTTTACAATGAGTCCTTTAAGTTCAAAGATTAACCTCTTCTTTTGTGCCTATTTTCTACAGAGTAAATTTGATAGTTTGGATCCTGAGCTGTTGAATAGTCAAGTTTCCAAGTACGCTAAGTTTGTGAATCAGCTAGAGAAAGGTTTGCCACCTAACAATGTTGTGCCACAACTCAAGGAAAAGGTGGAGAGAATGAAAGAAAAGGTAAACACAATTTCTTGAGGCTGTCTTTCTGGCATGCTTCAAGGGGGAAAGATGCAATTTTTCAAAAACCACATCCGTTTTTGTAAAAAAAAAACACATTGTGTCTTCCAACTAATGAATCATAACCAACAATGTGCCCTCTAATTTTTGGCCCCACTGTGCAGGGCTCTATCCTGTCCTCACGCTTGCATACAACAACTCCACAAGGATTCCATCACGAGCCAAACAAAAAAGGCTACAGCAGGTGTGTGTGGGGAGGGAGGGAAAGCCCTGTGTTTTGGGGGCCAGGGACATTGTGTAGGCAATTTTGAGGGGATATTGGTCACCACCATCAATATCATCATCCATGTTGAATGTTCCCTCTAAGCTGTGTGACTTCCCAGCCACACAGCACTGGATCAGGCTTGTGTAGCCAAGCCCCAGTTGTCACTGGTTTGCTTTCAGTCACAACCAGATCTCCATGCTAGGAGAAAATTAGGGGGAAACATTGTCCATTTCCCTTCCATTTTCTGGTTGCTCTTAAATTGTGATTGCATCAGCTAGAGCCTGTTTTATACACTACTTTCCCACAGATATTGTGCTCTTATAGTTGCCTCACAAATACTAGTATTTTGAGATCATTGATTATTATTTGTGAAGCGCCTTGAAACATCAGGATTGGATCAGGATTGGGGCTGCATGACTCAGCAAATGTGCCTCCTTGCAGAGTCAGGGCCCTATCAAGCTGAGGCAATCAGGGAATGTAGATGGCGAGTCTGCTACTGGCATAAAGCTAGCTGTAGCCATTGCCTCTGCCTTGCCTCAGCAATGTAAGACCTCTGGACTCTTGAAGCTTCAGGCTCTGTATTTTGGACCTTCCTGGGACTCTGTAAGCCATTCTTGCTGGCATCCCTCTCCCTGTTGGACAGTATTTTGTGGATCTTGGACTTGGACTGCCTGACTGTTATCCCTGAATCTGGAACCTGGGCTGACTGGCTGTCATATCTATACCTTTGTGTATGCCCTTTGTCTCAACCCTCATCTGGCTTTTGGGAATACCCTGAGCCATGCCCCAGCTGTTTCAATACCTCTGTATACAATTACAGCATGAACCAGGTTCTTGCTCACAAAATCACAATATAAATTTGGAGTAAAAGAAAATGGAAGGGGTTAAATGAGTAGTTGTCAAAATGTATATTAAATAAAGCTGAAATGAAATATGTTTTAGGAAACAAGAATAAAACAAAAAAGAGAACTGGCTGCACTCCAGTAAATTGAAAAGAGGGTGCAAAATACAGTGCAAAACTGTTTTGCATCTTCTTGCAGTTGATAACCATTTTTTTCTCTACTGGTTATAAACCTGCTGCCATAACTGATAGCAGGTATCTATAATAGCATTTGCTGTTGCATGTCACGTCAGGCCACTTCACCTGCCTCTTTGAATTAAGTCAATAATAATTTTACTAGTGCTTATTCTTTATAGTTCATACATCATGGAGTATTCATCATAAATGTATCAGTAACACATTTATATAACCCATGAATCTATTTGTTCTGATTTTCTACAAACAATGTAATGAAAAAATTCAACCCTGTGCTCTTTCTGTGGTTAGTGACTGCAAACAGTTTTCTATTTTAGTAATCTCTTTTTTTTGTGTTCTGTTCAGACTTAATCATATCTTGAGTATAGTCATTGAAATAAACAGGACAAAATGGAACTGAGAGGCTGAAACTGTTGTGTGCCTAGAGGTGCAAATGTTATGGAAATAAAGAAAATGGAAAAAAAACTATTTTCCCCACTGTTTTTCTACCTCCCCCTGGCTTCATTTTTCCACAGAAATTTTTCCATGGTTTGAAAATTTCTGGACATTTTACATTTCTAGCTATGCTTAGGCATGTGCGGTGGGGGGGGCAGGATTTCTTTTGAGCTCTGTAAGGCACAAGATTTAATTGTGTGAGTCACCGAGACCACAGAGAAGAACAGGTCACTCACCTGGCTCACGTAAGGCATGAGGAGAGAAGGCTGGGTTGTGTCTCCTCACAGATGTAGTTACAAACCTGTTCTTTTTCAACCTGATCTTGCACTATTTATGACTAACTTAAGCATTGCTTCCAGTTGGTTTTCTCTGAGCACTAATGGGTCCAGATTCCATTCATAAATTTAGTAGTTGGTTGGTGGTGTTTCCAAACAGTTTCTTTGCTTTATATTTGTTAGTTCTCCATCGTGGCCTTCGTGAAGCCACACAGATGGGTTTCCCAGGCGCCCCTGCGCCAGAGGTCGGAACTTCCCTAGCAATAGGAAAGTTCGTTAGTCTCCGCCCCCGCACCTTGCGCATGTGCGAGGGTGTTCCCGCCTAAACGCCTCAGTTCCTCTTAACCGCCAACGGCTAGAGGTTCTTTTCCGTTAGTCTCCGTGCTTCTTTTTCTAAAAGAAATTCTTCTCGGCTAATTTTCTTGGATTTTCAACTCCTGCCGATCGGTAGAGGTTTCTGCTCTCAGACCCTAAAAAATCACCGCAACTGCTTGGCGAATTTTTTCTCTTGGAACGCTCCCTTTGCCCACAACCGATGGAGCAGAAGACCGTCAAGAGCGCCCGTAAGTTGGAAGCCTCGGGGCGAGTGGAGAAGGTGAAAAAGATCCCTGTCCTTCAGGGCGTGGGGACTTCGAAAACCAAGTCCTCCGCGAACCCTTTTCTGGCTTCCACCCCGAAGTCCTCTTCGAAGACTTCAAAATACCCAAAATCGGCTTTAACAACCTCCAAGCATCCCTCGACTTTGACTTCTTCAAAGCCCTCGCCTTCGTCAACTTTGACTTCCACCATGGCTAGGCTCCTCCGGTGCTTGCTTCCCTTTTGGTTTTCATCGAAACCGAATACTCCGGTTCGGCGGTCGCCGTTCCTCCGCAAGCTCCAAGCCTCAGCTATGACCCTCTTCTTTCATCAGATCCGTTGGAATCATCATCCGATGATGATGGAACCCCTCCAAATGTCACTTTGGTGGGTTCGACTCCCATAATGGATCCTGGGACCCGTTGGTCCAATTCAGAGGGGACCTGTTGGTCCATTTCGGAGGGGACCTGTCGGTCCGTGGAACCTCCTGAATGTAATGGATCCTGGGACCCGTTGGTCCATTCTGGAGGGGACCTGTTGGTCCATTGAACCTCCTGGACGTAATGGATCCTGGGACCCGTCGGTCCATTCCGGAGGGGACCTGTCGGTCCGTTGAACCACCTGGACATTCTCCCTCTCTGGTCTCCAGAGCGGCTTCTTCCCCAGTTCCAACGAGGGAAGTCGAAACCGAGGAGCACGCTTCATCTCTGCCTCCAACCTTTCTGGCCGCTCCTCCTTCGGCGCCGGAAAAACTTTGGAAGCGCAAGCAGTTTCAGCCTTCCATTTCGAGAACCGCACCCGATTCTGCCCAGCAAGCTGAATCCGTCGCGGTGGCCGTCTCCCAGGCTTTGACTCCACCAAAGGTGACTGAAGCGTCGGATGCGACGGCCCCTCCGACGAAAAGATGGAGGAAGGAGCACCACACTCAACCTCTTTCAGTGGCGGTGCCTCCAGTCCCTACATTTTCATTCCGCTTTGACGGAGGACAGTGGTCCATTCACACAGCGGAGTCTGTCGAATCCGACCAGATGGCGCTTGTCCCATCCTCCTCAGGCTCCAACAGAGAGGACGATGAGGTTTCTGAGGAAGGGTCCCTCCAATCTGAGGCTTCGGATTCAATGTCAGTTCAATTCGTCACCTCCCCAGACTCTGAGGTTGACTAAAAATCTCCACCTTCCACATCGAATTCAATGAGAGATTTCTGAAATCGACTTTCCTGTACATCAACCTCAACCAAAACGAGTTTGCCATATCTTTGGAAGGATTTCAAGTGACGAGACATCACCTGTTCACTTGACTCTGATTCCCTCTTTCCTCACTATGGTCGAGGAATCCTTCCAAGCTCTTTCATCCACGTCGATCCCACACAAGTGAGAGACTCTCTATAGGGTGCATGATGACAAGGCACCCTATTTGAATAAGCATCCGCCTCCAAATTCTGTGGTGGTAGCCTCTTCACAGGTACAATCTCGTACCAAACAAACTCCCATTCCACCTTCTGAGGAAGGTTGCAAGTTGGACACCTTGGGACGCAATTTTTATTCTTTTGCTATCTTACAACATAAGATAGCCAATTACCAAGGTGCCATGTGGGCCTACCAGAGAGCCCTTCTCACTCATCTGCACCCCTTTTTGGAGCTTATTCCTGAGGAGAAGCGTGCTGAGGCATCGACACTTTCTGAAGAATCAATGGCTCTAGCAGCCCAGCAGATGAGAGCCTCAAAACACTCATTTGATGCTGCCTCCAAAGTACTTAATTCAGCTATCACCCTACGCAGGCACGCATGGCTCCGCACAACTGGCCTTTCCGACGATCATGAGGCCCAAATCGAATT
Source organism: Phrynocephalus forsythii (assembly GCA_029282475.1). Taxonomy (NCBI): domain Eukaryota; kingdom Metazoa; phylum Chordata; class Lepidosauria; order Squamata; family Agamidae; genus Phrynocephalus; species Phrynocephalus forsythii. The sequence goes on from JAPFRF010000004.1 coordinate 11,163,354, forward strand.
CCAACCCTTCAGCGGCTCAGGCCTATTCAATCCTACCACAGATGACCTGATGGAGGACCTGCACAAAAAGCAGGACACTGCTAAAAAACTGAATGTCATCCCAACTTGCCCGAAGTCATCCTTTCGATACCAACCAAGAAGGCGCTTCGGGGCCCCCTCCGCCCAGTCCTCCGCCAAACACCAGCAGCGGGACAGGCCTACCAGACCATCTGCCTTGTCCTCCTTCGCCTCCAAATCTAAGAAGGTTAAATCTGCTACACTCTCCTCCAAGCCCGGAGAGCGTAGGCCCAGAGACGACCACTGTCTCTCTTCCCATTCGTCTCGGTTCTTTTCTGCCAAGTTGGCAAGCCATCACCTCGGACCAGTGGGTCCTTTCTCTTGTTCAGCAAGGTTACCTTTTGGAGTTAACTTCGTTTCTCCCATTGGGGACTATAGTTCGTACCTCATCCTCACCCTGCCTTCTAGAAGAGGTCGCTTCCCTACTTCAGAAGCAAGCCATCGAACCAGTACCATTTTGCCAAGCCCATCACGGCTTCTTCTCCCATTATTTCATGGTCCCAAAGAAGGATGCAGGCCTTCGACCCATTCTGGATCTCCGATTCCTAACAAGTTCCTGCTTCGCTTCACCGTAGGGGAAGACATCTATCAATTCCGCCCTGCCATTTGGTTTGGCTACAGCACCAAGAGTTTTCTCCAAGTGTATGGCACCAGTGGCAGCCTACCTCTGCACTCTTGGAATAGTTGTCTTCCCCTATCTCGACGACTGGCTTTTAGTCGCAGACTCCCAGTAAAAGGCCCGTCGGGACATTGCCACCATCCTCGACGTCTTAAACATAGTTAGGCTTCCAAATCAATCACAAAAAATCTCATTGACCCCTCTCCTGTGGTGAATTTCATAGGTGCCATTCTGGACTCCACCAGGGCTGTGGCGTTCCCCCCGAGGACCAGACTTGCGGACATGTTGCATCTACTCCAACACTTCCAGGCTCATCAAACCATCCCTGCACTAGAGGTCCAAAGACTTAGGCTTCATGGCCTCCATGACCTCGGTTCTGGTTCACACGAGGCTGCGACTCAGACCTCTCCAGGCCTGGTTTCTGCAGCAATTCGATCTTCTTCGGGACCCTCCCAGCAAACTACTCATCATCCCTTCGGACTTACATCATCAACTTCGCAGGTGGTCCTGCCGGTCCAACATCCTCTCCGGAAGGCCCTTCAGGAATCCATTCCCTACCATACAGGTAACGACAGACGCCAGCAACACGGGTTGGGTTGCTGTTTGCCTCTCACACTCCATCCACGACAACGAACTGGAGCTGCTGGCAATCTTCAAGGTGTTTCAGGCCTTCATCTGACACCTCTCCGGTAATGTAGTACTGGCGGTGACCAACAACACAACCGCCATGTACTCCATCAACAAACAGGGCGGAACCCACTCGCAGCGTCTTCTGCAGCTCACGATCTGCTTCTCGGACTGGTGCATCTCCAACAACATCCACCCGATCGCGATGCACCTTCTTGGGGAGGAGAACTCCGACGCTGACGACCTCAGGCGACCCACGAGTGGGAATTGCACCCAAGGACCTTCAGCCTCCTTTGCAGCAAGTGGGGCTCTCCTCGGGTGGACCTGTTTGCCTCCCCAACCAACACGAAATGCCAGGAGTACTGCTCCAGGGCAGGGAAGGGACTTCTTTCCTTGGGAGATGCTCTCCTCCTCCCATGGTCGGGGGACCTCCTTTATGCCTTCCCTCCCATTCCTCTGCTACACAGGGTGGTCATAAAGACTCTTCAGGAGAGGGCCTACCTCATCCTGATCACCCCTTGGTGGCCTCGACAACCCTGGTTTGCGTCCCTTCTACAGATGTCTTCAGAGCATCTACGCGTGGTCCAGTTTCCGGAGCTTCTCTCACTGGACAACAGCCAAGTCCTCCACCCAGACCTCATTCGCCTCCAGTTAACAGCCTGGAGGATTCTGCCCTGATTCAATCTATCATTGACTCTTGCCGCTAGCCTTTCACTAAAAAAAAAAAAAAAAAAAAAAACTCTTATAAGTGGAAGAGATTTTCTTTATTTGCAGCTGACAAGGGGTTTGACCCTGTCAATCCATCACTCCCATGGGTTTTGCAATACCTCCTGCACTTGAAGTGTTCAGGGCTGACTTCTGCGTCTCTTCGAGTCCACCTATGAGCGATTGTGGTCCACCAGCCACAATTTTCAGAGGCAGCTGCATTCTTCAGGCACCCTAGAATGAAGCGCTTCCTCAAGGGCCTCAAAACATCTTCCCTGACAAGATGCCAATTCCACCTCAGTGGTTCCTATCCTTGGTCCTGTGGGCTTTGCAACGCCCACCCTTTGAACCTATGGCCTCTGCAGAGGCTGCTCACTTTAAAAACTGTTGTTTTTTTTTTTGTGGCAATCACTTCGTCTAGGAGGCCCATGGAACTTTGTGCCCTTCAATGTGACCCTCCGTATTTACGATTCCACCCTGATAGGGTCATGGCTTATCCTGATGTTACTTTCCTTCCGAAAGTTGTTTCCTCCTTTCAAGGATTGAAAAGGTCATGCACACACTTGATGTCAGGAGGACCCTAGCTTTCTATGTCTCTAGGACTGAATCCATCAGAAAGACTGATAAACTGTTTGTGTGCCATGATCGTGTGGTTCTGGGTAATCCTGTCTCTTCCCAACGGTTTGCCCACTGGATAGTGCAGACTATTAAGCTCTCCTATGAGCTGGCCAAGGTGCCCTTACCCTTGGGTATTTGGGCTCACTCCACCAGAGCTATGGCCTCCTCCACGGCTTTCCTGAAGGGTGTCCCCCTAGACGACATCTGCCAGGCGGCCACCTGGTCTACACCGGACACCTTCGTGACCCACCACAGAGTGGATGTCCGCGTGAGGTCGGCCACTTCCTTTGGGAGGGCAGTGCTTTCCTTCGTGACGGCGTGACTACCCTCCTGCCTCTGAGTACTGCTTGCAATCACCCATCTGTGTGGCTTCACGAAGGCCATGATGGAGAAGAACCAGTTACTTACCTGCAAAGGTGGTTCTTCGAGTGGACCTTCGTGAAGCCACACAGCACCTGCCCACCTCCCCTCAGACTGTCACGCCTTGACTGGTACTACCATTACCTGTTATCCTGGCGGTCAAGAGGAACTGAGGCGTTTAGGCGGAAACACCCTCGCACATGCGCAAGGTGCGGGGGCGGAGACAAACGAACTTTCCTATTGCTAGGGAAGTTCCGACCTCTGGCGCAGGGGCGCCTGGGAGACCCATCTGTGTGGCTTCATGAATGTCCACTCGAAGAACCACCTTTACAGGTAAGAAACTGGTTCATATTGTATTTTTTTAGAATGTAAAAAGAAGTAGTCTTTTGTGGTCAAGGAAAAATCATGACTAATCATGAAAAGTTGAAATTACTATAACTATTACAAGGAATAAATTGGTACTGTTGTGTGCTTTAAAAACTACAACCCTACCATGGTATAGTACAATATATCAGTTTCAAGGCTGTATGGAGTTTTCCCAGAATGAATAATTGATTGTCCTGTTCCTCCTACCTTCACTTCTTCCTTTCTTCCCATGAGAAATCTTATAGAACAATTGCTGTATGTATGTGATAGTGTAGTATGATCACCAACTATCACTAGAAACTGCTTGTGTTGCATTTGTTGTCTTGAACATTGTTCCTCTGTTAAACACCTAGTTTATAGATAATGTAGTTAATGTACATTGCATAGGAAAAGAGTTGAGTATTATAATTCTGTGTATCTTTCTCTTTTAGCTTCCTGTCATTACAGACCTGAGAAATCCCTTTTTGAAACCCAGACACTGGGCAATTTTAGAACAAATTGTCGGGGCACCATTAATAGACACAGAAAACCCATTAACCTTGGAGAGACTCGCTGAGATCAATGCTTTTGACTACACCCAGGAGATCCAAGATGTTTCTGGACAAGCTTCAGGAGAAGCTTCCCTGGAGACAATTCTCAAAAAGGTACTTGGATAAAATGCACATTGGGATGAAATATCTTACTCATGAACTCATATACTATATTGTATATGAGTTATATACTATATTGAGGCTTTGGTTCCTCATACATATTGAACTAGGCTTCATATGCTATGATATAAATGCATAGGATAAAGATTGAAATTCTGAGAACCTTAGAGTTGCTTCTGGGTGTTAATGTTGAGTAGTGTGGCTATTGAAAGTGGCTTCATTTAGGTGAATATGGGTGAGATAACAGGCTATAAAGTAAGTTGCCCAAAATATGCTGTGTAACAATATGGATTTCATATTTTTTTAAAAAGCTAATAAGTTAGTAAAATAAAAAATGATACTTTGTTAATTCAGTTCTGTTAAAATTAGAGATGGGGACAAAATGAACTTTTTGTCCGTTTCATTATTCATTATTCATTTCGTTACCTAACAAAACAAATAACAAACTGCCCCCTCTAAGAAAAACGAAATGAATTTTTTTAAAAATCCGTACGTACCCGAACCGAATCAAGGGTGAGACTGAAACAGACGAACCTGAACCATGGGTTTTCTGTTTCGTGCCCACCTCTAGTTAAAATTATAAGAAACTTAGTTTTGCTGTATAGAATATGAAATACTTTTCTAGTAGACATTGTCATATTTGAAAGTCCCACTTCAAAGAAAACTAAAGTGTTCTGCCCCATACCACTTTAAGTAGTCTCTGGGTGGTTTACAATTTTAATTACAGTGTGCAGGCTACACATTGCCCCCCCCCCAGCAAGCTGGGTACTCATTTTACCGACCTCGGAAGGGTGAACCTGAGTGAACCTTGAGCCTGCTACCTGGGATTGAACCCCAGGTCGTGAGCACAGTTTTACCTGCAGTACAGGCATTTAATCACTGTGCCACGAGGCTATTAACTATTAACTAATAAGTTTATGTCATAACTCTCTTCTTGAAGCATGCTTTGACTCGCATGCTAATGTTAAAATTACTGTTTATCCATTAGGTGGAAGATGCTTGGAAAGCAACAGAATTCATTGTTCTTCCTCATCGTGATTCAAAAGATGTTTTTATCCTTGGTGGTACGGATGACATTCAGGTAGGGAAATGGTTTAAAATCTGGCAAAATGCTTCCAAGTAAAAGCCTTTAAGTGTTTTAATGGCTCGTGTTCATATTAGAATTATAGTAATTCTTAAAATATATGTATTTGCATTTAGGTGGAATCTCTTTTTTTGTTGTATTTTAAATAAACTATGATGAGGTATTTCTGGATAATACATTTTGGTGGGATTGACATTTCAATTTTATTCTGTTAGCTGGTATATTGAGAAGCTGTGTGTTCAGTCTAGCTCTATTTTAGCCAGATGTATCATTCGTATTCCTGCCTTGTTAATAAACAAAGCAGGCTTCTGTTTTACTAGAAAAAGCTGTGTCACAAGAAAGGAGAGACACCATCACCTTTCTCTCAGTGCAGTGCATTGCCCTGCCTCAACTTAGATGATGAAACATGTATATTTTCCTTCTCATTTACATTATGCTTGTGGCTATGCATATACAAAGTACTAAGCTATTAGAGCAACATATTTGATGTCTCACACATATTTCACTAAATAACCTGTAGTGGTAACGTAATTTTATCATCAGTGTGTTGTATTTAGGATTTTGAGTTTTCTAGAATTTATTATATTTATTTGTTTTAGAGTATGTTTACCCCATCTTTCTCCTTGGGAAAGGACCCAAAGTGCCTTAAAGTAATGAGGGATAATATACAGTCCAGTACAATTAAGACATGTTCAAGTATTGAGAACAAGGAACTGAGGAACATTTTACAGCATTAAAAGACAACATTACATTAAAGCTACAAGAGAATGCGAGCAGTTAAAAGGAGAGTAAAATTCTATGTAACGTTATGAGTGATGGAAACTAACATTGAACACACTGTGTCATTGTAATCACACAAGGCTATAAGTAAAGTCTATGTGATCCTATAGATTCATATGAAAGACACATAATAGGTAGTCCATCATTCAGTGAAAGCTTGCCTGAAGAGAAAGGTCTTTGCCTGTTTCCAGAAAGAAATCAGAGATGGGGCAGTCCTGGCCTGTAGTGGAAGGGAGTTCCACAGTCTGGGCGCAGCAGCCAAGAAAGCCCTTTCATGGGTTCCCACGTGATGTACCTGTGAGGTTGGTGGGATGGAGAGAAAGGCCTCTCCTGATGACCTTAGCATTCAAACCAGTTCATACTGTGAGATACAATCTTTGAGGTAGCTTGGACCCAGGTGGTACTGTACTTTGTAGATCAAGGTCAGCACCTTGAATTGTGCCCAATAGCTGATTGGCAGCCAGTGGAGCAGCCTTAATAGGGGTGTAATGTGATCTCTGTATCCCACCTCAGTCAGCAATCTGGCTGCTGCATTTTGGACCTGTTGAGGTTTCCTGAGACTTTCCGTTGGTAGCCCCACATAGAGCGCATTACAGTAGTCCAGCCGGGACATCACTAGGGCATGTGTCACTGTGGCCGGAGCTGGTCTCTCAAGAAACGGGCGTAACTTCCACAGTAGCCTTAATTGTGCAAATGTGCTCCTGGCCACAGCCATGACCTGGGCATCTAAGGTCAAGGATGAGTCCATCAGCACCCCCAAGCTGAGCACCTCTTATTTTCAGTTAAAAGTTGTTTCCGTACAACTCATTTTTTTATCATACTGTATGGTGTATGCTGCTCTGTGTGGTTTTTGAGTATGAGAGGGGCAGGATATATATTTTTGTATAATTAAAATAAAACTAATTTGACATACTTCTTCCTATATTTTTAGAAACACCTTTTTGGAATTGTTAATATATAAATAATCCAAACACATTAAATGAATTCATTTATGAGCAGGGTAAAAAACTAATGATTATTAACTGCAATGTTTTAATTAATATATAATCCATAATGCAACTGGGTTAAAAAGACAATTAGTCTACCTAGAGTTAGACCAATACAAATTAATATGTTGATAATTGTTAACAACGTAAGTTTCATTGATTTCTGCGGGTCTGTTTCAGGACTTTGGGTGGATTTATCACATTCTCATTTGCTTGACTAAAGCTTTATGACTTTGAGTAGTTCAGTTGAAAATCAATGTGAAATTTATTGTTGGAAATTCTGCTAACAAAATTCAGAATGTTGGCGTACTTTTCCTTCAAGGTCATTCTGGATGACAGTACTATTAATGTAGCAACAATTGCCTCTTCACGATATGTAGGCCCTCTCAAGGCACGAGTGGATGAATGGCAAAAGCAGCTGTCTTTATTCAGTCAGACATTGGTGAGTATTGCTTTATGGAAGTACTGATGTTTTCCTTCGATGTTTCCTTTAAAAGAGATTGGTAACAAAATGTTGTCTAACTTGCACCTAAATCAGTGTTTTCAACCTTGGATCCCTAGTTGTTCTTGGACTCATCATCATTGGCATCCTTCAGTCTCAAAAGACTATGATATCGTGCCTGGAGTAGACATCCTAAAAACAGCACCTAGTGTGACTAAATAGACCAATTCGGGAATGGCAGTCTTGGACTAAAACTCCCAGAAGCATTCACCACTAGCTATGCAGGTCAGGATTTCTGGGGAGTTGTAGTCCAAGAACATTTAGGGTCCAAAGACAGAGAACCACTGACTTGAATAATATCTAAGAATTATGATTTTGACTGCAGATTGGTATGTTGGCAGCAATGTCGTCTTGATTTCCCAGTTCACAGAAGAAAGCCAGAAATCCCATTCATTCTAGTAGAATGGGTAGAATTAAACATATAAGAACATATAGTTAAGAGTATTTCAGACAAAAGTTCAAACTGGGAAATATATTGTACCTTTGGTAAAATGTTTCTAACATTTGAGCGAGTTTATAATTATCTGACTGTTGGGTAGGAATTTCTGATGACTTTTGTAGCCCCATCTTTTCTGTGAAAGCAATAGTGATTCTTTTTAGTCTATCAGGAAAATATACAAAAATAGGTAAAAGAGTATTTAGAGTTAATATTGATATGGCAGCTCAAGTTCTGCATTGCCATTTGGAGTAATTCGTGATCAACAAAAATCACCCCTCCTAAGTGTATGAAACCCTGTATTGTGATTTAGTTTTTGCTGTAACACTTGGAAAAGGAAGCATTGGATGACCCATGAATCCTGACACAGAGGCCTCCATAAATCAACCAAACCAAACCAAGCATAAATAAAAAACAAATCAAAACAAAACCACCTTAGTCTCATTAGGAACATTAGATGAAAGCAATACAGCAATGTTCCATCTAACGTTCTGGAGCACTGAGCCCCCTGCCCCATGGATGTGCCGTTCCGTCTGTGACAGTAAGCAAATGGGTAGTCTGGATTCAGCACCTGGTGGCTGTACACCTTGGAGGGACCTTTGCACCCCCGAGAACATCAACACCTTTATGTCTTTATGGTCATCATGATTTCTCTGATCCACAGCCCCTCTTGCGCTGTGGTGAGCATATAGCTGTAGACATTGGCTTCTCCTTTGGCTTTGTAGAGAGTCTAGTTGCATGCACACATCTCTTCACGTGGAACTGTTCTCTGCATTGGATTGAACAAATAGTCCACACATTGATGAGATCGATGGGCACTTTGTGTATTTCTTGTGGCTCTTTCCTAAAAGAGATAAAAGGAAAAGGAAAGAAATTGAGCAGTGATGAAAATAATTAGGAGCTAGATTGCTGGATGCACAGGGAAGACACACTTCCACAAGGCTCCTATTGCACCAGGAGGCTCCTATTTGTGTATTGGTATCAGTGCCAGCTTTTTTTTTCTTGTCATTTTCTACTTGCTTTCACACTGTCTAGCTAAGCTTCTGTGGCCATTTGTACTTGTGTAAGGGAAATCATGCAGCATCAGCTGCCAATTGAAATACAGTAGACCCTTGTATAACAAACAGTTTGTATAACATAAAATCTGTACAACATAAAAATTCCAGAGATAGGGGAAATTTGCTTAACAGAATTGCCTATGGGGAGAATCTGTACAAGATAAAAATGGGATTACTCTGTTTTCCATGCATTCCTATGGGAATTTGTATAAAGGGAAATTTGCTTAACATAATTTCATTTGGAACGACGTAATTCCTTTATACAAGGTACCACTGTAATAGATAGTTGTAAGAACTTAGTGTTTTTACACTGTGCTGGATGCACAGGAAAGACCCAGTTACTGAACAGCTAGTTGAACTGATCATCCCACTTGTAAAAGTGCCTCTCTGAGCAAAACATCATCATGAAATGAGTGATGAATAAACATGAACAGGAACAATAGCAAAAGATTGATTGGGGGGGGTGGGATCCTGTTGCTAAACCTGGTGGTTGATATGGCAAAAATCCTGTTGCTGAATTTTGGGAACTTTTCTTTCTGGACACCTGACAGTTGTCTACAGATGAAAAACAGGTCCTTTTTTTCTTCTCACACAACAGCTTCTGGCTGGCAATTTTGCGGTCATGATATTATTGCATAAGCATAGTACTGTTGGCCACATTGGGATGCAATAGGAGTGGGATCACAGCCTCAATAGCTGCCCGAGATCATATAGGCCAGCATTTTTCAGAGGTAGTTTTTAATGAGTCCTGTAGCCCCAGGCCGTGTCCAGTAGAAAAGAGAAGTGGAGTAGAAAAGGTTATCTTTTATATGCGTATAATATGAGTATAAATACTGCACTGTTACAGAATGGAAGACTATTGAGGTTTTAATACTTAGTGATACAATTAAGACCTTTTAAAAATGTTGAAGTTTATGATTTTTAACATTAACTGTGCTAAATGTGTTAGTTCCTTCCTGAGAAGGAAAAACAAGTTCTCTAGAGCATTAGCAATGTCACTGGCATTATTTTCTCATAACACTATTTTTCCATGAGAGAAGTGAAAGGAACTACTTGAAGGCTGCAACAATATGCAACAAATCCAGTTTAATTCCAGTTTAATGTGTCAAGTATTTTTTTACTTTAAAAGATTGTTTAAAACGTTTTCTTGTTTTCTAGGAAGAGTGGTTGACATGTCAGAGAAACTGGCTATATCTGGAAAGTATTTTCAGCGCTCCTGATATTCAGCGACAGTTGCCAGCAGAAGCCAAGATGTTCTTGCAAGTGGACAAGTCTTGGAAGGAAGTTATGAGAAAAGTGAATCGTCTTCCTAATGCCCTGAGAGCAGCAACTCAGCCTGGTGAATGCACATGTCTAAAACATACATTATTTCCATTAACTGTGTTGCTTGCACGAGAAGGCAAAATGCAGTGGTAATCAATAAGGGCATGAGAAAAAATTATAAAATCCACATTATGGCAATACCATGATTAGGCCCATCAGAAAGCCACTAGAAGAATATCTAGGTCAGTCTTCAAGGCAGCCAGGCTGTTTCCTTGGGCAAAGGTGCTCCAAACAGTAAACAAGGAGAAACAAGGAAGATGTAGGGAGAAGTCATGGGAGAAAGACTTTGCAGAAATTCAAAGATACCATCATATATTGGATTTTACCCAGAATGGCACTTAGACATGCTGGGAACAGGTCAGGCAATAGAAAGTTGCAAATTCTGACTTTCAATGAACACATGCCATAATCTATGATTTTTAGAAAGTCTGTGGTGCTGTGACTCACCCCCCCCTTAGTTATTGTTATGTTTCTCCCATACTGTATATATTCAAATATAAGCCTAGTTTTTCAGCCCTAATTTTGGGCTGAAAAAAGGGGCCCTCGACATATACGCGAGTCAATACTTTTAGCTACTGAGGCAAGTGCTTGGGTCGGTGGCTAATAGTCATTTTAAACATTGTGTGCCACTTCTCATGACCCCCCTCTGCATCACAGGGGAGTGGCGTGCGGTGTTTAAAATGACTTTTAGCCACTGACCCAAGCACTTGCATCAGTGGCTAAAAGTCATTTTAAACATCACACACCACTCCCCCAGCTCACAAAGAAGGAGCTGCCCAGCCCTGCTGCATTTCCCACCCTAAACTTATACTCAATACGTTTCCCCAGTTTTGGGGGGTTAAATTAGGGGCCTCGACTTATACTCAGGTCGACTTATACTCGAGTATATACAGTACACACATGATTTTTTCCCAACAACCTCTTACCTCATTTTGACTAATCTTTGTGTATTACAGAGCATGAAAGCAAAATGTCCTGCTTATATCCACAGTGTCCAAAGCGTTATTGTTTTACATTTTAATTATGCAGGGTTTGCCCCCCGCACCCCAAACTGAGTACTCAGTTTACTGACCTAGGAAGTATGGAAGGTTAATTCAGTCTCAAACTGACTGCTTGAGCCCAGGATGAACTCGGTTCATGAGCAGAATCTTCACTGTAAATACTTCAGTTTAATCACACTTCCACAAGGCTCCTATAGCACCAGGAGGCTCCTATTTTGTGGACTGATATCAGTGTCAGCTTTTTTTTTTCTTACCATTTTCTACTTGCCTTCATACATTCTAGCTAAGCTTCTGTAGCCATTTATACTTGTGTAAGGGAAATCATGCAACATCTGCTGCAAAATGAAATAATAGATAGGTGCAAGAACTTAGAAAGTGTTTTCTGTGAGGAAGTAACGAGAGTGACTCAGATTCCAAGGAGAATCAGGAAAAAATCTGGGTGAAATTTTAAAAAAGTTGAGTGCAGTATTCCTTCATTTATTGAGGGGGTTAGGGACCCGTCCCACCCCGCAATAAAGGGAAATCTGCGTTATGCGGATGCTGGGTCAGGTTGGGACTGGGGGGGTCTGTTTGGGGCCTCCTACACTTGCCTTAGGCCTGGTGCTGCCCTGAATGCGAGGCCGGAGAGGGAAGTGGTTGGTGAGCAATGATGGCCAAGAGATTAACACGTAGTAAACATAGGTAACAAAACGAATAACGAAACGAATTAGACGTTCATTTCGTGCCCATCTCTAATTATCACTAATTATTGAGGTGCTAGTTGCATATTTGAATGTGTATACCATTGTGATTTCCCTTATGCACTCCTTCCATAGACCAACTCAACCATGTAATGGCTAAATCCTGTAGCTTAGCATAATAAATCACACTAGAGTAGACTCGCGGAATCAATGGGAATTTGGTGGGTCAACCCATCCATAGGTTCCGTTGATTCAAATGGGACTATTGTAATTGCAATGTACTTTAGCATTATAACTCTGTAACTCACAGTTGTAATGGATTAGATCCATTTGAATCAATTGGACTTATGGGAAAGAAAACTCACCAAATTCCTGTTGATTCCATTGATCTACTTGAGTGCAATTTACTACACAATGGGCATTTGCCCAATAAATGGTCTTGTTTGCCATCAACGGCTGTATGCAAGTTAGAACCTCTCTAGATGAAGATCATCAAAATATTGGCCACTCCACATTATTGACTTAGAAATTGGAATGCTTTTGCAGGTAAACATGGTGTGACATTGAATTCATAGCATTTGCAAACCTATTGTATCTCATAATATTTAATATTATAGAACAATAGCAAGTGTAGCTGTGAGGGTCTGTTGATGATCACCAACGATTCCGAAGTAAAAGGACTAATCGACAACGGAGGATTATCAAAATCTAATAAACTTTTATTCATAACTTCAGTTAACATTTTTCCAGTTTTGTTCTCTTCTGACTTATTGGTTTCATTCAACAATAAACATTCAGAACCAGTATTTTTAACATAAAACTTTCTAACACATCTTTCCTCACTAACAGTAACTCTGGAGATGATAGATGGGGCTAGTTTTGGGTTGGTCCTACCACCACACCGAATCCCACAACAATTCTGTCTTGCTATGGGTAGTTATCTTCCCAACCCCATCCAGGGATCCATCCCTTAGGTCCTGTTCCTGTGGGTACCAGATTTACACCCCTGGCGACTGGGTTATGGTACTGAGGTGTTGGCAAAGGCAGGTTTAACATAGACTGAGTCATAGATGCCGTTTCAGTCTTTACAACAGGCTGCCCATCTTCCAGTCTGAGACCCTCAGTCCTGCTTCTCCGGGTCAGTCTGAATTCCCTCATCAACTGTCACTCTTTTATACCTTCCCCCTTCCTTCTTTTTCCCCTCCCATTCACTCACCTTTCTGTCAGTCATCAAGCACCCTTCAACTATCACTCCCTTCTCACTAACTGCTATCTCCCCAGTAACCACCCCTTTTTCCTTTCCAGCTATCTTATCACTTTCTATTCCTCCTCCTTTTATGTCTATGTTCTTCAGTTCCTTCTCTAACTTTTCCACTTCTTTCTTATTCGTTCTTGACTTCTTCTCTGAGGAGGGCTCATCCGCACTTTGCTCACACCAGTACATAAAATCTATGTTTTAAATAATGTTTTCATTTTTATTTCTCTTTTGTATGTATGTGCATATGTATGTATACATGTGTTTTGCTGGTGAACTTTATTATTTCTATTTTCTTTTGCACAGGACTTCTAGAGACCTTTCAGAATAACAATGCTCTTCTGGATCAGATTCAGAAATGCCTAGAGGCATACTTGGAATCCAAGAGAGTAATCTTCCCAAGGTGTGTTGATTTTCCATGATACTCAAACAATTTACTTTATGGATTTATTCCAGACCTTGTAAAGAAAATCTGTTTCTTGTAATGAAGCTGACTGGTGTATTCTGCAAGTTTAATCCTAATAAGTGATTTTCCATGATTTATTCAGTATCATCTAAAGATACTGTACTAATCTGCTAAAGTTTGCTCTCACTTTCCCTGTAGAATATACATTAGAACTAAGCATACAAAACGCTTCCTGTGCAACTATGCAACACCAACATTTTCCATATTATTTATGCACAGGTTTTACTTTTTATCCAATGATGAGCTTTTGGAAATTTTGGCTCAGACTCGTAATCCTCAAGCTGTTCAACCTCATTTAAGGAAATGCTTTGATTCCATCTCCAAACTAGAATTTGCTTACATGGCTCCAGCTGAGGGAGAAGAAAAGGTTCTTACCAATGATATATTAGCAATGCTGTCACCTGAAGGTGAGAGGGTAAGAAATTATTTAATTCTAGTAAAAAGCCAATTATGGTAGATGGCATGCTGATGTTTTCATGTGAAGGTAAACTCATTGCACACTCCTGTAGAGTCTGTGTCAATAGAATGCAGACAACCCCATATGAGGAGAAGAAATTTGGGTTTTCCAGTGAGGGGAAATGTTCAAATCTGACATTTTAGGGTTTTTTTTCCTTGGGAGAGAATGACAGCCAAAGGGGAAAGCCTGTAAATCTATAGATAGCTCGTGGCAGCAGCAGGTGGGCACCCACCCCTGAATTTTGGGGTGAGGCCTCTCTCCTTCTCTGTCTATGAGCCACTCAGGAGCACACCTTCCCTATACTTGATGCAATAGCACTTGAAATTTAAACCTTTTCCCCTCTTCACATCTCCATCTTTAAGTAATCCCATTTTAGAAAGCTTCTTTCAAGATACAAATTTCAAGGTATAAAATGATTTTATGGCACCAGGCAAGCACCAAAGAGTAACAGACGATGAAATCTTAGACAGAATATTGGGAAGTGACTGCTAGATGGTTTATGACTTCATCAAGAATAATCTTGATTCTAAATGTTGAGCATTTCAAAGGGAACAAGCTTTAGCATACATGTGCAGTATTTAGAAATTACTCTGCATCATTATTGTTCATGGCACAGTAAAGCTGCTTGCATGGTACCATCAATATTTTGGAGAAGACCATACTTCCAAGTTATAAATCTTGAAAATTTTGCTTCATACTAAGTGCTAGGTTTCTCTTTTTTAGGTTGGCTTAGGAAAAGGACTTAAAGCCAGAGGAAATGTCGAAGACTGGCTTGGCAAAGTTGAAGAAGCCATGTTCAATTCCCTCAGACGCCTCAGCAAAGCTGCCATTGCTGATTATCAGACAAAAGAAAGAGTAGAGTGGGTTGTTGGTGGACATCCCTCTCAGGTAACCAAAGAAATGTACTGCTTTAATTTGGAGATGTTTTATTGCTTGCTATAATCCTGCTACTAAAGTGAAATACACCTACCTTTTCAAATATGCCCTACGCACTCATGGTTTGCCTGCAACTGCCTCTACTGGTGAAAATTAGCAACCGTTCACACAGGTGGTGGACAATGATTCTCCTGCCAAAACAAAATCTCAGTTGCAGTTACTGAGAACAAGATAGTTGTTGTACAGGAGAGGGTTCAGGCAACAAAAAAAAATCACAGTAGATCAATACAGAAAAAAATGTGTTGTTAAGGAAAGCTGTTATTGACTCCAGGGACTAGAAGCATCTCTCAGATTTGCTTTTTTACTTACCTGAGTGTTTGTCTATGCACAGGTTGTGCTGACCATTTCTCAACTGATGTGGTGCCGTGACTTGACCCAGTGTTTAGAAGGTGATGATCACGATCATTTAGAAGCTTTAGAAGAATTTGAGCATGAAAACTTTGAGGTTCGTACTCATACCTTTTCCTGTTTGCCCAATGGAATAGGCTACTTAAGGGAATTAATGAGAAAAAAATTTCTGGGCTATTGTGGCAGAAACCTTTAGGCAACTCTTCTTTGATAAAGATATACCATGTGTCAAGTTAAAAATTCTAAATCTCACTGAGTCTTCCACTTGGCTCCCTGTAACCTCTGAAGAGATCAAGGAGCTAATTGGCTGGTTAAAATCCCAGAAGGCCACAGGTCCCAATGCTTTCCCACCAGATTTACTTAAACAGGAACCACATTGTTGGGCAGGATTACTCGCCCCTCTTTTTACTTATTCCTAAAGACTGGCTCCATGCAATAATAGTTCCAATATGCAAAAAAGGAGACCTGTACCAACCAAAAGTTTTTACACCAATTAGTTTACTATCAGTGATTGAGAAACTTTACGCTAAACACCTACTAGGTAAACGTACTTTGTGGATCAATTCTGAGTCCATTCTTGGCCCAGAGCAAGCTTTCAGAAAAGGAAGGGGACCACTGCTTAACTGTTTGATCTTATCCCATCTTGTTAATCTTTCAGTGAGGCGGAGGAATTCCAAACTGTATGTGACCTTTCTGATCTAAAAGGGGCTTTTGACTCAGTAGATAGGCAAATTTTATGGCTCAAACTTAACAACATGGGCATAGACAAAAGACACCTGTCTCTTAATCAGAACCCTGCATTCCACCACCACCTGCCAAGTCAGATCATCATGGGAAGGAAAATTAACCCAACCTTTCCCTACTAATAAAGGAGTAAAGCAAGGGTGTATCCTTGCTCCCACACTTTTTAATCTTTTCATCAATGATTTAGCTCCCTATTTAGAAAAGGCTAACGAGCATCTTCCAAAATTAGGAACTTGTCCCATCCCTATTCTACTCTATGCGGATGATACAGTTTTACTTTCCCAAACACACATTGGTCTAAATGATTGATCAGTAGTTGTGTGGAATATTTAGTTACAAACAAGCTGCAACTAAATTATGACAAATCAAATATTTTGATCTTCTCCAGATCATGGAGGAACATGCAATGGAATATTAAAGGACAAACCATTGAATAGGTCAAACAATTTAAATACCTAGGTGTCCTATTTCATTATAAACACTCTTGGGATCACAACATAAATCCACTGTAAACATAGCTAGAGTTACGGCGCAGTGCACTCTTCGATTCTACCATACTAAAGGCAATCAATTTGTACAAGCTGCCTTGCAGGTGTGGAAGACAAAGATTATTCCACAGGCCCTATAAAGCACTCCAAGTTGGCAGGACCCCTGGCCAAATCCTCCCACCACTTCTATAACTGGTATGAAATGTATATCTCATAACATATTGCACACCTCATTCTGCTGCTATATGTCTGAAGAAGTGGATGTGTCCACAAAATGTTACATTAAAAATATGAAAGTTAGTCTTTAAGGTGCCACATGTGTTGTGTCTTTTGTTTTGTTTTGATTTTCTTTAATTTTTGCCTATAGACCATTGTTTAGAGTAAATGCAATCGCAAATCCTTCGAAAAGTCTTGGGACTCCCTAGATGTTTCTCATGCACTGTTCCTTGTCTTGAGACTGGTCTCTCTTTGTTAGATACTACTGCTTGGTTGTTAATAACTCAATTTTGTTTCAAATTTATTACAATACAGACCCACACACTTGGTTATGCCATCTTTAAGGGATAGCTCTCCACCATTTGGATCATCTTCTTGGGTCAGAAAACTAAAAGAATTGGGATTAGACATAGAACAAATTGGATCACTATGTCAGGAACAAGCTTTTGGGGTTATCAAAAGACTGCTTTTGGACATTGAGCAACAAACACTGAAGATCTTGGCCCACAATGCTGTTCACTATGGCATTTTCACATTACTTTCCCACCTGGCCAACAGGCTGGATATTTATCATTTTTTTAATCTCCTCAAAAACGTAGAGCCTTTTCATTGGATAGTTGTAATGTTATGCCATCAGCAATTTTGTTCGGCAGATTTAATGGTATCTAATGATAAGAGGTGCTGCTCTTGTAAACTGGGCAATGTGGAAAATTTTGCCCAAATGGTTCTGTACTGTCCCTTACATAAGGAGCTACACAAAAAAAATCTTGATCCGATTTTATTAAAGTTAAATGGAAGATCAGATTTGGATTAAGTTTGATGTATGCTCTCTTCCACATTGGATGATACAATTGAAAGAGTAGCAACCTCTTTATGTGTGATTGTCAAAAGTGCATTAACCTTATTTAAAAGGCACACCTTATGGATCTTAACGCATGCTGTGAAACCTCTGTGTTTTCGCCTATTATGCCAATAAAGGTTATCTTATCTTATCTTATCTTATCTTATTTTATCAGAGACTAAATGCATTGGCTTCACTCGTTCGTGGCAACCTTCCCAAGTTGCACAGAAATATCATAACAGCCCTCATAACAATCGATGTACATGCAAGGGACATTGTTACTGAACTTGTAGGACAAAAGGTACATTGTCCTTGTTTAAATCATATTTCTGGATGTCCACATTTAAAATAAGGACCTAATTAATATTTTGATGTGTTCTAAAGGTGGATTCTGTTGACAATTTTGACTGGCAAAGACAACTGCGTTACTATTGGGATCTCGATCTGGATAACTGTGTGGCTAGAATGGCCTTATCCCAATATACCTATGGTTATGAATATTTGGGTGCGTGCCCAAGATTAGTAATAACTCCGCTCACGGTAAGACCTTAATCTTCCTAATGTAATGTCAAATATACGAGCTCTTGAGCCTTTCTGTCAGAATGGATATTAATAGCATCCTCAATGTTATTTATTTATTTATTTATTTATTTATTTATTTATTTATTTATTTCTAAAGGCCTCTCCTGATGACCTTATGTTGCTGTGAAAAGGTTTTTACAACTACCTGGTTCTTTTTTTGGGGGGGGGGTGAGTTTGAGGACACATGGAAAGGACTGCACTAGACTGATAACTTGTAATTTTAGTTCAGTACTGTGTCACTTGTCAAATGTGAAAGAAAGAGGAACAGATCGAACTAATAGGATGGATGCGAAGAGGAAGAGAATAGCATTAATATAATAGGAAGCTTTGTTCCAAGGGACAGTTAAATAAATATATTATGTGTAATTAAAAATTCTCCTCTGTTTCTCAGTTGCAGATATTTGGATGGGGAGGCTGAATTGTGGGAAGAGAAAGTAGAAGAGTCAGAGTTTAAAGAGGTTTCACTAGAAATAAGTCACTTCTTTTGATAACTCAAAGTATGTGACTTCTTAATACCATTGTCACAGCTATAACTAAAGTGAATAGCTGAAAAAATATATGGACTGAACTTAATTTGTAGACAAATATTCAAATCAGACAAATATATTTCTGTTATAAGCTAAAAATGTTACTGACATATACTCAAATCTTATTTCAGTCCAAAAATACAAGAAGTTATAGGTTTGAAAAAGCATATCTTGTAAAAAAGTAAAAACCGATTAAGTTAGAAATACAATCCTTGCTCTTTTAGCACATTTGAACACAAACGTGACAAATATTACCTTTCGTAAGTGTTCACCTAGCCATCTGCCCATTTAAATATAAGGAGGAAAATCCATGATTTCTAGGTGTTGGCTCTGGGCTGCTGTGAGTCTGCAGCTGCCATTATCTTGTTCCTTCCCATGGCTTCTTAGCTCAGCTTGACTTGGCTCCATCATGACTCAGTTCGCTAAGCTGAGTTTGTGCTGACTAGCATCTTTCTTAAGCTCTCCCATTCCTTTAATAGGTAAATAATGTATATATACAGTATATATCCTTCTCGTTTACCTAGTTCCAGATTCCAGTATTAGCAGTCTCATGCACTCAGCTACACAAGTGAATGTTTGTGAATAAAAGAAAATGTCAATAACTTATCTTAATTTCTTAGTATCCTAAACTAGTGGACTCAGTGGGTTTTCTCACAGAGTCTGCATATGCAGGGACTTCCATTCATTTAACATTACTCTTCACATAACAAGCAAACCCCATAGAGAAATAATGCATCTATGCTTAGCTGGGGAAGTACAGTGATCCCCCGCCTATCACTGGGGTTAGGGACCTGACCCGACCCGCGATAACTGAAAATCCGTGATATGCGGATGCAGGTCAGATTGGGTGTGGGGGCCCTAACTGGGGGCTCTTGTATTTACCCCCAGCCTGGCGCTGCCCAGAATGGGACTTCGGGGGCCTTCCCAGGCCTTCTGGAGGCCCCTGGGAAGGCCCCCGCAGGCCCATTCAGGGCTGCGCCAGTCCCGGGGTAAGTATGGGAGGCCAGAAACAGCCTTTGCCCCTAACCCAAGGGGGGCTTTTTCATATAATATGGTCCCACAATATAGCGGGACCGCAGTATATGAACCGCGATAGGGAGGGGTACCACTGTACATGGAATAAGATAGGACTTGAGGAATTACCCTGGAATGTAAACTAAATGACGGTCAGGATATTGCTACTTAAACACTTCCTTTTTTCCTTTCCTTTCCTTTCCTTTTCATTTTCAAGGTTGCCTCCTGAAGTGACCTTTATCAAGCCATTTATTGCTGTTCAAACATCCATTGTATAATCACATTTCACATTTCCATGGTTATACTTCTCATACCCTTAATCATTTTTACTTTATTTATACTAAATATCAAATGTTGACAGCACCCTCCCCCCATCAGATAAATATGGGAAACTCTTGCTTGTAGGTTTTCCCTGCTGCTCAGTAGTCCAAACTGGTGAGATTGGGACTAAAACACCACCACCACCACCAGGCTTCTAGAAGCATGCTTTCTAATGTTCTTGGGTTGGGATGTTGAAGGCTGGAGTTGGACCCACCTGAATCTGAGTTGGGGAGGAAAGGCTGTCATTCATCTGGGCAGCTAACCAGAATGTGCATTTCAGCACCACCTTCATTGGTCTGCTAAATCTCCATTATTCCCTTGGATTAATGGGTAGGTTGATGGGGCCAAGCAGACCGCAGAGGAACAATCACCGGTTGATCAATTCCACTAAACGAATTGCAAATGGGATGACTACAGTCTACAGATCCCACCTCTTAATTTTTATATCTGCAGAGCCTTGCAGACAGACAGCTGGGTACTTATAATTCTGTCATATTTCATGATAGCATTTAGTGGCCAAACACTGACAGATTTGACTGGGTTTAATTAGGATCGATGCTACCTCTGCCTTATGGGAGCATTGCAGCTTGATCTAGGAGGAGCCCCAGCTGGACCTGCCGGTACTGGAAAAACAGAGACTACTAAAGATCTTGCAAAAGCACTTGCCATCCAGTGTGTTGTGTTTAATTGTTCCGATGGCTTGGATTACAAGGTAGGAAGTCCAAATACGTTAACCAAATGAGAGCATGCGAACTATTGTTCTGGAGTATTTCCTTTTTATAGATAGACTCACTGCATAGTTTTCATAAACAAACAATACTTGTATCAAATATATGCCAATAATTGTTATATACAATGAACAGTTAAATCTTAAATGCATTAAATTATACGGGCTGGGAGATAATGAAGCATTAAACCAATAATAGGCAAATTTATGAAATGTTAAAGGAATTATTTTTCATGGCCAGCATTTTTGGTTGCAAGCAGAGTAACATATTAACAATAGCTTGGGCCCTTAGTGTATTAGACTCAGGGGGTGGATGGTTTGTAAAAACAATGCTAGTTGAAAATGGAGTAGTAGTAGTAGTAGTAGTATTTGGGGAAGATGTTTAGGTCAGACTGTTCCATTATTCATGTTGATTTTTAGCTGCAGCTTGTTAACAGTGGTGTGTTTCTGGCACCTGTCTCTCATTAGATGAGGTCAAAGCATACCTAGTACCTTCTCTTGCAACATTGATGAATACCTAGGAGGGAGAAGAAGCAGTGCAAAAATGAGTCCCCCCCCCCCACAAGCAGAATTAATTTGGAGGGAAAGTTCTGTGAAAGCACCATAAGCTGTCTCTTAGCCATGTGGATAAATTCAGTTTTGAGACATCCAGGTGGGCAGCATGGAGAACAGTGGTACAAGAAACTAGCATTAAATTGTTTAGGGTTAAAATATGATTATAAGCCAAGAATCATAAGAGCACTTGAAACAGTAATTTACAGTCCTGGCTTATTGCCCTCTGCAACAGCAATACCCTTGGATGATGAACTTCTTAAGGCTGAGAAGTAGAAAGAAAAAATGGTTAAGAGGAACAAACCAGGTTTAATATTAGAAGCCAAGTTTAACCAATCAGTATATGACAATAAAGTGAAATTATTTCTCTCCCCCATCGTATTTTTTTAATTTTTAATGAAGTATCCATTTCAAAATGTAAGTACAATTAATAATTTGTTACCATACCCATTTACGGCGGAGAGCTTTAAGTATTCATCCCCATAGCAGAATGGTTAGTCTTCATGCTGGCTGAAAAATACATCTTTTTTTTTTTCATTCTACATTCTACAAGAGTCTTTTGGCTAAAACTGCAGCTGATTAGAGGGGTGTGATTGAGTCATGCGAACTAGAATATGATAATTTTCTTGCAGATGATGGGCCGCTTCTTCAGTGGCTTGGCACAGTCTGGAGCATGGTGCTGCTTTGATGAATTTAATCGAATTGATATTGAAGTTCTGTCTGTTATTGCCCAGCAGTTGATTACTATTAGGAATGCTAAAGCTGCAAAGGTAATATCTGTTTCTGGACACATTCCAGAGTGTTGGTTTTAACCTATAAAGCTGCAACTGCATGGGTCCAAGCTATCACGAGGACTTCATCTCTCTTTATGAGCCTGTTCAACTGTTAAAATCATCAGGAGAGACTTTTCTCTCTGTTCCACAACCCTCACAGATGCATTTGGTGGGGACACGGGAGAGATTCCTCTCCTTTGCTGCTCCCAGGCTTTGGAACTCCTTCTCACTGTAGGCCTGACTGGCCCCATCTTTGCTGTCCTGCAAGCTGTCAAAGATCTATCTCTTCAAGCAAGCTTTCCCTTAATGACTGGCTGTCTGATTGGGAAGGGGAGGGGGTTAAGTGGATTTTTGTGCCTTGCTGCTTGGATTGCTTTTTTAGTGTTGTTTTTGTTTATTGCTTTTTGGTAGTGGTGTGTGTTTGATTCTTTTTAGTATTTGAATTCTTTCTAGTTTTTAGCTTTTACAATTGCTCTTAGTAATGTACACTGCCTTGGCTTCTTCCAGAGGAGAAAGGCAATGTAAAAATATTTTAAACAAAAAAAAACCCAAAATTCATTCTTTCTGGACAGCAGCTGCTTTGTTGCCTGTTTTTTTAAAATAATTGTTTAAATATAAATGTAATTTGTTTCCTTATTTATTTCAAAATAGTTGTCACGGTTTATGTTCGAGGGGCGTGAAATAAAATTAATAATGACTTGTGCAGCCTTCATCACAATGAATCCTGGCTATGCTGGACGAACAGAATTGCCTGACAATCTAAAAGCACTCTTCAGACCATTTGCAATGATGGTTCCCAACTATGCTTTGATTGCGGAGGTATCTTTCAAATTAATGTAACAAGTAGTTGCCAATCATGTTTTGAAAATAGTGGTATGGTGTGGGAATAATGCAAAGCATGAGTTCCTTTAATGAGAGCTGTTGTTTTTTTAAAAAAAAAAGGGATTAAAAATACCTCAGTTAGACTGCTTTATCTGTAGCAAAACTAGATTAGCATCATTGTCTACTTCAGAAATATAATCTTGGAAATAAGAGTCCATAGTTTGGTCTATTTCTTATAGACCCAATTAGCACTTTGTTGTCTTTTAATATTGAATTTGTGTATTCATTTTTCTTTATTCCGAAATGCTCAACCTTTTAAATTACCCTAAATATTGAACTCATGTAAGTTTCACCCAGAGAGAAGCATGAGCAGACTTAATAGCATGATTTCCCCAGGAGTTTTAAATCACTTCCCCTTCCTCCTATAGATCCTTGCTTGCCCTGTCTTGCCTATTCAGAAGATGTAGGGCTTGCAATTCTTATGGAAAAAGAAGGGAAAGACATAGTTATTTTTCTTATTTGTTTTGTTCCACGTCCCTAAATCCCAAATACAAACCACTGCTTGGTCTCTGAAGTTTTTGGAAGCCAACCTATTTGTTACAGATCACCTTTTGTTAGAACTAAAATAACTGTTGTGATCCAGTGGCATGATTTTGCAAGTCTGGGAAATCAGATTTCAAAAGAAAGCTGATGATGACTTCCAAAATAAGCCACAAAATAAGCCAAGCCAGTTTGCTGGTGTAAAGTAAGGGGGGCTCCTATTCTGACAATCAAATTTGTTCCGAAGTTACCTCTTCTAATGGTAGGCTTAAGGGTAACGTATCATCAAATTCTAGCGTCCCCACCTTATTCCTTCCTCACTTTAGTGCTAATTTCTGCATTATTTTCTATCATCGAGGAGACCATTTTTATGTAATGGAAATGCTTGTGAAAATTTACTCTTATATAGGTTTTATCTTCCAGATAATAAACATTTGCCTTTGATTAATTAAGTTAAAACATATTTCATAGCAAGAGATTACATGCCTCACAGGAAATAATAAATGTAAACTGCATTGTCTCAGATGAGTACTACTATGTGTCATAATCTGTGGAAAACCAAACAGTGCTTGGGATTGGATTTTCTGCTTGCTGGTGTTCTGGTTATGCATTATTTTCATATATATATATATTGTTTTTGTTAAGAAGACCTTGAATCTCTTTTTTTGTACTGCAGGTTATTTTGTATTCAGAAGGCTTTGAATCAAGTAAAACTCTTGCAAGAAAGATGACTCAAATGTACAAACTCTGTAGCGAACAGCTTTCTCAACAGGACCATTATGATTTTGGAATGAGAGCTGTCAAATCTGTCTTAGTAATGGCTGGGTAAGGAACCATATGCTTTATGAGACACTTGATATATACATAGCTATAATTGTATTGGAGCCAACATTTGAGTCTTTTAATTTGCCCCAAAAGCACAAGGCTGATATTTTAATTACAGCTATTCCATATGAGTTTTAAATGTTCACAGATATGGCCGGCAAGAAAGTCAAAGTTCTACAGGGCTCTGGCACATACACGTAGCTCATGTTGTGCAGTTTGATTAATGGGGAAGTGGCCAGGGCATTGCACCCTGTGGAAGATACTTCAGGAAATGAGACTGCCCCTGATCTTGTGGAATGGCATGTGTTCATTGTCGATCTATGCTCACTCATATATTTTAAGGTTGCTGTGATCATATAGTAGGCATTTACAACCAGTGACACAGTAAGCAGTGCAGCCCATAGTCTTCTATGGAGGCTGTTTTCTGTCGTAAGGGAAAGTTTTGTTGAGTACCAGGTAATTTACAATGTATAGCTAATAAGCTGTGTTCGCCTTGGTGAGTATGTGAATTGGGTATGTCTACATTCAAGATCCTTCACAGTTGTAGAGATTTATTTGCAAAAGAAAGTTCCAGTCAGGAAATGAGGGATTGCTGTACTATAAAAGCTGCATTGCTGATCTTGTATAGAACTATAGACTGCATTATTAATTTAAACAATGATGGTAATAGTAGTAGTGATGATTAATTTTCTACTAAAATTCTAGGTCTCTAAAGAGAGAGAATCCAGATTTAAATGAGGATGTCGTATTAATAAGAGCACTACGGGATTCCAACCTCCCAAAATTTCTTTCAGATGATGCCATTTTGTTCAGGTACTCTTGTTGCTGTTTAACTTTTATTTATCACAAGATGCTTATTTTTTTCAGACATGCATTTGACTCTTCCATTAGTTTTGGAACTACTGATTTAAAAGCAGCAGAGATGGGCACGAATTAAAAAAATGACATTTCGTTTGTCGTTTGGAGGGTCCGTTTCGGTTCGTTTCCGTTTTTGTGAATTTTTACCAAAAAAAATCATTTTCGTTTTCATTCATTTCATTACCATTTCATTACCATTTATTTCAATTTTTTGTGATTTTTTTTAGCATTTAAAGCAGTTCACTGTATTGCAGTAACGGAAATGAAATGCATGACAAAATTTCCGGTGTTTCTGTTCGGTTTGTTTCATTTTGGAGACAAAATTCGTTTGTCATTTCATTGCATAACGAAACAAAAAAACGGAAACAGAAACGAAATTTTTTTCATTTGTGCCCATCTCTAAAAAGCATTAATACTTAAATACCGGTACTTGAGTTAATACTTGTTTTTTTTCATAGGACAGAAATAAAGGTTGAAATCCTGTTGAACCACTCCATGTGTATAATTAGGACAGCAGCGAAAGCAGCAGCCAATTGCCACTGATTAAAGGTTTCCTTTGGCGATTTTGGGTTCCATGTTTTGCGCACCCTGAAATCATGTTAATCAGTTACAATTGGCTGCTTCTGGTGGTGGTATCTTCATCTTGCTCACACACAAATATGCAACAAGATTTCAGCCAAAATGGAATGCCAGAGTAACATCCATTGATGTTTATAAATTGGTACAGAATTATTGTAAACTGATTTTTATATTTCTTGGTTTTGTAATGTTTTTGTTTAGAATATTTTTATCTTGACTCTCGGCAAGACATTGTTTCAATTTTACAGCGGTCTATATATCTAAAATAATTTTTATGATCTGTAACAATGTTATCCTGTCTACTTAGAAGTGATTCCTATTTAGTTCACAAGAACTTCATCCAATTCAAAATACAATTGCAGCCTAATTCAGGCATTTGCTTAACTAACTGTTATGATACCTTTCCCTTGGAAAAAGCTCCTTGAATGTCTCAGAAATGGATTAAAGGCACGTGCAAATGAGAATGCAAGGAATTGCAGCCTTCAACTATTAATGTCAATAACGCTGTAACGATATTTTTCTTTCTGCAACATAAAATATTGAGCATGTTTATCTTGTTCTGTCATTTAATTGTTGCCTGAGTATAAGCTAGATAAAAGAGAAATCCTTTAAGCAAACAGATGAATTTCCCTTTCTTATTTTGGTGTATGTTTTGTTTCTGTTAGTGGGATTATATCTGACCTTTTTCCTGGAGTCATAATCCCAGAGCA
Source organism: Phrynocephalus forsythii (assembly GCA_029282475.1). Classification (NCBI taxonomy): domain Eukaryota; kingdom Metazoa; phylum Chordata; class Lepidosauria; order Squamata; family Agamidae; genus Phrynocephalus; species Phrynocephalus forsythii. The sequence continues at coordinate 11,189,787 of JAPFRF010000004.1, forward strand.
CGATTATGGAGTGCTACAATCAACGATAATAGATGTCATGCTTTCCAAAGGACTGCAGCCTGAAGACACCATGGTTCACAAAGTCATACAACTGTATGAAACCATGTTGGTAAGGCATGGTGTCATGCTTGTTGGGCCGACGGGAGGTGGAAAAACGACAGTTTACCAAACCCTGGCCGATGCTCTAGGAGCATTGTATGAAGCAGGTGAGGACAAACCTTTCTACCAACCCGTGAAAACATTCGTTCTGAATCCTAAATCAATTACAATGGGTGAACTATATGGCGAAGTTAACAATTTAACCCTGGAATGGAAAGATGGCTTAATGGCTCTTAGCGTTCGAGCTGCTGTAGTCGACACCTCTGAAGATCATAAGTGGATCATCAGCGATGGCCCTGTGGATGCTTTATGGATTGAAAACCTAAACACTGTTTTGGATGACAACAAGATGCTGTGCTTGGCTAACAGTGAAAGAATCAAACTCACCCCTTCTATTCACATGATGTTTGAGGTACTTTTCTTACAATGGACTTATTTTCTAATACTTTATTCAGTAGGCAACCCAACTTTCATGTAACATGTGAGCTCAGAAGAATCATTATTCAGTCCTTTTCATCTATAGTTTGACTGAGTTCAGAGAACTGTACACATCCCACCTACCAAGTCTCATTCACTACAGACAGCTGAATTCTCATTCTATCCTCTGTATTTTGTCAGTGGGCCATTTCCTTCTTGTTTACAAGCTGTTTACTTTCTTTTTGCCCTCCAAAAGAGATGAGAAACTAGCTGTGGCTCCCTTGGCACTTCTTTCATCATAGGGAAGTCATTGAGGGATTCAGGGCATGGGAAAATCTTTAATTTCTGAAAATTGCCAGTGGCAGGATGATTTTAACAGTAGCAGCAATTTTTGGAAATTAAAAATTTAGCCTTCCTTGTCCTGTGACCCCCAACATCTTTCCCACAATTAAGGGGTTCCCAAGGAACCTTAGAGAGGAATCAGAATTTTTAAATTTTCAAACAACCACAATAGCTGGTGATGTCATCTGTAGCGATGGGTACTTTGTTATGCTGACAGCTTGACACCCATCTCTAATCATCTGTCTTACATGGTGTAGGTCAGGGGTGTCCAAACTTTTTGCAAGAAGGGCCAGATTTGGTGAGATGAAAATGTGTGGGGGCCAACCATTCAGCCGCATTTGGCCCCCGGGGCTGGACTTTGTACAAGCCACTATGACATGCAAGGAGGCAGGGAGGATGGTGCAGCAATGGAGCTGGGGGCGGGTAGGCTGGGCAGGTGGCTGGGGTGTGTGTGTGGACAGAGGCAGGGAGGGCAGGCAAACTGTAAAACTGCAAGCTGACTTCTCCATCCAGTATGGGGAAAGGCCAGCTGGTGGGGATGCATGACAGGATGAGCCGGAAGGGAGAACAGGCTGAGGGCCACTCAAAATTTGAAAACGGGCTGCTTTTGGCCCCCGAGCCTGACTTTGGACATGCCTGGTGTAGGTTTTTCTATTGGATTTCAGCTATTATGTAGGCTGCATACAACCTTGCTCTTGTATGTGTTATTCTCATTTGATTAAAATCCAATTGTGTTGCTAGTGAGGGTAAAGTTTTCTATTTGCTTCTGTCACTATTTACTCGGCTAACTGCAGCAAAGCTACTTTATATATATTTATTTTAATGGGAAAGACAAGTTTGAATAAGGTAATGAATTCCCCCATCATATAGAACAGAGATCCCCAGCCCCTGGCCCATGGAATGGTCCAATCCATGGCCTGTTGGGGACCAGGCCATGCAGCACCTGAGTGGCCACAAGGTTGTCTCTAAGTTGCGTGCCTGGGGAGAAGGAGTGCAGGCTTCTCCCCCTCCCCTCTCTGTACTGGGCTTTTCTTCCATTTTTGTTTTGGTTACAACAGGGTAGGTGGGTGTTGTGCACATGCACGCTCAAGCACATAAACTGGTCCCTGGCAGCCAAAAGGTTGAGACCATTGGTGGCTAAAATAATGAAAGCAAAATGAGTTGTCAGGCTTGAAGAGAAAAAAAATATTTTGTAATTTGCAATTATGCATTTTTCTGTACGGAACACACAACATTATCTGTTTTGCATTCTTTGCTTGTAGATATTTTATGTGTGCCTGTGTGGATTTGTCCGTGCACAGAAATTTAGTGTTCCTGTACATTACTGATAAAATGCATGCAATATCCATGACTTTTAGGTAGAAGACTTAAGGGTTGCTTCCCCTGCCACAGTAAGCCGTTGTGGAATGGTATACATTGACCCTGAAGAATTAAAGTGGATCCCTTATGTAAAGACGTGGATTGCAGGCCTTGAAGAAAAAGTAGGTTTTACCAGGTTTTTGGGTCCCCCATCCCCACACCAAACTGACACTTAATGCTCTATTCTTTCTGGTAGTTACTGAACATGCCCAGTCCTCACTGGATTTGAGTGTAAGAAGGTTGTCTTATATATTTTAAAAACATTTTTTTGCTTTATTTTAGATGAATGAAGAAACAAGAACATATTTGTTTGAACTTTTTTGTCGTTACGTCGAAGATGGCCTAAAATATATCCACAAAAAGTGTTCACAGGCTATCTCACAAGTGGATATCAGTAAAGTTACTGCTCTCTGTTCTTTATTGGAATCATTGCTTCTTGGCAAAGGAGGACCAAATATGAAAATGGTACATCAGTTTACATGATTCTTTGTGAAGGTTGCTCTTCCCATTTGCAGGATAAAGCAGTGAATGCTTTGTATCCTGGCATCTTTTCTAAATGTTGACATGTAATAGGCTATAACAGTGGTGGCGAACCTTCGGCACTCCAGATGTTTTGGACCACAACTCCCAGAATTCCAAGCCTGTATTGCCAATGACAAAAATCTGTGGCAGTTGTGGTCCAAAACATCTGGAATGCCAAAGTTTCACCACCACTGGGCTATAACGTATAGAGACAAATGTAATCCTTTTAGGTGTCTACTTCTCTTTGGATCTCTCTACATATTCCTATCAGTAACAAAGTAAACAGACACTAATTGCTCTTTTGTTTAAGGGTCTGAATAGTTCAAACATTGTTATACCACAATACTTGGTCATGCAGTCCTTTCTGTGATCCAAAGTATCTGCTAGAGATTTGATCATTTAGCCTCTTGAAGACTTGAATGCCAACATTCTGTACAAATTGAAACTTTATCTTCAAAGTCCCACCCCATCCCCAATAGAGCATCTTACAGTAGCCCATGCTGGAGGTAACTGGGCAATAACAACTAATTACAATTGTAGTTGCTTGTTGCTTCATAATGATTCTTGGATATGTTTGCTTTGACCTCCGAGCAATAGATTTTTATCTTTAGATAATTATATTTTGTAATGTGCCCCAGCATGTCATTTCTAAGGAAGACATTTGCCTAATTCAAATTGCTGGAATTTCCCCCTATATCATTTTGGTATGAAAAGAAATGATGATATTTATATGTGGGTTTTTAATACCTGTTTTTCAATATTTTCTTTTCCCCACGATTACAGGAACAATCAAGGCTAAATTCTCTTGTGTGCCAAACTTTTGTTTTTTGTTATTTGTGGTCACTGGGTGGAAACTTAACGGAGAACTATTGGGATGGGTTCGATACCTTTATAAGACAGCAGTTTGAGGACAATCCAGATGCCAAGGTATGAAACACACTATACTGGTACAGCCTATTTGAATAATATTTATTTATTTATTTTTATACCACGGTTAACAACATCAACAAAACAAACAATAGAAATAAAAATATACAAAATATACAAAAAACAACAACAGTATAACAAAAAAGAAAAAGAAAAAAATACTAATACAAGAGTAAGTAGAATATGTAAAATAGAATAGCTGTACTAATACTAAAGCAAAATATTAATTAATAATAGGAGAATGAACCCTATCTAAGCGGAGTTCCTTGTAACCAACCCACAAATCCTGTCCATCTCTCCCTGGTCTGAGGGAGTGGCTTTGGCCTCTCAGTCAGGAGGACAGTGCACCCACTTGCTCATTTGCTCTCTAGGACTTAAATCCAGCCATTGAAAACATTTTCTAGGAATTACCTCAATCTGTCTCAAGCTAAAAATAAATAACTTTTCATATCTGTCGGGAGACAAAAGGTGCTTATCTCTCCAAATTCTGAGAAGCTTTCTTCTGGCTTCAGGCTTGTGTGGGATCATTTGGGGATGTGCTGTATTGTGCAATGCCAATGATCAGTTATTATTTTTTATAAAATAATTATTTATAGAATAATAATTCTTTGAATGTCTTATGTATCTGCACAAAAATAACGATTCCTTTTTTTCCTGCTTATGTGTCCCAATTTCCTCCCAGTTACTGACAAAGATAAAAATGCATCTCATATCGTTCCAGCTCCCGACTTCTGGCGATTTATGGAGTGTCTATATTGATTTCGATACAAAACGCCTGGATCCTTGGGAACGAATTATACCTGCTTTTAAATACAGTAACACGGTTCCGTTTTTTGAAATGCTTGTTCCTACCACCGATACAGTGCGTTATGGCTTTCTAATGGAAAAATTGCTGGCTGTAAAACGTTCTGTGTTGTTCACAGGAATAACTGGAGTGGGCAAGGTAAGAAGTATTTGAACATGTAACAAAACAATTGAGTCATTGGAATAAAAACAAAGTTGTCCTAATGAGGTATTTGACGTAAACAGTGTTTTAACAGTCTCTTTAGAGTTATTTCATGAGATAGTCAATGAGGGATGCAACTTGTGGAACAGCTCTTTGAAATTCTGATGAGGGACAATACTTTTTATTTATTTATTTATTTATTTATTTATTTATTTATTTATTTATTTATTAAAAGCCCACTCGGAACAGCTTACAACATACTTCTTCTTCTGCTGCGTTAGTGTTTGTCCCGCGTGGTGATGCAGCCAACTGTTCTGGATGAGAGACACCATTTCTCTTGGTCGTCATCTTGGTCCAGGTGGTAGGACGAGTGTCCTTCCTGCAGCCAATGTTGCTTTGGTCAGCTTACAACATTCATTAAACAATAATACAATATAAACATAGTAAAACCACAACCAATATAAGAAAATTATATAGTCATAACAAACAAAAAGTCGTAATCGATATCAACAACATTACAGTAAAAAATTAAGATGATGGACAGGAGGCAGACTGGCTGATTGAGATGTTAAGATCCACGTTGATCCAGAAAGACCTGTCAAAACAACCAGGTTTTTAATTGCTTTTTAAAGAACTCCAAAAAGGGAGCAAGTTGGATTTCAGGCAGTAACTTCTTCCATAAATTTAGGGTGACTACTGAGAAGGCACGTGATCTGGTCTTTTCCACAGAATACTAAAATACTCAGTGTTTATCTTGCTTCATTCTATGTTTCTGGATGCATTTCTTCCCATTGTATCTTTTCCTTTTTTGTGTTTTTTATTTTGTAATATTTATTTCTGTACGGCACTCAGAATACTGTGTATAGCTGAAATTTTGAAAAGGAATAATTTTCTTTAAATGTAGCAAGATATACTAGAACATAGCTCTACCTCTCCTTTTCCACTTCTGAGAGGGTAACTGTGTTAGTCTTTTCAAGAATTGCAGGCAAAAATCAAAGAAAAACAAAACAAAATAAAAAAACACAAAACATGTGGCACCTTAAAGACTAACTTTCATGTGCAGATCTATCTGGCTGGGGTCATGGAGTGAATCAGGACTAACAGGCTTAGGCTCAACCCAGAGAAGACCAAGGTTCTGTTCTTTGGGGGAGAGTTAGGCTTATCACCCAGATTCACCCATACCTCGATGGTCATTCCCTGAGGACAGTTGTGCAAGCACTGGTTATATTGAGGGTGGACTACTGTGGTGCCCTCTACATGGGGCTTCCCTTGACCCTTGTTCAGCAATTGCAGAGGGTGCAAAATGCAGCAGCCAGATTGTTGGTTGCTGCGGGCAGATTTGACCACATCGCCCCTATTCTGGACTGCCTGCATTAGCTTCCCATTGCCTCCCAAATGAGGTTCAAGGCACTGGTTTTGATTTACAAAACCCTTCATGGCCTGGGACCAGAGTACCTGGCAGAGCGTGTCATCATCATATAAATTTTATTGCGTGGCTCACAGGGCCATTGCAAAATGCATCAAGTAAAAACAGTAGAATAAAAATATCAATAAAATAACATAAAATATGGATTTTCTCCACGCAGAGCGTGTCCCCCAAAGGATAACTTTGGCCCGGTCCACCAGAGCATCATGAGCCCACTCACTTTGGGCCGCCACCCCTTGGGAGGCACGTAAGGCTTCGATTTGGAGCCTTCTCAGTGGCAGGCCTGATTTTGTGGAATCATCCCCCAAGCGAGATAAGGACTGCAGAGCCCCTTTTGGCCTTCAAGAAATTGCTAAAGACCTGGTTATTCAGGGCTGCCTTTGGCAAACGCTGAGGCTGCTTCATTTGTTCGTTTATTTGTTGCCCTTTTGTCATTTGCCTCCATTGTACACTTTTGCAGTTTGTTTTGTTTTTACTTGTTTCATATTTTTGAACCTCATGCTTATCTTAGTATGTCTTTCCTATGCAGTCTATTTATGTTTACCACCCAGGGTTCCCTTGGGAAAGTCAGGCAGTCTATAAATGTAATTAATAAATAAATAAATTAATAAAAATGCAGCACTATAATCATCATGCAATTTATCATTTTGATTAATATTATTAAAAAGCGAACTGTCATCATTTTTACATGAGAGAAATTAAAAAATTAAAAAAATTATATATTAAAAATGGGGAGATGTAAACATGTGTCTACCATTTTAAAGCCATGCAAAGATGATTCAGAAACAATATTAAGTAGCCAGCCGGTTACTTTAGAAAAGCCAAAAAATAAAATAAAAATAAAATGTGTAGATTGTCATGAAAGACTTCATCAAATTGACGTTAATTGGAAGCTTGACGGTGGTAAAATTCTATATGTGTTAATTCCAAATAGTATGACATTGTAGGATCAATTTCTTCACCAAGTAAAACAAAACTAGATTTCTCTATGAACAGTTCAGTGGAAAATGTTTTGATGTTGCGGGGGAACAAGCTTTGTACACAATACATTCTGTTCTTATCCTTCTTGTCTCTTAAAGTCTGTAGTTGCAAAAGCACTGCTAAACCGAATACAAGAAGAAGCTGGCTATGTTCCTGTTTACCTAAATTTCTCTGCTCAGACTTCATCAGCAAGGACACAGGAGATTATTGAATCCAAATTAGAAAAGAAAAGGAAAAATATTCTAGGTAAATATATTGAATTCTTGCTTGAACTGTGCTTTTTATTCTGTTTTTTCTTGACTATGATTTTGCTACCCTCTACAGCTAATGTTAGACAAAATTTTCATCCAAACTTGTCCCTTTTCTTCTAAAAGCTTGGAGATATTGATTATAAGTTGGGAAAAAGAGTTCTGTAATGTTCTGTAATGTTGAAGCAGTTGGCTTCAGTTAAACCAATAAGAATGTAGACTGTAATGTGATGTGGTGCATTTAGTTTTACACAAGAGGGCAGTATTGACATTTGAGAAATCGAATATATCTGCCTTAAGATGTTAAAATGAGAGCTCTATTATTTTATTCCTGCTGCTTATTATGGAGATATTTCAATCATCTCCCCATTCCCCTCCCATATATACTGGCCCATCCATGTTAATTTTCTATCTCAGGACAGATCAACGGACACCAAGACAGCTATCCTTTCTTATGAAAAGTATAATAATATATAGCTTACAAAGTAATATAACATTTGCTCCACTTAAAAGGTAAATCCAATCAATTGTATTATCCATGTACAAAATCGCATCAGAATATATTGAACATCCATGTGAATGTCAATTCAGGTCATAGTAATTATTGATTCAAATTGCCTGGCAGAGTGTTTGGGTCAAAACTGAGGGCCTCGCTGAAGGAAAACAGGTTTATTTAACAGCAGGTAAACCTAAAAATCGAATTCTTCCAGGATGTACTTTGTTGCATTTAGCAGCACTATATATTTTTGTGATTTTGTGATTATGTTTATTCTTATCTCATCTTAACCATTTTGTGCTGATTTATAGGATTCTAAAAATAAATAAATAGGAAAATGGCTTTGATTACTTTTCATCACAAAGCAGACACATTCACTGGATGAGTGAATGTTCAAGGATGACAATGCTTTGCTTTCTGCTTGTGTTTGGATTTGGCATAAAACTATCTCCAGCTGAAATGCTCAAGTGATCTGAATTTTTTAAAGAATTAAATTTCTTCATGCCTTTATCTTCTTCTGTCAAGTACTACAGACGCCCCAAGGAGCAAACAGTTATTGTTTACTCATGGGACCAGGAAATCAAGTGAACATAAGAGTAGGAGGTGAACATAAGAGAAATCAAGTAGAAGAGTAGGAGTAGAACATAAGCATAGGAGCCTCGTGGCGCAGTGGTTAAATGCCTGTACTGTAGGTAAAACTCTGCTCACGACCTGGGGTTCAATCCCTGGTAGCAGGCTCAAGGTTCACTCAGCCTTCCATCCTTCCGAGGTCGGTAAAATGAGTACCCAGCTTGCTGGGGGGGGGGCAATGTGTAGCCTGCACACTGTAATTAACAATTGTAAACCGCCCAGAGACTACTTGTAGTGGTATGGGGCGGTATATAAGCAGAACACTTTGCTTTTGCTTTGCTATAAAAATGGCACTTCAGCAAAAAAAAAAAAAAGCACCTTTCGGAAGAACCCTTAGCCAAAGGTTTAGATGATGGTGGTGGACCAACCACTTTCTCATGCATTGTGATTGGAAAGGCTGCTGTTTTTGCATCATACTCATGTAGATCACTAGAGGTTACTCATCAGAGAGAATTCTGATTTACAGAAAGCCTGTGTAAGGAATGTCATGGTACAACGACAGCAGCAACAGAAAAAGCAGAAGAAATGAACTAGAAAAGAAAGCTATGTATTCCTATACATTCTCTCACACATTATCTCTGTACCTCCACCCCTAAAATCAAATCTCTGATATTTCCAAATGCTTGCATATATTTTTCAGTATTATTTCTTTATATTTCAATGATTTTAGATGTGGTCTAGAAAACAATAATGCCAACAAGGTGCTAAAATTTACAGTTCATATTCTGGAAGATGAGCTTTGAAAAGCGAGACTACCAGTACAAAGTCAGAGATGACCAAATTTAGAAATACCCGATAAGAGCAGTCCAGACTGGAAACAGCAACCCAAAATATGCAGAAGTCTGAATGTGCAAGTACTGCAAATGATACATGTATGATATTTTATGTGGGTTGAGCTGCTTGGAATCCCTGGTAGTTGCTGAATCGAAGACAGAACATCTGCTTGAGTCACTGCATGATGCTGAAATCCAAGCTGAAAAATTAAAATGTGATTATTGTTTAATAAACAATATAGTGATATGTGGGACAATGTTAGAAACCAGAATGTTGTGTTATTATTTACTGACACTAGACCATGACAACTATTAATAAGCTTTTTTTTGTCATCTGTTATTTTCATGCTAGGAATGGGGTTCAATACCAGCTACCAACTACTGGTATTTTCATTTTTGTGTGTGTTTTACCAAAAATGTTTTTATCTTTTTTTTCTTTTTGCTCCTTGTTTTACTACATAGGAGCACCAGGGAAAAAAAGAGTTATCATTTTTGTGGATGATCTCAACATGCCAAAACTGGATCGCTATGGGTCTCAGCCCCCTATTGAGCTACTTAGACAATACCAGGACTTTGGAGGGTTCTATGATAGAGAGAAGCTGTTTTGGAAAGAAATCCATGTAAGTCGCCCTCCATTACTCATAGGAGTGTGAAAATTGTCCTTACTGTGACTATGCAGACATGTTTATTGCTTCTGTAACCCACTCCTCCTTGGAGAAACTGAGCAAGTCTTGCATGGTGCTTGATGCACAGAGACAGAAGGAACCATCAGAAAGAATGAAGGGAAGGTGTGACAATTCCTTCTTTTTTTGCCAAGACTTGTCTAAGTCTATTATGTTTCAAAGATTAAAATGTCTTGTTGCATTATTTCCTGGGGCACATGCTATATTTAAGATGTGACATCCACTTAGCCAGAATGATGATACCAAAGGGACTGAAAATTACATTTTTCTGAACAGAAATCCCAGAGTTGGTGGAAATGTTATCAAAATTCAGAGCTGTATGTGACATATAACGTGTCCTAAAATGTGTAGGATAAAAGAGATCAACTTGTGTTATGATTTGTGATCTTCTTTTATAAACTTTGTTTTTGGGGTTAATCAGTTGGGACTTCCATGTGCTAAACTTCATTTGTGTATAACATCACAAGATACAGTAACATTAGCAGATACTGTAGCTGCATTTTATTCCATTTCTTCTTGCAACAATCAATATCTACAGAGTTGCCTGCATGAAAGCCAGTCTCTCTGCAAACACCAAAGAACTGTGGAACAGTATAGAAAAAGAAAACCTTTAAGATAAATTTTAGAACGAAATATGCTTTGTTGACTTTACAATATGTAGTAACACTTTAGTGACAGATAGAAATAAAAGTAGTGAATCAAATTAGTTTAACTGAGCAATGGTTTGTTAAAATTGCAGTTATTTCCTCATAAGAAACAGGGTTTTACATCTCTTAAAGATATTATTAAGTCTTATGTTCTGATACAGATTGACTGTTCTCTTTTCCCTCTAGGATGTAACTATTTCTTCAGCCTGCGCACCTCCAGGTGGTGGACGTAATCCAGTTACACCACGATTCATAAGACATTTTGCCATGCTGTGTCTTCCAACACCCTCTGAGCATAGCCTTAAACAAATTTTTCAGGTCAGTAGCAAATTCCCCATAGTTGTAGTGGACAAAAATAGTTTTATTTTTGTATAGGTTGTCAAAACATACTACTCTGTGATGCTGGAGATAGACAGATTCTGTGTAATATGTGTCACTTTCAGAAATGCTCACCATCCCTGATAGGAATTAATGCTTCTTGTTGAAAATTTGCTGTAAATGCATACACAGTCCTCTTCCCTGTTAATTTCAGTGCATTTGGGGTCAAGCCTCCAGAGACTAGATGAGTAATTCTTTATAACTGAATGATTAGCTACATCTGTACCATGTTTCAATTCATGTTTGTTTTGTGTAAGACGTTTGAACATGATTTGTACAGTACATATAGTGTCTACTCACAAGAAAACTCTATTGACTCATTTTCAGACATGCAGGTGCAGGATTGAACCCCAATTGTTTTTCTTAACTTCTTTACACACATGACATACTGAGTTATGTTATTAATCTTTTACAATTACTGTAAATTCAGCATTACCGCATTAAAGCATTTTTTATCAAATAACAGTGTAGGTAGAGTCTGATAGCTTGCTGAAAATATATACAATATGTATATTTTGTTAAGTATCTTTTATATATATATACCCTGTTTTCCCAAAAATAAGACATCCCCAAAAATAAGACCTACTTACGGTTTTGCCTCTTGCTGAAAAATAAGGCATCCCCCTGAAAATAAGGCCTCCCCAATAATAAGATAACAATAAATGTGTACTGTATTCTTCTTCATGGAAAAATAAGACATTCCCTGAAAATAAGACCTAGCACATCTTTGGGAGCATATATATAGAAACTTTCCATTATACACAAGAGCATAAAGCAGAAGCAAAATAAATGTTTAATTTTACTCTGTCCTTAAAAGTTCTGTTATTTCATATATATATAAAATCAGGCATAAGGACAATAAGTATTGCATCCCAATACTTATTCATTCTTAAAGTGTCCATGCCATTTTTATGCATTGATTCCTGTCACTATTCTATTCATCCCATTGTTATTTCTGTTGGCAACTATGTTAGCAGAGTAGTGAAGGAGAATTTAAGCGACAGATTTCTTCTCATATACACACAGATGAATGAGAATATGTAGAAAGACAACTGGAGAAAATCTTCATGGGAAATGTGTTTCTGAAAGTTTCTCCCAATTCCAAAAGACATATATAAAGAAGTTAACTTCCTGACATATTTGCTAGGGAGGACATGAAATACATGGGGAAATATATATAGGATATCTATTGTGTGGCTTTGTCCCAAATGCTTTTATTTGCTCATGAATGAATTTAATTGCATCAATATAAATTGACAGAGGGTAAATTAAGATGTAAGATACTCCCTGTTCTTGAACTTGAATATGTCTTAAATGTACTGGACTGTATATTATCCCTCACTATTATAAGCCACCTTGGGTCCTTTTCCAAGAAGAAAGGTGGGGTAAAAATAAAATAAAGAAATAGAAGTGTATACTCATTTCATGCATTTAGGTGAAAGGGCATTTCTTATGAAAAGGCAAGGGATAGAAAGCCTTTACTTGGTGAAATATTGTGCCCTTCGGCTTTGGAACTTTTGAACCTACCACAAGTATAATGTCAATTTATGCCTCCGTGGCTGCATAAGAGCATTTTGCCTACTTTGTATATAATGGCATAGAGATGGACACGAAACGAGCAATTTTTTGTTTTCATTTTTGTTTTTTCGTTTCATTACATAACGAAACAAAAAACGAATTTTGTCTCCAAAATGAAACGAAACGAACCAAAACAACAGAAATTTTGTACGTTTCGTTTTCGTTGCGGCAAATACATTGAACTGTAATGAATGCTAACGAAACAGCAATTTTTCGTTTTCGTTTTCGTGTTGTCATTTCATTATGTAACGAAACGAAAATGATTTTTTTAAAATATTTTTATTGAACATAAAAAAAGACAAAATAACAATGATAAACAATTATATAAAAAAACAGTAATAGACAATCATAAACAGTACAAAGTGCCCCCCACCCCCAAGAAACCGTCCAGTATTCTTGCATCTTCTCTTTCTTCTTCATCTTTTTTTTTCTTTTTCTTCCAATAGGCTTCTTAAGGTCCTTTACGCCAGAACTGTGTTGGGTTATAAGTTGGTTGTATCCCTTTCCCTTTTAATAGTACATGATCTATAAATTTCCCCCAAACATCATAGAAAGTATCTTTTTTTATTTCACCTCTCAAAACTTTTATATTACAAGATAGTTTATCATTTAGTGCTATGTCCCACACTTCCTTATACCATTCAGCAATTTTAAGGTCTGATTTCAGTTTCCAGTTCCTAGCAATAATCAGTCTAGCTCCTGTCATAAGATTTGCTATTAATTCTTTAGTTTTCACATCATATTCATTGACAGATGGTAATGATAACAAAGCAATTTCCGGTACACATTTAATATCAGTTTGTAGTATTTCTCTTATCTCCTCAATAATCTCTTGCCAAAACTTTTGAACTATTTCACATTCCCACCATAAATGAAAATAGGTACCTATCTTTTTTCGCATTTCCAGCAGAGCTTAGAATATTTTGGATTCATTCTATTCATTCTGACTGGAGTCATATACCATCTTAAAACTAGTTTGAAGTAGTTTTCTTTTATTCTGACTGATAATGACCGTAAAATCCTCAAATTCCAAATTCTTTTCCATTCATCATTATTTCTTTCTTTCTCTATGTCTTGTTTCCATAGCTCTCTTATTGTGTCCTGTTCCCTATTCTCAAATGAATCTTGAATTATTTTATATAATTTGCCAACTGTTCCTTTCCCTGTATTTCCTTTCTCTGATTCATATGTTGTCAGAAATTGCTCAAATTTTGTATATCCTCTAAGTTGTGTATTTCTCCTAATCCATTCTTTCAGTCCAGCTTTCTAACTGGGCGTAATTCAACCACGACAATTCCTGAGTTTGCAGAATACGTTTAATTTCTTGTTTTGATGTCATCTTTTAATCCAATCTTTTAGTCTTGCCACTTTCCTTAATTTAAATAAGTCTCCCAATTTCTTCATGTTCGTGGGGAAATTTATCTGATCGATCACCGCACCAAGCGGGAACCTTCCTGTATCAATTTCTTTCCATACTTTTTCCAAGTGAGCAATAGGGAACTTAGAAGAGGATTTTTAATTGGGTAACTTTTCCTTTTTTGGGGGAAACTAAACACATATTTATTTATGTCTTCATTTAGTTCCTCTGATTGAAGTTCCCACCATATTAGTTTTTGAGGTTTAAATAGTATTTCCCCAGGGAGCTAAGCTGATTAGCTATGTAATACATTCTAAGATTAGGTATACCTATACCTCCCTCTTTTGAGATCTGTACCATAAGCTTTTATTTATTCTTGCTTTTTTTCCACCATTGCAGAATTTATTTAAAAGATCTTGATAAACTTTAATTTCAATTTCTGTGTATTGAATAGGTAACATTCTAAAAGAAAATTTATTTTAGGAAGTATTTTCATTTTTACCATTGCTATTCTACCAAACCATGATAAGTTTAATTTGGAGTAATTTTGTAATTTATTTCTAATCTCTTCCTTTATTTTTGTGAAATTTCGTTCTTTCGTTTTACTAATGTCTTTATCTAAAAGTATCCCTAGGTATTTTATACATTTACAAACTTTCAGTTCGTGATTGGAGATCTCTTCCATGTCTCGATTATCCTGATTGAAAAGCATGATTTCTGATTTCTGCCAGTTGACACATAATCCGGTTGTTTCACCAAATTCCTTTAGGTGTGCTTTTATTCTTAATATATTTTCTACCGGATTTTTTATTGTTAACAAAGCGTCTGCAAATAAACTGATTTTTATCTTGCCTTCCTTACCCATACCTTTAATAAGTTGGTCCTCCCTTATTGCATTAGCTAGTAGCTCTATCACTATGCAAAACAGAACTGGCGATAAAGGACATCCCTGTCTTGTTCCTCGGCCTAGGGTAATTTTTTTCTGTCATCCCATCATTGACAATGATTGATGAGGTGCTATGAGAATAGAGTTGGTTTATTACACTTAGAAATTTTTCGCCAAATCCCCATTTCACTAATAAAAGTTTTAACGCAGGCCATTGGACACAATCAAAGGCTTTAAATAAATCTAGAGACAAAATGCATGCTTTGTCCTGTGATCTTCCCATCTCATAAAGAACATTCAAAACTCTTCTTACAGTGTCTGACATTTGTCTACCTTTGATAAAGCCCGTTTGGTCTTCTTTAATATATTTGTCTATAAATGTGTACATTCTTTTGGCTAGAATTGCTGTAAAAATCTTGGCATCTTGATTTATAAGTGATATTGGTCTGTAAGATCCAACATCTATTGGATCTTTATTAGGCTTGAGAATTAAAATAGTTAAGGTATGTTTCCCAGGAGGAAGGAACTTGCTCGCCGTTTCGCTTTCGTTGCGGCAAATACATTGAACTGTAATGAATGCTAACGAAACAGCAATTTTTTGTTTTCGTTTTCGTGTTGTCATTTCATTATGTAACGAAACGAAAATGATTTTTTTGCAAAAAGTTCACGAAAAATGAAAACGAACTGAAACGGACCCCCTAAACGACAAACGACAAACGAAACACCATTTTTTGAGTCGTGCCCATCTCTATAATGGCATATATAGCAACATGAATAAACATGGAACAAGGGACAACTGCCTTTGATCCGAAAATGATGGAGTTTTGGGGTGAGGGTTTTTGAGGTATGCAAAAGTATTTCCAAAATGGAAATAATGGAAAGTTTCTATTAAATGCAGATAAAGTTTCTGGAGATACAAGCTGGTGCTCATACAAAATGGCTTGATGAATGAAAGAAGCCACATATTTGGGTTTGGTTTTGTGTTTAATTTTAATTTTGGGACAGCAGATGGTTTGACAAGGGCATAAAAGAGAAGCAAAATAAATGTTTAATTTTACTCTGTCCTTAACACTTCTGTTATCTCATATTCCTTGGTCTAGGCTATTTTGAAAGGCTTTTTGGCTGAATTTTCTCAAGCAGTCAAGCAGAGTGCAAAAAGTATAGTCGATGCAGCTGTTGAGATATATCAGAGAATGAGCATTGATCTTCTCCCAACACCAGCAAAATCCCATTATGTGTTTAACTTACGTGACCTGTCAAAGTGTGTGCAAGGTACAATGTTTTCCTTTAATAAGCCAACTGTGAAACTTAGAAACAGGAGGACAGGAGGACTAACATTGAAAAGGGTCACTATAGCTCTGAATAGACTTAATGGCACACGATTATTATTGTGTTTTTGTTGATAGTAGTGAGGTACTACAGTATTTGGGAGCCACTGCGGTGTAGTGTAGAGAGGGTGGGACTAAGACTCGGAGGTTCGTATCTCTCCTCAGCCATGGGAACTTACTGGGAGTATGAAAATGGTAAGTGACTCTTTGAACCTCTCATATGCCTCAAAAAACCCTATTTGGGTTACCATAAGTCAGAAGCACTTGCTGTCACGTAGTAACAAGGTGCTACTTCATATGAGATCAACTTCTGGGCTTTTTAACTGCAGGGGTTGTCAGTTGCAATATATTATCCTGGCTGCCCAATTTTATTACTAGCGATAGTGATCCATTTTATGCCAGGAAAATGAATCAAATCCCATGCTTCACAGCATAAAGTGATTGCTTTATGGAGTCTACAAGGATTCTGTCCTCAGTCTCCGATATTATGCAACAGGTTTGGTAAATATGGCATCACAGTTTCATGAAATGTTACTAATGTTGAAGACATTGAATGGAATGAACTGAATGCCTCTATTTCCTTTACCTCTGTTATATTCTGTCTCTTTGGTTGTATAGCTCAAAAACAAATGATTTTTTGCTAGAGAATGTGAGACTTGATTAGCAGCATCCATAAAGAGAGGCAATTATTGTATGCTTGCTTGAGATATTTTCAGTAGCTCTGTTCATGCATGCTGGTGTTTGTTATATCATCCTGTACCGATATTTGGAACCAGAGCATGCTTCTAGTTCAGCATGTAATATAAATATCACTCTAATCTATCTTTTTATTTATATGAATAAACTATTTACGCCTCCTCTTTTTAATTGACGCTTCGATTGCATGTGTGAATAAATATGCATTATCCATATTGCATTCAAACTCAGGAGCATCCTGTTATTAATACAAAGATAGATTGTATAACAATTTGAAGTTGTCTCCAAATTCCACCATATGACTCCCGGAAAGAGAAAAACAGTGTATATTGCTTTATGTTGCAGTCTCTCAAGAAAAGAAGTCCAGATCAGGAGACAAGACTTCCGGTTAAGATGGCGCTGTGCAAGCTGATCTGAGTACTTCGGGTCAGTCCTTGAGGGAGGGAAACAGCCTTTTCTGGGCTGTAAACCCTCTGGAAAAAGAGAGGTGCGTGGGACTGCCTAAACAGCCTCTTTACGCTGGCTCCTCTGAGCAAATTTCGGGGGCGGTGACCTCAGAAAGCAGCCAGGGTTGAGCAGCGTGGCTGGGTGCAACCGGCCCATCCCCCCTCAGGGATTCCTCCAGCAGCTGCCGAGTGGAAGCTACGGGAACGAAAAGCTGGAGCAAAAGAAACAAAAGAAAAAAGAACTGTTTCTAAATAGACGAATCTGAAGCAAGAGAATAAAAAACCCCACCGGTAAGCCAGCATTCTCCAAGTGTTCTCTAAGTTCCCGGGACTGTTTAGCAACCTCCGGCTTGGAGAGAAGATAAGAAACACACTGGTGTAGCATGTCAATTTTTAAGGTGGTGTAGCACTTCAACTCTTAAGGTGGCTTCTTGAAGATTGCATTAGCTCTTAGGGCAACTTTAGAGGTCTCCAACTTAAAGTTAAATCGAGCTCCTAGAGACATTCTAGTGACATTTAGTGGTCCTTTCCTTTTCTTCTAAATTCAACTTCTTCTCAACAATGGCTTCACGAGCCCGGGGGAAAGCACCGGACCCACCTAAATCACCTGCTCAGGTGGTACAAGTGGATATGGAAGTGCTTTTGAATAATTTTGAGAAGAGGATGGAGGCCAGATTTCAGAGTTTACAAGACCAACTGAGCAATTTTGCGAATGAGATAACTGGGGACATAAAAACCTCCGATTGTCTGTTAATCAACTTAGGGACCAGTCTTCTAGTGTGAAAGCTAAGACAGAAGCTTTGGGAATCAAAGTGGGTGATTTGGATAAGCAACTGATGAGTCAGGCTGACCAACTTGATTTTTTGGAATTAAAAGCTAAAGAACACATTCTGAGGTTTAGGTCAATTCAAGAGACTTCAAATGAACATATCCGAGAGAGAATGGTGATTGAACTTTCAAAATTTTTGCAAGAAGAGAGACAACTCTTAGATAGTGAAATTGACAAAGTCTTCAGAGTCAACTCCAGATTTGCTACTCAGAATAAAGCACCAAGGGATATACTAATTTTCTTTGTGAAGAAAAACACAAGGGACAGAATTTTACAGCTGCATTCCAAGAATAAGTTTAAGATTGATAATAAGGATGTGATTGTGTTAAAAGAAATCCCACATAGAATACTTCAGAGGAGAAAGGATTTTACCTTCCTTGTTCAAAAACTGAAAGAAAATAACATATCTTTCAAGTGGGAGAACTTGTATGGACTTAACTTGAATTACCAAAGGAGGAACTACAGAATAAACACAGTTGAGGATGCTCAGAAATTTTTGGAAAAAGTGGACCTACAAAAGCAAGAGCCACTGAAGGGAGGTTCCAGTCTGGACTTATCAACCACTGAAATATAATGCATTTCAAATGTTTGTCGTGGAATATTAATGGATGTAACTCAGCATTGAAGAGACGTCGCATTTTCCACTATCTGAGAAAACAAAATTGGGATATCATCACCTTACAGGAGACGCACATTACGAATAAGGATAGGAAATTCCTAACCCAAAAGGCACTGGGTCAAGAGTTTATTTCGGCAAGTGATAAAAAAGAAATGGTGTTGTGTTGTACATTAAAGACAAATTAAATCCAAAATTAATAATCTCAGATGAACAAGGGAGATTTGTGGGGGTAGAGGTAGAATTCAATGGAGTTAAAACACTCGTACTGGGGTTATATGTACCAAATGAAGGGAAAGCGTGCTTCTTTAAGTACTTGTTGGATACATTATTGGATTTTTCTTATTCTAGTTTGCTTTTAGTGGGTGATTGGAATGGTGTAGTGAACCCCACATTAGACAGGCAGTCAGATAAAGGGGTTAAAGACACACAAGGGAAATTACCAAATGCATGTTTTGATTTAATTGAGGAACTAGGACTGGTTGATATTTGGAGACAAAAAAATGGGAATTCCAGAGAATACACATTTTTCTCAGAAAGACATAAATCCTTCTCCAGATTAGATATGTTTTGGGTAACAGGAGATCTGGTTACTAAAGTGGTGAAAGCAGAGATACTGCCAAGATCCTTCTCTGACCATAACCCAATATCAGTTAATGTAAAAGGAAAAACACATATGTTCAGATGGAGATTAAACGAGGGGCTTTTACAAGATGAAAGTACTCTCAAGGAATGTAAAAATAAAATAAGAGAGTTTTTAATTTAAACTTGGGTAAAGATACAGATACAAGAGTTGTTTGGGATGCAGGAAAGGCATTTATAAGGGGAGAATTCATCAGGGCGGGGTCAATATTGAAAAAAAAGAGACTAGAAAAGACTTATCAGTTAGAGTGCAAAATCAGAAGTAAAGAGGAGGAACTAAAGAATTCAGGTGCTGATAAAAAAATATTACATGAATTAAAAATATTACAACAACAGCTTTCAATGCTGACAGTTTCAGAAATGGTTAAGAAGCTTAAATATGCGAAACAGAGGTACTTTGAACACGCAAATAAACCAGGTAGATGGCTGGCCCACAAACTGAGAAAAGAGAGGGAAAAGAGATGGATTTCCCAATTACAGGCACAAGATCGAATGATTACCGATAAAAGAGGAATCCAAAATGTAATACATAGCTACTATTCTCATCTCTATAAGAAATTGGATGCCCCCCTAGGGGCGATAGATGATTATATCAGGAGACAAGAGCTACCCATGCTTACTGAAGAGCAAAGGTCCACATTGAATGGACCAATCACAGTAAGAGAAGTTGTAGAAGCAATTAAGATGGCTAAAACAGGTAAAGCCCTGGCCCTGATGGTTTGCCTATTATCTTCTATAAATTGTTTGAAACAGAATTGCTAATACCACTGCAAACAACAATGAATTCGATCTTAAAAGAAGGAAAATTACCAGAATCCTGGAAGGAGGCAAATATAACATTAATTCCAAAAGAGGATAAGAACCCTAATCTAATTGAAAATTATAGGCCAATCTCGCTATTAAATAATGATTATAAAATATTTGCAAATATCTTGGCTCAAAGATTGAAATTGGTTCTTAAATATCTTATCCACGAAGATCAATGCGGCTTCCTACCTAAAAGGCAATTAAAAGATAATGTTAGAAATGTGCTGAACATCATTGAGTATTTTGAGAAACATAATGAATAACAGATGGCCATGATCTTCTTAGACGCAGAGAAGGCTTTTGATAATTTGAACTGGTCCTTTATGACAAAGACATTACAAGAAATGAGGTTTGGAGATAATTTTATAAAATGGGTGAGTTCAATATATAATTCCCAAAAGGCTTACATTATAGTCAATGATAATTTGACCAAACCCTGCAATATCCAAAAGGGGGTAAGGCAAGGCTGCCCGTTGTCACCTCTGTTATTCATCTTAATACTGGAAGTACTAAATAGAGATATAAGAAAAGACGAACAAATAGGAGGAGTAAGAATTAAGAAAGAAAGATATAAATTAAGAGCATTTGCAGATGATCTAGTCTTGACTTTGGAAGACCCTTTAAAAGGTATAGAAGTGTTAATGTCTAAAATAAAAGAATTTGGGTCCTTAGCAGGTTTCAAAATAAACAGGGGAAAAACTAAAATGATAGTAAAGAATATACCTGCAGAAATTCAATCACAGCTCATTGAGAAAACAGGATTTAAAATAGAGAAAAAAGTGAAATATTTAGGGATCACTCTAACCAATAAAAACTCTATGCTTTTTGAAAATAATTATTTAAAGGCCTGGAATGAAATTAAAAAAAGACTTAGAAAAGTGGGAAAACCTTCAACTTTCCTTACTAGGAAGAATCTCCGCAATAAAGATGAATATCCTCCCAAGAATGCTTTTTTTTATTCCAGACAATCCCAATATTGAAGTCAGAAACTCCTTTTAAACACTGGCAAAAAGACATAGTAAACTTTATATGGCAAAGGAAGAGACCTCGGATAAAACATAAATGTTTGATAGATGCTAAAGAGAGAGGAGGATTGGGACTTCCAAATTTAAAAACGTATTATGCTGCTAGTTGTTTAATTTGGCTCAAAGACTGGATAATGTTGGGGAATAAAAGATTGTTAAACCTAGAAGGACATGATTTGAGATTTGGTTGCACGGGTATCTTTGGTATAACAAAGCCAAAGCAAATGCAGAATTCAACAACCATTATATTCGGCAATCCATTTTAAGAATCTGGAATACTTACAAACCAAGATTGGCATCCAAAATGCCGCTCTGGGTATCACCTCAGGAGGCTTTGTTTAAGTCAGAAACATCGCAGAGAGATAGTTGGTTAACATACAAAGATATTTTAAAACGGAGCCAAGGGGAATATAAGATGAAATCCAGAGAGGAATTGAACCAGGAAGGTTTTGTCTGTCAATGGTTTTCATACTTGCAATTATCAGAAAGATTCAAAATAGATAAACAAGTATTTGAATTTGAACAGGGAAAATCTATTTTTGAGATGGAACTCTGTGCCAATAAGGACCATTTGATCTCAAGAATATATAAAATGTTATTGAAATTCGATACTGAAGATGAACAGGTTAAGGAGTGTATGATCAAATGGGCCAAAAATTTTGGGCATAATATTCAAATAGAACAGTGGGAGGGAATGTGGAAGTATGGACTGAAATTCACAAGGAGTTACAATTTGAAAGAAAATTTTTACAAAATGATGTATAGGTGGTATTTAACGCCAGACAAATTGTCTAAGATGTATAAGGGGATCTCCAATAGGTGTTGGAAATGCCAAGAGAAGGAAGGTACTTTTACCACATGTGGTGGACATGTGGACTGGCAGTTAAATTTTGGAAACAAATTTATTCTGTAATGCATGAGATACTGAATTCCAATCTCCACTTTATACCAGAGCTGTTTTTACTAGGCTTGATAGACAATCGGGTAGAAAAGAACATAGTGATCCTTATTAGATATCTTACGACAGCTGCCAGGCTTCTCTATGCACAATATTGGAAGACGGATAAATTACCCTCAGTAGAAGACTGGTTAATTAAGGTATTGGAACTGGCAGAAATGGCAAAACTGACAGCTTTAATTGAAGATGGATCATTGAACAAGTTTAAGAGTGTCTGGAAACCTCTATTAGATTTTGTGCTAAAAAAAGGAAATGATAATCTGTTGGTTTGTGGTTTTGATTTTTAGGATATATTTAAAAGATCCGAAATATGATCTGCTATTAATTTTTTGTTTTGATCACTAAGGACAACCTGATGAATTACTGTAATGGTGGGTTAGACAAAGAGAGGATGGTAAGCTTCAACCTATGTATTAACTTGTATTTAACCCAATTGCTTCCACTCAACCACCCCTTATGCCCCCCTTGTATATAAGAAAACAAAATAAAAATATTAAAAAAAAATAAGAAAAGAAGTCCAGTTGCCATGACTCAGTTTCCAGATAAACTCACCTGGATGACTGAGAATCTTCACAGATATGTTGCTGTGCATTTGGGGGCAGATGCCCTGAAATTAGTGCGAGAATATGAAAGAACAGCAAGAAAAGTAGCAGACTACATGAACCACTATCTCAACCTGAGATACAGACAACAGAGCCTCACCCCAAGAAGCCTTCACATACAATCTCTAGTAAGAAGTCACAGGGCTAACATGATCCTTCAGAGAGCTCAAGAACAACTGCTTAATTAAAGGATCAGACAACTCCATTTCACCATAGATACTCTGGAACACAGAAAATCCCACCTTCATCAGGAACTACTTTCCACTCTATCCAAAGCAACACTGGATGCAGTCACAGAATTTGTTAACAAAGCACAACTGGCCCAGCACTGCAAAGGCAAAGAGAGGCAAATAAAGAAGTTTGATTTTCTCCTCTCCTGGAAAAAGTAAAAGAAATTGACAGGAAGAAGAAGGATGACAACCATGACAAGATGCAAAGGACAAATGGGTGAAAAACCTCTCAAAACAAGGAACCCACCCAGGCAGAGAGAGAGGTCCTATCCAAAGACCTTCATTTTGCCATCACACCCAAACAAGTTCCTGTTGAGGATTTCATTACAGATACAGAATTGGCCATTCACATCAACAACCTACCACCAGTAGAAGCTGAACAACTTCTAGATAAAAGTATCTGTATCACTCTCTAGTGAGCCCCCACCACCATACAACCATATGAGGAGTGCTCTGACATCCCTCAGCAGGGGTGAGAACATCACAATTCTGCCTGCAGAAAAAGGAAGGTGCACTGTTGTTCCCATTTTTAGATGACCAACACACATATGAAAAGTTAAAAGAGACTGCACCAGCAACTACAAGAAAAAGTACTAGAATGCTTAAAACACTTGGAGAAGGACAACACAATCTACAGGGCGACTTATCACCTGTTATATCCTAGAGAGGCCCTCCCCTGCTTTTACGAACTTCCCAAGATCCACAAGCAAGGAATCCCCCTCAGACCCATTGTCAGTAGTATAAATTCAATGACCTACAACATTGCAAAATACCTGGCAACTATCCTAGAGCCACTGATTGGACTCACGGACCACGATGTGCACAATTCAGAGGAGTTTGTTTCTAAAGTCAGGGAGCTGAAACTGGATATAGAGGAAACCATTGTATCCTTTGATGTTACATCTCTCTGTACCAGCATTCCCACCACTGATGCCCTAACTACAGTAAAGAAGAGACTAAGAGAAAAAATCACCCTCAACATCAGAAGTATCCTCAACCCAGACCAGATATGCCTGTTCCTGGATCTGTGTCTGAACACCATGTATTTCATGTACAGAGGGGACTTCTACAGACAGAAGCATGGTTTTGCCATGGGGTCCCCAGTCTCACCCATTGTTGCTAACCTGTGCATGGAAAAAGTGGAGAAGAAGGCATTCAACACCTTCTCAGGGATGACACCACCCCACTGGTTCAGGTAGGTAGATGACACCTGGGTGAAAATCAAGACTCAGGAAGTACAGGCCTTTACTGACCTGACCAATGCGGTGGACCCAAATATTAAGTTCACTAGGGAAGACACCCAAGACAACAGGCTGATGTTCCTGGAAAATGCAGTCATCATCAAACTCGAGCATGGCTTGGGAATAGAAGCTTGCAGGAAACCCACCTACACAGATCAGTATTTATTATTTGACTCCCACAATCCATTACAGCACAAATTAGGAGTCATCCATACCCTAAACCACAGAGCAGTGAGCATCCTCACATCTACAGAAGCCAAGAAGGAGATGGGCACCTGAAGACAGTGCTTAAGGCCTGTGGATATCCAAAGTGGGCCTTCAACAAAGCAGTGTGCCAACCCAGAAGAACAATGGATCAGCCTGTGACCCAGACCTGACGGAAGAACCTGGCCATTCCCTACATGGCTGGAGGGTCTGAAAGCTTAAAAGGATTTTGGGCTAACACTATATCCTGTTTACTTCAAACCCACAAACATACTAAGGCAGAGACTCATCCACCCAAAGGACCTGGCACCAAAATACAAAAGGAGCAATATAGTATATGCAGTCCAATGCAGTGAGGAGTGTGCAGACCACTACACTGGAGAAACTAAAGAGCAATTAAACAGGAGGATAGCCCAACACAGGAGGGGCAACAGCTCAGGACCAGAATAAGCAATGTACCTCCATTTGAAGGACAACGGGCATTCATTCAAAGATAAGAATGTACTCGTAAACATATTAGACAGAGAAGATAAGTGGTTCGAGAGAGGGATCAGAGAAGCCATTCAACAGAGGTGGGGGACTCAGGCACAATTTGTCTGCTATTTATCGAGCTGCCCTTTCATCAATCTCCAGACAAATCACACCTCCAACAGCAAGGCCATAGCTAACGACCCATACTTTTAATGGGTGTTGGGAAGGGCTGCATAGGTGGGACTTTCAAACACCTTAGGCCATTGTCATCCTATGAACCTATTCAGGCCATTGTCTACCGAATGTGCCTGTTCAGGGTGCTGTCCAACTTTATGAGCCTATTCAGACCAAGGTAATGTGAAATCAAGGTGAACTATAAATTGGAGGACTCACCTCTAACTTTCCTCAGACCAATGAAGCTGCTTGGATAAGTAGTGAAATGTTTCAGTCGCTCAAGAGAAGAAGTCCAGTTGCCATGACTCAACTTCAAAATAAACAGTACAGTTGTTATATTACTTAAAAAATAACATTGTAGCTGTCATTAATCCTAATACATCAGTTCCAAACTCTGGTACTTTCTGTTCACCAAAGTATTTTATTCATTTTTTATATTGTTTTGTTATATTTAGTATTCTGTTGTGGTATTTAATTTGTTCTGGTTCATCATACAGTGGCAGAAATCCAGCAACATAAAATTATGCTGCATACGTCTGATGATGTAATCGGCTGCAGATGTATTTTGGTAATAAAAAGTTCTTTGTGTCTTTGTAATTCGCATCTGTGAGTGCCTTCTGCGCATGCCTAGACATCCTTGGAACATTCCAGAGCCTTAAAGTCCATTAATCCACACCCCTTCCACTGCACATCCTTCTCACTCTGTAACTAATCCGCAATTCCCTTTCAGCCATTGCTGAACCTTTGGAGCTTGCCTGGAGCCTTTTCCCCCAACTGATTTTTGTAAATAATTCTTGCCTGTTCATCCATTCTTATCTGTTTGCCCATCGTCATCTATGAGT
Source organism: Phrynocephalus forsythii (assembly GCA_029282475.1). NCBI lineage: Eukaryota > Metazoa > Chordata > Lepidosauria > Squamata > Agamidae > Phrynocephalus > Phrynocephalus forsythii. The sequence goes on from JAPFRF010000004.1 coordinate 11,215,593, forward strand.
CTTCTGTTTACCCTAAAAAAACACAACTCAATATTTGTCATATTCAAAGCCTAATAGGCCGGCATGCCCATTGTCACAGTCAAAAGATTCACACTCTTTGGTGCAAAGAAGATAGACGTTTTCATGTAAATAAGCTGAAGATGTTAGTTGTAATATAAGCCTTCGGGACATTTAAAATGGTGGCCACAAACACCACCATCACTATGTAGCACATAAACAACCAGGATGGTATACACTCAGTGTCCCTTCTGTAACTGACATCTCAATCTATGGGAATGGCTTCTTCTAAGGCACATTTTCCCTACGTCTATATGGGTGGCAGGAGATGACAGGCTGGTCATCTAAGCCAACAGAAATCTCAGACTCATGCATGGAGGTGTCCCTAGGCATGTTTGGGTTTGGCCCAAAGTGGATTTATTTGCAAATGAAATGAACAAATGCAAGAATTACTAGTGGGCTGTTCATGGAAAGGACTCCTTGAGAGATACAGTGGTACCCCAACTTATGACGTGCCCGATGTACAAGAAAACCGACTTAGAGCGGAAAGGATTGTAAATCGCCCAGATATAACAGGGCTGAAGGTGACAGTGGAGAAAATTCTACCACTGCTAAAGAGAATTAAGTTGAAAGCTAGAAAACCATCAACTAGATTGAATTATGAATATAAATGGGGAAAATCAATATTTTATGCAAACACAATAGAAGATCCCTCTTGATACTGTCTTGAATTTCCTGTTGCAGCTGAAAGGAAATGCCTTATCACATTCATCAATTAAAAAATAGCTGTAGTGGAAACCCAACCTTGTGGCTCTGCTCCATCTCAGTTTTGTAAAACACCAATCCATTTATTATTATTATTATTATTATTATTATTATTATTATTATTATTATTATTATTATTATTATTATTATTATTATTATTATTATTATTATTTAAAAAGCTTGAGCAATGTCTGCCCTAATATTTGACCTCTACTGCCACACTGATCTTGTCCCTTTATGCTTAACCAGTTTATGAAGCCACTGTTTGAGCCAATGGCAGTTTCAGACAAGACAATGCTTTTAGTTGCAGTAACATCATTAAGGAAGGCAACTGTACTATGCCCCCTTAGGCATGACTCAGTTTTATTTCAGCTGAATACAAACAAGGTGTTTCTTTTCTGTTGTGTCTTTCCTGCCAAAAATAGTTTCTGAAGTCCATCTTAAACCAACCTTTAATGCTGTCTTTGTGTCTTCCCTCACCTCCTTATCCGGATCAAAGAAAGGTGAACTTATATCTAGACATCTATCTAAACAGATAGTGAACATGATCACCTAATTGTAACTGTTGACAAAAAGGCTAGTGCCTTCGTTTTTGAAAAGCCATTCAACTAGAGTATTTTATTTATTTATTTATTTTAAGGCTTATATACCGCCCATCTTCCCGAAGGAACTCCGGGCGGTTCGCAACAATATAAAACAAGAAATAATCAGATCAAACAATAAATACACAACAACAATTAAACAATTTAACTAATGACATAAAAGCAGGGAGCAGATGGTGGGGAAAAAAACTTAATGTAAGTCACGAAACTCCTCGTGGAAAAGCATGGTCTTTAAAGCTTTCCTAAAGGCTGGCAGGGACTGTGCAAGGCGCACTTCACTAGGGAGGTGGTTCCATAAGGTGGGGCCAGCCACAGAGAAGGCTCGACTCCGAGTAGAAGTTTTTCGAGCCTCCCTGGGCGTGGCCACCCGTAGCGTGTGCGCCCGCGACATACCAGTTGCTCGGGCCAAAGTTGACCGCTGGGTGGTCCGCTCTGCCAGGTAGTCAGGGCCTAAGCCATGGAGGGTTTTATAAATTAAAACCAGGACCTTGAATCTGATTCGGGACGCAATGGGTAACCAATGCAGACAGGCCAAAACTGGGGTGATGTGGTCGTACGGGGGCACACCCGCCACCAGTCTGGCCACAGTACTTCAGGCTGAAGCAAAAAACAAAAATAAAAAAGGAAAGAAAAGAAAATGTGGCACCTTCAAGACTGGCAGCTGTATTTTAAGGTGGTCCATGAAAGCTGCCTCTTCAAAAACATCAGCTAGAACAGGTGTTCCAACCCTGGGATTTGTAAAAGGAATTCAAATGACAAAGGTCTCCAGGCAGCAAGATGTTTCTGGATATTGATGCATGTTGAAGATTACAGATTGGCTGTCAGGGCAAAAACCTAATGCTGCATTTGTCAGATCAGTCATTTCTTCTCTAATGGTTTGACATGCTGGTAAGTGAGCTTGTCAGTCGCCCTTAGGTTTCAATCACAGAGACCACAAAGAAGGACAGGTTACATGTAACTAGTTGTTTGAGGGGGTATCTGTGAATGCATACAACTGATCCATCTTCCTCTTGGTCTGCCGCACAAGTGATTCTGTCAGCAGCAGACTGGAGGAGGAGGAGGGAGACTGAGGATTAACTGCAGAGTGAGGAGCATCCTCTGTGCAGGGTGTGTGGATTAATGGACTTGAAGGCTCTAGAAGAGTGGTTCTCAACCTTCCTAATGCCGCGACCCTTTAATACAGTTCCTCATGTTGTGGTGACCCCCAGCCATAAAATTATTTTGATTGCTACTTCATAACTGTAGTTTAGCTGAAGTTTGAGAGCGCCACACCCTTGTTTACTGCTGTGTAGCCTGTTCCAACAAGGCTGACTGGAGCCCAGCAGTTGAAAGATTGGGAACGAATGAGGCAAGGGATAAAACAGCTGCAAAGATGTATTTGAGCCTGCTGGGAGAATGGTGGTTCCTCCCTACTCACAAAGGGGGAGAGAGAGAGAGAGAGAGAGAGAGAGAGATGTGATCTCTGGACCGATTCGCTGGACCCGCGTTCCTTCTTGCCGGGCTTTCTCCTTCCTGCACGTGGGCGGGCACCTCCCAAAGTGAAAGTGACTGGCCAAGGGGGTGGTGCCCTCAAGGAAGGAGTGAAAGTGACCCAGGCAGAGAGGTGGCACAAACCTGCGCACAGGCCACTGACACACCTGGATGAAGACCACGACCAAGCCAGAAAGGCAGTGCCAAGCAAGGACTTGGGAATCGTGTGGCAGGGAGCAATTCTGAGGAAGAGGAGGAGGAGGAGGAGGAAAGGTGCTGGATCCCCAGAGGAGAAGGAGGGGAAGGGAGACAGACAGAAAGGGCAGAAAGGTGGTGCAGGCAGGCAGTGGGCAGGTGCAGGGAGGCACGTGGCCTCCTCGGCCAGCCCAGAAGAGCAATGCCCCATCTGCCTGCTCTGGTTCCTCCCAGGCAGCTGCCTCTGGTGCTGGGTGTGCTCTCCCTCCATGGGATGTAGCAGCAGCAGGGTTCTCCTCTGGGTGCACCTCAGGGGCCCAATCCTGCTGCTGCTGCAGTTGGGGCTGGGGCGCAATTCCTAAGACCACCAGAAATATGTGTTATCCGGTGGTCTTAGGCGACCCCTGTGAAAGGGTCATTCGATCCCCAAAGGGGTCACAACCCACAGATTGAGAACCACTGCTCTAGAATGTTCTGAAGATGCCAGTGAAGGATCCCATGTGAATTCACTGAAGACCTCTTGAACTATCATTGCAGGTAAGCAACCTGTCCTTTCCTATTCTCCCTCCAGTTTCTAGGCTACCATAGGATTCCCATGGGTCAGCAGGAAGAGGGGACCCACCGTAATGTCAAATGTTTGACAGTCACTGCTGGCTGGTCCTGGAAACCACAGCAGATCCAATGGTGGCAATGTTTGGATATTTAAGGCTTTTCCCATCCTGAAGCTCCCAAACGCTTCTTCAGGACTAAAGGGATTATAATAAGGGACCTCAAAAACATTGAGAGGACAGCAAACATTTTGCCCAAAATACATCAGTGGCTGATGACATCACCAGACTTGCTGAACATAGCATAAGGTCACTGGATTTCAAACAATAAATCACATACATGGCAGCCATGAGATGAACGTTGATATGAACCTCAAATTTTTGAATAGCCATTTAGTCATCTCTTCTGAAGTGCTTTCAAGCATTTACCTTTTTTGCTTGAGTGTTTTGGTTGTTTCTTTTGTAAATGACTGCATTCTTTGCATATTTTTCTATATAGGCATACTGCAATGTGATCCTGTGTCAGTGCGAGACCAGATGCAGATATTCAGACTTTTCTGTCATGAATGTCAAAGAGTTTTTCATGATCGCCTCATCTGCAATGAAGACAAACAATATTTTTATTCTATGCTTGCTGACATGGCCAGTAAGAATGCTTACTTTCCCATTACAGTTAATGTTCAATGAGTATACATGATGAGAAATTCATTAATAGCCTCTTAATTTATTTCAATTCATAGGCAAGCATTTTGGTGTTTCAGTTGACCCGGAGATGTTTGTTCAGAAGCCAATCATATTTGGGGACTTCATAAAAGTGAGCATCCTATTTCATGTGTATAAACTTTTAAGAAAGTTCTGCTTTTATGAGTTACATGGTTCCCCTTTTATTGCTGAGATATGAAGAGCAAAAAGACTCAAAATAACAACCAATGAATCCTGCCATTTAAATAGATCTTGAGCTATAAGATATATTAGGTCTTTCAATGGCAATGATTCTTATGAAAGATTTATAAAATTTAAACAATTCTACTTTACATTTAACATCTTGAGTAGAGATTACAAATAATATGTGAATTGGAACAACATTGAGAGCATGGTCATCTGTTGGGATAAGGGACCTGGTGTGCGTGCAGTCAAAAGTATGAAATGTACTCAACAGGTCAGTTTCCTCTGTCATCCCCTGGAGCAAATATATTTGCAGCCGGCCGAAGCTAAGCAATCTGTCGTTGCCACTGGCACACCCTCCCCCAAAAAGGGGTTCTGGGTTACAATGCCATTCATAGATGAGGAACGGCTTATTTGGCCTAATAAAAATCCCACTGCATTTTTGAGTTCTAGTCATACTGATGCCTCTTCTATTGAGAAGGAGTGTTCCTAATTTTAACATGTCTGTTGGATTCCAATGAACTGTCATATTCAGTAACAGATTCTGAACCAAATTCAGAACTGACAGGTCAAATAAACACAGAAAACAAACAGCTGGTCAGCAGATGGCCATGGCACAGGCATTTGGAGGAATCATGTTGATGAGTTTTTCTTGCTCCTTTGGAATATTACCTAGAGCGATCTCTGAGGCCTTGAGAAAAAAAGAATTAGCAAATCTGTTTGTCAGATATTTATTTAAATGAGCATGGCTGGTATTCAGGAAACCATATTCCCTCCAATTTAGGTCTGACAGAAGGAAAGAGCTAGCAGATCGTGTTATTTCTTGTAGTTAAGTCAGATTGATAGCATTATTTCAATTATTCCGGGGCGTACAAGTGATTCCAAGTAACCTTTTCTCCAAGAGACATGCTTAGAAACGTAGCTATTAGTATTTTATATTATTTCAGAATAAAAATATAAAACACACTTGTGAAGATTCTTATCACATTTATACTGTGGCCAATAAATGGAATTTGGGCCAGAGCCAACATGGCTAAGATTGTTAGTCGCAGTTCTAGCTAAAGCAAAGCAAAGTGTTTTGCTTATATATCACCCCATAGCGTTTAAAGCACACACTGTGTGGTTTACAAGTAATTAAGCAGACTATACATTACCCCAAGGTGGGTACTCATTTTACTGACCTTGGAAGGCTGGTGAACCTTGAGCTGACTACCTGGGAACCCAGGTCCTGAGCACAGTTATGGCTGCAGTACAGCAGTTTGACCACTGCACCAAGAGGCTGTAACAGCCACAGTGAACCAATTGGACTTACATTAGTGTTTCCTTAACAAATCCCATTAATTCAGTAGGTCTTTTCTACTTAGGACTAACAAGTGCATTTTGTCATCAGATTGTAAGTCATTATTTATTACTGTATACCATGTAAATATGTATGTGTGTATATGTTTAGAGAGAAAAAGAGCAGAATGGATAAAAAATAAATAATTTCTTTAAAAATAATTCAAATTTTTATTAAAATCATATTTTTGTTAAAATGCTTTCTTCCATTTAAAAAAAAGCTCCATGTGTTAACAATTGCAATTAAAACTGAGACAGTATGTTTATATTAATATTTCAAATTGGGTCCCAGGTGCTAAGGCACTTTCACTATCTCTGTGTGCCACAACCCAAATGACTGCCTACATCAAACCCCCAAACTATGTCTCGGGTTCCTCTTTTAAATTTATGAACTGCAGCTCCTTCTCTGGGATTTCTGTGCTGGGTAAACCAGCAGTGTTCTTTTTTGTAGTGTTGTGGAAAACTTTGATAAATCTAAGGGCTTATTTCTTACGTCCCTTATTTCAAAGCAAGAAACATACCTTTATTGGTCTGTTTGCTTAAAATATTGTTACCCCCAACATTCTACTCAAGAGGCATGAGGAAGCTTTCAATATTAAAACAAACAAAATAACTGAAGTACAAAGAAAAAACAGCACCCCCCCTTAGGTAAAAGCGTGGTGCTTATTATACACTGCCCTGGTGTGATTAAAGCACTCCCTGGGTGGTTTAGAATTTAATTATGGAGGCTACACATTGCTCTTCCCCCCACCAGAATGCTGGTTACTCATAAGGTAAACAGTTATTGAGAGAAAAGTGTTGATATTACACAAATGAGATATTTTAGTAATAGATGTTATACTTTATGACTGCTGCCTATAAAATAATGTGCTGTGTTTATAAACTAAAAAGATATACCACATACCTACTGTATATACAATAGAGCAGGCATGTCCAAACTTCGGTCCTCCAGATGTTTTGGACTGCAACTCCCACAGTCCTTTGCCATTGGCAATCTAAGCTGAGAATTCTGGGAGTTAAAGTCCAAAACATCAGGAGGGCCAAAGTTTGGACATGCCTGCAATAGAGGATTAAAGAGAGGTTCAGTGAATAGGGAACAATAAAATGAAGAAAAACAGTTTTTAATCTTCCAGTTTCTTCAGTATATGCTTTAAAGCTTTACTTTTCTTCTTTCCTTCTCTTGCTTTACCTTCACCTTTGTAATTTAAAAACTTTCTGTTCCTCATACATATATTTATAGTTATAACACAAGTACTGAACAAATCCTACCTTTTATTCAGTGGCTGAAATCCAGTATCTTAATTTATGGCTGATGATGCCATCAGCAGCCATGGGTGTTTTTTTCTGGTTTTTGTTTAAAAAAATCCCACCCCCTCAAAGGTTCCAAAGCTTCCTTTGGATCCCTTTTGTCAAGGGGAAGGTGTTAGATGGGTGACGGAATGGAAGTCTTTACAAAAATCATCACCGTCAGTAAAATACTTTCATAAACTATGCTACTGGATGTCAGCTCATCTCTCAAAATATTATGTACTACACAAATGCAAACCATACACACATCACTAACAACCAATGTCCCCTCTAATTTTTGTCCCCACTTCACTGGGCTCTGTCCCAGGTGTGTGCAACTCCTTACCTGCAGTCACAGCAAAAATGGTCACTATGGGTGCACAGGAGGGGGAGAAGCCCTGTGTGGAGGGGGGAAGAAGCATGCGCGTATGGCACACCCTATAGGCAAAGCTTATTCTCACCCACATTCTTTTTCTCTAACTGATCAACTCAGGGTCAAACAATTCTTAGATTGGGGCCTGGATCGCAGGGATGTGGGACTCAGGCTCAAGTCCAACTGAAGTTGCATAAGCAACTCAACTCAATTTTTATTAAAAAAAAAAGACTTTACCTTGACCTACACCTTGGACCCATTAAGTCTGTGTCATGTTGGTTTGTTGGTTTGTTTAGAAACACAGTTTCTGGCCATACAGCCACTCTGGGCAGCCAACAAAAGTAAAAATACATAACATCAACATCAACATCTAGACACAGAACAGAAATGATCATAAATTAAATCAATAGTCAAGTGAATGTGGTCAAGTTCCTATGATTTTAATGGAGATTCCAAGTCTCTCTCTCTCTCTCTCTCTTTTTTTTAAAAAGGAAAGCTGGGGGGAAGCCTCCACTTACCATGAAACAGGCTGTCATCTTTCTGGCTGGGGTGTGTGGAGTCTTTATGCAAGCCTCCCTCTTCCACTGGCAGCTCTTTTTCAATATGCCTTCACTTTCTTGCACAACTGCTGGAAGAGGGTGAATGGCCCGTACTTTCCTCCTCCTGTTCCTTGGGCCTCTTGGGATAAAGAAGGGGAGAAGGAGGAGACAGCCCTGGCAGAGGTCTCTGAGTTGGCCAGAATTTCTGGGAGTTGCAGTCCAGGAACTTCTGGGGACACACAGGTTGAGAGCCGCTGGGTTAAAGGGTTACATTGCAGGGAAGTGGCTGTGATTTTGGCTACCCAGTCAGCATGTGTGATGTGTCCCCTCTTACCTTCTCTTCTTCAGAGGCAGCAGGCTTGGTTTCCCTTCCAGGTTTTCAACAGCCTGCTAACTGCACCCAAGCACCCGGGGCCCAGCTGATAGGAAGCCATGCACAAGGGCAGGGACAACTTGCCAAGATTCCTTCTAGATATAGTCCAATAGATAGCACCTAAAAATGTAGATTTCTGAAATCAGATATGTGTCTCCAAAGACATACTTGTTAACAACAGGATACCCTGTTGACCATCTTGATTGCAGACATTGTTGTCAACCATCAGGCTGCCCTATGCTATGTAAAGTTTGGCAACCTTCCTTCTGGTAACATGGACACAATATTGGGCAGCAATATTTGGCCATTTCCTGCCATTTTGAATTTTGGATAAAGGAGCACAATATCGCATATTAATAAACTGGAGAGTTTTTGAAGAATGTAATATAACCTATAGAAAACTATCATTGGGATATTGGTATGTTTGCCTATTTATCCGGTTTTAAAAAAAAAACCTCACTGATCTTGCCCAACATAAAGTCCAGTAGAGGCTCTTGAAGTGACATCTTGCCACAGTTCTATGGACAGTTCACTCCGCTTTCACTTAGGAATGCTGAAAGAATTCTGAGGTGTGTGGATGCTACCATCTGTAGTTGGAACCTTGTCCTTTATAGTTTGAAAAGAAAGTGAGACATTTGCTGCTTATTATAATTAATGCTGTACTGCCAGAGGATGTTTCCTCAGAGGCCTTGAAAACAGCACTTATGCAGTCATTAATACAGGAACGTAATATTTATTTGTTTGAAATATTTATATTTTGCCTTTCTCCTCAAGAGGACCCAAGGCAGCTTGCAATATTAAAACAAACACTATAAAAACTGGAATGAAAAATAACCCAACCGCCCCCTCCTAGACAGCCAGTTTCTGAGAAAAAGCCTGCCCGAAAGAGAAAGTCTTTGCCTGTTTGCGGAAGGACAGCAAAGTGTGTGTGTGGGGGGGGCATCCTGGGAGGAAGTTCCAGAACTTGGGAGCAGCAACAGACAAGGCCCTCTCTTGTGTCCTCCTCACCATACACCCACACAGATGGTGGGACTGAAAGAATGGCATCTTCTGATGATTCTGAAACCCAGACAGGCTCATAAAGGGAAATGCAGTCCTCCAGGTAACTCAAGTTACAGTTAGAGGACACTTCCCTCATTATGGCCCTATGGTACAAGCAGCACGTGGTCCGGAGCATAGGTCCTTCATGTAGGAAGAAAGGGACAGATCAGTAAAAATAGCAAGCAATGAACGGGGCTGTTTCCTGCACCTCAGTGCTGGGATTAAGCTAGAGTAGGAGATGAAGAAAGAGGAACATTTAATTAAGCCTTAATCCAGTGTCCCCCTATTTGTACCCCTGTACTCACTCAATAATACTCATCTAACTCATCTTAATTCCTTTCAGATTGGAATTGATAAAGCTGATCGCCTTTATGAAGAGTTAACAGACATGGAAAAGATTATAGGGGTTTTACAGGATTACCTGGATGATTACAATATAGTAAGCGCCAAGGAAGTAAAACTGGTATTCTTCCAAGATGCCATAGAGCATGTTTCAAGGTAAATAATTGCCCTGCCATTGACTGAATACAAGTGCTATAAATATATTAATGGCTGAAATCCTGATGCTTAGCATAATGAGCTTGCCAGTAGGGATTTGGTGAGTAGGTCTGTTTGGTCAACGGAACTCTCCCTAAGTTTGGTTGATTGAAATAGAGAGCTTGTGACTTGCTATGTTAAAGTAGATAACAGTAGGCTCATTTAAATTAATGAAGTATCTTTTATGTTGCAGGTTAACGATTCAGATTGGTTTGTTGATGTTTCCTTCTTAGGAGCTGATGATTGGGAAATGTCCAAAATATATTGCTAGAATTGCTGGAATGGGAGGTCTTTTGGGGGGAATGGTAACTATTAAAGGAAAGATCTGTAGGGGCTGTGTGGAAGAAACCAATTTCAATGAATCCCAATTTCAGATGGGAGGGAAGGAGGGAGGAAGGAGAGAGAGAGAAGGAGAGAGAGAGAGAGAGAGAGAAACGCATTTGTTGGGCAGGTGGCTTTGGGAACCTAAAAAGGGCTGTATGTAGAGGGGCCTCTGCCCTCTAGATGTTCATGTTGTTTACTTCCTTGTGTGGCATACTAGGTTACTTGTAAAATAAATTACTATATTTCCATATATAAGACCTCCCCCATGTGTAAGACGACCCCCATTTTCTAACCCAAAATTACAGTTTCACAACGATGCATTTCTCTCCTCAGCTTTTGTTGTTGTTCAGTCGTTCAGTCGTGTCCGACTCTTTGTGACCCCATGGACCAGAGCTTGCCAGGCCTTCCTATCCTCCACTGCCTCCCGGAGTTTTGTCAAATTCATTTTGGTTGCGTCGATGACACCGTCCAAGCATCTCATTCTCTGTTGTCCTCTTTTCCTTTGCCTTCGATTTTTCCCAGCATCAGGGACTTTTCCAAGGAGTCCTCTCTTCTCATGAGGTGGCCAAAGTACTGGAGCCTCAGCTTTCAAAATCTGTCCTTCCAGTGAACATTCGGGGTTGATTTCTTTCAGAATGGATAGGTTTGATCTCTTTGCAGTCCAGGTGACTCTCAAGACTCTCCTCCAGCACCACAGCTCAAAAGCATCAATTCAGCTTACTTCTCTGCATAAAACAACCCTCAATTTTAGTCTAACAATTTTAGATAACAACATAGTCTTATACATGAAGAATTCTTTAAGTACTTCAGGAACACCAGTGACCTTTCCTCATAAAGGAAGCCAAACGTGGATACTACTTCTTCTGAAGCTTATAACTGCTCAGAGGAGTAGAAAGCACTTAACAATTTTGTACCTCATTTTTTAGACAACCATAGACAGAAATCCCACTGCTCAGTATAGAAAGCAGTACTAAATTATGGCGTTTGAATCAGTGGAAATTTGGTGAGTCAACCCTTCTGTAAGTTCCATTGATTCACATGGGCCTCCTCCAGTTGCAACCGGAGTTAGTTAGTTACTATGGAACTCAACAAAAATTGAATTGAATAACAAATGGTAGGTACCTACCTACCTACCTACCTACCTTAGGAAAGAAAGAAACAAATGGAGTCAAGGGGTATGTGAAATCCAAATACTCTATGTCTAACAATAGTGTCTTTCCCTTTGAAATACCACTGACTCAGATAGGTTGAAGAACGGAATGGAGAGTTGGCAGGGGAAAGGTGTTTTATCTTTGTCCCATTTCTTACCCAATCTTATTTTCCCTTTGAAAAGTTCTAAATATAATTTTGAGGGGAACTAGACATGTCACAGGGACAGGGTAGCCCTTCCTTTCATGTAGTCTGAGTTTAATACATTTTAAATAAATCCCTGCATGGCTAAATAAATATGGAAAATTGTTCATACTTTCTTGCTTTCTTTGTCAACAATTAGATACTGGCCCTATTAAAATGGATGAATATAAATTTCCTAAATAAAAATACATCTATGGTGATCTGTTTCTGTCCTGATTTATCTTGAATGATTGATGCACAAGTGCAATGGACAGTCAAATTTCTCCAATCTTAAATGCTTTTCCATTAGAAGTGGCATTAAAACAATTTCTTTTCTTTTTTTTTTTTTTTTCTTTTTTTCTTTTCTTTTCTTTCTTTCTTTCTTTCTTTCTTTCTTTCTTTCTTTCTTTTGAATGGGGAGAGGTTGCAACAGCAACAGCAATTGAGTTGACAGCCTAGTTCTTAATTTCTTTATTCCTTTGAGCTCTGAATCTATTGACTTTATTGGGAGTTGTGATGGAGGGTGTAGATTATATTTGGAAAAATAGGTGTTAAGCATTCTTTTTATGAGAGATAAATAATAGAAAACTCTCAGAAATGTTATCCGAAAATTTTCTGCCACAACATTACATCTCACTTCTAAACAATCTTATCTGAAGATGTGAAGAACAGTGGGAAGGGTCCTTGCATTTTCTTAATTTTGACAAATACAAATGCCTGTTCAATTTTGCTTGTAGAATTGCTCGAATGATTCGTCAGGAGAGAGGAAATGCCCTGCTTGTTGGCGTTGGAGGCACAGGCAAGCAGTCCCTAACTAGGCTTGCCTCTCATATATGTGGCTACAAGTGTTTTCAAATAGAATTAAGCCGTGGTTATAATTATGACACTTTTCATGAAGACCTTAGAAAGCTGTATAAAATGGCAGGAGTGGAAGACAAAGATATGGTGTTTCTTTTTACAGACACGCAGGTATGGAAAAGCAAAATAAAAATGGCATTCACTGTGCAATATAAATGTTATTGATGTAGTAACACTTTGTATGATTTGTATATGCAATCACAATACTTAAGAAGAGTAATGATCAACTTCACCGAAGCAATAAAGTCCAAATAAGTCAAAGTAATAGAAGAAAATATTTTTCCAGGAAGATAGATGAACCATTTAAATAAGGTTTTTTGAATATTTTTGATTGCTAATTTTTAAATTGTGGATTTATTAAATTTATTAATGTTTTTGGAGGACTGCTATATTTTTATTCTTTAAACAAATTAAGCTACCTTGTGAATGTTTCACAGACATACAAAGTTGGTAAGCAAGACTGAAGGCATTCAAGATAAAATTAGACAACCATCTATCAGATATACTTTTAACTTCGATTCCTGCACTGAGCAGGGGTTCAGACTCGACAGCCTTAAAAGCCTTTTCCAACGGCATTGTTCTGTGATTCTATGAAAAGTAGCAAAATACGCAGTAATTCTACAGATGGCTTCACACAGATGGCTGCTGTGGGATGATCAAAGGAAAAGAGGATCTCCTTCCTCAGTACCTCTCCCGATTAGTGTTGCTTCTGTTTGTTCATTTTGTTTAACCTTGTGCACTCAAAACAGGTGCTCTTTCACTTAGTTGTGTTCCCTTCACTGGAGACTGAGAAAACAAACTATAAATGAATCATTAGGAAGGGAGGGCACCGTCTGTTTCACATGCTGTATTTAAGGAAGACAAAAATAATATCAAATTAATAATCAGAATAGAAGTAAATATAATTTTTCAGGAGGCAAACTCCATTATCTTTTAATAGAAGAACATTGTTTTCTAATAAATTGTAACATCTTGGTACATGTGTGTTAGATTGAAGCCTACATGCATCAAAGTAATAACAAAGAATCAACAATATAAAAATTGTTCTGAGGGACTACATGCAGCATAAAAGAAGAAAAGAGTAAGTTAAAATGTTTTGCTGTCACAGCAGGAGTAAATAATGTACTTTTAAAAGAATTTTCATCAATATAGTTATGCATTTTGGACAATTGATGTTCACTCCCTGTTTAAATGACACTCTGTTACCTACTTAAATCATTGTATTAATAACAGAACTTCATCAGGATTGTGTAGACTCTAAGCAGGAAAACCAAAATAAGAACTAATTTGAAGTCAAATAACATACCTTCCCTATATTGTTGTGATTAAGTTGTTTGTTTTGTTTTTTGACTATAATGTTTTGATTTTAAAAACATTATTACGTATCATTTTGATAAATAGTATTTATCAAATCTGTAGATCGTCGTAGAGGAATTTCTAGAAGATATCAACAATATTCTGAATTCCGGAGAAGTACCTAATTTGTTTGAAAAGGATGAACTGGAATTTGTTATGGCAGCCACCCGACCAAAAGCAAAAGAAGCAGGTATAGCAGAGGGCAACAGGGATGAGGTAAGAAATTATAAATTTTGGGAAGCCAGAATTTAAGTCATGGCGACTGGACTTCTTTTCTTGCTAGACTGAACAAAGAACTCAATGTCTCCTAATTGGTGTTGTTATGGGTTTCCCAGAGGGAGGAATTAGGGTGAAAGCAACATCTATAAATGATATCTGTTTCACCAAAAAATCCAGAAAAAAGCTGCAGAAGATTCATTTTTCACATTGACTTTCTTCCAGTGGTAAGGTGTGCATAGCTGCTTATAAATCCAGAGCATAAAATATGCTGTGGTACATCTCATTGCATTTTGTTTGTATGTATAACAGAGTTAAGAATAACATTTATAATTAGTTGTTTCATAGATCAATATAAATCAATAGGGAAATGCTATGCCAAGTTTAGGTCTCTTTGAGGTATATCAGACAGGAGAATAAGATGTGGTTATGTAAAGATGAATATACAGTGGACCCTTGTATAACAAACTGTTTGTATAACATAAAACTTGTACAACATAAAAAATTCCGGAGATAGGGCTAATTTGCTTAACATAATCGCCTATGGGGCAAATCTGTACAACATAAAAATGGGATCACTCTGTTTTCAATGCATTCCTACGGGAAATTTGTATAAAGGAATATTTGCTTAACATAATTTCATTTGGAACGAATTAAATCCTTTATACAAGGTACCACTGTATTGAGTTAATAGAGTTTGTGTCTGTTTGTGCATGTGGGATTTTCACTGGAAAGGTTTGTGTTCTGCTGTAACAGAATCAGATCCCGTTCTTTGCGTAGAGGCAGTATGAACCATGGGTGTAGTAGAAGAAGTAGGCACTTGGGGGAAGGCTGAATAAATGCTTCCTGCAACCCCTGCTGCAGCTTCTACTGAGAGGAGTGGAAGGAGAGGAAAATGACAGCCTACAATTGCTTTTATGACTCCCCACCCCACCCCACCCCGGCAAACAACATTTGGCATCCAGCTGTCTTTTTCATCTCTGACATTATGAAAAAGCAGCAGGTAGCAGTACAAAATGTGTGTTTCTCTGCCAAGGAGGTAGCCAAGAAGCCTCTGGTTCAAGGTGGGACAGATATGAGCAAACTTCACACACATTCCAGTGATGTCTTTGTGCAATCCAGCCAGAGCAAGGGGCCAAAAATGTAGTGAAATAAGGACTTCCCAAAGACCTGATGTGCCAGAGACAGAACATTCATAAAGTTTTTATTCTTTTCGAATGTTCCCAATTTTATTTGTCCTTTCTTATTACCTACCGCATTATATCATGCTTTCTTTGTACCCTTGAATTAATACTTTTGGCTGCCTCTTCTCAGGTTTTTCAATATTTCATTAACCGAGTGCGACAGAAGCTACACATTGTTCTGTGCATGAGCCCAGTAGGAGATGCTTTCAGAGCACGTTGCCGAATGTTTCCATCCCTTGTGAATTGTTGCACTATTGACTGGTTTGTGCAGGTAACTAGTTTCAGTTGAAGAACTGAAGAAGAATTTTGTTAAGATGTCAAGATGTACATAAGAAGACCTGCCTCACTGTCTTTGGCTGCTGTTTCCCTGTTACTTTTGCTATTACCCACACACTGCAATGTAACTTATAGCTTGTACTGCAATGAAAAGTTGATATAACTTTGCTCATCTAGAAATGCTAGTGGGTTAGTCTTCAGCCTTCCTCTCTGTTTATACCTTTTGACCAGACTCTCTTCCTTCATATACTACTATGCCTCCAAATCCTGTTGCTTATCATAAAGAACTCCACCAACATAAGCTGCAGTTGGGAGTATTTGAATCATTGGAACATATGGAGGAGTTAACTCACTAAATCCCCATTTATTCAGTGGGTTTACTACATAGTAACCATAAAAGTTCTCCTTGGAGATCTTGCTAGCTTTATTAACTCTACTTCCCGCAGAATGTCCAAAGTTTTATTTCTCTCAAAATATTCAAATTCTCCCCATTGTATCATTGACTTAAATGTTTTTCCTTAGCATAGTAAATCACACTAGTGTAGCATTGAATCAGTGGGAATTTGTTAAAGCCAATTTGTTCATTAAGTTCCACTAATTTATGGAGAAATTCAAAAGACAGGCTCCACATTGGGTCAGCTGACTGGAGGTCCAAGGACCAGATGTGACTGAAACTGGAGCTTCTTAATAAAATACATATGCACAGGGGCAATCTCCTACCAGAAAGGTGAAAGGCTATAAATTGCATCAGCAAAACAGATATTTTTATAGGTGTTACATTTCATCATGAAACAGTATCCACATAGTACATGTCAGCATCACCCCATACTGTGGTACCCGCATAGTCAGGTTCTATAAACTGAGCATGTGCCAAAATGTGGGTTTGCCAAAGTTTTACGTATCATGCTAAGAAACAAACGAGCTGGGCTTACTTGATTTCCTCAGAGTCAAATGGATTTACTTAGTTGTGACTTAGTATGCTAAGCAACAGGATTTCAAACATTGTCTGAGGAACTGGGTAGATTTCTAACTCCAAATGTTAGCATTGTTACCCTATAATGATAAGATCCTTCATCAGTGCCAAACCTGCAACAAGCTCTTTGGTTCTGAAGAGCCAAATGTTGTAAATAAAGTCTGCTGTATTTTATCTTTTTTGTTTTCTTTGGAAATATAAACTGAGACATTTACTTTACCTTCCACAAGTAAGTGGTTTTGGAGATTTAGTTACTGTTTTGCCAGCATCCTACAGCCCATACCTCCACACTTTCAGACCCATTCTGGCTGAGAAGATAGGAAATGCTTTTAAGTCGCGGTGTTCGTAATTGTGGAAAATCAACCTGGCTAGGGGGAAAAATAGGACATTGTATATAACACTGGAGGAAAATTATTGAGGTAACCTTTTTTTTATAATGTTTCAGTGGCCTAGAGAAGCTCTTCTTTCTGTATCAAAGACTTTTTTTATGCATGTCGACCTTGGAAGTGACAGCATGAAAGAGAAACTCTCCATGATGTGTGTAGACATTCACATGAGTGTGACCGAGATGGCAGAGCAGTACTATGCTGAACTACGGCGACGCTACTATACGACACCCACTTCCTATTTAGAGTTGATCAATCTTTACTTGACCATGCTAAGTGAAAAAAGGAAGCAGCTGGTTTCAGTAGGTAGAACTTTATTAGAAATAATGTTTTTATTTATGTGTGGAGATGAGCATTGTTTTCCTCTCATATTACGTTTCTCGTTTGTATCAAAATACATATGTGTTGTCTCTATTGTGTTTCTTCTCTCAGTAGCTTTAAAATGTCTTTCACTGCAGAGCTAATTGTGTGACCCATGTACAACTTTCATTTTTCATTGTGGGTAAAGGGAAGGTGCTTGAGTTTCCTGGGCTATCTGCTGCAAGCCAATTGCACAACCAGATGCAGAATTAATTGTGCAATCAGAGGAAGACAATGGTGTGACAGACAGCCCAGGAAGCAACTCAGGTAGCTTTTGAACGCCCTTACAAGTTCATGTAGGCGATACGATTCTGGCCTGTTGAACATTATGTGGTATCCAGTAGTCAACATTTCTTGCTTATTTTCTCAATCATTTGAACCCCACCAAAGCTCAAACAAACAAACAAACAAAAACATCATACTAACAGCACATATAATTATGTAAAAGTGCACATATCTGTGTTAGAGCAGAGTTGGGAAAATGTCAGAAAATATAGATTACAGCTGTTATAGCCACTTGCCATTGGTTGCTACTGGCTTGGACTGCTGGGAGTTGAAATCTCAGAAGTCAGAAGAAAAGATTCCCAACCCCCATACTAGAAAGTTTTAATAGTATCATGTTGTATCTGGACATTGTGGCCTGTTAGCTGAAGTATGTGGCCAACGATAAACATATATATAAGCATAAGGGATGGTACATGGATCTGAATGTTATGCTGTTGCTGATTTGCCACCAAAATTAAGCATCATGATGGAGAAAATGTACCGCTTTCACTTTAAACAGGGTACTTTTTCCTTAAGCAAGATGCATGCTACTTCCTTGGATTATTTGCAGTTAGATTTCCGGTCTCCTGAACCTCCCAGAAGCTTGCCTGAGATTGCTTCCCAGAAGTTTAAGGCGTAGGAAGGAGGTGGAGGGGGCTTTTTAAGATGAAGGGCTGCTTTTGTTGTCACATCACCTGATTTTCACAGTAAATAAAGGAGCAGCAGTAGGGGATCCAGAACTTAACAGAAGAATGTATGGGGTGGATGGCAAACCAAAGGCCACATGTTACTCATTACTGATGTAGACAGTCCAAGCATAAAACAGTGAAACATGTATCCTCGAAAGCTTTCACTGCCATGATCTGATAGTTGTGAGTTTTTCAGGCTCTTTGTCCTTGTTCTCAAAGTTTTTCTTCCTGAAATTTCGCCATACTCTGTGGCTAACATCTTCAGAGGGCAAGGAGACCAGAAAACCAGGAGTTCTCTCTGCACTTTGGGGTATAGAGTGAGCGAGACTGAGTTTTTTAAAGTTGTGGGAAAGAGGAAAATTGTCCTATGCAAGAGAATAGGTGTTAGTCATTGTAATGTTGAAAAAAGAAGAAAGTTTTAAAATCAACAAAGCCTGGCTTCCAGTACCAAAAGCTGCAGAGTGCAAAATGTTGCCTAAGGACAACTTCTGGGTTGGTGAGATAATCTTCCCGAGGTTGAGTTTGAGCCTGTTAGTCCCGGTTCATTCCAGGATTTTGGCCAGACAGAGCCTCTGTAGCAGAGGTGGAGAAGGAGAGATAGAACTGCATGTCATCAGCGTACTGATGACAGCAGACTCCATAACTGTACTGCAGGTCCTCCATGTACTGCAGTTTGTTTTGTTTTGCGTTATTATTATCATTTATAATGGCCAGAATCCTTTTGATGTTTGTGGTCACGGAAGGAAAATGCTGGTCTGATTGCCTTAATTGCCCAAATGATTGCTAAATTAGGTACACAATCACTAAAGTAAGGGGGAAATTGCTACATAACTGTCTTTAAGTATACTGCTTATCAAGAGGATTCTGCTCAGTGTCTCAATACCTGAAATTTTTGGAACAGTAGTTGGTATGTTATTAAACAATAATTTTTACTATTAGGCCCGTGATCGTGTAAAGAATGGCTTAACCAAATTATTAGAAACAAACGTACTTGTTGATAAAATGAAACTGGACTTGTCAGCTTTGGAACCAGTCCTCAAGGAAAAATCAGTGGATGTTGAAGCTTTGATGGAAAAATTAGCAGTGGATCAAGAAAATGCAGATCAGGTACAAAGTATTACTCTCTTTTTGTTATGAACAACTTGTTGTCTAAAGCACAAACTGTGGACCACAGGTGTTCCGCGGGCACTGCACACTTCCATTGCCTCCTCCACTACATGCTTGCCTACTCATGAGCCTCAGCGCCCTTCCCTCCACTGATACCCTTCTTTGAAGTTGTCCACTGAGTGGCTAGACTGCAAGCTTCTCTGCCCCACCTCCTCATCTGAGTGGGTGACCTTGTGGAGAAGGCAGAGGAGGGAAACACATTGCAGCCATTGAGTGGGTGAGTGCATGGAGGAGGCCGGGGAGGGAAGCCCGTGATGCCCACAGAACACCTGGGTGGGTGCCATACTGAACCAAGCCAAATTGAGATGACCATCTCAAATTGTGTACTTCAGCAACCAAACTACGTGCTACAACCACATACAATGTTTGAGTTTCCTATATGGCATTTATAAGACAGCACTTCCTGTATGCATTAATGAACCTAAAAATTAGAAATAGAGTTTTAATGGCTAAGGGACTGTGACTTTTTCTATGAATTAAAACTTATGCGGGAGTATCATTGATACACTGTTGATACTCCTTTATCCACCTAACTCAGGGGTGTCCAAACTTTTTGTAAGGAGGACCAAATTTGGTGGCTGAGAATGGGGGGGGGGTTGCTGCTCCCTGACCCTGCACTTGCCTAGGCTCACGGGGCCCCAGAAAGGAATGTGCTGGCCTGTGCCCAGGTGGGAGGGGAAGGAGGAGCTGCCGCACGGCTCAGCAGTACCTGCCTCTGTCTCTCCGCCTGGCCCACTGACCCACCCCGATGCTCCCACTGGCCAAGCCGCACCACCGCACCACCATGGCCAGGCATGGTAGCCCTTGCGATTCAGGGCTGGTTTGGAGCCGGTGGTACGTCAAGCAAGAGCAACAGGAGGGGGAGGGGTGGGCCAGCCATCCGTGGGCCAATCAAAATGGCCTGGTGGGCCAGAATTCACCCCTGGGCCAGACTTTGGACATGGCGGACCTAACTCAAGAGTCACAATAGTTTTCATTCTCAGTTAACTGAAATAACTAGTAACTAAACCAGAGAAACCCTGTTTGAAGCCCGTTTCTCTACTATCAATAGTACAATCTCAAGTTTGTTTGTTAAGAAATAAGGTCCCCTGTGTTCAATATAGCTTCTTGCACAATTAGCGTATGTAAATGTGTTTCCCTTTTCATTTTCTGACATGCAACCAAGAGATAAAGTTTCTGCAAGCCAATGACAGAAGTTATTCAAAGGACTGGATGGAAAAATCAAAATTGAGCTTTATCTCTGTAAATCCTTCAATGAATTACTGTTTATAAAATTACTGTATTTTTCATTCTATAAGACGCAGCTGACCATAAGACATGCCTAGTTTTTAGAGGAGGAAAACAAGATAAATGTTTAGCCTTAAGGTTTTATGGTAGGGAATCTTGGCTGCAAAATGGTGATTTTTGACTGGGAATATTTGTTGCAGAAAGGAAGGGGTGAGGAGAAGCTCCATGGAGGAGACTTTTGATTGTGGAATAATTGCTGCAGAAGGGAAGGAGTGGGGAGACGCTCCCTGGTGGAAGCCTCTTTGCAAAGGAGGTGATGGGGACTGTGGAATCCAGGCTGCGAAAGGGAAGGGTTGCAAATGAGGTGATTGGAACTGTGGAATCCAAGTGGCAAAAAGGGAGGCTTGCAAACAAGGAGATTGGAACCATGGAATCCAAGCTGCAAAAGGGGAGGGTTGCAAACAAGGTGATTTGGACTGAGGAATCCAAGCTGCAAAAAGGGAGGGTTGCAAACAAGGTGATTGGGACTGGGGGATCCAGGCTGCAGCAGGGGAGAACAGAGGCTCCGTGGAAGCCTCTTTGCAAACAAGCTGATTAGAACAGTGGAATCCAGTCTGCAGCAGGGGGTGGGAGAGGCTCCATGCAGGTAAATTCTCTCTAAATGAAAATGTGTGGTACATGTGTTGCGGGGACTACTGTATTCACGCTATAAGACACACCGACATTTCCCCTTACTCTTAAGGAGGGAAAGTGTGTCATATAGCGCGAAAAATATGGTACATCATCCAATTCCAGAATATTTTTCTAATTGCTACATGCAACAATTTTCTGTTGCCAGGAGACTTTTGGTCCAGCTGAGGTTTTCCATTGGCTGAATGGAAAAATAAACAACCTTTGCTGATTTTCGGCACTGTTTGCACTAATACCAATATGATCCAGAATGTTAGGGAATCCTCTGGAACAGTGGAAGAGGATGGCATGCGGAGTGTGCATGGCCGGGATTAACTTTTTAAAATTCCCCATTCTCTCTTCCTGCTAGTGTAGGAGGGTTCAGGGACATTCCTATTAGTGAGATATAATCTCTATTAATATTTGATTCAGGTTCGGCGTGTCGTTCAGGAAGATGAAGCTATTGCAAAAGTAAAAGCAGAGGAAACCCAGGCAATAGCTGACGATGCCCAGCGCGATTTGGATGAGGCCCTTCCAGCTTTAGAGGCTGCCAACAGAGCTCTTGATTCTTTGGATAAAGCAGATATTTCTGAAATCCGAGTTTTCACTAAGCCACCTGATCTTGTCATGACAGTGATGGAAGCTATCTGTATTCTTCTAAATGCAAAGTAAGTTAGCCTTGCTTATAACTGAATTTCAGCATTTTATTTGTACATTGAGTTGTAGATTTCATGGGAAATGGCACCCTGTCTCTAAAAGCAATTTTTAATAGAACAGCTTTTGTTTTCCATTCTGCTCAGGAACACTTGGCTTTCAACCCTGTTGCTTAGCCTAAGCTGAATCCTAACAGGTGGTCTGACCCTCCTTGGTAAACAAAAGCATCTGCAACCATGAGTCTCAGGGGCACGTGCAAAAGCATCCGTCTAGAGTGCATTTGCACCCTCAAGATCCACAACAAGGATGGTTTATTTACCGGGGAGGAACAGACCAAATGTTATCGTGTGGCTTGCACTAAACAATCCAGCAGGATTTTGGCAATGGTGTAATTTCAGTGGAAAAACAGTGTTTCCTTGCAGCCATGCCAGCCACGAGGCCATGGACTTGTACAACACTGGCTCTTTGGCTTGAATATGGAGATGAACCCCTAGGGTTGGACATGACTAGCACACATGTGCAGAGGGAACCTTTACCTTTACCTTAATTTCAGTGGGGATAACCACGTGAGTGAGTTCTAGCAAAATCAAGAAAGAACCTTAAAGACAAGCACTTTTTTTTTTAAATAGGACATCTTCGCATACATCCGGTGAGTTTCGTTCACTGTGCTAAACTTCCTCCAGCATTATAAGAAGCGGGTAGTCAAGTGGAGGTGGAATGAGAAGTCTACAAGATCACATTTTTTTAAAAAAATCACTAGATATTAGATGAGAGAAGATGGCTCAGGACTGCTGATTTGGCAATATACCATCTAGGACTGGCTTTTGTCTCATTGCCAAATGATAAGAAAAAGTTTTCTGTGCATGTATCATAATATTCATTAACAATCACATTAAACTATAACTGTGATTTTGGTGTGTGGGAATAGTCAAAAATCCCTAATGGAGAGACATTTTTTAAAAATAATAGTTGGGCCATTTTCTCATTTGTTTTTCTTCTAAATGAGCTAATTTTTATGGAGCTTGGTGATAATATGATATACTCCAGCCAATGTCAGCTACTAATAAATAGTTCAGTGGACTCTAAAGGTCCATTACATTAATTACATTTGTCGGAAAGCAAATGAAAGTCACAATCTGAAAGGACAGTTTTCAAAGTTAAACAAATCCAAGATTGGTGTGTTACCCTTTCACCTTGTTGCAAAATATGGCCTTGATGTTTTTAGGTAATATGAAAATAATACTAATTCCTCAATCTTAAATACAGTTAGAAAACTGCTCTCTTGAGGATTTTTTTTTTTACTTAAGTTGCCCAAGTCAATATTACTTAGTGATTAAAACATTTCTAGCCCACTCTTTACCAGAAGATCTTGGGGAATGTTACGATTGACTGTGGCCTACACAGGATGCTTTTTGTTGAAATCCAGTTACAGTATGTGCTTGGGAGGAAAAAAAACATATATACACAGATACAGGGGAAAACTAAGAGAAGTGCTTTTGCTAGCCTGATGAGGGTGCCATGAGAATGCATAACTGCCCCATGTTCCAGCCTAACACCAGGTTTCCCTCCCAGTACAGTGGTTGCTTAGGTATCTCTGAGTGCTTCGGTTCTTTTCTAGTATCTTCCTTCTGCACATTTGTAATGTATGAGATTCTGACCTGGCACAGATGGACTTACCTAAAGCACTATAGCTCTAGACTACATGCCTTTTGTTTTGGTTGTCAGACCTTACACTGGACCTGTAGGTGGTTTAGCTCTGCTTAGCAAACATCATATGTCTCAGCGCCTGTCTTAGACATGTTGTGATAACTTATTCTTAGTTTATTTGCAGTCTGTTTATCAAGCTTGCAGTCTTGTATCCCGTGTTATTAATTACTAAACTAATAAATGTACTACCAGTGATGTATAGGTACTATGGCTACTATCACAAGTGCATTTACAGGGGAGTAAAATCCTCTAAGTTACAGAGTCTGCATATAGCTGCTTGAAGCGTATTGATAAAAAAAAGTTGTAGAGTAAAATTTGATGTTCTCCATCATGTGTTTTTGTGCCCACAGTTGACAGTAAATAATGACTTGTTTCCTTAGGTTAAAACATTAAATAACATTTACTACTTAGAAAGATATGTAAAATATACAGTAACCTGTCTCCTTAGACATTTGGTATTTGTTATTGACTTATGGACAGATGTTTTTCTCTACTAAATAACTCTCACATTGTACCACTACCGTATTATATTTGTGGGCCCTATTTAGCCCTATCAAATCGTATCAGTTACATACAGTCACCCCCGCCATTTCGCGGTTCAGGTACTGTGGTCCCACTACATTGCGCGATCGCAGTACAGTCACCTCTTGCCATTTTGCGGTTCAGGTACTGCGGTCCCACTACATCGTGGGATCGCAGTACCTGCACCTCGGAGCCACGCGGCGGGGGATTGGTTCGCTCCGCGCCACCCCCTGCACTCCTCTGAGAAGCCTCGGAGTCACGCGGGGGGTGATGGGGGCAATCGGGTCACTCCGCACTGCCCCCGCGCTCCCCCAAGAAGCCTCGGAGCCATGGGGGGGCGGCAGGGGGCGATCAGGTTGCTCCTCGCTGCCCCCTGCACCCCCTGAGAAGCCTTGGAGCCGCATGGGGGGTGGCGGGGGGCGATTGGGTCACTCCGCGCCGCCCCCGTGCTCCCCTGAGAAGCCTCGGAGCCACGCGGGGGGGAGATCGGGTCGCTCCACACCGCCCCGGCGCTCCCCCGAGAAGCCTCGGAGCCGCGCGGGGGTGGTGGGGAGTAATCAGGTCACTCCACGCTGCCCCCCGCACTCCCCTGAGAAGCCTCAGACAGGCGTGTGATCTCCCCCCGCCCCCAGGCCCCACCCCACCCATTTCCGCATATCGTAGATTTTCATGCATCGCGGGTGGGGTGGGTCCCTAACCCCCATGATCGGCGGGGGATGACTGTATTTAATTTCATCAGCCCTATCAGCTGCTACTACAGATTTCAGTTGCTGCCTGTGTTCCTATCACATCCTGGACCCTGTCTCTGTGTATTACATATTTGTCCCTGTCTATTTCATGTTGAACCCTGTCTGACAGAGTTTAACCAACACCTACCTTGTGTAGCTGCTTGTCTGACTACAGACACAGTCTGATCGTTCAAAATGCTACGCTTTGCAAATACAAAATTTTGGTCTTTCCTAGCAAACACATTTAAACATACACATATACATATACATACTGCTTTGCATAATTATACCAACAGTATTCTGTGTTATTATGAACTTGATCTTAATAAATGCACTGCCCATGTTGGTATATGTACTCTGGCTATTATGATAAACACATTTACAAAAGAGTAAGTTCCATGTGTTTACTGTATGAATTGCTTCTCAGTAAATATGGACATGATTTCACAATACATCGCCTGCAATTGTGTTGCTTTGTTACACATGCAAAGGCAGGTTGTTGCTTCCAGCTGGCAATTAATGAGACCCTGCTGGGATTCTCGAGTTTGCACCATGTCAGCTAATTAATCACTTCACTGCCAGCTAGAAGTGACTGAATATTACGTCATTTGCCTCCTTCATGTGCAATTAAACAACAGGATTTCAGCCAATTATATATAAGCATTAATATGAAATCACTTTGATAGCTATTCCTAAATAACCTGGGGAAACCACTTTTCTTTACGTCAACCTCTGTATGTACTGAGATCATTGTCGAAGGCTCTGTTCTTTATTATTGAAGTGTAGTAGTTTCTAAGCTTTCCAGAATTGTGCTCTTTTATTTTTGAAAAAAACTCCCACTTCCCCACTCCGTCTCCTTTACTGTCATCAATTAGTTTTTTTAAAATGAAAATACAAAAGTTTTAACTAAATAGAAAATATGTTTGTGCTTAAAAAGTTTAATAAAAACTTTCTACTTT
The DNA here is from genome assembly GCA_029282475.1 of Phrynocephalus forsythii. NCBI lineage: Eukaryota > Metazoa > Chordata > Lepidosauria > Squamata > Agamidae > Phrynocephalus > Phrynocephalus forsythii. The sequence continues at coordinate 11,241,394 of JAPFRF010000004.1, forward strand.
AGCAGAAGTAGAAAGCAAAGAAACCTAATGTGAAGAACGCATCGTTATGCCCCAGCCTCAAATTTCTTTACACATCCCCTGGAGAGGGGCACACCTTGCCATTTGGGAACAAATCCTGTTATGACCCGTCACTATTTTGCCAACGTAGAGGGGACATTTTTTACAAGAGCAGCTTTGCCACCTTTCTGTACAAATGTCTCCACATGTTAGATGGAATCCATTAAGACAATACTACAAATTCAATTCACATTATCACAAAACATTATGAATCATAAGGCAGCAAAGCTCTGTATTTTTTTAAGATTGCATCCTGTCTTCATCGCACAACACATATTATCACTTATCTTTTTTTTTTCCTGTTTCCATGCTGATTAATTAATTAAATTGTGTTCACATGAAACCTGGTCTTAAGACTTGGTCTAAATACATATTTCATTGAGGCATTGATAGAGGAAATGGCTATTTCAAAAACATGAAACTACATTGGGTATTTTATTCTCTGAGGCAGACATTTCTAAATCCCATCACTTCTTTTTAATCTTTCAGGCCAGACTGGGCGACAGCAAAACAGCTTCTTGGAGACTCTGCTTTCCTGAAAAAGCTTTTAGAATACGATAAAGAAAACATAAAGGGTCAAATATTGCTTAAGCTTCAAAAATATATAAATAATCCAGATTTTATCCCAGAAAAAGTGGAGAAAGTATCAAAGGCATGCAAGTCTATGTGTATGTGGGTGAGAGCAATGGATTTATACTCTCGTGTCGTCAAGGTTGTAGAGCCCAAACGGCAAAAGTTAAATGCTGCACAGGTGCTTATTTTTTTACCTCTCCAAAGATATTTTGTATGTGATTAATTTTTGGATGTTTAAAAATGCCTTCCATCTTTGTCCCCCCCCCCCAATTTTATCTGGAATAAACTACTATGCTGAGATCAGGTGTTGCTTTTCCTACCCAGTAAGAGGCTGGGACAGTATGCGCTTTGCCGCCTCTATTCTCAGAGATGCTTCCAACCCTCAGATTTCAAAGTTATGGAGGCTGAATGTTTTGTTTTGTTTTGTCTAATATTTTCGTTTCCCCCCCTTCTTTGCCATCCACATCCTGGGAAAGAGAGAGAGCCTTCATGGGTAAGGAAGGAGAAACAGTAGATGACCCTTCAGATAGTTCAGTCCTTTTCCTTCTTACCTTCATCCTTCAGGTCAGGTTCACTGAAGTAAAGACAATTTGGCCCGTTTTACTAAACAGGAATCTCCTTAAATGCCTCAGAAGCAACACTTTCTTTCTTTCTTTCTTTCTTTCTTTCTTTCTTTCTTTCAAGTGGAACTTGCTGCATCCTGTCAGAACGGTGCCTTTCTGGGTTAAACCTGAACACAATATGGCAGTGGGTTTTGCCCTGAAAATCATCAAAAGGTTCATGTGGGAAATGTATTAGTGGTGTGGCTGTGGGCTGTTGTTTCCTCACTTCCTTTCTCATCCTTATTTTTGCCAGGGCCTGCAGTAAATTCTGTTTGTCGTGAAGTAGCATTATTTCTGGTGGCATGTGGGGCTGGAATAGGAGCATCAGATGGAAAGAGCAAATCTGCTATTGACTCAAGTACAGTGGTACCTTGGAAAACAAATTTAACTCGTTCTCTGAGGCAATTCATTATCCAAAAAAAAAAATCGTTATCCAAAACACAGTTTCCCATAGGAATGAATGGGAAACCAATTAATCCGTTTCAGAGCCTAGGAAAATGACACAGACACCTGTTTGTTTGTTTTTGCTCAAAAATCTTTATAAAGTGCACTTTAAAGGTACAGATGCATTGCCACCTGGGATAACTCTTTTTTACCGATGCATGCTGGAAATTCATTATCTGAGGCAGACCGTAAGGAAAATTCATTATCCGAGGCAGCCCATAGGGAAAATTTGTTATCTGAGGCAGCCCTATACCTTGAAATTGCAATTTGTTATCTGAAAAATTCAGTATCAGGGGCATTCGTTATCCAAGGTATTACTGTATAAGGAAAGTTCTCATCTTCAATAGAAAAAGTGTATTTACACATTGAGATACTGTATCCAATTTTTTTTTTGCTCCTATAACATATTAATGGCTACATTAAATATTGAAACAGTCAGTTTATTCTGATAATGAAATATTTGAATATGGATAAATCAAATGTCACCTATAGATTCCCCTGTGTAGCATGAAGGACTACTATGCATAACACTTCTCATAGGTCTATTGTGCTAATGAGTGAGAGATACAAAATAGTTGGCACTCTAATCCCAAACATGATTTTGTAATACTCAACAGGCAGAGCTGGATGCGACCTTGGCTACCCTACGAGATAAACAGAAAAAACTGAGACAGGTAGAAGAACAAATACAGGAATTACAAGACCAATATGAAAAAAGTGTGGAGGAAAAAGAGAATCTGGGTAAGCGACTGTTTTAAAGGTTAGAAAATAGAGTTTTAGAGATATATTTTTACTGCATTTTCACTCTCGTTCAGATAAATGATACCAATCATTCCCTGGAACCCTCGATAACGCAGTTGGGCTGGAGATGTACTGGAACTCTTATCTTATCTTCCCCTACCAATGAGAAAAAGACAACAGGGGCTGATGAGATCCAAAATCCTGCTCCATATCTTCTTTGGCAACAAATGCTTGCTGATATTGTCATTAACTGGGCTTGTAGGTTACCAAACATCTCAAATCCTCAAACACCTTAAGCATGTGAGATTGTTTGTACATCTCAGATGCCTGGAACTCTAAAAGTCCTCACATGCATAATAAAATGTATAACTTCTTTCCCACGCTTAATATATCATGTCACCCCTTTTCTTTCATTTTGTTATTCCCGTTATTGAGAATTTTTATACAAAACATACCAACACCATATCAGTACAGAAGAAAAGCTAGTGGTTATGTATCAGTATGGACCATAGGCCTCAAACAACTCTTAAGTAGCTGAAGTAAAAGCAGGTCTTTTCCTTAGGACACATTTTTCACCAATTCTTTGGGTAGCTTTCAGGGACAAATTAGGGGGTACAACTTGAAAAGAAGGGAGGAAGATGAGGAAAAACTGCATGGGGGCATCTGATGTTGTTGAGGATTTTTTGTTTGTTTTTGTCATTATATCTGGTGTACTGTCATGTTCTTTGTTTAAAGAATCTCAAACCTGACTACCTAATTCCAGTTTGCAGGTGAAGATAGCAATCAAAGGACAAGAGAGTGCTGTAAAAATTTAGGCTGGAAATTGCCAGTAAGGGATTTACTTGCCATAATCTGGTTTATTAAGATAAATCGTTTACAGAAAATTGCCCTGTGAAAGCTTTGCCATGACTTTGTCTGTGCCATTCTTCATTAGCTTAAAATGGTGAGAAGGTTTAAGCAAAGTAAATTATTGTTTCTAAATAAATAATGACCATGTGTTAGTAATGTTTCCACTTTTCAGCAAGGACCATGGCACTGACTCAAGCTCGTCTTACTCGAGCTGGAAAACTTACAGCTGCATTAGGTGATGAACAAGTCCGGTGGGAAGAGAGTATTTTGAATTTTGAAGCAGAGATTTCAAACATCACTGGAAATGTGTTCATAGCTGCCGCTTGTGTAGCCTATTATGGAGCTTTTACAGCACATTATAGAAATCTGGTGAGTTTAATGGTTTATTTTTTTATCTTTCCTCACCAAAATTGTATGTTTCATAGAAACAGTATTTTCTCCACTGACAGCAGTCAAATGTAGTGAAATAGTTATCCACTGATGATGTGTATATGAAAGCAATGGCCTAGATCCAGCAGGAAAAAATATAATTGTGAAAAGCTGTGCAAAAAGTAGCCAGTCTGGGGGGGGGGAATCTACAGGTGAAATTCAAAAAATTAGAATATCGTGCAAATGTTCATTTATTTCAGTAAGTCAACTCCAAAGGTGAAACTAATACATGAGATAGACTCATCACATGCAAAGCAAGATAGTTCAAGCCTTACTTTGGTATAATTGTGATGATCATAGTGTACAGCTTTTGAAAACCCCAAATTCGCAATCTTTGAAAATTAGAATATTTCATGACATCAATAACATAAGGATTGGAAACAGAACAATATCGGACCTCTGAGAAGTCTAAGCATGCATATGTACTCAGCATCCCTTATAGCTCTTATGTGAAAGGAAGCATGAAGTGCTCCAAAATCTCCTGGTGGACAGCTGCATTGACCCTGGACTTAATGAAGCACAGTGGACCAACACCAGCAGATGACATGGCTCTCCAAATCAACACAGACTGTGGAAACTTCACACTGACTCTCCGTTCTTCCTCCAGACTCTGGGTCCTTGGTTCCCAAATGAGATGCAAAATTTGCTCTCATCAGAAAAGAGGACTTTGGACCACTGACCAACAGACCAGTTGTTTTTTTCTGTAGCCCAGGTAAGACGTTTCTGATGTAGTTTGTTGTTTAGGAGCAGCTTGACAAGAGGAATACAATATTTGAAGCCCGTGTCCAGGATCCGTGTGTGGTAGCTCTTGATGCACTACTGTGAATAGGGAGCCTTTTCACATTATTCTAAATTTCTGAAATTGTGAATTTGGGGGTTTCATAAGCTGTACACTAATTATACCAAAGTACGGCTTGACATAACTCACTTAGCATGTAGTGAGTATATCTCATATATTAGTTTCACCTTTGGAATTGACTTACTGAAATAAATGAACATTTGCACAATATTCTGATTTTTTTGAGTTTATCCTGTATAAGCCTGGGCCATATTAACTTGCTTAGGAATATACTAGCAGAGTATAATGGCTCAACAGGTGTAAACTGGTAAAGAGGCAGTTATTTTAAAAAGTAGAATTTACTGTTTCCGTTTTCAAAGAAGTTACTCTCTGTGAAAGAACTTGGGCCAGACTTCTCACCTTGGCCCCTCTGTGATGCTGCTTCCTGCTCCTGAGGTCGGAGTACTTAGAACAAGCAGGCATGGGGAGCGGCTATGAGTCTTGGCTGAAAATGTTTCCCTCCTCAACACTCCTTTCAGCATTTGATACACTTTGCTTGAGAGAATTTAATGGACAAAACATGATAGGCTGCTACCAGCTCCCATTCTAAAAAAAAAAAAAAATAGTAGCTTGGATGAGGCTAGGATTGGACTTCCTTCTTGTTCACCCCCCCCCAGATGATGACTTAAAAGTGTTTTTCTGTCTAATTACAAAATAATCTCTTCCCATCTCTCTTTGCTGCTTCTCTTCGTCCTAGTTAATAGAGCGCTGGATCAAACAGTGTCAAGATCTAGATATTCCAATTAGTTCGGAGTTCAGTCTTATAAATATTTTGGGAGATCCCTATGAAATCCGACAGTGGAACACCGATGGATTGCCACGTGACTATGTTTCCACGGAGAACGGCATTCTTGTAACACAAGGGCGACGCTGGCCACTCATGATTGATCCCCAAGACCAGGTGAGGACTCGCTGCGAAGCATATAGAGGACGATGTTCTATTTTAATCAGTTATTCCAGCAGGCATATGAGTGTCCTTTGTTCTTTGGATATGTCTTGTCATAATCTACAGTAGAATGGTTTGCCACAAGTGTACTTTTCAAAAAGATTAGCACTCAATTTCAATATTTCCCACCTTTATCAGGAACATAGAAATAATTGTAAAATCGTGGGTGGGGTGTGATCTTCAGAGGTTTTGGGCTACATATGCCCATCCCTTGATTTTGTAGACCTCCACCAACTCTAGTGACCCTACCGCAGAAGCTTTTTTTTAAACAACTGTCCGCTTGTGCGCCACAGTGGCCACATTTTTAAAAAACAGAGTGCGTTTATTGTTCCTCAAAACATGCCAGGCTTGTCCTTCACTTACCCAAATGGTAGGATAGGGATTTTTGAGCCATCCTTTTTCTAATAAAAAAGTTTTAAAACTTTTTTTTAAAAAATGTAGGGCATATTTGAGCCCCAGAAATTGGGCTTATGTGGACCATGGTTCCTCTGGGGCCCATACTTGTTTTAAAGCTCAGACCTGCAATAGAAAGGAGGAGGAGAGGAATATGAGTTCAAGTGATTCACAACTGATGCTTCATTTTATGGCCCTCTAAAGGTGCCAGTGCCAGATCGTCAAGATCAAGGAGTAAATTTATTTGGCTGTACCACTATGCACTATTCCCTGTAGGAAATATGTTGTTACAGAAGTGCATGACTTTCTTTTTTTAAGAAGTGCATGACTAAATCAGTTTAAATTAGTTTGGCACTTTGAACATTCAAGTTCTTGCAAATCCTCAGGAGATAAGGTTGAATCTTTTCCTCCTACCCTCTGGTTCATCAGGCCTCCCTGACAGAATGACAAGTGCTTAAAAATAGAAAAGCCTATCAATGTTTTTGCTTTCCCAATGGTCCCAAAAGATATTTCTAAACCCACAAAAATAATTGTCCTAGAGCTATTGACATAATCTTTCTAAACTTCCATTAATTGTTGCTAGAAAAAATATTGCCAGCTTCAATCTGCTGGCCGTGCCCTGTGTTCATGGCTTGGGAGAATGAGGGGGTTTCCACCAACACTCTCTGCTAACCCTTGGCTTCTGCATCTTTGAAGAAACCTCCTGCAGCCTTGTATGATGACGCTCCAGCCTCTCAGGGATGGTATCAGTACTTATCTCTTTGGCAGCTGGAGAAGAAAAGCACAGTTGAGGCAGTCTACCCGTTGCCCATCTTGATTCTATTTCCAAGAGCTCCAGCATGGTTAAACATAGGTACTTTCAATTTTCACCCTGTCCTTAACTGTCACGCCCAAAAGGAAAGGTGAAACCTGTATAATTTCACTTTGTGATCATGCATCACTCCTAAAAAGATCAGGACAATTAAGTGAAAACTGTCCACTAGAATTTGAGCTTTCAAAAGGCTTTTTAATTGAAACTCTCTATTTATTACCTCATAAAGATTGAACATGCACTTTTATATTTAACGATAATTTCCTTTAATACACAGGCAAACCGATGGATAAGAAACAAAGAAACAAAAAGTGGTTTAAAAATAATCAAGCTTACTGACTCCGGTTTCCTCCGCACCCTGGAGAATGCTATTCGTTTGGGGTTGCCTGTTCTTCTAGAAGAGGTTTGGAACTTTTGTTGTGAAAATATACTAACCTTGTATGTTTTGTTCTTTTATTTATACTACTAGCTATAGGCCAAAATCATTGTAAACCACACTAGAGTACCCTGTTGAATCAATGGGGATTTGGTGACTCAACTCTTCCTTATGTTCCACTGAATTAAACTGGCCTACCCTAACAGTAATTTACTTAACATAGCGAGTCGTAATTAAAGTAGACCTGCTTGAATCAATGAGTTGACTCACAAAATCCCCATAAATTCAATGGGGCTACTCTGTTTTGAAAAACTGAGGCAAGCACGTGGGCTGCAGAAAAAGGTAAGCAGATTTATTCTCTTCACAAGTATGGTCCTATTAGGATGATTTGGCCCTCCCTCGTCTTGTATTTCTTTGAATTATTTTTAATCATTTTTATCTCTGATTATTTATCTCTTTTCCCTATAACAGCTGAAGGAAACTCTTGACCCAGCTCTGGAACCCATTCTTTTGAAGCAAACATTTGTTTCTGGTGGAAGACTGCTCATTCGCCTGGGAGATTCTGACATAGATTATGACAGAAATTTTAGGTTCTACATGACAACAAAAATGCCAAACCCACACTACTTACCAGAGGTATAGTAATATTCATACAATGCATCCCAGAGTAGCCAGATGAATTATGTATAGGGTGATGGCCCTATACCAGTGATGGCGAACCTTTTAGAGACTGAGTGCCCAAACTGCAATTCAAAACCCACTAATTTTTTTTTTGCAAAGTGCCAATACAGTAATTGAACCTGTATACAGTTAACTATGAAGGGGTGATGTTGAGTGCCCACAGAAAGAGCTTTGAGTGCCACCTTTGACACCCGTGCCATAGGTTCGCCATCACTGTCCTATACGTACATACCTGGGAGCAAGCTCTTTGAATAATGAATGAGCCAATAAATAAGCAGAAAATTCTGCTGCATGATTTTCAAAAGTATACTCTATCATTTCTGCTTTCTATACATTACATTAGGGCTTCCTTTTGGGTTTCCTTAGTTTTTGTCAGTATCAGGAAATAGCTCCAATTTCTCCTTGTTTGTTGGCCAAATGGGATATTTATGAGGTAAGCTATTGCTTTTTTTAATACATTTGTTTCATTGCACCTGTTAGTATACTACTGAATACAGTGTGAAATAGAATGACAATTCATGTTGGTTGACATTTAGTAGTATTTTAAGCATAGCCATATATGCAAAATACATTGCATATTTGTGTGATTTAGCAGTACTTGCCCGCATTGTGATGTTGTAATGTACATTTCAGCTAGTAGCCGTGACAGACAGTAATTTGAAGGAGAGAAGAGAAATATGCTACATAACCCAAGAATCCATTTGAGTGCTTAACATTAGCACAAATTTGACAGTGTATGTTTCAGAATTTCCTCTTGTTAGAAATTCAAGGGTTTTATTTTCTGTCACCAGATAAGGCACACAACTACTATATGACAGGAAACAAAACTCCTAACCTTTCAACTGGTAGAGGCTTATGCGGAGTTATTTACACTGGTGGGCATGAGTAGTAAGATGCTGGCCAGAACAATTGCACAATGCAGGGAATTTTTCCTGTATGTGGAGGGTGTGGGGGAGAGGAGAATCTGACATGGAGGCATGTCTTTTATCGCATGTTCATATAATGCAATTTTGCTGTACTTTGAGATACCCAATTTAACAAATAGATGGCATCTTAAGGTACTAAAGTAGTACCTTGTAAGATGAATGCCCCTTAATATGAAAACATCATAAGATGAATGAAATTTCCGGGAATAGGAAAACCTCATGAGACAATTTTTTCCCTATGGGATGCCTTGCAAGACAAATTCAGTACATTCCTATGGGAACCGCATTAAACCACATTTTGTAGGACAATTTTTTCATAAAACAAATTGACCCATAGAATGAATTAAATTCATCTTAAGAGGCACCACTATATTTATTAAGGTTCCACAGCTCTGATGTGAGAGAGAAATCAATTTCACCTCATAGCTGTTGTATGGTTTTTCAGAATTAATGACCAACGTCGCTATAGTTGAAATTAGTAAAAGCATTGCCAGCACTTTCTCAAGCCCAATCAAATTACATTAGCTTGGTTGGTTTGGCAATGAACTGGGGAACATAATCAGATTTTATCCTGGTTGCCCTTGGAATCTAGGTATACTTCAATGTATTTGCAAATATGTTGCAGTTTACAAAGCAAATGCACTTCAGTCCCACAAATACTGCTGATAGTTCTTTTTCCAGTATCTGTTTTTCATGTTTTCATGCCTGTTTAGTTCAGTAACTTATGGCTTAGAACATATGGCCATTTCTTTCTTTTATGGTTGGTGTGACTCACATGTACAGATTTTCTTTGTACCTGAAGAGAGTCATTTGGGAGATTTCAGAACTGAGCTGAACCTTTTGTCAGCAGTCTTAACTCGACACAACTGGGCATAAGGCAAAATGGCTCGTCCCCCTCAGTTTTTTTTTTACCTGTTGCCGTGTTTTCCTCAGCCAATTCTGCTGAGCTTTAATCTACTGGTTATCCTTGGACTTTCAACTTTTGCCTTGGCTTTCTTCAATGTCTGTGGATCACCTATACTGGCTTCATCACATATGTTTCCACTTGGCTTTTCTGACTTGAACTGTTATACTGACTCTCGTGGCTCTCCCCCTTGACTTGATTATTGCTCCATTTCATGGCTTCTAAGAACCTTTTTCAAAAAATATGTTGAATGTATGGCTAAGATCTCCCAAACTGACAGGCCCACCAAGTGCCCCATCTGCCTTCAAAAAGGCCATGTGAGAAGTGTCAACACTGTCAATATTTATCTGAACAACCCTTAAGAATAAGCACTTGGGGAAAAGTAGATCAAGTCTCAGAGCACTTGGCCTTGGTTCCTGCAACAGTTCCATCTTCCATGACATGGTTTCACCTGACGCCACGTGCCCCATCAACACTAGCTGCTCCACCACCATCCTCTGTGTCATCAGCTACTTCTGTAATCCCCAGCAGACAAATCCGATGCAGTACTAAAAACAAATGGCTAAACACCAACATTATGGTACCAAGAAATCTCAAACCTGGTGTTTTTGATGTCATGCAAATGCTCAAGTACTACCAATCTTCTCCAAAGTTCACCAATATACGAAGGAATATAAGGAGGATAGTCATTGCTCAAAATCAGTTCTTCCTCCCTCCAATGTAGACAACTTGAAATGTGTATCTATGAAATGTGTATCTATGACCCCTTGTCCTTAGCAGGTTCCTTGACTCCACCTCTTAATAATGGTCACAATGACTTTGTCTTATTTCCAAGTGTATAGCAGTGTCATTTCACACACTGTATTTAGGGTTATTATGTTTGATGGATTATTGTTATTCACAATAATTCTAAATTAATCAGTGAATTTTGAATTACTGTATACGTTAAGAAACTTTTTATATCTTTTAGAATTTTTCTCCTGTATTTCTCTTATAGGTGTGTATCAAAGTCACAATAATCAATTTCACAGTTACCAGATCTGGCCTGGAAGATCAACTGTTAAGGTGTTGTCCTTTTCTTTAATATAAACTTCCGGTATTCACTTTAAATAAAATGTCTGCAGCACATATGGGATTTTCTGCTGAATAAGATACTGGATTTCCAAGTTCCAGACTCTTCACAAGGCTTTTTTCAGAAAACCGGCCTCTCAGATTTCCATTAGAATAAATTAATATAACCACACTCTATTGTGACAGTTAAAGAGACTATAGAAGTATTTAAGTCTGTGGTGGGAAAGAAGCAGTGGGAAAACAAAACAGTCTTAAAATGCCAAGTTGGATGACTTGTGTCCCATAGGTCTACATACAGAGAAGAGCTTTCTGGAAGGCGGCAGAAGTAGAGCTTTGTAGACTCCAAAGGATAGGCTTTAATACAGTAGAGGAAACCAAAAGAAGGAAAGAAAAGGAGGGACAAAGCTTCAGAAATATTTCCCAGTCTTGTAGTGTATGGGCATTGTCTTCAAGGAAACTGTAGCATAGGGTGGCAAGATGACTTCCGAACTGGAACATATGTAAGCCTCCTCTTTCTCCCCTCCTTTAAGAGGAGGTTAAAGGCTGTCCCATTTCACAAGGCATTCAAAAGCATCCTTTCTTAAGCTGTTCTCTGTGTGTTCCGGGTGTCACCATCATTTTGGGTTGTAGCTCTTTATGTTTATTTCAGACATTTAATGTTGGCTGGTTGGCTGGTTAGTTCGCTTTTACATTGTGTTTCCATAAACCACCTGAAGTAGTGTTTTGCACTCAGTCGTCAGTATATAAATGTGTGACACAAACTTCTCTAAGATAGCTACTTCTATTCTAATTGTTTCCTTATCAGGTTACATGGAATTTCTTCTTTCCTTTAACGTATTGTTGACCCACATGTGCTAGTTTCAAAGTCTGATTTACTGTTCCAGATACTGCATCTCTAATATGGAAAAGGAAGTTTAGTTATTTGAACCATGAAAAGATTTGTATTTTATAAAGTCATATTTTGACTACTATCCCCCCCGAATCCTGAAGCCAACAAGTCAGTACTGACTATAGGATTCTGGGAGTTTTAGTCCAACATCCACCACCAACATTATTTCCCATGCCTGTGTAGCATTCCATGCCTATGTTCAGTCCTTAGTCAACTATGTAAGTGATAGGATCCCACCAGTTTTCCTTCTAAATGCTTCCTCAAGGCACTGCAAAACTCCATATCTGCTGATGTCCCCTTCTGATGACATTGTGGCTACACAAGTACAAGCATTCTTCCTTAAAGAGAGGTAATAGACCATAGGAGTATTAATTGGCAGAAGGTATTTGCAAATTTGTCTTCTACTACAGCTCCCAGAGTTTCTTAGATAGCCATGTGTCTTAGAAAGCATACATTCAGTAGTCAGGGAATTGTAGTTCAATAGCACATTTGGGCTGAAATTCTATTGCTTATCATAGTGAATCACAACTACATTGGGCTGATTTGAATCAGTGGGGTGTGCGGAGGAGTTGGCTCACCAAATTGCAGCTGATACAGTAGACCTGCTCTAGTTGTCACAGAATTTCGGTATTTGGTGTGCTGAATGAAGAATTAGGACATTAAAGATATAACAGGCCTTGTGCTTACCTTATTAACGGCACATTATTCCCTTTTGTTCTAGTGATGTTGTGCGACTAGAAAGGCCTGAACTAGAGGAACAAAGAACCCAGCTCATTGTGAGCATCAATGCTGACAAGAATCAACTGAAAGCCATTGAAGACAAAATTCTAAAAATGCTTTTTACATCAGAAGGGAACATTCTAGACAAGGAGGAACTCATCAATACACTTCAGGAATCAAAGGTAGGAGACATCTTACAAATACAGGGCTGTATTTAGATTTTTGTCCAGATTTGGTCATGACTAGGGTAGACACCTTGACATCATTGGAGCAGTAGAGGTAGCTAACATGAGAAATACCCCCCTTTGTGATTGTGAGGGGCACATAATTTCATCAATTTGTGTAGAAGTTGTGCACACCCCAAAAAACCAAAGGAAGCCTTCCATCAGTGGCAGTTTTGCTGATGATGGTGACTTCATTCCTGCTGTTTACATGGAGCTACACAACAGGATTTTTGCCAGTATTGTGAGTGAGTCTCCTCTAAGCATGACTAGATCAGGATCCAGCCTATTTGTTCTAATGAAATACTAACTTCAGATCTGGGGCTGTGCAAAATATTGAGAAAGGACATGTTTTAAATGTGAATCTAGAATTTTGTATTCACAGCAAAGTGCTTATATTGGATGTGATGTACTCACCTCACTGTTACTATAGGATCATAAATCACTGTATTATGTCTGGCTCTGCAGGGATATCATTACAGTTACAGCATATAGATGCAGATGCAGCAGAATAATTATTTTTGCTCACCCTTCCAATCATATAGAATTTCAGTCTTCATATATCAAGGCACCAACTATCCCATTTGAAACATCAAAAGAGAACATATTCCTTTCTAAAATCATACAGAGATAATCAATTTTACCATCAATATGTTGTATTAACTTGCTAAAATTCTCACATTTCTACCTATATGTTTATGCTCAGTCTTTTCCCCCTTGTCTTTTAATGTGCCTTCTGTCAGTTGTGCTGATGAAGTGCTGGAAGAAAGAGATATAAAATGCAATTACTTCATTCATTACCACATAGAGGAAAAATTTGGTTTACTAATTTTTCACATTTGAATCTCAAATGGATTTCCTTAAGGATTATGAAAATTGCAGTGGCATAGCTTCAGTAGAACATAAACATCCAGAAGAATGAATTGCCCTTCCACATTACTGTACAATGTGATTGAGATGTAGTAGCCTGCCAAAGGAGCAATAAAAGCAACATATAATCTCTTTATAAAATATTGATTCCTGAGCTTGGCTAATAGTCTTTCATGCACTTCAGTAATAAATTGTCAGGTAAATTCTATCACAGACTGGTTCCCAGTATTGGGTATGTTGGTTTTTTTAATATAGTAAATAATAGGTAACCTCTAACTTTGCAGGGTGTACACACAGCAGCTTGAAGCCTCTAGATACAAAAACTTCTTTGTACAGAGTAAAAATTAGTGTTCTCCCTTTTGTGTGTTTTGTGCCACTAAAATGATAGTCAAATAAACACATGTGTTTTGGGTTAAAGCACTATATAACTTTTAATTTTTAGAAACATAGCTATATTTGTCATGTTCTTGACTTTATGGCAGACACAATTTCTCTGATAAATAACTATCTTATTGAAATTATATTACATTTATAAGCCCTATCTGGCCTTATTAAATCTTGTCAGTTACATTTTTATTCCTGTCAGCCCTATCAGCATATTATAGTCCCTGTCACATACTGACCTCTGTCTGTCATGCTTGTACATGTTTCTATCTATGTCTGACTCTATTACCTGTTTGTGTCTGTCCTATCTTAGTCTAACACATGGTTGTGTGTCTATGAGATAGTTATCCCTTTCTGACTAGATGTTTAGCCCCATCTGAGTTTCATATTGTGTCTTATATAGTGCCCTTAAATAGCCATGTCTTATATAGATGCCTGGCTGACTTCAGACATGTTCTGATAGATCAGAATCCTGTGCTGTGCAAATACAACATTCTGGTCTTTCATAACAAACACATTTAAACATACATATACAGTAATGCATACTGTGTTCTAGAATTATATATATCAAGAGTAGAGATGGGCACAAACTGCCGAACCGGTGCTGGTTTGTTTTTTGACCGAGCAGATGTTTGGTGCTTCTGAGCCTCACCTCCTTCCTTCAGTAGGTACTCCTTCAGAGGCAGCACCTGGAGGGGGCAGGGGAGGGAAGCACTGAAAAACAGAGATGGGCTCAAAACGAAACGTGAAATGCTGTGTGGTCAAAAAACAAATCAGTACCAGTTCGGCAGTTTGTGCCCATATCTAATCAAGAGGGTAACACAGGTGTTCTTGAACTACACCTCCCAGAAACCTCAGCCAACACAGCTGATGGTGAAGTTTTCTTACAGCTGTAGTTCAAGAACATCTGGGTTTAGGAACCACTGACTTAGAGGTTTGGCACTAAAATTATAAGTGAAAATTTAATTTAAATTATCAAACTACCTGCAGACCAATAAACCAGAGATTTTTTTTGGCAGATTGTAAAAATTTTCAATTAATTAATTAACTTGTAATATTTTAGTATAAAGAAGGCCTTAGTTAAATTAATCATGAAGAGGTCAGCATTATTTAATTAATTTCTTTGATAGAAGCAATGCTAAGGAAGCCTTTTCCCATTTCTGTGATATCATCAATGACACCATTAACCGTGTCATCAATTAAAAATCACAGCATGATTTTATTGGCTCCCTTAAGCTGCTTTCCATTTTAACCATTTTCATAAAATACTAATTGCAAGTGCCAGCTGTGTGGTGCAGAAAAATAAAAACCAGATATATGTTTTTGTTTATTCATTCGCCGTCTGAATGCTGCCTGGGGAATTTGTTTTATATGTGGAAGTATTCTGTTGCATATGTGATGATTGAAAACTTATGTTTTAGGTTACATCTGGTGCCATTAAAGTAAGGCTTGTAGAAGCAGAAACCACTGAAGAAAAAATAAATGTGGCCCGTGAAAAATACCGTCCTGTGGCCACGCGAGGATCAGTTATGTATTTTGTGGTCGCAAGCCTGTCTGAGATTGATCCAATGTATCAGTTTTCCTTAAAGTATTTCAAACAGGTTTGTTTTGCTTTGCTCCTTCTTCCTTCTAGCTCCCTATGTAATTTCAAACAGAAAACAATCATGCATCCGTAAGAACACAAGGTGTGCACAGCTAGGAATATAAAATCAATATCTAGCATACAAGGAGCTACTTGAGATGTCCAATTGTTATTTCGGCCCCTGAAGCAATAAGGCATGTGTGCAGATATGCAAACAGCATATCATACCAATTTTAACTTTTTTCAGTTTCAGAAGATGATTTCCTCTGTAGCACGAGTGCTTGCTCTTTGAGAATACAAAACATAGATAGCTTTGCATTTCCTTGCATTTTGACCATTGGGCTGTGCATGTGAACTTCTGAAGGATTGCTGCCTTATGATATCATATTTGCATAACAGGATTTATTTGGCCAAATAATATTTAACCTTTTAATTTTGAAAGGCAACACGTGTCTCTAGTTTATTTAAGTGTTATAGGAACATTTAATCCAGCCGGAGCATTCTTTTTATTACTTGGAGTAGCGATCCATTTTATTTCCTTCTTTAGAGTGAAGATATTTATTGTAAATCCTTTTAGAAGAGTTCAAAGTGTAGACGTTGAATTTGGAAACTCACCAGTGGAAACATACCAAAGACAATGTAGATGCTTCATATGTCATGTTTTCCTCCCTCTCTGAACGAGCAAGGCAGAAAGAATACAGCTAGGTTTGCCCCCAAAATATGGTGGTGGACAGAGAAAGTCGCCTATAGTTTCCATTACAGCTAACACCATGGTCAGTTTAGTGACATGCTATCCAGATAGTTTGGAGAAAGAAAAGCATAATTATTGTTGTGACAGCTGCTTCCTGCCCCCAACAACAACCTGTTCTTATTTTCTGAGCGCCATACGTTGAAGGTTATCAAAAGTTTCTCTATATACTGTACGGATAAACATTCAGTTTATTAGCAGTCACTGAAATGGTTTGTATTCTTTCGTTTCATCTGATGGTTTCGCACATGGGCAGGTGAACGCTTAGCTCTTTAGTCTTTGCATTATCTAAGACACCCCCTAGTCAAGACATTCCATTCCTACTCAGTGCACTCACTAGCTACTACAACATAAGTGTGTTCTTGCTAACAACACACATTTCATTAATACACTGCATCTCCATGTTGAGATAAGAGGTTACTCCAAAGCATGAAAGACTGGGAATGTAGCTGAGTTGTACTATTATTATTTTTCTCTCCACGTTGCCCCTAGCTATATTCTGCTGGAGATCAGGCTGCTGTCTACAGATTTGGTTCAAAAGAACATATTTTAGCAAATACTTAAGAGCACCAGTAACTTTATGATTATGCAGGTGACTTCATGATTGATTAGAGTACCCATTTTAGGTATGCAAAGAAGCAACCATGACCAAAGATTCTCCAGAAATGAAGTTCTACTGACAAAATGCAACTAAGCAGGTTTCCAGATGATAGGAAAGAAAAAAGAAAGGAAGAATGTGGAGCGTGACTTCGGATTCTGATAGTACGGAGCAGGGCCCCCAAAAAGGGTTTTAGGGATGGCAGGAAAAAAGTTTCTCATGAGATGGACAGGTCCCTAGTCTTTGGTATCCATCCTCAAATATGCGGAGAGCAACTGTACAACCAGCAGGAGGGCAGAACTAGCACAATCATTCCTGATGTATTTCATGTATTTCTAACGGGAGGGGAAATTCGAATGGCCATGTAGTGCTTTGGTGTCTACCCAGGCACAATATTTTGCCCTGGAGAAACTTTTAATAAAACAGGATGAATTCAGTTCTGGGTGACACATAATCAAGTACCTTGCACACATGTGTGCAGCCTAGTAAGGCATAAGTATCAGTTGTGCCCTAAGTATCTTTTTGCCCTTCTTGCAGCTGTTTAACACAACGATTGAAACGTCTGAAAAAAATGAAGTTCTGGAGCTACGACTGGCAATACTTCTTAGTCAGACCCTCTATGCGACTTATACAAATGTTTCCCGGGGCCTTTTTGAACAACATAAACTTATCTACAGCTTCATGTTGTGTATTGAGATCATGCGACAGAAAGAAGAACTTACAGACATTGAGTGGAATTTTTTCCTCCGTGGAGCGGCGGGTTTAGATAAGGTATTGGATGACCATTTTTACATTTTGTGGGATTTCAGGTCTCTGTCGTTTTGGTGATTGCATGGAAAGGATTATTTCACACGACTCGGTACTAGGGCCAATCAAGCATAAGAACTATTCACTAACAAAATGTCATAAAGAGTGGTGCATCAACTCAGGATGTGGTCTCTGTGCTCTTTAAAGGCCATTCACTAAAGCAATGTGAATAGTCCGTACAGACAGATATCATTTTTCAGCTAATGTTTGGTTTCAAAAGATCTTACAATTGAAGTACAAGAAGGTATTTATTTGTTACTGATCAGTGGAAGTCTTCGTTGTAATTTTCTATTATCTCTGTCCATTTATGTCCTGGAAAGGGAGAGTGCAACAGAACCTTACAGAGCCCAGCATATTGATAAGTTTGAGCAGAAAAACTGCAAGTCCTGAAGCAGCATTTTGTAACCTGTCTCAGAACTGAGTGATAAGTCTATTGTTAGCATCAAATGTTTGGAAAGCATCTAAGAAATGTACAGTAACACCTCCGCGTGCCTATCACGGGGGTTAGGGACCCAAGCTGACCCATAATAATTAAAAATCTGCTATATGCGGATGCAGGGTTGGATCGGGACTGGGGAGGAGCTATCTGGGGCCTCTTGTACTTACCCAAGACCTGGCAATGCCCCGAATGGGCCTCCAATGGCCTTCCCGGGCCCATCAGAGGCCCCCAAAGTGCTTCCAGGTCAACCGGAAGTAACCTCCAGATTGCTGGAAACCACTTGGGGGGCTTTGATGGGCCCAGGAACACTGTTGAAGGGCCGATCAGGGCAGTGCCAGGCCTGGGGTAAGTACAAGAGGCCTTAAGCAGGCCTTTCCAGCTTACCCAGGGGAGATGGGACTTTTTTTCATATACTGTGGTCCCACAATATATCGGGACCGTGAAAAGGCTGGGGGTTACTGTATATTCTTCTGGTTTTGAAAGTACACTTTACCCAATGTATTTTGGAACTGTGGCCAAAATCCAATTGGCATCATTTCCTGATCACATGGCATCTATAAGAAGTCATCTTTCTTCCCTTTCTGTGCAGCCAAAAACTTGAATCTAAAGAGGCTCCTAGCCCTCTGAATTAGATATTGAGGGTACACAGTGGCTGGATTGTGATGACGGAATCACAGCACTTTCTGGATCTGTTTTGTGGCACCTGTACCAGATTGAATCCTGTCTGATCACGGGATTGGAGGCAGGCAGATTTCAAGTTTAATAATCTACTTTATTTTATCTACCACAAACCAGACCCCAGTGCAAAAGGCATTCACATAAATTAAATAACTCAGAACTGGCAAATTTGTCATGGGTATCTGAAGGTCATAAAGACCATAGTCTTCCAAATCCATTCCTGGTTGTCCCACTTTGTTTTTCTTTATAATAGAGTTGGCCTACTAAACCTGATGTTCCATGGCTTGAAGAAAATGCCTGGTTTATGTGTTGTGACTTGGAAGAAACACTCCCATGTTTTGAGGGGATTCAAGATGACATACTGGAGAAGCACATTTTCATTAAATTAGGTGATGTGATGAATCTGAAAAGAGATTTGAAAGTGTTTTTTTCCTACCAAATGTTATACATTAGATGATTCTAGGCTTTTTAATGTTACCTCTTTTGGAGTCTCATAATTATTTAATTTGTGTGTGTGTGTGTGTGTGTGTGTGTGTGTGTGTGTGTGTGTGTGGTGTTCTGTTTTTAATTTAACCTGTTTAATTTACTCTGCTTTGTGATTTTTCCATGGCTGACATAAGGTAGTTGTTACACAGGGCATTTCTCCATGCTGGATAGTATCTTATGCATGTAACATTTAGATAGGATGTATTAAAGTGTTCTACAGTATTTGGCTTGCAATCTAGTACATATTTCATAAAACAGTTTCAATAGATGGGAAATTAGAACCAGGAATTCTGAATTCTTATGTGCAGAAAATATCTCCTGCCAAATAATACTACTATGTAACCCTATCTTACAAAAATCATTAATCTCGAAGTTGAGTCATGACAACTGGACTTCTTTTCTTGAGAGATTCAAATGTTTCACTGCTCTTTAAATCTCTCAAGAAAAGAAGTCGAATTGCCATGACTCAACTTCCAGATAAACTCACCTGGATGACTGAGTGGTGGATCCACATAACCCATCCGTGCTCCCATCAGTCATCCACACAGCTCCTATTGTTTCTGGATGAGTGGTGGACTAGGAGAATTGAGGATTGCCTACAGGGTGGGGAGCATGTGTGGTGAATGCAGTATGCCATAACAGCGTTTTTCAAGCTCTAGAAGATTCTGAGTAGAGATGGGCACGAAACGAGCAATTTTTCATTTTGTTTTCATTTTTTCGTTTCGTTACGTAACGAAATGAAAAACGAATTTTGTCTCCCAAATGAAATGAAACAAACCGAAACAACAGAAATTTTGTCGTGCGTTTCGTTTTCATTGTGGCAAATACATTGAACTGTAATGAATGCTAACGAAACAGCAATTTTTCATTTTTGTTATTTTGTTTTGTTACGTAACGAAACGAAAATCGAAATTTTTGCAAAAAAATCACGAAAAACGAAAACAAACTGAAACGGACCCCCTAAACGACAAACGACAAACAAAACACCATTTTTTTGAGTCGTGCCCATCTCTAATTCTGAGGATATGCAGGTGCAGAGTAAACCCACACATCTGAACTCCCAGATGACTAGACAAAGAACAATATTGACAGGGAAGCAGCCTGTCCAAATTTTTATGTGGCAGATTGAAGATGTAATGTCCCATGGCATTCCCTGCATTATTCAAAAATACAATGAATTACAGATTGGCCACAATCTAATTACTTGTGTATGCTGGCCTAAATGGAACAAGCTCCTTTGCCAGCAGCAGATTGCCCCCTGGTTAAGGAGTCACCCTTTTATTTTTTATTAGACTCCAATATTATGACTTGGTACACAACAATAATACAAATGGTGAATCCTTAACTAGCAGCATTTGCACTTAGGCTGATATATGTAAGCAATAGGATTCTGCTCTTTATTTGTATTTTTTCATCTAAAATGATAAAATATTGCACAAGCTTCACAATTTTTAGAATGAACATTGTTTTTAGTTTCATAGTCTTCTTTAAGTATATTCTGTTTTAGTCCACCAGTGTTCACAGCAGTAGGCTAGCTATCCTGGTTCAGAAATGGCAAATGGCAAGGAATTAAGCCCTGTATTTTCTGAAATGTCACATGTCTGAATATTCTGCAATTTACTGAATAATGATTAAAGTGTAAACAAAAGCAGCTTGGCATTATAATATATATTTTTAATTAGGGCAACTTGAAATTCCCGTTAACCCAGAAGAGTGGGATGGCTATAAGGCTGAGACTGAAGAAACTAAAAACAGAAATGAAAGTGCAAACATTCCTTGGGACACTAAGCTGACCATGTTTCAGAAGCTGATTGTGGTGAAGTGCTTTATGGAAGAAAAGGTAAGTGTTCTATTGAATTCTTCATTTACTATTGCAGACTGTTAACATATAACATCTTTCCTCATCTTTGGGAAATTGCCTTTTTGAAAATTTAAGGTCTCTGTGCTAGATTTTATCAGTGGTGGGCAGCCTATGATTAAGGGCGCTTTTACATGACCCCTAAGATCCGCTGGCAACTTAAATTCGGACCAGAGATCTTGGGGGTTTGTTGCTCTTCCTGTGTTCCCACTCCTCCGCACTCCATGGCACCTGTCTGCATGAGGGGAGGGTGAAAAAAAGGAGGAAAAAATGCAGGCTCACCTCCGCTCTGCGGTCGGGAGCTGCCCCAGGAAGCATTCCAGTCTCTTCCAGTCTCTTAAAGGGGTGGGGGCAAAAACAAAAACAAACAAACACAAGGCGAGGAGAGCCCGGCACTCACTGCTTTACATCCGCATCAGAAATTTTTCACCTTCGGAGACCAGGTACTTGGAAAATGTGCTGGGACGCGCTTAGGTGGGTGTTTTCGTACTTAATTTTTTAAAAAATCCGGAGCTTGTGGGAAAACAATTTTAATCTCTGGATCTGGGATCTGGGATCTTTGCCTCGGATTTTAGGGGTCATGTAAAAGTGCCCTAAGTTAAAAGTAATTGTGTTGTGGTCACTGTTCCATTAAGCCCATTAGGTCCATTAAGACTTTTGATATCTTATGAGCAAGTACAGAACAGGCAACACTTTCTCACTTCTAGGTGCCCGACTTTGATTGCAATTATACCTTGGGGAACAGGCAAACTAAATTGTGTCTTCCATCAGTCACTATTCCTCCACCAGTTATAACTACCATCCTGAATTCATCTTCAACATTTAAGTCAAATAAGCAGGAGGTATTATTTTACAGCTTTTGGAAGTTTGAACAGAAATAGAAGCTGTTAAGGATGTTCTATGACTTGCTGCAGCCATCAGTTGTAACAGACTAGAGCTGAGAAACTGGAAAAAGATTAAAATTTGGAAGAACAGTGATAAGAAACATTTCTTAAGACTTAAGTGTTTAAGAACATGTTACTGGAAACTAAGGCTAAGATCACCCATACTGCAATATTTGCAGTTGCTAGACAATGAAAAAAATTAACCTGGAAAAACTGGCTTGTTCAAAATTTGGTGCTGGAGGGGAGCTTTACAGATGCCACAGACTGCCAGAAACACAAATAAGTACAGTGGACCCTTGTATAACAAACAGCTTCAAACCTAAAATTTGTACAACATAGAAAATTCCGGAGATAGGGAAATTAAGTCTAATTGCCTTTTGAAAATATCAACATAAAACAAGATTTCTGCTTTCAAAAATTCAGTGATTTGTATAAAGAAAATTTCCTCCATAATTTCATTTGACATTAATTCCTTAATACAAGGTACCAGGAAATTTGGTGTAACTCAAACCTGAATCCCAACTAGGGTTCTGTTGGACTTCCAACATAATGTAAGACAAGATTCAGTGGGAAAATTCAGTGATGCTAAGAAATCCTCCCTTCTAAAGTGACATGCATGGTAATTAAGGCTAGGAAATCTGGTGTATATTTAAATTTAATAAATAAATACTTCCAAAAACACAGAATTGAATTTTGTTCAAATTTAACATGAAAAGTGTATTCCACACTCTTATTTTATTCATATAACAGAGTTCGGGACAATTGCTGTATTTTGTAAACCAGAGTCTGTTTTTTAATTGCATTGTACAGTAAATGAAATAATTGCTCATCCTAGAAGAATATTCTTTTGCACTTGTAAGTTGTCTGGGTTATCCTTTGTAGATTGTTGCTGCACTCACTGAGTTTGTGATAGAGAACCTTGGAAAACAATTCATTGAGAACCCTCCAGTAGATCTTGCAACTCTTTATCAAGATATGTCTTCTTCCACACCATTAGTGTTCATCTTAAGTACAGGCTCTGACCCCATGGGAGCTTTTCAAAGATTTGCAAGAGAGAGTGGCTATTCAGAACGGTATGAATTATATATTTTCATTATAAATACACTGTACTTTAGGTTTATAAAGGTTTTCCAGTGCTGCCATGAGTAAGAGGATATTTATAGGTGAGGTGTACCTGTTATTCCATACCAACATCACTCTTGTTACACATTAAGGGGAACAGATTCAGTAACTTCTATCAAATACAGTGGTACCTCTTAAGACAAATGTCTCGTAAGACAAACAACTCATAGGAAGAAAAAAAATTCTGGGAATATTCCCTTAAATTCCCTATGGGATGCTTCACAAACCGAAAAACTGTTTTGCCTATACCGGGGGGTGGTGGTGGTCAGTTTTTTCCTTTATTCTAGCCTCCAGAATGGATTAATCCATTCCCAATGCATTCCTATGGGAAACTGAATTTTGTAAGACAAATTTTTCATAAAACGACCTAGGACCACAAATTTGGTGGTCATCCAGCCCAAACATACCAGGCCCTTGACATTCCTTCTGCTTTGGTTCTCTACCTGGGACTAGCAACAGATTAGTTACCCAGTTTATAGTTGAATGGACCTGGGTTTCTTTACTCCATAAGTTGTGCAAAACTGATATAGCATCTGTAGATCAAGGATGATCCCTCTTTTGAAAGTGCTGCCTTCAGGATAAATTTGTTTTTCTTTTGTTAGCAGATGTTTTATCTTTCATGCTTTGTTTGGTTGATGGGTAAGTTTTATGCCTGGAGGCTAAAATAGTGAATTTGCTTTGGAGTGTTGCCAAATCTCATGATTTGGAAAGACTGAGGAATTTCAGAAATAGGCTTGATTTTGCCTTACTCCTACTTTTTTGGCACTATAATTTCCAGGTTGCACAGGGCAAACTCACGAGATCTGTTATAGAATCATGCTCTTTGAAATGAAAATGTCAGCAATATTTGAATAGAATTTCACTTGACAATGAAAAGCTGCATCTCTTGCCTGAGGGATTTTCCACTGGAAATTTTCAAAGGTCTGCAGCTCTTCCTATCAGTGGGGCTAACAGACTACATTCAAAATGTCTTATTGCTTATTTATAAAATTACAGGAAATGTAAGCTTTGGCAGTATGCTTGGTGGGTAGTTCAAAATGTTGATTTTCAGAAGAAAAATAGTTCACACACATACTTTCCAGTAGTTCTGTTGTTGCTGAACATGTTTGAATGTTGAGCTCCTTTTATTTTGAGGTCTAAATAGTAAATTTGATCCTTTAAAAAAGTCCAGTTTATGAATGGGGAATATTGCTGCTGAATCCAGGATCCACAGTGCCATAAATACTCCAACATTGCCTTGCAGTGTACAGTAGGACCCCAGTATCCACTGGGGATTTTCTATGCTTTCCCATGGATAACAAACACCATGGATAAGAGAGAATGCCAAAAAAAAAAAAAACCCCAAAGCTGCTGTTTTGCGACAGTAGCTTGCTTCACGACTCCTGTTTGTGGCAATAGCTTGCTTTATGGATGCTCTTTTGCGACAGTTGTTTGCTTTATGGTTGCTGTTTGTGACAGTAGATTGCTTTGCGGCTGCTGAATTATTTATTCAGTTTTTCCTCTGCCAACCATGGATAACTGAATCAATGGTTAGTGAATCAGTGGATATGGAGGTCCTACTCTATTACCTGCATTGTCAGCCTGAATCTGGACAAAAATAATTTCAACAATCAGGAAGGTCTAAAGGCTCCCTCCTTTTGCTCACTATCATTCTTCAACAGACCCCCTGCAAAAGAAAATATCAAAACTGTGACTCCTTTTTTCATCAATTAATCACTTCTCATCCAAACATAAAACAGTTGTTATAGCTGCTTTTGCACAGGTTCTCTTGCTATTCACTACTTGGGATTCAAGGCACTCTAACTGCCTAGAAGACATGTGGCTTTCAGTCACATTTGATGCACTCAAGTATCTGCCTTTTTAGCTGGAAAGTATTGGATTGCTATTCCTTTGAGCAGTAACATTAATATGGGGAGTTGCCACCCTATGCAGCCCAGTGCATGGCACCCCTAGGCATCAGAGCTTGGCAAGAAGTCTGAGATCATTTCCTTTCCTGTAACTCTGCTATTATGTGTCATCAGGTCACTCAGTTTGCAGCAACCTGGTAGAGTATTCAAGAAACGTGAAAAATTCAAGGACTGAATTATCACTGATACTTCCCAATGAATCTATAGCACCAAGCAGGGACTCAAACTCAGTTCCCTTGTACCCTTGTCTAACATCTTCTCCAGGCATTACACTATCTTTTTTCATGTAGTATTGAGGACAAATGTTCTTTAATACAGAACAACAGGGTACAAAGCATCTAGATTCAGAGTGAGCCAAGTTTACATACTTACTGCAAAGCCTCAGATATGTACATTGTGCTTTTCTATGCAAAAGAATATTTGCTAGGGCTTAGATCTGTGAGAGTGAAGTGACGGAATCTATATCCACGTAGGCATCCAAGTTGCATCCCTGTACCTTACCGTTTGTTGTTCCATGACAACACTTACGGAGCAGCAAATGGCAGCAGCTGCTCGCCTGATTTCCTCTTTAATACAGACATTGCGTTATATTTGGCACATTGATGGTATTTTCAATACAGCAACTAGGAAAGTCAAGTTCTGTTACTGCAAGTGGCCATCTAAGAAAAGGAGGGCTCTTAATGGGGATGGGAAGAAGAAAGAAATACTTCCTTTCTCAGAACCTACCAAGTCCAGAAGCTGATATCTGAAGGCAAACCACCCTAGTTCATACATAACTGCAATCAGATCAAGGGCTGGTTCATAGGTATACAGTATATGACTGATCACCTGGATGAAGGAGCTACTGTCAATCAATCACTACAAGCAAATGTGTTATTGCAGTATCTGATGATCGCTCTGACATCCTATACCTATCAAGGAAAGGTGTGTACAGAGTGGGGTTTGGTACCTGCTGCTTAGCAACTGTTGCAGTTCTTCTCAGTTTTGAATCAGAAGTATTCTCAATATGCCAAGCATTAGGTTAGGATTCATAAATTTCTGTATTAGGGAGGAGATTAAGAAATAGTTGACATCGTTTGCTGCTGCATGAGCAATGGGTTTCTGAAAACAAATCAAACCTTTAAAATTCCTTATCTAATTCTATCCATATCTGGTACATACTGTCTACAATCACATTGCCAAATATGGTCCTGATTCAGGAATCTGTTCAACAGTTATAGGTTCTTCTTTGGACTGCCCCCTTTTATCAGAAATGGTTTTTAACATGTTGTTTTGACTGATTACTCAACATCAGAAATGCACTTCTGTGTACCTCTAATATCACTCTAGACATCAAGAATCCACAGGGCCCAAATTCTTCTTTTTGATTCTTTCCCACGAGAAGTTGCACATCATCATGGCATCATTGTCGGTGGTATATGGGGACACTGCGGGCAGGGCTTGCTGGTGTACCCACATCCTTCTCTGTAGCGATATGAACTGCACAACACATGGATTGGGTTCAAGCATGATCAGCGTCCCCTGCCAAGTAGGGCTGAGGCTTTTATTAGGTGTGGCAGACAACATCATAGGGGGTGGAGACAGGACTCTTTGCCAGGGGTCATGTACAGTAGCTGATGAATCCCTGGGGTAGGGAAGCCTTATCAAAGTGGGGAATCATTGACAGGGGAGAGGAAGGGGCTTTGGGCTGGTGACATAGGCCTCCAGACCAGATGTTGCCTGATGAGGTCTGACATCTTGGGTGGCCAGCTGTTTCCCCTGGCCTCCTGTGCCTGTGGCTGCTGGCCTTGCCTATGCCTGGGGTTATCCAGAGCTCACTGGGAGTCACTTCTGGCCTGGCAGAGCCCCTACGTGGGCTCCCTACACTTCTCCACCTCCCCTATTTAATATTATGCACATTTAGACGAATGCTTAAAGAGCCCTATTTACCAGTCACATTCTCCTACAGTTATTACTAACATGTTACTGCTTTCCTGTTGTACAAAAAAACAGAGTACCAAGAATTAAAGAAAAAAGTAAAATGATCAATTAATGTATATAAAACACATCCAATATGAATGTTTACAAAATATTCTCTAATTTTCAGAGTGCAGTCAATTTCATTAGGGCAAGGGCAAGGACCTATTGCCGAAAAAATGATCAAGGATGCAATGAAAACAGGAAATTGGGTGTTTCTACAGAACTGTCATCTAGCTGTTTCATGGATGTTATCTATGGAAGAGCTTATAAAAACTTTTACAGAGCCAAGTACGTATATATCTGTTCTGTCTCTAATATGCTGTAGTTCAAAAACTTTTAGAGCTACTTCACACTTTAAGGGGGGGGGCTTTGAAGGTTCCCCCTCAAACCAAAGCTTTTGCATTCTGAATATTTTATTTTATAGAATAATAAAACAATTGGCATCTTAATGGGGGTTTTGCATTTTGAAAGCTGCTTTGCATGTATTACTCCAAATATCCTTACAGCATCACTTTAAAGTGATTCGTCATTATTGCAGGTGAGTAGTCAAGGCAAAAAATGCTTGCCCAGGTTCACTAGTGACAGGAGGAAAATATTTGTGAAAGAGTTTATAAACACAATGGGGAAGCCATCTACAAGTATGTTTGTTCTTTCGCATATCATACAGGAAGCAGGATCTGTTATTTATAAATAAAAAGAATGGGGGTAGAGCAGGGGTGTCCAAACTTTTTGCAAGGAGGGCCAGATTTGGTGAGGTGAAAATGTGTGGGGACTAACCATTTGGCCGCATTTGGCCCCCAGGCCGGACTTTGGACAAATCTTTACAACATGCAAGGAGGCAGGGAGGACGGGAGCTGGGGGTGGGTAGGCTGGGCAGGTGGCTGGGGGGGATGAACAGAGGCAGGGAGGGCAGGCAAACCATAAAACTGCAAACTGACATCTCCATCTGGTATGCGGAGGGGCCAGCTGGTGGGGATGCATGACAGGCTGAGCCGGTGGGGAGAAGAGGCTACAGGCCGCTCAAAAATTGAAAACGGGTCGTGTTTGGCCCCTGGGCCTGACTTTGGACATGCCTGGGGTAGAGCAAAGGAATAAAACTCAACCCCAGCCTTGCTTCACTGTTGCATTATTTTTTTCCATTCAAATATTCTATGGCAGAAATCCTGTTGCTTAACATAAATTGAACTAGTGTTGGACCTATTAAATCAGTGAGGATTTGGTGAACTTCATAAGTTAGGTTGATTCAAATGGGCCTAAATTTAGTTGCAACTTATTATGCTACAGTGTCACAGCTAAAGTAGACCCATTTAAACCAATGGGACTTACAGAGGACCTGATTCACCACATTCCCACTGATTCAATGGGCCTACTCTAATGTCACTTATCTAAACAAAGCAACAGTTATTCCAGCCCCTTCCCAAGGGGCAAATGTATATCATATCTGGTTCGGACTCTTTTTCTGAACAGTATCTTGGTCCTTTCATTGGAATAAAGTTATCTCTTCAGTGGGACTACTGTATAAACCATTTGTGTCTTTCACCCTAGTCCTTTGTTGCTATGTCTTACTGCTGTGCCACTTTTCAGATACATACAGTGTATGCTGTTTTCTAATAATTATCCCACCACTCTTTCAGTTTTTACTTCACATTTAGGCATTTAGCAGAACTGATTTAAACCATTTGATGTTGGTGGGACTGTCGATTGATCAGTAGTGAGCAGAATAGTTTAAACATTAAAGTTACTTTGGGAAACAGCATATGGATTCATTCCATTATAAAATACAACGTACTTTGCACAGTTGTGTGACTCTAAAATTCTTTGCTTTTCAGATGTCTCTATCCATGAAAGCTTTCGCCTCTATTTGAGTTCCATGCCATGTAATACTTTCCCTGTTACTGTCCTTCAGAATTCTGTCAAGGTAGTAATTTTTGTAAATATAAGCAGAATGTAAAATATGTGGTCATAATCAATTATAGTCAGTGTCTTGAACATTGTGGGGTTGAGCTCCATTCTGTTCAGAGAGGCATCCGTTGCTTCATCTCAGGTAATAAAATAACACAAAAAATGCTAGAAAAAGTCCTACAATCTCCATGTCACTAGGCAGACCAGCTTCAGTCCAGCTGTTTTGCCTGATTATCAGTTTCTTTGTAAAGTAGCAGGAGGAAAAGTGAAATGCATTAACAATCGACTAGCTCTGTGGGTCCTCCAGTCTGAAGTATGACAGAAGATGAGACAATAGATTGAAGGAGAGAAGGCAAGAAAAAGAAAACACCAAGGAAAACAGGAAAAGTATTTAAACAAATACACTTGAGTATATTTGTTTTGTTTCACTCAATGATAAGAACTAAAAAGACTGGAATAAGAGAAGTGACACAAGAGGTTTTGAAAGTTCCATGTCTAGGGCGGGGAGAGATAATAAAGTGAGGCTTATTTGGAACTGCCTGGATCACCTTTGAAAGGTTCTTATCTTCAGTGTGATACTGGCCCATGAGGAAAGTCTGGGGAAATTGAAGGGAGGTACACCCCCTTTCCTCATCTTCTCCACAGCTGGGGCTTGGCTGGGGTCACAGTGCCTTATGGGGGAAGGAGATCATGGAGTTAGTATAGTCATGACCATCATTCATGACTGCTATCATGATAGTGGCATATTGAAAGAGCAATGTGTCAGCCTAGCTTAGTATTAGAATTATGTTGTGTCATTTGAGGGATTTTTTTTTCTTTAAAGGCAAAAATTGATAAGATCTCCGTTTCCTCCATTTTAATGTCACAACCACCTATTACCTAAGACGGTCATCATCTCTGCTAATACCATTCACAGGTCCATTTGGGAGCAAACAAGCTATCTGCACAGGCTACACAATGGGATAAATTGGGAGCATGCTGTATCATGATGGAATAAAAAAAAACCTAGCACCATGCCAGAACGGAGCTGGATGGCTCAATCTAAGTAGAAATGTGTGTGGATGAAACCAGTTTCAACAGTAATCCAAGTCCTGATTTACGTACTCAACTGGATAGACCCTCTATTAGGATTTAATGGCTGTCAAGGAAAAGCCACCTCTTTTTCACTTTATTTTTTTCATTGTCCAGCTCTTATTTGTTCTTAAAATTATTTCCCCAGCTTTAATATTTAGTATATTGCTAGTGATAGAAAAACTAACCCCAGCAACATTCCCCAGATAATACAGGTTACAGATACTGCAGCTCAGATTAAATGTCTTCCTTTATTTGATTTTGAACTATCTTCAAATTAAAATTTTCATTGACATAAGGTGATTTAAGGACTTTCTATCCACTATTTTCTTCATTTCCTTTAACCCTTTTAAATGTAGAAACCTCCCTGAGATGCTAACTCTTCCAGCTGTCAAAACAGGGATGGAATTGTCCCTCAAAATAGTGATACATTATCATATAATATGACTATTATAGGTAGATGAGGTTGAGGCAGGCATTACCAGAGTTGGCCCAGTCCATCCCATTGTAGACTCAATGCCAAAGTAATCTAGGAGTCCTCAGGCCTAACCTCAATGGGTCTGCTAGGCACTGGAACTCATGGAAAGCTGTTCTGAGATGAGACCAGTATACCCATGAGAGAACTTCTGGACAGCAGTGACCCTCCTGCTAGTCTGGACTATCAGCCCATATGCCTTCCCCTTTTATTTTTCATCACTGCCCCACCTTAACATCTTTCTTTGCCCATTTTATATTGCCCTTCCCTTCCTGGAGGTTCTTCCCCTTTCCTACCTTCAGTCACTCATGGGTTCTGTGTAGCCTCAGAAACAGTCCCCACTGAGGACACTTCCAGTCATGGTGGTACCTGGTGAAAGATATCACAGGAACCATCTCTTGGATTGATGCTTGAAGAGGTTGTGGAAGGGGTTGAGGTTGACCCTTGTCACAAGCCAATGGCCCCCTCTCACATACCAACAAGACTTTGGGTTCATGCCTCAGCATCTCCTCTATTGTGCTTTCTATCTCAACCTCTAGATATCACTGCCTGTAAAGGATGCAAAGAAAATTAACTACTGTACCTCCCTGCCTTATTTTTCACGTGGACAGACTATTTAAATAAATCTGATGTTCTAAGCCAGTGATGGCGAACCTATGGCACGGGTGCCAAAGGTGGCACTCCTGTATACATAGCCACCTGTATACAGGTTAAATTACTGTATTGGCACTTTGCAAAACAATTAGTGGGTTTTGAATTGGAGTTTGGGCACTCGGTCTCTAAAAGGTTCGCCATCACTGTTCTAAGTTATCTGAGCAAGGCCTCTTCTTTATTTGTGTGATGAAGGAGAGTCTCTATTTTTCTCTGCAGTGGACACATCTGCAAAGCTGCTGATACAAAAGATATGATCTCCCTGTTCAAGCACATAGTGCTCTTGACAACCTATTACCTGGTCTTTACAAATTCTGTCCACACATTCTGTTCTATCTACCAGAGGTTCCAACCAATAATTCTTCTTCGTGGACTCTGTGAATCCACACAATGGGTCTTCGCACCTGCGCGCCTGACTTCCCGGTCGTTCCAAGCTTAAGGCTTATAAGCCCCTCCCCTCCGTGCGCATGCTCACCCAACTCCTGCCTTGTTGACTCAGTTCCTTTTTGCCGCCACTGAGTTTGGTCATCCTTTTCCGAGCTCCTGAAAACAAAAAGGAAAGTGAAATTTTTATTCACATATTTTAATTTCTTTTAATGTCTTTCCTCCCAAGTTCCCCCCTCCAAGTTTATATAGTTATTACTTATTTCCAGCGCCCACCCTTAGGGCGGAGGAGTTGCACACACCCCTCCCCACCCGTATTTGCGGGCGCGCCGGCTGTTTATGGCCGCGGCAGCACTTTTTAAACAGTGTGAATCCTGCCGGAATCGAATTCTGTTAGCTGACGGACACAGCTTATCCCTTTTTTGCCTTGGCGAGGCTCATCAACCTGAACTCTGCCCGCATTGCAAAAAGCTAACGAAGCCGGCCCTCAAACATCGCCTGGAGCGGTTAAGGGCTTACTTGTGGGGAAAATCCCTCAAACCTATGGAAACCCACTCCGAGGCTTCCATGCCATCCACCTCCTCAAAATCGAAGTCCTCGACCAAAGGGAAATCGATGGATAAAAAGAAAAAGGAACATCTCCAGCCTGCTCCGATTCCGGAGAAAAAAAATCGAAGGACATGGCATCCACTGTGCGAACAACGGCGGCGACGCTGAAACCACCCGCACTCATCTTAACTGAGTCGCGCAGCGTAGAGGGGGTTCAGAGCTCGGTGCAGGTCGGCACCCAGTCTCCTGATGCCACTAGAGACAAACCATGGTCCCATGCCTTTGGAAATCAGGCAACGGATACGCGTGAACCCCCTCATAGCCCTATGATTCTATCGGGCTTACCGCCGGGCCAGCTTGTCCATGACACGGACATGGCCACGATTAGCTACAACCCGTTGTCGCACCTACAAAATCTACAGGCTGCCTCCATGACCTCAGCTCTTCAGCAATCGGACGTGGAAGAGCAGGGTCTAGATGCCCCCAAGCGCTTGAGCGCTAGGCGATCAGACCTCGAAGACAGAGGAGTCTCCAATGTTGGGCGCCTGGCAAAAGATCAACGCCCGGCTCTCTCCCCGGATCGGAGCAGAAAGAGGGTGCGGGTAGACACTCATGATTCCACGTCCTCCCCCGCATTCTCTCCTAGGCGTCAAAGATCAAGACGCCGGCAGGGCAAGAGGCACCGACGTCATGGATCTTCCTCCTCTTCATCTCCCACATGGCGTCATAAAAGCAAACATCGTTCTAAGAAGAGACGACGTCATGCCCGCATTGTGTCTAGCTCCTCGGACACCGATTCTTCCACCACTTCTTCATCCGCCTCCTCCCAACCTAAAAGGCGGCGAAGAAGTAGAGCAAAGCCACCAACCCAGCGCCCTCTGGTGTCCAATACTGACACTATTCCGGGTATAGGCTTCCAGATCCAGTCCCTGCGAAGCCCCACTGACATCACACCACAAGCAGTGGATCAGCAGGTACAGCTACCGGACTCACCAGCCACTATGGATCGCCCGTTAACGGATGAATCCGACACGGGAGCAGCCTCTCTGACTTCGCATCGGTCCACCCTCTCAAAATCTAAACACTCTGAGACCGATATGCCAGACAAACAATCTTCCACCCCAACAGAAGACTTTAAACATTATTCACAGATGGTACACAAAATTGCACAAGTCATGGGGCTTCAAGTACAACTCCCAGCCACAAGTGACTCGTGTAAATTCTTTGGCCACTTACAGAAGTCTAGGCCACCTCCTTTGCGAATGGGATTTATTCCCTCTATGCTGGAAAAGGCTAAGGAAGCCTGGGCCAAACCCTCCTCCAAATTCGGTGATAGTGGATGCCACGCAAAACAGAGGGAAGTCCCATTCCAACGCCACCCCGAGCAACAAGGAAGCTCGGAAGCTAGACCTTATTGGCAGGCGTCATTACTCCCTTGCCTCTTTCT
Source organism: Phrynocephalus forsythii (assembly GCA_029282475.1). Taxonomy (NCBI): domain Eukaryota; kingdom Metazoa; phylum Chordata; class Lepidosauria; order Squamata; family Agamidae; genus Phrynocephalus; species Phrynocephalus forsythii. Next base: position 11,274,666 of record JAPFRF010000004.1, read on the forward strand.
CCTTGAGAGCACTGAACTATCTGTGCGCAATGGAGGCGTATACCCGTCACCTCCTGCTCACTTTTCCGGACTTCATAAACCACCTTCCAGAAGAACAAAGGGCCAAAGCACAGGCCTCATACACGGAGGTCTTGTCTTTGATTGACTACCAAATGATAACCTCCCTGCACATAACGGATGCAGCTTCTAAGCAACTGACGACTGCTATACATCTTCGTCGTCATGCCTGGCTCAGAACATCCAATATTACAGATGATGCCAGAAACCGTATAGAAGACTCCCCATTTGATGGAGAAGGGCTCTTTGTGACGTCCACTGATGCATCACTGGACAACATCCAGAAGATGCGTAAGGCTGCAAAATCTTATACATACCAAGGAAATTCCTCACAATCATCCTCCAGGCCACCAGCCCCCTCCTGGAGATGGCAATATACCCCGTCCCACCAAAGGGCTCAGGGCCGATACATGCCACAGTACTATCAGTCTCCTTACCAACGCCCGGCACAGCAGCCTAGGCAACGGCAACAGCAGCAAGCCAGGAAATTTGACCGCAAGCAAAAGCAGTTGCCCTGACCTGGATCCCCCACACGAGGACATCCGGCTCAATCCCTTCCTACCGAATTGGAGAAACATAATGACAGATGCATGGGTATTGTCAATCATCGAAAGAGGATACCGAATCCAATTCCACCATCGACCCCCACTAGGGCGGGTCATCTCAACACCATTCTCTCTGGCACTAAGAGACGAAGTAGCTTCTCTACTAAAAAAGGAAGCTACAGAGCTGGTGCCATCAGAAGATCGATTAGGCTTCTATTCTTGATACTTTACAATACCCAAAAAAGACGAGGGCATTCAGCCCATCCTAGATCTTCGAAAACTGAACACCTTCATTCGAAAAAAGAAGCTCCGCATGGCCACACTAGACACCATCATACCCATGCTGCAACAAGGAGACTGGTTCATCATCCTCGGCCTACAGGACGCTTATTTTCATATTTCCATAGCCCCTCAAGACCGGAAATACCTCTGTTTCCGGATAGGAGGCTCAACTTACCAGTTCAAAGCCCTGCCCTTTGGTCTCTCCTCCGCCCCGCGGGTATTTACAAAGTGCATGGCACCGGTGGCGGCCTTCCTCAGGCTCCAGGGAGTCCACATCTTCCCATATTTAGATGATTGGCTCCTGGTAGCTCCTACAAGACAAAAGGCAGAGAAGGATCGAGACCTTACCATAAGGCTCCTAACATCTTTGGGACTTCGACTCAACGAAAAGAAGTCCAACCTCTTACCCTGCCAGTCAGTGCAGTACATAGAAGCACTTCTGGACGCTCAAAAAGCAAAGGCATACTTAGCGCCAGATCGCCCAATAAAAATCAAACAGGCTCTACACCCCTTTCAGAGCTCCACCAAAGTATCTGCTCATCAGGCCCAACGCTTACTAGGCCTGATGGCCTCCACTACAGCTATCATACCACATGCCAGACTCCGCATGAGACCGCTGTAGGCATGGCTTTTAGCCCGGTTTCGACCTCACTGCCACAACCCATTCAAACGGCTCAGAGTTACCTCCTCTCTCCTCACCAGCCTAAGGTGGTGGAACTCCTCCCGCAATCTCAGAGTGGGAAGGCCCTTCAAACAGCATTACCCGTCTATTCAGGTAACGACAGACGCCAGTACCACGGGATGGGGCGCCACTTGCAACCACCTCTCGATCCATCACAGGTGGACACCCAAGGAGTGAATCCATCATATCAAATATCTTGAACTCCTTGCCATTTTCAAAGCCCTCAAAGCATTCAAGCTCCTCCTTTCCCACAAGATGGTCCAAGTAATAACCGACAACACCACAGCACTTTATTACTTGAACAAGCAAGGAGGTACTCACTCGAAATCTCTACTGCACCTCACTCTCATACTCTGGAGATGGTGCATAACCAGGGACATCCAACCGATAGACATCCACATTGCGTCACACAACAATGTCACAGCCGACGAACTGAGTCGCCTCACACACGACAACCACGAGTGGAGCCTCTCAGACACAGCATTTCAGATCCTGTGTACCAGGTGGGGCACCCCAACCATGGATCTATTTGCATCTCACACTTGAGCTAATTCTCAACCCTCTCGTCCGACAAACATTCAGGTTTTGTTGGAATTCCTTCTCTTACTCTTCAACAGAGGAGTGTCCCTGTCTACTTTAAGAGTTTACACGGCAGCCATAGTAGCACACCAGCCACCAGAATCCGAGGCCGCTACTCTATTCACACATCCTAAACTTAAGAGGTTCTTGCGAGGCATTGCTAACCTCCGTCCACAACACAGAGCCCTGACACCACAATGGTCTCTCTCCTTGGTACTTAACTGTCTAACTAAACCGCCATTTGAACCTATGGCTACCACATCTCTGTACTTACTTACCTTGAAAACGGCATTCCTAGTGGCAATCACATCCGCCAGGAGAGCTTCAGAACTCGCTGCTCTCAGAGCAGACCCACCGTTCCTCAAACTCCACCACGACAGAGTGGAACTTCGTCCGGACATCAATTTCTTACCAAAGACAGTGTCCTCGTTTCACACGTCTCAGCCACTTATCCTACCAACCTTCTTCCCAAGCCCAAGTACTCACCTGGAGAGGAAGCTCCACTCCCTCGATGTCAAAAGAGTGCTCCTCTTCTATACAGCCAGGACAGCTTCTGTTAGAAAGACACATAAGCACTTTATAAGAACCTCTGAACCATCTTGAGGTCACCAAGTATCCCCTCAATCCATCTCCAGATGGATTGTCAAAACTATCAAAATGGCTTACAATACTGCGCATGTCTCCCTACCTGTCACACCTCGGGCACACTCTACAAGAGCAGTAGCCTCCTCCACTGCTTTCCTGAAAGGAGTGCCCTTGGAAGACATATGTAAAGCGGCTACCTGGTCTCGACCATCTACGTTCCTGAACCACTACAGACTAGATGTCAGGACGCAGAGATCAGCAGCATTTGGCAAAGCAGTTTTGACAACTGTGCTACCATGACTACCCTCCACCGGTAGTCACCGCATCACCCCGGTTCTGGCCCGGCTGCATTGGCTACCCGTTGCCTCCCGGATCAGATTCAAGGTCCTGGTTTTAGTTTATAAAACCCTCCATGGCCTGGGCCCGGACTACCTGGCGGAGCGGATCGCCCAGCGGTCAACATCGGCCCGACCGGTTCGGCAGTCGCGGGCGCACTCGCTTCAGGTTCCATCCCTCCAAGAAGCCAGGCGGTCCCGCACCCGGAACCGGGCTTTCTCGGTGGCTGCTCCATCTATATGGAACAGCCTCCCTAGCGAAGTGCGCTCTGCAGAGTCCCTGCTGGCCTTTCGTAAAGCGGTGAAGACCATTCTATTCCGCGAGGCCTTTGGTGACCTAGCTTAACCCTCTTTTTTTTTCCCGCCATCGATAATCAGGACGAATCTGATATAGCAGCGGTGAGGTTTGAATTAAAGGGTGCGCCCCTGCTGCAGTTCTTTTATTTGCTTCCTATTGATTCATGTTGATTTGTTGATTATGTCTCTTATTGTGTTTATTGTATTAATTATGCATACTATGATTTGTTTTGCCATGTTCGCCGCCCAGAGTTCCCGTTGGGAAGATGGGCGGGATATAAATTCAATAATAAATAAATAAATAAATAAATAAGTCAGCTTGCCAGTCACCCATTGTGTGGATTCACAGAGTCCACAAAGAAGAAATGCAGGTTACTTACCTGTAAGTTAAGTTCTTCGAGTTGACCTCTGTGAATACACACCACCCACCCGCCTCCCCTCTCTCTGTCATGGCTCGTTGTACTCTCTAAGGGTCAGCAGCGGACCAGAGGGGAACTGAGTCAGCAAGGCGGGAGATGGGTGAGCATACGCACGAAGGGGAGGGGCTTATAAGCCTTAAGCTTGGAACGACCGGGAACTCAGGCGCGCAGGCGCGAAGACCCATTGTTTGCATTCACAGAGGTCCACTCGAAAAACTTAACTTACAGGTAAGTAACCTGCATTTATTTTATCCCTCTGCATTACTTACAGCAATGGCTGTTATCTTTCCCTCCTGCCTGCCTGCCTGCCTTGATTGATTGATTGAATGAATGAATGAATGATATCACTTGAGTTTAAACTGCCTGATGTCCTAGCCAACATGGGCAGTGGTCGCGGGTTCTGGGAGCTAATGTCCAAAATATGTAGAGAAACAAAGGTTGTCTGTTGACTTAGACAACCTAACCATGCACTTCTGCAGTAAGTAGTGGCTGCCGTGAAAAATAACTTGTCCTTCAATGAACTCTGCCACCTCAGCTGATTTAGTAATAGTACCTGTGGCTAGAAATCTCTCTGCTCTGTAAGGCGGTGTTCTATCAACCCACATCTAGGAGCTTAAAAACAACTTTTAAAATTAAAAACCATAAAATACATATTCTACTTTATAAATGTATACTTTAATTATTTTCCTTGATATCTGCTACTTATTTTCTCTCTGTTGGATAAGTCGATTTCTCTTTCAACTACTATTTGCTCCAAATTTTCCTGTTTTCATCATTTAGCTTCTCATTTTCATATGTTTCCTGGGGTAAGCAATCAGTGTATTAACTCTGATAAATGCAAATACAATTTGCATAGAGATAGCTACTAATTCATACACTGACTTGGCAGCAGAGTGAGGACTGAAAGACAAACCGATGCAGCCCAGTCGTATAGCTATGTAAGCAACCAAAGGCAATGGGCCATAGTTTCTTGGGCCACGGCTTCATAGCAACATCATAATGTCTGGCTAACATTGTATGTGTATTATGGTTCTACAGGCAAATCAGTCAAGTTAAAATACTATTCATTTGTGCAATAGCATCAAGGCAGTTACTTAAGCTTTTCTCCCTTGTGGAAGGCTTTCCTTGGCCCAAATGGCCATGCTCTGGTTATGAAACTGATCATGCAACCAGTTTTGTTAAAAAGGAACAAACCACAGATTTGTTTACAGATATAAAAACATGAATCGTATTTTGGCCTTTGTATTTAAGGATCTGTCTAGATTAGTGGTTCTCAACCTGTGGGTTCCCAGATGTTGCTGCACTGCAACTCCCAGAAATCCCTTCCAGCACAGTGAGTGGTGGAGGCTTCTGGGAATTGCAGTCCAGGAACATCTGGGGGCCCACAGGTTGAGAACCACTGGGATGCTGGGTCAGGTCAGGGGCATCCTACACTTTCCTTAGGCCTGGTGCTGCCCCGATTGGAGTTTCTGATGGGCTTCCCGGGCCTGTCAGAAGCTCCAGAAATGGTTTTGAGCGATCCGGAAGGCACTTCCAGTTTTTCAGAAGTGACTTCCACTTCGCTGGAAACTACTTCTGGGGTCTCTGACAGGCCCGCGAAGCTCATCGGAGGCATGCTTGGTGCAGCGCCAGACCTGGGCTAAGTGCAGGAGGCCTCAAACAGGCCCACACATGTTGTCCCAGGGATGCTTACCTTAATATACTGCGGTCCTGTGATATACTGAGACCGCAGTGTATGAACCGTGAAATGGCAGGGGGTGACTGTAAGTGTGTTTGCAAGAGCTGAGCAAGGCTATTGGTGAGAAAATATTTTAAAGGTCACTCATTTCTAGGATTGTCACCATCAAATGTGACTTGATGTTAGTCAGTGTGTAACAGAATGTTTGTTTATTTTTCTGACTATGCAGGTAACCAATGAACCTCCTAAGGGTCTAAGGGCAAACATCAGACGGGCATTCACAGAAATGACAGCTTCCTTTTTTGAAGAAAATATCCTGGGGAAAACCTGGAGAAAAATAATTTTTGGCATTTGCTTCTTTCATGCAATAATTCAGGTAATTAGTAATATTCTAAGATACTCATGAGCATTAATTAGTTTTTTATATGTTGCACTGGTCAGAAAGTTTATAACTACATAAACTTTATAAAGTTCAGCGACCGCTAATGTGTTTTCTTTTCTTTTCTTTCTCGTTTGGTTGTTTTGGTTGTTTGAGTCCTGGGGTTATAAGATTACCTTGCTGGCTATTTTTAGTTTTTTAGTTGTTTTGTGATTATTGATTATTTCTATTGATTTTTGATTTGACTATTTATATTCTTATACTGTTACATATTTTGTAATCTGTGACAGTCCATGCTGACACTGTTTTTTACTAGCTGGCTGGGTAGTTCAATGAGTTAGCTGTCTGGGTGCAGAACCTGAGGCTGAGAATTCAGTTCCTCAGTGCATGTCCCAGGGAAAGAAACAGTGAGGCCTTGGGCAAACTGCTGAGGCCTTGGCTGCTCCCCGAAGAATGGATGGCAAACCACTTTTGTACAGTATATTCTATATCTAGAAAGCATTGAAGAGCGTTGCCATACGTCAGAATCAACTGGATGGTACATCCTCCTCCTCTCATTAGAGAATTTGTGAGGAGTGGACCAGTCAAGGATCAGCTAAAGAAGACTGATATAGTCATATGCCTTAACTGCTGGTACCTGTGCTTGTGGATGGCGCAAGGGACTGTAGTAAGTGTATGTGACTAAATGGCCTTCTAGTTCCTTCTGGACTTCACCTTTTCAGCAACAGAAGTCCACTTTTTAATCTTGCCCATAGTGAGCAGGTCAATGAAGATTCTCTACAAACTAATTCACAAAGGCTTCTCTTCAGAAAAGCATGGGTCTCTCTCTTAGTCAATTTCCTGGAACAACTTCTATATTGCCTTGCAAATTGATCTATGTTTGAAAGTTAGAAAGGCATTTCAGTATCAGTGAAATAATCCACAAAATGGAGCTCAATAGACAACTGTGAAAGCAAAGCAAAGTGTTCTGCTTATATACTGCCCCGTAGAGCTTCAAGCACTTTCTGGGCGGTTTACAATTTAATTATACAGGCTACACATTGCCCCCACCCCAGCAAGCTGGGTACTCTTTGCTTGCTTGTGCTTGTTCAGTCGTTCAGTCGTGTCCGACTCTTCGTGACCCCATGGACCAGAGCTCGCCAGGCCTTCCTATCCTCCACTGCCTCCCGGAGTTTTGTCAAATTCATTTTGGTTGCATTGATGACACTGTCCAACCATCTCATTCTCTGTCCTCCTCTTTTCCTTTTGCCTTCGATTTTTCCCAGCATCAGGGACTTTTCCAGGGAGTCCTCTCTTCTCATGAGGTGGCCAAAGTACTGGAGCCTCAGCTTCAAAATCTGTCCTTCCAGTGAACATTCGGGGTTGATTTCTTTCAGAATGGATAGGTTTGATCTCTTTGCAGTCCAGGGGACTCTCAAGACTCTCCTCCAGCACCACAGCTCAAAAGCATCAATTCTGCGGCGATCAGCCTTCTTTATAGTCCAGCTCTCACTTCCATACATCACTACTGGAAAAACCATAGCTTTAACCATCCTGACCTTAGTTGGCAAACTGATGTCTCTGCTCTTTAGTATGCTATCTAGGTTTGCCATTGCTTTCCTCCCAAGAAGCAGGCGTCTTTTTATTTCATTGCTGCAGTCGCCATCTGAAGTGATCAAGGAGCCCAAGAAAATAAACTCTGTCATTGCCTCCATTTCTTCCCCTTCTATTTGCCAGGAGGTGATGGGACCAGTGGCCATGATCTTAGTTTTTTTGATGTTGAGCTTCAGCCCATTTTTTCCACTCTCCTCTTTCACCCTCATTAAGAGGTTCTTTAATTCTTCCTCACTCTCTGCTATTAGAGTAGTATCATCTGCGTATCTGAGGTTGTTGATATTTCGTCCGGCAATCTTAATTCCGGCTTGTGATTCATCCAGACCGGCCTTTCTCATGATGTACTCTGCATATAAGTTAAATAGGCAAGGTGACAGTATACAGCCTTGTCGTACTCCTTTCCCAATTCTAAACCAGTCAGTTGTTCCATATCCAGTTCTGACGGTTGCTGCTTGTCCCACATATAGATTTCTTAGGAGACAGATAAGGTGGTCAGGCACTCCCATTCCTTTAAGGACTTGCCATAGTTTGTTGTGGTCTACACAGTCGAAGGCTTTGGCATAGTCAATGAAGCAGAAGTAGATGTTTTCTGGACCTCTCTGGCTTTCTCCATAATCCAGCGCATGTTGGCGATTTGATCTCTAGTTCCTCTGCCCCTTCGAAATCCAGCTTGTAGTTCTGGAAGTTCTCTTTCCACATACTGCTGAAGCCTGCCTTGTAGAATTTTGAGCATAACCTTGCTAGCATGTGAAATGAGTGCAATTGTGCGATAGTTGGAGCATTCTTTGGCATTTCCTTTCTTTGGGATTGGGATGTAGACCGATCTTTTTCCAGTCCTCTGGCCACTGCTGGGTTTTCCAAATTTCCTGGCATATCTTATGCAGCACCTTTACAGCATCCTCTTTTAAGATTTTAAAGAGTTCAATTGGAATGCCGTCACCTCCACTGGCCTTGTTGTTTGCAATGCTTTCTAAGGCCCACTTGACTTCACTTTCCAGGATGTCTGGCTCCAAGTCAGCAATTACGCTATCTTGGTTATCAGGGACATCCAGATCTTTCCGATATAATTCTTCTGTATATTCCTGCCATCTCTTCTTGATCTCTTCTGCTTCAGTTAGGTCCCTACCATTTTTATCATATCCATCTTTGCACGAAATACCCCTTTAATATCTCCAATTTTCTTGAACAGATCTCTGGTTTTTCCTTTTCTGTTGTTTTCCTCCGTTTCTTTGCACTGTTCATTCAAGAAGGCCGCCCTGTCTCTCCTTGCTATTCTTTGGAAGTCTGCATTCAATTTTCTGTATCTTTCCCTTTCTCCCTTGCATTTTGCATCCCTTCTCTCCTCCGCTATTTGTAGGGCCTCGTTGGACAACCACTTTGCTTTCTTGCATTTTCTTTTCTTTGGAATATTTTTCATTGCAGCCTCCTGTACAATGTTACAAGCCTCCATCCATAATTCTTCAGGTGTTCTGTCCACCAAATCTAGTTCCTTGAATCTATTCTTCACTTCCACTGTGTATTCATATGGGATTTGACTTAGGTTATACCTAACTGGCCCAGTGATCTTCCCTACTTTCTTCAGTTTAAGTTTGAATTTTGAAATAAGAAGCTGATGATCTGAGCCACAGTCAGCACCAGGTCTTGTTTTTGCTGACTGTATAGAGCTCCTCCATCTTTGGCTGCAGAGAACATAGTCAATCTGATTCGGTATTGTCCATCTGGTGATGTCCATGTGTAGAGTCACCTTTTTGTGTTGTTGGAAAAGAGTGTTTGCAATGACCAGCTTGTTCTCTTGACAAAACTCAATTAGCCTTTGCCCTGCTTCATTTGGAACTCCAAGGCCAAACTTGCCAGTTATTCCTTTTATCACTTGACTCCCTACTTTAGCATTCCAATCCCCTATGATGAGAAGAACATCTTTCTTTGGTGTCAGTTCTATAAGTTCTTGTAAGTCTTCATAAAATTGGTCAATCTCAGACTCTTCAGCACCGGTAGTTGGTGCATAAACTTGGATTACTGTGATGTTCAAAGGGCTGCCTTGGAATCGTACCGAGATCATTCTATCATTTTTTAGGTTGTATCCCAGCACTGCTTTTCTCACTCTATTGTTGACTATGAAGGCTACTCCATTTCTTCTTTGGGATTCTTGCCCACAGTAGTAGATGTGATAGTCATCTGAACTGAATTCACCCATTCCTGTCCATTTAAGTTCACTGATACCCAGGATGTCAATGTTTATTCTTTCCATCTCACGTTTGACCACATCCAGCTTACCCTGGTTCATAGATCTCACATTCCAGGTTCCTATGCAGTATATTTCTTTGCAGCATTGGACTTTCCTTTCTCTTCCAGGCACGTCTGCAGCTGAGCGTCCTTTCGGCTTTGGCCCAGCCACTTCATTAGCTCTGGAGCTACTTGTACTTCTCCTCCGCTCTTCCTCAGTAGCATGTTGGACACCTTCCGACCTGAGGGGCTCATCTTCCAGCGTCATATCTTTTAGCCTTTTGTTTCTGACCATGGGATGTTCTTGGCAGGGATACCGGGGTGGCTTGCCAGTTCCTACCCCAGGAAGTCTTATTACAGGCCTCATTGTCAGCAGTGTAATTAGCCTTACAATGATGAAAGCACAGTTCAGCCTGTTTTATTTTGTAGCCTCACTGATCAACTGGGACACAAAAGTAGAAATGTGCCCCATTTATAAGATATTCCAGACTGAGGCAGGGGTACTCTTTACCGACCTTGGAAGAATGGAAGGCGGAGTCAACCATGAGCCTGCTACCTGGGATTGAACCCCAGGTCGTGAGCACAGTTTTACCTCAAGTACAGGCATTTAACCGCTGTGCCACAAGGCTGTGAAGGAACTCCCAAAATTATTGCATCTTTTCTTTATTTAATGAAATTGCTTAAAGAACACCCAAGTTAATATAATTTCTTTTGATTTTTTTGCTACTCAAGGAGAGGAAAAAGTTTGGACCGCTTGGTTGGAACATATGTTATGAATTTAATGACAGTGACAGAGAATGTGCCTTACTGAACCTCAATCTTTACTGTCAAGAAGGGAAGGTACCCTGGGATGCCCTTACTTATATAACAGGTACAGTATACACTTTAGTAGTAGCTGAAATTACTATTTGCTGACAGATACTACTGCACTGTACATTATTATGGAAATGAAGATCGGGATTCAAACAGCTTCAGCTCCAAAATTTTCCAGTGCCATTGTTTAACTTTTGAAAAGGTCACCAGATCCTTTTCCATATCATAGTATATGAATTTTGAAAATAGTTTGCCACATGACATGGAGAATTGTTGTTTTAAAAAAGAGGTTGACACCACTTGGAACTAGATATGACAAATGGTCATCAAGATTATTATGCATATGGACTGATAATTGAAACAGAAGACTTTCCTCTCCTTGTCCTCCTTCAAATCCAAAGAGATCAGTACAACTCTGTAGAAATCTTTTATCCTCTTCTTATTTCAAAGTGTATTTTTATGCTTCATCATTTTCCAACAAAATGCATACTTAAATAAACCATTGACACTCCATGGATTCTATTACATAATGATAGAATGTTTGCTGATGTGCTTCCTGAGGCAAAGTAGCTTGAATTCTTGATGTTGCAAAATGGAAATGTAGACTATGCTTAAGAATGTACAGTTAGGTAAACACTCTCTCTCTCTCTCTCTCTCTCTCTCTCTCTCTCTCTCTCTCTCTCTCTCTGTCCCCCAAAGTAACTTGGCTTTACTGATATAATCACCCTTAAGAGGTTTTATTTTGGATGCAAAATGCTAATATTTGACAATCCCAGTTATGAAGACAGATATTGCCCATATGACTGACTCCATGTGATGTACAGAAAGAATGCAATCAATGTGGAATCGAACTCTTTATGGCAATGTACAGCAGTGTGCTATAATTCGACATGTTGTTGTGTCGGATTCCATAGCAGAAGTGGGATGCCTTTTAAGAGATGGGATTGTAGCACTGGGAAGCTGTTACAGTAGTCTGTGAGATATTATGTTCCCATGTAATTCCATGTGTGTTGTTATCTTAATTACATGGAAACATGACATATCCCACAGACTACTGTAACAGCTTCCCAGTACCACAACCCCACCCCTCACAAGGCATCCCACTTCTCCTATGGAATCCTACCCCTCACATGACATCTCTTCTTCTCCTCAGAAAGTTTGTGGGGTTGATGTTCAGGAGGCTTCAAGGACAACTGAGAAGAGTGAGGGGATGTTAGCTCCATTGTTTTGATAATATAATGCCACCTGGTATTGTATTTGCACTTCTATAAATTATGGTGCTGGTGATGACATCGCCTTCGGCCAATGTCTACCCAGGGTTTTCCATGTTTAAAATACTGAGGTATAGTTTAGAAATTACTCCTTTGGTGTTACTCTTTGAGTCCAATCAGCTTTGCTGGAGAATGCATAGGATGGCTGTTCTCCCACAAGGAACGGAGAGGATTCAAACCAGCCCCTGTGAACTTGGAGACAGTAATTTTCTTTGCGATTCCTCTTCATCTCAGGTGCTCTCTGTCACGTTGCACCACCTATAATTTTCGTCCAACTCAAACATGCATTGTTTTCTTTACTTTTGGAATCCTTCAGTTCTTTTGATTGATTCTGTCTTTGGAGATGGTGAGGAATGTGACGCGGGCATCTGGACTCAAGGATGAGTCCACAGCAATTGGCTCTTCGGCCATGCAGTCCATTAAAGCAAATTACTTTGTGAACAGTTCATAAAATGTATGGCTAGATTGATGTTTCTGGGCATAGGATCCGTGCATATGCCATGAGGGTGCCATGATCCTTGCTGCTAGGCCTTCTGGTATACAATGGAAGACTTCATGAGAGCAAGGCACAAGTCACTTCCTCCATGGCAGGATAGTCAATATTCAGAGAACCGGATTCACAACCATTCCCTGACTCAGATGAAAAGGCTCTGGAAGACCCCACCTGATCTCGTGCCTCACAGAAGTCTGATGCTACAGAATGAAATGAGAATTAGTTTAGTAGTAGTTCTCACTGCAGAACTCATCAGCCAGCATCAGGCTTTAGTTTATTTGCAGATGACACAAAACTTTTCTGTGCGGTAAAAACCAGAGAAGATTGTGAGAAGCTCCAGAAGGATCTCTCCAAACTGGGAGAATGGGCTGCAAAATGGCAAATGTGTTTCAATGTAGGAAAATGTAAAGTAATGCATATTGGGGCAAAAAATCAAAACGTTATCCATCATCTCATGGGCTTTGAGCTATCTGTGACAGATCAGGAAACAAATCATGGTGTGATGGTGTCTACCCAGTGTGTGGCAGCGGTGAAGACGGCCAATTCCATGTTAGGGATCATCAAAACGGGTGTTGAAAATAAAACAGCTAACATTATTATGCCAATGTACAAAACAATAATAAGGCCGCACCTGGAGTATTGCATACAGTTCTGGTCACCGCATCTCAAAAAAAGACATAGTGGAACTGGAAAGGGTGCAGAAGAGAGTGACTAAAATGGTGACTGGGCTGGAGGAACTCCCTTATGAGGAAAGGTTACAGAATTTGGGGCTCTGTAGTCTGGAAAAGAGGCGTCTGAGGGGGATATGATTGAGATGTACAAAATAATGCAGGGCATGAGTAAAGTGGATGCAGGGACACTCTTCTCTCTCACATAAAATACCAGAACTAGGGGACATCCACTCAAATTGAGGATTGCGAGAGTGAGAACAGATAAAATATTTTTTTTTTACCCAGCGTGTTGTTAGTCTGTGGAACTCCCTGCCACAGGAGGTGGTGATGGCATCTGGCCTAGATGCCTTCAAAAGGGGATTGGACAGATTCCTGGAGGAAAAGTCCATCACAGGTTACAAACCATGATGGAGATGTGCAATCTCCAAGCTTAAAACCAGGGTACTTAAAGGGCCAGATGCAGGGGAGTGGTATCAGGAGAGAGGTATCTAGTCTCATGCACTCCCAGAAGCATTTGGCAGGGCCACTGTGAGATACAGGAAGCCGGAGTAGATGGGCCTTTGGCCTGATCCAGCATGGCTCTTCTTAGGTTCTTATGTACCTCCTTTCTGAAATGGAGAGTGTGTGCCCCTTGGTATTTTGTTGGTCTGCAACTCCCATTTTCTTAATTGGCTATGTACCATATGCCTCTTGATTCCTGACCTCAAAGGAGATAGCTTCACTATTCTGATTCCGGAGACTCACACAAACTGAGAAAGGGGGTTTTCTATGCTGAAGAACTAGTCATAAATCCAAGCGGTCATTAAACAGATAGTTTGTTCAGTGAGGGGTGGCTGTATATAATCCAGTACTGTACAGATTTTAAAACAGCAAAGCATGCCTTTCTACACGTGCAAGGCCTGGTGAAGCTGCTTTTAGTATTTTATTTATTTGGTTTGGAAGTTTCTGCACTATTTCTTCTTTAAAAACAAATTCAGGATGACATTCACAGGGTTACAAGTGTTTCTAGCAATATAAAAAATTAAAAACTGAGCAATGAAATGGTGATAACAGACAAAAAAATCAAAACAAAACTATATAAGTTGGACACATGAGCAGCAGAGTTGTATAATCTATATTTGGTATTGTATGTTGTTTTAATTGTATTGTATTTTATAGTTTTAATAATTTTATTGTTTTTTAAAAAATCTTGTTAATAAATAATAAATAAATAAATAAATAAATATCAGATAGACTGAGGCTAGAAAAAAATAATCAAAGAAAGTCCAGCCATAGAAATGTGGAAATCAGAACATATTTAGGTCCTGGAAGAAGGCTGTCCGTGAATAGGTTTCATGAAACTGTTCTTCGGACATCTCCATCTTACCCCTCACTGTGCATACATTCTTGACTCCCATGTGTCACTGTTTCAAGTAATAACTCCAGGGTGTGCTTCTTTCTGAATAATTGAGAAAACTATTATTATGTCAAGGACTGAAGATGTTATACATCATGCAGACATGCTGGAGATTTTCCAAACTTAAATGTTAAGGCCTTGGCATAGTCTGTTATTGTCTTCAGCAAAGATGTCTTACAGTATATTGCTGGATCAGTGGTGTCATCAGTCCCATGAGATAATGGAAACTTCAGAATAAGTGTGACCATGAAGTTCTAATTAGAGATCAGAACTGCCATAGAATCTTCTTGTGTGTGTGTGTGTGTGTGTGTGTGTGTGTGTGTGTGTGTGTGTGTGTGTGTTGTGTCATTATAGTCGTGACCGACTCTTCGTGACTCCATGTCCATGGAGTTTTCTTGGCAGGAATACTGGAATGGTTTGCCAGTTCCTACTCCAGGCACCTACAGCACCTGGTATTCCCTGGTGGCCTCCCATCCAAGTACTAACCCGGGCTGACCCTGCTTAGCTTCTGAAATCAGGAGAGATCGGATGTGCTTAGGGTATTAGATCTAAATTGAAACTGAGCGGTGTCTTCTGGCAGAACTCCAAACTCCAGCATAAATGAACATCACCAAAGAGGGGATCATCTTTTGCATTGGTATTTAATATGTGCTTCTGTGTAGATTTGTAAATGTACTTGGAGGTCTTTGCTGATGTCTTGGTTGTGTTCATTGCCTTGGTCAAGTTCCCGCAACTGAACGAGAAATCGGTTACAAAATGAGGAATACAAATTTATGTGAGCATTGGTGTATTCAATTCAAAACTGGCATCACTCTGTTTTCCATGCACAGTCTTCCTATTAAATAGCAAATGGCTTAGCTGTGTATTCGTGAAATTAAGAAAGCAGCACCTATGTCACTCTGAGTCTGAATATTCAGTAATTGTGCATTAAAATTGACAGTTTTGTTGTATGCATAATGTTTGGCTAGCTCAAGTTTTTCATAAATTTTGATGTATGGTATCATAGCTTATTATTAAGCAGTTTGGGTGTGTAAAATATGTATTCAAAGAAGATATAAACCATAACTATGTTATGTTTTAAAAAATATGAGATCATAAATGGTAAAACTCTTGCAGGGGAAATTACGTACGGAGGGAGAGTTACAGATGCTTGGGATCAGAGATGTCTTCGCAGCATCCTGAGGAGGTTCTTTTCCCCTGAAACATTAGAAGATGATTACAAATACTCAGAATCAGGTAAATATATTTTCAAATTCTGAAGGTCCTGTGTAAACGAAAGTTTCTATTTAATTAATTGGAACTATCCTGTGAAAGAACAATGTCTCTAAGAACTGTTAGGTGAAATTACTGACACTTTTGCTTCCTCCACAACCAATTATTATATTTTTCCCCATTATTATTTAATAGCATGCCATTATGGGTATCTAGATTGTATTCCTACACTGTCACTTACATGGGAATAAGTCTTTCTGAGCTCACTGCAGTTTTGATGACACATGTATATGACTGCAGCATTAAATATTTAGGAACAGTGGCTGAAATCCTGTTGATTAGTATAATATATCACACTATAATAGGCCCATTGAATGAGTGAGGATATCATGATTCAGCCGCTCCATAAGTGTCATTGACTCAAATGGGCCTACTCTAGTTCTGACTTATTTTAGCCTAGTAAGTAGAGATGGGCACGAACCGAAAAAATGGTGATTCGTTTTGGTTTGGTTCATTGTAGGGTTTGTTTTGTTTTGTTTTTAATGATTTTTTTTGAAAAATTCATTTAATTGGTTCATTGATTCATTCTTCTTTTTTCCCCGCTTTGTGCGATTTAATCCATGCGCAGGCGGGGAAAAACATTCAATTTTTTTAAAAAAAGACGTTGACAAGTACTGCACAAACTGGACTGGCAGCATCCTCATCCTCATCATCCTCATCATCCACACCATCATCTTCTTCTTCTTCAACAATCAACACATAATCCTTACCGGGTGGTGGCAGCTACGGCAGCGGTAGCGGGGTGATCCAGGCCCTTGTGGCAGGGGCTTTTTGAGGTGCTGGCTTGGGGCCAGCGCCTCTTTTTTTTCCAAGTGCCCACCACACGGCCTCTGGGGCCGGGTCGGCCCTTCTTTTATTTTTTATATTTTTTCCTTGATTTTAGGGCACCATCCCAGCCACCCCTGGGCTGGGATGGTGCTTCTTTTTATTTTTTAAATTTATTTTTATTGTTTTTGGTTTTGTTTTTTTACTGCTGACAATGTGGCCCGCACTACAGCTTTAGCGTGGGCAGGTCGGCTTTTTTTTCTGGTCACCCCTCCCTGCAGCCAGGAAGACTGAAGGACCAGCACCAGATAGGAGACATCTCTGGCGCCACCATTAATGAAACAAAATGAACTGAACCATTTTTTTTTTCGTTTCATTTTGTTTTGTTCTAAATCTACTCTGGGGTTCATTATTCATTTTGGGCCCATCTCTACTAGTAAGTCACTGGACTCATTTGAAGGAATAGAATTTATAGTGGAGTTGAGTCACCAAATCCCCAATGGGTCTATTCTAGTATGACTAAGCAACAGGATTTTGGCCAGTATTTCTGTGCTATATTGTAGGAAGTAATGATTTGAGATTTTTAAGTGTCCACTATGGTGCCCTAAGATCTTAAAGTATATTTTTTTAAAAGTGTGGACAAACCTGTAAAAATTAGGCACACCTAAATCTATGTTGAAACTAATTTCAAGCAAATTCAGAGCAGTTCATACACTTAGCAACATAGTGATATTGTATTTTTCAGGGAGTGATCATTTGCATTCAATTCCCGAAATTCGTGTACCATATATGCTGCACAAAATACTCATTCACTAGTTAATGGGACTCAATGTACATTGTGTGCCATGTTCTGTTTGATATACTGTATGTAGGAAATAATCCCCCATTACATAAGGAGGATTCCTATTTGCAAGTGTCAAACTAATTTTTTGTATATTGCTTCCTGTGTGGTCGTTATTCTTAAATTTAGAGGGGGGAAAGTCCAGTGCTTCAAACTGCACTGCTGCTTGGGGGGGGGGCGTCCAGCTTATCCCTGTATTCATGAGGGCTCAGAGTTCTTTAAATGAAAAAAGACATCTTAAAATGCCAGTAGATAAGCCTATATAATCTAAAAATAAAAAATTATTTACCAGTGATACCTTGTTTGGTTCTGTTCCTGTCAGATAACAGCAAGCCACCTCAACATTCCTGAAGGCAATGTCAACTGTAATTATCTCTTTTAGTTATAAATGGCCAAACATCATGGTGCAATTTTATTTATTAACTAAGCAGCATGATGGATATATTGCTTGCATCTTTGACACAAGTCTTCTGAACTCAAGTGAATTGTGTCCCCTCCATGAGCCATATGATCTTGCTGTCTTCAGTCTCTGGTTCTCATTGGAGTTGGAGAGGACCACTTTCATTTTCGTGGTTTTATCATTCTGCACCTTCCATCTGGTTCATATGTTGATGCAGAGAAGATTGTGAGGGGTACAAAGAGAGAGAGGAAAGATTCTGAGATCTACCACCTCTATAAATGGAGTACTCTAATCAAGGATTAACAAATGGTGCCAGAGTTTGATAGTAAACATTTAGCTGCCAAACCACCTATCTGCAATTCCTTTATAATGGTTTGGAGGGCTAATTAATATTTATGTATAAAAAACATGGGGGTCAGGTTTGCTAAGAAGAAAACCAAATGAAACAAATCACTGAGTTCTAATCTACACATCTCTTCCAGTCCTTTTCTCAAACTGCAGTCACTTCTGTTGTTTCACATAATGTCATTATGTCGATTAAGAAGGCCACTGTTTAAGGGGAGATTTTCTGTTGCACCATGAAAAACTGTGTGTAGTGTGCATAGCTGTATGTGAGTTGAAAGCAAAGGGTGTGTGGTGTGTAGTGACAAATCAATAACCTCTAGGCTCACACTGGCACAAGATTTTCCTGCTGTGTATATGTAGTCTGAAGCACAAAACAGATAAATCAAAATATAAGATTAGTTTAAAAGTCAGTAAGATAGATCAGCAAAGGACATTTAACTGCGTCCACCCCTTCTTTAGCAATTTAGTTTGTTGTCAAAGGCCTGCCTGAACACAATATTTTTATTCTGTTGGGATAATAGTGCTATCTGAGCTACCATTTGCAAGGTGTTCCATAGACACTGAGGAAAAACCTGTCTCACATCTCCACCCCACATGACTCTGGTGGAACTTAGAGCTGAATCTCGGCAGATCTTAAAGCCTTGCAGGCACATATCAGGGAACAGGGGACCAATCCTGCCACCATAATGTTAACAAAAGTATATTTTCTGGACTAGTCATAGTTTATACTCTAAACTGAATTAATGAAAGAAAGCAGTTTGTGAAACCTGGTGTTATCCGTCTTTTGTGCACTTCTGTTAAAGCTTGGATTTGACAGACTTGCGTCTTAAAAAGATTTTCTTTGTTTTGGCAACCTTTCAACAAAACACTTTACTAAATTCTCGCAGTTCACTGGAAAGGTGCAATTAAAGTTTCATCAGGGGTTTTCAGCCACTAGTTCTTGGACTAGAGCCAGTTCTGAGCTATGTTATTTCGTTCATTTGAGGGAGCAAGCAATGCCTTCTTTCCCAAAACCAAGTTGTTGAACAAAAGCCTAAACACACAGTGAAAGGGCCCTCCTTGGTGTATGTTTCCCCTTCATAACTCAAGTTAAACACAAAACTGGAAGTGACTGAGAAGGACTCAAGAGGACTCAAAGTCATTCTTGGTTGGCCCCACTTGATATGTCAGTGTTAAGGTAAAGTGATTAAAATAATCCTCCAGATAGATTCAGGGATCCCTTAGATGTGTGTTTATCAACATACGTGCATATGCCTGTCTGTCGATATGGGAAGTCATAGAGGAAGACCAGGTTTATATTCATTGCACTTATCTGTTTTGAAAATCACTGAAGGAATATGAGCATTGTTCTTCGCTGTGCTATTTTTAAATTGCTGCTTTTCCGATTAAAGCTGCATGTTCAAGTTCTTAACAGAAATGTCCCAGTTCAAGGATTTAGGAGACCTGCAGGCTTTACAGATTTTGAAGAGATTACTGCATATTTTATAAGCTTTACAGGGACTCTTTAAAGTCTTTATCAGATCATCAGAGTTTAAAGTTAACACAAGTATAAAGATTAAAGAACTTTTGTAAGGTTTGAACTCCCTGTGTGTCTTCTAATCCCACTGGATATATTACATCCTCTTTGACAGTGAAACACGGGTAGTAATTGGAATGTTAACACTAATGCACTTCATTTGCATTGTTTACATTGAGATGATGTACAGCCTCTTTTTTCTCGGAGGTCTGTATCCCCTCTCCTAGTTGCCTTGCACCAGCCACTTCCGGATTCAGCCACAGTAAGCATGCAGAAGAACTATTCCATGGCTGCTACATGTGCTGGACATGTGATTTAGTCAGCAGCAGGAAGTCCTTAGTCTACAGAGACATATGATTGATTGTTTGCTTTTCAGAGATTTGATAAGAGAATCGTTGCTTATATAGTCACTGCCATTTCCTCACATTTACTCTTTGATCCTACGGTATATATTTTCTTATGGACAGAGCTTTGCAGTTCCTAAATGTCCAGAACCCATGTGTATTTTATTATGAGGTGCTTTACATTGGTTTATTGATCTTGCCCGTTTGCACCTGCAATCAACAGGAAAGGCATCTCTTGTGTACAAAACAGAATAAGGACCTTGCTTTATATCTTGACACAGAACTCGTGAAAAGTCAGAGTTGCCACAAGCAAGGAGTGTCTTGGTATTTCATGTAAATGGAGAAAATATAGGCAAGGACACACATGAGGAAAGTTATGCACAATGCTCAAACCATTAGGAAGCAACAGGAAGTCATGAACATTTGATATATGTGGTCTCTTTTCTAACCCATCTTTGTGGTATTTTTCTTAGATTTATTTTTTTTATTTATTTATTCTTAAATTTCTATACCTCCCATCTTCCAATGGAACTCCGGGTGGTTTGCAACAATATAATGCTACAATAGTGTTAAATCCCCCCCCCCGCCATCTGCTTATTTAGTTTATAGAAATTTCCACGCCAAGGGTGCACATTATGTTTTTAAATTGTTTGTTGTGTGTTGTATGTTGTTTTTGTTATTTCTGGCTGTATTGATCGGCCTGCTGTTAGCCACCCAGAGTTTCCACGGGAAGATGGGCGGGACAGAAGTTGAATAAATATATAAATAAATAAGTCAGATTAAAAACATTTTTAAAAAATAGCAAAGATGGCAGCAAGTATTTATCAAGGGGGGACAAAAACCTACAGACTCTGATGGTCACCAAATGCCTCTCTAAAAAGCAATGTTTTAAGAGCTTTTTTGAAGACCAGCAGGGATGGAGCAAAGCGTAACTCACTGGGCAGTTGGTTCCAAAGTGAGGGGCCAGCCACGGAGAAGATCCCTGTGCTTTCTGTCTTGCTTTGTGTAGACCTGCATTTGGTAGCATAATTCTTTGTCTTGAATGGCAAAGGGGGGACACAGCTTTCTACTGGTTGGATCCTCAGTGAAATTCTTGGCTAGGAACCGGGTCATCTTACAGCTGGGCGTACTTCATATCTGGGTGGACTATTCTAGAGCTGATGGGAACGAGAGTTTAGCAAAAGCCACAGGGCCACGGTATCTGTCCCCAGTTCTGCTGCCAGCACCCACATTACAAACAGTTATGATTGAACCAAAGGGGAACAGAGGCACTCAGCTCTTTCCATACGATTCCCACCAGTATGGCTCAGTGATGAGGAAGTAACTCTGCCAGTAGCTAGGCTCAGGTGAATCAGCACTGTCCCTAGGTCTTTGTAACATCTACCTGTTTGAGTAATATATTGTCTCAGCCTGGCGGTCTTTCTGCCAAGACATCTAAGTGTTGTTTTTTCATGTTCTCCATGATAAAGCAATTCTTTTCTAAGTGATTCATTTTCTTCTCCACCTGTTGATTAAAGAGGCATCAATAGATACATCTTATCTATCGTGGAAGCAGTTCTTACTACCAGACAGGAAACTTTACTTATGGCAGGCAAACTAACAAAGACATCAATAGATAAGAAAACGGAAAAGTGATGAAAGTAAATAGTGACCGTTGCAAAGCACAGTACTGAGACAGATGAAACAGATGAAGAAATGCTGAAATTTCTTTATACTTTATTATGTGTTGTTGCTTATTTTCAAAAGCAAAACAGTAACACATTATCATTTTATATACTGATACAAATGGTGGAACTGTTATTAGACTGATTTCCCACATAACCACGGCACATAAGTACTTACCCTAATACCATATCATTTAAACCCAAATACTATAGAAGCTTTTTGATACTGTTGTCCCCCGCCCTTTCGCGGTTCATATATTGCGGTCCCAGTATATTGCGAGTCCGCAGTATATGAAAAAAAGGCCTCCTGGGGTAAGGAGAAAAGGCCTTCCCAGGCCCGTCAGAGGCCCCAAAAGTGCTTCCCCAAAAACTGGAAGTAACTTTTGGTAAACCAGAAGTGACCTCCGGATCACTAGAAAGCACTTTTTGGGCCTCCGAGGGCCCAGGAAGCCCCTTGCAGGCCTGGGGTAAGTACAAGAGCCCCCAGAGAGCCCCCCCCCGTCTCGACCTGACCCAGCATCCAAATATTGTGGATTTTCAATTATCATGGGTCTGGTTGGGTCCCTAACCCCCGTGGCAGGCAGGGGTTAACTGTATCCCCTCGTATATCACAAAGTGTTATCCATCTGAAGAAGGCATTACCAGTGCTTCACTAGTATGTGCATTCATTTTAAGATTCGACTCCTTGCATATGTTTTATTCTATTTCTTGGTGATGGAAACGAAAGGTTGCTGGGAAAATAATTTGGTGTCGCTTGCTAGAAAAGCCATTTCAAAATACTGACAGGCAGGAATTATTTCTGACCAGGAGTTACAATCTCAGCTGTGTACATGTTTCCATCTTGCCAGCCTGTAGTTGTACTGTCAACACACTGAAATTAAGAATCAGTTTTGTTTTAGTTCTATCTGTTGCCAAGCACCTGAACATTTCCTAGCAGTGAAGGGAAGTGAGGGTTTATCTTCAGACTGCTTACTCGGTAGCATGTTTTGATTTTGTCTTTTTACTTGTTCTTCAGTGGGAACTCTCACCACTAGAATAATAGGGAAATTAGAAACTGGAAACAGGGCCTTCTCTGTGATGGCACCACACCCTAGTGCTCTCTCTAATGTTGCTAATCAATTGCCCACATTGCTATTTTTTTAGATGCCAGATAAAGCTCTTTTTAAACACCTTTTTAAATAACTGGATTCTCCTTGCTTTTATTTTCTATTTCAGTTCATCCAGCTGCATCTATTTTACAATATTTTATGATGTTGTTCATTATAATTGACGCTCACTAAGTTCTAAGTCAGTTCACTTGTTTTTCTTTCAGAAAGTTTTGTTCCATGTAGGCAGTGTTCCGTGCAGCTATATCTTCTGCTCTGTTTCCTGAGCCAACAGGAAACAAAGGAAGGAATCATTTTTGTCAAAGCCTTCTCTTCTTTTGAAATGCAAGGACTTAGAAGTGCTATTGCCGCTATTTAGCCTGACATTTTTCACCATTTGAGTTGCAATCACTTTGAGCAGTCTTTATCTTACACATGCATGTCAATCCGTGCGGGGGGAAATATTTTTGAAAACTGATTATTTTGATACTTGTTTCATTGTTCTTGGCTGATCACATAAAATACATGAACTGTGATGTTGTCATTTGTTTAAGTAAAAAGTTAATTCTGCTATGTTTGTCTTCTGACACAACAGGTATCTATTTTGCTCCAGTGGCTGACAGTTTGCAAGATTTTAAAGATTACATTGAAAACCTTCCTTTGATCGATGACCCAGAAATATTTGGAATGCATGAAAATGCTAATTTAGCTTTCCAGGTTTGTGATCATATTTAGAGAATACTGTATTATGCTTCATAAGTTAAATAGATTATTCCTAATTTATATTTAACTTAGAAAGTTAATTTGAATTGGAAGGGGCCTATAAAGCCATTGAGTCCTACCCCCCCCGCTCAAGCAATAAATAAATTATAGTTTCACACTAAAGTTTAATATAATGTTAGTTGTTTGTTAAACAGAAATAACAACATGTGATTGCTAAGTAGACAGCACGTGCCTGCTAAAGATACAGTCGTTCCTTTAGGCAGCATTGAAAGAATTTTCTGTAGTTTTAAACTGTTTTCTATCCAGCTGCTTAAAGGAAGCTCAGCAATTTATGCCAAAATTGCATTTTAGTATAATCAGTATTATCATTGTTTGATATTTATGTTCTAGAAGGCTTTCAAATGATTGGAGGAATAATTGATTGGAGGAAAAACTGATTGGAGGAATAATTGACAATCTGTTCATATCAAATACATTTTATTGTTATCTTCAAGGCAGGTTCTGTAACAAGACATGGAACAATTTTCACAGTCTTTCATTGAAGATGAAAAATCTGTGAAATATCTGCAAAAGATATTCTCGTTGCTTTTATTTGTTATTTCCATTCATCCTGCGATATGTGATAATATCTATGAGTCAGGTGAATGGATTGGCCTGCTTGATTGTACCAGCAAAATAGGAGATGCCTCACATGTTAGTTTATTGCTGCACACACAGCCAATCTGGCCTGGGCATATCCAACTCATCTCAGCTCAATATCATGAGGCCAGTTCAGTAACTAGCCATTATGAATGCTACTTGAGAAGTTTATCAACCTGCATTGAATAAATAAATAAAATAAGTCCTGGTAATATTTATTACAGAATGAAGGCTGTTTATAGCATACAAAAATGCTAATGAAACTCATGCAAATGACATGTTTCAAACTGATTGTTATGTAACCCAGGCCTAACCCTGACCCCAGCCCACCCTGCAGCTCTGATCTTGCTCTGCTTTTTCCCCACACATGTATCGAGTCTTTAAATGCAACCATTATGAAAATGACAGTGCAGTGTGGCCACGTATGAAACAATGGGTGAGAGACAGACCCTATGTCTGAAAAAGTGGATTTTGTTCCATGAAAGCTCGTGTGGAAATCAATGTCTTATTATTTGTAGTGCCACAATATGTCTCCCCGCACCTCTTCTTTTTCCCTTTTTATTTTGCTGACATTCTGCAGTGTGGCCACGTATGAAACAATGGGTGAGAGACAGACCCTATGTCTGAAAAAGTGGATTTTGTTCCATGAAAGCTCGTGTGGAAATCAATGTCTTATTATTTGTAGTGCCACAATATGTCTCCCCACACCTCTTCTTTTTCCCTTTTTATTTTGCTGACATTCTGAATTCCTAGATGACAGGTTTTAGGTCAGAAAAGTATGCTGCAGTAGGGCAGATTCTGCTGGCTGGAATCTAGCCTTATGTCCATCAGTGTAGATTTCAGTGGCAAATTGTCACCACTTACAAGCTTGGAGTTGTATTTTTTTGTCATTTTTGAAGGAATCCCTGCCTGGGGACAATTACTGCTTACTCAAAGCAGACTTAAGTAAAAAGATTATCCCCATTGAAAATGAGATACTGTATTGTCTAGAATGGGAAAGTCTGGAGTTTTATTTGTTGTTCCCCTCCCTCCCGAAATACAGTGGAGCTTCGTAATACAAACAGTTTGTATAACATAAAATCTGTACAACACGAAAATTCCAGAGATAGGGGAAATTTGCTTAACAGGATCACCTATGGGGCAAATCCGTACAACATAAAAATGGTCACAATTAGGGATTAATCCATTTTCAATGCATTCCTATGGGAAATTTGTATAAAGGAAAATTTGCTTTACAGAATTTCATTTGAACAAATTAATTCCTTTATACAAGGTACCACTGTATACTGTTTGTGATCAAGTCATGAGGTGAAAGGTAAATGTTTCAGCTAGTCTTTTAGTGAAGTGGATTATAAATATTCATTTAGTTATACAGGAGCTCTGTTTTACATTAAATCTGCATTTATCCTGAAACATGTTCCTGCATAGGCTCCATGGGCTTCATTTAGGTATTCACTTATAGGTTCGTAAACCATAATTTAGGAACCATGTCCAACTATGGTGACTGTGTTTTTCTGACTTCTTCCTGTCGTATTCCAGTTTTCAGTGTAGAAATAATTG
Organism: Phrynocephalus forsythii; assembly: GCA_029282475.1. Taxonomy (NCBI): domain Eukaryota; kingdom Metazoa; phylum Chordata; class Lepidosauria; order Squamata; family Agamidae; genus Phrynocephalus; species Phrynocephalus forsythii. Next base: position 11,300,118 of record JAPFRF010000004.1, read on the forward strand.
GGTTTTGTTAATCCAGAGTATTTTGTTACACCTGGACTGGTGAATTCTGGCGCAATTAGAGCAAATGTTGATATATCCACAGACGAGAGAGGAGAGAGGTAACCAAGTAGTACATGAGGCTGCTACTACAGAATCAAATATTACAAGTGTAGTTGCAGCCTAAAACCATGAATGAATAGCCAAACACAGCTGTGGCTTTCTTCCAGATACTTTGCGTGATAAGAAATATAGCCCTCCTTGTCAAAATGCTAGTTATCCATTTATTGGATTAAGTAGCTGCTATTTCACCAGCATATCCAAAATTTCACTGAAACTGTATAGGTTTTATTGTTTTGCCATTGTTGAGGCACAGGGCATCTGTGGTAGGGGTGAATTGTTGTGAGTAGGGGAAAATCTTCCCTTGAGGTACATTGTAAAGTCCTATGTCAATTAGAATTTTTACAAGTAGAAGGTTTCATTCAGAATTTTAGGGTTTAGAAATCTGGTGACAAAGATATTTTGTTGTATACTATGGCTCATAATGGCTGAAATCCTGTTTGCAGAGTTGTGGCAGATTGGGAGAAATTAAACACTCCTGGTTCCATGACCCCCAACTCCTTCCCCAGGACACAGATAATTCCATGGTAGCCTTGGAATCTTTTTTAGGAGTAAGGGGGTTTGGATATTTTTTTTATTTCTGAGAAGTTGCCAGGACTGATGATATCATCGGCCTTACATGGCATAGCTGCATGAACAGGATTTTAGCCCCTATAGAACAAGGGATCGAAAAGATCCCAATTACCGTAATATGAGAAGACTTCTTATTATTACCAACAGTAATTGCTATAAGGATTTCGTATAAGTCACTGTTGCTTATATTGCCATATGGAAATGCTGGCTTCAGAAGTATTTTTGTTTCCTGTGGGAGAGAAGCATCTTAGTAATGGCAAAGGATGCTATTTAATAAAATGAATTCCATTGTTCAAGCATGATTAAAATGAATGTATCATTTCTTCAACTCATTTTTACCTTTCAAAATCAACTGTCAAGGGTAATATTATTTATTTATTTATTTATTTATTATTATTTGAGCTTATATACCACCCTTCTTCCAGATGGAATTCTGGGCGGTTCACAACAAATGGAAACAAACAATATACAACAGTTAAAAACAGCATTACCATGAGGCAATAAGCAATACACATTTAAAATAAAACAGTAATAAAAGGCAGATGGCGGAGGGGGGGGAAGGGTAATATATTTTTTGCCAAACATTTTGAAAGGTTTTTTTAAATTACATGAGCTCATTTTTACATATGTCTTATCAAATCATTATAAATCATAATAACGAAGCAAGAAGTTTAAGGCTTAATAGCATAAATAGGTGAAGCCTGGTGTACCATCACCAGCAACTCTTCCCTTCAGAAAAGGGACAGGCTGTAGAAGAATGTGGCCCTTTAGGACTAGAGGAAAAAGTGTATATATCTGTTAGTGAGATAGTTATTTCAATGCATTAAATGTTAATATTGTTCTTTTATTGTTATAGCTACATATTATATATATATTCAGAAAATTTCGCAAGATTGAGTCAGACGTATGTAGGAGAGATTGCCTGACTCTTAAAATGAAGCAAATGCAATGTGAATTTCTAGATTTAGGTGATTACCAATTATTTAGATTCTCTTTCAACTTTTTTACATCATCTCAAGAATGGAGGTGAGGATCATGACTCCAGAAATTGCTTTGCATGTACTTTTACAAATGACTGCAAATAAAGAAGGCAACGAAATTTAGTACCATTTTACGGTACGACCGCTTTCATATAGAACAATATCTGACGGGCTGAAGAAACATTTTATTCAAAATAAACTGAACATGGTCTCATGGTAAAGTAGCAGTTAAATCTGTAGACAAATTAATGGAAGTTTGATTGGTTGAAATAGGAATAATTTACTTTTACATCTTAGACAATTTAACAATAGGGACAACGTAAAAATCAATACATTTCATAGTAAATTGATCATGTCTTTATTACAGCGCAAAGAAACCAATACCTTAATCACTACAATACTGGATGTACAGCCACGATCTACAGCCCAAGGATCAGGGAAAAGTAATGACGAGATTGTAGAAGAGCTTGCTACCTCAATCCTGGCTAAAATTCCAGGTATGGAAGGCTTTGCTTTCATTTCTTAAACAAAAGAAAGATAAGTTGTGTTGGCTCAAAACATAAATGAATATATTTTACTAGGGCAACTGAGTGCAAGTTTTCTCCATTTCTGTGCCTTTATCAAGTCTTCATCTTTACCCTAGCTTTATAGGGTTTTCTGCTGATAGGTTTCCTTGCTTCTTCTGTTTTGAAGATCTCCCAATTGTTAACATTATACATCCTCCTATTTTCTCATAGGGAGTTCTATCTAAGACACTGGTCTCAGCATAGACTTGCACAGGTTATGGTCCTGTAAATTGCGCTCATAGAAGCACCCCCAGGCTCCTGTGACTCAAGAACTATTTGAAGAAAAATAAAAAGAGAAATGAGCACACACAGTGATACTACCTTCCATGGGATGTTGGGCTGGCTCCATTCTCACAGAGCTTTCAGCCAACATCAAAAAATATGATCCCACAAGCTTTTTTGGTTTTAAAATGTACTTTAGAAATTATTTTTAATCAGTGTTTACAGAGTCTTTTTCATACATTACATCACTGGTCACTTTATAGAAAGAAAGGCAATCGTAAAGATTTTATAACAAATAATAATAATAATAAATGATGCATAACATCAGAGGCCAAATCTGATATGTACTTGGGACAGCTAACATTTATCTGAATTCTGAGAAGCATATACTTTAAAAAAGAGCACCTGTGCTGTCAATCCATCTCCAGAGAATGTATGGTGTCAAAAAGTGTTCCATCTACATTGTACCCTAAATGAAATCCTCAATGTGAGGGGCAAATTCTACATAAAATCTCAATCTGGGTCTACTGACATTTGTTCTCTTTCTGAAGAATTTATGTGGCAAGAGACCCAAAAAAATCATAATGACAACATGTGCCATGCATGTAAAATTCAATACAATTAATTGGAAGCTAGTATGTAAATGTCAAGATACTGTAGTTCCCTTTACAGAGACCCACATTAACCACTCAGTCATACTGCCTAGACTGTCCTTACAGTGAGTAAGGTCCACAAGAGGCAAACGTGCTGGTAGCTAGGGAAAATCTTCCTGCCTGGTAATCCCGATGCTTTAAACCATTCTGGCTATTCGTTGTGCCAGGAAGTTATCAAAATCAACAAAATTAAGCACTTGGAATTCTCATGCAATCTACAAAGTAGTTGGTCAAGGCAAAGCCTATTTTTAGTACCAGTAACCTTATCTGGAAGTTAAGTCATGGTAACTGGACTTCTTTTCTTGTGATATCGAAACATTTCGCTACTCAACCAAGTAGCTTTGTCGGTCTACGGAAAGTTGGTGCAAGGCCTGAAATTTATAGTTCACCTTGGTTTCACTCCATCCTGGTCTGAATAGCTCATTAGCTGTACAATGTCCTGGGGTGTGTGAAAGTCCCAGCTATGTAACCCTTCCCAACGCCCATTAAATATAGGTCATCAAAATCCCTCTCTCAACAGAGATGCGGGACTTAGGCACAATCTGTCTGCCATTTATCGTGCTGACCTTTCATTGATCCCTAGACAAATCAGAAGCACTTTGAACCTCCACGAGGCAGGCCACAGCTATTGACCCACCCTGAACCTTCTCAAACAACAGAGAAAGTTCTCTTCTCCTGCCTTCACATCAGTAGAAACTATTCTTGCTAATTATCTCAATACCAAGGAGTGAGCTTTGGGCTTGGAGCTTTCTTTCTCGCAGAGATAACACACATATGGCATGGCATCACAAGTAATATGCATTATCTTTCCCCTTCTCTTGCTTTGCTCTTCCCAGATACAAACTACAAGGCCTGTGTTTCAAAAAGCCAATCAGAAACACAATCCCCTTTCAGAGATTGCCAAACGATGCTTTGGAACACGGCTTTGCCATTTCTTGGCTCACATTTGTCAAGATAGTTTGCCCAGATACAGTTGTCTGCTGTACAGCAAACATCTGTATTTCCACTTCAGCAAATGTACATATAAACTGCAATAGCTTGGCTGGAATTATATTGATAAATAAATTACATTTTCTTAAGAACCTGGGTCACCAAAAGGTTGGAATACATAGCAAAGGGAACTATTCCCATGTTTCACATATCAGTGAGAGTATTTTTTTATAATTCTTTTCCAAAAGATATCTGAGAAGTTTAGGGACACCTTTAGAAAGGTTTAAAAATGAATCTATATGGACTTGCATCCATATAGATAGAGGCGGTCTTTCACAGCAAACTTGCATTATATTTACAAAGAGGGTATTCTGTTCTAGTATACTTTTGGTACAAAAAAACCATGGAGATTTCTTCAACAAAATGCTAAGGATGCCTTTTATTGTTTTGCTGTCTCTTACTACTTGGCTGGGTGAACACAACAGCCTTCTAAACAATTAGGACAGCAAAAATCCATTTAAAACACAAGTATTCTTCAGTACTCATCATTATGCAGCTAACGCACAAACAAGTCAAGATGAATTACGTGCCTGCAGCAATTTTTTTTCCTGAGCTACTATAGACCATGATGTTGTGAGTAAAAAGTCTTGGTGCACTTTGACGCTTTGAAAGAATTTAAATTTATTTGTTGGATGTTTTTGCTTAATGTTTGAAGAGATTTGTTACTAATGCTGTGCTGGGCTTCATTGGCCATGGAACTTGTATAGTCATCTGAAGAATGCCCAGCTATTTAGTATATTTATTAATGCCACAGTTACATGACTGCTTTGCCCAGCATGGGCTGAAAAGCAGATGTTCATCAGTGAGGCCAGCAACGTGATGCTGGAAAACTCATTTATTCCCTGCAGAGTTAAAACTCCTGTTTATTTGGATCCTCCTCCGAGATTTTTTATGGACATTTTATGTTCGTCTTTTGAGACACATTGTTATGTTGAAGGATATCTTGTCTTTGTAGTTCAATTGATTCAGGGGTCTGCTGGTAACTAGGACTATCAGTAGGATTTGAGCCATGTTAACAATAGGAACAGGCTTTTCTAATGATCAAAACAATGTTTGTTTTGCAGAGAAACTTGATATGGACACTGCAACAGATACACTTTTTGTCAAGGATGACAAGGGACGGGTGGACTCCCTGACCACCGTCCTTGGCCAAGAAGTGGATCGTTTCAACAGCCTTCTCAGTTTGTTAAGGGTATGATTTCAATTCACTTTTTCCTTGGCTGGCATAAATGTTAAAATTATTGATTTATTATGGATGTGCTTCGGAGTTAGTGCTACGAAACGCAGTCTCATTGGCTATCAATCAATGTATCACGAAAGCTCTTTTGAGGATCTTCTTGTTTTTAGTGCAATACAGAAAACTACAGATGGATACCAAAGACGATCTGGAAGTTGAGTCATCATGGCAACTGGACTTCTTTTTCTTGAGATATCAAAATGTTTCACTGCAAATCGAAGTAACTTCATCAGTCTGAGAAACGTTAGTGGCCAATCCTCCAATTTATTGTTCACCTTGATTTCATATCACCCTAGTCTGAATAGGCTCATAAAGTTGGACAATGGCCTGAATAGGCTCGTTAGGTGGACAGAGGCCTGAATAGGTTCATAGGTGGACAATGGTCTGAATAGGCTCATCAGAGGAAGTCATTCATGTGTTTATTAAAATCCCCTCTCTCAACAGAGGCAGTCTTTCTGCTACTTAGTAAGCTGCACTTTCATTGATCCTCAGACAAATCAGGAGCACTTTACACCTCCACCAGCAAGGCCATAGCTAAAGACCCATACTTAATGGGTGTTGGGAAAGATTGCATAGGTGGGACTTTCATGCACCCTAGGCCATTGCCCACCTAATTAACCTATTCAGACCACTATCCACCTATGAACCTTTTCAGGCCATTGTCCAACTTATGAGCCTCTTCAGACCAGGGTGATGTGAAATCAATGTGAACTATAAATTGGAGGACTTGTCACTAGCTTTCCTCAGACTGATGAAAGCGCTTGGATGAGGAGTGAAATGTTTCGATCTCTCAAGCAAAAGAGGTCCAGTTGCCATGACTCAACTTTGAGATAAACTCACCTGGATGATTGAGAAACTGCACAGACAAAGAGAGGATCCTTACCAATGAACAGGACAATACAATAAATGTGTAAGGCTAAGCTTTGCTTGGTGTCAGCACCCAGGACTGTCGGCAAGGCACCACGGGAATACTTATTGTTCAACATTTAGAGATGTGGCAAAAAATATTTTTTCAGTGTTTGGAGATGTGGCAAAAAACCTAGGCAATCAGTAGCCATCACAGCACATGACATGTACATCAGCCAACACAAGTAAACTGGTGAGAATTACCACTACAAGGAGATAACAGATGGAAGATATATTTTGAAGCAAATCAATATGTAAAAAAGACAGTTCAAAATATAGAATTCCAAAGTTGATGGCAGAGATATGGTATGAGAGTCCAAACTTAATGAGCTTGCATTGTCACTGCCACTTCTCTCATTTTCTCATTTCCTCCTCTCATTGTTTCCTTTCCTCTCACTACTGGCATTTCTCATTATTCTCATTTCTCCCTTTGTGTTGAAGAGAGAGAGTATAATGAGAAACATGGAACCCTTTCAAAACATGGAACCATATTTAGTTGAGCATTTGGGAAACCATACACTGATAGGACTCTGACAAGAGGAAGACGGTTCTTGGAGATGAAGCAGCTGGCCCTTTTTAGTGAGCAGATCTTTTTCTGTCATGAACAAAGACCAGGATATGCTTTTTTGTCCCTGCCAGGTAGTGCAGCCCTGTCCCTGTTGACTCCCAAGAGAGAGCCCCAGTGAGCTCCATGGGGCTTGTTTCAAAAGGAATATGTGCCGACTTCCAGTCTCACGAATGAAAACCTTACCAATCTGCTAGGAAAGGGGGAATAGGATTGCTCCAATTGCTCCTGGTTTACAAATGCCATCATGTGTCATGATGAGACTCCCAGGAGGTAGACACTAGTGAAATATGGGCCTTCTGCACCGCAGAATGAGCAATGATAACTTGCCATGTTATGAATTATAGTATTTTTCAGTGTGTAAGTCTATATGTTGTGTCTAAAATGGTTAGACTAAACATTGAGGGTCATCTTATACATCGAAATAAGCCGAGGAGATAACTGTGCAGTTGCAAAACTAATTTGGGGTTGGAAAAGTGGGGGGTTGTCCAATACATGGGGGCATCTTATAGACAGGAAAACTCTGTCCCTCACATTTATTGTTTATTTATTTCTTTGTTGCTTTTTGAGGGTTGTATTTTTTTTACATTGTTCCTTTTTTAGCCTCCACGTTAATTGTTTCTTCTCTTCCCACAATTCTTTTTCAGCTGCTGCTTAGATAATTATTTTCTGACAGCTTTTCCACAGCATTATAATCGGAATGTAATATATTTGCAGTGACAGAGTGAAGTAATGCCTCCCTAATGGGTGCTTTTAATGGTTTAAAATCCTGCTTTTAATCTTGATATATGTTTAATTGTTTGTTTTATAGAATCTGATGATTATTGTATAGGCTTAGCTGTTGTGGGCTGGTTTGGGTCCCCTATGGCAGTGTTTTTCAACCTTTTTTGGGCAAAGGCACACTTGTTTCATGAAAAAAATCACGAGGCACACCACCATTAGAAAATGTTAAAAAATTTAACTCTGTGCCTATATTGACTATATATAAAGTAATTCTCTTGAATAGGAATCAAATAAACACAAAGAAAGGCACTGACCTTCACAAAGCAATCTAGAATCGAGAGGGGGGGAGGTTGGAAGGGTCCCTACCTCTCGCCGCCACCCCCCCAGGGCTGTTTCGCACCCGCTACTTTGCACCCGTTTGCTTCCACTTTTTGGTGGCTCACCTGGGCGGCCATCACCCTCTGCCTCTTGACGATCAAGCTGCCTGCTTGTGCCCTTTCAGGGGCAAGGAATAGCCGTGGTTCCGACACCGCGCGCATTTGGGGAGCTGCGGGGACTTCTTCCCCGACGTGGCGGCAGCAGCACCGGAGGCACCAGCAGCTGCCGTTGCCGCCGCCGGGCTTTGGGCTAAGCTGGCTGTGTGACTTCCCGCCCCTGCAGCAGCGGCCAGGCTGGCGGACTTTCCAAAAGGGCCCATCTTACCCCCTCCGTGGCTGTTAGGCTCCGAGGGAGCCGACAGCTTGTTGAAAGAGGACTCGTTAGGCATTGCGTCCCCGGGGGATCGGCTGCCTTAGCCAGGAAAGGAGGGAATTGGGTTAGCGTGGGGGAGGAAGGTGTAGGTGGTCGAAGAGTGGGGCCAGAGGGCGGGAAAGTCAACTCCTCTTCGGGACCTCTTGCGAGGGGTCCCAAAGCAATGGTCCGCGTCGCCATCGGCCTGCAAGCAGTTGCTACGGGTTGCTGGAGCCGCAAGGAGCAGGTTGCAAGTGCCTCGGTGGCGAGGCTGTGCGGGGCACTTTGCAAAAGGAGGCTGTGCGGGGCACTTTGCAAAAGGAGGCGCGCCCTTGGCACAACTTTTTTTGCAACTTCACCGCCGTGTGGTCTGCTGGAAGGAACGTGCCCGGGGTCAGGGCAGAAAAGGGAGGGCAGGACCATGCGTGGCTCCGCCTCCTGACCTGCTCCACATGCAGTATATAAGCATATTTTATGATGTTATGTTCATCCCCCACCTCTCTCTTAACAATTTTTCAATTTTTTCAATTTTTCCAACGGCACACCAGGCAACATCTCGCGGCACACTAGTGTGCCGCGGAACAGTGGTTGAAAAACACTGCCCTATGGGTAAAAAGGTGAGATACACCCAAGGCAAGGATAATTTTACTATGTTCCCTCCAACTGTAACAGCTATAGTAAACTTGATGGCAAAGCAGCATAGGGCTGTTTTTTAAAGATAAATTGTTCTCAATCATTATTAAATTCATCGCTGAAAATGTTTGGTAATCCTAGAGTGAGAATGTGACAAAACAGGAAAGCCACTCTAAAAATATCTTTCAGTTTCTCAGGCATATAATTTTACTGACAGAGAATTTGCACCCTTGTTTCTCAGCCCATTTGAGTGTGTCATGTTTGATTATAAATAATTGCTAATGCAAGTCAAGAGAGGTTTACTGTTTTCATTTGGCATCTGGAGACAAGAGAGCAAAATTATGTAACTAGTTCTCATGCTTTTTCTATAACATTAGTTGTGCCTAGTCTTGTGTTTTGCCTTTCAAATAAGTATGCAGGAAAACTTATTTTTGTTTGTCATGCTGTATAAAGGTCACTTGGCCTATGCCCAGATGTATAGAACATTGGTCCCAGGAACACATATTTCAACTTATATTCCACCAGAACCAACGGGAATCACTTTTAAAGTTTAGCAAAAAAAAAAAAAAAGGATAAATTATTGTTGGTTTTTGTGGCCTCTGTGACTGACATGGATGAATTTCTGTGCTATTCAGAACCTGTTTAAAGCTGAGCTGAAGGGAATCCCACCATTGCCCTTTTAATATTGCATCTTTGAGTTATAAGTCTTGGGACCTATTTTAGGAAAGAGGCAGGTTAAAAATATTTAAAATAAAATAAATATCCTCCAAACTGCACCTTAGATTGACTCCAGCAATTCCTTTTCTCCACCAGAGTTTTTCAACAATCTCTATTGCTGACAGACACACACACAAAAAAACAACGAACAAAAGGGGGTGTAGAGAAAGCATTGTGGTGCCTTGAAGATGAACTGCTGTGTTTTTCTGTGGCTTTTGAGACAGTATGATGTTCATATACACGATCACCTGACGAGGTGGACAGATAATGGACAAAGGGACAATGGTTCATTCCTAGAGGAATAGGCCCTTGGTTTTAAGTAACCATAGCATAGTTGACACAAGTGGCAATGTAGCCTCTCACACTTGGTAAGGACTTAAGAATAGGGATGGGCACGAAACGGAAAAATTGTGTTTTGTTTCATTTCATTCCCCCATGATTTGTTTTGTTTAGTTAGAAATGCGTTTTTTGAAAAAAAAATCATATGAAATGAAACAGTAATGAACCGAATTGTTACTCTATAAAATGGGTCCCCTGGGTCCTGGAGGCACCAAATTTGGTGCCTCCAGGACCCAGGAGAGCCATTTTATAGTAAAATGAATCAGTTCATTTTAAACAACAACAAAAAACCCACTGTTTCATTTTGGTACTAACAAACACTGCTTCCCCGTTTCATTTTGTTAGCTAACGAAATGACAAAACAGCGTTTCATTTTTTGTTTGGTGTCCATCCCTACTTAAGAACCCTTGATTGATGTTCAGTCTCAGCATCCATGTGTGTGTGTGTGTGTGTGTGTGTGTGTCTGTGTGTCTGTGTCTGTGTCTGTGTGTGTGTGGTACCTCTTAAGACAAATGCCTTGTAAGACAAAAAAACTCGTAGGAAGACAAAAATTCCAGAAATAGGCATGTTTCACATAATAAAAAATTCCCTATCAGATGCTTCACAAGATGAAAAAACATTCTGCATGCACCCAGGGGGAAAAACCCGGTTACTTTTTTCTTTAACCTCTGGAACAGATTAATCCATTCCCAATGCATTCCAATGGGAAACCATGTTTCATAAGGCAAAATTTTTGTAAAATGAAGCGACCCTTAGCCTCTGGAACAGATTAATCCATTTTCAATGCATTCTTATGAGAAACCATATTTTGTAAGGCAAAATTTCCTTAAAATAAATTGACCCATAGAATTTTATATATATAAAAGAGATGGGCACTAAATGAATTTTTAATTTGTTTCATTATTTGTTATTTTTTTCATTCCCTAACAAAACAACTAATGAACCACAATCTGGAAGAGAAACAAAATGAAATGAAACAGAAAAATGGGGTTTTCCCCTTCCTATGGGGAAAACCCCGTGGGTCCCCCCATGCACCCGATGGGGCATTGGAAACCATGGGGGCCCACACTACAGCTGATTGAGGCTTTTTAAAAAAGCCCAGATCAGCTGTAGTACAGGCCCCCTGCTGGGTGCTTGCAGCAAAAAATAAAATTATTATATATATAAAGCACTGAGCAGTGGGGCTACACTACAGCAGATTGGGGCTTTTTAAAAAAGAAGCTGTGATTAGATGTAGTGCAGCCCCTCTGTTGGGTGCTTGCAGCAAATAAATAAATAAATAAATAAATAAATGGAATTTTTTTTAAAAAAAAGCACCAAGCAGGGGCCCACGCTACAGCTGATGGGGGCTTTTTAAGAAGCCACAATCAGCTGTAGTGAGGGCCCCTTGCTGGGTGCTTGCAGCAGAAAATTAAATAAATAAATAAATAAATAAATAAATAAATAAATAAATAAATAAATAAATAAATAAGTGCTGAGCAGGGGGCTTGAGCTACACTGATCGGGGCTTTTCTTTGATATCTTGTTTTGTAGTCTCTTCCCCCCTCCCACCCCAGTGATAGCTTTCAGGTAATCCAAATAATGTACGGGTAGGTAGAGCACAGAAGGGCATTGCTGAAAAACACAACCTAGTTCACATTTACAGAGGAATATGTAAACCTGCCTCTGATGTTGTGTGAAACATTTTTGGGGGCCTTGCCAGAGTCGATCTGAGGACAGATCTGGCATCTGGGTTTGCAGCAGGATGTAATTCCCATTTTTGTACTCAGCCTTCTATCCTGCCAATGCCAGTAAATGACCCGGTTCATGGGGGCAGGGAAGGGACAATGTGTAGCCTGCATAATTTAATTGTAAATCATCCAGAGAAAGCTTTAAGCTCTAAGTGGTATATAAGCAGCATATGGTGCTTTGCTTTTGTAGATCCTCAAGTTTGGAGTCTCATCATTTCTTCTGCTTGGGGGAGACTAATCTACCTCAAGCCTGAACAGTTTACCAAGAGCAAGGACTACCACTGTTTCCATTTAAACTTTATTTACACCTCTGGGAGAGGTCCTCAAATAATTAGATCAAGCAGCTGAAAAGAGACTACTCCACCTGGCCTCCATCCGTATTTGTTAGAAACTGCTAGTCATACAGGCCGTGTCATCGGTATTAAAGAAACTAAAACTAAGAACCAAGGTGGCTTTGATCTCAAAACCTGAATAGCCCTTCACATCATTCCTGCTTTGGAGCTCCTATGGTTTTAGATTATCTAACTCTCCACAGTCCTTCTCTCCTCTAAAGAAAAGAGTTGTTTTTAATCAATACATCTCTGTGATGTCTACTTCCACATATTTTTATTTATTTATTTATTTGATTTATTTGATTTATATACTACACCAGGGGTGTCCAAACTTTTTGCAAGGGGGGGCAGATTTGGTGAGGTGAAAATGTGTGGGGGCTGACCATTCGGCCACATTTGGCCCCCAGGCCAGACTTTGGACAAATATTTACAACATGCAAGGAGGCAGGGAGGACGGGAGCTGGGAGTGGGTAGGCTGGGCAGGTGGCTGGGGGGGATGAACAGAAGCAGGGAGGGCAGGCAAACCATAAAACTGCAAACTGACATCTCCATCTGGTATGTGGAGGGGCCAGCTGGTGGGGATGCATGACAGGCTGTGCTGGTGGGGAGAAGAGGCTACGGCCTGCTCAAAAATTGAAAATGGGCCGCATTTGGCCCCCAGGCCTGACTTTGGACATGTCTGTACTACACCATCTAGCAACATACCTTCATCTGCGAGAGTCTGGGCACTGCCTTCATTTTTCCATGGGGTCATGATTCTTCCAATCCTTGATCCTTCTGTTTAGGAAGTATATGGCACCGCTTATGGCATTTTGAGAACCAGAGAGATTAGAAGGTTCCCTTAGATCTACAACTGCCTGATCATGGCATATTCCAGAAGAGGACATACAGTAGGACCCCCATATCCACTGATTTATTAGCCACTCATTCAGTTATCCACGGTTGGCAGAGGAAAATAAATAAATAAATAAATCAGCAGCCACAAAGCAAGCTACTGTCGTAAAATAGCAGCTGTAAAGCAAACTATTGTCGTATAAAAACAGCTGTAAAACAAGCTACTGTCATAAACAGCAGCCGTAAAGCAAGTTACTGTCGCAAAAATGCAGGGTTTTTTTGGGGGGGTGTTCTCTCTTAGCCACAGTTTTTGTTATCCTTGGGAAGGCCTGGAACCAGTCCCCAGCAGATACCAGGGTCCTACTGTATTTTGTAATGTTACATCTTTGAAATCTTAGCATGGAGGAGTCCACATTATTTCCTTCCCAAGTGATCCAATATATTGAAGCTCACCTAGATGCCATATCAGACCATTCCCTCTCTGGAAAAGGCTTGGAAAATAACAGACTCACCAAGTCATATCTAGTCCTCATTCATCAGCATCACTGAGCTTTCATCTTTTAGGCCTCATGGCCTCAGTTACTTCCATTCTTTCTTTTCCAAACCTTCATCGGCGAGCAGTCAAGCACAGGTTTCTGCAACCTCAAACCATAGGAAAAATCACATTTCTTGTCCTCTCCACCAGACATCTGAGTGACTCTGGCTTAGTGGATGTTCATTTCCAATCGGGTAACAGGCACCCACCATGTTCCCTCATCCATCTCAGTTTCAATGAATGCTTCAGACATGGGTGAAGAGCTAAGTGTTTCAATCTGTGAATGAAAAATAAGTGATCTACTACCAAGCATTGTTTCCTTTATTTATTTATTTATTTATTTATTTATTTATTTATTTATTTGTTTGTTTGTTTGTTTGTTTGTTTGTTTGTTTAATATACACCTCCATATGGCCCAATAGGCTACTCATGGTGGTTTACCAAATTAACTATTCCCACGATTTCTTAATCTCCTCAAGTTGATAGTCAAGACACACCACATGCCATCTTAACAGCCCACTTATGGTGGCCTCATCAGCCTTGGTTCTTCACCTTTCTGTGACTCTCCAAATGTAGGTTGATTAGAGATGTAAAAAATTTTCTAACTTTTTTCCTCCATGGCTTCAAAATTTCCATTACTTTTGCGTCTCTGAGGTTCACACATTTATCAGCATAACTGGGCCTACTTTCTAAATGCAATGGACAATTTCATCACACAGTCTTCAAGTCCCTACAACTGACAGCATGAAAAATTTAATAATGACCTCTCTATTAAAAGATGCTTCTGGCCACCATCCTGACTTGCCACACAGGTTCTCCTTATGAACTGTCACTCTTAATGTATCCCATCATGAAGAGATTTTTCAGAGGTTTTTTTTAATCAGAATTCGGACAGGATTCTGGGCGCTGTCATCCAAGAAAACTTTTCCAAACTCTGGTTAAAGCAGCTGCAGTCCCATGGAGTTCTACATTGTAGAACAGAACATGATTACTAGGGCGGTTACTTCACATCCTACCTTGTTCTGTGATTACGTTTGTACCGTGACTGCGATCACGGTCACGTGGTTTTGTCCCTGTTCAGCTCCTGTTTCCGTTCACCCACAGGCATGATTACTTGTCTCGTGACAACTGTAACTTCATGGTCTTGTTACGTGACAAATTCTGAATTCGTCTTGCTTTCTTAACCCTTTTTAAAAATATCGTAAATAAAACTTTTTTGATATTTTGATATACTGGTCTTCCGGGATTTACACATCAATGCTACAGAATTTTCAGTACTTTCTTTAATAAACATTTGCACTGCATGGTGTTTCCCATAGGGAAACTAATGTTGAATGCCGCTTCAGCCACTGACCACTAGGTGGACACTGGTTGTTGCATGACAGTTGTTACCCCATGGTCCCTTGTCTCAGAACAGGAACCAGGAACTAACCGTGACAAGAGAATTCCTCTGCCCAGGGGCAGGTACGGCTTGTCACGCTCTGTTCCCGATTTTGGGGGCATGGTCGAGACAACTTTTTGCTGTCACGCTATGGATGTGAAGTAAGGTTTTTTGTACCGGTCCCAAGCGGGACAGCAAGGAGGGACGAACAGGACATGAAGTAACCACTTAGGAAACACAAGCAAACACTTCTGATTTCAGCAGTCATACTGATACTGAATGAAGGGAAGGGAAAGAGAAGTGCATGTAACATATATATATATATAATATTAAAATGACTTAGACCTCTACCGCACCTAGGTTTTGAATGGCCTTTTCCTTAAAGTCAAATCGCCTTAAAATTCACTTACCGCACTTCTAATCACTTTTTCTGTGGAGCCCCCTTGGCCACGCCCCTTTTTGGCCGCTATGTCACTTTTTCTTGCGACAGCCACCAGGGGTGGTGTTTACCGATTTCTAGACCACTTCTTGAAGCGATTTGGCTCCAACTGCGGACACAGTGCATCACTTTATCCCGGTCCCCCCCCTTTCTGCCTTATCCTGCCGTAGAAAAAAATAATAAAGAAATCCTGCTGCAATTTCTTCACTGCCACCATCTTCTCCGGTGCTTCTATAACGCAGGTAAACAACTGAATTAGACTATCAAAATCAATGTGCCACGTTGTAAGTAATCTAAAGGGAGAACCGGAAAACTAACATTAATTTGAATGGAAGAACAACAGCATGACGTTATCCTAAAAAATAATTACCGAAATTGTAGCAGATGATGGGGAAATGTATGAGAAAATTGGAAGAAAAGTGTTTATGTCTGAACCAAATTGTTGTGAAACCAGCTTCAGAGGTTGTTATCCAGGTATCCCCAACTAAAATGAATTGAGCAATGACTAAAAATACTCTTCCAGAAAGAGTCACCTGGCACTTATTTCTTTTCAACAGAAGGTAAAGAGGGTTTTAAAAGCTGGGTGTGAGGATTTTCAGTTCTTCCTAAAGGATCAACTCCTTTGTGGGGATGCGGATAAATCCATTATTATTAATGGAGGCCTATGTGCCATCTGCAGTATGCAGTACCTTTCATCAGTTGAGGCTGGTACATTAACTCTTCCAGGATGTCATATAGACTGGCCACATATTTCCATACTGTGAGAAGTTCTAGACCAGAGCGTTCTAAACTGGGGAGATCTTAGGCTCGACTACTGTAACTTAATCTGAAATGTTAGCTTTGTTAGTGGTCAGACTGAACACTGTTTGCAGACACAAAAACAGTCGCTTTTATACTGACCAGTGGCCCAAACAGTCTCTCAATAATTGCATTCATCTTTTAGTTTTAATCTTCTCTTAATGCTCCCAATGTTTGCACTGATTCCTAAGGTTTTCATTGTTCTCTTCTAAAGGGGTGAAATAGGGGGCGGAGGCACAGATTATTATTTTTTCTGTTGTATTTTTGAGTTGCTCTAAGCTTTCTACTGTAAACTAAATTACAGTAGGATACCATGAAAAGGCTGTCTGAGAGCATGGAGGAGCTGCCCTTCATTTCAGAACGTGGCCATCCACGATTTAGTGAAACTGGGGGACTCAAACAGCAGATACAGGGGCCCTCCAGTGCATGAAATAATATATTGAATATAAAATAAATAAAAAATGTGGTGCTGGTCTCAAACATTTCCCATGAGATGGGGGAAAGGAGTGTCCAAGTGATGTCCATTGTTTCGGATTCCTTGCACACTCATCTTTCTCCTCATCTGCGGCAGGGTAAAGCCCTGCTCAAGAATAAATATTAAGCAGGACAGGACAGGCACCTGGTGGGAGGAACAACCACTGCCTTATCTCCTTATTCTTCATTTGTATGAAATGCCCACTTTCAAAAAAGCTCTTAAAACTTTGCTTTTTAGGGAGGCATTTGGTGATCTTTAATTTCATTTAATTTCATTTTTTTTTTGCCATCTTGCCAATGATATTTGACTACATGTCTATTGGCTGTCATATTTTATATTCCCTTTTTTCTATTTTTATTTCTTTCTTGTGTTGTTTCATGCACTGTTTTCACTGGGTCTGTTTCGCCCTCATTGTTAACTGCCTGGAGTTCCTTTGGGAAGACGGGCGGTATAGAAATAAATAAAATAAATAAGATAAATAAATAAGGTGCGCTCTCTGGGCTGCAAACAGGCAACTGAGACCTTGATCAAGAACTAGAAGGTACGGAGGCAGCTTACGTAGTTCTTTTACGCTGCTGTATGAAATGGCAGTGCAGCATCAGTGTGATTCCACATACATTCAGCTTCTCTATGGCTGCTTTTTGGAGTCACAAATAAAAGAGTATAAATTCTGACTGGGTTGCCATAGCAGGATGCTCTTATGTCCCATGAAGTAAATAAAGAGTGAAGTAAAATTTTGTTGTTGATTTTCCAGACCTCTCTACAGACACTTAATAAAGCAATTGCAGGTTTTGTAGTGATGTCAGAAGAAATGGAGAGAGTGTACCAGAGTTTTCTTAACAACCAGGTTCCAGCGTTGTGGGCCAATGCAGCATACCCATCACTGAAGCCTTTAGGCGGCTGGGTAAAAGACCTTGTGCTAAGGACTTCCTTCGTAGATGTAAGTACAAATCAGATATTGTTGGTTTACTTTTCAGAGGTGCTGCTGAACATTCAGCTGTGTAGCATATGACAAATAACTGTGTTTGTTCCCAAAAAGCCGTGCGCACAAGTGGTGCACAGAGGAGGAGGAGGAGGAGGAGGAGGAGGAGGAGGAGGAGGAGGAGGAGGAGGAGGAATTGTCATGGCAGGGCAACTGGGCTGTATGGAGTGGCAAACAGAAAGACAGGCCTCAATTCCATTTGCAATGCAAATCATAATTGAGCAGGAGTTGAGAACAGAGGCAGGGAAGAAATACACGTGCAACAGCAACTGGAGTGTTGACAGTTTCATGTGTTTGGAAGAACTTAGAGGATGAATCAAATATTTTAGAAAAGTGGCCTTTGATGAGAGATTTGAAGATGTGGATGTGGCACTATTTAGGTGTCCGAGCAGAAAGAACAAGTGGATACACAGCATCAGAGATCCTCGGGCCTTGAGGGAGTTAGATCAAGAGGAAAAAACAGAAAAGAGTCAAGTCCGGGCATTTTCCAGTTCATTACCTCTTGGCTTCTATCTTGCTGGAATTAATAAGTGCCAAATATGACTCTGGGAAAATAAACAAACCACTGAACATTTTTTGCTTCATAGTTGGCAAAATGAAATCAATATTCCTCAGCCTTGGCTTTTTATTTAATGCAAGGGTTACTGTAGTGACATTATTGCTTTTCCCAATTGGATTAACTTGTTTCTTCCAGGAGAGATACATTTTGTTGACAAAAAAAAAAAACAGTGGAAATCAAAGTGCCTTCTGTATTTGAAGAAGTATGCAGTTACATATTTCTTGTTGCTGTAACTCAGTACTGCATTTGTTTCCAACTTGGAAGGTTCCGTTGTTTGAGTTCTGCCATTTTGTTACACCCACTAAAATGATTAACTGCTGCTGGTGAATGTTGTAGACCTACCTTTAACAAAGTAATCTGATCCAGATACATTAAACATCAGCCCTCCAGATGTTTTGGACCACAACTTCCACAGTTCTTTGTCATTGGCAACACAGGCTTGGAATTCTGGGAGTTGTGGTCCAAAACATCTGTAGGACCGAAATTTGGCTACTATTGCATTAAACCAAAGGAGGAAGACAACTTTTCTTGTATGAAGTGACTGCATGAAAGCCCCACCCCCCCAAGGCTACAAAGCACTAGTGGCAGTGTTGACTGACGTTTCCCACAATGTCAGCCAGATGATGGGGGAAGTGGGAGCAATGAAAAGGATTTGCCTCTTCACAACCAGCAAAATCAGCATCAGAAGCACCCTAGCGCTCCTTTCCACTTCCCGATGATGCTGGTGGCGAGACAGAGGCTGGTCTTCTTCTGTTCTCATCAGTTTGTGTGCTCCACCAACACAGCCAGCCGTCTGCTATGCTCAGGGTCCTCTAGCTTGGGCAAAGAAATAATTAAAAACCACCACCCCTTTCAGATAAAGAAGTGGAATTCTGACCAATTCCATTGCTATTGCCTCTAAGGACAACTAACATGAAGATGGTGCATTGTTTGGTATCCATAGTGGTGCAGTGGGTAGAATGACGGACAAGGAACCAAATCCCCACTCAGCCATGGAGACTCACTGGGGGTGTGGATCTGGCAAAACTATTCCTTAATATATCTTGAAAAGCCAAAGCCCTGTTACAGTTGCTATACATCATTTAATAAATTAAGTGGGATGTGAAGTTTCGTAACTAATATGTCACAAATTACATGTTTTTTTTTCTTTTCTTTTAAAGTTCTGGCTCAAACGAGGTCAGCCTAAATCATTCTGGATCTCTGGTTTCTTTTTTCCACAAGGATTTTTAACAGGTAAACAATAATTTCTTTGCTTCTGATATTCAAGCCTTACAGCTTTTGTACGTGTAACCAAAGCAGCATTTTCACCACGTCAAAAGGGAAGTGTCAGCTCATATGAAAAACCCTCAACTGCAGATTTGCAGCCCTGAACCCCCTCATCTGAAACGGGGGTTGGTGACGATGGAATGATACAAATGGAAGGGTGAAAGCAGAGTGGAAAGAGATATGGCTGACCCACTGCTGCATTAAACAGGACAGTGCACAGCAACATTTTATGAGAGTTTTCATGGTTGAGAAGTATGTAGGACCTTTCTTTAAATGACACGGAAGATTGTAGGAACAAATGTGTATTGTGTAGAACCCAACATGGATATGAATGCCAAATTGCCAGCTTTGATTGATGGGTTTCCTGGTATTTATAAACACCAAGAGCTTATTCCTAGCAAATTATTGTCAATAGAATTACCAGCAATCTAACCAAATGATAAAGCCAACAAATTTATATTTCTCTGACCAACTGTGTCTCCTGACAAACACTAATAAGTCCCTGACCTCTGTTACTTATTTCAGTACAAAATGGAAAGAGTTTAAATCCATGTCAATCTCCTTATGTGTCACTGCTGAACTACTGGGAGAATATCTTCCATAAGAAATCAAAATCACTCATATTGAATTCTGACTCTTGTGAGTAACCCTCCATACTAACTGAGAATACCAACTTGATTCGGACTTCACTGCAACAATCAGAAATGCAGAAAACAGCTCTGCTTTTATCACAAGGCACCCCAAAATCACAGTTACGGTTCCATATCAAAACTTTCACCCAGGACAACCAGTTCTGTTTGTGGAAAATTCAGCTCTATGTGACGTTCAATTTTCTCAAGAGCATACTGATTGAAATGTAGTGTCTCAGAAATAGTTCTTAGTTCTCTCTTAGAATACTGCGGGCCAAAACAAAAAGAATGGGAATTATTGTTTTATTATTTACCTTTGCATGTTTAGTATTTTAATACTATAAGAGAATTGGACTTAAAATAATTAAAGTGCTTCATTGCCCCCTGTTAGAATGGTGAGGCTAGGCCCAAAGGACACTCCCCTTTATGTCTCCTGGCATATCATGTCCAAGCTATCTCAAGGACTACATCACCCATGTTGAGTCTGCTCAGGTATTAGCAGGAGAGGCCTTTCTCTTGGCCTCACTACTTTCATAGGCACATTTGGTGAGAGCACAAAAGAGGGCCTTTGTTTGATCCTTTCAGTATTTGTATACTGTAATTGTTTTGAGCTCTAAGCATGGTCTTTTAATGATGCAAATTGCCTTTGTAAACTCATTGTTTTTAGCGTAAAATATTGACTTTCACTGATGCAAGCCACCATTTGAAAGAGAAAGGCTGGGTAAAAAAATATTTGTGTATGCACCCAAGCCAACATTCCAGTTCCTTTCTCTGAGCATGACTGTGTTGGTGCATGTGTGCATGGCTGTTTTTAATTATGTGTCACTTGTTTCTCAGGAACTCTACAGAATCATGCTAGAAAATACAATTTACCAATCGATGAGCTTAGTTTTAATTATAATGTCATTCCTGTCTATCGTGATCAAATGCATGTTGCCGAAGCATATAAAGCAAGCCATTTTGGACAAGAATTACCAATGGATGCCCAGGTACTAAGGTTCCTGTGCTTGTAACAGACTTCCAATTGAATAAAAAAGAAAAATGGATTGTATGGATTGTAGAAGTAACTTTCATTATGTATTAAATTAAAATTTATATTCACATCTGACAAAAATGCCCCTTCATCTAAGGTGTGTATTAGGCATGGGCCTTTCATTTTGGAATGGGTCCAGTTCCGAAATGAATCATGGCAGCACAAGTGCTGCCTGGAACTAGGACCTGCCTCCAAAACGAAATCACCCATTGACTTACCTTGCCTTACCTTGCACAGGGTGATACTCTGACCAGGAAGTCGTCTTCGACACATCATACAATAACCCCCTGCCCTTTCAGGATTCATATACTGCGGTCCAGTAAATCGCGAGACTGCAGTATATGAAAAAAGGTCCCCTGGGGTAACCTGGAAAAGCCTGTTTCAGGCCTCCTGTACTTACCCCAGGCCTGGCGCTGCCCCGAATGGGCCTCTGACGGCCTTCCCGGGTCCTTTGGAGTCCCGAAAAGTGCTTCCTGGCAAACCAGAAGTGATTTCCAGAAAACTGGAGGTGACCTCCTTCCAAATCACTGGAAAGTGCTTTTGGGGCCTCCGAGGACCCGGGAAGGCTGTCGGAAGCCCATTCAGGGCAGCACCAGCCTGGGGTAAGTACAAGAGGCCCCAAATAGGCCCCCAGTCCCGACCCGACCCTTCATCCATATATCACAGATTTTCAGTTATCGCAGGTTGGGTCATGTCCCTAACCCCCACAATAGGTGGGGGGGTTACTGTAGTTCCTTCTCCCCGGCGCTGGCCAATCAAATGAGGAGATGGGGTGATACGTGTCCCTGCACAGCTCCTGGTTGGCCAGTGCTAGGGAGAAGGAACAATGACACATTGGAGGCTACTTCCTGGTTGGAGTATTGCCCCATGTGAGATAAGGAAAGGTAAATCAATGTGTGATTTCGTTATGGATGTCGTCCAAGTTCTGAACAGCACCTGTGCTGCCGTGATTTGTTTCGGAACCAGACCCATTCCAAAATGAAAGGCCCATGCCTAGTGTGTATTATTATCAGCAGATGAGTAGTGAGATCAGCTATTCAGTTCACTTAGGGGTTAAGTGGGCCTTCTACATGCAAGTATTTTATTTGCTTTGCTTTGTTTTTCACCTTTTGCTATTTGTTTCAGCTACCCTCTCCTGAGGATGGAGTCCTGGTCCATGGGATGTTTATGGATGCTAGTCGCTGGGATGATGAAGAAATGGTTATAGAAGATGCCTTGCCTAGACAAATGAACCCCATGCTACCTGTAGTACATTTTGAACCCCACCAGAATTATGAACCGGATCCACTGCTGTATCATGCCCCACTCTATAAAACTGGTGCCAGAGCAGGAACACTGTCTACCACAGGTAACCTCTTCTCTAGTCAAATTAATACTATCAAGATAATGTTGATGGGTTTTATGAATAGCATGAACATTCTACAGGCATGGGCAGTCCAGGCATGTACTTACTTCCACTCTTACGGGTAACCCATATCTCTTGGGAACTTAAAATATCAATTAGAAATGAGTGATCCTGCAGGGCTTGACTGAGATTTGGACTGGCAGTTTGAATAAAAGTGGAAAACGCTCAGAAACAAATTACTTTTCCCTCCAAGAGTTCTAAATTTACTTATAATTACTACTTGCATTCAGGTAAATTTACAGTCTACCCACCTTTACTTCCTGTGACAGTGACTGCTCCAGTAGAGAATTGGGGGTGGGGGTTGTCACTGGCACTACCATTTTCTTCTTTTCCTTCCTCCTCCTCAAATGGGAATGAGGTTTGGATGCCTTGTTCACAAAGTGCTTTAGCCTCCTTTTCCCTGGTGACTAGAATTCAGGGAAATATATTGTTCCAGAACACCAAATATTGTCGGGCACTACAGGAAAATAACACTTCCCAATGTTATTAAAGCAGGAAGGAAGAGTGCAGAATGAGGTAATAGGTCTCATTTTGCATTCCTAAATAAGGAGCGCTTGGTCTTTGCCACACGTCATCTGGCTCTTCCCAAATAATGTTTTCTGACTGCCATCTTATTGCACAGTTTTCATGGCACGGCTAAGTTGTAATCATTACCATCATTCAACTGCAGAGCTGAAAGAGACCCTATGAGTCACTGAGTTCAGCCTCTGTCAGGTAGGCATAGCAGTGGAACACACAACAACCCCACAACCTCTGGCTCCACAGCAAGATACCTAACAAATTTAATTGACTTTGTATTTATTTAATAATTAGCAGCTTGGGAGCCTACACAGTTTTACTTAAGATAACAACTTATTCCTCACTTTCTAAATCAGGTCATTCTACCAACTTTGTGGTGACCGTCCTTCTGCCTTCCAAAAGGCCAAGTGACTACTGGGTATCCAAAGGGTCTGCTCTCCTTTGCCAACTGAATGAATAATCAGGCAGATTTCTGTCTCCTACCGAGATGTCTACGTTGTAGTCACCTTGTATCCCAGGTGCCAAGTTCTAAGATTACATCCGTGTCATATTCAGTGTTGCCATAATCCTTTATAATCAAACAGGCAGAACTTCCAACTGATGTTTTTTACCATTTCCATTGGATTGCATGAACAAGTTGGACATACTGTTGACTGCTCACTTTTTCTTGTCACATGTTCACTTACAACTTCCACGTTTTATCCGTTTTCTATTATTATTTTTAAAATCTACACTGCTTTGAATGTGCATGGTTCAAACAAGCTTTGCATCAACATTACAACTTATTGCACATTCTGTGCTATACCCTTTGTATTTCTTATTCTGTTTTCTCCATGAATATAAATTGCTTATAATGGAAAATGTTGTTTTGAGGGGGGAAATATTGATAGTCAGCCTTTGATAATTTTTTTTGATTCTGTTTATCTATAAAATGTAAGCAATAAATATTTCATGCATGTATACAAATAAATGTTATGAGAGTTTTATACAGGAAACACTCTGATCACCATGATTTGGCAGCTTGCAGAAGAGTTGAAAAGGTTTACATTCTACAACAGATCTAAATAAATGAATAATAACAAGAATACTAGTAGTACAGTAATAATAATAATGCACTCCTGCACTGTACACACCTGTGCACAAGATTAGTTCCTCATTATATAAGAGAATGGATTAAATTGTGAAGTAGGGTGGTTCAACATTGTCACATCATCATCTGTTTTGTCTGAAGGCTTCATTAGGTGATCCACAGTGATTCATGGCTGTTAATAATAATCTATACGGAAGCTTTCCCCCTCTGTCTTAATGGGTCCCTCCTTTTCTATATGCCTATTTTTTTTGTCCTATACATTTTTAAAAACCTGTACATAATGGCTACTGCCCATCTTACACTGCCCTGTCCAGCTCGCAAGAACTGACTGTGCAGTTAGGTACATGGGAAATGGCAGTACAATGTCTATCCCTCAGCCCAAAGTGTAGGCAAATCACGATGAGGTCAAGAATAATACTGTGCAGCCACAACATTCAAGTTAGGAAAAGGAGACATTGAAATCCCTCTAATAGAAAACCTGAAAATTAGACACTTAAAACATTTTCAACCGATTAGAGAAAAGACTGTTGCAATGACTTGACACCATTACCCACTGGAGAATTACTTCAGACAATCACAGTGACAATAAAAGCTAAAACTTGCCATTGTTTGGCAAACTGCAACTAACAATATTGTTCCAGCCTGAAGTGGTACATTGTCATAAATGAAAAATGTGGGTGTTTTTTTTTTTTTTAGTAGAGAGGCAAAATGAAAAGGCTGGAGATGACACAACACACTGAGCACAGGACATGTTTCTAAGGAGGATTTACCAATGCAGCAAAATCTTCACTAGTGTTTTCTTAGTTGTACATGGAACTTTAATATTTACTTGGTAATGCTTATGCTGTGTATCTGGATTCTGAGCTAACATTTATCAGAGGTCATGACCGCAAGTACTGTACAGAAATAAGACTCTGTTTTGGGGGTGGGGGAGCAACAAAGTCAGGTACTTCATCTTGTATCTCTTATCTGTGATGCTGGGGACAATTTCACAATGAAACCTCTTCCACTGGCTTTCCTCCACTGGAATCAGCCCACTTCTCCAACTTCTTTGTTTAGCAAAATTAATGGCATTGATTCATAAACTCCAGTTCCACGGGGAGTTTTTCCCCCTTGTCCCGGTCTGCAATCTTTATGTAAAATCTTTTGTCACCGCTTCGATAAAATTTGGGGCCGACATTAATATGGTGAGGGTGCAGATGATGGCAAAGAGGGAAAATGCCACAAGGCACAATCTGTCTATGACGGCGGCCGCAAACTTCCACTCGCTGCAGACCTCTTCACCTTCGTCCTGTTTTCGGAAACGGGCCGCAATGAACTGGACCTCTTCCAGGATTTTCACGATCACTGGGATAGTCTCAGTTAAAGCTTTTCTTTGAGCAACGTCAGCATCTCCTGGCGGCGAGTCAGAGCCCTTTCCCCCTTTGTTGCCCACCTCGCTGTTCTGTGGGCAACAGGGATGTTCCGTGGCGTGGTAGCTGTAGACCACATTGCCGTTGCTTGACTGGTGTCCTGGTAGGATGTTCATTTCGACGCTGCTGACAATCGACTGATGCCTCGTGTGGCTGTACTTGCAAGAAAGTGGCCTTATGCTCTCTCCGGGTTTTTTCATTCTCAAAAACCAAGCGCACCAGTTCAGCAGAACAACACGGACCTGGAAAACACAGGCAAAATAGTAAGTGCACTTTACAAAGGAGTTGAGTGACTTGTTTAACAGCAGGCTCTTAATTGCACACGAGCACCAGGTGAAATGTGGTTTGCAAAAGGATATTACCATTCTGTAAATTGGTAAAGGAAGCATTTCCATTTAGAGCAAAATAAATGTCCCAGCGTTAAATTAGCAGGTCAGGGGGAAGTATTTTTCTTGTCTCTCAAATGGAAATGTCCATTTCAGCCCACTGATCTGAAAAATAATATAACCCCTATACAGGTGTGTCACATGACTCTTTAAAAATACTAATTACAGGCAGGATGTCTAAGAGTAACATCTTTAGAAATAAAAATTGTGGATAACTTTCTTTAAAAATTTGAGAACTCCAAAGAAAGTGACATTTATCAAGAACTTGATCACTATAACCTGGTTAAAATCCACTGGAATCAGTATTGTTGGCAGCACAGCACTCTGCCAGGTCTTTGGTTTGCCCTTCCATGTGCTCGTGATGACACACTTCAGAGCAAGGGGCTTTCCTCTTATGGCAGCAAGTAATGAATGTCAGTCACCCTGTGCAAGCAGGGAGGAAGGGGCATGCCTGTGAAGAACACACAGGACTCTCAAAAGCAGAATTTAAAACAGATGGCAAGTGTATTCTTGAAGGCTTTCACGGCCAGGATCTGATAGCTGTTGTGAGGTTTTGGAGCTGTTTGGCAGTGTTCTGGAAGTTTTTCTTCCTGACATTTTACCAGACTCTGTGGCTGGCATCTTCAGAGGGCAAGGGGCTCGGGAAACTAAGAGTTATCTCTGTGCTGTGGGGTATAGAGTGATTGAGACTGTGTGGTTTTAAACCACAAAATACATCAGATGCTACGGTCAGAAAAGGACAAAAGAAATGCATTCGTCACTGCAGGAGTATACCGGACACCTTGTAGTTGTGGCCAGATACATATTGGGACCACAAAGCACAGCATCCAGACCAGCATCAAAGAACATGAAAAACACTGCAGACCAAAACAACCTGAAAAATCGGCAGTAGCTGAACATAACCAGAAACAAGCTGGGCATGAAATCCTCTTCCAAGACACAGAGGTACTGGGCAACACTAACAATCACTATGTCAGACTACACAGGGAAGCCATTGAAATCCACAAACACAAGCAATGTCTCAATAAAAAAAGAAGAAAGTCTAATAATCAACAAAGCCTGGCTTCTGGTACTAAAAGCTGCAAAGTACAAAAAGTCAAAACTCAATGATTCCGCCACAAGCAACAGTGATCATTTCACACAATAGAACAGCTAACAACACCACCCATCAACTACACAGGATTGTTGCTACCCCTGACTGCATTGAAACTTCTTAATCCCTTCATCACAATACAATGACTAACACCTATTCTCCTGCATAGGACAAGTTTCCTCTTTCCCACAACTTTAAAACCACACAGTCTCACTCTATACCCCAGAACACAGAGAGAACTCCTTGTTCCCTGAGCTCCTTGCCCTCTGAAGATGTCAGCCACAGAGTCTGGCAAAAGGCCAGGAAGAAAAACTTCAAGAACACAGCCAAACAGCCCAAAAAACTCACAACAGCTATCAGATTTAATTTATTGAATATAACAAATTGCAAAAGTCCACTGCTATCATGCCACAATCTATACTTTCCAATGTTCTTTCTACATCACATCTCAGTTTTGCCCAATATTTGAAAAGATCCCCAAGGTCAGGAGAATTTCAGAGCAGGGCAGAAAGAACACCAGTGGGAGACTGCCTATCTCAGTGATGCAGCCTTCAGTCTTGTCACTCTTTGGACATCTGTGCCTCTGAAACATCCGTTTAGAACATGAATCTCACAGCTTCTCATTCTTGATGAGAAACCATGAAAAATAAAATCCCTCTCTTTTCCCCAGGGAATTTTCCCTCCTGAGGATTCTTGCAAGAATTTTCATGGGGCTTCTCAGAAGCTCTGTGGTCATTTTTCTATGGGGAAACTGCAAGCTGTATGGGAGTATTACAACTCCTGCACAGAATGGCACCTTTCCTGTGCACAATTAACTGGAAAGCAAACAAAGCTGAGTAGAATTTGGCAGTGCCTGCACAAAACAGGCAAAAGCAAAGAGAGAGAAAGGAGAAGGGGATTTCTTTTCCTCACCCCCACCCCAAAAAGCCAGGCAACCTCAAACGTGCAAGGGGAAAGTCTTAGAAAAGGCTCCTAAAATAAAACAATTATAGCTATTTTGTGGTTTTGTATATTGTATCTTATTAAAATGTTTCTTTTAAAAGGAATTAAAAAGAAAAGACTCAGAAAAACTTGTGAGTACTTGTTCCTAGCATAGAGCAGCATTCATCCCTCTTAAGAAAAACACCTCTTTGAGCTTTCAAAATAAATAAATAAATAATAAATGCATGGTTCCAAGTTATGAAGCTTGGTTAAGGTGACGAATGAAGATAAACAGGAGACAAAAACCTAGCAAAAGTAGCATAAATACAATCAAATGGGCTCCCTAAACTCCAGATCAGAAATGCGCAGCTGCATAGGCACAGACACACTTGTGGCCACAGAATTTGGAGATCTGGTTATAGCCCTTATCCAAAGAGGCCAGTAGCCTTGTTGTATCCCAAACATATTAGACCCATTGATTCAGTGAGATTTACATACTACATTGATTCACCATTTACAAATTGATTAAATAAGTTTGCTCTTTAGCTGTGTCTAACAATAGGACACTGGTCAGGCTAACCAGGGCAATGGATCACTGGCATCATGTGAAAGTCCAAAACAGCAGGGGAAAAAACATTTGAATTGGGACATGTCTCTAGTCTCTGTTGGCAAACAGAATCAGAAAGCTTGGGTGGGAATTGCTCCTTCTGTGCATGAGAGATGCTGGGAATATGGCAGACTGCTTGGACATGAGGAAGATGCACCATTTTGTTTTATTTATTATTTATTTATTTATTTATTTATTTGGTTTATATACTATGCCATCTGACCAAAGATCACTCTGGACAGTTTATAGAGTGCAAAGAAATAATACAACAATTATACAATGTACAAAATACAATATATAACTAAATAAATTCAACTAATTGACCATAATTGAATTGGAAAAGCAATACATAATCACCATGACTGAATCAAAGAGAAATAGCAAAATTGTGACAAATATCTAAAATAACATAGAAGAAACGACAGGCAGAATTTTGGCAGCATATGGCATTCTAAAAAGACACAGGTACTTATTTTTAGGGCTTTCTCCTCACCATTAATAAATAAAAACTAGTATCTCTGAAATGCTGGGTCTTGACTAACTGGCATACAAGAACAATTTTTGAGAACTCCTGTTAAAATGCTCAGCCTCTGACTTAGTGAGAACAGCATAAACTTTCTTGAGGGCATTACTGGTATTTCTATGGACTATGACACCAGCAGAGTTATATTTACTGAATTCTTCTTGTTTCTAGCAATACAACTGCAGGCTTTTCATCTCCTTCATCCTTACTGAAACTGCAGGCAGAATTGAATTCTTTTAATTCCCACTGATCACCACATTAATGGGAAGCTACACCTGTGGCATGAAATTTGCTTAGATACTCAATTTTGTTTTATATAATTGACTGTAGTAGGCACAAAATGCCATATTTTTAAAATAAACACATAAATAATGGAGGAGGGTATTCCAGAGGATACAATCTCCAAATCAGATGACTGCAGTCATATCTGTCTGAATACATGGAGGTGTAGAAAGGGGAAAACACATTTCTCTAATTTCTAGAAAGTATTCCAGGAATTAAGAGAAAATATTGCTAGTGCCATAAGTAGCCAATAAAGGCAAATTCACAAAGTAACTCAGATCCAAAAACACACACATAAAATTGAGACCTTTCAAAAAAATTTTTTTACTTTATGTGCTATAAATAAAGAATTTTGCCTCAGTGACTCCAGCATTTATCATGATGTTACATGTCTATTTAGCTCCATATTGTGTTCCCTATGGCTAAGTGCTGTTTTGTAAGGATGTGATGGGCACTTACAAAATTTCTCACTCTTCACTAGTCTAAGGGCCTGCCCAGATGGGCCATTTTGGGTCTGGGGTAGATCCAGCTACAAAAGATCTATTGAGGTTGGGGTGGTGGTGAGTGGGAGGAGTGATATTTGGCATACTTCTCCAATCCAAACAGCAAATGATTTCTTGTCTCCCAATCAACTGTCAGTTAAGCACTTCCCCTGATCATCTATGGAGGGTCAGAGAAAATGAATGTATTTTTGTTTTTTTCATTTTACTCCTCTCCCACTCTGTCAGTGTTGTTCTGTTTTCTCCCTCCCCTTACTTCCCTTCCCTCATTCTCCCCCAACTTGCTTTCTCATGGTGGCAGTTGAAGACTGAGACAGCTGGAGGCTGCTATTGGCTAACATAGGCAAGCTAAACAGCAAGCATGCATGAAAGAATGCATGCCTTACCCCTGGGCCAGAAATGTGGGCAACAGCTCTTACAGGGGAAGGTTGGTGCATTCTAAGTTGAAACACTTGTGGACATGGCCTTTTTCTTTTACCCAAACAGTGCCACCAGAGAGCCATGTGCCACATCTATATGCCAATATGGGCAGGTCCTAAGATGGCACACAGAAACTTGTCCCTGCCAAGATTTCTCCCTGTGTCAGCTTGCAGGTTCACCCATTTTGCCTTGCCTCCCCCCACCTCCAATTTGTTTGTTTTACATTCTGCACAGGAACTGCCAAACTACTTACTAGTCTAGAAGTTGGGCCATGGCAACTGGACTTCTTTTCTTGAGAGATTGAAACTTTTTCCTGCTCATCCCAACAGCTTTGTCAGTCTGAGTTAAGCTAGTGACTGACGAAGCTGTTTGGATGAACAGCGAAACGTTCCAATCTCTCAAGAAAAGAAGTCCAGTTGCCATGACTCAACTTCCAGATAAACTCACCGGGATGACTGAGAATCTTCACAGACATGTACTTTCAAATCCTTAACCAATGAATCCTGAACAGGAAAGATGAAGTTTTTGCACATGGATTGTAAGAAAGCTGTGCAACTTGGCATTTCCCCTGCCTATGGAGAGATTGCAATGTGTCTCTCAGCTTGGCACTTCCAGGATTTCTTATTTAAAAAACCACAAAATTTCTAAAAGATCCCATGACATTTCCTGGGATCTGTCTTGGAGGGGAAAAGTTTTCACCCTAGAGGAATCCTGAGGTAAGGATGAAACAGTGGAGTTTATCCTGGCCCTTTTTCTTTCCAAGCTGCTCCAGGATTAACATGGCTACTGGGTGGCACTTCCAGAAATCAGAAAAAGATGATCAGCTAATGCAATGCCTGTCTTCCTGCAGCCACAAGAGTGGTAACCCAGGATACTATTCTTTATGTAGATTTTCCTTCCAATATACAGTAGTATTTATCTCAAGTGTAAGTAGTGGTGGGACATGTTCAATTAATTCTCTCTTAGAGAAGAAATGTCTCAGAGGAAATCTCTCACTCTTCTAGAACTGAAGAGTAAAGCCACTCATCTTCCTTTATCTCTTGCACACAAAATGTTCCAGAAACCGCTTCTTTATCTGTAGGTGCCTTTAAACTTTAAAGTTTAAAGTATCTGAATGTCCAACTTAAAGTTTCTCTGTTAAAAAGTGTCACTGGCTCCCAAACTATGAAGGGGCAGCAGGAACTCAATGAAATCCTCCTGAACATCAGGTGCTGAGCCTAGGTTGGGGTGGGTAGGGGTTCCTCTCTTCATTCCATGCATGTAAGGCACCAAGAGGCACCTGAATAGCCAGAAACAGCATTGAATAAAGGTTGGCATTTTGTTTGCCACTGAAATCCACCTTTCCAAAGTCACTTGTTCTTGCAAGATTTCAGTTCCTTGTTCACAAATCAAGCTTGGAGCCCAGCTACACCACCAAGTATACTGGGATTTGCTCTGCTTATGAAACAAATGAAATGGAAGTAATTTTTCTGCCTGCATGACACTAAATCGAATCACTTCTGCCCTTTCAGTTTTCAAACCAGACTTTTTTTTCTTTCCTGGGTAGAGGCTACTAATTTTTCTGGCTGGAAAAATTCAAAAGGGCTTGTTTTCTGTGTGGATGTATGGTGGTGACTTGTAAATGAGGAGGGAGAGAAGAGCAGAAGGAACAGCACCAGCCAGGAAGAAAAAGAGGCAGCACAAGAGAGGGACAGTGAAAGAGAGCAAGGTGTGTGTGTAGGGAGAAGGGAGGCAAATGGGGGGGGGGTAGAGAGAAAATGTGTATGCACATCCACATACAGTGCCAGTACCCACCTCTCTCTGCAAAGCCTTGGCTCCCCTGAGCTTCTACATTTGTTTTTGTTTTTTGATTTGTTTTGTTTTCATTTTTGTTAAAAAGCACACACACCCATCCTGTTTATTCATTATTATTATTATTTAACTTCAGGAACTGTCGTGGGCAAGATAAGGAAGTAATTAGGATGAGAAAAACCTTGAGAAGCTATTCAGATGCCTCTTGGTAGCTTACATGTATGGCATGATGACAGGAACCCCTACCACACCCCAATCTATGCTCAGCATCTGATTAGGGGGAAGGAAAGCCTTTGAACTGCATAGCCTATAAGCACTTCCAATGGAACTGCAAGTAGAAGGCTTTTCCCCTCCTCTGTGTCCACTGACATCAGAAAGGACCAAATGCCCCAGTGAGATAAGGCAAGTCAATTGACATGCCCCTCACTATGCCAGCATAGCCTCAGATTAGAGAAATCTGTATCATGAGGAAGGAGAGTAAGATGAGCGTCCAATAATATTGTGTTTCCAACTCCTCATCTTTCTGAAAACACCAATGACTTTGAAATGAACCGTAAAGCAAAAGACTGTTTAGAAGCTGTTTACTCAACTACCCACAAGGGGCTCTTCCAAAGGAGACCTCCAGGAATAAGGCCAGCAATTCTGCCTGCATCTTTTTATTGCTTCATAATGTTTGGCTCCCAGGACATCAGCAGAGCCTATTTAACAAGACCAGAGAAGCACTGATGTGCCCATGGTTCTGAATTTTTAATGTTAAAAAAATTACATAATGTAGTAAGTTAACACATGAATGAAGCAGCTGTTGCAGCAACAGCCCAGTATAGGTGTCATTGATTATTCCAAAATAAATATATGGAATTGAAAATCTCACTTTCAGAGTTGCAAATAGAACCAGGGTGGGTGGGGGTGGAGGGAATCAAAGTGTATCCGAAGCATGGAAGCTGGCTGTTTGTCCAACATCAACTGAGACCATTAACCTTTGGACACATCAAGAGAAGTCAAGTCTCCCTGGGAAATGCCATAATGCTACAAAAACGTGAAGGCTGTGGGATTAAAAGATGACCTGATGTGACACTGACAGCAATGGTCCTTAGCCTGTGAGACTGGAGCAGGCCTTTTAGCTGCAAGATCTCTTGGAACTAGTTGCTCCAAAACCTGCACATGAAAGAAAAATCATGTCTGTTGCCGTGGCCAACTGATGGGATCC
This sequence comes from Phrynocephalus forsythii, assembly GCA_029282475.1. NCBI lineage: Eukaryota > Metazoa > Chordata > Lepidosauria > Squamata > Agamidae > Phrynocephalus > Phrynocephalus forsythii. Next base: position 11,333,196 of record JAPFRF010000004.1, read on the forward strand.
CCAACACGTGCTGGCAACGCACCCAGTCCTGCCCCTATTCCACTTAGTAGTCACTTCATCCATGAGATGCAGTCAGTCATTGCAATTTACCAGATTGCTCTTACACATAACTATATTCCAATAGGTGTTTGGCCATCAGATGGTGTCAGTCAGATGTAGTATATAATACACATACTGTAGGCAGGGGTGTGAGAGTGAAATGGACATTCTGCCTCCCTCCAAGAGGTACTGTTTAAAAAAAGCATAGGTAAAAATAGGGACTCCATCCCCATTCGCCACAGCCATTGTCCATGGCAGCCGGAAGTTTCTGGGAGCTGTAATTTTTAAAAGTACCATTCTAGGACGGTGATGCCAAAGAAGTACTGCATCAGTGCCTCGATTGGGTTTTTGAGACTACTGTATATAATTATTATAAGTACACATTCATATATATGTCTCTTTTCTACTGGACTGCAGCAATGAACACTGTACAAAGTCCATGTATGCCAGCAGTATACTGGTCAGTAGAATAAGACACAATTTATTAACTAGCTAGTGACAGCAGGACAATCTCATCTCATCTATCAGTTCAGTCATGTTCAATTCTTGGTTACTTTGTGGATTGATGCTCTCTGTGTCTTTCTATCTCTCACAGCTTATTTTAGCTCCACCAAGATCATTCCAGTGTCCCTTCTGATGGTGTCAAGCCAGCAAGTCCTTGGGCGAACTTTCTTTTGCCACCGACCAATCCCAGCATTATGTTCTTTTCAAATGAGTCAGCTCACATAGCATCATTTGAAGTATGACAGTTTTTGTTGGGCGATTTTGGCCTCCAGATACATGTTTGGTTTGACTCTCTAGAACTTCCTTGTGGGTCATTGAGGAGGAATCACCTCTATGCTTCTTCCTTATCACCAGTAACTTTTGGCATTCTTTTTACTGCCGTTTGTATTTGTCTATGAAGATTCTCTGTCATCCAGGTGAGGTTATCTGGAAGTTGAGTCATGGCAACTGGACTTTCTTTTCTGACTGACAAAGCTGCTTGGAGGAGTAGCAAAACATTTCAATTTCACAAGAAAAGTCCAGTTGCCATGACTCAACATGGATAGAGGGACGCTGTTCTCCCACACACAAAACACCAGAACTAGGAGACATCCACTCAAATTGAGGGTTGGGAGGATGAGAACAAAGATTTTTTTTTAACCTAACGTGTTGTTAGTCTGTGGAATTCCCTGCCACAGTATGTGGTGATGGCATCTGGCCTGGATGCCTTCAAAAGGGGATTGGACACATTCCTGGAGGAAAAGTCCATCACAGGTTACAAACCATGATGGAGATGTGTAATCTCCAGGCTTAAAACCAGGGTACTTCAAGGGCAAGATGCAGGGGAGTGGTATCAGGAGACAGGTATCTAGTCTCATGCACTCCCAGAAGCATTTGGCAGGGTCACTGTGAGATACAGGAAGCCGGACTAGATGGGCCTTTGGCCTGATCCAGCATGGCTCTTCTTATGTTCTTATGTAACATCCATATACAGTTTCTATTGTTGCTTTTGATATCCACTTAGCCAATTTCATTGGTTGCTTGTGGGCAATATGTTGATGTGCTATTTCACTGATGGTTGCTTTTATTTACTACCATAATTCCTATGGTTGTCTTTCTGTGATGTTAAGCAGTTGAAATCTATTCATAACGTCAACAGCATATGGAGGAGGAATCCCCTCAACATTGGATTTTTGGGTCACAGGTAGTCGTTTGACATTGCAAATCTTAACTTTACTGTACCTTGGGAACTAGCAATTCAGGGTCTGAGCCACAATCTGCACCAGGGAAAGTTTTCACAGCAAGGATAAAACTTTTCCACTTCTTCTGTCATAAAATATAGTCAATGGGATTATAATATTCTCCAACTGGTGAGGTCCAAGTGTATAATCATCACTTGGGCTTCTCAAACCATGTATTGTTTATGAACTTTTCTTGACATCAGACGTTCTCCTGAATCGTTTACCGAGGCCAAGCATTCCTATAACTTTTGATTCTTCTATTGCTCCCACTTTTGCATTGAAGTCTCCAATGATGTCGACAATATCTTCCCTTAGTGTTTATTTCAGGGTTTCTTCAACCTCAGCATAGAATTCTTCAGTGTCCTCTTCTGCTGAATCCACAGTGGGTGCATAAATTTGAAGAATGGCAAAATTGCAAGGTTTCCCATTGATGCATATTACCATAATCCTATTGCTAATTGTTTTCTAACTTTTTATGGCCCTGCCAATGCTTTTGTGCATTATGAAACCCCTTCTTCTTCTTCTTCTTCTTCTTCTTCTTCTTCTTCTTCTTCTTCTTCTTCTTCTTCTTCTTCTTCTTCTTCTGGCATAGTTGCCAGAAAAGTATCAAATATGATTATCAAGTTGAAAAAGCCACTTTTGTCCAATGAACTTCACTGATGCTTAGTATATTGATGTTAAGTGATTCATATCCTCTTTAATGATGCTCAACTTTCCTGGATTTAATCCATTAACATTCCATGTCCCAATTTTAAAAACATTTGAGCAGCGTAAAGATTTTTCTTTTCAGGGGGCCACCTCATCTGTTGAGGGTCAGTTTGGCTTTGCCCCAACACCTTCGCAACTGTTCCAGATACTAAGATCATCTTGTTGCTCTTCCCCAGTAGCTTTGTTGATACCTTCCAGCCCTCTCACCATGACTGTTTCAGCTGATCCATAAGGTTTTTGGGTGAAGAGTACAGGAGTAGATTGACAGGTCTTTCTTTAGTCCAAAGCCATGTTGGCCCTCTTTACAACCCATGCTGTGCCCCACCACCACCACCACCACCACCACGATGAGGTATGCTTGGACTTAAAGTGTGTGTGTGTGGGGGGGGTTAATCACTCAAATTTAAGACTTTACAATATTTCTGAAAATCATTGGTAGAATCATGTAAGAATCCTACTGGTAATTTAAGAACCAAAAATTTGTCTGGATATTTTTTTTATCATGCTGACTATTTGAAAGAGCAGTCTCTTCTCCCCAAATTCATTTCTGTTCTAAGTTGGAAAATAGTTTTTTTAGCAACATATTTATGGGCAGGAGAAAAGCTGTGGGGATAAGATGGGTGTAAAACAAAATAGCTGGAAGACATTTCATCTTTCTGTATACTGTATTTAAAATTCCAAATCCATCCCCATTCTTTGCAAGCAAAGAGCTACAGGGATGACTGTGAGAGAAAGGGCTGCAACAATGATGTGTTGATGTGATGAGAATCACAAGGACCAAGTGCCTCCTCTTTGATTGGTCTGGATCAGAGCAATGACGGTTCCATAATCTACATAGGTGTGCTTTTGCACCGCTACAGAGACACTTCTGTGCTGTACCTTTCTCAAGCAACCATGTGTTCAAAACCATCTTCAGCATGTCAAACAGCACATTATGCAAAAATCTTTGTATTCTGAGCTGCACTGGGAGAGGAATGTCAGCAACTTATCACACCTTTTACATTTTCCCCCTGTGTAATCATCCCACAAACATGCAAGCTTTTATTTGATTGCAACTGGACATACGGGGCAGATGTTTTCATCATGAGTTAGTGACAAAAGAAAGAGATCAAATGACTTGCCGGAAGATTGTTCAACAGCAGCCATTTCTCTGAGAGTTCTTTTTTGTTTGCCATCTCTTTGAGCAAACTGATTCTAGGAAGGTTCATGTCAGGAATTTCACTATGTTATTGAGATTTTAAGATGTACTTGGTATGACTGGTGGCCATAAAAAGGGCCAATAGGAAATAGTGTTAGGGGTGCTTTCTCTTTCCCTTACCAAGGGTTTGAGAAGTTGGCAACACGTGATACTAACATTAGACACACAAGGCAGGCTTGATTGTTGAGAACTGAGGAGTAGAGATGGGCATGAAATGATTTTTTATTTGTTTCATTATTCATTATTTGTTTCATTAGGGAATGAAATGAATAATGAAGGGACCCATCAAAAAAAAACAAAACAAAAGGGAAATTTCCATTTCGTTCAGTTCGTTTTTCATTTTCCCATAGGAATGCATTGAAGCAATGCATTCTTATGGGGAAAAGCTGGCAGTCTGACTGATTCCCCCCACACACACACGCCCCATCACCAGAAAAGAGTAGGCTTTTTCCCCTGCTGAAGCCACGGCCAATCAGCTGGAGCACGGGCTTCGGCAGGGGGAGGAATTTTAAAAGCCTGCTTTCCCATGCCCACCTGTCATCAGCTGGACCCCTTTAAAATGGCCCAGTGCACTTGCAGGGGGTGCTGACTGGGCCATTTTTAAAAGGGTTCAGCTGATGACAGGTCAGCAGGATCCCTCTGAATATGGTCAGGTCGCCAGCCCGGAGCTCTCGCATTGGCAACCAGGCCATTTTCAGAGGGGTCCTGCTGACCTGTCATTGGCTGAACCCCTTTAAAAATGGCCCAGTCGGCACCAGGAGGGTCCCCCCCCAAGGATAACTGGGCCATTTTAAAGAGGTCCAGCAGATGACAGGTTGTCAGGATCCCTCTGAAAATGGCTCCATTGACAATGCAGGAGCTCCGCGCTGGCAACAGGGCCATTTTCAGAGGGAACCTGCCAACTTGTCCTCAGCTGGACCCCTTTAAAAATAACTCAGTCAGCACTGGGGAGAACCCCTGGTGGCAACTGGGCCATTTTAAAAGGGGTCCATCTGATGACAGGTCGGCAGGAGACGCCTTAAAATGGTCGGGACTCCAGTTTGGAGCTCTCCGGCTGGTGACCCAACCATTTGCATTCATCTCCTGCCAACCTGTAATCGGCTGGTGGAACAAAACATTTGTTATTGTTTCAATTCGTACTAATTTTTATGCCAAAATTCTTACAAAACAGAACAAAACGAAATGTGTGTGGGGGGGATGAAACGGAACAAAACGGAACACCATTTTCCCATTTTGTGCCCATCTCTATTGAGGAGCTTCCCTGGATAAAATCAGAAAAAAACAGAAAGGGTGTTAGAGCAACCAGTTGTCTCCTCCTTTGGGCTTATGTTTTTCTTCCACCTCCCTTTAGCTCCTAATGGCCTCTGTGCCTCTCCTTCCAAATCCATTAAGTACAAGAGAGATAAAAGATAAACAGACAAAACAAAGCATGGAGACAGGAAGATTACTCTGGCAGCAGTCTTATCAGCCTTTCTAGTCATGGCAATTTGTTGGCAGGTCTACCAAAGTTCATCTGGATTTGACCTTAGATTTCACTTGCTTGGTAGCAGCTTCCTCTCTTGACTCATCTTTCTAATACTAGAAAACAGCTCTCCTTGCCCTCCATCTCTCTTATCTTCTGACTCAACTGCCTCCGCCATCCATGCCCAAGCTGCTCACCTTGGAGCTTTCTGTCAGTGGGTAGCTGTATTTGCTAGCATTCCTCAGCTATTGGTAGACCCTGTCTTTAGCAGGTGCCCTAAATCTGCAGGAAAGACCTCGTCACTGCCAGTTTAGCCCATTTCTGCTAGTCAGGCACATTCAGGCCAAGCCACATGGTACATGGCCTTATGTAGGGTTCTCCCAACACTTACTCCCTTCCCATTCTGATTTTCTACTCGATTCGGCTTCCCAATTTTGCTGCAGGCTGTGTGTCTCTGTGGATTGAAAAGTTTTCTTCGTGGGTTCTTCTCACGTTTGCAGCTTCGATCCTGAGATTTGTTCCTGCTTTGGGCTTTCTGGCTCACATCAGCTTCACGATCGGTGGAATGATACTGTCGGTCTTTGTCATCATCATCTGAAATCCTGTAAGTTCACATCAGCTTCATTTGATCCTGTGAAGTGGAACTGTAAACTTTGATTTGCCATCTAAGGAGGAAGCTGATCACTGATTGAAGAAAACAGCTTCGATCCGCAAGTGTCTGTTTTTTGGGAGTGGGGGGTGGGTTGTCTTGAACTCTTTTTTATTTTAACACATGATATGTCGGTCTCATCTTTGCATCAAATACTCCCACTCAAGCAGAACTCAATCTTCATAGTTTATGTGTTTAAAATTTTGCTATAACTTTCCCCTTATGCAATTTGGAATTGGAATAGCAGTTTATATGCTTTCTCAACCCCCTGATTAGTGTCAATTGAGATGCTACACTATCCCTTTTAACCTTTCATTGCAGACATCAGGAGATGTCCCAGCTCCTCTCCTCAGTCCCTATCCCCTTGTACAATTTGGTGTTAGCTGTTGTAGCTTCAATTTTTACAGAAATGTGACTTCAGAAATGTGATTTCTTATCAATCTTGTACTCACTTTAATTGCAAAAACACCAAAGACAGTGACAGTATATATGTGTCCATGAATACAATTATACAGTTTTGAAAAATAAGGGGAAACTTTTCTTTTTCTATTGGATAATTCATGTAATCCTGCTGATTGGAAAAAGGGAGGAACTGATAGTCTCTAAAATTTTAGGTATTTTCTAAATGAGTTAACCATCAGAGCATTATGGGTTAACCAGCAGAAGGGGCTTGCTGACAACTTCTGCATTCTCTAAGTCTGAATTATCTTCCAGGATGCAAAACCACAAAATTGTTACATGCTAAAGCTCATATGAAATGCTTATGTGACAAGATGTTGAATCAGCAAAGAAGTGTCACTTTAGAAGTATAACTTTAGCCATGCTCAGAGGAACACCAGGTCATATCAGGTAAAGAAAAAAGGAACAATTATTCATGTATCAGCAAACTGGTCTAAGCTAGTTCCCTTAAAAGCAGAACTGCTGTGGAAGATTTTTGGACTCTGGATGTGGCATGCTGAAGGGTATTTAAGTAAGTGTTCTGGACTATTTGGGTGTCTGGAATTTCTGTGACCACTGTTAGCGTCACCCAAATTCTGTGATCCTAAATGCATTTAGCTTTATATCTTGGATCTTTGCAATCACAATTAGTATTGCTGGTTCCAATTCCCCAGATGGACAGTACCACCATCTGGCATCTTCTCTCTCTCTTTTTCTGTCTTGTGTCAACTTTCTATGTTATACAATAAAGCTGGCTTATAACTTTGCAACCAAGATGTCTCAGTGCAAATCTGTTCCACCCAGAACCGCAACTTATCAAATGGCACCCCACCAGGAAATGCTGTGCCCTGTAATATTTTGTCAACCTCTCAACCTTTGAATAAATTCCTCCCAAATCCTGCAATGCAACAGCTGCCCTGCAAAGATTGATGGGAAAATGAGGATAATGGCATCCCTTCCTTCTGTCTTTCCACAGGCATCGCTCTAGTATGTGGTTAGGCTCCGCCTTCTTTTTCCTTTTCCTTCTCCTTGCTTTCTTTTTAATCCCTACACTGACTATCAATGGAAAAGAAAGTCTGTTTTGTGATAAATACCTAGAGGAGAGGGTTTGTTGAAGCTGTTGATAGATATCTGGATAATTCACAAGGATTGTTTGCCCCAACTGCTTAGCAATAGCCAGTTACAAAAACAGAGATGCACACACTAATTGTTTGTGCTAAAATGAAGAGAGGCACTTAGAGATATAAAACATCCAGAAACATTTTGGGGAAATGGGGGGAAACAGTTTTCTACTATGTTTTTTCCTCCCTATGGCTTCAACATTTCCATAAATTTTACATCTCTATGGGAACTCAGTGTGGTGTAATGGGTAGAACCATAGAACCATAGAGTTGGAAGAGCCCTCAGTGGCCATCCAGTCCAACCCCCTGCGATGCAGAGTGATGGATTAAGACTCTAGGGACCAGGGTTCAAAGCACAACAGACCCACAGAATATCACTGGGAGTGTTGAACTGTAAAACCGCTCCTTTAATATCTCACTTACAGTGAAAGCCCTGTTAGGGACACAGTCAATGTGTTCCAACTTTAACTAAGTTCCCTCATCAGTTAATGAGCTCAGCCAGAAGTTCGCCAATCAAAGACATATAACCAGCTTCCATAACTTGTGGCCTATCACTAGAGGTATAAACCTTTCATCTTCTCAGGGTGAACAAAAAAACACTGGCAGATGGGAAATGGTGTAATTCACAGATACATGTTGCTAATAAAGAAGTCTCTGTATGGGTTTTTTATTGCATGCCAGTCAACTGCCTTCGTGAGCAACCCGGAATCCAAATGATGACTTGTTAATTAGGGATTATTTGGCATTGCAAGTTAGAACACTTCCATTCCAGTGAAATAATTATGTAGCAGAATTTTGGCCATATTTTCCACCTTGTTCTGAGGCAGTAAGAACATTCTTTTTTTCAGTCTCAGAAAAATTTGTATCTCAGAGAAAATGGGTATTGTATATTTCTGAAAAATTCATGTTATTGGAAAATATGATTCCATCAAAGCAAAATGGGGGTTGAGCCACGTGGCTATCAAAAAACACAATTGCAAAAATAGGTTACATGCGATACCTTTACAGTTACATCCCAGTAAAACACATCTTTTACCATGTCTGAACTTCTGGGACCTGCTTTGAAGAAGAGTTATTAAACTTGAAAGCGTGCAATGTCCCTTGTTTTTTTATTTTTAATAGTGGCCTATAAAGGTTTTGCCTGTGACCTATTTTTGCAATTGTGGAAAATATGATTGTTGTTCCTGTAAATGCAGTAGCAGATTTAGTGCTGCCGGAGAGCTGAACCAGGAGGATCTTCCTGGCCAACCAGCCTATCCTTCTGTGCTTGCCCTGTGCACCTGGAGGAGCCCCAACCCACTGTCGTGCTTTGGACAAAATGCAAAGAAATGTGAAGGGAAAGTGCTTATTTTCTTGTCTATGTACTGGAGGTAAGAACCCTAGTGATGGGCTGGAGAATTCTCAACAGGCTGTCTCAGCTGTCTTGACGTGAAGTGAAAAATGGGCAAGACTTTCTCTGTATCCCTCCTGAGAAAGCCAACAGAAACGAGAGGCTGAGTGAGCTACTGCTGAACTTCAGACTGCACAGATTAAAATCTAGCAATGGGAAGAAATCTCAGCAATGTCTCATCCATGATTGAATCAGGCTTTCTTGACAAAGCAAGACAGATTGTCAAGGATTCTCCAATAGCATTCTCTCCTCCAATGTATAAGCAAGACATCAACCCCCCTTGTTTTTTTAAAGGGCAATTTATGCACAATATTCCTAGCAATGTTTACCCTTCTGAATCTAGTACATGCAAAGTCGTCATTCCCAGATAAAAACAACCCACTTAATGCTTCTATTTTTATAAAGTTTACTTAGAAAGAAGGCAGCATTTATTGTTGGTTTAGGTGTTGCACAATGACACACACCAGTTTTGCAAATGTTTGGTTTCTCCTCAAGACTAGAAAAACAATTGCCCAAAGTTATGAGACCTACCAGATATCTAGCTAAGACAGATGTCAAATAATAATACAACAAAGGTGAACACTATATGTGGATTGTTGCTATTTCTGCCTGATATTCAACGGTACTGCCAAAATTTGGTAACGTGGCTAAGAAAGCAAGAGACAGAAAGTTACAAATTAAAGAACTAAGTCTATCAGTAATGAATGTCTTTTCTTTGGTACTGAAGGCATAATGTAATTAAATTTTAAAAATTTGGTGTAATGAGTAATATATTCTCATTACCATTAAACACTATTTTTAAGAAGTGTTTTGGCAGCAAATTATCAAGATGTATGCCATTCTCTATTAAGCTAAGGAGCCCTGTGGCACAGTGGTTAAATGCCTGTACTGGAGGTAAAACTGTGCTCACGACCTGGGGTTCAATTCCCGGTAGCAGGTTCATGGTTGATTCAGCCTTCCATCCTTCTGAGGTCAGTAAAATGAGTACCCAGCTTGGGGGGGTGTAGTCTCCATACTGTAATTAAAACTGTAAACTGACCAAAGACGACTTGAAGTGGTATGGGGCGGTATATATAAGCAGAACACTTTGCTTTGCTTTTGTTGTTGAAGGGGAGAGATCAGCATAGATCACCTTGGCACTCCAGATATTTTGGATGCCACCTCTCAGAATCCCCAACCTGTATTGGACAAGTTGTCCAAGATCATGTTTAAAGGATAGCCTTCTCTAGACTGGCACCTGCCATATACACTAAAATACAAATCCTACCATTTCTAGCCAGCAAACAACTGTAGGATTTTTAGGCAGGCTGGAGGAGGCAACTTAAGGCTCTCCAGAGTATTTTTTAATGGCAGCCATCATATTGCCCCCCATTTAATTATTCTACATGACTGAAAAGCCTTCTTATATGTGAGACTGAACATTGTCCCTTTGAGGGAGACACAAAGCAGATTGATAGAACAACCTTATTCCAACAGAGTTTGCCCATGTGACTTTTTTCACATATTCAGTGTTCTTGCCCTTTTTATGCAGCTGGGAGAAAGCATTTATTTAAACCCATATTTGGTTTATTGGCTGTGGGAGTTTGCTGGGAAACTCCCAAGCAAGCTGATTTTAGGAGAGCAAAAGCCCTTTAGCCTTTGTCCGGCCTCAAAGCAAAGGTGAAGAGGAAACAGAAGGTCACTTCTCCCTAGGGATGCAACGTGGCAGGGTCAGGATGGTGTGCCTTCAACTGTAACACCCCCCCAGGAAGCATACCCCGCAGAGAAGGTTCCAAAAAAATGGCAATGCCATTCTTTGAAAATGTTGTCCTTACACAATTAGAATTGGTTTTTTTAAAAAACTATTTCTCTATACAAGTGGCTAAATTTGTTGTAGCTCTCCGGTCCTTCAAGATAACTGAACCTCCTCATGCCATTTAAATATTTTGCAGTTTGCTGCTCAGGAGATTTAATGAGTTTCCAGTAGAGGAGGGGAAAGGAAGCCAACAATAAAATTTGCTCCTTGCAGTCAATGCTGTCAATCAAAGTATGGTGTGTTATTTTCTGTCCAACCTATGACTTCTAAGATTAATGTCATAGCAGAGCAATTGGAATAAAAGGGAGCTATGTGGGCAATACTAAGTAAAATACAAATGCAAGAGTAGGTGATACCTTTATGGACACATACACACACACCAAATTAAAAATCATACAGTATGGAAGCTTTTATGGCTCAAGGCCACTGCATCAGACTTGTTCTGGTGTGAAGAACCTGAAATCCAAAAGTTCTTGGCAAGAAGATGGATTTTGCCAGGCACATCTTTCTTAATGTAAATCAGGAAAGGAAGCATTTGAGTTGTGGTTTAAAAGTTACAGCACAGGCAGGACTTTCTCCACCCAATGTTAACATAAATGGGTTAGATTTTCAAGCTCATTCACATTTAATGAAACATGCAGAGCCCTTTCTACTAACACTCAAAAAAACCCTGCAAGGATTGAAGTCCTCACTTACCATCACAAGAGAGAATGAAGAACTTCAGCATTCTTTTCCCCACTACCTAAATACTTCCTGTTCCTCATGACAGAGTTTTGTCATTAACAACAAACATTATGAGTAAGAGTTGTCTAGCCTCCACAGCATGTCCATGGGAGCTGCCAACTTGAGCATGACTGCAGCTCATGTAAGATTCTGAAGCCTTGGATGTGCCCCTCTCTCTTTCTTTATAATCAAGCCAGTCCTTCTGTCCATGCTCTCCATGTGTGTGTGTGTGTGTGTGTGTGTGTGTGTGTGTGTGTGTGTGTGTGTGTGTGTGTGTGTGTGTGTGTGTGTGTGTGTGTGTGTGTGTGTGTGTGTGCGTGTGTATGTGCTTTGCTTATCAAAGGGAAAGAACACAAGATATACTCTTCACAAGCTCCAGAGGACATGGGAGGTGGAGTCTCTGCATCTTATTTTTGTTATTTCCCCATTCACGGGGAAAGGAACTTTTCATGGAAAGCTGGAAATGTACCAATATCATCATAGATCCAGAAAAGGAAGTTCAACAAAAGGACACAAAGCAACCAGTCACCTTTCTCTGCACTTTCATTCACACTGGATCAGGAAGCTAGTGCACCGCTCTGTCACTCAGTGTTTTTCTTTCTTTAAAATCCATATGTGTTGGCTTCAAATGAAGGAACACACACTGTGCTTTTAAACCAGATTTTGTTCCTGAATACCTTGTAAGAATCTGTTTGGGTTTGGAAAGAAAGAGCGTGCAATCTTCTTCTGAATCCAAACTGGCCTTTCTGTTTTGACAGTGAAGACGTAAGGGCATGAGAGCCCTCCTGTGATTACTAGCTCACTCACCTATCAAATTGTAGAATTTGCTTCTCTTTGATTGAACTGGAATGTAATGATCTTTATTTTAAAAAAATGGTCCTTCCCATCATTTGTCATTTAAACACCCTGTTTAGGCATGTTTACGATTTCTTTGTACTGGTATCTTACCCATTGAGGCATCTTTCCTGCTTGGGGGTCATGATGGTGGAACTGAAGAACTAAGACGGTAACCACCACCGATAAGCCAACGATTACCATGATGGATGCAAAATACTGTGCTGTGGATTTAAAAGAGAGGAAGAGGATTAGTTTATGTTTTGGAACACCCGTGGCAACTGATAACTGATTTAGGTTTTAATGCAGCCTTCATAAATAGAGCATTAGCATCTGTGAAATATTATACATTGCAAAATTACATCTACAGAACCTTTATCAGTTAAATGCACATCATTTCTAAAAGAAATCCCAAAACATCCACAAATTCTGATCTCCAGAAGATCAAACTAAATTTAAGAGGAATGTGCATAACCTGCAATTAACAGTTTTCCCCTTTTGCAATGGGTTTTAGCCAGTGACATCTGCCCCCCACCCCAGCAAGCCTCTTTACCTACCAGTGACCCATTTGGGTGCCTGATAATGTTTCATCTGCTTCTGGTTCATTGCCTCATTAAGTATACCACAGGGTTACAAAATCAACATTTTGAAACTGAAGAGTTGAAAGGGACTCTTTGGTCCAACCTCTGTCAAGCAGGCACAGTGGGGAATCAACTCCTAGCTAGCCTGTGGCTCCACAGCCAGAGATCTAAGCTACTGAGCTATCCAGCAGTTCATGGATTAGGTAGCCACAGGTCCTCCTCAGCTCAAATAACCAAGTGCACACACAAGGAGTCTTAGTAAAAAAAAAAGGTCACAACAAAACTGACATGAATCTAGAGGATGTATGCCACCTCTATAAGATCCCTGTTTACAACACTTTCAAGAAAAAATCCCAGATGACACAGGATTGGTGTGTGGGTGAAAGGGAGAAGGTTTGGAGAGAGAGATGTCCATGTGGTTGGCAATAGTTTCTAAAATTCTTCCTGGGGTCCTGATGTGACATCCCAAGATGCCCCGTCTGCCTGGGGAACAGGAGAGTTGTTAGTACTGAAGAAGAGCCTTGCCTCAATCAGCTACACAGTGTGGCTTTCTATTTCATGGGTATTTTGGTCTTCCTACTTTGAAGGGTTGGCATGCAAGTCAAAAGCACTGAACGTTGTGGTTTTTGGTAACGCCCTGGAGTAAGGAGTAGTGGGACTGAGGAAGGAGGATCAGAACCTGCCTGAAAGGACTTCTCTGGCCTCATCACCACTGTGACTACAAAATCACTTCAGCCAATCCCTACAAATTAATCTGATGTCTCAGCTTTTACTCTTCTACCTTGGGTAAGATTGGTAAGAGTTTAGATTCATCATCAATGGTGGCCTCTTGATGGAACAGTAGGGCCTCTGTATCTGCTGTAGATTCATTCCAAGCCCCCACCCCACAAATGGAGAAAAAGGTGAATAAGAGCAAGCACTATTATACAGTAATAGGGAATGCTATACATAGCATGGTCTCTGTCTCCCTCTCATCACTATTGCTAATAATGACATCACTGAAACATATTTCTCTAGTGAACTCTATCCATCATGAGGTCTCTGGTCAATAGATAGATAGATAGATAGATAGATAGATAGATAGATAGATAGATAGATAGATAGATAGATAGATAGATAGATAGATAGATAGATAGATAGATAGATAGATAGATAGACTGTACTATGATATACTATGAACTATACACAGTTTTCTAACATTGTTTTCAGTATTTTCAGGCCATGAACAAATTAAATAGTGGATATTGATCCCACTGATAAGGTGTTCTACTATACTACTTTAGCTTCCCATGATCCACTGAAGCAGGCCCCGTGTTATTTAGTATTTTTGGCCAGCAGATAAGTGAATGTGGATATTGACTGCACAGATATGGGGCGGTGGTGGTTCCTGCTGTACTGTATAATAATAAAAGTAGGTTTATTGTCCCCTGCATGTTAATTCTGTTTATTTTTCATTGTTGATGATGGGAGGCAAGAGGTGCTGCCCTCAGTGGCAAAACCCCAGGAATCTGCACTCCTCTAAGGGCCTCCTCCTCAAAGCATTTTTAAAATCTTGACCTGATGTCATGTTTTTCCATTCAGCTATCTCCCACTGCCCTTTTGATGGTTTCTGATATTTCAGTTTCCTCTGTGTTGTAAATTGTTTACTGTTGGTTGTTACAGTATTAGAGACCTGTGCCCCAATTATAAGCACAATTAGCTATGTGCTGCCTACAAATATTATAAATAAAACAAAATGTTATCAATCCAATATTATGCATCTTGTGAGAATGCTTCGGACAAGTATTTCACCCCTTTTGTTTTTTAACACACAAAATGTTGTATCCAGTTAATTCATCAGTAGCCTGATGTTTCATTGCTTTTCATGTTGCTGACTTCATTAACTGATTAATTGAGCTTGACTTCTAACACTATCACTCTGGGTCTCCCTAGAGGAAGCAAGGGGAAATTGTTCAGTTTCTCCAAGTATAGACAATGCAAGAGAGCAAACAAAACAATCTTCATTTGTCAACCAGAGAGTGCTTAATTTCTCATTAGCCAGCCTGCCTCCCTCCCTGCCTTTACACAGAAGCTGTTATTGCCTGACACTCGGTTTGTCTAAATCCTCTGTAGAGCTAGGAACCCTAAAGCCTAATGTCTAGGCAACCTATGATGATGGAAATGCACTTTGTGGAGGCACAGGGCCATCCCTCCTTCAAGCCAGCTTGGCATAACCATGTTCAAGGTACTATTAAAACACTGCTTCAACACTCCATTTCCTTTCTTGTTGTCAGCCACGAGAACATGCACTGTTGTTTGCCCTCAGCATAAACCATCACTCTCATGCCTGTTCTAATAATGACAGCCACATTGGACTTGCCAGCATGGCTATTAGCTCCAGATAGCTATCCTTATCTCCCTTGGCTTTGTCCAAAGCCAACTAAGCTAGCGGTCAATGTACTTTGCAAGTGAGTCCTAGATAAAATCAAGCCTGGAATCACTCTGGAAACAAAAGTATTAGAATGAAATTGTCAAACCTTGGGCACATCATAAGAAGGCAAGAATGACTGGAAGACTGAGCGCATGATGAAACCACAGGGTTGCGTATACAAGTGCTGAGCAGGGTGTTGAGAACAGGATATTTTGGAGGCCAGTTGTCCACAGGGATGCCATACGTTGAACGCAAATTGATGGCACATAACAATAATAAATTAGCTGTTGAGTTATGGAAGCTATGGTCTAAAAGGCACTTTTGTTTTCAAGCTCTTCTCCAGGGGCGTGGGGTGGGGAGGGCAAGGGGGTGGGGTGGCCCGGGCGCAGCAATTAGGGGGCAGCAAATTGCCTACCACCCCCTGCCGCCACCCCCGCCATCTCCGATTACTCCTGAGTAAAGACGCAGATGTGCCTGCCACACCCGGGATGCCCTTTGCCGCCACCGCTGCATTCGGCCTCACCTCCCCAGCACGACACCCCGTCTGCCCGGAAGCATGTGAATGGCCCTGAAGGTGCCAGGGCCACCGTCATTGTTGCTCCAGGCCATGGAAGTGGAGCAGGGGGCGCGCAGCCGGATCTGCCACTGCTGCAGCTGGAGGCAGAGGGCGCCGGTGAGGATTGGAGCTGCCTGAAGGGGGCGTGGGCTTGGCAGGGCAGTCTGGCTGAGCCCGGTGGCCTGCCTGCCAGTGCATCCACCACGGCCGTGTTCTGCTCCATCCTGGGGGGGGGGGCAGGCTAGCACTGCGGGAGGAGTGGACACCCTCTGGGCAGCTCAGGCGGGCCGAGAGAGAGTGGCGGCAGGGGGGCTCACTCTCCTGTGTGTTGACAGGGGGTGGGCACAAAAACTGACTTTTGCTCCAGGCTCTGGAAGCCCTAGCTACGCCTATGCTCTCCTCCAGTAGAATAGAAACATCACCTAAGAGGTAGTCTTCATGGCTAACCTTTGGCAGTACTGAAATTTTCTTGGACGAGGAAGAAGGATGACAACAAGAAAGGATTTCTACTCCATAGCAGCAGCTCATTGGGGGAGAGAAGTTTTGCAATAGCAGCCACACTTCAAAGGGTAAAGTGGCAGCTGGCTGGTCCCTTTGAACTGAAACCAGTTTCTACAGATTCAGGCCTGGGGCCACCATGCATCATCCATTAGAGGCCTACTGGCCACCCTGTAGAAGCTCATTATAGCTCACAGCTGAGGTTTTCTTCACACTGTAGCTCACAATATTCATCTCCTTGGGGGATTCCATGTTTGGCATGGCCTTCTTTCCATGCATTTTTTCTTTTTCCTTTTTCTCACTGCAGCTTGGCTGCTGGCTTCCAAGCTCTAGGCAACCTGCCAGAAGAAGTCGCTGATTTGTGGTCTATTTGTTGCCCCTGACAGCCGTGAATCTGAGAACACAGGGACACATCTTAGGGAAATACACCTGACTAAAAGAAACCACCAGAACGAAGGCCTTTCATGAGTGAGGAGAGCAGCAAGCTGCTCACACGCATTTATGCCTTGCTTTCCAGCAAGTTAACTGCAAGACTTGACAGTCAGCTCATGACTTAACAGGTTAAGCCCTCAATCAGGCAGGCTGTAAGAAGTGGCTGAACGAAATGGAAAAGCTGTTACGCCACAAGCCCAGCTAGTTTTGTTTCTCTCTTTCTCTCTTACAGACACACACATAGGTGTATCTATGCCTGCAGGTTACAAGTCTCAGGCTGAAAAAAATGGCTGAGAGCCACAATTGGAACAAGAAGGGAGGGGAAATGCCACAGCTGTGCTATGAGGGATGGAGGGGTGGTGGTTATTATTGGCTGCTTTCACATGACCACTAAAATCCGCTGCAGAGTGCTCACTAATGCGGAGCATAAAATTGTTTTCCCACATGCAGTGGACTTTTTAAAAAATAAAGTGCAACCATGCCCACTTGAGCACAACCCAGTGCATTTTGGAATTACCTGGTCTCGAGGTGGTAAAATCCTTGTCGCTGTTACGATGCGGATTTTAAACTGTTACTCAAGTCCGTGGGAACATGGAAAATCCGCACCAAAACCTTTTCACCCCCATTATGGTGTCTTTGCTGAAGTTCTCAGTTGTGGGATCAGAACGGTTGCAGATTTTCAAAACATGACCATGGGAACATCTGATCCGCGACATCAACCATGTGACCGCTCCAGGGTGTGAGTGTTCTGGATCAAAGTTTGCTGCGAATTTTAGTGGTCATGTGAAAGCAGCCATATGTGATAAATAGGCAGTTTACAAAGCAGCACTGTTTGGCTAACAGACAAATTGCTGGAAAGAGGGAGGGAGGAAGACCTAATGCTGCACAAATTGAAAAGGAAAGCAAACAAGATTTTTAATTAAACCATGGATTGTGCGGAGCCCTCCTGCCAAGGAGCATTATATTCAAAATGTTGTAAACAGGGCTTGTTTACAAATGCAAGCCTTTGGTTTAGTCTCTGGGGAGGGGAGAACTTAGAAGTGTAAAACTCAAGTTTCTAAACCATGCTTAATTCATTTCATTTTGTATGTTTAGATGACTCCCACCCCATCTCTCTCTTTAAAAAGGAAGCCAAAGTGACTTTTTGGGGGGACAATTGCCAGACACTTCCGGACCATTTGTCTAAATCCTGAGAGTTCTAATCCAAACAAATAACTTTCCCAAATGGAGGCTTTGCTAACAGTTCCAAAATGAAATGTTCTTAGTACCCACCCCCAAAGCAGATGCCCCAAGACAACAGACAGTAAGAAGACTGAAAAAAGCATTAAAATATGATAAACAAAGGTTGCAGATGCCCTAAAGGAGGCAAAGGGAAGAAAACAAATCAGAGAAGTAGAGGAAAAAGACTCCTTTTTTTTTTTTTTTGCATCATCAGATTGTTTAATTCTTATCAGGCAGATTGCCTTTGGCGATGACAGGGTGTGCCTGTTTTAATTGTTTTAATTGTTTTATATTGTGTTATTGACTTGTTTGTTGTTTCTATTGTACAGTTCTTGTTGACTAGACTCTTAAATGCAATAAATAAATAAATAAATAAATAAATAAATAAATAAATAAATAAATAAATAAATAAATAAAATGACTCCATGTCCATGGAGTTTTCCCTGGAGTCAAGGCCTTTAATGGGCCCAGATTTGACTGCTGTTTCTACACAGGCACCATGGACAGGTGAAGAAAGATAAGCACTAGCCCTCCCTTCAGTGGGAAAAAAAACCTACTAAATCACACTGCACCTGGTCTTTGTTTCCCTGGTGGTCACCTACATCAAGCAAAACAAAATACAACACCAGCGTGATGTAGGATGTGAAGGAGGCTGTTTCAGCCCCTTTGCATCCAGAGGGTAACTATGCTGCAGATTGCTTGTGACACCCCTACGTTTATGTGTGTGTTGTGTCGTTACAGTCGTGACTGACTCTTTGTGATCCCATGTCCATGGAGTTTTCTTGGCAGGAGTACTGGAGTGGCTTGCCAGTTCCTATCCAGGCGCCTAGCACCTGGTCTATCTAGGGCCGACCCTATCTCCGAAATCAAGCAAGATCGGATGTGCTTAGGGCATCTAGGCAGCTTTTATCTATCATCTATCTATCTACCTATCTATCTATCTATCTATCTATCTATCTATTAGATAGATAGATAGATAGATAGATAGATAGATAGATAGATAGATAGATAGATAGATAGATAGATAGATAGATAGATAGATAGATAGATAGATAGATATAAACCAAAAACAGGGGAGTCACTCCTAGCACCTGGGAGTATGCAGCATACAGTATATAGGTTAGGGACCCCACAAAACATGGGGAAATCTCTCCCAACCCCCCACATCCCTAGTGGACACAATTTCCCCAAAGGAAATTATTGCTGGAATTGGTGGAAGGGGAGAGGGGGAGGGGGCCCATGTGGCCCACTGACTGCATGTCATTGCAAGTAAGGAAAATGCAGGCTCTTTCCAAAAATGTTCATGCCAATCCTCCAGTGACACAGAGCGCACCCTTTTACCTTTCAAGGAGTTAAACCTCCATGCAAAATGAAACTTTTCCAGAGGTTCCCTGGGCACGTCTAGAATGCACTCCCCCATGGGACTTGAAGGACAATTTTAGGATATCAAACTGCCCGTTTTTAGCTCTCTAAGCATGTTTAATTAGCAAACACGATTTCTCAGGAAGTCATGCCCATGTTAATGATACTGGAACAAATGTAAAGAGATGTTGGTACAAGAAAGAACTCTGTGGTACCTGGAATTCTTAAGCGAAACTAAAACCTAACGCTCTCTGTTTGTGTGAGTGCTATCTAATCCAATGATGAGGATTAGTGGCGCTTGCCCAAAAGATGAGGGCAGAAAAGCAAAGTCATGAAGGCATTGATTCCACTCTCCTGGCATTTATCAAACCAAAATTCTTTCATTTTAAAATTCTCCCCCACACCCATACAGACACCAGGCATACAAAGATCTACTTCTACAATACCACTTTATGCAACTTAAACTGCTTTCTATTATCTAGAAGAATGTTGCAAATTTTTATCTGAAGAGGATATCTGAAGTAGTTCCTATGAAATGGGAGTGACTAGAAGGTCATGTTAAAACATCTGTAGAGATAAAGCCAATGTCCAACTGGCACTTGGCACTTGCATAAGTCAAATACTGTGCGTGAAACTACACAGATAGGTAATCCTCCATTTATTTGAGTTGATCTGAAGTTTTCTTCATATCAGTTTCTACTCCTGAAAACACCCTAATTATTCACATGGAAATGATTAATGGTCCCTGTTGCAAGAGTTCACGGAGAAATTTCCAGTGTCTCCATTTTTCAGCTGGATCGTTCTTCCTCATTAATGCAGCTCTCTTCCCTCCTCCCTTTCATCTTCAGAGTGCAAAAGAAGGCTGGTGGGCAAATATTTTCATGATGGTGTATAGGGATGGGCAGAAAACGGAAAACGAAATGCTGTTTTGTCATGTCATTACGTAACGAAATGAAACGAAATGAAACAAAATGAGGAAGCAGTATTTAGTTACAGATGAAACAAAATGGTGGTTTTGTTGTTATTGAAACAAATCATTTTGTTCTGTCTGTAAGCCACATATGGGCTTAGGGGAAGGAAAACAGTTTTTTAAAAAAGCTACAGGCTTTTAAAACAAACTTTTTTCTCTCCCCGAAGCCCCGCGTGCCAGCTGATCAGCACTAGGGTGGAGGAAAAGGTTTCCCCACCACCACCCTAGCGCCGATCAGCTGGCAGGCAGGGCTTGAGGGAGGGAAAACCTTTTTTTAAAGAGCCCAGGGCTTTTTTAAAAAAAAACTTTCCCCCCTCCCCCAAGCCCTGCAAGCCTACTGATCGGCACTGGGGTACGGGGGGGGACTTTGCCTGCAAGCACAAAGAAAAACAGAAAAGCAGCAATGATGTGCTGAAATCTCTTTTCTTAACAAGCTAGTTTTCTATTAGTAGGAATATTGTTTTTGCCTGGCGAAGCATTTCTTTATAAAAGGATACCTCAACCTACAGGCTGTAGTTATCCCTCTGCCCTCTAGGCTGAATGCCTAGCTCTTTTCTTTAGACAGCACTTCATCACACTCATTGATACCCTCCCTCTTTGGACATCCCTATTAATAAAGCAATGCAGCTGCAACATGGCATCTTATTATTTGGCTTAATTCAAAGCGTACGGTTGGGTAACAAATTCTTGCCACGGCAGAGACAGAATTCCAGCCCAATTACCTTTGGGACATCCTCCAGCTGTATTATTCTCTGAAACGAGTTCAGCAGCTCCAATGAATGTCAGGCAATTACAAGCCTAAATGGAATGTAAACTCAGCTTTTCTATGGGCTCTTAGAAAGTTGAACTGCCTGGCACATGCACTGCGTGCAGCAAATACACACACACAAGAAGCCAAAAGGCCTCAAACAGGGCATCCGGGCAATAGAGCAAGTGCTTTGAATGAACAAAAATGAACTGATTTTTAAAGAAAAATGAAATGAAACGAACAGGAAATTTTCAGTGTGTTCCATTTCATTTTTTATTAATGGCAAGGTTTCCCGTAGGAATGTATTCCTATGGAAAAGCAATGTATTCCTATGGAAAACCTCTTTAAACAACCTGTGCCTCCCCCCCCTCCATTGGGCACGTTGGGGGCGGGAGGAGCAGGTTGTTTAAAATGTCTTTAGCCACTGAGGCAAGCACTCAGTGGCTAAAGACATTTTAAAGGACTCATGCTTCTCCCCCAACATGCCCCATGTCTTTAGCCACCGAGGCTGCTTCAGTGGCTCAAAGACATTTTAAAAACCCCATGCCTTCCCCCCCCCCAATCAGGTGCATTGGGGGAGAAGTGTAGGTCCTTTAAAATATCTTTAGCCACCGAGGCAACCGCTTGCCTCGGTGGCTAAAGACATTTTAAAGGACCCTCACTATTCCCCCAATGCGCCCAATTGGGGGGGGGGGGGAAGCAACAGGTCATTTAAAAGGTCTTTAGCCACTGAAGCAAGCGCTTGCCTCAGTGGCTCAAAGGCATCCCCCCCCCCGCAATCGGGCACATTTGGAGAGAAGCAGCGGTTTTATAAAAAAGTTTTCATGGCCACCGCCACTTGTCACAAAAAGTAAAAAAACAAACAAAACATGAAAAACATGAAAAAGAAATGAAGCAGCATTTTTCCATTTCGTGCCCATCTCTAATCTTAATACATAATGTTGGCTAACACAGGTCTGCAAACGATCTCCCCAAATATAATCCATTATTTGGGATTAATTTTTACTAACAAACACATTTCCATGTGCCATTTTCCCAAAGATGATAGATAGATAGATAGATAGATAGATAGATAGATAGATAGATAGATAGATAGATAGATAGATAGATAGATAGATAGATAGATAGATAGATAGATAGATAGATAGATAGATAGATAGATTCTTTTACTCCACAGAGTATTGTTGACTGGAGGAAATGTTTCACAAAATTTGGAGAAACTGAATATTGAAGCATAGCTTTATCTCAGTTTGTGCATTGGTTTGAGAAGCATGAATGACTGGTTTGGGATGTATGAATTTAGTATGAATTACAAGTTCACACTGACATGTGAACGGAATTAATTTATTTCCTGTTTCTACTGCCTGTTAACTAGCTATCAACATTATGTGAGAACTGATACTTCGGAATGAGAAGGGGCAGGGGGAGGAAGGATAAACAGTCACCCAAGTGTGTGTGTTGCGTCGTTACAGTCATGACTGACTCTTTGTGATCCCATGTCCATGGAGTTTTCTTGGCAGGAATACTGGAGTGGCTTGCCAGTTCCTACTCCAGGCGCCTACAGCACCTGGTATATAGAAGTACTGTCATGTAAACTCCTTTTCCATGTATTGCGTGGAAGGAAAGCAGAACTGGGTGGAAAATAAACATGCATCTTTCTCATTATTCAGCCCCAGCAGCCAAATTCTACCTCCCCAGCTCTCTTCTAACTGAAGTGGCAAACTCAGAACAGGGCTGGCCTAATTCAGACTATGAGCACAAATTTCACACAATTGAATACCTCTCTGTACAGTGATTAAAAAATAAACATCCTGCACATAAAAAAACAAGGTATCAAATAGAAAGGTTCCAGCCTGGCCTGCGGCCTGTGTTGTAATGGCACAGAAAATCAAGGACCAGAAAAAAGAATTATTTTCCTTGCTTAATACTTCTCTTGCTGACACAAGAATCAAAACAGTGAAGGGAAATTGTGGGGACAGGGGTTTAAATGGCCAGGGCTGCGAAACAGCTGTGAGCAGAAGACAACAAACACACCACACTTTTCCTGCCTCTGGCCAGTACCACTAATGGCCAGTCTTTCACCTCATAGAAAACACAGTATGTATAACTAATTCTTAAAGGTCAACTAGGTACAGGTCTGCTCATCCCCTCAAGTAGTTCTTGTACTCATGTAATGGCACGGTGCAAGACATTCTCCAAAACGGATGAGTATTTCGCCCTCAGTCATCCCCTGGTGATCATGGAAGACACCGGGAAAGCAGACATACCCATAAAATGACCTGTATATGCATTCCTTTGGAAAGATTTAGGGTGAAGTGATGGGGAAAACAATGACTAGCCCTAAGGTGGAATTCCAAATACATTTCTGCTTCTCTCCTCCAGGACCGTGGTCTCTCTTAGATTCAGCACCATCACCCTCCGGCTGCCATTAACCTTTTCAGAAACAGAAGCAGGCAATCACTCATTTTGGCTCTCCAGGTGAGGCTAGAACTTGGAAGAGTTAGCTTTTGAATGACGTCCAGAATCTCCCACTAACATTTCCACATTACTAGCTTGGATTTTCAAATGCAGCATCTGATATCAGAATTCAATATTTTTACTGTGAATCTTGGATCTGTTACTGGAACGAATCTTATAGCTCTAAGAAATGTCTCACAGCACAATAAATCTGTTAACCTGCAATGTGCCACAACAACATCTGCTGGTGTTATCAGCAAAGATGCCTCTTCACCTTAAGTTTGTAAAAATGAGAAGAGAACTCAGCTGAAATTATTGATCATTTTGTTTTAAATTTGGGACAGTGCCAGAGAGTGTCTCCATTTTTCAATGATTTGGGGGGCAATAATTCCTGCTTGTGAATTTTCTCTCTTCTAGTCCTACACTCAGGGGGCCTCCCTCACTTTCTATGAAGCCACCTCATAGCCACATTGGACTGACCATGTAACACATCACCCCATTCCCTAGTTGATACTGTTGTCAAATTTTGAATTCTGGTTAAATTCCTCTAAGTGAGTGAGTGGCATAAATGCAGAGCAGAATTAGCTTCAAATTCCTCAAAGAACTCCACCCCTTTTTATCATCAACTATAAGTTTATTTGATCGACATGAGTCAACTCTCTTTGCAGTTAGTGTGGGATTTGCAGAGACAGGTGTTATCACACTTTCACAGTTTATCACCTCAGACCCAAAAAAGCTCATCTCATTTTGAGGAGCCAAGTTACTCATTCTCAAGGATGACTCAGGGTTGAAGTCCAGCGTTTTTATGTTGCCAAAATCTATATCAACTCTACTGTTTAATAGATTGCTGATTGTCTGATGCTCTTCCAAGAGATGGTTACTCCTTGTTAGACTATCAGGCAAGTCGAGAGGAAGAGACTTTGTTGTCTTTGGGCTACTTAAAACAGTTTGACAAGGTGATAGAAACTCAGTCAGCTTAGTTTGTCTCAGCCTCCTGGTAGCAGCTTTGTAAGTCCTAACTGGAGCACAAAATTTGGAGGACAGTGAGTAGCCATGAGAGGAGGGAGGTATATTAAAGGAAGGCATTTCAATGTTAGGAGACTCTAGTAGATGTGAAGGCTTGCTGTTAAGTGTATCACTATTAGATTTGTTAGTCCTTAAATCCGAAATGGGAGTAATTGTTATTTGGGTATTACCTTGTATGCTCTTAAGCACAGGTGGAGATAAGGTAAGGTCGAGAACTTCCAACATCCTATCAAAAGCTGAGTTTCCCAGTTAAGTTGGCAGACAAATCTTGAAAAGTTGTGCAGAGACCGAACGTTTTAAGACACAGATATAGTTCCTATATTGCTTGCCAGCCACCCCTCACGGGAGCCTCAAGGCCATACGTCTGCAAAAGCTGCAAAACTGCAGGGCTGGAGTGTATAAAGCTTGCCAGAGCTTATCTCAGCTGAGGAGGAATGATGCAGTCCCAGATAACACTCCCAATTACAGCAACTCCAAATAGCCTTCTTCTTGTCCAGAGAAACGTTATAGGTTAAAAACAGTTCGGTAAAATTAGTAAATAGTAATAAGACAAGATAAAATAGCTATTAGCATAAAAACAGAATAAAATAAGTAGTTTATCACCACGAGCTCCTGCAGGGAGCTGTAGGCTGTTACCTTCTATTCATACAAATTTGTCTATGCCAGAGGACCCGGATAGCTATGGATTAAAAGCTCTGTTACCAGAAATCAGAGATATATTGAGAGAGCTAAAACAATTAGTTTTCTCGATAGAAGGCCACATGAAGGAATTCAAGTCATCCTTGTCAGTGAACAAGGGTGATCTGCTGAAACACGGCCAGGAAGTAATATCACAACCAGAGAGAGATATAACTAATTATTACAGCTTATCCCCAGGAACTATTGATAGAATTGGGAAACTCTCTCTGGAGGAATTACTCCTATGTGTGGGTCCACAGCCTGTGGCGTCAGAAAACTCTGCTCCCATTATATCTAATCCAACAGACTGTCCTATCCCATCATGTACTGCTGTCACCTCAAACAAAGAGGCACAAGAACAGGAGCTACCTACAAATTTAACAGAGAAAGCACAATCCAAACACATGAAGAAGAAGAAGAAAAGGAAGAAGGAGCCATCGAAACCAGTATCCAAGAAAGGAAGAAGAAGGGGGAAATTGAACTTTAAACCTCTGTTCAAGTTATTAGAAGCCTCAGCACCTACTACAAAAAGTACCTCCAAAAATGACATTATCCAGCCTCAAGATGGCCAACTGCCCGCTCGTGCAAAGGCTGATTCTTCAAATTATCACATGGACACCAACTTCAAACAGATGAGGAAGCCTGATAATTTGTCTCTAACTCATGCTATATGTACACCAAGGTCTTGTTCGGATGTTAGAGGTACTCAACAGTGGCAACCCTATAAGGACCCACAGCCTACTCAACTTCCTGAAATTACTGATAGGCCAGAAGGCTACCCCATTCCTGTTATAATAAGGACAAGGATTGTTAACAAAAGATACAACCCTAGGGGCAGCAGATGGCGTAATCAGCTTACAAGACAGGAGCCCTCTTATGGCCAACTGAATAAGGCATCTGACTTAAGATATGATTATCATCATTTTGCTTGGCAGGAAGAAGGATGCCTCGCCTGAGGAGCCACACAATCAACTGTGCCTGATGCATGCTGAGAGTGGGAACATCTCTCATAATGCCCATTCTATTGTACTGGGTGGAAGAGACAAAGCTGACTCAGAGAGGGCTTTCTGTCATTCCGATTTTATTGTTAACACTACTGCAGATCCTTCCTCACAGCAAAATAGATCTGTACTTAACTGTATATCATGGAACATTGCAGGCTGGCACTCTAAAAAGCATCAGATCCTGAGCTCATGGAATTCCTAGGGGATTTTGAAATTATACTGTTACAGGAAACATGGGCTCTGGATGCTCCAATGCTGAATGGATATGAGGCATACTTTTTAAATGCCTTACCGAGCTCTAGGGGTTGAAGAGCCATGGGGGGGTTAGTTACATTCTTGTCCACCAAGTTACAGGCCACTGTGTTGTTTTGGGATTCTTTAATTAATATAGCCACTGCACTGGTGTTAAAAGTTGCTGGATCCATAATACTGCTTGTTAACATTTATGCTCCCTTTCAACGATCCTATGAGCTAGCGGAAGCCTTGTGGATCCAGCTGGAAGAGTTCATTGAGCAAGTTTTAAAGTTATTCCCTGGAGCCTCTATTATAATTGCTGGGGACTGCAATGCGAGGATTGGAAGTAGCAATGTTGCACTTTTTAAACGTTTTAATATGTCATTTCCTGAATCCTTTTTACATCCTAAATTTTATCAGAGACAATTTAAAGATTGTGGTACTAATTATTCTGGTCTGTGTTTTATGAAGATGGTTTTTAACTTAGAACTAGGTATTTTAAATGGAAGTATGAATGAGGATAGACCGGGAGAGTTTACCTTTATTTCTTCATTAGGAGCCTCAATAATAGATTATGTGCTGATTTCAAGGGATTTGGCTGATTCCATTCTAGAGTTTGAGATAAAATATCGGGGTGAAAGTGATCATTTACCCCGATGATTAAGCTGAATTATAATCAATATAATGTGGTAGCAGAGTGTGCTCCAATTGTATCCATAGCAGCTGATATAAGAAAGGTTAGAATAAGGTGGACTGATGAGCAGTCGGCCTGTACAAGGAATCTATTAGCCACCAACCCTTATATGCATTTTAGAAATCTTATTACCACAGCGAGATCAGCAAAACAAGCCCTAAATACATATTCTAATTTGGTAGAGTCATTGCAACCCCATTTAACTTGTAATAAATCCGGTACCTTATTGCCTCATACCACCTGTTCAAAGCACTGGTTTGATTCAGAATGTAGAGCATTAAAGAATGAGCTACTGGAGACCTATAGAGACTATAAGAATCAGAATCTTGGGAGAATCCCAGAAAATTGGTATCAGTGCAAAAAAAGGGATAAATCCTTGATTAAAGCTAAGAAACTACAAGCCCAGAGGAAGGCCTGGCAATGCTTGCTAACTGCTGCCCATTTGAGAGACTTGGCTTCATTCTGGAAGATAGCATCTAGGGTAACTTTAACTTTTATTCCTAAATCAGACTACTATATAATGCCGACAGTATGGGAAGAATATTTTGGCAGGCACTATGCGGCTCAATCACCCTGTACTTCCGCCTTCCAAACTGAACTAGAAGACCTCCCAGAGTGGCCTCCAGTCACTAAACAGGAAGTACTCATGGTAATTGATCGTTTAAAACCAGGTAAAGCCCCAGCGCCTGACTATATTCCATCGGATCTTATTAAAGCAAATGCCGAATGGTGGGCTCCTATACTAGCTACCCTGTTTACCTGGATTGATAGAACAGCTTGTATACCAAAGGACTGGGGATTAGCTATTGTTGTCCCAATTTTTAAAAAAGGAAACAGAAGGGATCCTGCCAATTATCGTCCTATCAGTTTATTAAGTACCATCAGTAAATTATATGCAAGGCATCTGTTGGAAAAAATAGAAGATTGGTTACGGGTAGAGAATATTCTTGTAGAAGAACAGTCAGGTTTTAGGCAAGGGAAATCCACAATTGATCAGTGCCATGTTCTTCATCATTTAGCTAGTAAATACTCAGCCCCCAAAGGTGGGATTCTCTATGCTGCTTTCATGGACTTTAAATCCGCATTTGACTCTATTTCTAGAGACATATTATGGTTAAAACTGCAGTCTATGAATATTGACAAACGACTTCTTATATTAATCCATCTTTTACATGAGAATTCCTATTTACAGGTTCTTTGTAATTCTGATGGGATCCTAACTAACCCAGTTCCTGTACATAAGGGCGTGAGGCAAGGATGTATCTTAGCCCCAACCTTATTCAATCTATATATTAATGGTATTGTTGAGAGTTTATCCAACGTAGATTTTCACCCACCCAAGCTGGCATCTCGCCCAATTCCTATACTTCTGTATGCAGATGATGCTGTGCTTTTGTCAACCTCGTGTGTTGGGTTTAGGAGGCTCCTGAGAGCTTTCTCCTCATACTGTACTCAGGAATGTTTAGAAATTAATTATACTAAAACCAAAATAATGGTTTTTGGCAGGAGGAGAATTAAACATAAATGGTCCCTTAATGGTCACCCAATTGAACAGGTCCAGCAGTATAAGTACCTAGGTATAACATTTCAGTCATCTGGTGCTTGGTCCATGCATATAAGCTGTGCTGCAATGAGAGCACAAGGCAACAGCAAAGCCATTAGCAGATTCTTTAATTCGACCGGGGGGGGGGGACATGTTCCCTCTACTTTACAAGTTTTCAGGGCTAAAATCATTACCCAAATGTTTTATGGCTCACAGCTGTTCGGATATGCTAACTTGAGACCTCTGGAGACTGTTCAAACCAGATTTGCAAGAGCCATTTTGGGCATTCCTACATGTGTCTCCAACACTTTACTTCGTTTAGAGGTTGGGCTTATTCCCATTGAAGCACAAGCCAAAATCCTCATGGTTCAGTACTGGCTTAAGCTCATTTTCCTTTCAGAGGGCTTAACTCCCTTGCTTTTGACAGATACTTTTCAGTCTGAATGGAAAAAACAGGTAATAAAAGTTATACATAAATTAGGTTATTCTCCTTGTACCCTCCAAACATTGGGTTTTTGTAAAGCCATGAATGAGGTAAAATTACGAATCAGAGATATAGAACTGCAGAAACATGTTGCCCAGTTGGGGAAAATGGAATTTCTTAAGAAATCAGCATTTACTGCCTCCCCATATCTGGATAGGCTCATATCTCCTGTCTCCAGGAGGGCCTTTACTCTGGCTAGATTAAATGTCCTTCCCTCCAAGCTACTGGAGGGGAGGTTTCAAGGTTTACCTTTTTCAGATCGAAATTGCCCATGTGCCAATGACCAATTGGAATGTGTAGAACATGTGCTTCTATTCTGCACCTATTATCAAGATCTACGCAAGGAGATTATCTCCCCAATTATAGCCAAATATCCTGGGAGGTCAATAGAATTCTATATACAGTTGCTCCTTTCTGATAACACTTACCAGGTAACAAGGCAAGTTGCCAAATTCTGTGCTGCTGCAATAAGGGTTTGTAAACAAATTTATAAAGAAACATAGTAGTTACTGATGACTCTTTTTATCGTAGCTAATGGCCACTTTTATTTCAGACCAGAATAAATTTTAAACTGTATTTGTATTTAAAAATTGTATTTACGATATATCTTGTAATAAGGCTTGATTCATGTGCTGTCTATTGGAATGCATATTTGAACATCCTTATTTTTATGATTTTATTTTTGGTTTTTGGTCGTTGACCGTAAATAAAATAAAAAAAAATTCAATTTCATCAACTATCAATAACTCACTCTGAAACATTATTAAAAGAAAGAATTTAAACTGTTTCTTGACTTACATGAAATAGATAACTGCAATCTACAGCTAACAGCAAGCTAACAAAATGGCTGATTCATCAACAAACCTCAATAGATTCACTGATTGCCAACAGTTTACGGGGGGGATACAAAGCAGAGTGTTGTGGCTCTCTTTGAACTCAGAGGCGGAGAAGTAATGATTCGTTACTGCTGGAGAGATTGACAGTCACCCCAGCCCAGAAAGATCACACCTACTAATGTAGAGGCAGCCTGTGAGACTGAAATAACTCCAACTGATTCCTCATGTTTTGATATTCTCCTCATGTTCCATTGAGGAGGAGGAAGCAGAAATTAAGAGGCATACAGTATGTTCCTGAAAGGCAAAGCAATGGCACTAAATAGAGTATTTGAACGGTTAGGATTCACCCTGAACAATGTTTAGGAAATATTTATTATATCTTACAGAAACATTGATTTCAGATCTGATAACCAGGCACAGGGAATATGTGGCACAGCTTAAAGTTGCTATTTCTGTACAAAACTATAAGTGCAATACACCTCTGAACAACTTCCACACTATCTCAAGAAACTGTGAAGGATGCCTGAAAGAACCATTTTGTTGATTTGCTGCCTGTTGTGTGGAAGCAAAAATTAATGGATTATCCCATAAAAAGACACCTTCATTATTAATTATATGGTGGTGAAAACAGATGAAAATATCTTAAGCATCATATTAGGAAATGGCCTGCCAGCACTGTGGCCAAAGTATTGAGCACAGCTTTGAGCCATGGCCCCAAAAGGAAAGGTAATCCAAACTCTATCAAACTTGAGCACTGAGACAGAAGTACAGTAATCAGCTTTTACTAGGTGGTGGCAAACATGTCTCCCCTTACACAACATTTTATAGGGCTCCTTTTTACCCTCAAATGATCCTGACACAAAACCAGTTCTAACTGGCTAACAACTTTGTGATGTCACCCTGTTCACACTATGAGCTCTCATGATGAGAGGGTCAAAGAGACAAAATCAGGGAGCAAAGAAATGAACAAATCAGTCAAACAGGATTTGAAATGAGCAACACTGGGCCTTTTCACACGACCCCTAAGATCCGCTGGTCCCTTAAATTCGGACCAGAGATCTTGGGGGTTCGTTTCTGTTCCTGCGTCCCCACCCCTCAGCACTTCCTGCTCCTGTCGTTGTGAGGGGGGGAGGGAAAAAAGGACAAAAGAAGCATTTACTAACCTGCCGGTGCCGGTCGAACTTGCCACGAGCCCCGTTACTTCCTGGTTCCGTCTCAAGGAGCTCTTAAAGGGCCAGGAGGCAAAAAAAAAAAAAAACAGACAAGCCAGGAGAGCCCGGCACTCTTATCCACATCAAAAAATGTTCACCTCCAAAGAGAAGGTACAAGAAAAGTGCGCTGGGTCGCGCTAAAGTGGGCTGGGTCGCACTTAATTGTCTCCAAACTCCGGAGCTGGTGGGAAAACATTTCTAAGCTCCGGAGCTGGGAGCCATTTGCAGCGCAGCTTAGGGGTCGTGTATAAATGCCCATTGTCTATTACGTTTTCTTTTGTCTTAACGAAACTGTATCTCCGAAACTGAGGCCCAGTGAAAACTAAGTCTGTTTTCATAGCATACAGAAGGCAGCAGCCTCCCATAAGGATGGGAGGTATTCTCATTTTTTAAAGTGCACATGTGACAATGAGAGTGGACAGTGGCTGCCCCCGGCCAGCACCATCTGCTGTGCTGCTGAACAGCTCTGGCTGTTGATGTTTTCTCTCTTCACCATGACAGGGTAGTTGAGTTGTTCCCAGAGACCAATGAACCTTGAGGCCGTCTGATTGGCTTCTCCACATTTATCATTCCTCCCCATCTTAATTCACATCAAATCCCAAATGCCCCATTTCTGCTACCCCTGGAGGAGGTGAAAAGAGCATTAAGCATGTTGCCTACAACCTGCCTGACTATATATTCATAAACGAGGTGGTGTTGCAACATGGCCAGGATTGTAACTAGAGTTTGCATTCTCTCTCTTTTTCCATCTCTCTTCACAAGGATACCGACCTTGGAAAGTTGCCCTGAAACTTTCTTCCATTGAGGGTAGGGAGTGCGTAGCAATATCTCTGAAAGACAGGGCATTCAAAGAGCAAATCTGG
The DNA here is from genome assembly GCA_029282475.1 of Phrynocephalus forsythii. NCBI lineage: Eukaryota > Metazoa > Chordata > Lepidosauria > Squamata > Agamidae > Phrynocephalus > Phrynocephalus forsythii. The sequence goes on from JAPFRF010000004.1 coordinate 11,365,085, forward strand.
CCAGCTGACTTCATCGTTGCATAACCTGGGTCCAGGTCTTTCCATTGCCAGTCATCAAGAAGGGCAAAAGCCTCCCCAAGGGCCATCCAGTAAAACAAGACTTATTTCATCACAGATGGCTGGGTTTGGCTCTGGCCGAGCCTCTTTCTTCCCTGCATTGAATGGAACAGGACTTCTTAGGAAGGGACGTTTAAATATACATGCAGCAAGTCCCCGTGGCTTTGCATTTTGCGCAGACTGCACAGGAATCTGCAACAGATAGAGTAGTCTTCTTGGTTTTAACTGACAGTCCTACTCTGTCCATCTCTGTTCTCTCCCCCACCCACCCTCCATTTCCCCTTTCAGAAAAGGACATTTCTACCTGTGTTGCTTTTTACAGGCTGTTCTAAAGAGATCCAAGTGAGACCAACTTATACCTTAAGTTCTCAGATGCACGCTGACAAGGCTCAAAAGATTTGCCTGGAAAGGATTTCAGCTGCTCTTTCTTGTACTCCATCCACCCCGTCGGGTTCAATTTTCTCTGCGAAATGTTTAATTCATTGAACTATTAAAAGTATTTAACTCTGCCACTTTGCAGCTAAAGGGGCCTGGAATAACGGGAGCATTATAAAGAAAATTAAAATTAAAAGCCAACCTTTAGATTTAAAACAACAGATCCACAATAACATCATTTCATTAAAACTAATCTGCAGGGTGGATCTCAACAGGGGTTCTGTGGAATAACCAATGTTCCATTGTACATTCTCTCAAAGAGGAGACAACACAGGCTACATGATGAGAGAATGTCCCAACACCTCAGGAGAACAACAGCAAAAAGGAAAATCTCCTCTACAGTTCAGGGCCTTACATGTATAGAGTAGATATCCCAAGCACGGCTCACAATGGGAGAGGGAGCTCATACAGCTGCTACCTCTGTAGGTCTGAGCTTTGTAGCACAGTGGTTCAACTGCTATACTGCAGCCAAAACTGCTCACAATCCAGGCTTCAATCCCAGGTAGCCAGCTCAAGGTTCACTCAGCCTTCCATCCTTCCGAGGTCAGTAAAATGAGTATCCAGCTCACAGGGGAGGGGAGGGGAGGGGAGAGGAGGGGGATGTGTATCCTGCATAATTAAATTGTAAACCACCTAGAGAGTGCTTTAAGCACTATGGGGTGGTATATAAGCAGCAGCACTTTGGTTTTGGTTTGCGGTGCAGAACTTCAGCATTCTGCATTCACACTTTTGCTGAGCAGTGGATTGATGGCTCTTGTATGCTCCAAAGGGGCACAGTCTCTCAAAACAGATGTATTATGAGGCATCATCTTTCCTCTAAAATTAGACATGCACTGAAAGCTCAGAGGTTTAGACAGAGGTATAGCTAGGATTTTCAGTGCCCAGGGACAAAGTCAGTTTCACACCCACCAAAAATGGGGAGGAGCTAAGGAGCCACAGGGGAGGCAAAAGCAGCAGCAGCCAGGGAGCCCTCCGTGCCAGCCCTGACACGTTGCCGGCAATATGCACATCGCCGTTTGGCACCCAATTTGGCATCACCAGATGCTATGCCTGGGGACAGATGTCCCCTCCCTTGACCTTAGCTACACCACTGGGTTTAGACACATGTTGAAGGCCCATCTAATTTACACAAGGCTTCCTAGTAGACATGGGCACAACTCGGCGAAATCCTCGTTTCCGTTTCCGTTTCCGTTCCTCGTTTCCGTTACGTAACGAAACGAAGAATGACAATTACTCCACCAGAACTCGAACTCGAACTGACTAAAGAAAAATCGGGTCTGATTTGTCGTGGTCGTTCCTGGCGGCATCGCAGTGACCGCGCGATGCCAAGTGGCACAGGAAAAAAGTTTTTTTTAAAAAAAAAACCTGATTCCCGGCCAAAAAAGCAGGCGAAAATATGCCTGCCTGAGGGCACCTACCAGAGGGGTGGTTTCTGGGGAGGGGGTCCCCGGCCTCCCCCCCTCCTCTCCTGGGCTGTGCATCCTCGTCGTCTCACCAACTCACCAAGTGGCGCGGCACAGAAAAAAAGTTTTAAAAATAAATAAAAAACCCGATTCCCGGCCAAAAAAGCAGGCGAAAATATTCCTGCCTGAGGGCACCTACCAGAAGGGTGGTTTCTGGGGTCCCCGGCCTCCCCCCCTCCTCTCCTGGGCTGCGCATCCTCGTCGTCTCGCCAACTCGCCATGCCATGTGGTGCGGGCGGGGGATCCAAAATGGGGCGACCGCAAGCAATATTTATTTATTTTGAAATTGTGGTGGTCCAAAAACACACCAAAGCACCACAGAAACATGTGAAAATAGCTATTTTAAAACTGCCTGAATTTTTACAGTAGCAGCAGTGGGTTTTTCTTGCAGCAAAACATCTCCATTGATTTTATTTTATTTTATTTTTATTTTTATTTTTTTACACCTGCGCAATGATGGGCTGGCCATGGGAGTGGACCATGCAAATTTTTGGAGCCATTCCACCAATTGCATGGCCACTTGACCAGGTTTTGACCGAGACTTCTGGGATGTGCCTGTCGGGCATAAAAAGCCCACTAACCGTAGCCCAAACCCTAACCCTAACCCTAACCCTAACCCAAACGCCAGTACACTGTCCTTCTTATTTTATTTTTATTTTTATTTTTTTACACCTGCGCAATGATGGGCTGGCCATGGGAGTGGACCATGCAACTTTTTGGAGCCATTCCACCAATTGCATGGCCACTTGACCAGGTTTTGACCGAGACTTCTGGGATGTGCCGGTCGGGCATAAAAAGCCCACTAACCGTAGCCCAAACCCAAACCCTAACCCTAACCCTAACCCAAACGCCAGTACACTGTCCTTCTTAGTGGGTCAGAGAGGCACCCAGAGGTGCACCCCACGAACTCACCCTAACCTTACCCGTAACAACCATAAGCCTAGCCCTTGCGCTAACCCCCCTAACCCTAAGCCAAATCTGTACTTGCATTGCACTACACACGCAAGTACAGTTCCCTTCTTAGTGGACCACAGAGCGCCCAGATTGAGGAGGAGCCTTCCCCCAGTATGCGCACTGTGACACTGCAGTTAGCAGTGGGCCTGTGGTCAACAGAGAGAGGCACCCAAAAAAGAGGTGCCTCTCTCTACTCAACTTGGTATGCATATCCAATTGGCTATGCATGCCATTTTGTAGCGGGCCAGAGGAGGCACCCACCCCAGAGAGGTGCCTCCAGGAGCCCGCTTTCCCTTCATAGCGGGCCAGAGGAGGCACCCACCCCAAAGAGGTGCCTCCAGGAGCCCGCCCCCCAAACCAGTACTAACGACAGATGAAAAAACGACAAACGAAATGACAAATTTTTGGAAAATTTCGCGAAAAACGGAAATGAGCCGAAACAGGCTGGCTCCAACACACGACAACTCGAAAACGTCATTTTCCCTGGTCGTGCCCATCTCTAATTCCTAGTATAGTTTAATGTACCACATTTTTAACTCCTATGAGTAATTAAACACAGAATAATGACTTTATTTATTTTTAAAAAATACACAGGCTAGAATGTTATTGCCTTGTGTGGCAATAAGTCCCTCTTTCCTAGCTATCCACTACATGCCTGGGTTGCACAACTGATCAAACAGCCACTTACATGGCCAGATAGCACAACCAGAATCTTGGATTGTTTTGAACTTCATTTTGGGTTACATCATCATCATCATCATCATCATCATCATCATCATCATCATCATCATCATCATTAGTGTACATCATTTTGAAATCTGTAGCTATAAGCAGTGTACAAACACTTGTAAATAAATGGCCTCATAAAGATGTTAGCCATAAAATGAAAATTAAAAACACACACTAGATCAATATTTATTTCACAGTGATAGTGTCATGAATAAAAATATGTTTGCAGTCAAGATGAATATAAGAAGAGCCACACTAGATCAGACCAAACGCACAACCAGTCCAGATATTTCAAGCAGCGTATTTATTTCCCAGTATAATCCCGCTCCTGCTCCGATTCTCTGAGACCCTTCGGAGAAAGCCTTCTCTCTGTTCCACTGCTATGTCAGACCTGTCAAATGAGGAGGACTCAACAGAGGACATTTTCAGAGGATGCCCTCAGTCTATGGAATTCTCTGCCTCATGAGGCTAGGTTGGACCCCTCCTATACTTCCTGCCAACAGGTAAAAACTATTTTTAAAAAAAAGCTTGCTTCTGATGCCTTAATGCATTTGTAGGATTATAGTTTTAGGGATATGCCATATTTTTTATCAGATTCTAAATTTGTTTTAATTTGAACTAACAGATTATGACACCTTTTCAGTTTGATTATATTTTAATACTAATATTGTACAGTGGTGCCTCTTAAAACAATTTTAATTCATTGTACGGGTCAATTTGTTGTAAGAAATTTTTTCTTACGAAATGCGGTTTCCCATAGGAATGCATTGGGAATGGATTAATCCATTCAGGAGGCTATGGGTCACTTTGTTTTACAAAAAAATGTCTTACAAAATGTGGTTTCCCATAGGAATGCATTGGGAATGGATTAATCATTTCCGGAGGCTAAAATAAAACAAAATCTGGGTGTTTTTTTCTGGGTACATACAGAATGGTTTTTTTGTCTTGCAAAGCATCCCATAGGGAATTTTTTGTCATGCGAAAGATACCTATTCCCGGAATTTTTTTTTCTTCCTACGAGATTTTTGTCTTACAAGGCATTTGTCTTAAGAGGTACCACTGTATTATGCTTTTCAGACATAAATGTTTCAGGTGTTTTACACTGCCTTTCATCCCTTCCCTGGCAGAAAGGTGAGATGTTAGTTTGTCTATCTGTCTGTTTGTCTGTCCGCCCATTCATATAACAGCCAACTCAACCTCAGAATAAGAAGGAACAACATCAGCAGTTTCAAATTTCCCAGAACACTTTGGTTGTAAAAACTTGGATAGCATGTCCACAGCTTTTTAATTTCTCCATAAACACATGTGAAATTGACTTATATACAAGCCAGACTGTTAAGACTATCTTGTCCAGTCTTGGATATTCTAGCCACCAACAGCTCCCAAGTCATCCAGGACTACTCTTCCCTGCATCCATGGAATACCTCCCTCTGCCAGAGATCACACATATATTAGTAACATTGTTTTTACAGCACAAAGTCTCCTGGGTAGACAGCTTTTTTACCTGTGGTATCCTTTCAGCAGGGAGAACAAAACCAACCAGGCAAAGTACATTTGACCTAGATGGCTGCTTTTCAAGATACATTTTAAACATATTTGATATGCTCTAATTGTTTAGGCATTTCAAACAAAATACGTATTGCAAGATTGGAAGTGTTAATGAGGCTTTTAAAATACACTTTGTCTAAAGAGAGCTTGACAGCTCTGAAAAAGAATCCAAATCTCTTAGTAGTGGATTGGGCCCTTGGACTTTTTCTTTTTACACAACATGCTTTTCAAACAGCATCTTATATTGAAATGGCCAGACGTTTTTCTCTTGCTTTCTTATAGTCTTCAATAAATCTCTTTCTGAGCAACTATAATAGGGCTATCTAAGTTTCATCACCTCCCCACATTCTGTTATCAGTCCTATGAATACAAGTCCAAATAAATCCAATGTTTCTTTAAAAGAAACACCTCAAAATTAAAAGTTTGAACCCTTTGAAAATGTTTATATATTTTATTAACAAGTGCATTTGTATTATCCTTACCCGTTGCTTTCTTCAGTATGAGAGCTGTATAGCAGAACTTTTTGCACAGGGAAATAACAATAAATCACAGCCCAGCATTTGAGCTACAACCCTCCTGCCCCTACCTCACCCCACCCACCCCTTTAAGTACCAACAAGGAGATCAGAAGCTTTGACTTCTGTTACAGGATAAATGCAAGTTAGTTATCTCAATTGGACCTCAAATGGTGGTCAATAGAGATGTGCAGATTTGCTTTCCGGAGAATGCTGGAATTTCCAGAGTAAAAACACGAACTTGCACATCTCTAGAGGTCAGTCTTAACTCTGGTAGGTGGCATGAGCCAGCCTCATTTGTTAGATGGCTGAAATCCTGTTTTAATTTATACTGCCTATGGCTGATGACATTTAACCTTTCCAATTTCCACCCAAAAGTTTATGCACATCTCTTGGGATGCTTTTCATTGTACGGAACCAGTTGGGAGCCAGGGAGGAAGTCCATAATTTTCAAAACTTCCTGAAACATGCAGCTGCAGCAGATTAAAAAATAATTAACACTATATTTAACAATAAGGCAATTACTAGAAAGCCATAAAGGCAATAAAGCTTATTGTTTCAAATCTGGGAAAATGTAATGGACCATTACACACTACAGAATGCTTGAGGAGAGCATTTCCAGGGTATCCATTCTTTACACTTTTTGTTGTTGTTCTTAATGCAACGTTTCAACAGAAATTGTAACAAACTTTGCAGAGATGACCTATTTTAAATATGTGTGTATATGTGTGTGTGGATAGATAGATAGATAGATAGATAGATAGATAGATAGATAGATAGATAGATAGATAGATAGATAGATAGATAGATAGATAGATAATGATCACAGGATGTGTTCTCAGATATATGATGAAGCAAGCTACAGACCCTGAAAGCTTATGCCAAATAAAATTTGCTAAGCTAGATGGCATCTCAACACACTAAGCCAGTGGTTCTCAACCTTGGGTCCCCGGCTGTTCTTGGACTGCAACTGCCAGAAGCCTCCACCACTTGCTGTGCTGGAAGGGATTTCTGGGAGTTGCGGTCCAAGAACACCTGGGGACCCAAGGTTGAGAACCACTGCACTAAGCTGTCTATCTTAATGGAATGTTCTCTGTTTGTAGAATGTTGGTTCTCTGTCAAGAAGTGGAGAAGAGGAGGGGTAAAGACAATAGTTTGATATAAAAGCAGAGCCAAGGACGATATTAAATATAGTTCATACATACTAGCTGAATGAGTATTGTTCACATCTCAGGGATGTTCCTTCCTCAAAGTCATGAAGTACCATAAGTTTGGTGAGAAGAAGTAGAACCAATACACTTACTTTCTGGTAACAGAGGCAATTTCATTCTGGAATTATTCCCAGCCATCCTTCACCCCATTTAAAACTGCACCACTTGATGATGTACTCAGAGCTGGTCATATAAATTGCATCCACCAGATAACACTCAGTTTGTAAGGATGTCAAGTGATCCTAAAGCTCGCTGGTTGAAATCCTGTTGCTTAGCATAGTAAGTTGCAACTAGAATAAACCATTTAAATCAATGGATCTCATGGAGAAGTTGATTCCCCAAATCCCTACTGATTCAATGGACCCACTATCCCAAGCAACAGGATTTCATCCTCTGTGTGTTATTGCATTAAAAATATTGATTCCAACATTTACATTTACATTTTCACTTTATACTATAATGCTGATCACACATTTGTGAGCTCAGGTTGGGAATAATATTAAGCACAGTGGAAGAGTTTTCATTATGACAGTCTCTGTAGCCATCCCCCTGGATATTGCACAAAAGTACAGGGTAAAAGACCTGTTCATTGGCATCAACAAACCAGTATGTAGCATGCTTTCATCTCTGATGAGCAGTAACAGATCTTTTGTAAAGCTAATGGGTCTTAATTTTCAATGTATGACCAAATAACCTCCCAGCCCCAATACTAGAATACTAACAACCAAAGCTCTTAGCAACACATTTAATGATATGCATTCTCGGAGGCTTTCACAGCCGGGATCTGATAGCTGTTGTGAGTTTTTCGGGCTGTTTGGCCATGTTCTAGAAGTTTTTCCTCCTGATATTTCACCAGACTCTGCGGCCGGCAACTTCAGAGGGCAAGGAGCTCAGAGCCAAACAGCTTGAAAAACCCACAACAGCTATTTGATAGCAGACAATTTAATTTCCCTGCCAAATGCCCGGAGGGTTTTAACCAAGCTCAGAGGGTATAAGGAGGCATGAATGGAAGCGCAAGTGGCATCAACATAATTGTCCTTAAGAAGACCATCACCAGATATCACATATCCCACTGCTTCGATCCTTCAAGCTCTGACTTCATACTCTATCCCTGAGGGAGAAAGCTCTACAAGACACACAATACAACCTTATCCCTTAACCAATGCTATCCTCTTTTTTCCCCAAGGCCACCCACTCATCAGAAAGCATGGCACTGACTTCATAACCCACAATCAGCTTCAAAGGATCTTCCTCCTTCCCATTTCCTTTGCAATGGTTGCTTGCCTGACAATTCTTTTCCCTGATCAAAGTCCAGGGTAAAGACTTCATATCTGGATTCTAATCTGGGGGGGGTGGGGAAGCATGGGTAACTTTAAAAAGCATTTAAAATATATCATTTCCCCCTCTCCCCAATACATACTTGTGAGCATTACCCCCAGATCAAGGTAGGTAATTTGATGTCTCATCCATTTCAACAACAGAGTAAAATATCTACTTAGCTTCTCTATCAATGGCTCTTTAAAATGTCATATTCCCCTGTGCTGTGAGAAACAGGCGACCCATCAACCTACCTATCAGAGGAACAGAATCTGAAGTGGCTGGCATTATCTCTGCTACTAGCAGCATGAAAACCGTCAAGGACAGGAGAACTGTAATACCTGCAGTAAAATGGTAAAGGAGACAAAAGGTGAGGTCGGACATGAATTCCTGAATGCCATCCATTTCAAAGAGGATGAATAATGTGTACACATAGCATTTTATTAGGCATGCAATTTAATTTTACATATTCGTCTTAGCTTAGCATCTTGGATGACCTCCCTGAATCAAGGATTAAGAGAAATGTGGCCTAGCATAAATTTGCAATCACAATTGTTCCACACATTACAAATACTGTACACAGAGAGGGGGAGAGAGGGGAGAGAGAGAGAGAGAGAGAGAGAGAGAGAGAGAGAGAGAGAGAGAGAGAGAGAGAGAGAGAGAGAGAGAGAGAGAGAGAGAGAGAGAGAGAGAGAGAGAGAGAGAGAGAGAGAGAGAGAGGCTGGTACTTCACGTCCATCTCATTGCTGTTCGTGGTCCAGCTTGGGACCAGTACAAAGTCATCTAACCACATGTCCCTGAACTGTGATTTAAGTGGGATGAGAGATTCCCCTCCCTGGCCTCGGGATTCTGCTCATCGCGTTTCTCGTTCCGACACGAGAGCCCATGAAGTCACACTCATCATGGAATGAATGATGATAGGAGCAGAATCCATCTAGTGGCAGGAGCGCGAAGCGGCATTCGCCATTCCCTATGGAGTTAGCAATGCAGTGAATAGCTTTTAAAAGACAAATGCATTGAAGTTTGCTCTGTAACACATTGAAGGCAAGGCTTTGGATTATCGAAACATCGAAAAACAGAAGGTCAGGCCACAAAAAAAAAAACGGAGAACGAAGGCATGGAATTTCACATCTCATCACGGAACGAGGACGTGCGTTAACAGTCATGCCGGTATCATCAATCATGCCCATGCATACACGGAAACAGGGACAGAACCGGAAGAAGACCACGTGGCCGCGACTGACATCAACACGCAACAAACTTTCTCCCGGGACGAGAATGGACGTGAAGTAACCGTCACAGAGAGAGAGCAAGATATGGGACATTGGCAGAGCCTGCAGCCTATCTTCCTTCCACAGCACCATTCCTTCATTCTGGACTTAGTGGCCTTGGCATGAGGAAAGGGACACCGTAGGACCTTCCTACGTGGTTTGTGGTTTGTCACCAAAGTAGCACTGATTGGAATCAATGTTTCTCAAGAAACATATGAACACGTCTTGAAGAACAGTGGGCTAGTTTGCTTGAAGTTGAGACACTCCCCAGGGTAGTCTAAAATTCCAAAAAAAAAAAAAAAAAATCCAGGCCAGCCCGGTTTGAAATGTATCAGGCATGAATTCTATTTGTTTCAATTCTAATAGGACTAGGTCTTTCAAAAAGGGACGAGCAGGTAATGTTTTGAGAACTGGGGTGAGGTCCAAATCTCTGGCTATGAGTCACCTATGTTTGTGTTTGTGTGTGTGTGTGTGTGTGTCCATATCAGAACCATGACAATATAATTACCATATTTCCATCTACAAGATGATGCCATATATTAGACACCCCACCTTTTAGAACCCCCACTTTTAATAACAATTAATAAATCCTCCTTGAGTTCTCCTCTACCCCATTCCAACCCACGCTCTTTCCTTTTCATGTTCTGAAGACTCCTCTGTGTTTAGTTCTTGCAAGGAATGGACCATTGTTTTCAGCAGGAAAAAGGTTGGAGGTGTAACAACCTATTAAGAAGTGCCTTTCCAGGCTGTAAAGAAGGGTCCAATCTAGAGATGTAAAATTTCCAGAAATTTTGAAGCTCGGGAAAAAACGCCACCACCACCCCATTTTTTTCAGGGGGAAATGGATATTTTTGGAAAAATTGGGGGAAATGCTACATTATGACTCCCCACCCCCTTTTACAGCTTGAAAGTCATTCTGTTACTTTAGGAACATAAAATATGACTATGGACAATGTGACTTGGCATAAAATTATCACAACTAGCATATTAAAATATAATGTATTCAAATAATTATTACAACAGAACTTACTATTTGAATGATATTTATTTGTAATTGTAAGCAATAGAGATGGGCACGACCAGGAAAAATTACGTTTTGAGTTGTCGTGTGTTGGAGCCGGCCCGTTTCAGCTCGTTTCCGTTTTTTGCGAAATTTTCCAAAAATTTGTCGTTTCGTTTGTTGGATTTTCATCTGTCGTTAGTACTGTTTTTGGGGGGGGAGCGGGCTCCTGGAGGCACCTCTCTGGGGTGGGTGCCTCCTCTGGCCCGCCATGAAGGGAAAGCGGGCTCCTGGAGGCACCTCTCTGGGGTGGGTGCCTCCTCTGGCCCGCTACAAAATGGCATGCATAGCCAATTGGATATGCATACCATTAAGTTGCAGTTGCAGCAGGCAGAGGCACCTCTCTTTCGGGTGCTTCTGTGACTCACTGCCTGCAGTGCATTTGGGCTGGGGAACGAAGTGAGAGAGGACCCCAACGGGAGCCTGCTGTGACTCACTAAGAAGGGAAGTGTACTTGCTGTAGTGCCATGCGAGTACACAGATCTGGCTTGGGGTTAGGGGTTAGCGCAAGGGCTAGGCTTAGGGTTACTGGTAAGGTTAGGGTGAGTTACTGGGGTGCACCTCTGGGTGCCTCTCTGACCCACTAAGAAGGACAGTGTACTGGCGTATGGGTTAGGGTTAGGGTTAGGGTTCGGGTTCGGGCTAGGGTTAGTGGGCTAGGGTTAGTGGGCTTTTTATGCCCGACTGGCACATCCCAGAAGTCTTGGTCAAAACCTGGCCAAGTGGCCATGCAATTGGTGGAATGGCTCCAAAAATTTGCATGGTCCACTCCAATGGCCAGCCCATCATTGCGCAGGTGTAAAAAAATAAAAATAAAATAAAATAAAATAAAATCAATGGAGACGTTTTGTTGCAAGAAAAACCCACTGCTGCTACTGTAAAAATTCAGGCAGTTTTAAAATAGCTATTTTCGCATGTTTCTGTGGTGCTTTGGTGTGTTTTTGGACCACGCGATTTCAAAATAAATATTGCGGTCGCCCCATTTTGGATCCCCCGCCCACACCGCAAGGCATGGCGAGTTGGCGAGACGACGAGGATGTGCAGCCCAGGAGAGGAGAGGGGGGGAGGCCGGGGACCCCCCCCAGAAACCACCCTTCTGGTAGGTGCCCTCACTGAGGCAGGCATATTTTTGCCTCCTTTTGTGGCCGGGAATCGGGTTTTTTTTAATTTTAAAACTTTTTTTCTCTGCCGCGCCACTTGGCGAGTTGCGACTCGACGAGGATGCACACTTTGCTCAGCCCAGGAGAGGAGTGTTGGGAGGCCGGGGACCCCCCCCAGAAACCACCCCTCTGGTAGGTGTCCTCACTGAGGCAGGCATATTTTTGCCTCATTTTTGGCTGGGAATCGGGGTTTTTTTATTTTTAAAACTTTTTTCCTGTGCCGCTTGGCATCGCGCGATCGCTGCGATGCCAGGAACGACAACGACAAATCAGACCCAATTTTTCTTTAGTCGGTTCGAGTTCGAGTTTTGGCAGAGTAATTGTTGTTACCGTTTCCGTTACGTAACGGAAACGAGAAACGGAAACGGAAACAAGAATTTCGCCAAGTCATGCCCATGTCTAGTAAGCAACAAATGGAGTAACAATTTCCTGAACTCTTTACTAGTTTATGAAACAAAAAATCTCTACAAAATAATGTTTAAAATCCAGAATTAACAATTCATAATTCCTCTCCACAGTATCAAATAAAAATAAAAATAAAATCCCCATTCTGATAAAAAGAATTGAAGGGGGGTGTATAGAAGAAATTGGGACTAAGTTTCAACAAATGGGCATGAAAATTAAGCTGAATCATTTTTGTTGCGCTGTTTTCTTCCACTGCCTTGAGGCCTAGTAAAGAGGACAGGACAGAACCATACACAAACCACCACATGCAAAAACAAAAGTGAAACCTTTTTCTTTTCCTTGTGACAATAGCAGCACCTCCTAAAGCAGGCATATCCAAATTTCAGCCCTCCAGATGTTTTGGACAGCAGCTCCCACAGACCTTTGCCATTGGCAATATAGAATTCTGGGAGTTGTGGTCCAAAACATCAGGAGGGCCGAAGTTTGGACATGCCTGTCCTAAAGGAAGAAATGTATCTTGTTCTTGCATTGGAGAGTTCAGTTTGTAACCTAGGACTTGCTTGTCCTCAGTGCACAGAAATTAGAATAATCCGATATGATGCATATTTTAATATACTGTATTTAATATTTGGAAAATATTAGAACACCCTGTCTTAAAATATCATGTTAAAATAAAACATTCCATCATTTTTTTCTTTTTTCAATTTTCCAATTATTTGGGGGGAAATGGGAAAAATGTTTTTTCCCCAGATTTTTCCAGGTTTTTTTCTGGGCATTCACATCTCTAGTCCAGTCTTGCAAGAACAAAGCAGAGATGAGGGCAAGAAAGTACTCCTGGAAAGAAAAGAAAACAGCAGGGGGTGGGAAAAAGCAGGGAGTAGGATGGAGGAGAATCCAAATGGACTTTGAGGTTTCACTTCCTCTCTGGGAATGCTTGATTGCCCTCCTCTCTGCCTTGTCCTTGCAGGATCAGACCCTTCTTAATGGGTTGCTCCACCACCCAAGCCTTTCTGTGCTAAAAAGAAGGCTCCAATCTTTGCAAGAACAAAGTGCAGGGGAGTCTTCAGAATACAGAAAGAAAACAGCAAGACCAGTTTGGGTTCTCCTCCACCCCACCCCCACCCCTCAGGAAAAGCTTACTTCCATGTATACCACATCCCTTAATTTTTAGTGCCACAATTTTAGGAAAAAATAGCATTGTATACCCAGAAAAATACAGCAATAAACATATCAGATAATTTTCACCCACTAAGGGGCAACCTCAAGAGGATTTGGGACAGGGCCAACATTAAGTCTTCCATAGTACAACACTGAAGGAAAGAGAGTATATTGACATAGATGGGATATTGTCAGTTCTTCTCCATACTGTGTGGACTGTGAGTTCACTTTGGTTCTGCCAACTGCAGTCCATAGCATATTAAGTTAGATTCCATTCATTTTTAAATATGGATAGTTCTTTCTTTCTACATTATAGTCACTAACATTCTCTGTTGCTTTTTCAAGATTCATAAACATTCTGATCTCCCTACCCCCCACCCCGATTTTAATCTAGGAGGGACAGGACAGTAGCCAAAGAGTGGATACACATTTGATGTAGATGCTTTCAGTCATGCTGCAACCTCTCTCCATATGTCACTGGGTGCAATGCCTGCTAGGTAATTTATTTTATTAATAGGAGTTGGCTTCAGGCATCTGGTTATGATTCTCTGCTTTCATTGGGTGCTATCTCTACCTGTTTTTCACAGGCTGAACTATATCAAAATGAGCTGGTACATTCACTTGCAGAGTAATGTAGGATCAAGGCTATCATTCCTGGGGCTTGTTGTTGTGGTTCCCGATAGCTTTTGAAGAATATTATTGCTGGCTTCTGCTTTGTACTCAGGCAGTTTTTTCTTATAAGCAGCACACAATCCACTGTAACACCTGGGTATTTGCAGGCAAAACAATGACCTCGCTGGATGTCTTTCCATTTAACTTTGGAAAGTTTCCAAGATGCCAGCTTGTTTCTTGGACAAAAAAAAAAAGCACATATCCAGGTCTAAGTAAAGTTGAGTGTAAGCTGATTTTTATCATAAAATGTGCCACGTTCTTCAAATGTATTTCTTGGAAGATGTTCTACAGTCTGAAATCTCTCTGACTAATTATCAATAAAACCTTGGGTGCCTTGAGAAAGTAAGATAGGAGCCAGTACACTGCCCTGGTTTAAGGCCATGCTTCTGAGTCCTCTATCAGTCGCATTAGCCTTAAAAGCCAACAGAATATCTGTCAGTTTTGCAGAGGATTTCACTGTCTATCATGAAAAAGGTTTTAATTGCCAATTCAAGACCAAGTCACCTTAAAATACTTTGCTTAATGTCAGGAATAGCTCATAGGACTGTATGGTTGCTGGAAACTCATTTCCACCCAGTCACCATCACTCCCAGCAGCTAGATGATAGCTAAACCCAGCAACAGCACATAAGGCTAAGAAATGAGGCAAATGAAACCATAGACAGTAGGGCTTATCCACAGTCTGAAATAATTATACAGTACATAGCATGGTATCTCTAGTGACCAGTTCTGGCAATGCATGTTAAAATACTTTCTGGATCCTTCCCCCATTTACTATACTGCATATTTAGCATTTGCTATTATTGGTGGATTTCAGTATTGGCGATGGGGGCAAGAACCAATCCCCTATGGATACGGGGCTTAAACTGTTCAAATAATCAAACTGTTCCATCAGTCAGTTCCTGAAAGATGTTAATCTCCTATAAGACAGCTAGAGGCAAAACTCTGGAGATGACAGAATTCTAGACTAGATTATTTTAGATGATAGAGAAGAAGGTGATATTTTCATTGTAGGGCATTCCCAAATTTGGAAGGTGTTTACACCAGACTTTTCTCTCTGGGGTGCTGATGTAACACATGCAGGGTGGATCTGTTTTGTTTTTCCCCATATGCAAATTATGACCCTTCCACAGCCACCTATGACAGTACAATCCACAATTCTACCACCTCATTCTCTGTTAAGTAATGAACTTTGAGCTCTTACCCAAAGATATCTTCTCTCCAGAGTCAGCAGGCAGCAAGAAAACAAGCAATGCCAAGCCTGATATAAGGACACAGGGAATCAGCAGGTTCAATCCATAGTAGAGTGTGCGGCGACGCATCGTCACTGTATAAGTCACATCTGGATACGGCTCTTTACAGCATTCATAGTAAAGTTCATTCCGTTTGCCTGGGACACCTGAACAGATATATGACATGAAAAGAAAGGGTCATCAGAGCCTTATTCATAGACGTGTTGAATTATCAGTAAGTAATGAATTGTCATGAGGTCACCAATCTATTCTCTCAATCTAAGCTCTCATTTTCCATTAATTTACAGGATCAATTCACTTCAAATTATGGCGTACAATGTTTTATTCTAGGGGTTTGTGGAATTTGAATTGATTAATTATATTTTGTGATATCTGAATTGATTTCAGCTATAGCAGTCAACCAGGATGGGAAGCCATGGTTTCGAAACTAGTTTGTCAAATGAATGAATCAAGTATTGAGCAGCCCTAGGTCCACTGTGTCGTTGATTTGAAATAAAAACACGAACAGAGGGAAAATAAAAGGACTAGGACTGAGGAGATTTGGTTTAAGCTCACTCCTTAAACCAAACTATTTGGCTTTGTTCCTTTCTAAAAACCGACAGGCCTTCTCCTCCTCGCTACAAACCTGTTAATGCATTTACTTACTTGCATTCCAAAGGTGTTTAAACTATTACCGATGTTAAAGCAGTAGGCATCTTTAAAGCATCCATTAAGGATAGTAAGTGAAAACAAAATAAAATAAAATGTAAAAAACACAAAAATGAGGTGGGATCTTGAAGATTAACTTTTCTATTTTTTTAATGTGAGCTTTTATGGACAAATCCATTTCATCAGACATAAGAGTCTGAGAGCACTCCTTGGTACCTGGCCAGTCTAGACATATTCCTCAATGCCACAAATCCCTATTGCAGGACCATGAGGAGAAGCTCAGCTGAAGAATCTAAAGTCCATTTTAAAAATGTTAATTGTCTTCCATCGGGTTCATTCCCCTTCTTTGGAGTCCAACATATCTGGATGACTTTGAATTATTTTGCCCTCAAACTACCCCTTAATGCAGCTGGGGGTTGATCAACCCTTTCACAGGGCTTGCCATGAGTGAGGGAAGCTTGGTCATCGCCAGCCACCATCGCACCCACGGGGAGGCCACCCACCCACTCGCCCGCCTGGCCGCAGGAGCCCCTTGCCGGCCACTGTCCATGCTTCCCTCGCTCGGGCAGGCGCCTTTCCTCAGCCATCCTCCTCGCCCCCCTTGGGCAATGGATCGGTGGGAACGGCGGCGGCAGTGGTGATGGTGGCAGCTGGAGCAGGAGCAGGAGCAACGGGGGACCCCCTGGAACAGCGGCAGCCTTGGGCCTCAGTGACTGCCTTCCCCACCTGACTGGTGGCACTGCTGCTGCTGCTGCTGCTGTTGCCTCAGCCACTGATGGCACAGGGCTCAGGGGCTCGGCGGGCTTGAGGGTGGGAGCACTCAGCGGTGGCCTGGGTGGTGGGGTTAGTGTGGCCAAGAAGTGTGACAAGAGGTGCGCCAGCAGAGGCCGTCGCCAGCCCGCCACCACCAGGTGCAAGTGCCAGCCCAGCTAAGTCAGGGATGAATGCTTCTGGTGGGTGAGAAGGAAGCCCCCCTCCCAGGCCAAAGGAAGGAGGGGAGGAGGCCCATGGGGCCACCATGCCCACCCCACTGCCAGCCTCCTTGCCCACCTCGCAGGGCTGTTGGGAGGAGGAGAGAGGAGGAGCAGGTGACAAATGAAGGGGGTAGAGGGGTGCAAGAGGGAGCAGCAGATGGAAGGGGGTTGGAAGGCGAAGAAGAGAGCAGTTAAGATGACGGTGGTGGTGGTGGCAATGATCTTAGGACAGGATTGCTGGAGGGCTACAGGTCCACCGGCTGCGGGTGCAGCAAGTGCCCAGCCAGCAGCAGCTGTCTGGCTCAGAAGCCAGACCTGACACGAGAGAGAGAGAGGGGGGGGAGGGAGGGAGGGAGGGGGAGAGAGAGGGAGAGAGAAGCAATACACATCTTATGATGCAGTATGTTGTGGGGTCCGAACAGAAGCAATACACATCTTATGATGCAGTATGTTGTGGGGTCCGAACAACATGAGGAACTGCATTAAAGGGAAGGTTGAGAACCATTGCCTTAATGCATCTACTATTTCTAGTTCCAAAAACTGTGATGGCAACAATTTCTAGTATTTGAAGAAATAAGGTGAAAGGAGCATCTGCAGATGGAGATTCAGCTGTCTCATAGTGTTAACATTTCTCCTTGGACATTTGATAGTAGACACATAGAGAAAAAAATCTACATAATCCAGTCCGAAAATACATGGTAAAGAATACTCTATTCCATTGTGACCATCATCAAAGTTGTATAAGAATTAACATAAGAATATAGCATCCCCATTCCTGCAGCCAATTTCATTACAGGACTGTTATATGTAATAGCCCATTCTTCAAGCTATCTATCAGCTGCCAACAACAATCAACAGTTATTACAGCGTTCAGTGGTAAAGCATGATTTGTTGCCCTTTGTCACAAGCTGTTTCTAGTAGAGCCAGACTGAAACAATTGATACCTTTTCTTTGTTTTTGCATAAACAGATGTCGCTTCTGTTTGTCAAAGATCTTATGCCACCACCCTTGGAAATAAAAAAACAAAATCTCTGCTCATTCCCATCAAGGTTATACAGGTATATTCTCCAAGCCAGCTCTTAAGAGATACGTCTGGAGAAGCTCGCCGGTCTTGGCCAAAACTGCCATGCAGTCTGAAAACAAACCCTACAAGGAAAAACCTGGGGAATCTCTTAAGTCCAAACTTTAAAAGCATGACAATTGCCATTGCACCTTTAAACAAGCTGGGAGAGAAAGCCATCTTTCAAAATGCCAGCTTTCAGTGTGGGAAAACACAACAGAAGAGGATTATTCACTCAGCGATCTTGGCAGTAGCAGGATTCCATACCTGGAAAAGCATTCCTGACAGAGGGGCATCTAACTTCTTTCTTAAACCCTTCAACAAAGGAACACCCACCACTTTCTGAGGTTCTCTGTCCCGATGTTGCACAACTCTTGTTTTTAGGATGTTATTTCTAATATTCGGAGGGAACTATTCAATTTATTACACCCTCATGTATTGCTTTTAAGAGTTTTTCTTGGCTGGGTTGAATATCAATCAATCTATTAGCAGCCTTTAGCTCCCTTCTCTGCTTCAGAGTTTGAACAAAGCCATGCCTCTCTACCCAATATAATTTTTTCATTCTTTTTTCAGACAGTGTGTATTCAATTGGACTCAGTCAACCACATAGTGAGTCAGTATGAAGCTAATGAATCAATTAAGCTTTGTTCATGTAACAGTCAGTATTTTTTCTACTGAATGTTATTTGCTTTTTATCTATGAAGAACTGTGAGGAAACGGGACATTTTAAACTTCTATCTTACCAATTAGAGATGGGCACGAAATGAACAAATTTTCATTTCCGTTTTCATTTTTTTGTTTCGTTACGTAACGAAACAACAAACAATTTTGACTCTAAAATGAAATGAAACGAAGAGAAACACCGGAAATTTTGTCATGCGTTTCGTTTCCATTACTGCAATATGAGTGAATTGCTTAAAATCCTTTTTAAAAATCACAAAAAAATTGAAATAAATGGTAACGAAATGGTAAAAAAACGAATGAAAACGAAAACAATTTTTTTGCAAAAATTCACGAAAAACGGAAATGAACTGAAACGGACCCTCCAAACGACAAACGACAAACGAAATGCCATTTTTTTATTCGTGCCCATCTCTATTACCAATGTCTCTGAGTGAATTATTGAAACAGTAAGTGCCAATTGAAGATAACTAATCAAAAAGTGTTATATTGAGGGGAGACTTGAAGCAAATTCTGCTCTGTATGTCCCTGAACATTTTTCACTGTGTAATTAGAGATTTTGAAGCCAATAATTCCCATACACTGCCAAAAGGAGCGTTGGTTTCAGTGGATCACTAATATTCCTTTTTATTTGTCTCATAGCCCATCCTCTTTACATAATTGAATTGCAAGCACAATGAGCAGACACATTGTTCTAAACTTTTGGAAATTCAGGATTCATGCTTAAGCCTCATTATTAAGTCTCCTGTGAAGCATGTCTTTCAGACCAGGGCTTGCCACATGTCCTTTGCAGATGCTCAGTTTTGAAGAGTGGAAAGTATCTTGAGAAGGACAGGTGGCCAGAAGACTACCAGAATGTTAATGAGCAACTTGACAACCAAGCCAGTGGGTCTGACAGCTCAGATAAACAAACAGATTTAGTGATTTCTGTCAGCAACATGTTGTTCAAACTGAGCTGAAGCAGACGTGTGGGATTTTTTGAACCTCTGGTGTCCCCTGGTTCTCAGGACCAGCACAATTCTTCATCTTTAGGCTAGTATCTCCAAACTACAGGACCCTACTGGTTGTAAAGACCAAGAGAACCAGAGACTCAGTTCCATTTGGCTATCTCATTTTGGGCAGTCATTTGCTGCATTATGAGGCTAATTGCCCCTGGATATGGAGCCAGTGCTGTGCAGTGGATAGCGTAATGAACTAGGACTAAGGAGATCTGGGTTCAAATCTCCATTCAGCCATGGAAACTCACCGGTGGGGGGAACCATTAGTAAAACTACTTCTTAAATATCTCACATACCTTGAAATCCCCATTAGGGCCATCATATGTTGGATTCAACTTAACAACACATAATATGAACATCACATACCGGGTATAGCTTGCTTCTCAGTCATCAGGTGATAGAGAAAACTAGTATTAGATCTACAGTGTTGCACACACAATTTTATTGGTTTGTGACAGTGTCACTCTGTATAAGGGATTAAGATTGCCACGCATAAGCATCTATTCTTCAGCTAAAATCTGCAATGGGTCTAAGAAACCGTCGATTTCTCCTTGGAAATGTCTTTCAGTATCTGCATTCTAAGTACAGGTGGACTGTCTCCCAGCGTCCATCTCTCCTTTCAAATTCCTTATGTCAGTGCTGATATCAGGAAAACCACTGGGGAAAAGTTGGGAAATTATTGTGTGACTTGGGGAAGCATTTTTTGTTCTGCTTCCTTGCAATTAGTCCTACTTTAAGGGAGTAAGCAGGCAATCATGCTTGAACTTTGCATCAGGACTAACGGATTTTAAAAAAAGACCCAAAGGAATCTGTTTTGAACCACACAAAAAGAAAATTAACATCCCTCAGGTAGGCCTCATTAGTTCCAATCAACATGTCAGAAAAATTGTGATCAGGCTATTACATTCTCCAGCGCTCATTATCGGGGTGAACTTAAGTAAAGCAGGGGGTAATGTAAAAGATAGGGAAGGGGGGAACCAAGATATATACCTTGGCAACAACAAAATTCAGAGTTTGTGCCTAGGACATCATTTTCCCTTCCCCAAGTTCCACAACTTTGCTTAACATCCAGCCTGAAGAAACAAGTACTGTAAAACTCTGTGAAGATTCTCAGCCATCCAGGTGAGTTTACCTGGGAATTGAGTCATGGCAACTGGACTTCTTTTTCTTTAGCGAGAGAAACATTTTGCTGCTCATCCAAACAGCTTCATCAGTCTGAATACAGCTAGTGCGAGTCCTCCATCTTATAGTCAGCTTTGACCTCTTTGTCACCTGCTCCTTAGGTGGATAGACAATCATATCCTTAGCCTTAAGGTGAACAATGGCCTACGGTGTTGAAACCCATAAAGTATGGGTCGTTAGCTATGGCCTTAGTGGTGAAGGCTTTTTGATTTGTCTGGGTATTGTTGAAAGCACACCCTGATAAGCAGCAGATAGACTACTATGGCCATAGCTAACGACCCATTGAGTCCATTGCCATGACCCAACTTCCAGAGATACTGTAAAACACAAAAACTCAAACCTGAAAGCTTGTTCACCTTCATGAGAACCAGTTGTACAGATTTTTTTGGCTTGCTCTATTAAAGGTGGGCCTAGGGGGCAACTGATTCACCCTAGGGATGTGTGCTTTAGATAGAAAATTTACTTGCCTAGCTTTACTTGTAGCCAGCTTTAAATTCACCTTAAGAGGATAATGCCTGGCAAACTCTGGCATCAATTTTGGAAACATTCATTTATCAATTTTTCTGCACTGCCCACAAGTTACTGGTGCATGCCTGAAGAAGGGGTTTTAAGCTTGCAATAACAGTTTGAAATTTAGTGGTCTAGTAAAAGTGTCATATTCTTCTACAGTTGTATTGTGTAATGGCCACACAGTTTCATTTGGGTTTATTTATTTATTGAGAATTCAGATGGGAAATGAATATAGTGGGGTATTTGTCCATCAAATTAAGGGAGCTTGATGCAGTGCTCAGATCAGACTGAAACTTTACCACAGCACCTTTTTTTTTTTTTTTTGGCATTTTGGAAGTTAAAAATCCAGAGTGGCAGCTTTCATTTCAGAGCAGCCAGGAGTGACTGACAGTAGTGTCTAGCTAATCTAAGATGGATTCATGGAACAATGGGAGCTGGGCAAGAATTAAACTGCATTGCTTCCAGGAGGCAGGGAAAGAATAAAGGGAGAGAGGAAATGACCAGGAGCTTTATCCACAGACAGGATGCTGGGTCATAATTGTTGGCACCAAGTTTCACCTGCCATCACAAGTGAGAGTCATTTATTTTCATCCTTATCGTGCCTTTTCACTCTTTGGGAAAATAAAAACACAAATAAGCACCTTAATATATCCAGAAATAAATTGAATCAAATGTCCACAAATTGGCCCAATGTGGAGTGGTTATGATTCATAAGGCAAGTAGTTCAGAAGAAGCTGCTTGCCTCGCAGAGAAATACCTAGAAGTGGTTTCTAAGTGCACTTGCAATGCAAACGAACATCACTTCCTGGCTAGCATCCCACAAACAGATGCAGGGGGGCTAAAATCACCTTCTTAGGGCAGGTATTACATGAGCCTTGTTTAGACTGTGAAGAACGCCAAATGCTCAGGGGTCAAGTGAGCTAACAAGACTTTAGGCAACACTGTATTAGAGTCATTAAAATCCTTTAAGCAGCCTTCTTACCCACTAAATCCCATTCGCCATTTGATATGTAATTAGAAATATCAGCTTCCAGCATCTGCAAATCAAGCAGCCAGCCATTGTGTGTCCATGAACCAAACTTCAAATCGCATTTCTGCACATCAAAAGGAAACCAACGGACATCAATGTAGCATGTGCTCTTCAGGATCCCTGTAATTAGAAACAAATTTATGATATTTTTTCTGAAATGAAAAAACGAAGTTATGATCCTCAAGACAAGAGTTAACTGGGATGAAAAGTGCACCCACATCCATCTGTTATCAAGCGTTTGAGGGGGCAGACAAGCTCAACATGCATTTCAAATTGATCCACTAACAAATGATGCTTATAATCCAAAGGTTCGGTCATGCTTTTCAGAGACATATCAGAGGAAGAAGAAGCTGAAGCTTCTTTTAAGGGAAATGGAGCTTATGCCTCTTGGATGCAGAAATGATATTTTGATTTCCCCGCTTTTGCTGCTTGCATCAAGGAGTCAGGCTGGGCGACACACCTAGCAGCTTGAAGTGCTATTTCTCAAAGTGGCAAAGGGTCCTACTTCTTATAGCTTTCTACTGTTGCTATCATCCTCATCTTTGTAAGTTGCATTCCAGCTGGCTTTCTTTTGTGTTTATTCATTGGGAGGTAAACACCGGCAAAATGTGGAAGCCGGACTAGCATGTATTTCAAGAGGGGGAAATTGACTGGAGGGGAAAATTGCAAGGACAACATATTTCTTTATGACATCTAGTTTGAATCCAAGTTAAAGTCTGATGGTATTGCTTACTAGACAAGTGCAAGCCAAACTGGTAGCTGTGGGAATCATTCATACTGCTGATGTTCTCACAACGTCTTGTGCTCCCCGTGATCACAGGCAAGTAGGAACTTTTCGTGACAACCCTGTATGGATTGGTTCCTTATGAAGAGAAACTAGATCTGAGGCCAGGCAAAAATGCTTGACCATCAAAAACATGTATTTCCCTTTAAGTTGACAGCTGGACACGTGCTATTTGTTCAACAGCTGTCATTTGCCACAGGGCATAGTTGAGGAGTCTCAAAGACCTGAGAGTAGCTCCCTTGCACCCATCCACCCCATGCCATTGGGCCTACAAGTTAGAAGGCAAACCCAAGGGAGCAACACATGGGACACTGGTAGAAGAGTCCATCGTTCTTCAGATCTGAGAAGGCAGGTCGTCCCAGAAAGCCCATCTGGTGCCATTGGCTCACATAAATCACCACGATTTCCCATTTTTTCTTCAATTTGGATAAATAGTCCCTGAGAAGGACAACCATGCTCAGCTTTTGTGCCACTAAAGAGCTAGCTTTTGGAGAAAATATTGTCCAAGGCACATCACAAGCATTAGTATTTACACTAGCTCCGAATTTAATTTAATAGTGGGAATTCATTTTATTTATTTATTTGTTTGTTTGTTTGTTTGTTTGTTTATATCTATTTATGTATTGGTATCTGTGCTGTTCAAAAATTTAAACCCGATTCATAGTGATATGTCATTAACACTATAGATTTAAATTTAAAAGAAAAACAATTATAGACATGCTTCCCACTACACCTGTGAAGCACAAAATTAAAACAACATGAAAAGTTAATCATTATTCAAACATTATTCATACTTATCATTTTATTATTATAATAATGGCTGGAATCAATTATGCACTTTTGCTGTGTCTCACCGCCTAGACTACAAACGACCTCTTCCTTCTGCAGGTGCCTATGTATCTTAAAAACCTCCAGGGAGAGTGGGAAACCCTCTGCAGTGCTGAAATAGGTTGGGGAAAGGGGGGGAAAGTGCATATTTTGCTAGACTTGGGCATCAAATACAACTCTTGGGTCTTGATGATTTAATAATAATAATAATAATAATAATAATAATAATAATAATAATAATAATAATAATAATAATAATAATAATAATAATAATAATAATAATAATATCGACCATATATTGAGTTGTTGCAAGAAAATTGCTCAGACTGATTACAAACAGCGTCATAATGTAGTTGCTCAAATGGTCCACTGGAATTTGTGTCAGAACTATCATCTGCCCGTAGCAAAGAACTGGTGGGATCATAAGCATGAAAAAGCAACTGAAAATGAGCATGCAAAATTACTTTGGGACTTTCGAATATACAGACAGACAAGGTTTTGGAGCATAATACCCTGGATATTGTGATTGTGGAGAAGAAAAAAAGTGTGTATCATTGATGTTGCTATACCAGGAGATAGTAGAGTCACTGAGAAACAACTTGAAAAAAATACCCGATATCAGGATCTGAAAATTGAACTTCTGAGACTCTGGCATAAACCGATACAGGTGGTCCCAGTGGTAATCGACATGCTGGGTGCTGTGCCTAAAGAGCTAAGCAAGTATTTAGAAGAAATTGGAGTTGACAAAGTCACCATCAGTCAGCTGCAGAAAGCCGCCTTACTGGGATCTGCTGGCATAATTCGCCAATACATCACTGAATCCTAAAAGCTTGGGAAGTGTTCAACTAGTGATTGGTAATACAAAATCCAGCGTAGATAGCTGTGTGGTTAATTAATTAATTAATTAATTAATTAATTAATTAATTAATTAATTAATTAATTAATAAGTGGGATAATGAATTGTCTTTTTACAAATTATTTCCAAGTTGAATGTGATGCATTTGGCTCACTGCCTAGTCTGAGCGACCTGCTCTAATGACTGTGATGTTTAAATAATAATAAAAAAACAACCTCATATGTTCCTTAAGGAAGCTAGTGAAGTGTAGTGAGCAGAGAGATGGATTAGGGATCATGAGATCAGCATTTAAATCCTTCCTGGGCAGCAAAAATTACACTGGAGGGAGTAGAATTGGTAAAACCACTCCTTAAATATCTCAGATGCCTTGAAAACTCTGTTAGGGTTACCATAGGTCTGATGCCAGTTGAGAGCACAAAATACATGTTGAAAATTAAACTATCTGGTAGAAAAGCAGGAGGTGCGAGATTTGGAATTTGTCCTCATGTTCCTTTTGCCTTTTAAATTAGACAAATGGCCGCACGTTCTGCTCTATAAATGCCTAAAGAGAATCCTGATCTAAATATGCCATGAACATATTTCGCTCCTGTCCTCTCTGAAAAGTATAGTCAACTTGTAGTTCAATGAAGCTGAGAGAGACATTCTGCATTTGTGAAATGTTGTGAATAACAGTAAATAGCACATGCTAACAATCTGTTTACGCTTAGGTATGTTTCTCACCTTTTTACTGCACAAAACAAAAACTTTGGTGCTTGTGATAGTCATAGACCTATAATAGCTAAAATGTGCCTTTGGATTTTTTTCTTATATCTTACAGTCCAGTAAAAACACATTCCTCTGTGATTGATCTACTTTATTCTCAAGTTATGATGGCCTACTATGGCATGAATATTTCATGTGACTCCAGTCTAAACTATGTAAAGGATTAATATTTATCAGGCCTTGTTTGTCATCCAGTTATTTCATGTTTTACTGGTTGGAGATAACAACAGAAAGGAGAAAACAATAAAATGTCTCAAAGATATACCGAGTTTGCTGTGTGATGCTTAAATGGAAAATTGTTTAGTTTGGTTTTTGTTCTTGCAGTTAACTGTCTTGAAACAGACGAACAGGGTTTTTCTTTGGAAACTACTGTTATGGCTTAGTTTTGTTGTTGACCCATATCAATTTAGGTGCTCTGGATTTGGACAAAATTAATTTCAATAGAATATCATCTACTATTGTAGGTGCATGTCACTTCATTGTACATCAGCAATAAGTAATTATACATACTTCACAGGCCCCTAAATTTTCAAATAAAAACAAAATACAGACTACATAATTATAAACAGAAAAATAAAGAACAAATGGGAGATAATTATTTAGAATCAAGATGTGTCAATATTTAAACTCTGTAGAGTTTGGAATAGTTTTTCAATACAAATACATACAATCAGTCTAGCCCCTCTGAAGAGTACACACCAGCCAGAATTATATTGTATATATCTTCTGGTCTAAGTGCAACAACACAGAAGTAAGTAATAAACTGCTGCTGGTTAAGGAGTCACTACTTGTATTCCTTGCTGTGTGACAGTTGCATGACTTGGCACACAACAAGAAATTAAAAACAGCTACTTCTTAATTAGCATCAGTTTATTGCTGCAGATTATTCTGTTGCACTAAAGATGGCTTATATAACCAATAGGCGCCTGGGCATCTGTTCTGATCTTTCACTAATCCCAATTCTTAACATCAGATCCTTAACATAAACTGTGTGTGTCACATTCTACCTCCCTCCCAGATTTTGCAATTTACCATATTTTGTGATAGTCCTTCAGGAGTCTTTGAAATCTTATAACCCAAATGTAAAATATTGCCTCAAAAGCTTTCTGCTCTAATCCAGGTCTCTTCTACCATCTCCTGGGTCCCTTAATCTATAAGACAAATCACTGCTGCAGCAAAAAGAGGCAAGAGCCTGCCTGAAGTACTGGAAGACAGAAAGATGAAGAGCTCCACTATGGCTACTAGATGATCTATCTTTAAAAACATTATCAATGTCATTAATAAAAGCAAGTTTGGAAGTGTCCAGTATAGATTTCCAGCGAGAAGCTTAACAAGCATGGGTCCAGCCTAATTTCACTTGGGACCAGATTCTGTGGTTAAATCCCGCAGCATGTTGAAGTCTCATTCAACTTCCTCCCCATGGGTAATTACTCTGCAATTTTTACAAAGTAACTGTGCTTTTTCAAATGGTATTTTGAAACATGTGATATTCCTCCTCCACTATGAAGTGAGGCCAGATTCCTCACAGGGATAGATATGCTGCAGTTAGATCACTGCCCCCATCCCCAAACGACTGAGAACTTGAATAGGAAGCATCTGTCCTAGATACAGAAATACCACCTGCTTTCTTCATTGGTTAAAAGTTTGATAGCTCTTCTTAGAAACCCACAACACCTGTTCAATCAGAAGTCAAGAGTAGAACAAAATAAATAAAACATGGAATCCGGAAGTTGAGTCATGGCTACTGGACTTCTTTTTTGAGAGAAACGTTTCTATCTCTCAAAAAAGAAGTCCAGCTGTTTGGATGAGCAGCGAAACGTTTCTATCTCTCAAAAAAGAAGTCCAGTAGCCATGACTCAACTTCCAGATAAACTCACCTGGATGACTGAGAATCTTCACAGACATAAAACATAGAATGGTAAAACCTGTTGGTCTTTGGGATGCCACTTGTGTTTGGCTTGTTCTTGATGGAAAAGGCTAGCATGACCACCTCCCTTGGAACCTGGGCATCACCTATGTGCACCTGAGTTCCCAGGACGTTAACATTCCTCGAGTTTGAAAAAAGTCCATGAAGGTGCATGTCACAAGTGGGTAAACGCAATGGGTTTGAAATTAAATCAGCTGCCCCTGCACCCCACCATGTACTGCAGCAGGCCCGGAAAAGGACCCCAATGGCCATTCAAAAAAAAAAAAACCCACATAATTATAACAACAGAAGTGTCCATGTGAGACTTTTTTTTAATCCCTACTATTTTTTAGAGTGAGCAAGGCTTTGGATTGATCTTTGGGGCTATTTTTTTTGTGCAATTTTTTTAATCCCTACTATTTTTTAGAGTGAGCAAGGCTTTGGATTGATCTTTGGGGCTACCAAGCTGCCGGAGAGCTATGTGCTCCTGCAACTGATGGGGTAGAGCAGTGGTTCCCAACCTTGGAAAACCTAGGTGTTCTTTGACTACAACCCCCATAAGCCATCACCACCAGCTCTGCTGGCTGGAATTTCTGGGTGTTGCAGTCCAAGTACATCTGGATTACCCACAGTTGGGAACTCCTAGGGTAAAATCTGTTGGCATCATGCTCTGTATAATCTTTTTAAAAAGACACAAGACTCTTTGCTGAGTTTGCTAGCTTTCTTTCCTTCTGAGCAGGTAGCTTAGGCACAGCTTGGCCTAGATAAGCCTCAAAGCCTTCTATAACTTAGGCCTCTCTCCCATGTGGATCCCCTTCAGGAATTTGTAAGGTTCCTGTAAGGTAGGCAGAACACCCAGAAATCTCATCCCTAGTTATGTTTACCTTAGAGGGAGGGAAAAACTGAGGAGTTATATGACAGCCATCTTCACATACTTGGGAGAGGCAGTCATGTGGACGGTGGAGCAAATCTGTTTTCGATCGTAGAACACCGCTCCAATTGATCGATTCAAATGCCAAAAGGAGAGGAAGCACTTTTAGGAAGAATGTACTCCTAATGGGAACGGCACCAATATCCTGTATTTGGAGAGTTTGAGTAGGAACTTGCAAACCACTCCAGTATTCCTGCCAAGAAAACTCCGTAGACAGGGAGTCACACAAAGAGTCGGTCACGACTGTAACGACACAACACACACACAGAGAGAAGTTGGATGAGGGACGCTTTAGTTGTGGATTGACTGCATTTAGTGCAGCCAGGAACTGGAGAAGATGGTCTTTAGGGTGACTTCCTACCTTAGAATTCTATGACCGATACAAGTGCACATTGGGAAGCCACACATATTTCAAACCACTCCCACCTCTCTTAAGACCCACTGCCTGCCTGCCTGCCTGCCTTCTTAATGCTGTGCCTGGCAGTAAGCACCAGAAACATTGGGAGGCTGAGCTGATATGTATTATATTTCATTCTCAATGGAGCTTGCATATACTTTTGTCTTACAGGATGGTGCTCTGAATAATTAAAATGTTCGAGGCAACAATGCTGCATATAATCCCCCCTTAAAGCTCTGTTGAACCCAATAATTACTTTTGAATCAATGCACATATAATTCCACTGGTGCTCTCTCAAAATCTCCCCAGACCTTTCCACTCAATTTTCCTCACAGAACTGGAAGTATACGAAAAAGATGTGTGGCATACTTACTGAAGATTACATTAAGAAAATAATCACTCAGTACTTAGAATATGTGAAAAACTGCCTTAACTAGTTGCTGCCAGCTTCACAAAGAAAACATCTGATTATTATATATTTCTACCATCCGTTACTTTCTATTATGCTTCAGCAAGATGTTCACTCATTTTTTTGCCACAGTAATTAAATACATGCTAACAATACACCAGATAGCATACACTTTCCAATCCCAATTCACATATATCCATCCATTTTGTATAAAAATGATCTATCAATTTTTAGAAAGACATGCTTTAAAAAGGCACTTACCTGGAGGTATATACTGACAAGAGCCTGAGTAGTTTACCAAAACATTTGTGTGAAACGTTGCATCAAATCTTTCGTCTGCACTACAAAAAAAGAAAAAGAAAAGAAAAGAAAAGTAGAAAAGAGTCATTGGGTGTGGCTTAGTTGTTGAACGTATTGGCTGAAATCCTGTTTACTGGCCCAAAAAGTCAAAATAGAGTATGCCGATTAAATCAAAGTTTTTGGGCTTTATTTGGTAAACACATTCCTTTGTATGTTGCACTGATTTAAGTTGCACTCTGACTGTGACTTATTTTGCTAAAGTAAGTCATAGTTGGTATAAATCCATTTGAAACAACGGCAGAGATGGGCATGGAACACCAAAATGGTTTTGTTTTTTGTTTTGTTTTTTATTGTTTTATTTCATTTAAAATGTAACATTTTTTTAAAAAAATCATTTCCTTTTTTCATTTTTCATTTTTCATTTTTAAAAAATTTTTTTAAACTCATGCTGACCAGCCATGGGTTGGCAAGGGTTTTTTTTTCTTATAGTGCCAAACAGCTGGCCTGCAGGCTGAGTCAGCGTGTTTGTTTGTTTGTTTGTTTGTTTGTTTTGTTTTGTTTTTGTTATCTCACTGTCCAGCAGGCCAAGTGGGCGCTTTTTTATTTTTTTATTTTATTTATTTCTTATTGCGCCAACCAGATGGCCTGTTGGCTGGGTCAGTGTGTTTTTTTGTTGTTTATTTTTTTATTTTTTTATTCAAGTGACAGCCAGCTGGCCCACGGGCTGGGTCAGCACTTTTTAAATGTTTTATTTATTTACTCTACCACTGGCCAACACATTTTTAATTTGTTTTGCACCCATCTCTAAATGGCATTTATGGAGAAGTTGAATCATTTAATCCCCATAGATGGATCTATTCTAATGTAGCTTACTAGACTAATCAACAGGATTTTTTTATCACTGTGTGATAAGGCCTTCTAATTAGAGATGGGCATTTGTTGCCCCGGCCCCCGTTTTGTTTCGTTTAACACGAAATGCATTTTTTTAAAAAAATGTTTCATATTTCATTTGTTTCATTTCTTTTTTAACTTTTTTGTTTCGTTTTTTCTGGCTGAGCGCGGCCGAGGGACACTTTTGGGGGGTATTATTTTAAATAGTCCCCATTGCAGGGGTTGTTTTTCCTTTTTATTTTTACAGCTGAGAAGTGCTGGCTTGGGGCCAGCCCTTCCCAGCTGAGAGGTGCTAGTGGCTCTGTTTATTGTTTTTGTTTTTTATTATTATTATT
The DNA here is from genome assembly GCA_029282475.1 of Phrynocephalus forsythii. Classification (NCBI taxonomy): domain Eukaryota; kingdom Metazoa; phylum Chordata; class Lepidosauria; order Squamata; family Agamidae; genus Phrynocephalus; species Phrynocephalus forsythii. Next base: position 11,395,773 of record JAPFRF010000004.1, read on the forward strand.
TCCCCGGCCCAGGGAAACTAGCTGGCCATCTGAGAGGTGCTAGTGCCTCTGTTGTGTTTTTATGTCACACACACACACACACACCGGCCTGGCCCAGGAGGACAAGGTAAGTGAGTGACACCGGAACAAAAAACAAAACAGAACAAAACAGAAATTTCCGTTTCATTTTGTTTCATTTTTCTTTGATGGGTCCCTTCGTTATTTGTTTTGTTCCCTAACAAAATGAATAATGAATAACAAAATAAATTAAAAATTCATTTTGTGCCTATCTCTATTTCTAATAACTAAAATATATTATTAGTATTAGGTCTGTTAAATTGTTTTATTATTATCAGAGAATGTCACAGTACCTAAAGTTCTTGGCTACATGCCACTGACAGTATAATTGCAAATGACAGAATATAGATTTAACTCTGATCTATCATCAATATATAATTAAGTTATTTATACAAAATCCATAAACTTTTTACAGGCTATTTGTGTAGACTTTGTTTTGAAGAGTGGATCTTTTGGCATACTGAACTTGAATGTCAACCTTTTAAAGACTACTGAGTTCTACCCCTAAATATATGGTGCCATTCAGTATGACTGCGCTAAATGACAATAGGATCAATATCATTTGCAAAACTGGATGGAAATAGAACATCCTGGGAACATCTCAGTCAGGGTGAGAAACACGCAGATGTTGTTAGGTTGTAACATTCAGTGTGGCATGTTAGGTGGATTTGTAATTGGTTGACTGATCCTACGCAAAGGGTGATCATAAATGGCTTCTCTTCAGCATGGAGAGGGGTGACCAGTGGGGTACCTCAGGGTTCTGTTCTAGGTCCGGTGCTATTCAACATCTCTATTAATGACTTGGAGGAAGAAATAGAGAGTGGACTGATTAAATTTGCAGATGATACCAAATTGGGAGGGGTCGCTAATTCCCTAGAGGACAGGATGAAAATCCAAAAGGACCTTGACATATTAGAGTGCTGGGCCAAAGCAAACAGAATGAGTTTCAACAGAGATAAATGCAGGGTCCTGCATCTAGGCAGAAAAATGAATTACATAGATATAGGATGGGAGACTCCTGGCTGGAGTATAGTACCTGTGAAAGGGATCTGGGAGTCTTAGTGGACCACAAATTGAACATGAGTCAGCAATGTGACACAGTGGCCAAGAAAGCCAATGTTATTCTTGGTTGCATCAACAGAAGCATAGTTTCTAGAGCAAGGGAGGTGATAGTACCACTCTATTCTGCTCTGGTCAGACCCCACCTGGAGTGCTGTGTCCAGTTCTGTACTCCTCAATTTAAAAAGGATGTTGACAACCTTAAGCAGATCCAGAGGAGGGTGACCAGGATGTTTAAAGGTCTGGAACATATAGGTGAAACTTGAAAAATCAGAATATCGAGCAAATGTTCATTTATTTCAGTAAGGCAGCTCAAAAGGTGAAATTAATACATGAGATAGACTCATTACATGCAAAGCAAGATATGCATAATTGTGATGATTATGGTGTACAGCTTATGAAAAACCCGAATTCACAGTCTCAGAAAATTAGAATAATGTGAAAAGGGTCCATATTCACTGGAATGCATCAAGAGCCACCACACAGAGACGGATCCTGGACATGGGCTTCAAATGATGAATTCCTCTTGTCAAGCCGCTCCTGAACAACAAACAACATCAAAAGCATCTGACCAGAGCTACAGAAAAGAAGAAATAGTCTGATGCTCGGTGGTCCAAAGTCCTCTTTTCTTATGAAAGCAACTTTTAGGAACCAAGGACCCAGAGTCTGGGGGAAGAATGGAGAGGCACACAATGCATGATGCTTGAAGTCCAGTGTGAAGTTTCCACAGACTGTGTTGATTTGGGGAGCCATGCCATCTGCTGGTGTTGGTCCACTGTGCATCATGAAGTCCAGGGTCAACATAGCAGTCTACCAGGAGATTTTGAAGCACTTTTTGCTTTGTTCACAGATGAGCTATATGGGGACACTGAGTACAGATGCATGCTTATACTTTTAAGAGGTCCAATATTATATATTCTATTTCCAATCCTTGTGTTATTGATGTCATGTAATATTCTAATTTTCTGAGATTGTGAATGTGGGGTTTTCATAAACTGTACGCCATGATCATCACAATTATACCAAAGTAAGGCTTGACATATCTCACTTTGCATGTAATGAGTCTATCTCATATATTAGTTTCACCTTTGGAGTTGACTTACTGAAATAAATGAACATTTTCACAATATTTTGATTTTTTGAGTTTCACCTGTATGTTGTACAAGTAGCGGCCTAGGGATCTAGGAATGTTTAGTCTTATAAAGAGAAGGCTGAGAGGGGATATGATAGCCATGTTTAAATATCTGAAAGGATGTCATATCAAAGAGGGGGCTGTCTTGTTTTCCAGGGACTAGGACTCGGAGCTATGTTTTCAAATATAGGAAAAGAGATTCCATTTGAACACTAGGAAGAACTTCCTGATGATTAGAGCTGTTCAGCAGTGGAATATGCTGCCACAGAGTGTGGTGGGGTCTTCTTTGGAGGTTTTTAAGCAAAGGCTGGTTGGCCATCAGTTGGGGGCACTTTGAGGGGGGTTCTAGCATTGCAGGGGGTTGGACTGGATTAAACTTGAGGTCTCTTCCAACTCTATGTTTCTATGATTCTATGTTTGAAATTGCTGTCGAACAACCTCCACAAGATTGCATGGTTCTTGGAGCTGAGTAATACTGTAGTGCAAAAGTGTGTGTGTGTGTGTGTGTGTGTGTGTGTGTGTGTGTGTGTGTGTGTGTGTGTGTGTGTGTGTGTGTGTGTGTGTGTGTGTGTGTGTGTGTGTACCTGTTCCTGTTTAAAACTCTTCTTGCCCCTTAATTTGATTACATTCCCTCTTGATTTTATTCCTCTGCAACCTCAATAGTGCCATTTGGTTTATGGAAGGAACTCTTCCTCAGAGACTCGAATCAGGTAACAAACACTCTCCATATTACAGTGCCTATAACATAAAGATTAAGCAGCATTTCACTGTTGCTGATAGAAGGGTCATGATCCCCAGTACATCATGTTCGATTACAGAATAATGGAACAGCTGCCAGATAGAGTGGTTGAGGAAGGAGGCAGGGAGGTGCATACAGACAATAAATAAAAATACAGTGGTACCCCAACTTAAGAGCAGCTCGACTTAAGAGCAATTCAACTTAAGAGCGGAAAACTGTTGGCATTTTAACTGCTGCCTTACAAATTTCAGATATGGTCTGCTCGAATTTTTTGTTTTCATTTTTTTATTTTTTAACTTATTTTTTCAATTTTTAGATAGGTACCCCAACTTAAGAGTAGTTCGACTTAAGAGTGTGCATTTGGAATGGATTAAATCCATAAGTCGAGGTACCACTGTAATAATAAAATAAAATGCCAGGTGTACAAATGCTTTGGATACAAACCACTAGGTGTCAGTCCCCCATCCTATAATTTATTGCACTTTAATTTAACTTATAAAGGAACAGAGAAAAGCACATTGTGCGAGTCATGACATTCTTGAGTAATCACAGTAATTAAGTAAGCTTTAACAGAGACACGTCAGTTTTCAGTCCTTTTGCAACTTGTTCAGTCTGAGAGAACAACTAAATGGGTATTTATCCTGCTGTTTATGCTGTTTCACACTGTTCCTTTCAGTATTTATTCCATGTGACATTACATTAGTGCTAATGTGACTCCATCTGATCTTTTGGCATAAGCAATGCAGTAGCTTTTGTTCCCCTGGCAGGGCTCCCCCCTGCCCCCTCTGCTTTGATGGTGGTACATTTCCAGCTACTGTTTTCCCCTCTTTCTTGTTTTTTACTTGTGTGTGATCACCTATATTGATCCTGGAGGGTTACTTTGGGGGCGGTCCAAATGACATCACTAATGATGCACAAAGTGGGGTGGAGTGGGTGAGTAATCTCTCCTTCTTTTGCCTGACTTCTGTGTACACAGGGTAAGGACTGCAACTGCTATAAAATGTATAAACAGTATTTTTAAAAATAGTTTTTTCTCTTAGTTTGGCATTCTAGTGCTGAAATGATTATATTGCATTGATTCATCTGCATTTTATGTCTTTTTGATTCAGGGCTATTTCACTTGCCAATCATTTTTTTAAAAAAGGATTTAAATGACAGGGAAACAGGTAGATAAGAGGGAGCTGATAATGGAAGGGAAGAGTGGGGGAGAAGCAGAGGCTGCGTGATATGTGGAATCTTGAAATGCACCTTCCCAAGAGGATTAAATATTTCTGTGTGAACCATGACAAAGCATGGGTTCATACGTTATAAGATATGGTGCAAACATGTTTTTATCAACCTGGGACAAAGCTCTATGTTACAATGTTTTTACACTTCTCCCTTACCTGTTGTACAGAAGAATGTCTGGCACCCAGATCTGATCAGACGGGAACCTTAAATTCTGTACTCCTGGGTATTCAGACTGGTTCCAAGACAAATACGCATCAATCCAGGACTGTAGAGAAAGACGGTTATGTTAATAATGTTCATAGATGCAAGGAAATCCTTTCCCTATGATTTTGGGCAGGGGGATTAAAATTTGGATATTGTTGCAGCAGGCATGGTGATGAAAAGATTGTGCCAGTAATGGGAAGCTACTGTCATGACAGAGGTTATAAATTGGATGGATAGAGTGAAATGAATAGTCTGAAGCAAATATTCCAGAAATTACAGCCATGCCTATTAAGGCCAGTCTTACCATTGGGCAAAGTGAAGTGGCTGCCTCAAAAAAAAAAGAGGGGTCGAAAAGTGACAGGAAGTTGATGGAAGCTAATGCTGTGTCCAATAAATAAAAAGAAATGGCGCCTGCCCAACACTTTCCACTGTGAATTCAGTGCAATAGCACTGCCTCATCACCAGCATTAAATGAATATATAACTGCTAGTTCTGTTGTCTTTTGTACATGAGGCACCATTTTGTGTTATGCCTCAGGCACTAAATGACTTCGCGACGGGCTTGATGTCTATAAATCACTCCTTCAACTTTGTCTTTCTTATTACTTCTGATATATATACTGTACAACACTGCTCAAACATACACATAATCTGTCAAACTTAATATTGGGCAGAAAATCTGCAAGGCGGGAAGATAGTGTTTAGCATTTGTTCTCACTGCTGTTCCAAGAAATATTTCAGTCTCCACTGCACTGGGACAAAATGTCAAAAATAATAGAGGATAAATAATAGGATAAAAGGGGGAAATAATACTGAGTGCTTATTACGTCCCTTGTTTAAACTTCAGTTCCAACTTGGTCAGCTATGGAGTTGAAAATCTTTAAAGAAAGTGGTGTTTTCCATCCCTGCTTTTTTAAAACTTCCTTTATTTATTTACTCAATTATTTGAAATTTAATTAAATGTTTGATTTAACCCCACTTCTCTTCCAAAGATGACTGACATGAACTTTTAAAGTTTTTTAATTACTAGCCATTTAAAATAATTCTAACAACATAAGAATAAGACACTCAAACAAGAGAAGTAAATAACATAAGTTATTAAACCATGAAATTGGAGTGCATCAGACTGGGGAAGGATGACAGAGGCAGTTAAAAGCTACACTCAGGGTCAAACTAGATGCTTGACTAGCCTGTTTGCGTTTCCACAATACAATCCCCTCACAAATAAATGCCTAAACTCTCAAATTGGGAAATTGTGCCCATGTTCATCTTCCAATCACAAAAGTTCACTGGAATGCAAGATAAGGAAGTGAGGAGAAGCAACAGTTCTTTTTAAAAAGCGTTGCCTCTAATTATTAAAATAGCTATATAATCTTTCACCCACAGGAAATACCCAATTCACAGCTCAAATTCCTTTCTGAAATGGGCACTCAACTGGTAAAAAATCATTAGAGAGGAAGTGAATTGGGAGCCAGAAAAAATCCTGAACCATAGCACAGCCCTCCAAACATCCTGAAAAACAATTACAGCACAATCCCTAGAATCTCCTGGAGTGGTCTCTCTTTTTTTTAAATCCGCAATCAAATATGTAGTGGGGGAGGGCTAATAAATTTTTTAAGTTGTTGCTATTCTCTTTTTTTTTTTAAATGTTTTTTTATTAAATTTTAAACTATATACAACGACATAAAAAATGAAAGTAAAAAAAAACTACAACAAACAATATTGCACCCCCATCCCACGGGGCCATCCATACATTCTTATTCGTTGCTCCATCTTCTATTCTTCTAGTAGTCTTCTTAAAGTTCTCTTCTCCAGAATTGTTGTGAGATATTCGTGGACTCTTTCCCTTTTCCTTCGACTAGTACATAATCTAAAAATTTACCCCAGATATCGTAGAAAATGTCTTTTTTCATTTCTCCTCGTTTAACCTTTAAACTGCAGGAGAGTTTATCGTTTCTATATCCCAAAGTTCATTATACAGTCTTCCATCTTGAATTCTAGTTTTGAATTTTTGCTATAATTAATCTAGCAGCTGTCATAAAATTTGCTATTAGTTCCTTTGTTGTAACAACATAATCTTTACTTGTTAACAATGATAATAATGCTATCTCTGGATTACAATCTATATCCATCTTAATCATATTACTTAGCTCTAAAAACACTTTTTCCAGAACCTTTGGACTATTTCACATTCCCACCAAAGATGCAAGTAAGTACCAAGCTCTTTTCACATTTCCAACATATCTTAGAGTAAGCAGGATTCATTCTATTTAGTCTTACTGGGGTTAAATACCATCTGAAACCAATTTGAAGTAGTTTTCTTTTATCCTGACTGACAATGATCTCAAAATTCTCATATTCCAAATTTTTTTCCAGTCTTCTTTCTCTATCTGTACATTAAGGTCTTGGTTCCAAACTTTCTCAAGGTGTTTAACTCCTTCATTTCTGATAATTCCCCTAGTATTTTATATATTTTACGTGTTATTCCTTTCTCTGAATTTTCCTGTTCAGACTCAAGCGATAGTAGGAAATGTTCAAATTTTGTGCATTCTCTGATTTGATTATTTCTCTTTCCCCAGTCCTTTATCCATTTTCCTAGTTGAATATAATTTAACCATGTTAAATCACTGGGTTGCAAAATATTTTTATATCCTGAATTGTTTTAATCTTGAGCATCCAACTTTAGTCTAGCTATTTTCTTAATTTTAAATAACTCCAAATAATGCTTCAAGTTGTCTGGAAAGGGTCAGTAACTAAAGCCAGTGGGGATCCCTTCGGAGACAAGATTTTCCTATATGTTCTCCATGTAGCAATTAAACTATTCAATAGGGGGTTGTCAATCTTTACTTTGTTTTTAACTTGTGAATAAAAATGTGTTTATTTCCCCCTTTATATCCAAAGACTCTTGCTCCCACCATATTAACTTCTGTGGTTTAAAAAGAATTTCCCCAAAGAACTAAGTTGATTGGCTATATAATAATTTTTTATATTGGGTATACCTATTCCTCCTTCTTTCTGAGATCTATACCATAGACTTTTATTTATTCTTGATTTTTTCCTGCATTACAATACCTATTTATCATGTCTTGGAGAGTTTTAATTTCCTTTTCTAAAAACTGTAACATTTTAAAAATAAAGTTAATTTTTGGAAGTATTTTCATTTTTATCAATGCAATTCTGCCAAACCACGATAATTTTAGTTTAGAGTAGGATATTAATTTGTTTTTCATCTCCTCTTCTAATTTCAGAAATATTTCTTTCTTTAGTTTTAGTAAATTCTTATGGAGTTCTAATCCTAGATATTTAATGCTTTTTCCCGGTTTAAGTCCAGATTTTTCAATCATCTTTAAGTCATGTTTTCCATAATTGAAGAATAAACTCTCTGATTTTTGCCAGTTTACACATAATCCTGTTATTTCTCCAAATTCTTCTAAATGAGTTTTTACTCTTTGAATATTCTCTATTGGGTTTACAATAGTCAAAAGAGCATCGGGGAATAAACTAATTTTAGTTGCCCCATCTTTCCCTATACCTTTGGTCCCTTATGGCATTTGCCAGGAGCTCTATAACAATACAAAAAGGACTGGAGAAAGAGGACATCCTTGTCTAGTTCCTGCCTAGGGTGATTTGTTCAGTCAATCCATCATTAACTATTATTGAGGAAGTGCCGTTGAATATAGTTGATTTATTACTCCCAAAAAGGATTTCCCAAATCCCATTTTTTTAACAATATTTTTAATGTGGGCCATTGAACACAATCAAAAGCTTTATAAAGATCTAGAGATAACATCCCAGCTTTAGTAGTACTCTTACTCATTTCATAAAGAACATTCAAATTCCTTCTAATAATATTTGCCATTTGTCTACCTTTGATAAAACCACATTGATCCTCTTTAATATATTTAGCTATAAATTTATTCATTCTTTTAGCCAAAATTGCTGTGAAAATCTTAGCATCTTGATTTAATAAGGATATTGGTCTGTATGACCCAATATCCATTAAATTTTTATTAGGTTTTGGAATTAAAATAGTTAAAGAATGGGTCCAAGATCTCGGAATTTGTTCTCCATTCAAAATTTCATTATATAGCTTCTTTAATTTAGGTATTAATACTGCTTTAAAAAGTTTGTAAAATTCAGGTCCCAGAGCGTCCACTCCGGGGTTTTATTATTCTTTAATTTGCTTATCTCTTGATCTGTAATAGGCTTTTCCATTTCCAGCATATCTTCCTGTTCCAAGACCCTCTTTAAATTCTTAGTGATATACCTTTCTATATCCTCCTTAGGTTTATTTTTTGTAGTATATAACAACTGATAAAACTCTTGTATAGCTGACAACTTTTCCTTCATTTGTGTGCATGTCTTACCTGAGGAGTCTTTTATAATCCCTATTGTATTCTTGTCTTGTCTTTTCTGTGCTAATCTGGCTAAAAGTTTTGAGTTCTTGTTGCTGTATTCAAAAAAATTTTGTACAGAAGAGTAAATCTAGACTAACTCTTTTTCCTTTTCAATTCAATATCTTATTATCCTTAGTTTGGGATTCTAAATCTGCTATTAGTTTTTCTAATTTTCTTTTATTGAGTTCTTCCTGTTTTTTTAGTTTTAATATTTTCTTTTATGATAAGGCCTCTAGCTACCGCTTTCAGGGTGTCCCATATGATTGGCGTTTGGCTACCTGCCTTTTCGTTTATATCCCAAGTTTCCAACCAATCTTTTGACCTTTTCCAGCACTTCTGGATATTGAAATATTTTTAAATTCATTCTCCACCTTTTAGCTTCTCTATAATTTTTATTTGTTGCTAAATCAATCGACATTAAAGCATGATCAGATGTTTTTATGATCTCAATTTCGGTATTATTTATCTTGGGTATTAGGCTTTAGAAACAAACACAAAATCTATCCTAGAATAGGTTTTGTGCACTGGTGAGTAGAAGGTGTATTTTATTTCATCTCCTTTCAGTTCTCTCCAGACATCCTTCAATCCTGTTGTATTTATAAACTTTGCATGTCTTGTCCTCCACTCTTCCTTTTACATACCGATTTATCTTTAATTTTATCTAAGACCATTTGAAATCCCCTGCCATTCCCTTTTTAACCAATTCAACTGATCCCAAAGGAGATTGTAAAAGCGGCCTTGGTTAACGTTTGTGCATACAGATTAACCAAAGTATAATGATCTTTCCCCATTAGAACTTGCAATATTATATATCTACCTTCTGAATCTTTTACCACATTTTCAACAACACATTCACAATTCCTTGAGATTATAATGGCAACCCCTCTTGCTTTAGATGTGCCAAAGCTTTTTTCATAAATATCAACATTTGGAATTTTTAATTCATTAATACCATCTCTTATTTGATGAGTCTCTTGCAAAAAGGCAATATCTATTTTGTGCCTTTGATCATCGCTTCGATTCTATTTCTCTTCGAAAATGACCCCAGACCTTTCACATTCAAGTGCTAATTTTATAAACTTTCCCATAACCTATTTCTTTTGGTTTCAATATTCTGGAATGGTCCCGAGGCATACAAAAGTAAAAACACCATCAATTAATAAAAATAAACTAAAATAAATCTAATCCTCCACCCTAAAAAACTATTCTTTTCTCCCACCCCACCAGCTATCATACTGTTTAGCATGTGCATCAAGGGGATGGGAGGGAGGAAGTTGTCCACAGACATTAGCCAGCCTAGATCTCCTTAACTCTTAAGTAGCGTGTTACTGAAAATTCTATAGTTGTTCTACCCCCTCTTCTCACCGCCACCGCCCCCTCAAAACAAGCAAACAAACAAACAAAAACAAAAAAGGGAATGGTGGAGCGGAGGGGAAAGGAAAGAAAAGGGATAATGAAAAGAAAAAGAAAAAGAAACATCCCAAAAACAAAAATTAAAATTGGAAAAAAAAAGGAAAAAAAAGAAAAAAGGGGGGAGGGGGAAAGGGAAATGGAAGGGAAAAGGGGGAGAAGAGTAAAAGAAGAAAAACAAAGGGGATGATAGGAGGTGAGAGAGGGGGAAAGAGGGAGGAGTAAGTTAAATGAGTTTCAAATATTCTTCATCTTCATCGAAGATTCCTGGAGTCGGAGTAGGAAGAGAGAAATTCACTGTCCTGATGTTGCCACTGAAGTTCCCGGGGGAGAACAGGCAGAACCTGAGTCATCCTGTATGTTCCATGCTTCAAGAAGATGTTGGCCTTCTTCTAGAGAGTAGATAGTGTGTTGAACAGAGCCTTTCCAAACTTTCAAAAATAGGGGGTGACCCCAAGAATAGCGATAGTTGTTCTTCCTTAATATGATTGTAACTGGTCTCATCGATTTACGCCAATCAGCAGTTCCTTTAGAAAAATCTTGAAAAACTTGCACAGTTGCACCTCCTCTCTTCAGAATATTAGGATTGGCTCTAATTGAAGACATAAGACGCTCTTTATTTACATAAGAAGCAAATCTTACTATCACTGGTTTTGGGGCCCCATCTCTTGACTTGCCCAGATAGTGAACTCTCTCTAAATCGCCGTCCTCTAGTTGAAAGAAAGGAGTTAAACCAGGTTAAAAGTTTTAATGATTGTTTGGAATAACAAAATTAATCAGTTTGACGTTCTGCCTTCGAGAATAATCTTCAATATAAGTCAGTTTCTTATTTATTTTCAGTAAAGCCTGCTTCTGAGAGTTAAATTGAGCTTACACGTATCTCCAGATTTTTAAATTCTCCTGCCAAATTATCAAGCCGTTGGCCATTTAACTTTATTTCATGTGATAAATCTTGTTTAGTGCTTTGGAGATCCTTTGAAAGGCCATCCATTCTGCGGATCACATCCTGTTGATTAACACTCATGATGCTAGCTAGCTGTCCTCATTAAACGCAGTTCCTTCATGAAGTCTTGATCTGCGGGAGGAGGGGTAGTCTCCCTCTTTCCTTTCTCAGATCCTGACGCCATTTTTACCCCTCCGTCGCCTGAGGGCTGTCTCGATACGCTGTAGAGCTGGGCGATTGTGTGCTGTATCAGATAATTTCCTAGTCCAACCTATAGGCTGGAGTTTCTTTTTTGCTCTCTTAGCCGGCATATAATTAGACAAAAGGCAGGTATCAAGCAGTCTAACTAATCATCTGGTGACTTTCCAAACAGCCGGGATTCAGTTTTCTAAGCAGCCAGCGGCCAGCAGAATCAAAGCAGGCAAAACCGAAAGTAGCTCCTTTAGCTTATAAATCAAGCTTATCTAGTCTAGAAAAACACATATATTGCTTCTCCTGACACCCGAGTAATTTATTGATGCATTACTCACGGCACCACAGCATTTAAACAGTAGTTTTAAAGCTCTTTTTGGATCGCGGCACAGAGCTCTAAGATCAGGCTGCCGGCATGTCTTGGTGGGCGGGACTTCCTCAAGTTGTTGCTATTCTCAAGATTGCTGGAAGCCGGAAAACCCTGCTGATCTTTTGTGAATTGCATAAAGATCTACCAACAGCTTCAGAATTTTTCTTATCCAGCTTCTGCTATTTAGTAGACTGGATCTGATGTTACCATATTCTACATTTCACCAATTCTGTTATTATTTTGTTTTATTTTTGCAGCAGTCGACTTTGCTTGGTAGTCTGACTTAATAATAATAATCCTAGAACTGCAAGGTTGAAAAGGACCCTGTGGCTGATCAAGCCCAGCCCCTGCCAGGGAGGCACAGCGGGAAGCGAACTCCCAACCTCTGGCACTGTAATGAGAGACTTCAACCCCTGAGCTGCTGACTTAAAACCCCTGAGCTGCTGACTTAAAACCTCTTGTAGAAATTATTTGTTTAGCCTTCTCTGAAATCCAGTAGGACAAAATCACCTTTAAAAGTCATAAGCAAGTCAGTGGCGTAGCTAGGGGGCAAGGGGGATTTGTCACTGGTTGCAGCATCTGGGGGTGCCAAATTGGGTGCCAAACAGCTCCCCACCCAGGAGCCGCAGGAAGGTGCATTGCGGGCAACCTGCCAAGGCTGGCGTGGAGGGCTCCCCGGCTGCCACTGCCACCGCTACCTTCTCCGTGGCACCTTAGCCCCTCCCCATCTCTTGGGGTGTGTGCGAAAACTGACTTTGTCCCCAGGCGCTGAAAACCCTAGCTACACCTCTGAGGCAAATGTCATCTTAAAATATTGCAGGACTAATTTTTCTTCATTATTCATTTGGGATGGGTTATTCATGTCGGAACCTATTGGTTCTGCATCCGCACAGAGCCAAGCTCCAACAAGGAAGCAGGCTCCAATATCATATTTGTTCCTCCGTGGTGCTGACCAAACAGGAGCTGTGCAGGGACAGGCATCATCCCATTTACCTGTCTGATTGGACAGCACCACGGAGAAGCAAAGATGACATCGGAGCTTGCTTCCTTGTTGGAGGTCAGCTCCATGCAGGCACAGAACAAGGTAAGTGATTGGCTACTTGTGTGTCAGAGGCTTCCGAACAACACCTAGGCTCACGCAGGTCATGCCACAACCGGTAGGTTCTGAAATGAATAGCCCATCCCTATTATTTATCGTTTATGTGAAAAAACTGGGGGAGGGGGAGTGACAATTCATTGAGTAATTGTGTTAGTCAAGTTGTATCCTATATTTTAGCTGAAGCACAGCATAACTACTCACCATCTGTAGCCAAGCATTTGTGATCAAGACCTGGTTCTTTTCATCCTTTAAGAAAGAATAGGGAGGAAACATAAGTAAAAAGATTTTTTCAAAAGATGAATAATTTCATTCACACATTTTTCTAGGCTTGTGAATAGAATGATATACTACAGCGTACAAGTATATGGTGTAAAATATGTATAAATGTCATACACAGGTGGGACCCCATGTTGTCTCATGGAATCCTTCCAGTCGGGCCTTATCCAGGTGGATCTCCTTCAGGGGGGTAGGGGCAATGAGGCCATGTGCATTCTCAGCTTGAGGGTCTCTTGTGCACTTATACCCCATGGTGACAGATGGGGCCACACTGTGGCACACACCCATGTAGTTAATGCCAAACCTGTTATCTTAGTTGTCATCAGCTAATAGTCAGAATGCTGATAGAGGATCATTGTCAGTCCCAGGGATTATTGGCAGTTGTAACCAATAGAGTTGTGATCAATTTATTTATTTATTTTTTCACTGTATCTCTGAGTTTATTTATGTCCATGGCTTCTGGGGCCATTGAACTCGACAAGATATTATATTGCAATTAGTATATATAACACCAGGTAGAATATATAATCAACCTCAACCAGTTTCTGTCATTTTAACCAATCTTCAAAGGATGAAAAATGAATGGCTGCAATTTATCCATACTCTAATGAACTATATACATAGCAGTAACATATCATTCTTCTGAAGGGTTACAGCCTGTCTGTGTCATAGTATGCTATCAATATTTATTAAAAGCATAACTGTAGGCCATCCTAACATAAAACACCTTAAAATGTTAAAAGATAAAAGCAAAATGCAATCAATTACATTTATAAACTGCCCAACTTTCCCATAGGAACTCTGGGCGGTGAACAGTATGAGGACAGGCAAACAACAAGATGTACCACAAGGTAACCGATAACACACACACACACACACACACACACACACACACACACACACAAACTGGCATATAAAAGATGGCAGGCAAAACAAACTTAGGAGGCGGCAACTGAACTTCAGAAATGAGATGACTGGCGCTTGTACTACCATCCTTAGGGAGTCCTCATCAAGGTACAGGCATATTTGGGCGATACGACTAAGCTGGTAAAAGGACACCCTGGAGATGGCTCCCACCTAGGATTCCAGGGACAATGCTGGATCCAGAGTGAAGCCCAGACTCCCCACTCTAGCCGCCATCTGGAGGACTATGCCGCCAAGACTGGGAAGAGGACCACTGTACCCATTCACCCCCACCCCCACCCCAAGGAACAGAACCTTGGTCTTCTCTGGGTTAAGTCTAAGCCTGTTAGTCCTGGCCCCTCCATGATCACAGCCAACCTTCCAACAAGGGTCTGTACAGTCTCTGTTGCAGGGGTGGAAAAGGAGAGGTAGAGCTGTGTGTCATCAACGTACTGGTGGCAGCGGACTCCACATCTCCGAATGACCTCAGCTAGCAGCCTCATATAGATGTTGAACAGCACGGGGGAGATCGCCACCCCCTTGGGAATCCCACAAAAGAGTGACCAAGGGGCCGACAGCACCCCCCAGTGTCACTCTCCGGCCATGGCCCTCAAGGAATGAGCGGAGCCAGTTAAAAGCTAGGTCTTTGACCACCACCTCAGTTAGCCTGCCCAGGAGGATACCATGGTCAATGGTATCAAAGGCCACAGACAGATCGAGGGTGACCAGCAAGGTGGAGCAACCCCTGTCAGTTGCCCTCAAGAGGTCATCATGCAAAGTGACCAGGGCTGTTTCAGTCCCATGATCCAGCCTAAACACGGACTGGAAGAGGTCCAGGACATGATCTTCCTCCAGGAACAACTTAGCGGTGACCCGCCCGACCATATTGGCCAAAACGGGAACATTGGCTATTGGACGAAAGTTGGACATGTTGTCCACAGCCAGGCCAGATATTTTCAGAATGGACTTGACCACTGTCTCCTTCAGGCGATCAGGGAAAACCCTGTCCCAGAAGGAAGCACTGGCAATCAAGGAAGCCCATTGCAACATGCTCCCCCTGGCAACCTTAATCAGCCAGGATGGGCAAGGATCAAATGGAGAGGCTGCAGGGCTGCAGTGAGCCAGCGCCCTGGAGGCCTCAGCAGCTGCCACAGGCCCAAACTCAACAAAACGAAGAGGCCGAGGGGGTGCAGCACTGGCAATACTTGGTGAGAGACTAGCGGAACTGGAGTCCGGACCAATACTGATGGCCTCTATTTTAGACTTGAAATAGGCTCAAACAACTCACTAGTGAAATTGCTAGGATGAAGCCCAGACTGAGCAGGGTTGGTGAGATCTCAAACCACTGGAACAGTTCCACCTTGTGGTTTGAGGCATAAGATCTTTTGACCTCCCTGATTGTAGCGCCTGGTCAGCACACAAACCGCAGCCTGTTTGAATGTCATCCGGTCATTCCTCCATCTGCTCTCAAGTCTCCTCCATCCTTGCTTCATCACTCACAACTCCGCTGTGAGGGAATAGCAGGCTCGGCAAAGAACGAGGCACTCGGGGGCGATCCAGTCAACAGCCCGGGCGGCCACACCATATCACCTATCCACCAGGGGGTTGATCAGATTGCTAGCCAGGCCATCCAGAAGGTCCCCAAAGGCCTCCGAGAACCGAGCAGGGTCCAGAAGCCTCCAGTGATGGGCCCATAGAGACGGGCCCAACTCCACACAGGGCAGGGCAGCGACTGATAGGGTGAAAAAATTAGCAAATGATTGTCTGAACATGACACGGGCAGGGAACACAAGTTCTCAACCCTCAAATTAAAGTCTGTGGGCATGAAGGAAAATATCAGATCCAGGGTGTGCCCAGCCCTATGGGTAGGACCGATGACATGTTGGGACAGATTCATGGAGTTCATGGACTCCATGAAATCCAGAGCTACTCCAGACAGCCCAGTCCCAGTATGCACATTGAAGTCCCCAACCACCAACAGGCAGAGGGACCTCAAAAGTGCCACCGAGTTGAAGTTGGATAGCTCTGGCAGGGAGAGTTCTGGTGTCGCAGGGAGCTCAGTACACCAATACTATCCCAAATCTGTCCCTATGTCCCACCAACAGGTGCAGGTATTCCAAACCTGAATGCACCAACGTCACTGATTTGCTGATAAGAAAAGTGTTTCCCTATAAACAATGGCCACCCTGCCACCCCAACCTTCCAAACGGCCCAGATGCTGGACTCAAAGCATAGCTTGATGAGGGAAGCTTCACCCTCTGCAATGACCCAAGTCTCAGTGAGGCAAGCCAGGTCAGCCCGCTCATCCACGATCAAGTCATGATTGAGGGGATCTTGTTATGGACCGACCTGGAATTAACCAGCAAACAGGACAGGTCGGAGGCATGGACGGGGTATCTTACCAGAATAATACTACCCTGGCCGTTCTGCACCGGCTGCCAATTCAGTTCCACATTGACTTCAAGCTTCTAATATTAACATACAATGCTGACCCCAAGAGAGGCTTGGAAAACTGCAATGAGGAGCCAAGCCTTCTCGGTGGCCAATCCCCAGTCTGTGGAATTGGCTGCCCCCAGAGATCAGCCTACCGCCCCCTTGCAAGAAGTTTTAAAACACCAATTAAAAACCTGGCTATTTAAACATGATTTTCCCTGGACTTTGATTCTTTTTTTTTAGTGCTTTATTATTTGCATTTACCTCCCCCCCCCATTAATACCGCCTCTGGCTTGACTATCTGTAATGTGTGATTTGATTATTTGCCTATTTTTGTTTGATTTTTTAGTAGTATAATGCTCATTTCATTTATTTTTTGTGTTTTGTTTATGTGTTCTTGCTGAATAATTTGCTCTGTCTGTCTGTACACTGCTCAGAGCAGCTACGTGGCAGAAGTGCAGTAAGAAAGCTAAATAACTTAATAAATAAATAGCAAATATAAAGAATGTATTGAGTAAAGAATGTATTGGTGGGAGGACATTGATATCAATGAAAGAATTAAAGCTGCATTAATAGCTTCCTTTTTCAACTCAAGAGAATGTGAAGATCTTTGGATGGAGTCTGTCATACAAATTGAAGATGGAACATATGACTCATAACCCCTTGCACACACAACAAAATCTCTTTAGGGAGTAGCAGGACATTAATTCCCTTCTAAGTCTCCTGTCAAGTCCACTACAAGGTATCTTCTAGCCATCTCACTCACAGCAGGAGGTATGTACTCTTGGCCCATACATAAATTTAATGGCTGTCAAGGTGCAGCCTCCTGAAAGAACAAACACTGCTGGAAGCCAATACAAATGGCATGTATAGCATTAGTTATGGACAGAAAATCCTAACTGCATTTTAAATGAATGCTTCCAATATACATATTAATTTAAATATTAATGTGAGCATACACTTTCTCCCCTTTCCCATCACCAAACAGAAATCAAGAGCAGTAGATATAATCACACACTTTCTCAAGCTTCACATTATATTCAATACCTCTTAAGACGAATGCCCCAAAAGATGAAGAATTCATAAGACAAAAAAAAATCCGGGAATAAGGTTGCTTCACATAACAAAAATCCCTATGGGATGCCTCGCAAGATGAAAAACTATTACAAATTTTTTAAAAATTCCTATGGAAAATCATATTTCGCAAGACGATTTTTTTGTAAAATGAAATGACTTGGAGAATGAATTAAATTCATCTTAAGAGGTATTACTGTATAGGTAAACAAATGCACAGAACTCTAATTGAGTAACTTGGAAAAATGCACATAAACAAGTTTAGGTCAACAGTAAGATGTGTGTGTATACATTAGGAAAAGCAATTGGAAGAAATAATTCTCCAGGAGTAGATGGAACACCAACAGAGCTATTTCAAGAAGCAGAGAGACAAGTTCTAACAAAATCTCAACAAGAATGTGCCAACTAATGCAGAAAATTGCCCTGCAATCTTGCTGATAAGAAAAATGACGCAACCATCATTTTAGGACCACAAATGACAATAATTACTATTAACATAGAGGGCATCTCTTCATCTAAAAGGTTTACAAACATGATGATAGGTGCAGCTGTGCTTCAGATTGCCCCCCTCAACCTGGAGAATTTGTAACTTCCATTTTAGAATGTTCTCATGCCTTCATTCCAGGAATGTGCCAAACCAGCTATGTAAATCCCACATCTCACTCCAGAAATATATGTCCAATCCTTAGACTGTATTTCACACTTTTGAAGAAAATCCTTTTAGTGAAAAGATGGGAGAAAATTGACATTGACGTTTGCACAAACAAAGTGAACTGACTGGATAGACACTATAATAGAGCTTGACATGGCAAGACACGACAGAAAAGACTGGCGTGAACAGTGATCCAAACAAAAGGACATTGCATGCAGATGCAACCCCCAAAGAAACAGCACATGAATTGCTCCTGGTAGGAAAGACCAACCAATGCATAATAAAAATAAAACATCAAAGGAATATCCAGGGTGAGTTCAATTGATTTTAGCCTGCCTTCATATTGGCAGTACTAAAGTATGACATTCGAAGATGTAGAAATGACAAAGCAGCAGGACTCAATGATATCCGAATCAAATGAATTAAAATTTTGAGGAAACACACAAAAGAATGGCTCTTTTGGCTCTTTAATAACCGCTGAATGAGCAAACAAAAATGGTGGAAGACTAAAGTAATCACTATATTGAAACCAGGCAAAGAACCATCAGAGCCCAAAAGCTATAGGCTCCCTAATATGTCACTTATGCAAAGTGTTTGAACAAATGATATTATTCATCCATTAATTAATTTATTTATTTATCTAAAATATTTCAGCCTACCTTTATCCCTAAAATGGTCCCAAGGCAACTTATACAGTTACAAGTCAGTATTTAATGCTAACAAAGATGATACAAGTAGCAATGGGACCATTTTAAGGAGAAAGGTAGGGTGAAGTGTGTTGAATGAATGAATGAATGAATGAATGAATGAATGAATGAATGAATGAATAATACTGTGTCCTACCGCTGCTGCCACCGCTCCTATCTTTGGAGACAGTGGCCCAGCTTCCCTTTGTAGAGCTGAGCCTCCTGTCTCTTGGCATGTGATAGCCCATTAGCTGAGAGGTGGGCACATGCACCAGTGGAGCTGGCTAGGCTGTCTTTAAAATATATATGTACTCGTATATTTAGACAGCCTGGTGGTAGAGGAGGAAGGGGAGAGTCCAGGCAACTCCTTCTGTGCATGTGTCTGCCTCTCAGCTGATAGTTGAGTGCATGACCAGAAGTAGGGAAGCTAGGCTGCTGTATATTAAAATGGTAGTGGTGTCAGGAGCAGAACAAAGTAGGGAGGTAGGGAGGTGATGAAAAGGGGGCAGAGGGCAGGCTGGGGTTTTGTTTGATTAAAAAAATAATAGTGCCAACTTCTGGTTTATCAGGGGAAAGTTTGATGGTTTCTGGTTCATGGGATGTGGGTGTGATGAACCATGAACCATGACAGACTACCATTGTCCTGGTTCTTGCCAGGTTCTAATCCATTTAATAAAAAGACTGATAAATATAACATTAATGGGTTAAATATAACAATAAACCTAATTTATTGCTTATAAGCTCAGGTCCAGCTTCAACAGGAATGGAAAATCTGTTAAAAAACCAAAATGAAAGAGTTCAAATGTGCCACTTCTTTCCCTCATCTTGTAATGCAGTTCTATAACGCTGAACAATGTACTGCACATCTTTTATACATGTCTGAAACTTCCACTCCTTTCTTGAGAATACTGGCCAGAATCCAAATAAATATCTAGGCTTAAGTGCATGCATTGGCATAACTCCGAGTGACAAATGAGTCCTTGATTAATTTATAAGTTTGGTTAAGACATCCAGGTTATACACCTACAGAGGGGATCCCCCAAGGGAAATGCCATTTAGAAGCTGATTTGGGGAAACCCAATCTTCACCAAACTTGGAGGGATTATAGAGGAGAGTTTTTCTCTGCAAGTTTGGTGTCTCTAGGTACCTGGGGGGGGGGACTTTCCTGGGGGACCTTCTTTGGGGGTATATAACTCAGAAGCCAGAAATCCAGTGTTCATCACACTTTGGGGTACTGTCAAGAAAGGTTAGGAGAAACTTCTCTGGTTTCTCTAGGTGTCCTGGGGGCCATTTTCTAGCCCAATGAACAGACAGAGCAAAAATAGCTAAACATTTGTCAATTCGTATTTGCTGGGGTTATGAATTCATACAAATACAAACAAACCAACAAATTAGTGAGCTTTGAATGACCTTTGCAATTCATTTCTTAATTTGTGACCATCTCTATTTAGGGGGACCAAAGAGTGGCACTGTGGCTGTTTTGTTTTGCATGTTTTACCACATTGCATTTGCTTCCCTCTCTATATTGTAACATAACATCAGGGTTTTCCTTAAAGACTCTGAGATAGTGATGCCTGTGAGTGAGGTGAAGCCCTGAACAGTAGGGAGAATTCTGAAATTCTTAATGGTTTTGTGTGTGCTGAACAAAGGGTTCTGGGAGAAGTTAAGTGAGAGGCCTGGTTTTGCATGACAGACACTGACCAAATAAAAGGATCTGTTGAGGGTTTTTTTAAAATCTGATTTTCAGGAAGCTTCAGGGCAAAGCAATGTTGGAAAAAGTACCATCACAACAACAGACAACTATTCACATATTAGAGTCTGTCTCATTAGCATAAAAATAGAATTTAGTTATATTTTTAAACTCCCTTCCTCCAATGCATCTAGAGGGGATTGTAGCCAATTATGTCCTGATTTTCCCATTGGTATGTCTTTGCCAAATTCAATTTTTACAGCTTAGAGAAAACTTCAAAGTGTATGTGAGTTTATTCACATGTCCAATTACTTTGGCTTTATTAAGCTTTAAGTCACTCTGGCACCTCTTTCATTTATAATGCAAACATGGCTTGGAAGGTTTATGTTCTCCTGCTCTGCCTGCTAATAATCCCACATTTTACAACAAAATCCTTTTAAGAATCTTCCCCAGCATTTCTCTTCTTTTACACAGAAGGCCTTGAATCTCAATCATTGGGAGTTCCAATGCAGCAAGGGTATTTCAGTACAAGAGCATCGTGAATTATAGGCCTGTGGGGAGTAGCTCTCACCATGGATGTAAACGTACTTCTATAGGCTGACCACCCTTCAGCCATCAGGTGTAATGGCTCACCAAGCGGTATTGTCCTTTATATGAAAGAAATAACAATCCATTGTCTCCCTGTTTTTGCTGTAGGTATTCCAGCCTTTATGTAAAAACCAAAGTGGCTAGCTACATTAAAATCAACAGTGAAAGAAAATAACAAAACACTATAAAAACATTTAACAGTAAAATAAATGTATAGACATTATAATTATGCAAATGTATAAAATTATGCAACTAAGACATTAAAAATACAGTCAGAAATGCAGAGATTAATTATTTAATTTAAACTGCTTGCTTGTTCCTTCTCTCTCCCTGCTTCCCCCTTTTCCTGTTTCTTTTCTTTTCTTTTGTTGTGCTGGCAAAAAAATAATCTGTAGAAGAAAGGTCTATGCTTGTGAATTACAGTATTTTCCATGTATAATACTAAGTTTTTTTTTCCTAAAATGCTTAGACTAAACATTGAGGGTTATCCTATACATGGAAGGAAGATGAAGAGAGAACCATGAAATTGCAAAACTATAATTCTGGGTTGGAAAAGTGGGGATTGTCTTATAGTTGGTAGTGTCTTGTAGACAGAAGACTATAGCATAGTTCACACAAGTACTAATATTTACCATGTGTAGGTCTGCCTGTACATGAGCAGGAACATCTCTTTCCCACACTTGTTGTTTCTCACATAGAGACACTACAAGGGAGGTGGCAGGGCAAGGCATTCCTTGCTACCTGTGCTGATAAAACTGAATCAGGTAATGACTGAACAGAGCTAGAGAGAAGGACCCCTCTAGAAGAACTTAGAGTCCAGGCGCTGTCATAGGTTGAGAAGGTGGTCTGCAGCTATAACTTGAGCCATATTTGGGTACTCCTATTAGAAATAAATGGCAGGACAGATTGAGGAGACATGTGCTCTAGGTCTGCCTCCCCCCCACTGTTCCTTGGCTAACTCAATAAGGGGCATACTGTATCTGAAGTGGGAAAGGGTATGTGAGCCCAGAGAACCTCTCCACAAACCAGAACTTAGAAAATCAGAATTCTGGTTTATGTGTAAAGCTTCTAGGACTACATGATGGTCTCTGCTTCAGGCTCATCACTCAGAGAAGGGAGCATGGCCTTTCCTTTCCCTGTGTGATCACTTATCACAGATATGGGCTCTCTTCCTAACCTGTTTAGAGCTTTAAGGATACTAACAGTCAGCACTTTGAATTGTTGATGAGAACAGAGGAACCACTGAACAAAGCCACGGAGCTATCCAGCATCCAGTGTCACTGTCCATCACATGCTTCCTACAAATGAATGTAGTAAATGAGTTAGCTATGGCCTTCTGAAACCCCTTGTGTGCAGCCCCACGTAGAACATGTTGAGCAATCTAGGTATATCAATTCACTGTTTGTTTTCCAGTTGGTCTCCATAAAGTTATTATGCGACTGCTGCTGATTCAGAATTGAACACCAGATTGTTTTGTTCTGCTAAACAAGGATAACTCCTGAACATTTAGGAACATTACTTTTACAGCTTCCTCTGGTTTAAGATGAAGTCATACAACGATGCTGTCCCATCCTTGCCAGCACAGCAGATGTTCACAGACAACAATAACGGCTCTGGCCCAAAGTTGCAGCATTAAAACAAAAATGAATAAAAATGGACAGAATCCCTATCAGAGGGTTCTTTTCCACAACCTTAACGGTCCTGCTTCTTTGCACATTGCAGACTGCCTAGAGTGGTCTATCACTAAAACCAGATGATACAAGCCAAGAAGTTGCATTTGTGTTTGGAGATGACTTATGTCTCATAGCAGGAAACAAAATCATAGCTGTCAATAAACTGGAGAAGAGGCTGGTCCATATCCAAGCTGCTGTCAAACAGAAATTAGGTATGGAAACTGATCTGCTTGTGTTAAGCCTTAGAAATGGGGAGCTTAATTTGTTGCCACTCATGATTAAACACAAAACTGTCTAATATGCTGAAGAACCACAGAGGCAACAATTTTACCAAGCTAACTCTAGACAGAACCAATAATATGACAATTTTCAATTGTACTTCTTTAGTGGAACACTATGGAAGCTTTCATCTGATAGTATAGTCTTGTCAAAGGACCACTCAACCCCTTTTTGCCAATTAATCGGGCCTGATTGTAATGTCTAGCATGAAGGGGACATAAGGAATGCCTGGCACCTGTTTTAAGCAATTTAGAAAACATTTTTGATGTTTTAAGAGTGAGGTGGGGGGAAAGCTACTTGTGGCTCTAAAGCATCAAACAGAACAGCCATTCCCAACAGAGGGCATATGGCCCTCGGAAACCCCTCACAAACTGAAATAGGCCACAGACTGGAAACAATTCTTCACACACTACCTTATAAGGTTTGTTAAGGATTGTTTTTCTTTTAAATTATTTTATTTGTTGTTTGACTCTGTTTGTATCTTTGTTGCAAACCACCCGGAGTTCCTTCAGGAAGACGGGCAGTATATAAGCGTAATAAATAAATAAATAAATAAATAAATAAATAAATAAATAAATAAATAAATAAATAAAACTTTTCCAATTCAGATTTGGTCTAAATTTCTTTTGTGCTGTGTTTATGGCAATTGCCCCCTGCCCCAGAAGTTGAGACACTAGGACACCAGCAAATGCTCAATGCAAAGGAATTCATTAAATTTACGGAAAATAAGGCTAGCAATGGCTAATATTGGTTATATAGTGGTTATATACTGCTTCCGCTATCAGACACGGCATTCTGGGTTCAAACATGAGCCTGGGTGCCCAGGTGTCAGTCATGACCAGGAGTAACTTTGCACAGGTAAATCTGCCAGATGTCTGATCTGAATATGGTTGCACGTGTCTTAATTACATCCCACTTGAATTACACTGTAATGTGGCTTTGTGTGGGACTGCCTTTGGAAAAACTTTGGAAACTCCAGGTGTTCCAGAATGCAGCAGTTCCCTGTGACCTGGCTGGTCAGAGGGAACACATCCTCACTCTACTGGTTACAACAGTTACACTAGCTGCCACTCCATTGACAGGTCCAATTCAAAGTGCTGGCCGTGACCTAAAAATATTTATGTGACTTGGATCCAGGCGGTATAAAGAACGGCCATCAGTTAAGATCATCAAGGAAGGCCCTTTTCTCCACCCAACAATCTCACAGGCTTATTTGATGAGGACACAAGGAAGGGACTTTTTGGTGGCAACCACAAGGTTCAAGAACGCCCTTCCTCAAGACTGTCCTTTCATCAGGAGTCTTTCTTTCTTTCTTTTTGTAAATTATATTTATTTTACAACAAACAATACAAGTGCTTAAGGCCCACATACACACAATAAAAAGCAAAATCAAAAAACAAAAAACAACAAAAAGCACCATAAAACAAGGTAAAAACCGAAGCGATCAAATTAAGATAACATAGGCCACTGATTGATTAGTTAAACAAATTTTGGCAGAAGTTTATATGAGTATAGTGGACTCTTGTATAACAAACAGCTTGTATAACATAAAATCTGTACAACATAAAAAATTCCAGAGATAGGGGAAATTTGCTTAACATAATTGCCTATGGGGCGAATCCGTACAACATAAACATGGGATTACAACATTTTCAATGCATTCCTATGGGAAATTTGTATAAAGGAAAATTTGCTTAACATAATTTCATTTGGAATGGATTAATTCCTTTATACACAGTACCACTGTACTTGAAGTAGATGTCACATGAGCATTAGTGTTTAGATAGCTGAGAGTTCATTAGAATGAGAAGTGTAATGCCACTAAGTGGATGCACCTGCTTGCTTAGTTTATCCGTTAGCACTTGTTGCCAAACTTTCGCATTCCAAGTTGACTATGATAAAGTTAGTAAAAGTCTTCCACTGCAAGGCAAGTACCCTTCTCACTGATTGACTAAGTGTGACTATAAAAGATTTATAAGGAAACTCAAGTTTCATTATGAAACAAAGATAACAGGCCTAATAATGGCCATGAAGCAATCATCTGGTTTATCATTTCATCAGTTCCTCCATAAATCATTTCCCAAAAGGCAACACCCTTAGTACATCACAAACACATGTGAAGTTATGGATCTACAGTATTTGTCCGCACTCCTTCCAACATTTGGAAATAGAAGTACGATTGTTTTGGTTTAACTGCATCGTGAAGGGAACCATCTGTGGAGCAATTTGTAACTGTGTGCCTTAACTTTAGTGGACACAGATTTAAACAAGTACTTGATCCCAGCTGAAGTGCCAGAGGGCATCATGAAATCAAAATGGCAAGGTCATTTTCCCATGGCAATCTGATATCTTAGGAAAGTGGCATGTGGTCTCAGTGAGAAGATGGTATTGTTCACACACTAAACCTCTCTGTCCTGGTATGATAGATAAGTCCAACTCTTCAAAAGGGATATTTGCTTGAAAGGCTTGCAATTTCACCTGAGAAATAGCCATGAAATGAGTAACCTGCAGCGGTTGCAGCCGTAAAGGGCAAACCTCCCCAAACAGCACCCTCAGCTGAGCCATGGACTTTGAACTATTTCCAATAAAAATATCTTTTAACCTATGCAGGCCTTTGTGACTCTAGTTTTTGTAATCTGAAATGATAAACTGATGAAACCAAGACATCCGGATTTTAAATATATTCTTTAGAAAAAGACTGACTACTTTTAACATAGCCTTGGGACCTTCCAATGAAAAATGCATTCCATGGACCAAGTCCAAAGTTAATGATACCCTCTAGGTCAGTGGTTCCCAACCTGGGGGTCAGGACCCCTTTGGGGGGGTCGAACAACCATTTCACTGGGGTTGCCATGAGCCAGTGAAGAAAAGGCATAAACGGCTTGGATCTGGAGGAGGGGGGGGAGGAAGGGGGAGAAAGAGTGAGTTACAGCTTGATAGGTTGGCGGGCATATCAGTCAATGCCACCAGAGGCTGCGACTGGCTGAGGGTGCCTGTAGAGGAAAGTTCTCTATGGCACCTGTGTTAGAGAATTGAGCAAAATAGTTCTCATTAAGATCCTGGTCCCGTCACCTTCACAGGTGTGCCCAATGAGAACACAGGCTAGAGACTTCTCTGTTGCTTTTCCCAGACTTTGGAACTGCCTCCCACAAGATGCTGGACTGGCTCCATCTTTGCTGTCCTTTCACAAGCAGGCAAAGACCCTTCTCTTCTGGCAAGCTGTCCCTGAGTGACTGACTACCATGATGTGACTCATTCCCATGTTACATACTATTGCTTGGACTGAATCTGCTTTCAGTGCAGGAGATAAGCCCCACCATTTGGATATGGTCATAATTTCAAGCCACCTCTACCATTCATTGTTAAAGCTTTCTGCAATTTTGCTCTGCTGGTATCAAAACTGTGGTATCAATTTTGCTCTTGTGGTATCCATAAAATCATGGAGGAAGGATCTATACATTTTAGGAACCTGCTTTGGGACTACATCTCTGGGTATTTTGTTAGGTATTTTATTTAGACAACACTCCTTTACAATATTCTAACACTCCTGTATTATAAGCAGAACTGGCTTTAAGCGGCTTTGCCATGTGATGACTCCTCTGTCAATAGCGATATGTTAATTTCTCTTTAAATACTGGACAAAGCTTTAGGGGTAGAGTGACAGATTTATTTGCTGTGATTTCCAACAACTCCACACCTAACAGGATGACCTCAGAAAACACACAAACAGGTGTTGAATCCCTATGCGCTGAAAACCTTCAGTTTGTTGAACACTCTGACTCCAGGTAGTGAAAATTAAACATGACATCCAGATTTTTACACCTCCTCTCTTCGTTCATATCTCTCATCCTTTGTATAAAAGCACGCTCATTACCAAGTCCTGTGGACTCGACTTCATACCCATGTAGATTGCCCTAAGCAAATGAAACCACAAGCCTTGTTGCACGGTGTTGTGACAGGTCATCACAATAATCCACAGGATCCACTTTCATTGCCAAAGGCAGCCTCCAACCCATATATTAAAAGAACTAGCCTACTTGGAAATGGTGATACCATGAATAACTTTTATGTCTATAGGGCAATTCTCAAACGATCTGAAATGTAACCAAGCAGAAACTTGCAAAGAGTTATTTATTAATTAATTATTTGTTTGTTTTTATACCACCCGTCTTCTGGGGGAACTCGGGGCAGTTAACAGCAGTCATATTATGGATATTATTGGCATTAGTGATATTGCTGTTGTCTCACAACATTAAACCTTCCCTTGCAGAACACAACTTGTTGGACTGCATGTTGGTCATTGTGATCAGAAGGGGAGGAGACAACACTCATGCTCTAGAAATAGCATTAGAAATGGCATTAGAGATAGGCTATTCATATACAAATATTGGCACCACAGGTACTGTGGAAATCCAATACCCTCCTCTCAAAGACTGGCCACTAAATGGTGGTAATCACTGTTGCCACACCAATCTTGGCAGTAGCCCACCCAGCTATTCCCCACCTCCTCATGAAACTGACCACTTCACTGTGGGGGTGGGGGTGGGGAGACAGGACGGAGAGTCTCCCTACTCTGCCAACAAGTGGTTGGCTGTGCAGGGAAGCAGGGAAGAGCTGGCAGGACTGGTGACTTGATTGAAGTGGTGGTGACAATGACCGTGTGCACCATGCAGTTACCAATAAGCAGCCCATCCAGTTTGGGAGGGTGGGGTACTGGATCTCCTCAGCCCCTGTGGTGCCAATAGGTGTATTCATATACAGCATATATGCAGAGCATGCTGCTTATATACTGCCCCATAGCGCTTAAAGCACTCTCTGGGCAGATTACAAGTAATTCTGCAGGCTACACATTGCCCCCTCTCAGCAAGATGGGTACTCAATTTACCAACCTCGGAAGGATGGAGGGCTGAGCAAATCTTGAAATGAATCCCCAAATCATAAGCACAGTTACAGCGGCAGTACACATTTTTACCACTGTGCCATGAGGCTCTCTCCTAAGGAATATCCTATTTCTAAAAGGTGCCCGTTAGGGTTTGAGAAGAAAAACCTCGTGTTGAGTAACTAACACTTGTGGATAGAGTTAACTGATACAGGGAACTCTGGGTAAATCAGCATAGCTGAGTAGTTGCCATGAGGTTGTGATTGGTTAATGGGAAACGTACATCAAGGTCAGTCTATCACAAGACTCCTGCCAGTCTATCACGAAACTCCAGACAGTCTGGTTCTCTGTTTGTTTCCCTCAGCATGCAAAGAGCTGTCCAGCAGCAGACAGTTGTCTGATGCTGCTTGCTGTAAAGTTTTGCTATGTTATGTTGAAGTAAAATATGTCACTGTTCATGAAGACCATCTGTGTGTGAATTACTTTGAAAATTCCTGTTTTGAAATCTCTGCAAAATTGTTGCCACACCCATCCTAACAGCGGCAAAATCCAGATGCTAAGACAGTGACGGGAAAGGCATGTAGAGCAGCATGAACGCTTTTTCATCACTTTACAGAGCTTGAAGGGGTGGCTGTTTTGGACTACAACTCCCACGATTCCTCAGCCAGGCTCTGATAGGTTGTCTCTGGCATCTAATACAGTACTCACAACAGAGCTTTGAGAAGTTTGTGGTTTTTCACTGCAATTCCCAGACATTTATTTATTTATTTATTTATTTATTTATTTATTTATTTATTTATTTATTAAATTTATATACCGCTCCATCTAGGTTTTCAAACCATAAACAGTAAAATACAATATAACAGATGCAGTATATAACAAATAGGGCCAAGATCCAAACAAAGACATCTGCACTCAATATTCCCTGCTGCTCTCCCTACACAGATGCAGTAGTGACTGGTCATACCCAGCTGGACGATTCTGGAAGTAATACTGTATTTTCAGACTCTGAGTTGGTAGCATGCTAATTCTAAAACCACTTCACGGGAGGACAGAAGCATTTGCTTATTTATCTCCATGCTGGGATATGCTTTGCTATCTGACTTCTGTGCATCCTGATGCTGTTCAAAGCCTGAGAGGAGGTCAAGATCTACGGTACCTACTCCATCCCCAAAAGGTTTGGCCATCTTAGTATCAGTGCTAACTCATTCTGGACTATCTGATTTGTCTCGAAAGGCATATAAGGCTGTGGCTGGATGCAAAGTTCAACTGCACACAACCATATCTGGAAATAGAAAAGTCATCCAAGAGGTATCCTCTTGTTGACCTCGCATGCCAACAAAAAACAGGCAGTTGCAGGGTGAATCTCAACCAAGAAGTAATCTACTTTATGACTAAGAATAATCACTAATAAAGGGGACTGGGATTACAGATAAATATTGCTGAGGATATCATTGCATGTAAGCAAGCACTGCAGTATTAGTAAGGTAAATCCAAGGGCACAAATGCCTCCTGACATGGCTGTCCAAAGACTGGCATCTTACCCACTCTCTAACAAGCTATCAGAATCTCACTATACTCAACTCCCTTGAGAACAAGCTATCCCCTCCACCAATGGTTTATACTGAAAAAGACAAACAATTTTGTAAAATATATATATATATAATTATATATAAGTGTGTTGTCGATGTTGATGATGTTCAGATATGCACTCAGTGCTATTGTGGAACCACGCACAATATAGCGTGTAAATCCTGAGATTTAAATCCTGAAATTTTCTAAGTACCCAGGATGATGGCAGGCTTCCCCGTTCCCTCCAAGCATAGCATCAATATTCAAAAGGGTTCAGTTACAATCAGATTGTTTTTCTGTATTTATTCAGGTTGATTCCAAATTTTGAAAACATACCCCTCGGCTGTTCTCACTGGTGATATCATTGTAACAGTCTGCACATGAACTGATTAATTATGTCAGTGTTATAACTGATACAAGATAGCGGACCCTGCACCTGAGGGAAAATGTTAGGAAGAAGATTTAATATAAGGGACCACACTGCATAAAGTTTTTCACCAGTAACACATAAGTCTGGCTAGCTATGAGCAGCACTGCTGTTCTTTCAATAATCTCTCTCTGTCTCTCTCAGTCTCTCTCTGTGTGTCTGTCTGTCTGTCTGTCTGTCTGTCTGTCTCTCTCTCTCTCTCTCTCTCTCTGTGTGTGTGTGTGTGTGTGTGTGAGAGAGAGAGAGAGAGAGAGAGAGAGATCTTCCTCACTTCAAATCATGTTTCCAGCAGCCTATCACTCAGGGTGGTTCCCTTTGTCCCTGGGGCTTCAAATGTTCAGGCTGGGGTTTGGATAGATCATAAAGGAGATGGCCAGAGGTGGTAGAGAAAATCTCTTGCACCAAGTTGCAATCAAGCAGAAATTGGCAGCCAGCAGAATTCTCTCCTCCAAAACATCTGGAGCACCTTGGGTTGGGAGAAAGGCAAGTGGGTAAGAGGACAGCCACCTTCATCTTTCTCCATCACCGTGCTCAGCTGATTGCAGTGGTGAGGTTCCTAATAGTCCACAGCTACAATGGCAGTGGGGGTAGCTGCTGTGGAATTGACTGATCTATTTCAAAAAATTTTTTTCATTTTATCTTTTTAGAATAGTAGAGTGCTTCTGTGGTACAGTGGGTCACTCATACCAAATTGCAGGGGGTGGGGGAGGGTGGGAGGGTGATGCCAGCTGAATGCCGGCTAATCTGAAAGAGACAATTCCCCAGTAAAAAGCGATGATTCCACACCAGGCTCCCCCACCCTCAACTTTACATCACATAATCATTATTTTTAAATCTGATTTTTAAATCTGATGCGAACTGGAGGGTAGTAGCTCCAAAGTAGATTGAGTTTCCTAGGAAAAAAATATCTGTTGCAAGCTGTCCCTGATGTGATTTAACACAAAGTATTTGAAGATGGTTTGCTCTTGAGTGACCAATTAAGAGAGAATAACTTTGAAAAGAAACAAACAAATATGTCCTCTTCCAGTCGACTGCATTTCCCGACTCCCCTGGAGGCTCAGGGCATCTGCCTCCCCCTCCCCATGATGTCTCCTGCTCTTTAATATTTACAACTACCCACAGTATGCATCAATATGTGATGCAGATGAGGAGTTTGTGATGCAGAGCCCCAGCTGAGGAGAAAGGCAGGAAAAAGGGGGGCTACCTCTCTCCTGTCTCCCCAACACTCACCCAAATTTTCTTCTTCAGCTGCTGCCTCCTTACTCATGAGTAAATGAGGCAAATGTGGCCTTGTGCGGATCTTGTAGCAGTGAAGAACAGGACCCGTGGCACAATCTCCAGTGCACACAGAAGGATTATTCAAGTGAGAGTTGAAACTGATCTCATTTAAGATAAGAAAACTTTTAAGCACGACCATATTTCACCAAATTTTCCAGAGTGGACAGGCTCTGAGCCAACTCTTCCAGGAACCACAACAACTTAATTGCCAGACAAGACACAAGGAGTGACAGACAGGAAAAGTAATTACACTCTTCTTTTTTTCCTCCTCTCTATACACATTGGCACAAATCCTAATTTCCTCATCTAATTGTAAGACTCTCCATATTGACTAAGTAAACAACCGACAAAATACTGAATAAGTTTTAAGAGGACGACCCAAATTATGACCCTTTGTAAAAAGAGTTCTTGCAGTGGTGGCGAACCTTTGGCACTCCAGATGTTTTGGACCACAACTCCTACAGCCCTTTGTCATTGGTAAAACAGGCGTGAAAGTCTGGGAGTTGTGGTCCAAAACATCTGGAGTGTAGAAGGTTCACCACCACTGTTCTAAGGCAACACTGCCCAGTGTATGACCTGCCAGGATTCATCTTGCCAACCACCGACCACCAATTGCATCAAAATGGGAGCTCAAATAAAGCTGCCGGTTCTCACAGTTTGGGTCTGATTCTTGAGTTTGGATGTCTGGTCTCAGGCTTTAGACCAAAAATCTCAGAAAACAGGACACTGTCAAGCAGGCAATCTAGACTTTGAGCTAAGTGTTTCAAGCCATGGAGAACAGCAGTCAAGCTTAGAAAATTCAGAAAAGTCACATTGGTGCCACATGACCCTCTGACAAAGCCCATGAAAAAAGGAGGCGGGAGGATGTTCCCCTTCTGTGCAAAGACAATCCCTTTTCTGTGCAAAATTAATCCCATTTCTGTTTGGATTGAATTCTTTAAAGCTGGAAAGAGGGGATGACGTAACTGAATTAAGCAGTTAAAACTTTACTATATTTATTGTTCTTAGCTTTAATGTTGCCTTTTAGTGATGTAAGATGCCTAGTGGGCTCCACACCTGTGAGAAAAGCCACTGCCATTTCTCTGAGTCCCAGCAGCTTGAGACAGCTTCCTTCCACAGCAGCCTCGCTGTAAAGCTCAGACCTGTATTGCCTGGTGAGGCAGCAGGAGGGGTGTTAACTTCAGCCAAACTGCCTTCCTCCCTTCCCTGCCTTTCAGACAGCCCCTTCCTCAATACTCCAGGGTAAATGAGGAAATAGGTTCTGAATTGCCTTTGAAGAAAAGCCCATTGAGACTGATTCTCTCTCTCTCTTTCTCTCTCTTTCTCTCTCTCTCTCTCTCTCTCTCTCTCTGTGTGTGTGTGTGTGTGTGTGTGTGTGTGAGAGAGAGAGAGAGAGAGAGAGAGAGAGAGAGTCATATTCAGTCTTCAGCATGCTGAGGAACAAGACAAGATTTCAACTTGGCTCATACTCATTTATTTATTTATTTATTTATTTATTTATTTATTTATTTATTTATTTATTTATTTATTTGACTTTTATACCACCCATCTAGACCAAGGGCTACTCTGGGCGGTTTACAACATGTGATAACAAACAAAGGAATACATTTTAAAAACCAAAATACAAGGTACATAATAAAATAAAATATACATAAATCAACAACAAAAAACTAAAATGAAGCTAAAATGAAGCTAAAAATGGCAAGAGATTGATAAAAGGGGGGAGAGAGAGAGATGAGAAGAAAAATGGTTTTTAAAAAAGGAGGTCTCATTGCAATAAAAATTACAGGTACTGTATAGGGCACTCCTGGGTCCAACAGAATGTGTTAACAATAATCTGCACTTTTCAGTATCCTTGGGGGCAGGGACTTTGAACTGACCACCAACCGCTAGAGGTGGGAGTCCTATTGCATATAAAACCAGCTTTTTAAAATATTTCATTTGTTTTCTCGATGACATATTTATGCATCACACTATATATTTATATCACTTTTGTACCATTTTATCATGACTTCACAGAGTTCTGGATAGTGTGGTTTCCTAGGGTACTGAAACTTCTGTTGGGCAGCACAAACTTATTCATGTTTATTCAGCCACAAGTACATTATTCTGCATGAAAAAGTGTTTACTTCCAAGATGCCATGCTCATTTAAAGTGTCTAGCTTGCAGTTCTGTTCACTTATTTCTGATCCTTGCATAACAAGAGTTTTTCTTATTATTTACAAAAAGGAGGAACTAAACCTTCACTCTGGGGTGCTTCACTCAGTGACTTCAACGTAAACAAAAAATTTCATAAAGTGCAATCGGAGAGCAAAGCCAGGCTAGAACTTGGATTTGTGAATAGAAAGATGGACTAGAAATACATTTTTGAACACAGTGATTTTCTGTGGGGGCTGTTTGTACTTTCATTAGCAGGTCATGAATTGGTAAGTCCCTAAACTGAAAAATCAAATATTAATCAGGCTTGAGTGAATCGGACGTTGGTCAAAGCACCAGATTCTCCATAGTCACAAGACTGTGCAGATAGATCCACAAAGTGGAACAAAACTCTTAAGAGGTAGCTCAGGAACATGGAGGAACTCTGCGGTTGCCAAATACATTACCAACCCAATGACTAAGGACTCAAAACACCATCAAGTACATATTGAGCACGCATTCTGCAGATTGGCTTTCCTAGCATGACTTGTCTTCTTAAGTATTCAGTGGTACATTTCACACCCAAATCTGCAGGTGCTGCTATAAAGGGAAATGAGCCACCAGCTGCTATTTCTAAAGTATTCATTATTCATTATTATTGCTCCACCACATACAAGCATCAAGATGAGAGATCAAGGATGAAACTCAAAATAAAAAAACAACTGGATTAGTAATCTTGAAGTACAGAGCAATTCATAAACATGAATGAAGATCTGCATGTTGAAGGACTTAAGGGGCAGGTGGAAGTTAAATATCAAGAGGGATTTTCTTAAGATAGGCATGGTTGAGATATAGAGGAAATAGCCAAGGGGAACTATGAAATCCCATCAGTTGAAGGTTCTTAGAAAATAAACTTGACAAGCATCTGTCAGAGAAGGATTGGGCGTGACAACTTAATCATATCACTTCTAGTCCTTGAATTTTGTTCTGCTCCCTCAAAACTGTAATCTGTTTCATTTTATGCAGACTAGAGGTACCTCTGACATTGTGTGGATCCATAAGAGGAACACAGGCACAGATGTAAGCAGGGCTGATCCAAGCAAACACAGGACCCCGAGCAAGCAAAGTGAAGTAACTGGAATCTTTTTGGTATCAATGAAGTAGTACATGATTTCAGAAGATGATCTGACATTACAATCCCTTCTTTAACTGTGAGAACATTCACAGTGTGCAAGGAGCTGCTCGTAATCATTTGTACCCTAATTTGTGTGCCTCCGAATGCTTATAAGGAAGGGCTCAATGGCAGAGAACCTGCTTTCGCATGCAAAAGTGATCGATCTCTTGTATTTCTAGGAAGGTCTGGAAAGACATACATTTAGCTTTGCTCAGGTGTTGCCAAGCAAGTATACAAAACCAATACTGTTTTTGCAATGGTGCAATAGACCCCAGTATGATCCCTTATGCCTCCTATGCACTCCGATCCAACAGAACTAGATTTATTTTTTTAAAAATGTTCAGACATCCTGAATGAATATACCACATGATCCCAGAATAGGACCCTGCCATTTCAAGCTAGATGCCATGGCTTTAGAGCTTGTATATACAAAATATCATTAGGTTCCCCCCCCAATTGTTCACAGGATACAGCCACTTGGGAAATTCAAAACAGCCTGTTCTGGTCCCTGTTGTTTCCCCTCAGGCATCTGTCCAGTGTACAGTATATAGGAACCATAGCTCGATGGCAACCACCTACATGCTGTCCTAGTGGAGGTGGGGGGAGGGGGTTGAGAGACCTGCACCTGAGACCTTGGAGAGTCTTTGAAAACCAGAATAGACAATTACTGGGGCTCGTGGCTCTAGTTCCTCAGAGTTTATAGCTCTTTGGAAGTTTGGAGTCTAAAACCCATATAATTCAGCTGTCTTGGCTAGGGCTGAGGGAATTTGCAAGCCAAAGTACATCTACATCTGTCTCATCCTTGTGTCCAGACAAGCCCAGTCCTTGTCTGGACACAAGGATGAGACAGAACATGCTTGTGGGGCAATAGACAAAGGCATTTTCAGAGAGAAACACTTGTGCACACACTCATGTACACATTACTTACATTGATGTTTTTGGCATGGTGCCACATTTAGTGATTCATGCACAGCTTCCATGGTCAGATTCTATGATGGACATGTGTACAAACCATGATGGAGATGTGTAATCTCCATGCTTAAAACCGGGGTGGGGTACTTCAAGGGCCAGATGCAGGGGAGTGGTATCAGGAGACAGAGATCTAGTCTCGTGCGCTCCCAGACACATCTGGTGGGGCCACTGTGAGATACAGGAAGCTGGACTAGATGGGCCTTTGGCCTGATCCAGCATGGCTCTTATTTATTTATTTATTTATTTATTGCATTTATACCCCGCTTATCTACAATATATACTCTAAGCGGCTTATAAAACATCGGGCCTCAATAGCCATAAATTACAAAAAAAAAAAACCAAAAATAAAACCAATAAAAATAACACTAAGCAAAGTTAAAACCTAATGGCACCTCAGTGACTGACAATGATAGATAAAATAGTTTACGATGGCGGAGGAAAAAAAAAACAGTTAAAGATCGCCAAAGGCCTCCCGGAAAAGGTAGGTCTTTAAC
The DNA here is from genome assembly GCA_029282475.1 of Phrynocephalus forsythii. Taxonomy (NCBI): domain Eukaryota; kingdom Metazoa; phylum Chordata; class Lepidosauria; order Squamata; family Agamidae; genus Phrynocephalus; species Phrynocephalus forsythii. The sequence goes on from JAPFRF010000004.1 coordinate 11,431,790, forward strand.
GCCTTCCGGAAGGCCAGCAGGGACTCTGCAGAGCGCACTTCACTGGGGATGGAATTCCAGAGGCTAGGGGCCGCCACTGAGAAAGCCGGGTCCAGTACTCGTCCTCCGGGCTTCACGAGGGGTTGTGTTTCGCGCCTGCCGAACAGGACGGGCCGAGGTTGATCGCTGAGCGATACGCTCTGCCAGGTAGTCCGGTCCCAAGCCATGGAGGGTTTTATAAACTAAAACCAAGACCTTGAATCTAATCCGGGCTGCAACGGGCAGCCAGTGCAGGCGGGCCAGAACTGGGGTGATGTGGTCATAACGACGCACACCAGCCACCAGCCTGGCCACCGCATTCTGAACCCGCTGCAGACGCCGGAGAAGAGTCAAGGGCAACCCCATGTAGAGGGCGTTACAGTAGTCCAACCTCGAGATCACCAGAGCTTGGACCACTGTTCTCAGAGAGTTCGCGTCGAGGTACGGGCGGATCTGGGCGATCCGACGGAGATGGTAGTAGGCGGACCTGGTCACCGACGCCACCTGGGCCTCCAAGGTGAGCGCCGGGTCCAGGAGCACACCCAGATTCCGCGCCCTCTCCGCAAGCTGGAGGGAAACTCCCCCCAGACAGGGGAGAGGGCCACCGTACCCCGACGGCGAGCTCCCAAAGAACATGACCTCCGTCTTCTCGGGGTTGAGCTTAAGCCTGTTCGCCCCGGTCCAAGCCAGTACGGCCCCCAGGCACCCGTCGAGGACTTCCACAGCTTCCACAGCAGAGGTGTTAAAGGAGAGATAGAGCTGCGTGTCATCAGCGTACTGATGACAGCAGACTCCAAAACTCCTGATGACCCCGCCAATGGCCTTACGTAGATGTTAAACAGCATGGGGGACAGAGACGCCCCTGTGGAACCCCACAGGGGAGAATCCAAGGGCCGATAACTCCCCCATGCTGCACGTACTGTGGACGGACCTCCAGGAAGGAACGGAGCCAACTGCGAGCAGTGCCTCCGATTCCAACCTCAGAGAGCCGGTCCAACAGGATACCGTGGTCGACGGTATCAAAGGCCGCTGACAGATCCAGGAGGACCAACAGGGTAGAGCAACCCCTGTCGGCCGCCCGGAGAAGGTCATCTTGCAGGGCGACCAAAGCTGTTTCTGTACCCGGCGAGGCCTGAACCCGGACTGGCAAGGATCGAGGCACTGCCGATCCTCCAGGTATGACTGCAGCCGGACCGCCGCCACCCTCTCGATCACCTTGCCCATAAACGGGACGTTGGCGATTGGGCGATAATTTGATAGATCATCCACCGCCAGGCCAGGTTTTTTCAGAATGGGCTTTACCACCGTCTCCTTCAGACGAGAGGAAAAACCCCTCGCTGAAGGAGGCGGTGGCGATGACAGAAGCCCATTCGGCCATAGTCCCTCTGGCAGCTCTAATTAGCCAGGCAGGGCAAGGGTCGAAAGGGGTGGAGGCAGGCCGGCAATGCGCCATAGCTCTGGAGATCTCGACAGCAGAAACAGGCCCAAGCGCATCCAACCGAGGAGACGAAGGCGGACCAGCAACTGGGGATGGCGGGGCGGGACCACTGCAACCGGAGTCAAGGCCGGCACGGATGGCCTCTATTTTAGTTTGAAAAAAGGCTGCGAATTGCTCGCTACTGAACTCAGTAGGAGGAGGCCTGGCCAGACTAGGATTGCTGAGGTCCCGAACCACCCGGGAGAGCTCCGCCTGACGGTTCGAGGCCTCAGCAATTCTCAGGGAGTTAAAGGATGACCTAGCCTCCCTGATCGCGTTGATATAGCGACTAGTCTGGGCGTCTACCGCAGCCTTACTTGATACCGTCCGGTCTCTTCTCCAGCTGCGCTCTAGCCTCCTCCTCTCCTGCTTCATCACCCTGAGCTCCCCCGTGAACCAAGGGGAGGACCGGGCTCGGCAACGGAGAAGGCGCTTGGGGGCGATCCGGTCTATGGTGTGGACAGCTGTTTCAAACCAAAGGTTAGCCACATCCTCGACCGGAGCGCCAGTCATACCATCAGGTAGCCCTCCGAAGAGTTCACCTAACCGCTGAGGGTCCATGAGCCTCCGGGGGCGGGCCAAGATGGACGGCCGGTGGTCCCCGCGAGGTGGGGCCGGAATCGACAGGGAAAATGAGAGCAGGTGGTGGTCTGTCCATGACACAGGGAGGGCTACAATGTCCCCCACCTCCAGACACGAGTCCCCCGACATGGAGGTAAACACCAGATCCAGGGTGTGACCAGACCTATGGGTGAGGCATAAAACATGCTGGGACAGACCCATGGAAGCCATGGATTCCATGAACTCCAGAGCTGCACCGGAGAGTCCACCTTCCGCATGCAGGTTGAAGTCACCCGCAACCAAGAGGCGCGGGGACCCCAACAGGGCAGCGGCGATGAACTCCGTGAGCTCTGGGAGGGATTGTGCGGGGTTGCGGGAGCTCGGTAGCCCAGCACAATGCCAAATCTGTCCCGCTGTCCCACCAACAGGTGGAGGACTTCTAACCCCTGGCTAACCAATGTCGAGGCCCTGCTAACGTGAAAAGAATCCCTGTACATGATTGCGGCCCCTCCCCTTTTTGACCCCCAACCTTCCCACAGCCTCTACCAAGTACCCAGGCGGGCACAGCAGGGAGAGGGAAGCCCCCCCCGTGCCCACCCAAGTCTCGGTAATGAACGCCAGGTCGGGCTGCTCATCCGCGATGATGTCATGGATGATAGGAATCTTATTGTGCACCGATCTGGCGTTCATCAGGATGCAGGTAAGGTTGGGGGCGCTGGTGGAATGACTCCCGGGCACGTGGCAGTGAGCCGAGGGGTCAGAACGAGGGACAGACACGAGTTGTCTGACCCGAGTTCTTCTTGCCTGACGAACCCTACGGCTACAAGCGTACCGCCCATGGCCCATCACCGTTGGTATGTGAGCCCCTGCTATCATGGCGGAGAGAGAGAAAGAGAAAGGGGAAAAAAAAACGATAAGCAACAATACAGTGCAAACTAACCAAGGCCAAAAAACTACATACAAAGCGCCAAATACAGTATAACAATATAAAACGAAAAACTATAAATCACAAAAAAGAAAACAAAATTAATTAGAGAAAAATAAACAATTAACGTGAGATAAACAAGATAGGGCACAAACCAGGGCAGAGTGGAAAACCAGGGGGGGAGAGGGGAAGAAACAGAGAGGCTGGTGGAGGGGCCAGAAGGACAGTGCCATCCAAGGACAGCTATGGGGAGTTGTAGAAGATGGAAGAGTCCAACGCCATGACTCTGGCAGTCCAGTCTAAGGGGGAGGGGGAGCAACGATGGAAGGGCTCAAAGCCCAGATCCCCTAGCAGTTCAGGCCATTGGGTGGGGAACAAGATCCCCTAGCAGTCCAGGCCATAGGGTGAGGAGCAAGATGACAGGGCTCAAAAGCCCCCACGCAGCAGCAGTCCAAAGGATCCTGGACATCCGGACCTTAGAGGGAGGGTGGGGGAGCAAGAAGAAAAGCTCTACACCCCAGCGCAGATCGAGAGGGAACCAGGGGGGGTGGGGGCAACAAGATAGTTCAAGCCCCCAAGCCCCAGGCAATCCGATCCCTCGACAGTCCTCCAAGGCCGGGCCAAACGATGGAGACGACGATGAAAAGGGCGAACCGGGGAACGTGGTGGTAATGATGGCAACCTCCCGGCCGACCCGGTGCGATGGTAAACGGCGGCAGCGGCGGCGGTAGTCGGTATGCTCCGGTGCCGGCTCACCGCAAGGTCGAAGTGGCGGTAGGTGGCGGCAAGATGGATGGTAGGCCGCAGGCACCAGAACAGGAGCAAAAGGGGCAGCCTCCGGAGCCTGCTCGCTGCAAAGGCTCGCCATGATGTTAGACGGCGGCAGCGGCAGCAGCAGCGTTGGTCAGCGAGCCGCCGGGCGCAACAGCCCCCTCGCCACGGCGAAGGACAACGGCGGCAGCGGGCGCGGCAACGATGGCCAGCAGGCCGCGGGCGCAGCAGCAGGGAAGAGAGCCTCCGAGGCCCGGGACCGGCGCGCCGCAATGGTGGGCGGCTACGGCGGCGAGGGCAAGGGGCGGCAGGCCGTGGGACGCGGCAGCAAGAAAGAGCGGCCTCCAAGCCGGCCCGCCGCAATGGAGCGTAGAGGCGGCGGCCGCGACGATGGTGGTCGATGGTCAGGAGGTCGCAAGGCACAAAGGCGGAGAGAGCGGCCTCCAAGGTCAGCACGTCGCCATGTCTCGCCATGTCTCGCCTGACGGTAAGCTGCGGCGGTGGGGCTAACGGGGCGCTAGACACAGAAACAAGGAAGGCGGCCTCTGAAGCCGGCTCGCCGCAATGGAGGTAAGAAGCTTCTTATGTTCTTACATTCTCTGTGGATTACAGAGTATAGCTCTTCATGAATACAGAAGCACAAAGGGGAAGCAATTGGTCAAATGTGACTGCATCAAGCAGAAGCAGACTAGAAGAAAATAAATCTAGAGCCCTGACTGCCTTAAAGATGCAGCAGGCAGCTTACTGTATGGAGGAGTACGCTGAGCTATTAGGAACATTTAATTCATGAATTTTCATAGAACTTTGTCCATCAAAAGCACACAACTGGGAATGACTGTTCCAGTGTAGTTCCTTCAACCCTCAAGAGATACCCTTGAGTTCTGTGCATGGGAGCACCTGCCAATGTTAAAAATTGGGGAAAGTGGTGCTTTTAAAACTGCACACAGTCCTACTCTATCTATAAAGCAACTTAGGTATATTACAAGAGGATCAGATATTCAATTGCAGATGAAAAGATAGTATTCTCATCACAGTCCTCAACCCCATGCACCATCACTGTTCCTTTTATCTTTTTATAGCCGTTTTCCATTAATACTTTATAAATGAAAAATACTGGATGGATAATCCTTTCATTATGATAGATTTCTGTATCATGCTTTCTGTATGTTTCAGTCTTGACAGTCAAGCTTACAAAGTGGAAGTTAACTGGTTGGAAAAGATTTGTACAGGATGTACTATAGGGATTATGGGTTTATTTCGTGAATCCAGATGTTATATGGGGCATGCAATGCTCACCACTGTATACTACAAGATATTTAGAGTACTCTGTCATTTTACTTGCCTTTAAAGATCTTGGTACAAAACAATGGGCTAGAAACATTTAGTATACATTCCAGTCTCAAATAATAGAGATGGCCAAAATGGTGATAAATAGAGTGCCATCAAAATTAATTTCCCCATACAGGAAAAGTGATGCTTAGCATCATACAGCAAAAAGCTCTTACTGCATATTAGGTTAGAAATGCCAGATGCTCCAGCTGGATTTAGAAAAGAAAGAGGTACTAGAAATCATATTACATATATATGTTTTACTAGAAAGTAGCATGCAATTTCAGAATAAAATCAGCCTATGCTTCATAGATTACAGTAGACACTATGACTGTATCACTATGCTATGGAACAAAATATCTGTCACGAAGAGTCTATTAGAAGCCACTGGTATTCCAAAGACATGATTCTAGCAGACCTCTGTGATTAAGGGATCATACCACAAACCAACTCTGTTCTTAGTTCCTGGCAATCATTCATAACATAAAGTAAGCTAATTTGCAAGCTATGGAAAGCATTAAAAGCTCCTGCTATGAAAACCAGACATTTTTTAGGATTTAAACAATCCCCACTTTTAACAATGAATTATCTGTAACATAGAGTTTGGCTCTGTGGAAGGTCTTTTGCAGATCTCTTCATGGAATGGCCCTGACGCATCTTCTCCATCTGCTTACTGTTCTTTGGATCTGAAGCATTGTTTGTTGCAGATGGTCAGGCTGCTCACAGTGTCAAATGCAACCTAAAAATCTTACTCTATGGACACTCAGTCTTGCCTCTAGTTCAGCCAACAGCTTCCCTAACCAATCAGTGTGCCATTACATCTTAGGAGTGCCCATTTTTAATAGGTGGAAGGAAAAGAACCAGTTACTTACCTGTGGACCTTCGTGAAGCCACACAGATGGGTTTCCCAGGCGCCCCTGCGCCAGAGGTTGAAACTTCCCTAGCAATAGGAAAGTTCGTTAGTCTCCGCCCCAGCACCCTGCGCATGTGCGAGGGTGTTCCTGCCTAAACGCCTCAGTTCCTCTTGACCGCCAGGATGACAGGTAATGGTTGTATCAGTCAGGGCGTGATGGTCTGAAGGGAGGCAGGTGGGTGCTGTGTGTAACTGGTTCTTCTCCATCGTGGCCTTCGTGAAGCCACACAGATGGGTGATTGCAAGCAGTACTCACTGGCAGGAGGGAAGTCACACCGACACAAAGGAAAGCACTGCCCTCCCGAAGGAAGTGGCCGACCTCACGCGGGCATCTACTCTGTAGTGAGTCACAAAGGTATCAGGCGTAGACCAGGTGGCCGCCTGGCAGATACTGTCCAGGGGAACGCCCTTCAGGAAAGCAGCGGAGGAGGCCAAGGTAAGGGTACCTTGGCGAGCTCGTAAGAGAGTTTAATAGTCTGCACTATCCAGCGGGCAAACTGTTGAGAAGAGACGGGAATACCCAGTACGGCAGGATCATGTTACACAAACAGTTTATTTGATTTTCTAATAGGTTTGGTCCTAGAGACATAAAAAGCTAGGGCTAGTCTAATATCAAGTGTATGCATGTCACGTTCAGTCCTGGTGGTAGGATTGTGGAAGAAGGCAGGCAAAATAATTGGTTGAGATACATGAAAAGAGGAAATAACTTTCGGAAGGAAAGTTACATCTGGGTAAGCCACCACCCTATCGTAGTGGAAATGTAAATATGGAGGGTCACACCGAAACGCGCAGAGCTCGCTTGACCTCCTGGCTGAAGTGATGGCCACCAAAAATGCAGTTTTTAAGGTGAGTAGCTTGATGTCCGTAGAAGCCATAGGTTCAAACGGCAGCCATTGCAAGGCCCGAAGGACCAAGGACAGGGACCACTAAGGAGGAATCGGTTTCCTGTCAGGGAAAGTGTGTTTGAGGCCCTTGAGAAACCGCTTCATTCTAGGATGCCTGAAGAATGCAGCAGCGTCAGAAAACTGTGGCTGGTGAGCCACGATAGCTGAGAGGTGGACTCGAAGAGAAGCTGACGTAAATCCTGAACGCTTCAAGTGAAGAAGATATTGTAAGACCCATGTAAGGGAGGGAATGACTGGGTCAAATCCCTTATCTGCCGCAAATAGAGAGAACCACTTCCACTTATAAGTGTACTGTTTATTAGTGGAAGGCTTGTGGCAGGAATCGATGATAGATTCGATCAAGGTAGAATCCTCCAGGCTGTGAGCTGAAGGCGAGCCAGATCCGGGTGCAGGACTTGGCCCTTGTCCAGTGAGAGCAGGTCCGGAAACAGGGGAAGGCGTAGGTAGTCGGAGGACATTCGTAGAAGGGACGCAAACCAGGGTTGACGAGGCAACCAAGGTGTTATCAGAATTAGGTTGGCTTTCTCCTTAAGTCTTTATGACTACTCTGTGTATCAGAGGCACAGGAGGGAAGGCATAAAGGAGATTCCCCGACCATGGGAGGAGGAGAGCATCCCCTAAAGAGTGAAGTCCCTTCCCTGCCCTGGAGCAGTATGCTTGACACTTGGTGTTGAATTAGGAAGTGAACAGGTCCACACAAGGAGCGCCCCACTTTCTGCAAAGGAGGCTGAAAGTCCTGGGATGCAGTTCCCACTCGTGAGTTGCCTGAAGTCGTCTGCTGAGGCCGTCGGCATCGGAGTTCTCCTCTCCAGGTAAGTGAATCGCGATCGGGTGAATGTTGTTGGAGATGCACCAGTCCCAAAAGCGGATTGTGAGCTGTAGAAGACGCTGTGAGTGGGTTCCGCCCTGTTTGTTGATGTAGTACATGGTGGTTGTGTTGTCGGTCACCGCCAGTACTACATTGCTGGAGAGGTGTCGGATGAACGCCCGGAACACTTTGAAGATCGCCAGCAGCTCCAACTCATTGATGTGGAGTTGTTGCTCCTGCAGAGCCCAGGCATCGTGGATGGAGTGTGAGAGGCAAACAGCACCCCAACCCGTGTTGCTTGCATCTGCAGTTACTTGTATGGTGGGAAATAGATTCCTGAAGGGACATCCAGAGAGGATGTTGGACCGGCAAGACCACCAGCGAAGATGATGAGGTAAGTCCGGGGTGGTGGTGAGGAGCTTGCTGGGAGGGTCCTGAAGAGGGTCGAATTGGTGGAGGAACCAATCCTGGAGAGGTCTGAGTCGAAGCCTCGCATGCACCAAGACGGAGGTCATGGAGGCCATGAAACCTAACAGTCTTTGGACCTCTAAAGCTGGAATCACCTGATGCGTTTGGAACTGTTGAAGCAGATGAAGAATTTCTGTAATTCTGGTTCTTGGTGGAAACGCCATGGCTCTGGTGGAATCCAGAATGGCACTGATGAAGCTTACGACTGGAGAGGGTTCGAGATGCGACTTCTTGTAATTGACCTGCAGACCCAATGACTCTAGGGTGTCGAGGACAGTGGCGATATCCTGACGTGCCTTGTCCTGAGAGCCTGCGACGATCAACCAGTCGTCGAGATAGGGGAAGACAACTATTCCTAGTGTGTGGAGGTAGGCTGCCACTGGTGCCATGCACTTGGTGAAGACTCTTGGTGCTGTCGCCAAACCAAATGGCAGGGCGGAATATTGAAAGATGTCTTCCCCTTCGGTGAATCGAAGCAGGTGACGATGAGCTGGGTGGATTGAAATGTGGAAGTATGCATCTTTGAGATCCACAACTCCAAACCAGTCCCCTCTGTGAAGAAGAGGTATGACTTTTTCCAAGGTAACCTTTCAAAAAAAATTTTTATACGAGGAATTTGTTCAGGAAGTGCATGTCCAAAATGGGCCGGAGTCCTCCGTCCTTCTTCGGGACTGTGAAATAACGGGAGAAGAACCCATGGTGAGCCAGGTGCCTTGGGACGATTTTGATGGCCCATTTCTGAAGCAGAGAAATAACTTCTTGCAGAAGGCATGGTGATGGAGAAGTGTGAACTAAATTTCCCAATGGGGGAAGACAACTTAATTCTAACAGGTAACCTTTTTGAATAACAGAAAGGACCCACTGGTCTGATGTGATGTTTTGCCAGGCCGAAAGAAAGGGATTGAGACGAACAGTGTGATAGTCAATAATTGTCTCTAGGTCTTCTATCCCTGGGCTTGGAGGAGATGCTAGAGATTTGGACTTCTTGGACTTAGAGGCAAAGCTGGACAAGGCAGAAGATCTTGCAGGGCGGTCACGTTGCTGGTGCTTGGAAGACGACTGGGAAGAAGGAGGCCAGAAGCGTCTTCTCGGTTGAAAGCGAAAGGAAGGCTTCGGTCGATAAGGAATAACATTTAACTTCTTGGCAGTGTCCTGCTTCTTATGCCTGTCTTCCATAAGGTCATCTGTTGCAGTGTTGAACAAGCCTGATCCATCAAAAGGCAAGAATTCAATCTAGGCTTTATGGTCATCAGAAAGTCCAGTAGTGAGAAGCCAGGCATGTCTATGGAGGGTGATAGAGGAATTCAGCATCCTGGAGGCAGCATCAAAGGAGTGTTTGGAGGCCCGCATCTGCTGGGCTGCCAGGGCCATGGACTGCTCATACAAGGCCGACGCTTCTGCGTGCTTGTCTTCCGGAATAAGCTCCAGAAAGGGATGAAGGAGGGTTAAGAGATCCCTTTGGTAGGCCCCATGGCGCCTTGATAGTTGGCAATCTTGTGCTGGAGAATAGCAAAAGAATAAAGGTGCTGGCCAACTGTGTCCAAATTCCTTCCTTCCTTTGAAGGAGGGATTGGGGTCTGTTTAGTACGTGATTGCACCTGAGAGGATGCCACGACTACAGAATTAGGCGTTGGATGCTTATTTAAGTAGGGCACCTTATCGTCATGCACCCTATAGAGTGCTTCAAGCTTGCGTGGGACCATAGTGAAAGACATAGTTTGGAATGAATCTTCCACCATGGTGAGAAAAGACGGCATCAATGTAAGATGCACGGGGGCCATTTCATCATTAGCTATTCTGCCAAAGATGTGGCAGACTCTTTTTGGTTGAGGTTGATGAACTGGTAAATCAATAGTCTTAGACATTCGAACAAGAAAGTTAGCATAATTTCTCATCAAATTTGAGGTGGAAGGTGGGGACTTCTCATCGACTTCAGAATCTGGGGAAGTCACCAGCTGCAAAGATGTCGAATCCAAAGTTTCAGAGGGAATGGATTCGACGTCCGAAACATCTTCATCCTCCCGATTCGAACCCAAAGAGGAAGGGACTAGAGCCAACTTGTCGGATTCGACATGGTCCACAGTGTGGATGGACCACTGCTTTCCGTTGAATCAGAGGGAAAAGGCAGGGATCGGAGGAACGGCCAAGGAAGGAGCTTGTGAATGGTGCTCCTTTTGCCTCTTCTTCTTAGGAGGAGCCATCAAATCCGATGTTTCTTTGGTTGGCTTAGGCGGTGTGAAAGCCTGGACCACAGCAGCAGCTATGGAATCGGTCTGAGAGGTGGTGGCCGAAGGGTCGAAACTGGCCGTTGTAGATGGAATCATCGACGGGAGCTGGACATGTTTGCATCTTCGGTGTTTCTCTTGCTTCAAAGACAAACCCAAAGGGAACGTTGGAGGCAAAGAAGAGGCTCACTCTTCGAATTCAGTGTCTCGGAGTGGAACTGGAGATGAGGCAGCTTTGGAAGCCAGGGACAGAGAGTGTAAAGGAAGCTCTCTGGACCGACTGGGCCCGTCCGCTGCGGACTGACAGGTCCCGGAGTCCATGTTGGGAGTTGAGCCCATCAAGGTAATATTAGGAGGTAGGGCTCTGTCATCGTTGGATGACGACTCCGATGGATCGGACGGAAGTAACTGCTGGTACTTCAATTGAGGAGTCTGGGGAACAGCAGGAGCAGCCGAACCGGAGTACTCGGTTTCAACCACCAACGAGGGTGAGGCCAAAGACGAAGTGAGAGCCATTGCCAAAGTCAAAGTCGAGGTAATGGAAAAGGTTTGGAGGCACTAAGACCGGTTTCGAAGACTTCGATGGTTTCGAAGAAGACTTCGAGAGCGCAGCACGGGACGGGCTGGCGGACGGTTTAGATTTCAAACCTGCCACACCTTGAAGAACCGGAATCTTTTTCGGCTTCTCCACCCGACCCAACGCCTCCAATTTACGGGATACCTCAATAGTTTTCTGCTCCATAGGTTGTGGACGAAGGGAGCGTCCGAGAAGATAGTTCGCCAGCCAGTTGTGGCGGTTTTTAAGGGCTTGAGAGCTGAACCCTCTACAGATCAGGCAAGTCTTGGTGCGATGGTTTTCACAGAGACAAAAAAGACAACGATCGTGTCCATCTGTATGAGGGATCTTTGCCCGACAAATAGAACAATGTTTGAAGGGAGGCGCGAAAGAAATAAGCCAAAAAACAGTCTGGAGTCAAAACCATGAGAAGGAAAAATTTCTGAGACAAAAATGCACAGAGACCAACGGAGAAGAACCTCTAGCCGTGGCAGTTGAGAGGAACTGAGGTGTTTAGGTGGGAACACCCTTGCACATGCGCAGGGTGCGGGGGCGGAGACTAACAAACTTTCCTATTGCTAGGGAAGTTCCGACCTCTGGCGCAGGGGCGCCTGGGAAACCCATCTGTGTGGCTTCATGAAGGCCACGATGGAGAACCTGTTTTCACCTAGGAGCGTTCATCTTCCCAAAGGATCCCAATGAAAATGCTTTTCAGTAGAACAGAAGACAACTGAAGAATGTGGATAATATCTGTTTTTACCAATATCACATGGCTCTCAACCATTTCAAAATTTTCTCTGAAAAACTTAATATTTTCAACAGTGCACAAATTGAGGTCCAAAAGACTAATGAAGCTTTTTAACCTTGTTGCCTGCAATGTGCAGTTGTCAGTATTGCTGGATGCAGTAATTATTTGAAACCTCAGAGATAAATGGCTTCTATCAGAAGAGTTTTAAGGGAGCAATTAACATTGCATTAAAAATGCCACCAAGTAGATTTTCAAGTGCTTATTTTTGCATTGTAGACAGGAGCACTTTTATTCCAGAAATACTAAAACATGGCTACAACTGAAATACCGTAGTTAACCCCAAACCACAGGACAGAAATCCAAGGGATAAATTTTGCTTAGTATGACATGACATTGTCGAACTCACAATGGGACTTTTTAAAGATGAAGTCTAGTAAAGACATTTCTCTTGGGTAACAAGTTATCTCTGGAAACTGAAGTAGAGAATGTCACTGTTAAAAATCATGTTGATAGTTCCACTAACTGGTAGACTTGATACGTAGCTATATCACATAACTCTGCTATTACAGCAGCTGCAATGGCGGCCAATTCATTTCTGGGCACAATTGAAAAATGTGGGTTTCAGTCTATAAAGCCTTAAATAGTTTGGGTCCAAGCTATATCAAGGGCCATATCTGCCTTTATGAGTCTGCTTGGGTGTTAAGATCATCAGGACAGGCTTTTCTCTCAGTCCCTCCACCTTCATAGGTGCATTTAGTAGGGACATCGGAAAGGGACTTCTCTGTTACTGTTCTCAGACTTTGGAACTCCCTCCCACAGGAGGTTAGGCTGGCCCCATCTGTGATATCCTTCCGCAAGGAGCCCAAGACCTTTCTCTTCAGGCAAGCTTTCCTTTAGTGATTGGATGCCTGAGTGGGACTTTTAAAGGGGTTGTTGTACCTTACTGCATTGAATGTGTTTTACTGTTGCTTATCCTTTTTTGTATTGCATTTATTTGATTTTTTTCATATTTGTAATACTCACTGTTGTTAACTTAAATACTGTACTGTCTTTTGATTGAAGTAAGCCACTTTGGGTCCTTTTTAAAGAGAAAGGCAAGTAAAAATATTTTTAATAATAATAAAATAATAATACATATGTGCCAGACTACAAAAATACTATTTAATACCACATACTCTGGTATTTGGGAACTACTTTTCCTTAGCCTTAGAATGTACTAAAACAATTAGTTGCTTCATAGCCACACTCAGGAAGTCAGAGAAGCAGCTTGCTCAAGAATGTTAGCAGGCAACAAAAACTTAGACCCAATCAACTGATTGATTAAAATATAATAATATTAAAACTGCAGAGCTGTTAATTGCCCTGTGGATCATCACATTCAGCCCTTGTCAAGGAAGTGCAGTGGGTAATCAAACTCCTACCCTCCAACTCCATGCCAAAAATCTAAACTGCTGAGCTGTCCAGCACATTGGCTGATTGTTTTTATATGCTGCCTTTCTCACATTACAAAACTGCTGAACAACAATAGAAACTTACAATAAAATTGATTGTGAGAATGTCCATTGTACTTGCTACGTATTGTCAGCTCAGTTGTAGGACTCCACATGCACAGTGGAGATGACATCAGGTGATTTGGAGGGACATTCATTTTTACTCAGTGTGACAAGTCTGTGTTCACCCAGAAACCCCCCCTCCCCAAGATGCCTTTAATCAGTGGAAATTTGTCACTGCTGATTACACCATTAATCACCATTACACACAGAGAGCTGTGCGATAAGATTTAAGCCACTAACATGTGTGGAAGTATATATTTTAGAATAAAAAAAGATATCAACTTTTATTTTGAGGAAAAATACATTAAAATTAAGTTCAAAGTTAAAATATACAGTACAGCAGCCATATCTGCGGGATATCAGTTCCGGGAGCCCCCGTGGATACTGAAATAGTGGATAAGAGCAAATGCTCTTATCTGAGGATAATGGTGGTGGCAGGGGTGGTGAGGTGCCAGGGCAAAAGCTTTAGCCCCTGACACCCACCCCCCAAATGCTTGGTAGTGTGGTGGCGGTTATGAATAAGGCTTGGCATTCGTAAGCTTTATTTTGTTTCATTCTTTCTTGTCGCCACCAGGCTCAGCGGCTGGCCTGTAGGGGTGACAGCAGCGAGGAGGAAACAAAACAAAATAAAACTTACCAATTCCAAGTTCTCCTTTTCGCCACCAGGATCAGTGGCTGGCCTGCAGGGGTGATGGGGGCAGTGGAGGGGTGGCAGCAAGGAGGGAAGAAAACAATAGAAAGCTTACTGATGCCGAGCCCTCCTTACCGTCAGCCAGCCAGCCACCCTCTTCACTTCCAGCTTTGTAGCTAGTTTGCAACAGTAGCCTGCTTTACAGCTACTGAGTTATTTTTTTAAAATATTTTCCCTCAATCAACAGGCGTGAATCAGTGGACAATGATCCAGCAGATACGGGGGTCATACTGCACATTTAAATGAACATATTTTAGAGAGTTTTTAAAAACAATCTTAACTACAAGGAGATACAAAAAGAAGGCAAATGTATGAGCTGAAATTGAAATTATTAAAAAGTAAGTTTAAGTTTCCAGTTCTTTGTTTTCCTCAGCATAACCAAGTCGTCCTTCAGTCTACATGTCAATTGCTACTCAAACCATTGCAACCAGATCTCTTTTTGTACTCAGACATCATATTTTAATACAACAGCATGCTAATATTTTGTGTGTCATAATTAGGGATGGGCAGCAAACAAAAAACGAAATGCTGTTTCATCATTTCGTTAGCTAACAAATAAAACAAAATGAAACAGGGAAGCAGTGTTTCATTAGTAATGAAACAAAATGACTTTTTTCTGTTTAAAACAAAACAATTCATTTTGCTGTAAAATGGCTCCCCTGGGTCCTAATTTGGTGCCTCTAGACCCTGGGGACCCATTTTTAGAGTAACAAATCAGTTCATTACAGTTTTGTTTCATATGAATTTTAAAAAACATTTCTAACTAAACAAAATGAAACAAAATGAATCACAGTGGTTAAATGCCTGTACTGCAGGTAAAACTGTGCTCAAATTAAACACAACAGGTTTCAGCCTTCCATCCTTTTGTACCCAGCATCCATAGTCACTGTAATAATTGTAAACCGCCCAGAGACTACTTGTAGTGGGTATAAACGAACTGCAGGTTCTACTGGACTCTTAAACAATGTACAACTACCCTTTTCATGTGGCATCCTATTTTCATAAGCGAATAACAAACCATAAATGAATATACAAGGATGCTGGCAAGTCTTCGGCCTCAAGTCTGAGCCCAAAGCCTCGAGTCTGAGTCTCAAGTCAATGGGCTCCCTACCTGCTCCTGCTTCCGCTGCAGCCACCATGAATCTAGAGGCAGAAGTCCCAGCAGGAGCAGGTAGGGAGTCCCATTCCTAAAAGGGACTTGGCAACACAACATTTAAAATGGGTTTCCTGAGAATCATGTCAATGTCTTCCAAAAACAAACACATTCTAACAAACAAACCCAAAGATAAGTCTGAGTTAGGTTGATGGTGCAGCTTAAGTCAGACACTGCAGCAAGTCACGACTCATGAGGACCCATCCCTGCTAATATAAATATCAAATATAGCTTTACAGCCCATGGCTACCCCAGAAAGTATGGCTGCTCCCAAACTGTGCATATTGCAAGGGTATTAGTCAAACTATTGGTCTGCTTAGGAGCATAAGGGAGATGGAAGAGAAAGGGAGATAATAAGTGATGAAAGGTTGTTTATGTCAAGCCCCACACACAGAGCACGCACACAAACAGGGTTCAGTTCTTTGCCAAGATCTTTAGTGGAAAGCCAGGCAAGTTAAAGTCCATTGCTAACAATCAAGTGCCAGATAAATAACAGAATCCAACTCCCAGCAATTAACAGTCCAAGTCAAAACCAGAATATCTCACAGAAACCAGATGCCAAATCCAAGGGAACAGATTAAGCCATTGTCCAGGAAGCCAGTCCAAAATCAGGAAACAGAGCCAAGGTCACAGACAGGAACATGGTTGCAAGTTCAAATGATGCATTGGTCCCACAGAGAGCTCAAGGTGAGCTTACCAGCTTTATCTCAAAACAGGGAACACACCCTTATTTCTGGAAAGGCTCCTGCTAGTACTCAGGGCTTCCTGACCTGATTCCCCGTCTAGCATCAAAGACCCTTTCCCTAGCTCTCCTGGTAGCACATCTTTGCAGAATCCTGCTCATAGCCCTTCTAGGGGGAGAAGATATGTTTTCAGCTGAGTCATCAGACCCAGCTGCCTGCTGACTTGAGCTGCAAGGCTCCTCCAGCAGCTCTTCACCATTTAACCCCTCAGAGTCAGGTTCTGTGACAGGCAGGGTCCTGGCAGTTTAAAAGTCTAGGCCTAACCCATTCTGAAGTTGATAAGACAAGTCAGCAGACCACAGAGGAAAAAAGTACTGAAATTTCTTCTAGTCGGGAGATTACTTTACACACACACACACACACACACACACACACACACACACACACACAGAGAGAGAGAGAGAGAGAGAGAGAGAGAGAGAGAGAGAGAGAGAGAGAGAGAGAGACTAGTGATTCTCTCTGTGTGTTTATTGATAGCTCGTTAATTGATAGAGTCCAGAATTTTGCAGCTAGCATGACCAGGGACTATGGAATTCTGGGTGCTGTATTCCCCAAAACATTTCCACACTCTTCCCCCTGTGTACGTGAATCCTGGGGGGGGGGAATTATCCCCATTGCAACCCTTTTAAAAAAGAGCCCCAAGACTAATGCTTGGATGTAGGTTTTTGACATTTCTCTAGAAGTAAGGTTTTATTATATGTTTCAGCGTAATGGTAGTACAGTAAATCTATTTTAGCTTCTAATGGTAAAAACAACCGTGCTTGTGAGGCATTCCTACAGAGAATTAATGATATTCTTCACAGTGGGAAATGACTGCCAGCCATTTAAAATGTTGAAAAACAAGCTCAGTTATCTTTTAAATTATTGATGAATTCCGCCAGTTCATGCTAAATTGTGGCAGGCTGACCTACTGCACTATTTAGAACTTCTCCTTCAGGAACCATTTTTGACCAAGCTCAGAATTCACTGTTCAAGCAAAGCAAATCTGGTCAGGCCAAAGAGGAACCCAAGGCAAATACCTTCCTTTTCAGGCAAGCTTTTAAGTAATAAGTGAGGGTCAAGGGAACACTCTATTTATGAAATATAGATACTTTTAAATGCCTTTTTTTTAAAAAAAAAATCAAACTTGCTTTTTAATCTTAGTTTAATCTTGATTATTTTAAAATATAGATTTGTATAGCATTTTAAAACTTGTTATTGTATAGTCATTTGTAAGCACTCTTGGGTGTCCTATAAGGAAAAAGACAGCATCAAAATGAAATGAAAGAAAGGCTTATTTATGATGCAGTCAAATGTTGACAAACTAAATACAGGTTCCCACATTGTTAATGAACAACTTATGTATCTCAAGTCCCTTTTTCATCTGTACCAGCCTCCAGAAAAAAGGGAGCAGGTCAGCCCAAAACATTTCATTGCAATTAGGGAATCCCCTTTCCGCTCGGAATGAAGTGTATAATATCCAAAGCTAGCCAAGCTATTTTTGGTTCATGAAGCAGAAGATTTCCACAAGCAATCCTTTAAACATAGCTGAATAACAAATTAAGGAATGCAGCCTGCTAGTCTTTCAAAACAGTTCAAAATCTGCTTGATTACTCTGAGTAATGGTAGGGCTGTCCCTCAAAAGAAGCTTTACATTCATGGTCAGAAAAAGCAAAAACAATTTGAGACTGAGAGCATTTTAATCACTGGTCATGCACACAAATCTTAACCAAGAGTACAACACTACTGCCACACAAACAGACAGAACTAATGAGCTCCTGAAATACCCACTCTTGCTTTTGTTAAAAATGATCCATTTCTTTCATACAATCTACTCTTCTACATGATTTCCCTGGGGAATCCAGATAGCACTAGAACATGTGAGAGTCCATTAGAGAACAGCAAGTTAGACCATAAGCTGCTGCCAAAGGTTGTTACATACTGATCATGTTTTGAAGTGGAAAGGGGAGATCCCGCATATGATAGAGTTGAAGGCATGCCAGGCAATGTCGTTATTAGAAGCCTTCTAAGTTCTAGATAGGGCAGACCAGGCTAAGTATGAAAAGCATTATGGACTCTGGATACAGCAAGTATGTGTAAGAAACATTCTAATGCTGTCATAACTTCCTTCCAAAAGTGTTTTTTCACTTTCCATCCATCACTACTTACTTTCTCCTTCCTCACATTCATAATTTTGACAATTTTACTTATAATACGCTGCTTGACCTACAACATGAGACATTAAAGAAACAAATTTCAATGCAGTTGCTGGAAATTTTAATGAATGAAGGGGAACAAATTCATTTCAAACTCATTATTCCAAGGTCTGTATTTGCTGTTTTAATCTGGAGTCACCATCATGTTTTGTTGACTCAGCTCTTTAAGGAGAATCCAAACAACACCATTACCAGTTACTGCCAGATAAAATCTAAATAAGACACAGTTTAGGGGTTTAGATTATGAGAAACCTTTATGTATTGTGGTTCTCAATTATGTTCAAATTTTACATAATTGTTGCAATGACTACCACTAGAAATGGGCATGGACCAGTAAAATGGTGATTTGTTTCAATTCATCAATCTTCAAGTTTGATGAAACACAAATAATGAATTTTTATTTTTTCTTATGAATCAGTGAATTGAGTCATTGATTTGTTTTTGACAATTAAATCCCTATTAAATGGTCCCCATCCCACTGAAATTTCAGGGATAGTTTCCTGACTCTCTTCCACATGCCCTATAAGTTCCAGATGTTCAAGTTATGCACCCCTAAACAGAGTCTCCACAGGTAAGAACTCCCCAGGCATCTAGAGTCAACAAAATTGCAGAGAACCTTCTCCCAACTCTCCTCCTCCACGTTTGGTGAAGACTGGGTTTCAAACATCTGAGTTATACAGTCACAAAATGCCTTCTCCGAGAAAGTGCCCTTTAGCAACTGGCTTTGGGGAGCCCAATCTTCACCAAACTTGCAGGAGGTTCTAGAGGATGCTGCTTTGCAAGTTTGGTGTCTCAAGGTGCCTAGGAGGAACTTTCCTGGCGTGGCCCTATTCGTGGGAGTTTAACTCAGGTGTCAGAAACCCAATCTTCATCAATCCTGAAGGGACTGTAGGGTCAGGGGAAGCCTCCCTGAAATGTTGGTGTTTCTAGCTGGCTTGGGGGATATTTTATAGCCCAACTAATTAAGAAATGAAAATTGCTAAAATTCATCAATTCATATTTGTCAGGTATTCATATTTTTAAAAAATATGAATCAAAGAATTAGCAATTTTTGAGCAACTTTTTTCTTTTTAAAACTTGCGCCCATCTCTAATTACCATTGTTTGTATAGTGCTATGTTGGCTCTCCTATGTAATATTCAAAATGGCCTTGTTGCAAGTAGGTTTATATATCTGCATTTCATGCAATATGTGATGATGATTCATTCTCTCTGCTTCTCTTAACATGTAACTACATCTGAGGTCTTTTACATATTCAATCACTAGCTTCTTCCATTTGGCTTTTCCCTCCAACTATTTCTTGACCTATATACAGTGAACCCTCGTATAACAAATTGTTTGTATAACATAAAATCTTTACAACATAAAAATTCCAGAGATAGGGGAAATCTGCTTAACAGAATCACCTATGGGCCAAATCCGTACAACATAAAAATGGTCGCAATTAGGGATTACTCCGTTTTCAATGCATTTCTATGGAAAATTTGTATAAAGGAAAATTGCTTAACAGAATTTCATTTGGAACGAATTAATTCCTTTATACAAGATACCACTATTTATGTATGCTACATAGCTGCCTAGATGCCATAAGCACATCTGATGGGGAACCACCAGGGAATACCAGGTGGTATAGGTACCTGGAGTAGGAACTGGCAAACCACTCCATTATTCCTGCCAAGAAAACTCCATGGACATGGGGTCATCAAGAGTCAGTCACAACTGTAATGACACAACACATATATGCTACATATAATCCATCAACAAGGTGTTAAAATATCTTAGTGGTTGAGAGGCATGTGAGTACTAATCATAACTGTAAATGAAGCATGTGCTTACCTCCCAATGACCAATCATTAAACAAAATGGAAGCTAATTTGCAACCTGGGAGAGGTGTGAAAAGCTCCTGCTCTGACAATTAGATGCTCTTGGGAATTTAATGAGTTCCCACTTTCAATGCTGGATTATCTGTAATATACAGTTAGCTTTATTACAATACGGGATTAGTAGTTGATTCTATATTGGTTAATTCCTTTCTTCCTTACTATATGAGTTTAAAGAGAGAGACAGAGGAGAAAGGAAAACCTGTGAAGCCTTCCATATCCCTCCTTCCCTTAATAAAACAAAGATTAGGAACCAGTGAATGCCAATAATGTGCTGTCCTCAACAGAAACAGCTATATAAATTGAATAAATAAATAAATAAATAAATAAATAAATAAATCAAAGCCCTTCTGGTCCTAAGTTACAATTAAATAGCAGCCTGGTTAAGAGACAGAATTCAGGCACACATAATTTGCAGTAGAACTCATTAATGAGATCAACTTATTTTAATTACAGGCAGATTCAATACGGGTGGCCAGTCAGATACCAGCAATGCTTCCAATGCTGCTTCTCACACCATCCTTCACAAGTACCGTATTAGAAGAGAATGCCAACACATAAGATACTATCCTAGGACAGAGAATACACAGGTACACAGCATGTATATGCAGTATAGATGTGTATGTAAGTGTGTGCTTGGGAAAGACTGGAATGTGATATTTGCATGGTAGAGCATTCTAACCAATAAGAATCTACTGTATCTGAAGTTGTCCAGTACTGTAGAAGCTAAGAAGGTTATTTGTCAGATAGTACCAAATGTTAAGGCACTGTTCATTCTGTTCTACAAGAAATACAATACGTGCTTTAATGCCTTTTGAGCAAGATTAAGTAATCATTTATTTTCAACTACTGGCACAAACATGAAAATTAGAATACTATTTTACTCCATATGGTTTTTAGTATAACACTTTAAACTGCACAAACCCTCATATACATTTTCTACAGTTCCCCCCCTCCTTTTTAGATCTATAATCAAATTGATAATCTTTGACTTCATTCATATATCTGCCTCTGAAATTATTTCTTCTTTTCTACTTCATCTCAGCTTGATGCAATAGCACATGTACAAACAGAAAAGGCAGCTCCAGAGGCTTCTGTAACTAAGTTAATAAGATACTTAATTCTGCAATATCCACAAAATATTTGTTTAAATAATAAAATTAAAGAAATATACTAACAATCTACGATAGTCATCTACTCTGCACAACACCAAGGCCCTTGTCCATTAAACACAAAATAATTCTAATCAAGACATGGTGCTTCTAAAGCTGATCAGAAATAAGCAACTTAGAAGTCTTTGGCCATATTTTTTAGCAAAATACTTGTTATAAAACAGACAAACAAATCATACAAGATCATCACCAATGGCTATGATCTAGGCATTCTCTGATATTACATAACTCATGTATTCAAATATCCCGTCCCTCTCTTGTTACTGATGGGGCACATCTGGCCTAAATCTAGATGCATCCAACTAAAGCATGGCCATTTGCCTTGGAATTCACAGTAAGATCCAAACTATGACTGGAAAAGATCTAGAACATTTCTGGGTCCTATACGCTCCAAAGCATCAGAACCAAGACACGTCCTGGAAAACGTGTGCCCAGTTCAGATGCTGCTGAACTGTAACTCCCATCCCATGTCTCATCACTTGCCACGTGGATAAAGCAGATGAGAATCACAATCCAGAGGCACAGAGGCCTCAGAATTCACCACATCCCCCATAAGGCCAATTTGTGTCCAAAGTATATCAAGAGATGTGATGTAAGTCCAAAATGTCTTTCGGTCAAACTCATCCCAAGAATATTATTTAGATGTGTATTAGAGAGATTTCTGCAATCTCCAGCCCTCCTGGACATTTTTGTCTTCTGCTGCTCTCCAGCAGACCTACATAAACTCTGGATGATGATATGGAAGCAAGATGACAATGGGGAGGAGAAGAAGTGTAGATCTCGGTGAAATATTGAGGCAGTGAAACTCTCCTAATTACTCCACAATAAGGTGATGTAATCTAGAGAGGCTTGGGTGATTCAAAGTTAATTAAAGAGAAAACATATTAGATTTACTGCCAGTGACCCCAAAATTTTGGGCATCCCACTCAGTTAATGGAGTATATGGAATTTATTCCATACGGGGTGTGCAAGAGATAAGGTCTGGGCTGCTCATTGCTAATTCTCTCTTCAGACAAAGCCAGTCTTCATTTTTTGCTTTCCTTATAACTACATCCTCATACATATTTTTCCCTGGATTAATTAGAGGGGGGGGCAGGGTGCCACTTAGACCTCAGCAGAAAGTTGGTGTGTGGGAAGCTTTGTGGCCTGCATAACTACACTCTCCATTAGCCACAATGACAATGGGACCCCCATATCCACAGGGAATTAGTTGTTGTGTCATTACAGTTGTGGCCAACTCTTCATGACCCCATGTCCATGGAGTTTTCTTGGCAGAAATACTGGAGTGGCTTGCCAGTTCCTACTCAAGGTATTCCCTGGTGGTCGCCCATCCAAGTACTTGCTAGGCCTGACCCTGCTTAGCTTCCGAGATCAGGAAAGATCGGATGTGCTCAGGGAACCTAGGCAGCTCCACCGGAGATTGCCTGCCTGTAAATACTGAAATCCACGGATAATAGCAAATGCTAAATATATAGTTCAGTAAAGGGGAGGGGGCTTAACATGCATCACCAGAACTGGCCACTAGATACCATGCTATGTATAATATTGTCAGATAACTGAAACTGAGGATATGGGGTCCTACTGTACAACAAGACTAGCAACTAGCAATGATGAAAATTGTAATCTAACAACATCTGGTAGTCCACAGCTCCTCCCCCAACCCTAAACATCGACAAAACCATGGAGAAATATACATCTCAGTTTGTGAGACTGCTTTCTAAAAAAATATTACCATAAAATAATTAGAATATAACATTACCACATGGAGACTTTTTGTCCACAATTCAGTTTAACATTGTTAAAATCTTACACCAGATAATAACACATTTGGGATGACTGGAGAAATGGCCATTAATTTGCCACTCTTACAGCAAAGAAATAACATGATTCGAATATATTATGGAATGCCTGCCTTTCACTTACACACACACACACACACACACACACACACAAGACTGAGTCCTGAAGCAAACAATGCTCTGAGTCTCCATTGATTTAAGACAGATTCGTCCAAGAGGTAATTTTAGGAGAACTAACTTACCACATCAATTATCTGCAGTAATGACAATTGCAGTTCCACGACAAGAGGTTGTGAATCATTCACCACAGGGCGTTCCAGGCGATTATAGTTCTTCAGTAATTCTCTGTAGAGCTTCCTTTGGTTTTCACCTTCTTGGGAAACTGTGAGAAGAAAATAAGCTTATTTATCTACTGTGTTGACCGGTTTGTTATGGATTGTCTGAAAGGTTTTTTTGCACTAGTGTCATTCTCTAAATCTGTATTACATTGATTCAAGTTCTGTCAACTGTACATTTAGAAATACACTTATTTTATAACTTTTTTAAAATTAAATGAACCATTTAATAACATGTCTCTTAACTATAACGAAATGTTTTGGCCTTCTTCCCTTGTGTTTCTTTGATATTTTTTTCAAAATGTTGATGGAGGCCTGCAGGGTACAACCTTACCCTACTTGCAATGTTACCCTACTGTGTGGTTTCAATTAACTGGACAAAGTAGATGCAAGTTCAAATGTTTGCTCAAATATACTTTTAATCGGGGATGTTGGGAAGTCTTTGGGTGGGTCTGAGTTCCCAGTCCAAGTCCAAGTCTTTGGCAGCAAGTCGCAAGTCCCAAACCTCAAATCTAATTCCCTATTTAAAACAGGTTCTCCCCCACCACCAGGGAAAAGGAGTGGTGCGTGAGTACTGTGTGAGAGGCCTGAGGTTTGTGAACAACTCTCTTATTGTCCCATCTCCCCTGCCTGGCTTGCTTTCCCTGTCCCCTCCAATCCCCACCCTCTCAAAAACTATCCTGCACTGTGACTAACCCCTCCAGCATTATTTACCTGCCTCCCCTGCAGTGTTTACAATGTCCTTCATTAAAAGAATACAGACTCAGACATAAAACTTGGAAGAATGGGACGAAGTCATGAGCTGAGTCCAAGTCATTATGGGGGAATCCACCCTGAGTCAAATCTGAGTCAAGGTGTCAGTAAAAATTAAGTCCATCTTGACAGTGAGTCATGAGATTCCCCATCCCTGCTTCTAATCAGATATTCTTGGACAGGATTGGTCTCGTGGAACAAAAGCAAAGCAAAAGCAAAGTGTTCTGCTTATATACTTCCCCATAGTGCTTAAAGCACTCTCTGGGTGGTTTACAATTTAATTTTGCAGGCTACACATTCCGCCCCCCCCCCAAGCAAACTGGGTACTCATTTTACCAACCTTGGAAGGATAGAAGGCTCAGTCAACCATGAGCCGGCTACCTGGGATTGAACCCCAGGTCGTGAGCACTGTTTTAGCTGCAGTACAGGCATTTAACCACTGTGCCACGAGGACACCAATTGAGGGCCACACCTCAAGGAATTTCTTGCCAACTCCTGGAGGCTGAGAGACCACTTAATTCTCCTTGTTGATCCATCTGCCCTCTGTGGTACAGGCATTGGTCATGTCGAGGCTGGATTATTGCAACGCTCTCTACATGGGGCTCCCATTGAACCTTGTTCGGAGATTGCAGCGGGTCCAGAACGGGATGTTGGCCAGGCTGGTGGTCTGGTGCGTGTCAAGTCTTTGACCGCATCACTCCCATCCTGGTCCGTCTCCACTATTTAAAACAGGTTCCCTGCCTCCAGGGAATAAGGTTCAAGGTGCTGGTTTTGGCTTACAAAACCTCCATGGCTTGGCCCCTGTTTATCTGGCGCAGTGACTTCACCGACAATTGACCCACCCCTCATCTCTGGCCCTCTCCTTCAGAAAGATCCCCGACACATAAGACAAGGAAGAATGGGCGGGCTGAGTTCTGGCGAGTGCCAGTCAAGGTGGAAGTAAAACTTAAGTCCATCCAGGGAGTTGAGACAGGCTCCATATTCGACAGGATTGGTCCTTTAGGAAAGGAAAGCAAAAGACCTTCCTTTTCAGGGATGCCTTTAACAATGACTAGTTTACAATTTTTTTTGCCCCTCCTTCCTTCCTCCCCCATAAACTGGGTAAGTCTGCCCCTTGGAAGGATGAAGGCCACTGTTCTTTGCCTTTGGGGCTTTTAGCTGCAGTACAGGCCTAACCACTCCCGAGGACACCAATTGGGAAGTAGGAGCTTGCCAACTCCTAGAAGTTTTAAAATAAATAAATAAATAAAATAAATAAGTGAGTGGCTGCTGTGGAAAATAAGACACCACCTCTTCTGTGACTCCTGGTTAGCCATGTTTGCCCTAGTTTTTAAAGGTGCCACCCAACTTGGCCCATCATCAAGATTTCACTTTAAAAGAGATTCCATAGCCCTGATAATACAAGAGATATATAAGACAAAGCATGCAGTCGGGGCTTTGTGAGAAACAAGACTTAGTGTATAATGAACCAATAAGTAAAGCCATCCACAGTTTCACAGGTAAATATTACAATTTCATTGCATCTTGGCCAACAGCAGCAAAACCTGTTTGCAGAGACTAATTAAACTACAGCAATAAATGCTGGCTAGAGGGGTTATAGGAACTGTTCTCCAAAAAAAGAAACTTCTTGAAGTTCTGATGTTCTGCATCTTACAGCATTTCTTGTTTTGGCAGAGAACTGAACTTGTGTTCTTTGCTGCTCCTTCCGGTTCTAGGATATTAAATTTTACATTATTTTTCCCATGCTTATGGGAGTTTAACTGACAGCCTAGTTACCTGCTGCCCTAAGGGAAGATCCAGTTGTGAAGGGGGTAGAGGAGGGAGAGAACGTAAGAAGATAAATTATTAGAAGATCCTGTTTATCATTGAGTTTTTACTTTCTGTGCATTTTACATTTCTGAAAAGAGGTATCAGGCACTGGGAGGGAAAGTGTTTTATGTGTCTTGGTATGACTCTGGCATTCTTATGCAGACATACAGTGTGGCATACCAAATTAAATGAGTCTTACACCAAAGTAAATGTATAAAAGAAACTGGGAGGCATTTGGGACATCTCTCTTAAGTTCCCTTTTATTTGTATTCCCCGATTCCTTCATCATTTGAGGTTTCTTGTATTCGTTCTTCATGTTTATTTAGGGATGTGTCATGCTGGTTAGGCGTATGGATGGGTTATTATTCTTTTTTGTCTTGTAAAGCACTTTGAGTGCTTTCCACGATGTCAACATTAAATAAATAAATAAAGCTTCATTATTGTGAAGCAGAGTTTTGCTCAGTTACCTTCTTGGACCACAACTCCCAAACAAGAGGGCAAGTGACTAGTTGAGTTGTCATGGTGTGGAGTGGTGTTTTGATACAAAATGCATTCAGACTCTGCTATGAATCTCATTCCCTATATAGCACAGCAGTGAAACAAAACCACTGTGGCAGGGTTTTCAGAAGTAGGCAGCATACTGGATTGGCCCACATGTGTGTGTGTGTGAGAGAGAGCGCACACACACACACACACACACACACACACACACACACACACACACACACACACACACACACACACACACACACACACACAATAAAGAACGTCAGGCTAGTCTATTTTCTAATCCACCTCTGTCAAGCAAATGGCACCTTATTTCCTCCTTGTGATTTCTACAGCATGCCCTCACTTTCCTGCATTTTTTCCTGCACGCCAGGTGCCTGTGTATAATTCCTGGGTGATAACTGGGGTATTGCCATGCAACTATCGGGAGGGTGGGTGGGAGGGTGCTGTCAATGCAAAACTGATGGCAAAAATAATATTTATTTAGTTCTAAAAGCACTACATTCAAGTTCAAGTTTATTGCGGCCGTATGACCCGTATAAGCAAATATACAGTGAATCATAAAAACAGTGAAAAAGAGTAAAACTGCGAATGGGTAAAAACATCAGGAAGATGGATGGATGATGGCAAAAATAATATTTATTTAGTTCTAAAAGCACTACTAGAAGGCCAATGTGCATGGCAAAATGCCAGTATTTACATGTACCAGCAATGCACATGGTTGTGTTATATGGCTGTAACTTTATTCATAACCCTATAAGATAGGCTTAACTGAAAAATATTGACTGACCCAAAGATACTGAATAGGAATTAGAATGCCCTTTTCTAAGTCCAACACAAACCATTAAACACTATATTGGCTCCCCAGATAAGTTATTACTGCAAGAATGATTCATTTTTTTATTATTAGAGTATTTTTTAAAAAAAACATAAACACAAAGCAAAACAAACAAAGCACATTTACTTTTTTTCACAGTGCAACCCACCTCGCACTCGAGACCTATTTCCCTAGCGCCGACCAGCTGGCTCCAGGGCAGGTCGGTGCTTTTTTTAAAATATTTTTTTATTTTTTTCCCTAGCAGTGTTAGGTGAGGGGGAAAGGCAGGATTTTGGTTTTTGGTTTTTGGTTTTTAAATTTATTTATATTTTGGCTGTAGCTGTAGCGGTTTTTAAAAAAAAAAAAACAAGTGCTAGCGGTGCTACAGCTGATCGGCGCTGCCGCTTTGGAAGCCCCCTCCATGGGGGCTGGTCAACAGCTTGGGGGAACAAAAAATGAATGAAACAAAAATTGTTTCATTTCATTTCATTTTCCTTTGAGGGGGCGGTTCATTATTCATTTTGTTATGTAACGAAATGAATAACGAATAATGAAACAAATGAAAAATTCAATTCATACCCATCTCTATATCTAACCAAGAATGTTTTTCTCCAAGATTCTTTTTTATATTTTCCCTCTTTTGCATTTGTTTCATCCACCCGGTAAACTTATAAGCCTTTATCTACTAATATCTTAATTAATTTGCCTTCATGCATAAATGGTGATATGGCTCAAATATATTGGTAGAAAAATAATGCAACAATTAATGAACTTAATCTACATAATATGAAAATGTACATATTGTGTAATTTTACGGTACACAAATTGAGCCCTGTGATTTGAATAATAACGAACTAGGCCGGCTGGGAGAACTGGAACATGGAAGTTCTGTTTCTGCTGTTCTTTTCCCTTGGCCTGCCATGTAGAAGAGGATTTATGAAAAGAAAGCCAGTGTATGAACAGTGGTAAAGAACAGAAGGGAATACTTACTATATAGAAAAGGAGATACTGGCACCAAATTGCTTGAGGTACACCAAAACTAGGTGTTTACTGTCTTCAAATGCCACATTAGATGTTTTATTTTATACCAGATTTGGCAAAGTGCAGGCCACTGTGTTGATACAGATCAACAAAACAATTGTAAAGGTTTTCATCTCCAATAGTACTCCCCTTGTCAGGCCCTTGAGGGTTCACCCTTGAAGGTACCTGCTTCCTCTCTTTTTGTGTTTCTTCGAACCCAGTGCAATCAAGATCCAGATTCAAAAGCAAAGTCTCAACATTTGTTTCAGGTAAATCTAGTAAACAGCCAATGTCATCTTGAACTGGTAACTTCTTTTCCCTGCCCCCAACAGAATTCCAGGGTTTATTCCTGTCCAAAGGTAATTAATCTTGCATCACTTGTCCCAATGAAATTGACAACATGGGCATACTCCTCCCATCTGAGGTCCCGGACTGTGACTGTGGCAAGGGTTCGTTCTGGATTTTTAGGGGTGGCCAATTCTTTCTTCCAGATGGGCTCTTGCTCTCTCTTTTCCTTGACTAGTTTAGCTCTTTCTTCCCTCAGTTTCTGTCCCCATTCTCTCACTTCTCTTTCAACCCAATAATAGCATTTTTTAGGAATGTTATTCCTGAAAATAGCACTGATGAATGTTATTTCATCAATCCCCAGAAAAAGAAAAAGCACTTCACACTTCCACCAGGAAGGCCATGGCTATCCAAGATGTTCTGGACCATAACTCCCAGAATTCCAAGTCTGTTTTGCCAATGACAAAGGACTTTGGGAGTTGTAGTCTAAAACATCTGGAGTGCCAAAGGTTCACCACCACTGTACATCTAACAAACCTATTCAGGCTGTTGTGCACTTAATGAGCCTATTCAGGCCAGAGTGGCATGAAACCAAGGTGAACTATAAATTGGAAGCAACTTTCCTCAGACTGTCGAAGCTGCTTGGATGAGTAGTGAAACATTTTAATGTCACAAGAAAAGAACTCCAGTTGTCCTGACTCTTTCGTCCTAACTGGTTTATTGTTTTTCTTTTCTTTTTCTTTTCTCTTTCTTTCTTTTTTTCTTTCTTTCTGCATTTTCATGTTTATGAACATTCAAAGCTCTCACTTGCAAGACAATTGCTTATCTCACATATTGTCATTAATGCAACCAATTTTGTTTTGTAAACACATGTCCTCATCCAGATTTAATTTTTTGTTTGTTTGTTTATAAAATAAAATTATAAAATTATGCAAATGTATATACAAGGAGAGCTGTTGGATTCCTGGCAAGTCACCAAGACAGCTGCTACTGTTGTACCTCACAGGCCTATCTAATCTGTTGTTCTCCTCACAACAGCCCCATAACAAATGGAGATGAGGAACAGAGAAAATATACAGGAAGAGGGAATAGCAGAACAAAATTCCAAGTAAAAGTGGGGAAAAAGACAACCACAAAATATGTAAAGCTATAGTAAAGCTGCCTTTTTTAGATATAAATTCTGTATATTAATTTTGGATATAAAATTAATGAGTTTCTATCACACCACAGCATGAGTAAGAAACAGAAGACATGCTGTGTAATCTTGCACCATCTGTTGAATCGAAGCCAAGATGGAGCAGCTCAGATAGAAGCACACTTCATTTCCAGGAACTACAATTACGTATTAAGGAATAATATTGATAGCCTTTAATTTGGGGCATGCTTGAAAAATATTTGTCAACTCCCCAAAGAGATTCTGGAACAAATCAATTTTACTTATGACACATGGGGAAAAGATGCTTTTTTAAAAAAATGAAATCATTGGAAAACAATTTCTCTGAAATTTTAGTCATACACAAAAGTTGTTAACACAAATCCTTCCAACATTCTATTATTAATCTACCTCAAGTTCCAAAACTACAAATGTAAGGCTGCACTTTGTGGTAAATAGTATATTGTTTCTATATGATCACTTCTTCTCCCACCTTACTCTGACTATGCCCTCTTCAGGCACTGATTTCCCACAATTAACTGCAAGAGGACTGAAGGAGAAGTTCCATACAACTTCTGATATATTATCCAATTTTCTTTTACAAGTCCAAGACCCTTGTATCATATTTGAGCACAAGTAATACAGCCAGTTCAAACAAAGCTCTATTAATTATAATTTTAAAATCTCGAATCAAAGAAACAGTGTTTTTGTTAAGTTCAACAAAAAAAATTATAAAATAATCAATAATTTTCTGGGACATTTGTTTGGGCTAGTTATTACATGAAACAAAAATATCCAAGAAAGAAAGAAGAGGAAGTTTGAGAGCACTATTTTTTTAAAGGTGCAGTGTTTGTCACGATGCTCTGCCAAAAATGGAGAAAATGTAATTTCAGAATTCAAACAGATTTTTTTAAAAAAATCATAACTCTTGAGATTGTATATATGTCATATAGTAAGATGCTATGTTGGGTGATGAGAAGTTAGTACTTGCTCCCTTTGAAGTAAGGACTGGGACCTTAAAAACAGAAAAAGCAAGAAACGGCGACAAGAAACAGGATTCCAAGGCTTAAATTGTGTCATCTGAAGGAACAAATTTCTGTAATGGGAATATCAGCTATGACAAAAGGGAAGATGTGACTCCATTGCATACAAAAGCTATTGGTACGTAGAGGAAACGGATAACATCTGAGGAGTTTAGCACCAAAGTTTTAGTACCTTCAGAGAACAATATCAGTGCCTCCAACTCTTCACCAACTTGCTGAGACTAGCCTAGAGGAGACACTAACATTAATACCAAATACTTCGCTAGGTCAACCAGACCTCCAACACCTTTCACTTTTTGTGACAACCTACACACACACACACACACACACACACACACACAGAGAGAGAGAGAGAGAGAGAGAGAGAGAGAGAGAGAGAGAGAGAGAGAGAGAGACTACTATATGGAAGGCTCTTGTAGATTTGACCAAAGATGAAAGAGAGAATGGGACTGAAATTACTATCAAAGCTAATAATCCCAGACTTTAATGAATTGTATTACTTAGTATGTATGTATTACTTGGTCTGTGTCTGGATGGTTGTGTGTTTTAGGGAAGTATTTTGTTAGGTATTTTGGCAGATAGGGTGTGTTTTAAAGGTTGCTATAAAGAGTGTGTTTCGGTCTGGTCTCTGGGTGCTTTTACAAATTTTGTTGCATGTATATACTGTGTATATATGTACAATGATAACAATTTATTATTATTATTATTATTATTATTATTATTATTATTATTATTATTATTATTATTATTATTATTATTAAAACTAGAATTAAAAGCCCCCAAAGTAGTTACTATCATTGTTACTACTTTTTTAAAAAAAATCAACCTTAACTTTCTATTTTCTCAAAAATAGTTGGTTACCTATTAATTACTTCTTTAAACTTTATGAATGTTACAAGATACAAGACATGTGATACAAGACATACTCAGTGCCTGCTTTGTCTGTCACCTCAAGACTCACAACAGAGCATTAGGCTTTTTTTTTTCAGTGTAGATGCCAATATGGATAAACCTGATTTTGGGAGCAACATCTCCCCAAGAGCTCTACAAAACATTTTGCTCAAAAAAAGGATTGATTCCAGAATGAAGCCAAATAATCATTGATAATTATATCAAAATACATCTGAGTAGCAAAGCAGAAATATTTTCATTGTTGCAATGATTCCAGGCAACACAACCTACTCTAATTCTACAAGCTTTATTTACCTGCACTGATTCTCTACGTTCCATCAGCACAGTACAAAAAGTGCCTTCCTGTGTTGATATGCTGTGGTACTACGGCCCATCTGCACAAACCATTGTGCACAGTGTTGTACACTGTGAGATGCTATGCTGATATAGTAGAACATACAGTGCAGTCGTATGCATATTTATTCAGAAATAATGTCTACCTTGCTGAACTGGATATACCTCTACATTAAGTGTGTACATTGAAGTCCCAGTCTAGGGGCGATAAAGCAACCATCTGAATGCACTGTTCTGTCAAGTGGTCTCCTCTACACCCAGGGGAATACTCTGAAGTGCAAGCCTAGCTAGCTGCAGCCTGAATAGCCTTACCGAAATGCAACATATTTCATCTTTTTTGGCAGATATGGGCAAGGCATACGGCTTTCTCTGTCTGTTTCCCAGAGTTCTGCGAATGTAAAGCGTGAAGCCTCCATATGTTGCTAAATCTCCTCAGATATAAATGGATCCCATCTGCTTTCATTCTGGGATGCAGCTAGCTTTGTGGTGTTTTCCTACCACTTGTATTAATATCCTTAACACCAACTTGTTTTTCTAGTCATTGGAAGCAAGAGAAGAGGTATGCACACACTCCTTTCAGAATGAATAAAACCACGATCAATCTTTCAGCGGACCTCATAAAAGCATTATTCCTGCATTTAGATTTTCCCCCTGATGTTTTGTTCCTAACCTTCAGCACTCCTTTGTTTCTTTGCTCTATCTAACCTTCAGGTTCCATTGGATATTTATGAAAATGAGGGTGGGGGGGGAGAGATAGGGACAGAGAGAGATGTGAAGATGAGACATGGAGAGAATGGGACAAACAGCCTGTTTTATTTCTTGACATTAAAGCCTGAACCCCTAGTGAAGAGAAGTCACTAGCTTGTAGCCCTCATCCCAGTGGTCAGTAATAAAGGTCACTTGAGGTTGAAACTGCAGGCAGAAGTCCAGGGCAGTTATTACATACAATAAAACAACTTGCAAAAAAAATACAGGATATTACATAATATGAAGATTGGAAAAGGATAAAGGAACATAGCGGTAGTGGTGCAGATGTTTGCAACTGCTAGGAACAGACTTGTGATGTAAATAAAAATGTGCGTAATAGTACCATCGATGTCTGGATTCCCCACAGAACAAACTGCTATTTCATTTGTTTCTAAGTTAATCATGATAACCCTCCGTGAAGACTTCCATGCTAATTAACAATGCAGAACACAGAGCTTTCTTCTAAAGAAAAGCTGGAATATACTGTTTTAACAATTCCCTACACCAGGAATAGTTTATTAAAACAAATCAGCATTACAGATTTACACCAGTTGGACAATCGTTTAATTGACCAAGATTTCTCTGGAAAAATATGGCAAAACTAAACCAGGAATAGTTTATTAAAACAAATCTTAAAAGATTCAGAAACACAATTACAGATTAGTCAGGGTCTACCCACCATTACATCAAATGAGGATTGCTTTCTAAATATTAGGGTTAACAATCACATTTAAAAGAAGGGAAAAACGCAAGAGAGAAGGATATGCCAATATGCATTTTCTTGGACAACTATATAGCAAGCAGTTACAACACTATTCCCTATGTTCATGGAACAGCTGTACCTATTTGGGAATAATTATACTAGAATGTACATTTGGTCAGAACAGGCAGGTCAGAATTATGTTTTGTTCGTTGAAGGTGGCTTTGCCAAAATCCAGAGATTTCTTCTTAATAGGATAACCAAAAACACTACATGACATATAATCAGTGAAAATGCGAGCAAAAGGAGAACTGGCAGGTTCGTCTCAACTGAGGGCTGTCTATACTGTAGTTAATTAAAGGTATGTGAGAAGATGAGGAGCCAAGGTTTGAAGCACATCTGGAAAGTAGCAGGAGAGCCCAAGGGCCTGTCAATAGCATGGACTAAGCTTTATGCACACAAACCCTCAGGTGTTTCCCAAGTTAAAACAGAGGAAGTCTTCTGCTTGTGCAACTGTAACTCTTAAGATTGCTGGCTGAATTTCCCACCCCACTCAGCTCACAATTATTACACACCACTGAAGGTCGCTCTCTGTTTTCTGCATGCTCCATTCATTCACTCTGCAGATGGTCGGAATGATTCAAAACAAAGAGCATAATGGCTGAATGGTTAAAGAAACAACAGAAAGAGTGCAATTGTTCTATGATACTGACCAGCAGTTCAGAACGAAGCTTCACAGCTCCAGTTGATGACAAATCAAGCTGTGCTGTGAAGCGAGCCAGTGTGGTACCGTGGTTAGGGTGATAGACTGAGAATTTGGGTGAGCCAATTTCTCATTCCCACTGAGCCACCAAACATGGCACCCTCATATTAGTCTCTTGCTCATTCACTTCCTCATTGCTTCAACTACAGTAACCTCCCCGCCATTTCGTGGTTCAGGTCCCGCGGTCCCGCTACATCGCCGGATCACAGTACCTGCAGCGCGGGTGGGGGCCGCGGGCAGCCACCGAGTTCATTTTGTTTCGTTTCATACAAATTTTTAAAACAAAAATTCATGTGAACGAACCAAAACAAACTGGTTTGGATTACCTGGCTGGTGGTGGCAGCGATCTCATTGGTGGCGGCGGTGGCGGCGGCAAACCCACCAGCAGCAGCGAGGGGCCTAGGCTGGCCAGCCGGCAGCTTCACCACTCCAGCTGACCAGTGGGTTTCCGGCTGCGGTGATCCCGGTGGTGGCAGCGGCCGCTCAGAAGCCTTCTTACAGCCCCGCCAGGCTGCACCTCAGCGGATCGGTGGTGGTGGCTGCCCAGAAGGCCCTCGCAGCAGCTACTCTGGGCAGTGATAGACCTCACTGCTACCACCTCCGGAGTCCTAGCAGCGACCACATCAGGCAGCGGTAGGTCCTTCTGGGCAGCGGTAGGCCTCACCACCACTTTCAGAGCCCTGGCAGTGGCCACACCGAGCAGCGGGAGGCCTCCGAACCCCCCTCCATGGAGGCTAGTCGGCTGCAGGAGCCGCACTGGGTGACCAGGAGGCCTCCCCAATGTGGGACATTAGTAGGTAAGAGACACCGGGGGGGGATGAAAAACAAACCGAATGAAATGGAAATTTCCACTTCATTTCATTTCATTTTTCTTTGAGGGGGCTGTTTGTTATTCGTTTTGTTACATAACAAAATGAATAACAAATAAGGAAATGAATTTTTTGTTTAGTGCCCATCTCTACTTACGGTGTTAAGAAGTAATCCAGCAATAGTCACTCCCTAAAAGGATTTTTCAGGAAAAGGTAGGTTGCCTATGAACATGACATCACCTGATTAATACATAGCAATTCAAATAATAAATAAATAATTGTGCTTTAAGTGATCTATGAAGACCGTACGGTAAAAATGAGATGTGAGTAACTGAGGCCTTCCAGATGTTGCTAGGCTGCAATGTCCACCAGTTGTAGCCTGTATGTCCAGGGGTGAAGAATGAAAGGAGCTGTATTTCAAATGTATCTGGACAGACCACAGGATCTCTCAATCATTAGACAAAGCATTGCTCATTCAGCCATCAACCAAAACTGGGCAAATGGACATTGGAAAGAATAATTTCCTGACTAACTGAACGAGAAAACAAGAAAATAAGAAGACAAGTTGGAAACATGGTTTTGTCCCTAGGAAGCTGAAGAGAAAGGGATGTCTCTCTCTCTCTCTCTCTCTCTCTCTCTCTCTCTCTCTCTCTCTCTCTCTCTCTCTCTCTCTCTCTCTCTCTCTCTCTCTCTCTCTCACACACACACACACACACACACACACACACACACACACACACACACACATTTAACTGTGTTGATGTTCCGGCTGCTGAATTAATGGGGATAATGGCTGAGTCCATCCTGTATTAGAGATGCCTGTCTGGATCTGACAGTAGCACTTTCCAACTCACTTCTCAGCTGACAAGCCTGGGGACAAAATGTGCAAATGTAGCTGAGTGCAATCCAGAATGTTTGTGCTAGCATACTATCCTGGAAAGTTGATATTTTATCTGGAATGTCAAAATAATAAGACTTTAAAGTGATGCATCACTGTACAATTAGTATCAATTTATCCAGATCTTAGTCTACACAACACATATGCGGAGCCTGTAATGGTCTTGTTTTTATAAAAGTAATCCACTAATTCAGTCATCTGGCCAGGTTCTCCTATCAACACCTCCCCAAAAGCAACATTTTAGGGGTAACATGTAAATGTTACACATTGCAAAACAACAATGTCACCAGTGATTAAATGTTTATTGATGACCTGGATCAGGGGATTCTGATCAAATTTGTGGATGACACAAAATTGGGTGGAATAGCTAATGCCATGGTCAATAGTAGCAAAATTCAAAAATATATTGATAAGACTTCATCACTGGGATGAAAATAACACAGCAAAATTTAACAGGAATTACTGCAAAGTCCTATGCCGTGTGTGTGTGTGTGTGTGTGTGTGTGTGTGTGTGTGTGTGTGTGTGTGTGTGTGTGTGTGTGTGTGTGTGTGTGTGTGTGTGTGTGTGTGTGTCAAACTGAGTGACGAGATGGAGAGGACACTTGACTCGGTAATTGCTGTAGATCACATGCTGAATATGACAGCTGCAAAAAAGGCAAATGTGATTTCAGGATGTATTAACAGAAGTACAGTCTCAAAATCCCATTAAGCACTACTTCTCCTCTATACGGCACTGGCTGGACCTTATCTAGAGGACTGCACTCAGTTCTGGACATCGCACTTTAAGAAGGATGCCAGCAAATTGGAACAAGTTCAGAGAGGAGCAACAAGGATGATCAGGAGACTGGAAACCAAGCCTTGTGAGGAAAGACTGAAAAAACTGGGAATGTTTAGTCTTAAGAAAAAGAGGCTGGGAAGACATATGATAGCACTTTTCAAATATTTGAAAGGCTGACATGAAGAGGAGTGGCAAGATCTGTTCTCAATCATCCACATGCAACAATGGGCTCAAGTTACAGGAAACCAGATTTTAGTTTAATATCAGGAAAAACTTTTTAATTGTTAGAGCAGCACAACACTGGAACCAAATACCTTGAGAAACGGTGAGTACCCCAACACTGGAGGCATTAAAGGAAAATGTTTACAACCACCTGGCAGATATCCTTTCATTTGGATACTTGTATTGTGCAGGAAGTTGAACATGATGGCCTTATAGGCCCCTCCCAACTCAATGATTGTATCAGCATTTCTTTAAAAAAAATAACAACATTGTTCCTAGGGAACTAAAGTCTGACTGGGAGAAAGTCCCCATAATAATCACTTCAAACAAATGGAACAGAATAAGAAATAAGGAAGCACAAGTGATATTTGTTTGAAAAATCGTTTGATGAAAAACCTGCAATTTTAGAAAGCGAAGTGAAAATTTATCTCACTGTAAATTGGAAGAAATAAAGCCCCAGGTGTAGAAGAGACAGCTAGAGCTACTTGAAGCTACATATACTGAACTATCAAAATCCCAACAAGAATATATCAGAAATTACAAAAAAAGACCCAAAATCTGGAAACATTTGATATACTTTCCAATCCACAAGAAAGGAAATGCCAAAGAGAGCATTAACTATATAGGAGCACTGCATTAATTTCCCAAGCAAGCAAAGTGATTCTTGAAACAAAAACTTTTTCCATCCCTTGTAACAAGAAATGCCAGGTGTTTAAACCACATCTGATAAAGAAGCACTAAAGAAAGATCACTTGATAAACAATGCCAACTACAGCAGTGTATCAAAGAATTTCAGAGAAAGACAGGCTACGTTTTATTGTTTACAGCAAAGCCTCTCTACGGATTATAAAAGCTATGGATTATTCTAAAATAAATGTGTGTGCCACAGCATTGGCTTAGTTTGATGTGCAACGTCTGACCTTAAGAAGAGGCTAATGTTAGGGCAGAAAACAGAGAAAAAGAATTATTTTCCATTTCCATAAATGTTGGGAAAGGTTTTATTTCATTTCCCTATTTCTATATATAGATTCTATTACAGGTGAAATTTCAGATGGAAAAGGAGTAACATTTTGTGTGGAAAACACCAAAGATATATAGATGAAAGTGATATAACTTGATACAGCAAATGATAGAGGTGAAAGAGGAAAGTGCAAAACCAGGATTACAAGCAAACATTAAGACAAGAGTAATCACATCCGATCTCGCCTGATTTCGGAAGCTAACAGAAACAGTGAAAGGTTTTCTGTAGCTTGGTTTGGTCATCAATCCAGATAGAACCAGCTATACAGAATCTTGGAAAGGCAGCTATGAAAAAAGTGGAAAAGATATTCACCTGAAAGGGTGTGCTGCTGCCAATACTAGGATATTCATATGAACACTCGTGAAAACTGGATAATGAAGAA
Organism: Phrynocephalus forsythii; assembly: GCA_029282475.1. Classification (NCBI taxonomy): domain Eukaryota; kingdom Metazoa; phylum Chordata; class Lepidosauria; order Squamata; family Agamidae; genus Phrynocephalus; species Phrynocephalus forsythii. The sequence goes on from JAPFRF010000004.1 coordinate 11,469,966, forward strand.
AGCTGTCAGGGGGAGATTAAATATTCTGAAATGTGGTACTGGGAAAGAGCTTAACAAATGCCATGGACTGCCAGAAAGACAAATAAGTGGATCATAAAAATCACATTAGGAATTGACACTTTTGATTTTAAAATGTTATTTCTTGCCACTAGTTACAGTGGCTTGTACTTCAACAATGGGTCAGTTTCTTTTTCTTCTACATTTGAAGGTTGTGAATTTTCCTAAATTCTAATCAAAGCTAAACTCAGTTGAAATTTTCATCCGTTCTTACTGCAGTTACAAGGTCAGACTCTAAATACCATGTTAATCCCTGCTCCCTCATAATGCCTATGAATACATCCATAACTCCAGAGTTAAAGTTGTCTCAGTAGAAACATTTGTGACCTTGCTTGTCTGATCCAATTAGGTTGCTGCCTGAAAGGAAAAGACCTTTGGGGAACTTTCTGGAGCCAGGGAAGAACATTTCTAAGTCACCTTGTTAAACTTGTGGTCCCCAACGTGATTCTGGAAGGAAAAAAATATTTATTACTGCATGATAAAAACAATGGGTGGTGTCTTCAGAGAATTTCATTGACAAGGAAACCTACCTTTCCTCATTGTGTTCACAGGAGGCATTCTTTATCCATTCTCTCTTGAATTCAGAAAGGACACACCAGTAATTAACAATCCTCTCTCTTTTCTATCGAGGGGGAAATTCAAATATTTCATTTAGAGATCCACAAAATATCTGTTCCTATTCATTATATTAGCAAGGGTTACAAATCCTGTGGAAAATCTTTATTGTCTTCAGAAGAACTATCTGATAGGCTATGACTGCTTGTCAAACCCCAGAAGGTTTCTCATGACAGCATAAAGATTATTTATTTATTTATTTATTTATTTATTTATTTATTTATTTATTTATTTGATTTCTATCCCACACCATCTATCCCAAAGGCTACTCTGGGCGGTTTACAATAAATAATCCAGATGACAGCTAAACGTAAATATACAAATATATAGAATTATATAATAAACATAGCAAACAAAACAATAACACGTAACAATGATACAACATAATCATAAATGAAAAGTAGAAAATTATATTAGTGAACAAGGAAAATCAAAAACCAAAGGATGAGCCAAGGAGTAGGGTGTTTGTTTGTTTTTGTTTGTTTGTTTTGAGATTTCCCTCAATTTAACTGAAATTGTTAAAGCACATTCAAAGCAGTAAGGGAAAAACAGAAAGGGATGTAAGTTTAAGTATTTGAAGAAATATCGCCTGTGGTATTCTGGGAGTTACAAACTAAATAAAACATTTTTACATCTCCATAAAACAGCAATTTTATATAACAATAATGGGATAAAGTTTCAGTCTACCAGGACAATTTGTCAGTGACTTTGAAGTGTCCAGTCTGAGACAAAGAAAAGTGACAGAAAGGTTAGAGATAACCAAGCTACAATAATTCACTCATTAATTCCAGTCTGTCCCTAGACACTTTGGTGGGGGTGGTAGTTTCCTATTGTATTGCATGTATTAATTTATTTGGTTAGCATTAACATATTTATAATCATGAGTAACACATTTTGTAAACAGCAAACATTCATAACATTACTAGTACTCTCAGTACATTCTGGAACGAAATGAAATACAATCTCAATGCCTACAATCTCATCAGTGACTCCAGCCTCCACCCTTGTTATTTGCATTGTGCATATACCTACATCTGGCAAAGTCAAATACAATCTACAAGATTTTTATGCCACAGATGTTCACAGTGAAACAGATATATTCGTACTTAAGCTGCCTCATGGGATTTTTTCCTTGGTTAAGATACAGTTTGCCTACCTGCTTGCCATTGTTAAGCCTTGTGGTCTATACAGAGACTTTAAGGTGTATCCTTCCTACTTCGGGAAAGATAAAAAGCTATATGAGATAGATATTCATGGAGTTCATAGTTTCATGGCATGTTCTCGTTAAAGACCCTGACTTGTGAAATTTGTTGTATGTGTATACTGGGTGTATACACACAATGGCAATATTTATTTATTTATTTATTTGTTACGCTTATATCCCGCCCATCTTCCAGAACGGAACTCTGGGCGGCTCACAATAAAACAATGAATCAAAAGACAAATTCCAATAAAAAGGGGGGACGATACCCTCTGGAGAAGATGACGCAGGCGGCATTTTTATTCTATTCGATTCTATTCCTGCTAAGCTTCAGTGGAACCCCAGGACTGTTCCGTAATTTAGTTGGTCAACTCAGTAAAATAACCCAGTTGACAACACTGGGAGGTCATTGGTGAGCCAGTGCAGAGTGGAGTGGCGAAACAGGGTGCTCAGTCAGCCATTCTTGAAACCCACAAGGCGTCAAATGAATCCACCCTCCCATTAGACTGATTGACACAGTACATTTCCCCTTAGGCAAAATGTTCTGGATGCCATAAAAGGATAGCAGACTGGTAACTTGTTCTTACTGCTAGTGATTAAGGAAATTGCTGATCATTTTTAATAGTTGTGGTTTTTTTCAGGCTGTTCCTCTTTTCCTCTTTAAAACCCCAGTCTCACTCACTCTATACCCCAGAGCACTCTATACCCCAGAGCACAGAAAGGAACTCCTAGTTCCCTGAACTCCTCCCAAGTTTCAGATCTAGCTTCCATATTTTAAATTATTTTAGAAGGACATGTACCTAATTTTACACAACTATGAGCAGAGGTGGGGATTTGAATCAAAAAACTCACTGTCAAATTGCACTGGTGACTCAACTCGGACTTGAATCAGGTTCCCCCCCCCCCCCCCCAAATGACCTCATGAGAACCTTCCCCTCCCTTTTTTCTTGGGAAAAAGTTTGTTTTTAATAGGGACTCAGACTTAGAGCTTGGGACTCAGGACTTGGTACGAAAGACTCATACTTCAGATTCAGATTAGAAAGATTTGCAAACATCCCTGACTGACTGAGAACATCATACTTAATGCTCAGCTTTTATATTTAGTTTTTCTGAATCTGTAAGAAGGATACTAAGAGACTTTTCACATGACCCCTAAGATCCGCTGGCCACTTAAATTTGGACCAGATATCTTGGGGGTTTGTCGCTGTTCCTGTGTTCCCACCCCCTCCGCACTCCTGGCTGCTGTCTGTGTGAGGGGAGGGAGAAAAAAAGGAAGAAAAGAATGCCGGCTCACCTCCCTTCTGCCATCTCGCTCTGTTCCAGGCAGCATTCCAGTCTCTTAAAGGGGTGGGGGGCAAAAAACAACAAACAGAAGCGAGGAAAGCCCGGCACTCACTACTTTACATCCGCATCAGGAATTTTTCAGCCCCGGAGAGCAGGTACTTGGAAAGTGAGCAGGAACGTGCTTAGGTGGGTGTGGTCGCACTTAATTTTTTGTAAACTCCGGAGCTGGTGGGGAAACAATTTTAAGCTCCGGATCTGGGAGCCATTTGCCGCTGATTTTAGGGGTCATGTGAAAAGGCCCTAATTTGAACTAAAGAGGGAGAGATCCAAACACTGATGTTGAGATACAGACTTCATCTCACTTTCCCCAAAACGTAGCTTCTCTGTTGAGAGCTTCATTGGAAAAACTGCTTCAAGAGCCCAAACAAGTGCGGGGGGATGGGTGATATGTTTAAATGTATACAAGACAAACATTCATATGCAAAAGATAGCAATGAAATCTCATATTCCTTGTTCCAGTGGTTCCCAACCTTGGGAAAGTGGGATGTCCTTGGTCTGCAACTCCCAGATGCCTTCGCTAGTTATGCTGGCTGGGATCTCTAGGAGCTACAGTCCAAGAATATCTGGGTTCCCTGAAGTTGGGAGCCACTGCTTTAATCCCAGTCAAAGGGGACATATATTTCCTGGCTAAATATGCCTTAACGATCCAGACTATGGTTCATTGACCATTGAGGGTAGTCTTATACACAGAAGTAAGCTGACAAGAGAACAATACGGTTGCGAAACTGGAATTTTGAGTTGGAAAAGTGGAGGTCATCATACATGGCAGTGTCTTATAGACAGAAAAATACAGTAATTGTTCTACAGAAGCATCTATATTTGCACTAAATACACTGATTCTATGTAAATAAGTGATTATTGTGATATGCAGTCTAGGCAAACAGTATTTGTGCTAAGAATAGAAGCCCAAATTATAAAGTATGGGGTTTTAAAAAATATATACTGTAGGCATTGTTGACAGTAACACTCAGCACATGCATACCAGTTTTGTTATATAAATATCAAGGACATTTATTGTTAACATACAGGACAGTTGAATGGATTACAACAAGATAATGGAAATTAGATTAGCATTAGGTATGCATCTAAGAGTGGATGGATGAGTGAATGCTATTTTTATACTACTTTTCAACCAAAGACTCCCAAATCAGTTCATGTAATTTAGTACAAAGCAATGCACAGAAATGCATCAAACTAATACCAACAATTGTTAACATCAAACTCCTTTGCTAAATGAGGATTCTTATGGAGCCAACCACCTCAATCCTAGGAAGAAGGAATTAGCAAGCCAGGGTACCAGTAAGCCCCAAGGTTTGCAAAATTACAAAAACACTGAAGGGAGAATAATGCAAGAGAAAGCTCTAGAACAGCCCACTGGACATAGAATGCTGCCCCCTTCAGGAGGGGAGGGGGAAAACCATGAAGAACAAAATGGAACAGAGAGAAATATCCTGAGAGGGAAATGGCTTGTTGCACCATGAAATTCCATACGTTCCTTGATGCAAAATGTAGTTACAAGTCTCATCTGCATTAGATAATGCCTAAAAACTAAACAGGCTGAAAATCACAAGCTATTAAAGAGAATTTTCCCTGTCACCAAAAATATATCTGACAGCATCCAATGAGCCTTTCTAATGACAGGGCTTTTCATGGTGCTCACAAGGCACCATGAAAGAAAAAGTCCCTTGCTCCTCTGAGGCCACAGCATTCTCACCTCAGAGGGCCAAGGAGGGAACCTGTGGCCAGACAAGGACTGTTAGTAGCTGAGCAGGTTGATCTGGCAGAAAGCTGCTCTTGCACAGGGATGCCAGATCCTTAATCTCTCCTCAACCCCAAAGATTTCTAAAACAAGAGTCATGGGTGGATACTTGTGATGCCGTAACACTGAATCCTGGCGATGTCATAGAGGTAGAGCAGATGCAGGCTGGGGTTGAGAGTGACAGAAACTGTTGTTGTTTTAACAGGTAGGGGACAAATAGGGAAGAGTACATTTGGGATAAAGCTGCCTAGGTGCCCTAAGCACATCCGATCTTGCCTGATTTCGGAAGCTAAGCAGGGTCGGCCCTGGTTAGTACTTGGATGGGAGACCACCAGGGAATACCAGGTGCTGTAGGCGCCTGGAGTAGGAACTGGCAAGCCACCCCAGTATTCCTGCCAAGAAAACCTCATGGACATGGGGTCACGAAGAGTCGGTCATGACTGTAATGATACAACACACACACACACACACACACACACACACACACACACACACAGTTGGGATAAAGGAAAAGTAAAGGAGTGCAGGTTTGACAGGACACTTAACAATATCAGTTTCATAATTGAGGGGTGTGTGTGTGTGTGTGTGTGTGTGTGTGTGTGTGTGTGTGTGTGTATATATATATATATATGTATGCATGTTAGGGTGGATTCGGGTTTCTTCCCGTGTAGAAATCTGGTTGTTTTGGCGACGTTTCGACGAGGTCTCACTCGTCATCTTCAGGCTGGTGTTCTGGCTTCTTTCTTCTTGAAGCAAAGTGTGGTCTCAGTTGAAGTCCTTCTATAAATACTGCTGGGGGGGGTGTGGTTTGCTTGCTCTGTTGCTGATTGTAGGTTCCTTTGTTCCTTTGTTCTTTTGTGATCTGCTGTGTGGCTGAGGCGATCGTTAAGGGATTAACTGCTGATGGCTGTTTAGATGGCTGTTTACATGCTGGTGGGTTAGATGGCTGGTAGGTTCTGGCTTCTTTCTTCTTGAAGCAAAGCGTGGTCTCAGTTGAAGTCCTTCTATAAAAAACTGCTGGGGGTGTGTGGTTTGCTTGCTTTGTTGCTGATTGCAGGTTCCTTTGTTCCTTTGTTCTTTTGTGATCTGCTGTGTGGCTGAGGCGATCGTTAAGGGATTAACTGCTGGTGGCTGTTTAGATGGCTGTTTAGATGCTGGTGGGTTAGATGGCTGGTGGGTTCTGGCAGTATCCTGGGCTTTGGTGGAGTGGGGTCCTGTGTCTTGTGAATTCATTTTGGTCTGGCTACGTGTCTGTGGTCTCCCAATGTTTTTTTGGGGTGTTTGAGTGTGCTCCATGTGGTGACTGGAGTGGGGTGCCGCAGTAGATGGTGCAGTCGTGGTTTTGTTATTGGATGGTGGTTTCGTTTCATCTGTGGGAAGGGTCTGGGTTTGTGTTTGGTGTGGATGGAAGGTGGTGGCATCTTGTGTCCTTTTGGACCTGGTGTCAGTCTTTGTGACAGAGGCTCGTCTGTTGACCAGGGCTAGTTTCCAGATGTCAGGCAAAGCGGGAGGTGTCATCACGTTTATTCATGTTGTTTGGGTGTTTCTCTATTTCAATGGCTTCCATGATTATTCGACTGTTGAAGTGTTCAGTTTTGGAGATGAGTTTGGTTCTTTCAAAGTCAATTTCATGACCTGTTGTTTTTATGTGCTGGAAAGAGAGGAAGATTTTCTTCTTTTTTGACTGCGTTCTTGTGTTCTGCGATGCGTGCGCTTATTCTCCTGTTTGTCTGTCCGATGTATGTGGCTGGACAGACTTTGCATGGTATTTCGTAGACTTTGCATGGTATTTCGTAGTCTACGAAATACCATGCAAAGTCTGTCCAGCCACATACATCGGACAGACAAACAGGAGAATAAGCGCACGCATCGCAGAACACAAGAACGCAGTCAAAAAAGAAGAAAAATCTTCCTCTCTCTTCCAGCACATAAAAACAACAGGTCATGAAATTGACTTTGAAAGAACCAAACTCATCTCCAAAACTGAACACTTCAACAGTCGAATAATCATGGAAGCCATTGAAATAGAGAAACACCCAAACAACATGAATAAACGTGATGACACCTCCCGCTTGCCTGACATCTGGAAACTAGCCCTGGTCAACAGACGAGCCTCTGTCACAAAGACTGACACCAGGTCCAAAAGGACACAAGATGCCACCACCTTCCATCCACACCAAACACAAACCCAGACCCTTCCCACAGATGAAACGAAACCACCATCCAATAACAAAACCACGACTGCACCATCTACTGCGGCACCCCACTCCAGTCACCACATGGAGCACACTCACACACCCCAAAAAAACATTGGGAGACCACAGACACGTAGCCAGACCAAAATGAATTCACAAGACACAGGACCCCACTCCACCAAAGCCCAGGATACTGCCAGAACCCACCAGCCATCTAACCCACCAGCATCTAAACAGCCATCTAAACAGCCACCAGCAGTTAATAAGATAGATCAGCCACACAGCAGATCACAAAAGAACAAAGGAACAAAGGAACCTGCAATCAGCAACAAAGCAAGCAAACCACACACCCCCAGCAGTTTTTATAGAAGGACTTCAACTGAGACCACACTTTGCTTCAAGAAGAAAGAAGCCAGAACACCAGCCTGAAGATGAGTGAGACCTATCGAAACGTCGCCAAAACAACCAGATTTCTACACGGGAAGAAACCCGAATCCACCCTAACATGCATATATATATATATATATATATATATATGTATGTGTATATATATATGCTCGTACAGTTGAATTTGGACTTACATCAATGCATATATACAAAACAAGTTCTGGCTGTCATCATCTTTTATGTTCAATTACTTTGCCTTTTTTTATAACCACATACCTTTACCCAACATTCCTGGTGTTCCACTTTCTGCGATATTTCTAACCATACTGACAATGTATCCATTTCTACTCTTTCAAGGATTTTAGTTATCAATTACTGTTACTTTGGTGTTTCTGGCTCTTTCCATCGTTTTGCAAAAACAATTCTTGCTGCTGTTATAATATGAATTGCTAAATATACTTTTTGTTGGTCCATTTTATCTGGCATTATATCTAATTTTAAAAATTCAGGTTTTAATTCTATTGGGTTCTCAAGGATTTCTTCGAGCATCTGCGTGATCTTACTCCAAAATATTTGTGCTTTTTTATATCACCACATCTGGTAAAATGAGCCTTCTTTTTGTTTACATTTCCAACAAACATTCAAAACCTGGGTGTTCATTTTAGCTAAAATGGTTGGCGTCATATACGACCTATAAACCATATTTTATATATTATCTTTAAATACAACATATATAGTAAGTTTTATGTTGTTTTTCCATACATTTTCCCATTGTTCTATCTCAATACCATGACCAATATTTTGAGTGCACTTAACCATGCATTCTTTCACCATTGCTGAGGAGGGCAATGTGTAGCCTATATACTGTAATTAAAAAATGTAAACTTCCCAGAGACTACTTGAAGTGGTATGTGTGTGTGTGTTGTGTCTTTACAGTCGTGACCGACTCTTCGTGACCCCATGTTCATGGAGTTTTCTTGGCAGGAATACTGGAGTGGTTTGCCAGTTCCTACTCCAGGCGCCTACAGCACCTGGTATTCCCTGGTGGTCTCCCATCCAAGTACTAACCAGGGCCGACCTTGCTTAGCTTCCGAAATCAGGCGAGATCGGATGAGCTTAGGGCATCTAGGCACATGGTGGTATATAAGCAGAACTTTCATTGTCTACTCCTGTGTATCAAAATCTAAAAGAAAACTGTACAATTGCTTAATATGTTTCTCCTTTATCTCTAACAAAATTCTATCAAAGGATGTATTTTCTAGATCAAAGCCTTGTTGTTTATCTTTAAACTGCCTTGAAGAGATCTGGGAATGAGCACATCAATCAAATTCAATTTCTTGTTCAACTATTCTTGTTGGGTTTTTAAGAAACTGTTTCTGGGCCACTAGGAGGCGCTAGCATGCATGGTGGTGGTGGGGAATGGAGGGATAAATGGATCTGGAATGGTGAAACCCAGCTAGCTAAACAATACAACAATGCAGAGCTAGGAGTTTTTGAAAAATCATATTTTTTTTTCAGCAGCCAGGCAGATGACAAAATGTTTCCAGTAGATGCAGAAGTTACCAGTTATTCCTGGTAAGGCTCACAGGCTATGCTGCCTTACCTAAAGCACACATACTGGAAATCACACAAACTTTTCCAAAGCTTATGCTGCAGGAGAGGCTTATAGAAAGCTCACTACAACCCACAGGGATAACATTGGGAAATGGGTGTGTGAGGAGAGATCCAGAGGGAAAGGAGAGCCCAGGTGTGAGCCATCCCCCTCCCTCATCCAAGCCAGGAGGGTTTGGGACAATTAGTACCCTATTGCCAGAGAAGGCAGAAAGGCAGGAGAAGGAAGGTGGGAGATTCCAAGGGGGAGAAGGCGGGAAAGAGAGAACTGGAAGGGAGGAACCAAAAGTGGGAGGTTTCTTGATAGCTGAGGAGAGCAAGGGGGAGAGGAGGAGGAGGAGGAGGAGGAGGAGGAGGAGCAGGAGCAGGAGCAGGAGCAGGAGCAGGAGCAGGAGCAGGAGCAGGAGCAGGAGCAGGAGCAGGAGAGAAAGTGGGCAGATGATGTACGGGTGGAGCTGAGTGGAAGTTACCCAGTTGAATGAACTGACTATGTCTCTCCGAGGAGGAAGAAAGAACACGTGACCTGACTGAGGCAAGGCTCTCCAGTGGGTGCCAGGGGCCAAATGGGTGAAGCATCCCTGTTGTGGGCCTCTGTGCTCCAGGAGGGGCCAACCCCATTGGAGACTGATGGATCGTGATCGGTTTGGGACAGACCCATGTTAAGGATTTCTTACAAGATGCCCGAGTTAAAGGACTGTTGGAATGAAATGTTAATGGTTAAAAATTATGCAGAGCTTATGGAGGTAAGTTGTTCCTAAGTTGCTTTCACCAGACACATCTCCTGTTGTTTTGGGGTCCACTGGGGGAGGGAGCTGCCCAAGGTAAAACTAGAACCTGATTCCAAGATAAAAACGGGTCCCCATGCTTTAAAGCCAGCTCACATACAACAACTGAACGTTCTTCACCTCTGGCCCGACACGCTCCATGATTTGTGTCTTCCTGGTTAGACTAGAGACCCGAAAAAGCATAGCAGCTACCTGAGATCTCCAGCTGAGACCTGCCAATCTTACTCTTCAGTAGATATGTCCTAGGTTTTAAGGGTTAGAAATTAAGCAGAAGCCTATTTAGTTTTATCGCTGGCTAGATTTACAAACAGGCAAGGTAGTCTTTTGCCACTATCCACTCCCAGGTGTTATTTTTAATATCCAGTTTATGTTTTGCTAGTGGTTTTGATAAACAGCCTGGAGCCATTTCAAAAAGAGTTTTATTCAGAACTCAAGCTCTCTACAAACTAAGCAGCAATGAAAAGCTCTGGTAAGCATTACCCTGGGTATTGAAGTCATTATAATAAAACTGTGCTTTTTAGACCCGAATGTATGAAATTGTGCACCAACTGTTGTAACACACATTATGTGATCTGTGGGTGGGATGATGGAGTGGGGCTTGTGAGGATTCCAGCCCCCACTGAGCCAGCAATATCACACGCTCTCCTCTCTCAGCTTCAAGGGGCTGTTATGAAGAGTAGGGGTGGGACTTTCAGATGGACTTACACTCCTGTAATCCAGCCAGAAAGCCTCCACCACCCCCGTCCCGGTCCCATCAGAATTAGGGGAGTGAAAGCCTGTTAAACGAAAAAGAGCCACTGCGGCCCTCTTTGCCTCCAAGCCATGCCCACATTGCTGCTTCTTCAATAAGAAAAGCATCCGGCTGTATTAGGGGAGCCATCAGATTCCCAGCATCTCACCCAGGTGCTTGGGAGGCCATGTTCCAGTGTATATACCAGCCCACTCATGACATTGCTACAATTCTAATTACTACATTGCTAAGGCTCTTGGGAAGCATTTAAAAACTTGCCATGACTAATGTTCTTTTTGCATTTTGCATTTTCAGACTTTAGCATGTCCCAAAGCAAACATTTAAAGCATTCCAAGATTCTTATCCTCATCTATTGTAGAGATTTGTTTGTTTGTTTGTTTACTTTAGGAGCACCCATTTCCTGACACCTGAAATAACACCACTGCTAAGAAGAGATATGGCATCTCACCTGTGACTTGCCAGGCTATACATTTTTATACAAATTAGGGCGTTTATACACAACCCCTAAACTCCGGGGCAAATGGCTCCCAGCTCTGGAGCTTAAAAATGTTTACCCACCAGCTCCGGAGTTAACAGGAAATTAAGTGCGACCCCGCCCTCTTTAGCGCGTCCCAGCGCAACTTTCAGGTACCTGCTCTTTGGAGGTGAAAATTATTTGATCCGGTGTAACGATAGTGAGTGCGGGGCTCTCCTTGCTTCTGTTTGTTGTTTTTTGGCTCCCGCCCCTTTAAGAGCTACTTTTACAGAGACGAGAGGCAGAACGAAGTGAGCGGCATGCTTTTCTTTCTCTTTTTCTCCCTCCCCTCACACAGCCAGCAGCCAGGAAGTGCGGAGGGGGTGGGAACACAGGAAGAGCGACAAACCCCTAAGATCTCTGGTCCGAATTTAAGTGGCCAGCGGATCTTAGGGGTCGTGTAAAAAGGCCCTTAGTTCACCTGTGACTTGCCAGGCTATACCTTTTTATACAAATTAGTTCCTTATTTTGCTGTAGAATTTAGAATAGAAAATAAATTAGATGAGGCTGCTTGGATGAGTCGCGAAATGTTTCAATCTCACAAGAAAAGAACTTGTTTTTTTCTTCAATTTGCTCCCAACTTGTTTTGCTTCAATTGGAGATACTGAGATACCTGGAATGACCACACACACACACACACACACACACACACACACACACACACACACACACACACACACACACACACACACACACACACACACACACATCAAGGAAGAGGCAAATGGACCATCAACGGAGACATGACAAAACTGCAACACTGGGTAATCTCTTTCCTTTTTATTTGATCCAATTGGCTACACTCAGTGGACTTTTCCAAATTTTATCCCAATCCTCAAATGAAATGCATGGGCCCAGAAATGCACCAACCCACCCCTCCCCTTTCGCTGGCAAGGCAGGGCCATTGGCTTCGATGCACCACATTGAGGAGAGATGTGAATGTGTGTACATGAGCCATGACATGTCTTTGGAAGGACTGGGGCAATAAAAACACTTCCCTCCCTTCAATTCGGATGCACCCTACAACATCCAAGCACCAGGCCTCAACTGAGAAACTGCCTGGCTATTTTTTCCATCTTGCCAAGGACCTTATATCCAAGAAATAACTCCTGGCAAATCCATATTTTGCCATGTAATAACCTATTGGTAGTACTACTCTGAGGAAGAGGGTTTCACCCTCGAAATATTAGCAACATTTTTGTTATTTTTCTAGTAGCCTAAAGGTATCACCTGTTCCACTGTTGTACAAGAAAAGAAATCCAGTTGCCAGGACTCAACTTCCAGATACACTCACCTGGATGTCTGAGAGTGTTTACAGACAGAATTTAGAATAGTTATGTAGTTATGTAGCTTTTTTTTTTTTTTTTTGAAAACTGCTGTTTGTTACTGATTGTCCAATGGTAACAAATAGTGTTATAAGGCCGTAACTACAGCAGAGCAACTAGGCTTTGCCTTAGGGTGCCAACATTTATAGGGCACCAACATGTAGACAGGACTCTAGTAGTAAACATTAGAAAAATAAACATCACTGCTTCCCAGCCATGCTTACTTTGCTTTGATTGAAAGTATAAACAGTCCTTTTCTATCAGGGGTGAGCATGATGTTCATCGCATTTTCCTTGGCAATTTCATGTCCATACTTTAAAGTAGAGTGGCTGGAAGATGCTGCTGCTTGCTCTAGGTGCCAACATTTCTTATAACAAATTGTTAACATATAACTTTTAAAAAAAACTTGAAAAATAAAAATGATCAGAAATGCCTGATTTCTCTTACACTTTTGAAAAGATGATTTGATGGACTATTTTAGGTCTTCTTTTTAAACTTTAATTAAAAAAGGAAAGAAACAAGCATAGTAGTGATAATGAACTACTCATAATGAATTATTTTACACAAAACGTTTGAACAGTGAATAGCATAGAAGGAACATGGAATAATGTTTAGGAGCCTCGTGGCGCAGTGGTTAAATATCTGTACTGCAGGTAAAACTGCTCACGACCTGGGGTTCCATCCCAGGCAGCCGGCTCATGGTTGACTCAGCCTTCCATACTTCCAAGGTCGGTAAAATGAGTACCTAGCTTGCTGAGGAGGGGATGTGTAGCCTGCTTACTGTAATGAAACTGTAAACCGCCCAGAGACTACTTGAAGTGGTATGGGGCGGCATATAAGCAGAACTATATAAGCAGAACACTTTTTGCTTTAATGCGTCTCATTCCATTTTGATCAAAGAAGGTTAGTCTGTGTAATATTATTTTTCGAATTGACATCATTACCTCCTCACAAAAAAAGAATGTCATTACTTGTAACGTACTCACTTCCTCACTCTGCTTTACCGCTTCTAGGATGAGCAGATGCGCGCGCGCACACACACAGACACACACACACACACACACACACACACACACACACACACACACACACACTACAGGCCTCTCCTTGGATGCAAGCGCTTGCCTACCTCTGACTGAAATGCTAAGTACATGCCTTCCTTGATTTGCCAAATGAGTGCCTGAGGCAACTTTTAAAAATCCTTCCTCAGCTCGGTGGAGTTGCTACTCACAGGCTTGGCTGCTAAACTGACGTGTTCTTGCTCACACTCTACACAAGCTGTCACATTAATGAGTCCTTCCCTTCAGTGCTCTTCTGTATCATTTCCTAAACAGAAGTACAGCATTAAAAATACAAGGAAAATGGTATCAAATAATAATGACCTGCCACTAATTCTTCTGTCACAGAGGGAAATTGTCCCAGGCGATCGTACTTTTGTTCAGCCTGAGTCACTTAAAAAGTACAGAAGGGTGAGTCCCTGTGCCTTTAATGGCTGAGGGAAAGAGGGAATAACCTTCTCTGGTAAGCTACTGCTGGTATAGCCATCTCCAGGAAGCTACAGCTGTGGAAATTGTCTCTTTTCTACAAATATCCCAATACGTCCACCCTCTATTTTCTGTGCCCACCCTAATGTCCCTTATACCACACTTGCAAGGTTCATTGTTCCACATGAGTGCTTCCTGTGATATTTCATCCCTCCTGATAGATTTTGCTGCCAACTCGCATCAGGCCTCTACCGCTTGTGATCCATCAAGCCCACTGCAGCTTACTTGCCACATGGAACAACCTATTGGGGTATTATTAGCCTTTTGTTTTTATGGCTTGCCTGAGACTACACAGACGGAAGTGGCTGTTAAGCATCTGGCAGGCCCACGAATGGCAGAATGGGTTCAGCCGGGCAGGCAGCAGACTGTGCAGGCCTGGCCTAATTTATTCAAGCACTAAGGTGCTTTATGAATCTCTTATAGCTTCTGGATTCCCACTTGACAAGGATGCCGAACTCCAAATCATTCAGTTCTCACAAGCTATATTAATTTTAATGGCCTTGTAGCAGCACTGGACTGTGGAGATGGCACTGGGTGGATTTCCCTGTAGGCGGGTGTTTTTCTGGTAGTTATCTTTTACATTTACATTTAAATATGCCAATACAGTGACAAATGAGATACCCCGAAACTGCTACTATGCAGTTCATCCATTCTCCATTTGTCTTCTCTCCTCTCCCATCTGTAGTTGGTCAGATATGGTGTCCTCTTTGCCAGTATAGTTGAGACAGAAACAGTTGATAAGCAGAAAGGATAGATAGAAGCAGTCCAGTTGCTTCGTCTATATTTAAAGGGAACTGCACATTCTTCATTTGGCAGTCTAGCAAGCTTTTCTGCAATATAGCCTCCCTTCCTGCAAAGACGTACAGAAGGTGGTATGGAAATCCCCCTGATCGGGTTAGAAATGTCATAAAATTCATGTTGAACTGAGATGCAATGCTCTCTCTCTCTCTCTATCTCTCTCTATCTCTATCTATCTATCTATCTCTGAGAATACACAACTAGAGATGGAAATGAAACAAACTTTTAATTTATTTCGCTATTTGTTATTCGTTTTGTTAGCTAACAAAAAATAACGAACCAACCCATCAAAGAGAAATGAAATGGGAATTTCCGTTTCGTTTGCTTCATTTTTGTTCCCCCCCCCCACCTTGTCACTGCCTTCATGGTCCTTGAACTCCAGAAGCTGCTGCCTGTAGAGGCGTGGCCCCAAGTCAGTGCCTCAAAAAGCCCCCGGCTGGGGACTTGGAAAATAATTTTAAAAAGGAGCGCCAAAAGTAAAAAATAAAATAAAACAAGTGCTGACCTGGCCCCAGGAGCCACGTGGTCGGTGCTAAAAAAAAAAACCTGAGCACTGACCTGGCCCCAGGGACTGTTTTGTCGGCGCTCTAAAATCCCCTCAAAAATATAAAAATAAAATGAGTGCCGACCCAGCCACAGGAGCCACATGGTCGGCACTCAAAAAAATGAGGTGCTGGCCCCAAGCCAGTGCCTCGAAAAGCCCCTGCCGCCGCCGCCGCCGCCGCCACCAGGATCACTGCTGCCACTGCCACCGCCACCACCGGTAAGGACTCGAACCACTTCGGCTGGTTCAGGGTCGTACTATTTATTTTTAAAAAAATCATATGAACCTGAACCAAACCGAACCAAGGGTGGGCCCAAAACAGAACGAACTGAACCATCCGTTTTCTGTTTTGTGCCCACCTCTATACATAACTATGGCAAGTAACAGACATCACAGACTTAACCACAGGCTCATAAAGAGGGGATTGCTTAGCTACTGAAATTGTCTGAGGAGGAGCTTTGTAATTTGCAAATAGCCTGCTTTAGCTTTGTGATTGGTCTGGAAGAGTTGATGGTGTTGCACTGAAGGCTGATTTCTCAATCATGGAATACTAGTGAAGTACACTAATGTCTTTCAGTTCTAATCATGGGCTATCTATAAAATCTGTTTCTCCCCAGAGTCACTTAGGTCACTCTTGATCACAGCATAGCTGGGGTTATAGTACAGTACTGTCAGTAGAGATGGGCTTTTTGTTTTGGAAGTGGTCAGCTGCCGAAACAAAATGCAGGAGCCCAGCTGACGTTCAGAACTGGAGGAATGAAATCAACCAACCTTACCATGTGCTGGGGTCATGCAGGGCACAACTCCAACAAGGAAGAAGCCTCTGATGCATCATCTTTCCTCTTCCCTGATGCTGGCCAATCAGGAGCTTTGCAGGCAAATGCGTCATCCCACATCCCTGTCTGACTGGCCACTGCCAGGGAGAAGGAAAGATGACGCGTCGGAGGCTCCTTCCTTCATTGGAGTTGCACCCCATGCAAGCCCAGGACAAGGTAAGGGATTGGTTGATTTCATTCCTCCAGTTCTGAATGTCAGCTGGGCTCCCACGTTTCATTTTGGAAGCTGACCACTTCCAAAATGAAAAACTCATCTCTAACTGTCAGAACAGGAATTCTATGATGGCTTTCTCAATTATACTTTTGAAACAGCTGGCCAAAACAATGTGTTTCACACAGATAGAATTATATATTGACACTCTCCTGTAAAGGAAATTATCTTTCTGATCACTTTAACAAGGCTGAATGCCAGAACAACTGCAGAATGATAAATCAAAATGCTAGATGTGCAGTGGCTCCTCCAGTTGTCCGTAGCTTCTGAAGATTATTCCAACCACAGCATTTGTTCAATCTTAGGGTCCCGGTTGTACACGGATCTTATCTGAACTCTCCCTGGCATTGAAATGACATTTCTCTTACATTCCTTTGTACAATCCCCCCCAATAGCTTCCTAAACTTCTCTGCCCCTTCAGCAAACAGGGTTTTTCTTGTTTCATTATGTACCCATGGATTCCATGGCTCTTTTTACTAGCATGCATTTCTGTTTCTGAATGTTCTGTGTTATTGCCATTGGGGTTTGTTTTATAGCATTTGTTTGTCTTGAGAAGACAGAGATTTATTTGCAAAAAATATATGTTTTGAGAACAGTTCACTGCTTTAGAAAATAAAGGTATCTCTATATATTTACATGTCCATCAGAAATTTGCAATTCTCTCACCAAGGCAGTTTGTAAAGTAGAGTAAAGCATCTTCCAGATTTTCAAGAGCAGGGCTTCCACCACTACTTCCTTCTTTTTTGCTGCTTCTGGCTGCATCTGCTTTTATCATAAAACATTGGGGTGTACCTCTGCACCTCCCAGTCCCAAGTATGCTTTACCCTTGTCACCTGCTTCACCCAGAAACTCATTCTCTACTCCTACTTTGTAAAAAAAAGTTCCAACAATTGCTGGGGTGTGCTTGCACAGGAGTACACAGCAACGTGTGGAGGTGGCCTTTTTCCACGCACCTCTCAACAACTGAGAAAGTTAGCTAGACTGAGAGCATGGAGAAATAAGGCAAAGATGAGAAATGAGCCACAAGTTCAGCATGACATTAAAGGGCACACCACAAAATACAGCAGAGAGATTGCTAGCCGGGGCTGCTTGCCAAGAGCACATAATCCCCCTTCTGTCAGCTGCCAATCCATTTCTGGGCACAGTGCTGGTTCTAACTTATAAAGTGGCTTGAGTTAAAGCTATCTCAAGGACCACGTCTCCCTTTAGGAACCTGCTTGGGTGTTGAGATCATCAGGACAGGCCTTTCTCAGCCCCATCACTAGAGATGGGCATGAAACAGAAAAATGGTGTTTCATTTTGTTCTGTTTTGTATGAATTTTTGCTTAAAAAGTCATACGAATTGAAACAATAATGAAATGTTTCGTTCTACCAGCCGATGACAGGTCAGCAGGAGACAACTGAAAATGGTCGGGACACCAGTGGGAGAGCTCCAAACTGGAGTCCCGACCATTCTCAGAAGGATCCTGCCGACTGGGGCGGACCCTCTGGTGATGACTGGGCCATTTTTAAAGGGGTCCAGCTGATGACAGGTCAGCAGGACCCCTCTAAAAATGGCCCGGTTGTCAATGAGGGAGCTCCAAGCCACCAACCTGACCATATTCAGAGGGATCCTGCTGACCTGTCATCAGCCGAAGCCTTTTAAAAATGGCCCAGTCAGCACCCCCAGTGCACTGGGCCATTTTAAAGGGGTCCAGCTGATGACAGGTGGGCGCGGGAAAGCAGGCTTTTAAAATTCCTCCCCCTGCTGAAGCCCACACTCCAGCTGTTTGGTGGTGGCTTTGGCGGGGGGGGAGCCTGCTCTTTCCTGGTGATGGGGCGCTTTGGGGGGGGGATCCGCCAGACTGCCAGCTTTTTCCCATAGGAATGCATTAGTTCAATGCATTCCTATGGGAAAACGAAAAACGAACTGAACAAAGCAGAAATTTCTGTTTTGTTTCATTTCGTTTTTCTTTGATGGGTCCCTTCGTTATTCATTTTGTTCCCTAATGAAATGAATAACAAACAACGAGACGAATAAAAAATTCATTTCGTGCCCATCTCTAGCCATCACCCTTTGGAGATAAATCTGGTAGGGACCCAAGAGGAGGCCTTCTTTATTGTTGCTCCCAGATCTTGGGACTTTCTCTCCCACAGGAGGACAGATTGGCCCCATCTTTGCTGCCTTCCTGCGAACAGGCAAAGACCTTTCTCTTCAGGGCTGCCTTCCCTTCAGTGGCTGCTTGAATAGGGTTTTTAAATGAATTGTTGTGTCTTACTACACTTAATGTGTTTTGGTGTTGCTTATGTTTTTAAGTATTGCATTTGTTTGATCTTTCTTGGTATTTGTATATTCGATGTTGTTAACTTAAGTCCTGTCTTTTAATTGATGTAAGCCACCTTGAATCCTTTTAAAAGAAAAGGGCAAGTTAAAAATGTTTTAAATAAATGACTAAAAGGAGGATGTTGAGACAGTGAAAGGGGAGGAGGGCAAGGATAATAAAGAGGAGAAGGAGAAGTGGGAATCATAACATCACAACATTAAGGAATATTAAGGAACTGGAAAGTGGGACTCATGGAGGGGGCAAGATCAGGAAGGGGCTGTGCTCTATGACCTCCAGGTAACTTGAAAACTGCTTACATGAGATTGCATAACATCACAACACTGTATTCAGGAACTAGAATGTGCATAACAATTGCAATTCATTCTACAAAGTTTTTGTTGACACTCAAAAGGAGGCAAAACAAAAGTGTAGTTAATACCAACATCAGGAAGCACTTGGAATACTACTTTATCAGGTACTGGAGCCAGCCTTGGAAGTGAATTGCTTTTGTCTAAATCAGGTACTATATGTCCAAAAGTTAGGCCCGGGGGCCAAATGCGGCCCGTTTTCAAATTCTGAATGGCCCACGGCTTCTTCTCCCCACCGGCTCAGCCATCCCCGCCAGCTGGCCCCTCCCCATACCGGATGGAGGCATCAGCTTGCAGTTTTATGGTTTGCCTGCCCTCCCTGCCTCTGTACATCCCCCAAGCCACCTGCCCAGCTACCCACCCCCAGTTCCGTTGCTGCAGCATCCTCCCCACCTCCTTGCATGTTACAGAGACTTGTCCAAAGTCCGGCCCGGGGGCCAAATGCAGCTGAATGGTTGGCCCCCACACATTTTCACTTGACCAAATCTGGCCCTCCTTGCAAAAAGTTTGGACACCCCTGGTCTAAATCCTCTGTAAAGAAGGGGCAAAACATTTCCCTGCCTGAAGAAGAGCATCAAGGGATGCCCTCATCTACCGAGGGCCAAGACCACAGAATCCAAAAACAGGCAAGATGGTGCAATATATGAGGCAGAAAATCCTGCACGTGCCTCTCCTCACACCTGGTAGTATAATTCCAGCAGTAACCAAGTACATAACCAACAACTGGGTTCTCTTTCATGTTAGAGACTGGAATGTTACTTTCCAAAAGCAATTGTTGCCATTGGAGTTCAAGAACTTTAATTTTTCTGAATAGTAATATATGCTGTTTGATGGATTCCAAGAAACAAAGTGCAGAAGCAACCGGCTCCCAAGGTTGGCACCTGATAAAGCTGGATTCAGGACTGGGTGGCACCTTTTTGTGGAATTACTAAAAGTTGCAAACCAGGGGAGCTTTTGCATTCTTCTGAACTGCTCATCAAGAACAATTAGTATAAAATTGAGACAGACATAATATACTTGGCCCATGTCTCTTGATACTAGACTGCCATCAAGGCAAGATGGAGTGCACAGACTGTAAATGAGACAAAACAGTATATCAATTTATAGACTTGCCTTCCTTTGCAGACAAAAGTCTGGATATCTGTCCTTTACTGTAATTTGAACTAGAAAAAGTATGGACCAAGATCATTCTGGATCACTTGAAAGCTCTCCTTGTTGGTGGAGATCCATGAAGGCATGGTACAACTGATTTTGAATTTTTAGGGAAGCAACTATCTTGCTGTCCAAAAATAAGTAGAATTGCTACTTTTAGCTGCTTAAAAAGGGGGGAGACTGCTGCTGATTTGTGATATGAAATACACCAATGTTGTGAGGGGAGACAGCTGCTACATGCCCTCCCATAATTCACAAATAATTCATTGGCTGTTTCCTCTTTTCCTATAGCATTTCCCCATCCTTTGTTATTTTGCTGGCCTGCTTTTCCTGAAGAGCATAAGAAGCACATGGTCCAAAACCAAACCAGAAAAGGAAAGCTTGCTCCCTCTCCTGCTGCCAAATGTTACTTAGGCTGCCATATAATAATCATCAGTATGGATGTATGAAACCATTTTGCAGATACATTAGGAATGGGAGCACCTCATAATTCCAAGTCCCCTGACAATTTATGCCTGAAAAGGAATCCCTGCCAGCTTTCTTGAAATTCTTATAGCAACTGCAGTGATCTCACTGCTGCATACCAGCACTTAAAACAAAGCTTCCCAACCCTGGGTCTCCAGACATTCTTTGACTAAAACTCCCAGGAAGGCTTCATCACTAGCTGAGCTGGTCAAGATTTCTGGGAGTTGTAGTCTATGAACATCTGTTGACATAAGTTGGGAACCACTATCTTAGAGGCAATCTTTGGCCATTCAGGTATTTTTGAACACATCTCTCACAGTCTACTGCAATTTACTGTTGAGTAGAGAAGAGTCTTGTTGAAACTATGGTCTGGGATGAGGACAATCATGCACATTTCACCATCCCATCAAGACAAGTCAGGTGTAGAGGAAAGAGAACATGGTCCCAGCTGCATGATTGTTACAGAGACATCCGCTGGATTTATTCAACATCCCTCAGCCATGGCAGGAACTAGATTTTCTTTTATTCTGGTGCTGTTCTAAATGCACCCTGTAAAGAAGCTTTCAAGACCTTCGAGAAGGTTGCAGACAGGAAGGATGTAGGATGTGCTCCTAGCCCTTGGGTGACTTTGCAGGAGCTGGAGATGGGCCAGATCTATAATACACTGAGAACACGGCCAAAAAAAAAAAAAAAAACACCTCCGGGGTCTGGAAAACACAAATGATCATGCCTGCAAGTGTTAGTGTCTAGTGAAAACTGAACATATCTGGAAGGGCTTGTGAACTTCACAGTAAACCACCTAGAACATCCCCAGTGGAATTCTGTCTGTGTTGTATTGCCAAATCCTACTTGAACATCAAGCTTCACTGGATTTTAGAATGCTATTCTATTACACACTCCTTTGGGAGGAAATCCCATTGAACAAAATGGGATTTACTTCTGCACAGATCTGAACAAAATAATTGTACCGCGCACACTGCCTCTCTAATTGCCATCATGCATAGCATTAATACAGATCAAAATGCCTCAGTCCTGTAAACCAGACTAGAAACTCTTATCTCCGTGTTACAGATTAGAGATGAGGCAACAAAGATGAGAGGGACTAGCTTCCCAGGTGCCTCAGTGAGTAGTACACATGAGCTGTAAACTAAGGATTTGCAGCTTGTGCTTTTAATCAGACATGAGAATTTTATTGACACTCTACCGTTAAAGCAGTTCAGTGCCACAATCTGCCATGGAATACAAGGATTTGTAGTCTGGAGAAGGGTTCGAATATGTCTGCTAGAAAGTCCAAGCACTTTTCTGAACTACTTTCTATAAGCCCCTCGTTAAAGAACAGGTCTCAGAATTATGAAAGACAGAAGCACAGCAGATAAAGTGCTAACAAATTATTATAACTGTGTAGTGTGAGATGCACTCTAAATGTCAGTGCTCACATAATATAATGTATGCTATTTACTACTGTTAAAAGAAAAATTGATTAGAAGGTGTGAGTTACTGTGGTGCATCGTGTGCATAAAAACCCTTTACTGATTGTAATAAAAGATAATAAAGTGATAAAGAAACCTATTTTAGTTGATAGAATTCACACAACATCTCTGCTTTTTCTGTTGCTTGGAACTTAGGAAGCATTGGCTTTGCCTTCTCCCTTTAGATGTGGTCAAATACTGTTTCAATCAGCCTCATGCCCCTTGTAGTACCATGCAAAATGCCACCATTTGTACATTCTGAAAAATGACACGTAGAACTCCTGAGCAGACAGGGGTAATAAAGAGGATGTTTGTAAGCACAGCTACTGTCCTCAGCAGAAAACAGAATACTTTAAAGACATTTGGACTTGGGCTGAGCTACTGAAATCAGAAGCATGTATCCAATAATGCCATAATGCTTGGGAATTATCACGGGAAAGTACTCAAAGTATTTTGAAGTATATACACAAGGAATATATTTGAATCATATGTTAGCCATAAAGAATGTGTGGCTCTGCTAAAGTTCGGATGACCCAATAGCATGGAATAAAATGGAGGAGCTGCATGGTCATTAGAAAACACAAATGCAAGAATAGTCTATGTGATAACTTTCTAGGCCACTGATAAAAAATACAAAATGATTGTGAGCTTTCCTGAATAAAGTCCACTTCTTCAAGGCAAGTTCCGAAAGTCCAAACATGGCAAGATGGGGTTTGCTGAGAGGTTAATCTTAGAGGTAAGGTTCTTACCAAGATGAATTTCACCTGGCACTTCTGTCTTAGATGGGCAGGAGGCAGCAGGGATGTTGCTGTAAAGCGGCATCAGAAGCAAAGGATTGGGTTTCACACCCCAATCCTTCAAACAACAAACAATTCAGTGACTTTTCCTAGACAGAAGGCTAGGACTGCCTCATTGAGTATATCAGAGGCTTGAGAAGCCAGATTCTTTGAGAGACAAATGGTCGGTTATTTTCTATTATTATTGGATTAAACTCTTTGAGAGCGGGATATGTGTTTATGGGATTTTCTGCCTCAAGTATTAATATAACTTCACTGGCCTTGGTTCCTATTGCATCTGTACTTCAAAGAGCAAAATATCAGGGGTTTGTGAGGCACACCGCATATACATATACCTGTTTAGATGGAAAGAAGAAATGGCCCCAGGCTGTGGAATCTCCCCCAAAGCTGGGGGAAGTTATTCTTTTGGATTACAACAGCCAGAATCCCCCAGGCAGCATGGACACGCACTCTAAGAAGTATACTTCCAAAAAGTGATTACACAGAGAGAGAGAGACAAAGACAGAGACAGAGACAGACGGACGGACGGACAGACAGACACCAAGCACTGATCTCTGCTGCTTTGATGGGCCAATCCTGACTTCTCTAGTCAGCACAACTCTGAACAACCGAACGAAACTGTCAGTGCTGGTCATAGCATTGACCTATTAGGGTTGAGGAAATAAGGTGGAAATCCCATCCCAGCACCCCAAAAATGAAATGAGTGGAGTGACTATCGCAGTGATGGCACCTTAACTGCGATTCAAAGCCCACTAATGTTTCGCAAAGTGCCAAATACAGCAATTTAACTTGAATACAGGTGGCTGTGAAGGGGCGATGTCGGGTGCCCACAGAAAGGGCTCCGAGTGCCACCTCTGGCCCCCGTGCCATAGATTCGCCAACACTGTTCTATCGAGACAGAGCAAACATCTTTTCAAGGTTGGGTGCATGACCCACCTCAGCAAAAAAAGAGAGCATGCACCACTTGGGTCCATTCATATGATAACCTCTTTTCAGGAGTCACAAGCATCATGTATGCCTTCCCCCTACTACTAAGCTCCATGTGTTCAGCATTATGTGTGCTTGCACTCATTGTGTATGCAACAAAATGTGACTGGAGCTTTTTCCATGGGATTAGGAACTCTCCTTTTCAGCTCTCCTTTTCCAGAAGCAATGCAGACCCTTCTCTCCTTGAAGGATTTCTCACTCATTGATTTTGCTGTGTGGAAGTCTTTCCTACAACACACATTCAAGATAATGTTTGAATAATGCAGTTAAATGCAATTAACTATCTTTTAAATAAATAAATAAATAAACATAAATATAATCTGAATTCCACAGAGTTTATTTTCATAGACACATCAAACTATTATGTGGGTTCCTGGGATGTCATCCTTCTATGTGGCACAACCAGGAATACTGAAAGTTTATGATGGTATTCTGAAAGTGGATTAGGACAGTCATCATATCCTTCTCTTACCACTTAGACTGGATTCCAATTTTTCCATATTTTTAATGAATGGCATCAATCCAGTTTCTGTCTTATTGCATCTACAAGTCATTGGATTACATTAACAGGTTCATTTTATGCATCTTACATAATAGATTGGCATCCACTTTGCTTCAATAACTGAAGTTAAGCCAAACCTATTTATACTAGTTGGCATAATAGGAATATGTAAGATCAAATCCAATATTGTAACAACTACAGAATGAGTCATGCATCTTCTCTCTCTCCAGTTAATGCTGTATCTTTAAAAACCAAAAAGTTATCCATGATTTACTATCCCCTATATTATTCATTATCCACATATTATTAGGGAGAAAAACAGAGGAAAATGCTAAAACAAAGATTTCCCTCCATTCATAGCTGTCATTTACAATGAATCAATTTATAAGTTGTCTGAAAGCATTCCTGCCTTGATCTTGTCATATCTCATAACAATGAAATGTTTGTCGTTTCCCGTTAGATGTCAAACATAAACACTGCAGATTTGTATCCATCATAGTCTCTCATTCCTATCACTGATGTTATCCACAGGGAAAGTTCTCACACCAAGACTTTGGAGAAGATGAAAACCTCCAGCAGCAAATTTTCTGCTTGTGAATTATTTCGAACATACAGTTCCCTCCCGCCTACCCTCCCTTTTCAGGTTCAAAAAAATGCAAAAGGAAAGCAAAAAAGCGTCATATTAATTTAGGGTTTTTTTAAAAAAGGATCACTCTCTTCCGCATCACTGGTGGTCCTTTCCAACCGCAGCCCCTCAATCCCTCACCAGGGTTCAAATTAATAGTCATTTTTTAAAGTTGATGGAGGTCCGTAGAAATCAGGAGAGTTTATGTGAAAAGGGAAAATGCGAGGAAATGATAATATTTTTTTAAAGTGAACTTACCGTTTAAGAAGGACAGGAACAAGGATGCCCAGAGATACAAGCCAGAATACACGGCGGGGAGGCACCTTTCCGTGAGCATGGCCAAGCCCCAATGGGGAGTCTAAGCAGACCCCCCGCTCCTCCTCCAAAAGACCCGGCGAAGGGACTCGTCCCGTCAGCTTCGGGGAAGGGGCTCGTCCCGTCAGCTTCGGTGAAGGGGCTCGTCCCGTCCGCGTTGACGAAGGGGCTCGTCCCGTCCGCGTTGACAAAGGGGCTCGTCCCGTCAGCTTCGGCGGAGGGCGCGCGCGGCGGGCGCCTCGAGAGGGAGAGGGAGAGGGAGCCCGCCCGCCCGCTGGCTCGTCTCGTCAGCCGGCGAGGCCAGCGCAGGGGTTCCCCATTACATCTCCCGGCGGGAGCCACAGGTTTGCACCGAAGCGCCGGAGGCTGGCCCTGCTCGCCGAAGGGTAGTGCGTGTGGGAGGAAGAAGTGGCGACGTTTTCCCTCCTCTTTCTCCCAAGCGCTCGGCGCCTTTTCTAGTGCCAGACGGGGAGAGCGCGAGCGCGAGCGAGAGTGTGTGTCCGGGAGCGCGCGCCAATGCGCGCGTATCCGCGCCTGAGGCGAGAGAAGAGGGGCCACGGAGACGGGGCGGCGGGCTGTGTGTGTGTGGTGGTGGTGGTGGGGAGAGATTTCCCACACGACCTATTAACAGTCCGTCAGCAACTCGCCGCCACCGCGTCACCGTCACCGTCGTCGTCGTTGTTGCTGTTTGTACGTGAGGACGAGAAGGGGCAGCCGGCGGCGGCGGTGCAGTTGTGTTCGGCCACCGCGGGAGAGCACGTTGCGCCACAGTTGTGGCTCAGCAGTTTGAGGGGAAACGGGGTGGCGGCGTAGGATGGCATCCAGAGCAGACGCGGCCGCCCCGCGAGCCAGACTCGGTGGCGGCTCCTTAGAACCTTGGCTGGAGAATTTCCCCAACAGGAGAAAAGAAAATGCCTGGGGGGAAAGGGGACCTTCCCCGCCCATCTTCATCCCTTTAGAATTACACTGGTACCTTGTATAAAGGAATTAATTCGTTCCAAATGAAATTCTGTTAAGCAAATTTTCCTTTATACAAATGTCCCATAGGAATGCATTGAAAACAGAGTAATCCCTAATCACCACCACTTTTATGTTGTGCGGATTTGCCCCAAAGGCGATTCTGTTAAGCAAATTTTCCCTATCTCCAGAATTTTTTATATTGTACAGATTTTATGTTATACATACCATTTGTTATACAAGGGTCCACTGTACACCCCAGAACGGATCCCTCTGCTTATAAGGATCCATATTAGCCCACCCGCTGTCAAGGAGGCTCAGCGGGGGCTCGAACTCCCAACCTCGGACTCCGCAGCCAGCTGCTTAAACCACTTACTCCCTTTGAGACCTTTGCCGGTTTCCTGCTCCAGATTTTACTGATATGTGCCACAGTGTCAGCAAGGAAGTCGCTTAACCCTGGGGTACTGTACATTTTCAAGGGAATGTGACAACTGTGGTATGATGTGCAAGGGACAGGGAGTAGCCACCTTGATGTGTGGTCAAGCCAGCAAGGAGTCTTCCTGGAACCCTTAAAGATTAAAATGTTTCACTTGGCATAAACTGCTGTGGACTATTGCCTGGTTCCAAGCAAAGTTAAGGGCCACAACCCACAAGAATGCCCAATAAAGCTTGTATTCTCTAAGGTGAAGGGTTCACATGGGTGGGTGGGTGGGTGATGCAGCTCCTTTTACCGTTTAATTGTAACTGTGTGCCATCAAGTCGATTCCAACTTACAGCCACCATTCTGGACTTTCCCACTGGCACGTTGGGACTCTGCACCTTGTCCAAAGCCACAGAAATGGCAGGAGCCCCTCTTACCATCAGTTGCATCCACACTTGGGGTGATCTTGGCTGGCCGCTCTCCCAGGAGGCAGAGTAGAGATTTTTTCCTTCCCACAGGCCTGGTTAGTACTTGGATGGGAGACCACCAGGGAATACCAGGTGCTGTAGGCGCCTGGAGTAGGAACTGGCAAACCACTCCAGTATTCCTGCCAAGAGAACTCCATGGGCATTGGGTCACGAAGAGCTGGTCATAACTGTAACAACACACACACACACACACACACACACACACACTGAGCTATACCAGCATTTTCTTTTGCCTATTCCATCAGAATCCACTTCATCTTGTGATTTTCACAAGAGCAAAGAATCTCATCCAAGTTTTGCTTAGCCACATACACTTTACACACTATCACAGTCTCCTGGCTTGTGTTTTGTTTGTGAAATTGCACTGGATCCCGCCACCCCCCCCCCAAAAAAAAAGAGCGAGCAAGCTGGAAAGACTGACAAAAAAGTGCTTTCCCTTTAACTTTGTTTCTTTCAGTTTCTTGGTCCCCCACCAAGAAACCTATGAAGCACTATGTAGCATTTATGTTTTAATACATAAACATTGCATACATTATTTATCAAGTGGACCAATTAAGCACAGCAGTGCAATGCCATTTGACAAAATGTTATTTATTCTGATGCAGGTTTTCAAAAGGAGATGCAGAGAAACAGACTGACTAGGAGTGGTTCACCCAGAATGTAATCTCAATCACTAGGGTCTGTACACAGCATTGAACACAATGGGATTTCCTTTGAAGCAAATATACTTAGGGAATAAATACTTTTAATTACTGCCGAACCCAAAGCCAAGCTGTCTGTCTTATTTAGGAGTATAAATCTGCCCGAGATTGGAATAGGAAAGGCTGCATCTGTCATTTCTTTGCAGGGTTTGGAAACTTTACCTTTATGGATTGTGGATATGTTTCCTTGGAT
This sequence comes from Phrynocephalus forsythii, assembly GCA_029282475.1. Taxonomy (NCBI): domain Eukaryota; kingdom Metazoa; phylum Chordata; class Lepidosauria; order Squamata; family Agamidae; genus Phrynocephalus; species Phrynocephalus forsythii. The sequence continues at coordinate 11,498,186 of JAPFRF010000004.1, forward strand.
GTGTAATTCAAGAAAATGCTTCTTTCCAAGCTCTGTCTGCTTGTTATATTATGACAGCTATTAAATTTTCTTTCTACCCTCAGTTTCTTTTGTTGTTCATGTTGTACACTGCTGCTTTTGAGCTGCAGGCAAAAGCTAACAAGAGAATCTGCAGCCTCTGTCACTTCTTCACAGACAATCCTGGACAATCCTCAGCTGTTATGTATGTGTGTGTGTGTGTTTAGTTCAGAATATTGTTCTGTGTTCCAGGAGTTTTAATTATAACATTGGGTGAAGATGTCTATGTGTAACATTGTTCCGTTTATTCAGAGGTTCAGTGGTAAATAGGCTGATATTTTCCCTTGGACGTTGAACTTGTCTTGCTAAACCACAATAGGATACATTTGTAAATTCCTTATACCAGATTACCATCAAACCCACAATAGGCAAATTCTGGAGTTCTCTATCTGCCTTGGTCACTACAGCTCTTAATGTGTAATTGATCTGTGAGCCTCCTTATGTTCAGACAATCAGTCATTCAGTTTGGTGATGGGAATAAATCCATATCCTTCTTTTTTAGAAGATTAGGATAAATTTATGCCAACGATTCTGACAGGAAAATGTCACTATTTAAAGAATTTTCTCAGGGAAAATCTGTGATTTGAACATTGTTTTGGGGATGTCACCCCAAAGTTTCAGGGTGAGTTCCTCACCTTGGTTAAAACCCATGGATTGGCCGTTAGTTCTAATCACATGTTAAAGTACTGAGGCCCTCCATCAGAATTAGAATAAGGGCCTTTTCACACGACCCCTAAGATCCGCTGGCCACTTAAATTCAGACCAGGGATCTTGGGGGTTCGTTGCTCTTTCTGCGTCCCCACCCCTCCGCACTTCCTTGCTCCTGTCTGCATGAGGGGAAGGAGGAAAAAAGAGAGAAAAAATGCAGGCTCACCTCCGAAGCTGCCCGGAGCCCCATCGTTGTCCTGATTCCTTCTCTTCTGTTTGTTTTTTTGCCTCCCACCCCTTCTCTTAAAGGGGCGGGAGGCAAAAAACCAAACAGAAGCGAGGAGAGCCCCGCACTCACCAGATTAAATCCAGACCTGGGGATTTTCACCCTCCTAGAGCAGGTACAAGAAAAGTGCACTGGGACGTGCTTAGGTGGGCACTTAATTTCCTGCAAACTCCGGAGCTGGTGGGGAAACAATTGTAAGCTCCGGAGCTGGCAGCCATTTGCTGCAGAGTTTAGGGGTCGTGTACAAAGGGCCTAAGTGTAAGGTATACAGGAGTGCATGGTTGACATTGTATGAGCAAACAGAGTTCTTGAAACAGGACTAGAGATGGGGATGAACCGCCCAAATGGTAGTTCGTCATGGTTTGTGACTCATCAAAGTTGGTGAAACACACACACCCTCCCAGAAACTGATGAACCAGTATAGCTGTCTTAAAGAGTGAGAGAAAGAGAAATCCCTGCCTCCAAAGAAACCCCACTGCTATGGGCTGTCTAAACAAATCAACAAACAAAACAAAACAAATGGGGCCAAATAAAAAGAGATAGTCATATCTTCATATTTGTCAGGGTCTCCAGGAACAAATATTAAACGAATAAACAATATCCATCAAATATCATGCTGTCTAACACCACTCTCCCAAAATAGTCCTATTGGGATTTGTTTTTTTTTGGGGGTTGCCAAATTTGTAGAAGGCTGAACAAGTGCTTCTTTTAAAAAACTTTTAAAAAACCTTTCCCAGTCTGTCATTTCATTTTGCTACCCTTTTTCATGACTTGCAGCAAATTCAGTAGGGTTTTTTTCTGAACGGATACCACATTCCTGGAAATTATTCCTGACAGAAGCTTTTTAAAATTTGAAGTCAATCCATTCAGTCATTTACAAGATACATGATTTTAAAGATGCTTATCTAGTAGCTATTATTACTACTCTCAAAGTAGTTTTCACTTGTGAAGTCTACCAACCAGTGCAAACTTAAAAAGGAGGTAGAGCTTTCTGAGCAGCAGCAGATGATGAAGAGTATCATATGCCTCTGAAAGGTCAACCAATGCTGCTCGAGTAGTTGTTTTATTCATTTCAAAACTGCCTGAAGAGTGGAAAGCATTGCAAGCATTCCTTGGGTTTGCAGACAATTATTTTTTCCTATCCAGAAGTGGTGCACTGGAAAATTGGTAAAGAGGAAAATGACCCAGTAGTGCTTTTTAGGATTACAAATGACTATAATTTAGGACCACAACTTTCAATGATTAATATAGAAGTCATATAGAAGGAAGGTAGCAGCCTAGGCATACAGGGGAAATGTGTATAGAGTGGAGCTGGTTTGGTATTTATTTATTTATTTATCTATCTCTCTCTATCTATCTATCTATCTATCTATCTATCTATTATACATGGGCACGGAGCGGCGAAATTCTCGTTTCCGTTTTCGGTTCTCGTTATCGTTACGTAGCGGGTAACAGTAACGAGAATTACTCCGCTCCAGCTCCAGCTCGAACCCGACCCGAAAAAGAAAAATTGGGTCTGATTTTTTGTTGTCATTCATGGCATCGCGGCAATCGCGCGATGCCAAGCAGCACAGAAAAAAAGTTTTAAAAATAAGAAAAAAAACCGATTCCCGGCCAAAAAAGCAGGCAAAAATATGCCTGCCTCAGTGAGGGCACCAACCAGAGAGGGGTGGTTTCTGGGGGGGTCCCCGGCCTTCCCCCCCCTCTCCTGTCCTGGGCTGCTGGTACCAGGCTGGGGGGGCATCCTCGTCATCTCCATTTGCCATGCGGTGGAGGGGGATCCAAAATGGCGACCGCAATATTTATTTTTAAATCGTGGTCCAAAAACCCACCAAAGCACCACAGAAACATTTGAAAATTAGCTATTTTAAATGCCTGATTTTTATAGTAGCAGCAGTGGGTTTTTCTTGCAATAAAACGTATCCATTGATTTTATTTTATTTTATTTTTATTTTTATTTTTTTACACCTGCGCAATGATGGGCTGGCCATGGGATGGGACCATGCAAATTTTTGGACTCATTCCACCAATCGCATGGGCAGGTTTTGACTGAGACTTCTGGATGTGCCAGAGGGCATAAAAAGCCCACTAACCCTAACCCTAACCCTAACCCATACGCCAGTACACTGTTGTTCTTAGTGGGTCAGAGGCACCCAGAGGTGCAGCCCACTAACCCACCCTAACCTTAACCATAACCCTAAGCCTAGCCCTTACCCTAACCCCAACCCTAACCCAGATCCGTACGCAAGTATGCTTCCCTTCTTAGTGGGTCACAGAGGCACCCAGAGAGGTGCCTCCCAGCCAGAGCCAACTACCCCTACCTGTACACCAGTACACCAGTATGCTTTCCTTCTTAGTGAGTCAGAGGCACCCAGAGAGGTACCTCTGCCACTTACCCCCAACCCTAACATAATGTAAAAATGTATGGTACACGGCGGCAACGCGAAACGCTTCCCTTCCCTTCTTAGTGGGTCAGACTTCAGAGGCACCCAGAGAGGTGCCTCCAAGAGCCCACTTACCCCAACCCCAACCCCAACACAAACGTCAAACGACAAATGGAAACGACAAATTTTTGAAAATTTCCTCGACAAACGGAAATGACCCGAAACGGACCTGTCCCGACAAACAACAACTCAAAACGTCATTTTTCCTGGTCGTGCCCATCTCTACTCTCTCTCTCTCTCTCTCTCTATCTATCTATCTCTATCTATCTATCTCTATCTCTATCTATCTATTTATTTATTTATTTATTTATTTATTTATTTATTTATTTATTTATTTATTTATTTATTTATTTGCCATGTTTCTCTAAGGCAGGGGTGGCGAACACGAGGCTCTCGAGCCTCATGCAGCTCCCGGCCAAAATGAATGCGGCTCTTTGCCTCTTATCATTATTTTGTATACTGTGGCTCTTTGCCAAGTTTGGATTTTGTTATGCTGCTTCTGAGGAGGGACCTCTGAGGAGAGATCTCCGAGCGCATAGTCCCGCCCCCAGGCTGCGTCATCACGTCTCCCATACCCCGGAAACAACTGCACGGGCCAGAGAGCGGGGGGACCTGTGTGTCACATGTTGTGTCACATCTTGCTGTTAGTTCTTAGTGTGGAGGACGCAGCACACCCTCACCATCACTGCAGGATTTTTACCCTCACTCAAAATGGCAAAATGCAAAGCTAAACGAAAATATGAAGATGAACACAGGACATTTTTGGAAGAATGGGAAGATGCTTTCTTCTTTATTGAACGGAATGGGACAGTGCTGTGTTTAATATGCAATACTATGATATCACATTTCAAGGCTTCAAATCTTCAGCGTCATTTTAGAACTCTCCATGCTAATATTGACAAGGAATTACCCAAAGGTACTGAACTACGCAAGCAAAAATTGAGCACCTTGAAAAGCCAGGTAAAAAGACAGTCTCAAATGTTTCAGCAATTAACCAAGCATGGAGAAACTGTGACCCTTGCATCCTATAAAGTGGCGTGGAACATTGCCCGTGCTAAAAAACCATACAATGAGGGGGAGTTTCTAAAACAGTGTTTTGCGGATGTAATTGAAACCTTGGCTCCAGACAATAAAAAACTCAAAGATTCCATCAATGATCTCCAGATGTCACGGCACACAGTTGAAACCAGAATAGCAGACATAAATAATGTGATTGAGTCAGATCTACATGCAGACTTGAACGCATGTGCTTATTTTAGTGTTGCATTAGACGAGTCATGCAACTTACAAGACAAGCCACAGTTGGCAATATTTGCGTGAATGGTTTCTGAGGACTGCGTGATTAAAGAAGAGCTTCTCGACATTGTCGCATTAAAAGACAGAACTCGCGGTACTGACATAAAAGAGGCAATGACTGCCGTTTTTAAAAAAGCGAATATGTCTTTTGAAAAACTCACCGCAATAGTCACGGATGGAACACCGTCGATGATTGGCTCAGTAAATGGACTTGTGGGTCTTTGTAAAGGTGATGACGCCTTTCCTGAATTTTGGAACTTCCACTGCATCATCCATCGTGAGCAACTTGTGTCCAAAACACTGAATTTAGACCACGTTATGAAGCCTGTGATGGAGATTGTGAACTACATCCGTACGCACGCCCTTAATCACCGGCAATTCAAGAACCTAATTGCAGAACTTGACGCAGACTTGCCCGGTGACCTGCCACTGCACAGCGCAGTGAGATGGCTCTCAAGAGGCAAAGTAGTTTCGTGCTTTTTTGAGCTTTTGGAAACAGTAAAATTTTTATGGCAGAAGAACAAAACGTATCCTCTGCTTTCAGACCCCGAGTGGCTTACGGATTTGGCATTTTTAGTGGACATGCTTTCACACTTGGATAAACTAAACGTGGACCTGCAGGGGAAATTAAAAACTCTTCCTGAGCTGACACAAAGTGTATTCTCCTTTGTAAACAAGTTGAAGCTTTTTAAAGCACACATTCAAAACAGCAATCTATCCCATTTTTCTTCTTTGCGCAGCACCCTGCAGAAGACCGGTGTTAAAACAGATATAGCTGGATACGTGAAACAACTTACACAACTGCAAGAGAAGTTTACTTTCCGGTTTGAGGACTTGGACCAAAAAAGACCACAGATCACTTTTCTCATCGACCCGTTTAATGCTGACACCGACTGCCTGAAAACCCCACTTGTTACTGATGAGGCAGCGAGTGAACTAGAAATGATTGAGCTACGTGAGGACGATAGACTGAAATTTCTTTTGAAGGAAGGCCATGTTACGTTTTGGAGAGCTGTGCCAACTGAAAAATACCTGTGTGTAAAAAGAACCGCTCTCAAGCTGCTGTCTGTGTTCTCGTCAACATACGTCTGTGAGAAGCTGTTTTCTACTTTAAAACATGTGAAATCAAAGCACCGGTCCATTCTGACTGACACTCATGTAAAGGAACTGCTCCGAGTGGCTACAACTGAATACAAACCTGATTTGCAGAAGATTACTGAAAACAAAAGATGCCAGAAATCCCACTGAGATTATCATCCCATCACTCCAACAAGGTAACAAAAAACACCTGACTGAGCATGTTATATTATGTGTTTAATAGATTATTGTTAAAATTATATGCTTTTACATAAGAACATAAGAACATAAGAAGAGCCATGCTGGATCAGGCCAAAGGCCCATCTAGTCCAGCTTCCTGTATCTCACAGCGGCCCCACCAGATGCGTTTGGGAGCGCATGAGACTAGATATCTGTCTCCTGATACCACTCCCCTGCATCTGGCCCTTGAAGTACCCTGGTTTAAAGCCTAGAGATTACGCATCTCCATCATGGTTTGTAACCCGTGATGGACTTTTCCTCTAGGAATCTGTCCAATCCCCTTTTGAAGGCATCCAGGCCAGATGCCATCACCACATCCTGTGGCAGGGAGTTCCATAGACTTACAACGCGCTGGGTGAAAAAATATTTTCTTTTGTGTGAGTGTTTGTCTGTTTTGGCAGGTCACTGCATGGTGTGGCTCTCTGACTCTCACAGTTTAAAATTTTTGCTCTTTTTGTCGAACTTGTTCGCCACCCCTGCTCTAAGGTTTTGAGTTTTTTTTCCAATGACCATTCCAACCACAGTTCTCTTCTATATAAACCTTGTGCAAAGCACAAGGGATCCAAATAGCTATTCAGAAACTAGTACTTTAATAGAATGAAGGGTGATAATCAAAGCAGAAGTCAATACAAAATGAAAAATTAGTCCTAATTATAGCTGAGCAACCGTGGTGTTAAAATAGTCTTTTGGGTTTGAAAGTACAGAGATATTGATGATTTCAACAGGAAAAAAATGACCCAAGTCCTCCCATCAATGCCACAGTGCCATCATCCAATGGCAGGCATACAGTGCCTTCTTTTGCCACCAGACATGAATGGGAGTGAGTTTGTTGGTTTCAAAAATCTCTGTATGGGTCAGATAGTCAGATTTCAAAACTGTTTACACAGATGTGCAGTCCAACTTCATCAGATAGTAGTAGAAAATGTTAAAGGACTAATAGCATTACAATTTATAAGCAAGAACCAACCTACGTTAATGAAAGTCTCGCAGCACGCATGACTTGAGAAATTAGTACAGTACCTGGATAGCATCTCTGTGACCTCCTTGATGATATTGTTTCTAAGCAGAAGTCAACCCTGTGGCTTGAATCAGGCTGTTTTCAGGCTGAAACAGAGGGGTACATATGTGCAATCCAAGACCACGTTATTTGTAATAGATACTATCAAACAATAATTATGAAGCAAGGTGTAAGTGATGTATGCAGGGTCTCTATGGAATCAAAATACACAAACCATTATGTTATAGCTGGGTGTGATCAGAAGTGAGCATCACTCGAATGTATGTGCAGGCATGACCTAGTTGCAAGGGCCATTGTTCACCAGCTGATAAATCTCATGGATTACTCACGCGTTTGTCCTCCATCATATAAATTCCAACCAACTCCACTTTTAGAAAACAAAATCACATTACAGCACCAGGACAGGCAAGCTATCACACATTTTAATAAGCCAAATATTATGTACTTGTGGCTAAGAAAGGGAAATGTACCTTACAGAATATGGAATTGATCAATAAGCAACCGCAAAGGAACACAAAGTACAAAAACGGTGAAGTATTCAAATATTAAGGCATAAACAAACAAACAAACAAAAGGGTGTGGAAGCAATATCAGGTAATCCTCTTCCCCATCTATCTTCATCCACAAGAATCTTTCCAAAAAAAATTGGCTAGCCAATTTATAACAAGGCAAGCAGCTGCTAAATGGCTTTCAGGATTCTTTTGTAATCATGTCATCTCGCCCACATATTTTTTTTAAGAACTTGATTCCTAACTTTCAGTTCTCACAAGCACCAGCAATTCTGAGAAATACACACACAAATACGAATACAGCACTAATAAATCCTTGTATGCAAAAAAAAGGCAGTCTTATAACAGGTTATTGCCTAGCATATTAAATTTATCTGTTAAAAACCAACCTGTCCCATGACCAGATTGACAATGTGCACCAGTTTGTCAACAGATTTGATTGTTTATCGCAGTAGAACATTTCTAATAGAGTTGTTTGATTTCATAACCTTTTAAATCTAATGGATCAGATAGCTCTTTTGTCATTTAATTTTTAATAGCTGGTTGTTTTCCTCATTATACATTGTAAAAGAAGCACTGGCAAACAAGCATCAGCTTTTCATGGTGTGCTGAGACACTATTCTAACCTGACAGTAATCCTAATTAAGATTATGATTCTCATTTGCAATGGAGACATCTCTACAATTAAATCCATCCAGAGAGTAATTATTTTTCCCTTTTTATAAAACAATTTCTCCTCTCTTGCACTCTCCTATCTGTTCTCTTTGTCCATGTGTATAGGTAGACCCTAGAAAAAATATAAGTCATCTCTTGTAATGCTCCCCCAACTAATTAACCATCATAAATAACGTTCACCCATAAGGTTAATATAATAACCAATATGCCTTCATTGCTTTTAAATAAGTTTTTGTTGACAGTGTGTAAAATGGCAGATGCAAAAATAGAGGTTACAGAAGTGACACATCCATGCTGTTTGCCAGAGTTACAGTGATGATGCATACAGAATACATTTGCTGATGGAGATGATATTTTAGTATTCTGTGGCTGATGAGAGGGGGAAAGGCCATGTTACAGTCAAAATAAATACACTTACACCTGTGTCTTCCTATGTGATCTCTAGAAGGGGTAGACACCTAGTGAATTTCTAAATTCAGCTTCCTTAGAATCATGATCTTTCTCTCTTTTTAAAGCAAATTTCTAGGCTCACTCAGATGGCTATTTATTTATTTATTTATTTATTTATTTATTTATTTATTTATTTATTTATTTATGCTTGTGGTAGACTGGACTCTTCCTTTTTTTCTCCAGGCAAAAGTAGATCATGCTGAATGTTTCTTTTCAGTCTGCACAATTTGTCCAAGCTGCAGAATTAGCACACAGCTCTTGCAGAATTTGGAGTACAATTTTAATTGATTACTGCACTAAGGTTATTAGATCTTTTTTCATGATTGATTTTGACTGGTGAGCACCGCCCCAAGAGTCGGACATGACTAGCATGCTTGTGCGGGGGGAACCTTAACCTTTTTTACCTTTACACAACTTCTATTTCTACTTTTGTTTTAGCTTTATTTTATGAAAATAAAATAAAGCTAAAATAAAATAAAATATATACAGTATTCTTTGAGTGCTGCATATATTTTGGGGTGGATGGGAGAGAAAGCCCTACAAAGATTTTAAAGAAATAAATAGTTGTGGATAGATGCAATAATCGATATGTTCTGGGTATTTCATATTAAATTTTATTCACCTGTATAGACCTTTTGGGTCCTTCTCTTTAAAAACTTGCAAAATAAGAAGCAGATGTCCTGCAAATATGGAGGAAAGTGTCTTATACCGAATTAGGCTATCTAGCTCAGTATTATCTACACTGAAAACAGTTCCTCCAGTGTGCAGATGTATATCCTTCCTAGTTATACCTGAAGATGCAGGTGTTGTGCTACTGAATTAGTGGTCAGAAGAAGGCATGCCTAGAACAATGATTAATATAAAAACACAGCTTTTCCATATTGGAACCTAATTTGGAGATTTGCTTCTTATGCCAGAGTCCATGCTGGCTAGGAGAGGCTGGGAGATGTAGTTTGATCCACAAACCTCCACATCTCAACTTTGATTTTGTCACAGATCAGTTCCTTTTAATGAAATGAAATTATAGTGGTGCCTCGACTTACAAATGACCTGGCTTCCCAAAAAATTCAACTTACGAAAGAAATCATTGGAAATGGAGGTCTGAAAAAACTCATGTTACAAAAGGAAATCCATTTCCAATTATTAAATTTCAATACGAAGCTCCATCCCATGCATGCTCTGCATAGGGTTTCCGGAACCAGGGCATCAGTTTCCAACGATTTCCTTTCAAATTGGAAACCGATGCCCTGGTTCTGGAAATGCTACACACAGCATGCACGGGGCAGCGCTTTGTATTGAAAAGCTCTGCTCGACATGTGGGGACTGAGGGCAGCCCCCACTCTTCACAGCTGGACCTGTCAAAACAAAACAAAACAAAAAATAGCTGAAAGGTGCAGTGGGAAAATTCAAACAGGGCTGCTTGCTCAGTTTTGCCTTGCTCCACGCCTCTCAGCTGTTTTTTTCTTTAGAGATTGTGCTGTCAAAAAAACCAGCTGGGAGGCAGCACCCACCCACCCCACGCACACGTCTTCAGGCATGCAAAAGGGGAAAGGCAGCAGGGCTTGCAGAAGGCACAAAAGCCCCCCTGCCTTTCCCCTTTTCTGTACCCACCATAGCAGAAGGTGGGGTAACCCAAAGAGCCTGCTGCTGAAGCAGGCAATCCACACACATATGTGCGTGCGTGCGTGCGTGCGTGCACACACACACACACACAAACAGAAAACACACACAGACTGCAGAGTCAGGAGGAGGAGGAGTGGGGGGGGCTGCCATAGCAGAAGGCTCTTGGAGTTACCCCATCTTCTGTTGTGGCTAGTGCACAAAAGGCCTTTCCCCTTTTGTGCACCTGCTACAACATAAGGTGGGGTAACCCAAACACACATGCACACAAGCCTACCCCAACCCTGGGTTATGGAGAAAGCCCTGCAATCAACTGGCAGCCAAAGGCTACTCATCCCAACCCAACAGCCAGATGATTTTGACAGCTGTCAAAATCAGCTGGGTGTCAAATCAGTGCAGCCTTCTGCTGCCGGTTGATTGTAGGGCTTTCTCCCCAAACCAGCAAAGGGGGGAAGCTTTTCCCCTGGTTTGCTGGGTCTGGGCAGGCTTTCCATAGGAATGCATTGAAAACCAACTAATCTGATTCCTTTTTTGTGACCTTTTTTCTCACCTCCAGAACAGATTAATTGATATTCAATGCATTCCTATGGGAAACTGCATTTCGACTTACGAAAATTTGATTTATGAAAATTCCTTTGGAATGGATTAATTTCATAAGTCAAGGTACCAGTGGGTGAGGTACCTCAGATGTGTAAGAGCTCCTCAAAAGTAGGGGTGTTTTTAAATATGGGAAGCCTTGACGCTTTATCTAAATGCTTGCCACTAGTTTCTAGTGGCCATCCTTAAATCTACAGTTCTGACCTTTTTCGCAGCTGTGACAACACTAGGTCTCTCTTCTTTGTAGTTCACTTGCCTGTTGAAATTTGTCAGTTCCTAACTTCAGTTGTGACTGTCTCTCTAATAATCTATCTATAGAAGGGGACAGATAATTTGGGATTTCTGCTGCCTCACAGGTTAGGAAAAGAAAGAAAATGAGTCCTGGAATATGACATAAGATAAGCCCTGGGGAGAGTGGAGGAAGCATTTGCTGCAATGGTGGAGCTTTACCTGAATTAAAGTCATGCCCGCCGATACCTATTTACATCATTAGCTGGCCTGGATTCCAACTTGCTTGCTTTGGAACCATCTTGAGGCCTTGTTGAAGCTGTGGGGTGACGGAAAATACATGTTCGGCTAAGCGGTTTTGAAGCCGGAGAAACACTTGGACCTGATAATTACCATTCCGTTTCCATAGCAAATGAGTGAAGTTACAACTGTGATTAACATCACATTTTCAGGCCTTGGAAATTTATAACTGGAGAAGGACTCATCAATCACTCGATGTGTATATCCACACACTAAGTGGCAGTAACTTTTCAAAGATGAAACTCCTAACTCTCTGCTGCGATTAAAAAAGGAAAGTGTCGGCATGCCTTTATTTCTTGTATGACTGACATCTTTTTAAGCTCCCTTTCAAGAGCCTTTTGAGAATACGAAAAAGATTTGCACTACATAGCTGAGTGAAGCTTACAAATAACCTGAACCCCGAGTCAGGTTGATAGGAATGTTCCCATTGTGCAGAATGAAGGTGGCATCTAGCCAGTGCACTCAATAGTTTTAAGCTCCGTGTTAAAAATGAAGGGGTCTAGTTTTAAATGGAAATTAATTTTGTTACCATACTTTTCTCGGTTGATATGCTAGCATGCTCTGTATGTTCTTGTGTGCTACAGTTTTCTGGATCTGGAAACATTTCTCTCTCTTCTTCTTCTTTTTTTTTTTTAGCTCTGAAATGTGGGCTTGTAACGATTTTAATGGAACAGTTTTTGTGTGCCGTGAGCATGCTACAGCCCTTAGATCTGAAAACGTTTTGAGCTCTGAAATAAACTCAGCTAACACTTTTAAATAACAACAGCAACAATAACAACAAATGTATTTGATTGATTGATTTAACTTATATAATGCCCAGTAGTGTGATATATGCTTTCTGGGCATTTAACAACCAACACAAATAAACCACGGATAATACAATACCATTTATAAACATTGACAAACAATAAATAATAAAATAAAACCAGATAATTTATAAACAAGCTTTTAAAAGCATCCTGCTTCTGCAATAGGAATTTATTAATTGATTTCTTTTCCCTTCAGGCTTAGTTTTTGCCACCATTAGAGTTTGTCCATTTTGCTGTAATTGATTGCTTATGTTCTCTTTATATTATTTGTCATTTTATGTTTCTGTTTGTGGGTAGTGTTGGTGTGGGCTTAATTTCCTTGTGTTCGCCACCCAGAGTAGTGAATTCTCACTAAGGTGGGTGATATAAAAATCAAATCAAGTTGAATAAATAAATAAGCAAGCAAACAGATTTAAACCACAGTTAGACACCATATGGCATGCACTGATAAAAGGCAGCTTTAAACTTTTCCATTTTAAGTACCTTCTTAATTAGTATGTTTATAAAAATGTGAAACACAGTCAAAAAGGCACATCATCATCAATAACAATAACAACAAACAAACAAACAAACAAACAAACAAACAAACAAACAAAACAAAACAAACAAACAACAACAACAACAACAACAACAACAACAACTGGTGCTTTGTGATGGACCAAAGTGTGAAATCTGAAATTAAGTGTGAAGTCCTGAACATTTGTCAGTGGGACAATATGTTTGCAAAATCAATTTTTTTTTTTCTTTTTTTTTTTCAATTTTAGGAAGCAGCTACAACTAGCAAATGTTGCTGTCAACAATTTGCCTAGATATTCTGTGTAATTTATGTTACAGATGGCTGATTATGTCATCCGCTATGGCAATATACGGGGAATCTTTTTTAAAATCCTGACTCCTCCTGCCCATGATCAAGCTCCTGAGGCCTTTTTCATCATGGTGAAATTACTAGGAGGTGGGAATTTTTAATTTCCAGATATTATCACTATTGGAATGGTTTTACTGGCACCAGCAATTTTCAGAAAACAAAGACTTCATCCTGACCTGTGGAGCCCAGAGCTTCCCCATGATGTAAGGGATTTCATGGGAATCTTGAAATCGTGGATATGTTTTATTTCCGCCCCCCAGGCCCCCCCCCAAAAAAAAACTGTTGTGCACCTCCACCTCTATAATAAAAATTCCTTTTTCAGTATTTTGGTGTATACAGTCAGTATAAAATCACGTGCCTCAGATAACCAAAATCAGTTCGCTGAAATGGCTGCCTCATTCTGCCCAACGGTAGAGCTGGTTTATGCCCAAGCAGAAGGAACTGGCAAACTACTCCAGTATTCCTGCCAAGAAAACTCCATGGATGTGGTGTCACGAAGGGTCGGTCACGGCTGTAACGACACAACACACACACACAATGTTTAGTTCACAACAGCCAAAACCGTTGTACTTAATTTGTTGCATCCTAAGGTTTGGGATTTAACTGGCAACTAGAAACACAAAATAATCCAAACAGCTGCTCCTGAAAGGGGAAGATGCTTGAGTGTAAAACCATTGTCATGAAACATGCCTCGTGCATTGCCAGCTTGGCAACATATTGAGTGCCATTTCTGTAAAAGCCGACAAAACACGATGCGAAGAGCCTGCTGGGGAGAGGCAAAGCAACTGTCAGTGTCATGCAAGTTCACCTTAACAAAAAAAGAGTATAGGATGTGTCATGAGAGTGAGTCCCTTTAAAAGGGGGAAAGGTGATCTGCTAGCAAAAGGATTTGGAACAGGAGGCAATAGCCTCTGTGACAAAAGACAGCCAAAGCCTCTGCAAATGAGGGGGTCATGTAAGACACTGGAGGGAAAGAGACCAACAGAAGAGATGCACAAGCAAGTTGAAGGATCTGCCAAGCAGCACAGCTGGCCGTGACAGTAACAGATAGAAAGTGACCATACGCGGAGATTGTTTTTGACAGGGACGTGCCAGCAAGACAAGACTGATGAACGGATTCAAAGATGAATCAATTCTATCAGGGAAAATACATAAGAATGGTTTACCTGTGGTAGCGACATGAGCTAATTACAGCAACAAAGGAAGGTGCCAAGGACAGAAATCCGACCTAAGTTTACTCTTGAAAAGCTTTCCATGAAAATGGATTTCTAGCAGGAAGAGCTGTTGACTCAACATAAGAAGCTGCTGTTTACCAAGCCAGCCCCATTTTTCTACATCCTAACTTGAAAAAGTTACAGTTTTTTCAACCATATAATTGTCATATTAAAAGGGTGATTCTGGGAACTACCACCCAAAAGGTAACTCATCCAAAATTGAGACCACCTCTAGGTTTCATTGTAGTTGAATCAACATATGCTGGATTAGAGATATTTTAATGAGCAAGAAATTGAGATAATTCTCCCAGACTGTGGCCCCCAGATGTTCTTGGACTACAACTGGAGAAGACTTCACCAATTGTGCTGGCTGGGATTACTGGGAGTTGCAGTCCAAGAACACCAGGGCTACCCAAGGTTGGGAACCACTGGGTTAAAGGACCTCTAAAGACCCTTCCAATCTTATGGTCTTGTGATTCTAGCCTATCACGATGCTCTTCTTGCCTCTCTGACAGCTGAGGCAAGAACTTTTCACAGCATCTATAAACTATAGGGAAACATTCAAGGTTGAGCCTATAATTTTCTGTAGGTAAAACCTGTGTTGCATCAATGAACTGCAGCTATTGTTAACACAACTGCCCTTGCTGTCTTGTGTGATAGGATTGCTATTCTTCAGGATAAAGGGGGAATTGGGAACAGCAGAAATAGTGGCCCTACTATTAGGCAGAATGAGGCAGTTGCCTCAGTCAGCTGTAACTGGGATCAAGAAGGATCTGCTTTTCCTTTCACTCACCCTGCATCCTCTTAGCCTGTTGCATTTAGATGGAATACTGCCCCATCACTTGCACTGAAAAAATGAAACTCAACAGCTAGTCCAGATTATTATTATTATTATTATTATTATTATTATTATTATTATTATTATTATTATTATTATTATTATTATTATTATTATTATTTACATGATAATACCAAAGTGAATGCTATCTAGTGTTTTGCATCAAGCAGCAAACTGTCTTCCTCTTGTCCCCAGATGCTCTGCACTACTAAACCTCACTCTCCTGGCCAGCATTTTTGAGAGCTGTAGTCCGAGGACACCTGGGGACCCAGTGCTGGGAAAAATTGTGGGGGAAAGAAGGAAAGATGGGAAACATTGTAACAGAATTCTAATGGAAGAAAGATCTGAAATAAAAGAGAACCAAAACTTGGGTATCCTTTAGTGCCTCCCAGTTCAAGGCTGGGAACAATATTTCCTGTCTCTGAAATTCTTCCTTTGATTCCATTATTAAAGACAAGGTTGTCTCCTTTTGCAAATGTCAGATAGGCATGACAAAGGTAAGAGAAATCATCTAAAGTAGTATTTGCCGGAGGACCTGGCTCTTCTGCGCCCTTTTCCTTGACACCTTCAGTACTTGACAGCCAGATCACAGTGGGCTGTGATGTGGCTGCAACCCTCTGTGCCCTTGCCTGGGAGTAATCCCCACCAAACTTCAGGAAAGAAACCTTCTGAGAAAACATGCACTTCAGCTTCACCGGGTCCCTCTCCGGCTCTTGACAGCCATATGTTTTATTCATCCTCCTGTCTTTTTCTTTAATGTGAATTTAAATTGATTTGGCTTTGTTCTCATTTTCATCTTGTTTTTTAATAAAATGTTTTTCAAATTCATACATCTCTTCATAAATATGACTGAAAATTTGAAAGGGATGTGGAGTACTGAATAAAACACAATTTCTTAATCTAAGCAAAGATGTATCTGGATTTAACCCTTAATCATTTAAATCCCTATTTTCAGTCATATTTGCACTGTCAAAGGAAGGTTGCTGCCTATCTTGGGGTGGGGAGGGGTGGGAAGACAGGATGGGCATCTCCAACAGCTCCTTGGCCGGTTTATCTATAGGAAAAATAGCAATCTTGCATGCATTAACATTGAGTATCAGTGGATGGGGTGGAGGCTGATGTGATTGTCCTTTTCCACTATTTTGATTGATAAAGCTTTTCTGTTTTCTGGTAGTTGGGGAGTAATGACCCTGTTGGTGTTCCTTGATCTGCCAGCAGCTTTTGATGTCATTGAGCACGGTAGCCTCCTAGATAAACTGGCATGGATAGGCCCTGTAGGTCTGGCATTTAGCTGGTTCTAAATCTTGCTCAAGGGTCATGTCCAGAGGGCACAGCTTGGGGAGAGATTGTCATGAATATTTAAGCTTGAGGTGCCCCAGGGGCCATCAGTTTAACAACCCTGATAAACCACTGGGGGAGATCATCTCAAGATTTTGTGCAGTGCCATCAGTACACTGATGGCATACAACTTTATCTCTCATTGATATCTTCTGCAGTAGATGCTGTCTGGCTTCTTGAGTGCTATATGGCCTCAATTCTGGAGTGGGCAAAGGCTGATAGGGTGAACCTGAACCCAGATAAGACAGAGCTCCTTTTTCTGGAGAGCCCTCCAGATAGATTATAAGATTCCCTGCCCACGTTGGATGGTGTAACCCTCCTTCTTGGAGGTTGACTGTATAACCTGGGTGTATTTCTGGACCTGCATCTTTCATGGGAATCCCAGATTGTGGCTGTGACCTGGTCAACTTTAAACCTGCTGAAGTTCTTCACTCCTCTATGCCCCTACTTGGAATAGGGAGCCTGAAGACATTGGTGCATGTGCTGACTACTGCAGTACTTTTTATATGGGGCTTCCCTTGAAATTGTCTATGCTCAAAAACATTTACAGACAACAAATGCTGTGTCACAGTTAGAGAGTATGTGTTTGTGACTTGAGAGCTTATTCTATGCACATAAGCATCCTCTCTTAAAGTCTTATGGTCTGACAATCATGATGATTCCCATTTATCATTGTTTGGATTTTTTTTTTATTGATTAGATGATTGCAGTTCATTTGTTTATACATAGGGCTTATTTCTTACAATATTATTTGAGATTTATTTTATGTCTATGTTACTTGGGATATAAACTGCCCAGAGTAGTGCCTAGCACTAATAAGTGTGGCACAGACGTGTCATAAAGAAGTAAATAATATTAGGCAAGAATGCAAAATAAAGAGTGTTCTTTCACAGGCAGGGGACATTATTAGTTCATACCACTGATGCCTAGAACTTGAGCCTGTAGATAAATGCACAGAGTTCTCATTAAGACCAATGTACCATTGCTGGGCTTCCATGAAATCCCTTTTAAATGGGAGAGACTGACACCTTTTGCTCATAGGAGGACTAGAAATGCCTTGTTTCCATTGGCTGCCCCTTCCTTCTGCCTCTTTCATTCTTCCAACTGCTACTCCTAGACTGTGGTCGCTCACTCAACTCCGCGATGCCCCACACTGCTGGCACATTTCACCACCCACCACAAGCTATCAGCCTGCCCAGAATATTTGTCCACTCTCTAACATGCCCTGCCCTGTCCTGTGCTTCTTCACCGCTGCTGGCATTTTGTGACGACTTTCCCACTGTTCCAGGTTCAATCGGTAATACCCATTAGAGTTGTTTCCTAATACACACTGCTGGGTGTTGGTGTGCCCTCTTTTTGTTTGGAAGAACCATTGGGAACATTGCCTGCTTGTGTGTGTGTGTGTTGTTTTTTTAAGGGGGAATAAAATTGTAGTGTTCATATTGATGGCAATGGAGTTACGTATCATCGGTAATTTTTTTAAAAAAATTAAAGTTCCAACGTGGATTTTTGAATTCAAAAGATTGCTAAACCTAGTGGTTTAGGACTCTGGCTGTGGACCCAGAGGTTTGGAGTTTGATTCCCCACTGAGCCTCCTTGACAAGTGCTGGACTAGATGATCCATAAGGCCCTTTCCAGCTCTGCAGTTCAATGATGATGGTGGTGGTGGTGGTGGTGATGATGATGATGATAATGACAATGACAATATGATGATGACGACAATGATGATGATTTCTACTTCTAACCTCTGGCTCCACAGCCAGATACCTAACTCACTAGCTATATTACTAAGAGGAAGTCAAACTCTGATGTACAGTAACCCCCCGCCGATCGCGGGGGTTAGGGACCCATCCAGCACGTGATGGCTGAAAATCCGCAATATGCAGATGCGGGTTGGGTGGAGCCTGGGGGCAGGGGGCGATCCGATCGCCTCTCGGAGGAGCGCTGGCGGCGGCCTTGAGCGATCTGATCACCCCCCGCTGCCCGCCCGCATGGCCCCGAGGCCTCATGGAGGAGCGCTGGCAGCAGCAATGGGGGATCGGATCCGGAGCTTGGGGAAGGGGGGGAAGGTTTTTAAAGCCTGGGCTTTTAAACCTCCCCCCCCTTCCCCACACCCCAGGCTCCAGTTCATTGGCACTGGGGTGGGGAAATAAAGGTTTTTCTCCCCCACCCCAGCGCTAATCAGCTGGAGCCCGGGCAGGTACTGCGACCCCGCGATATAGTGGGATTGCAGTACCTGAACTGCAAAATGGCGGGGAGTTACTGTAACCTGCTCTAATAAGAGAAAACTGTAGGAACAGCAGCAGCACTGATACAGTGGTTCATAACCTTGGCTAACCCAAGTGTTCATGAACTGCAACTCCCCAAAACCCCAGCCAGCACATCTGGTGATGAAGGCTTCTGGGAGCTGTAGTCCACAAACACCTGGGTTACCCAACACTGGGGAACCACAGCTTTAGAAGGTTACCAGTGAATCATATTTTGGGTCTCTCTCTACTTAATGCATGAGTGCTGATTTAGCCAGCAAAGGCTGCCACATTACTCATGCTGCTGAGAATCGTCTAAGATCTGTAAATAATTACAAACCATTGGGAGTGATTTAATGAGTGGTTTATAATAGTTGCAGTTTAATGATCCATTGCAATGCACTTAATCATTGTCAGATAGCTATGGAATGGTTTGTGCAGAATTCTGCTGCCATCTGCCGTTCTGATGCTTGCATACAAGCTCTGTTATGAATCTTTTTCATGCTGTCGTACAATAAATCAAACCTTGTTTAGAAATTCTTCAAATTAAATGATCACAGGATAGTAATAGAGAATTTACAGCAGGACAGTTCATCTGTTTGTTCCGACAATGATGGTTCTCACAGCATTAAGTTAATTAATGTTTGATTGAATCTAATGTATGTGACTTCACTGTTTTAATGCTTCATGGCAAATATCTAATAAAAGCAACAAATAAGTATTAACTCAAATCACCACCATTCAATGACATTCACACAATCAGCTGCTGGTGATTCACACACATGCATATAATTTTACCTGTCTATACACACATCAACAAATTGTTAGACAAAATTGTTTCATTTAGCATAGTAAGTTGCACTAGAAGAACCTATGCCCACTGAATCAGTGAGGAATTAGTGTGTCATCTTCTGCATAACTTTCATTGATTCACCGATGGGTCTACTCTAACTGTAACTCACTATGTTAAATTGTGTCGATAGATAGATAGATAGATAGATAGATAGATAGATGATAGAATTTAAATAATGACTTACATTTTCCTTTTCTTATAGCTAATTAATAATTAATAATTAAGGGCTTAGTTAAACGGTCATTTATCTCACTGTTCGGTGCAACTTTAGGGACAGGTTGGATGACTGCAATTTCCTGTCACATAATGTAGTTTCTGGAACAAACCCAACTGTTCCCAGAGTGGTCCTCCCTGCACCTTTCTGAATCCCTGTCAGGAATTTCTACTTTTTGGAGAAAGTAGGTTAAATATATATATTTGGTCAGATATTTCATTGTATCTCCTAACTGCCTGTGCCATATCTTGCCTCACTATTAGAGCCACTCACATTCCATGTTCCAGTTGTATGTGTTGTGCAGTATTAGACTCTGTGTATGTCAGCCACCAGATATCCTTTCAGTTTAATCTAGTTGCATCATTAACAATAAGACTATTTATACTTGCTGTTCCTCAGTAGCTGGTGGGGAGGAGGAGGAGGAGAAGAAGAAGAAAGGCTCTAAGGCACAGTGCAAGCTAGCATCCAAGATGGAAGGCACTGGGAGCTCAGCACAGAATCATTGCACCTATAAGGAATGATGGTCCAGTAGAACCTGGATGGCAGTGCGTGGATTGTAAATGCAGTAGAGCAAGGTGCTTGCAGGGCTAATATTTTAAATGACACCAGAACTTACTATCTAGTAATAATGATGATTTATAATTATATACTCAGTAGAAAACATTTTGGCTAGTATGATGCTTATTGTATCAACTCTCACTTCCCAGTACAGTATAGTGAGAAAGAATGATAGGAAACTAGACTTTATTTACTCACGACAGAGAACAGCTGAAAACAGTTGGGAAGATATGGAAATGTATTGGACAGATGCTGGAAATGTAAATATAAAGAAGGGACCTTTTACCAAATGTGGTGGAGGTGTGATACTGGAAAAGTGATACTGGAAAATGGTACATGAGATATGGGGTGGGGTGGGGGACATTAGGTTACAGAATTCCATTTAAACCCGAAACATTCGTGTTAAATATTATGCCAGAAATCAAAGAGGTTAATGTGAAGAGCCTGCTATTGCACATTGCAACCATAGCAAGAATCGTATTTGCCAAATAGTGTATTGGAAATCGACTGAAACTCCAATGCGACAAGAAATTCTAAAAAAGCTTTTTGAGACAGCAGAGATTAACCTTGGAACTGATGAAGAACAAAGGCAGAAGGCTAGAGATAGTTGGAAACCACTCTATAATTTTTATGAAAAACACATCTGTAACAAAATTACTCCAACAGTATATTAGAGATTACAGCCATTAGTGTTAAAATAAGAGAAACATTGTAAGCATGCCAGTTGAACTCCCCTGTTTTTGTTTTTTTAGAATCCCTATCCCATCCCATCCCTCTGTAGAGAACCCTTTATGTGTGGAAAAATAATAACATTTAAAAACAATAGAATAAAAGGATTGGGAAGGTTATTTGGGTCACAGGCGAGGGACAGAAGAAAGAGTATTTGGGGGCCAGAGAGAAGGCGGTGGGTTGTGTGTTGCTATGGAGACAAATGCATTGTTGCACATCTGTGCTTGATGGGCAGTATCCATCTTTGTAGATCAGTGGTGTGGCTTTGGCTCGCCTTCTGCTGGTATGTGTCCCCTGCCACAACAAAAGCAATCAGAGAAGGCAGCCTTAGGATGGAAAAGGTTCCTTGCCCTGATCAAAAATATGTCCTTAGATCTGACACAAACAGTTGTCTTTCAATCTATGGACTGGCTGGTGAGTTGGTGTGCATAGAATGACACTAAGTGTTTGAGAACATCTTAATGGATCAGCTCCCAAAGTTTTGTTCCGGGCTAATTCTAACCAGTGTTAAAAGTAACAATGATGTCAGCAGCCATACCACCCTGAAGCCTGATCTTGTCAGATCTCAGACACTAAACAGGGTTGGGCCTGGTTAGTACTTAAATGGGTGACTGCCTGGGAATACCAGGTGCTGTAGGCACTGCGACAGGCTGGCCAAACTTCCCAAATAAAGTTGCATTAAAAACAATGGATCTGTCTAGCAGGCCCTACCAACCACCAAGTGGGACAAGCACAAAAGAAGAAGAAGTTAAGAGTGACAATGAGACTGCATAAAAAGTGGGGAGCTGGAGTTCTGATTTGTAATTCCACTCTCCCCCAAATATCCCTTTTGCCCAGCACTTCAATCCAGAAGTCTCACTTAAAACAGAACGACTGGAATCAGTGGGGGTTAAGTTGAGAATGACTATCGGTTTAATATTACTTTTAAGCATGGCCATGTCTGTCCCCAACCCCATTTAACAAAGGCCGTTACTTCACGAAGTACTTCGCTTCGCAGCAGGATTGCCTTCGCTTTGAATGCGAAGGCGGTCACGTGGTCTCCCTTCGCCCCCACCCCTCTTTCTCTGTCCTCACCATGCGAAACTTTTGGATCGAATCCATTGCTACCTCACGTGCTCCCTTCGCATTCGGGTGCTTACTTGCAACGTCCGGTTTCTGCTTTCTTTTATTTTAAAAAAGCAATCAGAGAAGGCAGCCTCGATGGAAATCGGTACCTTGGCTGTCATTTGTCGGCAAAGCTGAATTACTGTATGATCCTTCAATCTTTCTACTCCCAATTTGTATTGCTTCATCCATTGGCGACCTGAAAAAATTGCTGTTCTCCGTCAGGGCCACTAGGTGGACCAGCACACAACATTTGTTGTGTATGATCCATCGGTCCTCCAAGGACATTCGAGTAATCTCTTCCTAAAAGAAAGCAAGATCAAAAGAACGGGTTACTGCCTGGAAATATCGATGCATTGGCATTTCGGAGAAAAAGTAAATAAATATATATTAACTGGCCACACGTGACTTTGGATGCCAAGTGGGATGCACAAAAGAAGAAGAAGAAGAAGATTCCTGGCCTAAAAATGGGCAGGGGAGTTCTGATTCTCACCCCACTTGGAGCACAGTTCCTTTTGCCCAGGGCGTGGTCGGGAAGTGGCACGAAAAAAAGAGGACTGGAATCAGTGGGGGGCTTGAGAATGACTATCGGTTTAATATTACTTTTAAGCATGGCCATGTCTGTCCTCAAACCCATTTAACAAAGTTTCTTGTTTCATGAAATGCAAGACAGGTCCTTCGGAAACTGAAGCATCTTTCAAGATAGTCTGCATGTGATAAAAAAGGAAGAGTGTGTGTGTGGGGGAGACCAGCCAAGGCTGCATCAGGGACCTATAAACCTGGAAGCATGCCAAAAGTAGTTATTTGGATCAAAGGCTTCTTAAAACCTCCGTGCTTTAGGTATCTGGCTATGGAACTGGAGGTTGGGAGGGTCATTCCCCCCAGTGTGCCTCTCTGACAGGGGCCGGACTCAGTGATACATAGGGTACTTTCTGGCTCTACAGTTATAAAATGATGCTGATAATAATGGTTTTTAGGGATGGCCACTCAGACAATGGTTTAAAAAAAGACTCAAGCCACTGTTAAGAAGTGTATAGTGGTTTTTGTCCAGGAGGTGGCACCTAGACACTGTGAATGGACTCGGCACTGCTTCAAGAATCGTGTTTTCATCATCTCTGTTGACATTTCTCTTGTTTGCCTGTTGTGCTATTTTTGGCTCAGACCGTAAGAAAAATGAAGCCAGTGGACATTGGGTTTTTCCATTTCAGTTTAACTGGCTTCAGTTTAGAGTGACCACCAGCAGGGGAAGATGGGCTGTATGGTTCACCTTTTGGCCCCTTGAAATATCAACCAAAAAGTTTTGAGCGGTGTGCAGGCAAATGCTCACTGATTCCCTCTCCACACCCACACAGCAGGACTTTAACTTAAGCCCTGAACAGAAGCATCCATCAGTTGCCCGTGTACACCCTGTCTACATGCAACTCAACAAGCTCACATGTATTATAAATAGGCTGGGGGGGAAGTCATGTTTGGAGTTAAAACAAGGACAGTTTAGTTTTTCTAGAGCAGTGGTGGAGAACCTTCGGCGCTCCAGATGTTTTGGATCACAACTCCCATAGTCCTTTATCATTGGCCATCTAGGTTCAGCGTGCTGGGAGTTGTGGTCCAAAACATCTATAGTGCCGAAGGTTCACCACCACTGTCCTAGAGAATGCTCTGGAACCAGCTTGGTATTCTGCTGATGGCAGGTTATGCAGTGAGAAAGGAAGGCCTTAGGTCCTTCACCCATCTTTGAGACCCAGGGAGGGATTCTTATATAACTTGATCGGGGGGGGGGGGCGACAGAAACAGAAACAGAAACAACATACCCACCCCACAAAGCTCCTACAACCCTGTCATTTCTTTCAGGCTCCAGTTCTATGAGTGAATGCACAAGCACATTGATGGAATTCCAGATTGGGGCAGCCTATATGACAGAGTAGTAGATTATATGAGTACTCTATGGACACTCATGTTTTAATTGGAGGTTAGAAATGTTATCTCTTTTGGACTACCGTTTCAAGAGTCCCCGGGACAAAGTGGCCAGTGGTTCAGAACTGAAGCTCTCTGCTTGGCTGTAAAGTTCAGGGAATAATCCATTGGTAGTTTTGGATCACTTAGAACCTTATGAGCTTACATTCTTTGATGAAGCTGGAAAGTCATTGACTGCACAGTCAACTGACAGGGATGCAGTGTGATTCGGGGTAACTAAAAAAAAGCATGTAGATGCTCTCATAGCGTAGACAGCCCCCTGAATCCCAATCAACATGGTCTTTGGGACCAAGTGTGGTACAGATGACACACCATCTCTCTTGTGACTTAAGAATGGCCATTTGACCTGGGTAAGCAATGGCCTTTATCTTGCCGTAATGCTTAGTTAATTCCTTTTGATAAGCAGAGGATCAAGGACAAAACAAACAACCAAACAAAAACGCACAAACCCCCAGTTGCAACATGGGGGGAAGTGTGAAGGAGAATAGCTGCAACTCCTAGCATTCATACTGCCCCTTTGGCTCTCACAGTGACTAAAACTTTGTATTAGTGATAGGCACAAAATACAAAATGAACTGCAAAAATCATCCAAAGATCCCTAGTTTGCCCATTTGCATTAGTACAAATTTATGCTCCCTGATTAATACAAATTGATTAATTTTCAGTCATGTTGGATTCATCAATTTGTTAGGGTATAACAAATTGATGAATCCAACCCCAGGCCACCTAGAGACACAGAACTTGTTAGGAAGCTTCTTCCAACATTCATCTGTAATCTCTCCATGTTTGGTGAAGATTGAGTTTCAGACCTCTGAGTTACACACCCAGAGAGATGCCCTTCAGGAATTTTATCCAGGCACCCAGAGATGGCAAAATCAGAGAGAGGCTTCCTCTGGCATTTCTCTACAATTCCTCCACATTTGGTGAAGATTGGGTATCCCCAAGCCAGTTGGTAAGGGTACTTTTCTTGGGGAGAAGTTTGTGGGTATATAACTCAGTTATTTTGAACTAAATCCTCACCAGATTTGGAGAGATTGCAGGGGATAGTTGGTAGAAGTTTTGCTGCAATTATGGTGTTTCTATGGGCGCTTTTGCACGACCCCTAAGATCCGCTGGCCACTTAAATTTGGACCAGAGATCTTAGGGGCTTGTCGCTCTTCCTGTGTCCCCACTCTGGCTGCTGACTGTGTGAGGGGAGGGAGAAAAAAAAGGAAGAAAAGATCGTGGCTCACCTCCGTTCTGCCTCAGTTCCTGCCGCGGCAACATTCCTGTCTCTGTAAAGTAGCTCTTAAAGGGGCGGGAGCCAAAAAAAAAAAAACAGAAGCGAGGAGAGCCCCGCACTCACTATCGTTACACCGCATCAAGCAATTTTCACCCCGGAAGAGCAGGTACTTGAAAGGTGCGCTGGGATGCGCTAAAGTGGGCGTGGTCGCACTTAATTTCCTGTAAACTCCGGAGCTGGTGGGGAAACATTTTTAAGCTCCGGAGCTGGGAGCCATTTGCCCCGGAGTTTAGGGGTCGTGTATAAACACCCTATGTGCCTGGGGAGGCACTTTCCTGGTGGGCGTTGTTTGTGGATGTATAACCCAGGTATCTAAAACCCAAACTTCACCAAACTTGCAGGGCTTGTAGAGAGAGTCAGGAAAAGATTCCCTGTAATTTTAGTATCTCTAAGTGCCTTGGGGGCCCTTGCATATGTTTTATTGTCCAAAAAAGAAATGTACAAATCATTTCAACAGTCTGTCAGGATTGGAAAAATCATGAATTTGTTCTTTGTGATTCACCAACTTTGACAAATGACAAATCAAAATGAATCATCATTTCTGATCTGTGCCCAACTCTGTCTGTAAAAATCACTCTACAAGTAACTTAAGTAGAAAAGAGAGGTGACAAATCTTTAGGAGAAGGGATTGATCTCAGCAACCATTTGGCTGCTGAGGTCAGAAGGCAGAATTTATATGTCTGCTCTGACTGAAAGTCAGAGAAAAAGAAGAGGTTTGGAGCCATGCAGCGATGAAAACAAAAGCAAAACTAGACTATGGGTGATACCTTCATAGGCTGCGAGAAGAAAAATAAATAAATAAAAAGGTTGCTGAGCTTTCAAGAGCAAGCTCTCTTTTTCACAGCAGATATAGAAGTCCAAACATGGCAAGGGATGAAAAAGAAAGAGCAAACAAATATCAGAAGTAAACAAACAGGAAGAGGGTGCCTGAGGAAAAACACTTGGGTAAGAGGTTAGTTGCAAAGCAGATTTACGATAGGCTGTGAAGACCCCTTCCCACTGAAACCCAGTGTAAGGCTGCATGCAAGATTATTATTTTCCCAACACTTTACACCCTGTTCTCCCTATGCTGAAAATGGCTGCGAAGACATTTCAGCTCCACATGGGGAGAAGGAGAACAACCACAAGCTGAGTGGAACGAACACTTTCTCGACAGGGCTCCCCGTGTTATTTCCTTGATCACATAAACTACTGGTAGAGCAATCGATTGGCACATGCAGGATGCATCATCTGGTTTCTTTCAATGCTCTGGCCTCCCACTAAGCTCCCACTAAACATAAAAAATATGTGTTTTATACAGCTGATTCCCCATGCTAAACACATACAGGTACCTGCCAACATATTCCACATACGACTAAAACAGACATGGGGGGGAGGTATTTTCCACTCCCTCCCTTTCACTGTAACTGGAGGTGATTTAGTGCATCACCAGCAAAAGGGCTGGCATCGCTCTGCTGCTTTTTCTGGGAGGAGCAGGTGAATCAGAGGACTAGGGAGGGCATGACCTGGCCCTGTAGATGAAGCACCTCTCCCAACATCCCCCCTTTCTTGAAGCTTCCACATCTGCAGGGGGAGACTAGAGACCTCCCTCCGCACCCATGTGATCCCCTCTGTGGTTGAACCCTCAGCTGCCACTTACACGCCCAAGATAGCTCCCTAAATATCTCCTGGCCCTGTAGGTTAAAACATGCAGCTGCCCAATGGATATGCATAAAATAAAAATCGGGGGGGAGGGGGATGTGCATTATTGCTGCATTCATCCAAATCCCATCTCCTTACACAGGGTGGGGGGTGGAGAAAGAGAGCAATCTGCAATTAATGCATTCTTAAAATGTGGAAGATTATGCTCACGGGGATTTCCCATGCTTCATCTGTTTTGCTTAACTCTTTTTTACGGGGCTGTAGGAAGGATAAATAGGACATAACGTGCGCAGAGACACACAGGCAGAAACGCACTCACCCAGCATCCCTTCCCATCCTTGGAGGACAAGAAGAGAGCAGAGGTGAGAAATAAATGTTTCAAATGGTGGCTTGCCATCAAAAGCGAAAGGCTTTCAGGGGAAATGAATTCTGAGATCTTATTTATAATTATAAAAGGTGCTCTTCACTTGAGCACCAGTCTGTCTCCCTGTCTCATATTTCACCTGCAGAAGGAAACATCACATGCATTTTTAAATGACATATTTTTCTTCCTCACTTCCATCTACCAGAGCAGAGATGTTCTGCGTTCGAATCCTCTGGGACTTCAGAATTTGAAGCACACACCAAGTTTCCTATAACACACCTCCCTGCTCGTCACACGTCACTGCCAACACCACTGTTTCATAGTGAATTGCATTTTGGAAACTGAAGGCCAGTTCTGATATTGTCCTCCCAAACTCATCCAAATTATTCAGTTTTGTTTCGTGTCAGCTGCCTTTTTCCCAGCATGCATTCACACACACACACACACACACACACACACACACACACGCACGCACGCACGCACGCACGCACGCACGCACGCACGCACGCACGCACACACACACACACACACACCAGGCACTGGGGGTGTGACTATTTTTGAAAAATCTCATTCTTGATATTTCTCTGAGTGGATGTCAGTGTTTTGGGTCAAGACTTGGCGCACTGCACCAGTGAGATTTCCACGAAAAAGAGACTCCACCTTGGGTCCTTTTCCAAGGGTTCTAAAGGTAGTATTTTCAGAAGTGCTGCCTGTTCTTCATGCAGGACCCACCAGGCAGGCAGAGCTCAGAAGCCTCAATGTGTGGATGAGGCAATGGTGCTGAGAGGAGGGCTTCAGATTTGTCAGAAACTGGAGAACATTTTGGGACAGGCCAAACCTGTTCAGGAGGGACTAGATTGCTGGCACTCAACATCAAAAAGGCTGCAGAGAGGGTGGGGGTGATGGCATCTGGCCTGGATGCCTTGAAAGAGGGATTGGACAGATTCCTGGACGAAAAGTCCATCACAGGTTACAAACCATGATGGAGATGTGTAATCTCTGGGTTTAAAACCAGGGTACTTCAAGGACTAGGTATCAGGAGACAGACATCTAGTCTCATGCGCTCCCAGACGCATCTGGTGTGGCCACTGTGAGATACAGGAAGCTGAACTAGATGGGTCTTTGGCCTGATCCAGCATGGCTTTTCTTATGTTCTTATATTATGTTCTTAATGACCTATAAATCCTATGAGATTACCCACAATATTTCTTCAGGTGGGAGATGGGGAAATCTTACTACAAGTAGAGAAGGTGGGTTTTTTTTCCT
The DNA here is from genome assembly GCA_029282475.1 of Phrynocephalus forsythii. Lineage (NCBI taxonomy): Eukaryota > Metazoa > Chordata > Lepidosauria > Squamata > Agamidae > Phrynocephalus > Phrynocephalus forsythii. The sequence goes on from JAPFRF010000004.1 coordinate 11,526,923, forward strand.
GTTCTCTTTGAGAGCAAGAAGCTGCAAAATTCATATACCTATACCCCCTCTCTCACACATACACAATGAGAGGGAGGGAGGGAGGGAGGGAGGGAGAGGGGGAGAGGGGGGAGGAGGGAGGAGGAGGAGGAAGAGGAGGAGAAATGATATACAGTGGTACCTTGTATAAAGGAGTTAATTTGTGTTAAGCAAATTTTCCTTTATACAAATAAATTCCCATAGGAATGCATTGAAAATGGAGTAATCCCATTTTGATGTTGTGCGGATTTTCCCCATAGGCGATTATGTTAAGCAAATTTCCCCTCTCTCTGGAATTTTTTATGTTGTACAGATTTTATGTTATACAAGCTGTTTGTTATACAAGGGTCCACTGTAATATGTACTAACCACAGCTGCCTTTCTTATCAATACTGACCCACTTCAAAAGTGAACCACACTGAACTGCTGTAGGTGCTGTAAACATCATCAGTGCAAGGATAATGCAGCTTTATAATTTTTTTAAGAGTTCAAAACTCAGAATGGCTTAAGAATGTCAAAAGCCACAATTCACTGGGGGGTGCCCTGTTGGTGCTCAGTCGCAGCTGTGCTGGATTGTGTTCTAGTTAGGGCTTCATTTTGACACATTTACATTTTTAAAACCCTTAGCATTCTGTGAGGGTCCAGTGGTGAATTATGCTTATGGAACACCCAGCCTCTCTTTGTTCTAAACATCCCATTCCCTTTCAAAGGGAAAAGGCCATGTTAATTTTAAACAAGACTGACGCTATAATGAAGAAAGCAAGATAACATGAAAGGTTAGGGAAAACCTGAACAAAAACAAGAAACAGAATAAAACTCCGGTCTAGAAAAACTTTGAGAACATCTGAAATGCTCATTGTTAACTCTCCCCACAAACAATTGTGGAAAATCACAAAAATCTGTTCCAGTGGGTAAATTCCATGGGATTTATTTGCAAATGTCTCTGCTAATCACACATTAAGCATTCACTTTGCTAAAGTGTTTTGAATGACAAACTGGAAAAACCTAAGCAGGGTTTGAATTTGTGCCTGGTCATTGGCTCTCCCTGGTCCAAGTCCAATACATATTTGTCCTTGTCCCGTATGATATTTATGAAATGTAGATGTTGGTTGTTTGTTTGTTTGTTTGTTTGTTTTGCCACAAGCTATATGATTAAATTAGCTGCCTAGATGCCCTAAGCACATCCGATCCTGCCTGATTTCGGAAGCTAAACAGAGTCGGCGCTGGTTAGTACCTGGATGGGAGACCACCAGGGAATACCAGGTGCTGTAGGCTCCTAGAGTAGGAACTGGCAAATCACTCCAGTATGCCTGCCAAGAAAACTCCATGGACATGGGGTCACAAAGAGTCGGTCACGACTGTAATGATACAACACACATACACACATACAATTAAATTACCTTATTTTCCATACATATAACAAGGTTTTCTTTTTCCAAATGGTGGGACCCACTGCACATTATATTCATAAGGGCACCATGATCTTTTTCAGTCCTTAGGACCTCTAAAAGTTCTTCACCTGACCCTGTCTAAATGTCAGGAACAGGCCAGGAAAGGGGGCAAGAAGATGACTCAGTTGCAAGCCTTGCTCCCATATAAAAGACTCAAAATCCCTGGGAAATGGGGCGCTGGGCAAAACTTCACTGCATGTACATAGTAGCTCTGTTGGGCCGGAAACAGTGGTCCAGCATGGAGATAGATAGGTCCCTAATGTGGACCTCTGTTACCCACATGCCCAGGATGTTCTTTACATGGCAACAGAGTACCTGGGGTCACTTCAGTTCCTGAAAACAATTGAGAACTTTCCCAACAGGGTTTGGCCCATCCTGTTATACGCCAGTGAAGAACCATCTTGTGGCTGGCAACTGGGGAAGAAGGAACTGGAGCCCATGAGAAAGCAGGGGAACTCTAGGGGCACCAGTGGAGGAAAAAAACACTGTACCCTGAGAAGGGATTTTTCTCCCCTCTTTTCCTAAACCTTAGTTCCTTATCTCTTTCCTTTCCCTAGGGAAAAATCACTTTCCCTCTCCCATCTTTCTCGCCGTCCATCTTCTTCTGAGTCTCTCTTGGATCCCCCATTTGGAATCTAAGAAAAGGTTCTTCTGGAGCCACCTATCTGAACCTACAGGAATGAATTTGCCACATCCCTGCATTACTTTAGCTTGGGGGGGCATTGAAGAAGCCTCCCCAAAGAGTGGGAAAGCCATGGCATGCAGGCCACCAATCCCTTGCTTCTAGAAGCGTTGCACTCTAAACTTGCTCAAATCACACTGTGATACAAATGAAAACAAACAGACACTTCAATTTCTGGCTTAGATTTTGATTTACAGGCGTTGCTGCCATGCCCCTAACAACTTCTGGAGCTGCTTCTAAAATTCAGGACTGGTGGGAGTTCCTGTGGTGTTGCATAACATTTCAAGCAGCTGTTCATTGCATAGGACTTGATTTTCCATGTCACAAAGATTTCATTTCAAGACTGACTGTAGTTTGTGCAGGACTGTATCTGTCTTGATGGCTTTGGGGAGACTGGAATCCCAGTCTGCTTTGCATGGAGAGATTTTTATTTATTTATTTATTTATTTATTTATTTATTTATTTATTTATTTATTTTTGCAATTTATATGCCGCCCACTACCCAAAGGTCTCTGGGCAGCTTCCAATCAAAGGATTAAAACAATAAAAACATCAAACAACAATAAATAAGTAAAACAATAATAAAAACCTTATACTAAAATCATCACACTAAAATTGCCATCAGAAGACCCACAATCTAAGTTGTATCAATTAAAAAACTTCTTGAACAGGAAGGTTTTTACCTGGCGCCGAAATGTCATCAGTGTTGGCACCAGGCGGATCTCACTTGGGAGGGCATTCCATAGCATTTTTGTATGTAACAATTGATTTGAATTTCGGTGAATGGCATCATTTTTTCATGAAAAAAATCCTGCTCTCTTTCTTCCTCTTTACCCCCCTTAATATTACTTTCAGGACAGCCCCCATTTTTAAAAAATCCTCTCTTTTTTGTATTATTTGAGGGGGGGAAGAAAGCATTGGTGACCTAAGGAGTATCTGATTTCATATCTTCCAATTATTTTCTCTGTTTTTAATCCTCTTCTTTCTCTTTATGATAATTTTCCTCCCAACCATTACATTTAATAATTTGGGGAAAATATATCACTCACAAGCAGCTTATTATTTGCAACAAGTGTCTTTCAAACCTTAGACTAAGAAACCTAATTTTATAAGCAAGTATTCAACCCCTAGACTAAGGCGGTTACCTCATATCCCTCTCAGTTCCGTGACTAGTTTTGTACCATGACAGCGTTGGTCGCGATCACATGGTTTTGTCCCTGTTTCAGTGTTCCCATGGTCATGATAACTTGTCTCGTGACAAGTGTTACCTCATGGTCTTGTACCATGACAAACACTGAATTTGTGTAGCTTCCTTTTTTTTGTGGGGGAGGGGGGCTTAAAAATTCTTTTTCGATATTTCGCTTCTGAAAAGTCAAAATAAAAAAATGGACACCGTTTTCTGAGAGAAACAAATGTTTTGTTGTGTGACAGTCATTACTACATGGTGTCTTGTATCGGAACAGAAAGCAGAACAAAGAGTGACAAGGGGAAACCCTCCCCCAGCACCAGGTACAGTATTGTCGCACTTAGCACCCGTTCCGGGGACATGGTTGAGACAAATTTCAGTAGTTGTGAAGTGACATTTTGTTGTATCGCTCCTAAGTGCAACACTAACAGAGACAAAATGAAGGTGAAGTAACTGCCTAAGAAACCTAATTTTATGAGCAAGTGAAGATGAGTGGGGCTACCCTATAGTCTCCACACACTCTCCCAATAGGGAGGGCTTAAAAACACCTGTACAGGATTGGCATTTGACCTTCTTTTAGATTGGGGCCACCACTTTCACTTGATTCTCAGTAGGACCTCTCTAGCCGTCCCACTTTCCCTGCCTCTCCTTGCAGTGCCAAACAAAGATTTCCGTATAATAACTGTATCTGTTCTCCACAGCATGTGAGTGCCCCTTGGCCATCTTCTTCCTGCGGTGATTGCTTTATTGGTGCTGCCTTAAGGGAGCAGCTGAAAGTAGCAATAAACCGACAATTTCACATTCTAGTAGAGAGAAATGGTGTTCAGTAACTATTACACCATGCTGTTACCAAGGTTAGATTTCATATCCTCCAATTTCTTTCGCTTATTCAGCTACCACAAGGGAGGGGGTGCTTTCTGAGAACCAATTGTTCTGCACCAAAAATTATGTAATTTGGTCTTGTATATTATTATTTTTTGTTCCAGGAACCAGGTCACTCGTTTAAAAAGTATTTATTTAGATATTTATTTATATTTTAGAGGTAGCCTGAGAGGAAGCAACCAAAATACCCAGTGGGCTTCAGGGCCGAGCTAGGATTCGAACCAGTGTGTCTTCCATTTTAGGCCAATAATATAACATCTTATTGGAAGGTTTGTAAGGGATCTGTACTGCTAAAATTAATTCATTAGGACCTCCACATCTGTGGAATCAGTGTCACCCTTTCACTTATACAAGGAGTGAAAATATTAAAAATATTGAATAAAAAATCCAGAAAAAACTATTTTCACATATATTAGCAGAGCTGCTAGTGCCGGAGACAGTGTTATCAATACAGTGGACTCTTGTATAATAAACAGCTTGTATAACATAAAATCTGTACAACATAAACAATTCTGGAGATAGGGGAATTTTGCTTAACATAATCGCTTATGGGGAGAATCCGTACAACATAAAATTGGGATCACTCTGTTTTCAATGCATTCCTATGGGAATTTGTATAAAGGAAAATTTGCTTATCATAATTTCATTTGGAACAAATTAATTCCTTTATACAAGGTATCACTGTACTTTATGTAGTACACTACAGAACTTACTTGTCTTGTGATGTTATGATGATGCTCCCTGTTCTGTGTTGTCATTATGCTCACATTGGACATCCATGCAGTAACGCAGTTGGAGGGCCATGCTCCTGGCCTCCCTCCAACATAATGCTCATTGACAGGTTCTCACACATACCTCAATCTTCATCTGAGCGTGGAGCTCTACATAAGAAAATCCAGACTCTAGAACAGATATGTTTAAGGACTACAACTCCCAGAATTCCACAGCCAGCAAGTAACTTTAGTGGCAGGGGTTCTGAGGGTTGTAGTCCAAGAAAGTATGGTTTCAAAGTTCTCAAGAGCAGAATAATCCAATTGGGGTTCACAAAAGCATTGCATAATTTGCTGCAGTTAATTGATGAAGCATTGGGGTGCATCTCGGTCATATGTCTAGAGTGATACACACACACACACACACACACACACACAACACACACACAAAATTATGTAATTGTTGTGCACTCCAACACCTTACCAATAGAGTTATGTAGATTTTCCCCAGACAGCCTGTGTGCCATAGTGAGGAGTATCAGACTTGGTCTCAGGAGACATGGGTTCAAGTCTCCATTCAGCTCTGGAAAGTCCCTGGTGGATGGCAATGTCAATTACTTCTTGAACAACTCACACACTTCGTGTCTGTGCCTGAGAGTGAAGAGCACATATTTATTTCACTGCTGTCGTTTATTCCTGTTAATATCTGCAGTATTATTACCACCACAGTCCTCTTCATCTTCTAAAATAAGTTCTCCGCTAAATAACAGAGTGGGGGCAGAACAGAGTGTGGCTCTCCTTCAGGGAGCAGCCTATCTTCAGTCTGCTTTGCTGCTTCATATTGCTTGAACAAAAAACAAAATAACTATTCAATACCAATGTAAAGGCCACAAGTGAAAAAACAAACCCTAGCAGAATAAATTATTCAAAAAGGACCTAGATACCTGTCAGAGCGTCTCTCACATAAAACAACTACCAATCCTACCCACCGTTTACAGGGCAAGATATTAAAAAGAATAACACCAAGAGAGACCAAAAGAGTGAATGTCAGAAACTGGGCTTTTTGTTGTTGTTGTTATGCCCCACATCTCCAGCAAAGACACTGAGCAGGGGGTTGAATGTGATTGCCTTATAGTCCCCTTCCAACTCAGTTATATTATGATGTTATGATTCACCACGCACCTTCCATTGCAGTATTTAAGAAATTAATTTTAAAAACCAGAACTGTTCCAAGCTGTGTTTTATTCGTTTTCTGTGCTAGTCAATGTCATTTAAAAGCATGTATTTATAGGTTAGCTAGTCAGTGGTTTTATGGCCTGATTAATTGGCTGTAAATTTGTATTAATATATTGTATTACATCATATTTATGTTTTTGGTTGTAAGCCACCCAAGATGTGCATTGCACTATGGGGCATTATAGAAGTTGAAATAAGAGATAAATAAATAACACAGATCAATTTTAAAAAGAGGAGAAATGATGCAGGTCAGCCAGATTCGACTCCGTTGGCATAATGCGTCTTTGGATTCAGTTTTATCTTGGGACACAGTTTGGAGTCCACACTTAGCCTTTCTTGCGCATGATAAAATTATAGTCTCTCTCCATTCCCCACTCTCTTTCTACATGGGAGGTTCCCTTAGCAAGTACCCCTCTTCCAGGCCTATGTGACGACAGAGTTTTTCCTCTCCATGTTCTCGCCTCAGTCGGCCTCAGCTCTCCTCAAATACCTCATGACCTCCGAGAGAGGCAGCAGTCCATGAGGCTTTTCCAGTCAACCATTCTGTGAATAATTGAGGAGAAGCTTTTCCCTTCCATTGTTTGTTTGAGCCAAATGGAAGGGATGACTGAAGGGGGTTTAAAGAAAGAAAAAGCTTTCTTCTGTCAATTCATTATTTTTTTCCTAATGTCATTCTCCCCCAATCCTGTCAAGTATAATGAGCCATGGTTCCAGAGTTCAAACACCATTAACAGAGAGGCTGCAAGGCTGAGCGGGGGGACTCCAACACAAACACACACACACACAAACACACACACCCTTTTGCTTGATCTTTACTCTGGAAATCGACGGTGTGTTGCTAATCCTTTTTTTTTTTTTTAATATACTCGTCTTGCGTAAGCCCTCATTAATCTTTAATGCCATACCCAAGTCTTCCATTATAGCCCTGCTTTATTTTGGGATGCTTTCTGGGAAGCCCAGAGGCTGTCACAACTAGCATGTCTCATTTATGTGACAGTTTTATGGTTCACTTGGAACAATTGGCAAAGCTGTCCATCATCTTCATCCTAAGCGACTTTGTGGCCCTGCTATTTTCATCCCGAGCAACGGCACGGTTGCAGCCCGAGAGCCCCTTAAGTGATACTTCTAAGCTGGAAGGTAGAGTTCAGAAGAGTCAGACAGATCACCAAATGCCTCCTGCAAAATATAATGGCGAGCGGCTAATCATCCTACAGCATTTTGGTTCGTCTGGCGTGTGGGGTGGATGATAGCAGGTTTGGCAACAAATTAGATGATCGACCCCACTTTTCAGGGCCTTTTCACACGACCCCTAAGATCCGCTGGCCACTTAAATTCGGACCAGAGATCTTAGGGGTTTGTCGCTGTTCCTGCGTTCCCACCCCCTCTGCACTCCTGGATGCTGGCTGCGTGAGGGGAGGGAGAAAAAAAGGAAGAAAAGAATGCCGCTCACCTCCGTTCTGCCATCTCGCTTTGCTCCCGGCACTGCATTCAGATCTCTTAAAGGGGCAGGGGGCAAAAAAAGAACAAACAGAAGCAAGGAGAGCCCAGCAGTCACTACTGTTATATCCGCATCAGGAATTTTCACCCTCCGAGAGCAGGTACATGAAACGTGCGCTGGGACACACTTAGATGGGCGTGGTCGCACTTAATTATCTGTAAACTCCGGAGCTGGTGGGGAAATAATTTTAAGCTCCGGAGCTGGGAGCCATTTGCCACGGAGTTTAGGGGTCGTGTGAAAAGGGCCTCAGTTGATGACGTTTGCATTGAAAAGCAAAAAGCAAAGTGTGCTGCTTAAATATTGCCCCCACAACACTTAAAGCACTCTGTGGGCTATTTACAAGCAATTACGCAGGCACCACACTCCCCCCCCCAGCAAGCTGGCTACTTATTTTACCGACCACAGAAGGATGGAAGGCTGAGTAAACCTTAAACCGGCTTACTGGGATTGAACGCTGGGTTGTGGGCACAGTTACAGCTACAGTGCAACATTTTAACCACTATGCCATAATGCTCACAAGTAGAGATAGGCACGAAATGTGAAAATGGCATTTTGTTTTGTTTTTCATTTCATTTTTTTCATTTTTTCCGTTTTGTTTGTAATTTTTTTAAAAAAATCATTTTGTTTTCCATTTTGTTTTTGTTTGTTTTTTACTTTTTGTGTTTTTGACAACTAGTTGGGGCCCTGCCAACTGATCAGCATTTTTTTTACAAGTGCTTATCAGTTGGCGCGTGGGGCTCTGCCGTCGATCAGCACTGTTTTTAAAGAAGCACCAATCAGCTGGTGTGTGGGGCCCCGCTTGCCAGATGATTGGTGCTTATTTTTATTATTTATTTTGACAAGTGCCGAGATCGGTGCTTGTCAAAATAAATAATAGACTTTTTTAAAAGAAATGACAAATGAAACAGAACAAAATGAAAATTTCCATTGTATTTCATTTCATTTTTTTAAGAGGCACTTGTTTTTCATTTAAAGGCACTTTGTTTTTTGTTGTAGTCTCCTAGGCCTTTTGGAGCTGAGGAACTTCAACATTCATGTCAAGGCAGGTTTGTCAGGAGTGGCTCAATACTTCATGTCCTCCATAGCAGCCATGGGCTTGTCCCAAATGGTATTGGTCCCCACTCAAGTTGCACGCTGTACCTTAGACTTGGTGTTTTGTACTAGGGTAAATGTTGGTGATCTGAGTGTTAGGAATTCTCGGTAGTTCCGTTGTCATGGACAGAGCATTATCTGGTGGGGTTTAGATGTAGATGTGGGAGACAGATTAAGATGGGACTGCCCCAGAAGGCTGATGGATCCAGATGGTTTCCTGATGGCTCTTGTGGTGACCCTTGGGGTTCTGTTCTGTTCCCTATGCTACTTAGCATCTACATGAAACTGCTGGGAGATGTCTGGAGTTTGGGAGTTTGTGTCACCACCACTATGCAAATGACACTCAACTCCATCTCTCTTTTCCATCCAAATCTGAGGAAGCTGTTTTGGCTCTAGATCAGCATCTCATGTCAGGAATGGACTGGATGAGGACAAAGAATCCTTTTTTTTTTAACTTAGGGAAGAATCCTGTGTCTTTTGTTTTTATATGTACCTCAAGTTCTAAGCTCCTTTATTTTCCCATGACTTAAGTTCTGCCTACACCTTAAGTTTTAGCAGTTGAATATTTTTACAAGTTGCCACAATGATTTTTTTTGGTATTTTTGCCTACAGTTTTCTTCATACCTGTAACACTTTTGTATTTTTACAGCAATTTTGACATATTCTGTGCATATTTGAAATAAAAGCAATGCAGATAAATAACACTTGTTGAATTAGTCAGTCTGAAGTTGCCTGGAATTATTGTAAAACTGAAAAGACTTCTACCTTGATATTCAAATGGCTTTTGATATGATTGTCAGTGATTGATTTCATTCTGGAATTAGCCCTTAAACTTGGATCGATGCCAGCTCTGACAAACATGGGCCTCTGATCCCCACCTCTACTCCCACCCCAGAAGTGTATCACGTTCTGTAGGACTCCTACGGAGTGTCAAGCATTAGTTTGCTGATTGAATTTCTAGATTATCCTACTGAATGGTTACCAGCACTCTTCCTATTTTGCAAGGCAACTCGCTGTCCTCCGATATAACTCCTTTTCTCTAACCATATGCTCTTTCCTGTTCACCCAAGCAAGACATAGAAGGTTCCTTCCACTACTCAAGCCATCATGATTTCTACTTAACTTCTCTCACTTGCTTGCTCTATTTGGCTAAAGGCATGTGAGCCTTGGAAGGTTTTTGCTGTCCCAGAAATGTCTGAACAAATGAAGTTCAGAGAGTCATGCATTCAACAAAACAGAGAGACTTATTTTCTTATCTTGCCATTAACCCCGAAGGATCGTTTACGACTAGTACCCTACCAAATATATATATATATAGCACACACATGCTTTTCTTGTGCTGTTCTGCTGCTTGGGGAACATTTATTTTGATTTTAAATGTTGTTTATTCTATTCCCTTTCCAATCAGAGACATCATGGTGTTATGTATAACTAGGTAGTCTCACAGGCTGCAATTAGTTGCAAAGGCAAGATCGTAGCCACTGAAAAGCATGGTAGGTACAAAGGCACAGAACACAAATCAGGCTTTATCAACCACAGGTCACCTCCCAAATAGTCCTATAGTGAGGAGATGGGTAGATGTTGGTGATCTACCTATCTCATAACTATAAAGACCGTGTCTCCCATTATGAACCTACTTGGGTGTTAAGATTATCACACACGGTCTTTTTCTCTAGTTCCACCACCCTCACAGGTGTGTTTTGTGGGGACACAGGAGAGGCTCTCTGTTTGCTGCTTCCAGACTTTGCAACTCTCTCCCATAGGAGGCCAGACTGACCCCATCTTTGCTACCCATCTGCAAGCAGGCAAAGGCCTTTCTCTTCAAGCAAGCTTTCCCCAGTGGGATTTTTAGATGGATTGTTATGCATTACTGCTTTGAATCTGTTTTCAGTCTTGCTTTTGTTTGCCATTTCTCCGAGTGTTATTTGTGCATTCCTTTTCAATATTTGTATACTTAATTTTTTTTAAGGTTTAAATATTGTAATTTAATGACGTCAACCAGCTTTGTATACTCAATTGTTTTTAGTTTAAATATTGTCAGCCACTTTTGGTCCTTGTTAAGGTGAAAAGTAAGGTGAAAATATTTTTTTAAAAAATAACATAATAAAAATAAGTTACCTGGCCAGGTATCAAATTTTGCAGATTTGTACATTTGAGAGTAACATGACTGTTTGTTATGCTTTACAACCATCCCAATTTTTCCTTGTTAAGCAGAGAGGTCCGAAGGGGGCTTGATTGGTGTGTTTAAGAACCCTGATAAAACTGGGTTCCCAACTGCATGGAGGCTTCTGGACATGTTTAAGCTTTCATTTAATTACTTCAGTGCCTTAGCTACAGACCACAGATTGGGAGTTCAGTTCTTCACAATGTTTTCTTCACAGATGCTGGACTTAATGTTCCATGCTGTCCCCTTGAGCTCTGCATTATTTTTTGTCACATTTGGATTACAACTCCCGGTAAGTTTGAAAGCATGTAAAGGCAAGTAGATAAATAGGTACAGTTGGAAAAAGTGGGAAGGTAAAGCAGTGTTTCCTTGCAGCCATACTGGCCACATGGCCATGGACTTGCACAACACTGGCTCTTTGGCTTGAATATGGAGATGAGCACTGCCCGTAGAGTCAGACACGACTAGCATGCATGTGCAGGGGGAAACATTTACCTTGGGTATTCACAGTTGAGGTGTGACAGTTCATCTCTTTCTTGGCAGAGTTGGCTTTTTACCATTAGCGCTAACTCCTTTTATTGTTATTGCTATTGTTTATTTTTATTTCTCAGCACTTTCTAAACCCTGGCACTGGAATGTACCTGTATTGTATAAGGAAACATGCATAATAAGCATTTGAATGAGTAAGGCTCAACGCTGGTTAGTAGAGATGGGCACGACTTAGCGATATTCCCGTTTCCGTTTCCATTACTCGTATCCGTTACTCTACGGAAACGGTAACGGGAATTACTCCGCCAGACTTCGAGCTCGAACCGACGAACGAACAATTTTGGTCTGATTTGTCGTGCTCGTTCCTTGCATCGCGCGATCGCGCGATGCCACGCGGCACAGAAAAAAAGTTTTTAAAAGTTAAAAAAACCCGGTTCCTGGCCAAAAAGCAGGCGGAAAAATGCCTGCCGTGCCTCAGGGCACCTACCAGAGGGGTTGTTTCTGGAGGTCCCCGGCTTCCCCCCCATCCCCCGTCCTGGGCTGCTCTGGTGGGACTCGCCGCAGGCTCGCAGCCAGCAAAAAGCCCAGTCTCGCCGCCGGCCGCCACAATTAAAGCACAAGCAAGCGGCACGGACGGCACAGGAAAAAACTTTTAAACTCTCCCCCCACCCATTCCCGGGCCAAAAAAGCAGGTGGAAAAATGCCTGCTTGACTAAGGGCGCAGGGCACCTACCGGAGGGGTGGTTTCTGGAGGGGGGGTCCCGCCTCCCCCCCGTCCTGGGCAGCCAGACTCGCCATGCCATGCGGTGCGGGTGGGGGATCCAAAATGGGGCGGCGGACGCAATATTGTTTTTGAAATCATGGTCCAAAAACACACAAGCACAACAGAAACACGCGAAAATTTATAAACTGCCAGATTTTTCACAGTAGCAGTGGGTTTTTTCTTGCAACAAAATGTCTCTCCTCTCCTCCTCTGTCCTCCATTTATTTTATTTTATTTTATTTTATTTACACCTGCGCAATGATGGGCTGGCCGAGTGGCCAGCCATGTGGGAGTGGATGACCATGCAAATTTTTGGAGCCATCCCACCAATCGCATGGCCACTTGGCCATGGAGACTTCTGGGATGTGCCAAAAAGCCCCCTAAAACCTGCCCTAGCCCCCTAACCCTAACCCTAATCCTTGACTCCTTACTTACCCATACGTCACAGACTGTCTTCTTAGTGGGTCAGAAAGGCACCCAGAGGTGCAACCCACTAGCCCACCGTAACCTTACCCATCACTAGCCTAACCCTAGCCCTTGCACTAACCCACCTTAACCCTAAGCCAGATCTACTTGCATTGCACTACACGCAAGTACAATTCCCTTCTTTGTGAGACATGGTGGTGCGAGAGCCTTAGGCATCAACCTATGGCTCTGGGTTCACTGCCATCACTAGTCTCACTGTCTGCAACTGGTATGCATATCCATATGGCTATGCATGCATTTTGCAGCAGCAGGTGAGGAGGGGAGACCCCCATGTTGAGGGGTCTCTTGGAGCCTGCTTCCCCTTCCTAGTGGGTGAGGATAGGAGGCACCCACGGGTGCCTCCAGGAGCCCGCTTTCCCTTTATAGCGGGCCAGAGGAGGCACCCACCCCACAGAGGTGCCTCCAGGAGCCCGCTCCCCCCCCCAAAACCAGTACTAATGACAATGAAAAAACAAAAAAACGAACTGACTAATTTTTGCGAATTTTCACGAAAAACGGAAACGACCCGAAACGGAACCGGCCCGACTAATGACAACTCGAAAAAAAATTTTTTCAAGTTGTGCCCATCTCTACTGGTTAGTTCTCACTTCATGGTCATATTAAATGAGGGAGTACCTCGCCTAAGCCAAAACCTGCTCTGGGAACAGAAGTTCAAACTGTGTTGAATGCATCTTATTAAATCCTTAGCATTGAATGTTGATGCAAATGTATGTCTTCCTGCTGTTTTAATCTCTTTGGGGAGACTCCAAGAGGCAGTGGAAGAAAAAGCTACATCTCTCTGAAAAGTGTCCTAAAACTATCTCAGATGTTTCCCCAGGACATTTTTTTTGATACAACCTTTCCAAATTTTGTAGTGATTTAATTTCCATAAAGAGAAGAGGAAGGAGGAAAGAGTTCCCCCCAAGATCAGAAAAAAACTATGCATTTGGGGGCTGTAAGAGAAGGATTCCAGTCTCATCAAACTGGGTGGTAAACCTGCATTTCACAGAGAGGGCAGGGTAATTATAACTGCTAACCAAGAAAACTCCATGGACATGGGGTCACAGAGAGTCGGTCACGACTGTAATGATGCAACACACACAACCTAAGACAATTTATGGAACTCTAAAACTATTAACTGTTTAACATTGTTAAGCTTTTTTAACAAGTGTTTTGAAACACTCACTCACTCACACACACACACACACACACACACACACACACACACACACACACACACACACACACACACACACACACACACACACACACACACACACACACACACACACACAGCCTGCCACTCGCCAACCTCAGCAAATGTCAGCCCATGGCAATGAACCTAACTAGGCAGTGGAATAAACTGGAATTTGCACCCTCTCAGGAAAGCAAGATAGATCATAGGCAGGTCTTTCAGGACCCTGGACAGGTCCCAGGAAAAATACAGCTGGTTACAGTACTGTACAGCATTTCAGTAAGTGCTTAGGTGTTAAGGTGTCATTAGAGAGAAATCAGGGATGGAAAAATCTCTCTCTTTCTTCCTCCCTCCCTCTCCCTCTCCCTCTCCCTCTCTTCCTCTCTCTCTCTCTCTCTCTGTATATACAAGATGTTGCTAAAGTAAAACTCCCTGACCTAGCTTCCTCCCGGAGTATAGCTCATTCTTCTTCTTCAAGTGCCATGTCCTCATAGAATGTTGGCAATCAGTAGCCTGAACTGGTTTCTAAAACTACTCTAAACAGAGCAGCTGTGTTCACTGCGGACCATTGGCTTAAGTTCTTAAGCCAGAATGTTTTTCTACACCCCAGAACACACTTCTCGTCTATTTTTCCTTGAAGCTCATGGTTCAAGTGATTTTTGGATGGCCCTTGTCCTGGGAGTTACAGTGAGGATTCAAATTCCCAACCCATGGTTCTGTAACCAGATGCTCCAGAATTTGAGCTTTAAGCCTATATAAGAAGTTGCCCCATATCCTAATCAGAAATATGCTGTTTTTAATACAATGCAAAAGTCCACAAATTTAGATCCCCCTGGTGTTATTGAGGGCATCACACCCAGAGGTTCAGCTTCCATGACCCATGTCCAAGTCTTCTCACAGCAGCATGCCAACAACACCTGTGGACTCCTACTTGGGAAAACCATTGTAAATGTTTCCAAAGCTTGCTTACTAGAGAAGGACCAATATCTGGCTGGTGGTTTAATGACATCCTGTTCCTTTTGAGCAGAGATGAGCCTTATCTTGGATCAGGACCTGCACTGGGCCCCCTTGAGACCTTCCCCCAGGGTTGCACCAAGACCATGTGTGCTGTTGATTGTCACCAGCCAAATCAGTAGCAGACCCTGGGCTTATAGCCACCATCATAGTTGCTGTTGGAATTCAGTAGCCACCTTTGGTGCTCAGTGGTGTGAAAATATTCTCCTATACCACAGAACACCTTCCCAACAAATTTGCCAAATTCATTAATTTATGGTATCTAGGGGGGAAGGGCAAGACAAAACACTGCAATTTCAATAGCTGGGGAATTCAGTAGCCACAGGGGAGTCTAAGGACTTGCAACTAAAGGGTGCATGGATGATGTGTTGCCAAGCCTTGCTTTACAGCTTTGCAGCAGTTTCTAAATAATCTCTTTAAAACCACATGTTTTATAGCCAAGAAAAAAGAAATAAAAGATGAACCGAATGTTTGCTCAAGCAGAAACAGTGCACAGAATATTGTGATTACAGAGGATAATGAGTGCCATCCATCACTTGATGTGCCCTTAAGCTCTGTGCAGGAGTTGGGCCAATGGCTCATGAACAAAAGGCCCACTCAACAGATATTTGAGTGGATAAATGAAACTTATTAGTCCTCTTGCTAAGACATTAAACATGCCAGCATGGCATCGTACTGGGATTCACTTCAGAT
Source organism: Phrynocephalus forsythii (assembly GCA_029282475.1). Taxonomy (NCBI): domain Eukaryota; kingdom Metazoa; phylum Chordata; class Lepidosauria; order Squamata; family Agamidae; genus Phrynocephalus; species Phrynocephalus forsythii. The sequence continues at coordinate 11,542,461 of JAPFRF010000004.1, forward strand.
GAATTTTTAATAGCTAATGCATTAGGTTCGGACTCAATACTCCAAAAAAAGAAATCACACAAGTACATCAATTGTTATAATCAATCATATACCTCTACAAAGGTACAAAAGTCCTTAGGAGATTTGTTATATGCCTTAAAGCTTAACGTAACTGTTTAAAAATATTTGCTGTTCTAGTGGATGGACTGTGCTCTGTTCATAGGATGGAAAATCCACTCCTTATGAAATACTTCAGTTACTGTATTTTAGAACAAAGATCCAAAAGCAGCTAGGAAAAACTTAAAATGAAGCCAAGTGCAGCAGGTAAACTACAAAGTAAAACAGATAATCTGTGAAAACCAGTAGGAGCAGCACCTAATTAGCCTATCTAATTCTTTGTCAGTGATCATTGTAACTTGTTGGTAAAACAATCCGGAAGCAGTGAACTTACATGCAGCCGTAGCCTGTGCAATGCCTGGAAGTACTGTTCTGACTAAAGGAGAACCACCAAATCAGTGGGGTTTACATAAGTATTGAGTAAATATTCAGCAGTTAAGTCAATGTTTTATTCTAGTTGGAACCACCATTGGATAAAAGCTTTTCTGGACTAAAACTACTGGTGCAGTAGTGGGGGTAGTGTAGAGGTGAATGTGGAAGTTCATGGGATCATGGCCCCTCCATAAGAATGCAAAGAAAAATGAATTGGGTGAGGCATGGTTTACCCTCTTAAATGTGGGTTTTTTATTGTTGTTCAGTTGTTAAATCATGTCTGACTCTTCGTGACTCCACGAATCAGATCACGCCAGGCCTTCCTGTCCTCCACTATCTCCCGGAGACTGGTCAAGTTCATGTTAGTTGCATCAATGACATAAGAACATAAGAACATAAGAAGAGCCATGCTGGATCAGGCCAAAGGCCCATCTAGTCCAGCTTCCTGAATCTCACAGCGGCCCCACCAGATGCATTTGGGAGCGCATGAGACTAGATATCTGTCTCCTGATACCACTCCCCTGCATCTGGCCCTTGAAGTACTGGTTTCTCCATCATGGTTTGTAACCTGTGATGGACTTTTCCTCCAGGAATCTGTCCAATCCCCTTTTGAAGGCATCCAGGCCAGATGCCATCACCACATCCTGTGGCAGGGAGTTCCATAGACTTACAACGCGCTGGGTGAAAAAATATTTTCTTTTGTCAGTTCTTACTCTCCCAGCCCTCAATTTGAGTGTATGTCCCCTAGTTCTGGTATTTTGGGAGAGAGAGAAGAGCTTCCCTCTATCCACTTTACTCATACCCTGCATTATTTTGTATGTCTCAATCATATCCCCCCTCAAGCGCCTTTTTTCCAGACTAAAGAGGCCCAAATGTTTTAGCCTTTCTTCATAAGGGAGGTGCCCCAGCCCAGTAATCATTTTAGTCGCTCTCTTCTGCACCTTTTCGAGTTCCACTATGTCTTTCTTGAGATGCGGTGACCAGAATTGTACACAATACTCCACTTACTATTGTTTTGTATAATGGCATTATAATGTTGGCTGTTTTATTTTCAATCCCCTTTTTGATAATCCCTAGCATGGAATTGGCCTTCTTCACTGCTGCCACACATTGGGGAGACACCTTCATGGAGCTGTCCACCAACACACCAAGATCTCTTTCCTGATCCGTCACGGATAACTCAGAGCCCATGAGTTGATAGATGAAGTTTGGATTTTTTTGCCCCAATGTGCATTACTTTACATTTGGTTACATTAAAATGCATTTGCCATTTCTCAGCTCATTCCCCCAGTTTGGAGAGATCCTTCTGGAGCTCTTCACAATCTTCTCTGGTTTTCACCACACAGAAAAGTTTTGTGTCATCTGCAATCTTGGCCACCTCACTGTTTATCCCTGTCTCCAGGTCATTTATGAACAGATTGAAAAGCACCAGTCCCAGGACAGAGCCCTGGGGCACACCGCTTTTCACTTCTCTCCATTGTGAAAATTTCCCATTGACACCTACTCTTTGTTTCCGGGATCTCAACCAGTTCTCAATCCGTAAGAGGACCTGTCCTCTTATCCCCTGACTGTGCAATTTTCTCAGCAGCCTATGGTGAGGGACTGTGTCAAAGGCCTTTTGAAAATCCAGATTAACTATATCCACCGGTTCACCCAAATCCACGTGCCTGTTGACCTTTTCAAAAAATTCTAAAAGGTTTGTCAGACAAGATTTACCCTTACAGAAGCCATGCTGATTTTCTCTCAGCAAGGTTTGTTCTTTTATGTGTTTTAAGATTTTCTCTTGGATGAGGCTTTCCACCATCTTCCCTGGGACAGATGTAAGGCTAACTGGCCTGTAGTTTCCTGGGTCCCCCCTCCTTCCTTTTTTAAAAATTGGTGTGACATCCGCCATCCTCCAGTCCTCCGGCACTGTGGCCGTTTTAAGAGACAAGTTGCATATAACCGTTAAGAGATCTGCAATTTCATTTCTCAGTTCCCTAATAACCCTTGGGTGGATGCCCAACCATGTCATTTTCTACTGCCCCCTTCTCCGTTTGCCTTCAGTCTTTTCCAACATTGGGAACTTTTCCAAGGAGTCCTTTTTCCTCATGAGATGGTTTACATTCATTGTAATAGATTACATTGCATGTGATCTATTGCTTCTGACCATGTAAACTGAACAAAGCATATGGTTTTAAGGGGAATCTGTGTATCAGACTATAGGCCTTTATAGCCGAGAAAATAACTGCACAAGCCATCAATAAAACCAAAAGTATTGATAAGTTCAATTTTAGAAAATTGCTTTGATTGCAGCTTGCAAAGTGTTGCATTGTGCCTAAGATCCTTTGGATGCAGCCCAATTAAGCATTACTATTGCTCCTTGGCACCAGCTTATCCTTTTGTTCAACTTTTTTTTCTTGGCTTAATTTTAGCCAACAAAAGGGTGCTTCTGAACACAACCTCTCCAGATCAAAGCAACCAATCAGTCATTCCTTATGGATCACGATATACTGTATCTGGCTCTCATTCAGTAGTCCATAACTCTGGACAGGTGGATGATTTTGATGGCTCGGGGAGTCCAATTTCTGCCTCTGGGATCCACCAGGTCTGGATCTAAAATGCCAGAAACAGAAAAGGATGAAAGTGGAATTCCAACTCCACTTCTGATAAACAGCTATTACTTGGTGCTAAATGGAATTCCTGCGAACTATTTAAAGAGAGAAGAACAGATCGCAAGGGTTTCTAGGAGTGTAAGTGCTGTATGAAATATTTTGTTGAGTAAACCTGTGGGGCAGAGAATTTGGAAAGCTCAGAGCACAAAGAAGCCAGAATCAGAAAACAAATTCCACTTTTCCCACAGCTACAGTAGACCCCATAGGCAAATACATGTACTGAGGTAGCCTGTGATCAAAGCAAGGACCATGCTTCTCCTTAAAGTGGCAAGGTGCACCTTCCCCATTGGTCACCACCACTACCACCAGGCCAAGCCATTAGGATATATGCTAGAGGGGCAGACATCAAACTGTTCTAACTTGGCTGTGACAGAAGAAAGGGAGAGAGAGAGAGAGAGAGAGAGAGAGAGAGAGAGAGAGAGAGAGAGAGAGAGAGATGTTTTTAACTTTTTCATCTAGGAGTTGTTCTCACTGGTTTGAGAGTAGCCACTCTGTGGGCTGGCTTGCATACGATGGCTGCCATGCTGATCAAGTGACAACTTGAATGGGTGAATGAGCTGTAACTGATCAAATGCCGCTGACCTCATGCCAGCTACCCGGCATTCAAGTCAATTCACACACCCAGATGACACCCATCAGGCACATCATGACTGACTGGAGAGAATGTGTGAGGATGGCTGGAACAGCGAAATATATTCCTAGAATCATCCTCACCACAAAATGCACATCAGAAGAATTTCTCAGATGCTCATCATATTTCCATGACAGCGTCAAAAGAATGAATCATCTTTTACAGTCATAAGATGCTGGACAAAGAAAACATAATACACAGCCACAGCCACCAACATAAAAAAACAGCAAGACTAGGCATGGGCCAATTTGGCCCTAAGTGTTGGGGGTCGGGGTTTAATATTATCCCTCCACACCCTTTTCCTAAGCGGGCCGTGGACCTGCAGGAAAACACTAGGAAGAGGAAGCATACAGATGTCATTTTCCTGATGAAATTGCCTTTGTCTTCTGTGAAGTTGCTATTTATGCTGGAGGAAAAACACCTGGGTGCACCCCCACCCCGAACACAGAGAGTATATATTGCCTTCAAGAATACTGTACATAAATATACTTCTCCTTTGGCAAAAGGCAAATCCACAGCTAACTCCCTCCCTGTGGTGATCCAGTCCTAAGTCATGGCACTTTTGCAGTATTAGTTGTTCAATGTGTTTGGGAGGAGGATAAAGCTCTGGTTTTTCCAGTAGTGATGGATGGAAGTGAGAGCTGGACTATAAAGAAGGCTGATTGCCACAAAACTGATGCTTTTGAGCTGTGGTGCTGGAGGAGATTATTGAAAGTCCCCTGGACTGCGAGGCGATCAAACCCATCCATCCTGAAAGAAAATCAACCCCAAATGTTCACTGGAAGGAGAGATTTTTATTTTATTTTATTTTATTTTATTTTTACAACTTATATGCCGCCCACTACCCAAAGGTCTCTGGGCGGCTTACAATCAAAAATTAAACAGTTAAAACATCAAATATCAATAAATAATTAAAACAATAATAAAAACCTTACACTAAAATCATTACACTAAAATTGCCATCAGAGGACCCACAGTCTATATTGTATCAATTAAAAAACTTCTGGAACAGGAAGGTTTTTACTTGGTGCCGAAATGTCATCAATGTTGGTGCCAGGCGGATCTCACTTGCGAGGTCATTCCATAGCTTGGGGGCAGCTGCCGAGAAGGCCCTGTGTCTGCAAGCCATCCCTCTCACCTCCTTGAGGGATGGCTCTTTCAAGAGGGCCCCTGGGCCCCCTTTTGAAGCTCAGGCTCCAATAGTTTGGCCACCTCATGGGGAGAGAGGAATCCTTAGAAAAGTCCCTGATGTTGAGAAAGATTGAAGGCAAAAAGGGGACGGCAGAGAATGAGATGGTTGGATGGCATCATCGATGCAACCCACATGGATTTGACCAAACTCCGGGAGGCAGTGGAAGACAGAAGGGCCTGGCAGGCTCTGGTCCATGGGGTCACAAAGAGTCAGATACAACTGAAGGACTGAACAACAACAAAGGACTGTTAAGGTTTGGCTCCTTGTATTTTGATTGTTTAAAGGCATTAACTGATTGATATGATTTTGGAAATGGATAATGGAAATATGACGACTAGCCTGATATATAAACATATGCTAACCTGTTAGACTTTTAAAATAAATGCTGTAGATAGACATTGATAGAAATTTTGATGTTTAAAGGTAAACACATAGATCAAGATGTAACACCTTTATAATTTGCCCACAATACATCAACTTTAGTTATACAAAACCTTTGAATTTATGTAATCCTTAGAAGAATAGATAAATATGTTTTGTTATGGATTTACTAACTTAGCTAGTTTTTTTCTTTTTTCTTTACTTTGCATAATAATTGAAGAATTAAAATATTAAGACTGATTATATTGCTAAAATCAGATAAGTTCTTGCAATATTGAACTTGGCTATTTCTATCCTTTGTATTAGATTGAAATAGGTATGAGTAAAGATAGACAGAATAGCTATGGGGGGGGGAAGAAAAGCATGAAATGGTGAAAATATATTCTTCTAAGATGGGAAAGGAGATATGAAACACATTGGGCCAAAGTGTTGGGAAAATACTCTAAATGTGATTGACTTATGTAACCCAATGGGTGATGAGCAATATATGTGCTTTTACTGTGTAGAAAATAATTTTTTTTTTTTAGAAAAAGGACTGTTAAGTTTTGTTATCTCATCTTAGTCTGACCTTGCCCCAGCCTGTTAAAATAGACTTCATCTTTTTCAGGGGTGGGGAATTTGTGAACCTTCCGATTCTCGGTTGGACTACCAATTCCATTAACCTTTGAACAATAGTTCTTCTAGATAGTGCTCACGGGAGCTGTAGTTCAACAAATCTGAAGGGCCACACTTTCTTTGCCCCTCACATAGGCCCTGGTACATCACTGAGGCGAGACTCCTGCCCTAATAATATTGGGGTTATACAGACCCAAATCAGTTGGTGGCTCAAAAACATTCTTTTGTTTAAGGATGAAGGCACATTGGCACTGTGTGTGATGAGAGAATGTTGTACATATTGTGAGAGATGTGAGTACAAATCGTGAATCAGTTATGTGTTGTTGTCTTTAGCAAGTCTTTGGCTAAAACCCAATTGAGTAATTGCAAGGATGATGATGTCATCAACCCACAACATTGATCTTCTGTTCAATTCAGTGTTTCTTAAAGGTAAAGGTAAAGATTCCCCCACCACCACAAGTGTGTGCTAGTCGTCTCCGACTCTAGGGGGAACTGCTCATCTCTGTGTTCAAGCCAAAGAGCCAGTGTTGTGTAAGTCCATGGCCATGTGGCTGGCATGGCTGCAAGGAAACATTGTTTTACCTTCCCTCATTTTATGGCAGTACCTATTTATCTACTTGCATTTACATGCTTTCAAACTGCTAGGTTGGCAGGAACTAGGGTTAGCAGCGGGAGCTTGCTCTGCTGCGTGGCTCCCGAGATTCGAACTGCTGAGCCGCCAACTTTGTAGCTGACAGTTTTCAGTGCTCTAGCCCGTTGAGCCACCACACCACTTAATTCCCTCTCAATTTCCAAGGCTCCTTCTGGATTCTTTGTGACCTCTGAAAGTCTTAAAGCCTCAGGATGAAAGGTGGGTAAGACCTTAATCAGTGACGTAGCATGTTGTGCTATGTTGTTCCCTCTAAACATTTTACACCTGACATGACTGTCTCTGTTCTCCCCATGTGACGCCACTGCTACAGCCTGTCCCCCATTCCCACTGCCTCTGCTCACTGATTTTGCTACCCTTTGCATCCTCCATGATCCAGCACCATAGGTTGTCCTCTGGTGCCCCGGGGCTCAAATATGGCACAATGCAGCACCGAATCACCCATTTGCAGACCCACAGTCTGGCCACCACCCTTGTCACGTCGCTACCTGGTCCTGCCATTGCCTCCTCTTCCTCCTCCCAGATTGTCATCTTGAGAGACAGACCAAACTGGAACATTCCTCTGCCTATCAGATGATAGACAGAGACTTGTGCAGAGACTGCAGGCCCAGCTCCAAGATGGGAAGCCAGTATCTCAAGATAATGTGGCAGAGGACAAAGAGGAAGGGGCAACAGAACCAGTTAGGGAGGTCATGAGTGCAGGCTGTTGGGATGAGGTGTGGAGGAATTTTGTGCCCCTGTAAAAAATGTTGCACCTGGTACAACTGCCTCTATGGCACCACCACAACCACCCACACTATCTCACTGACTTTACTATCCAAAAATCACCATTGCCTGGTCCAGTTTTGGAAGCAGGACTGCAGAGGCGTAGCTAGGGTTTTCAGCGCCCCGGGACAAAGGCAGGGCAGCCACTGCTAAAGGGTGAAATCAGCCGACAATATCTGGTGGGGACACCTCCCCCACCCCTGACCCCCCCCACACACACACAGACACACCTTGGACCAGCCCTGTGAGGGCATAGCTCCTATTTGCCAAGGCAGGGGTCCCTTCATCTCCCAGTACTGTCCCCCAGCACTCGAAGCTCAGCTGGAGCCAGACTCACATCAGCCACCTTCTTCTTGGCCAGCTCGAGCCAGTGTATGAGGGTCTGTGCAAAAGGCGGATCACTGAAAGCAAGAACGGATCCTCTCGATTGCATGTGATTTTTGCACGGGATCCTTCCCAAATCATCATCAAATCATACATCACATTAACGCCCAATCACTGCATATTAATAATCATGGGTCCTCCAGCACATGACCATGAAGTGGCACAAAAACACACGCACCTGCAGCACAGATCCACCTGATTTCATATAATTTTTACATTGCATCATAATAAAACCATGGACACATCATAGACCCCATCTATGCCCAGAGATTGCATACATCCATCAGCACACGGATCCACAGTGGCACAAAAACATGGATCCACAGCATGGATCCTTACAGATCTTTGTGGTTTTTATCCAGGATTGCCCACATACCACTCTCCTATTGTAGGCTACATCTCTGCCCACAGATGGAGAATCATGGGTTCATAGCTCCACAGTGGTGCACAAAAATCTGCCTTTTACTTTTTTCCCATTTAGTACTTAGTATTTATTTTGTTCAGTTGTTTAAACCTTCTCTCCATGTCCAGGCAATAATCTGCAAACTTCCAAAAAAAACTTCTGCTTTTGTTTTGTTTTTGTCTTTGAGTCCCTTTCTTGAATCTAGCAAGGGGTTGATGTTTACAGCTCTTATCTCCCTTTGTCTTGGCTACTTGACTTTTGGCTGATAATTATCACCTGGATTTTTTTCAAGCTCCCTCCCAAGGAGGAGCTTTAGATCTTTAAATTTTCCCATTCACAACACTCTAGTTATGTCTTCACCACCATTGTTAGCAATCTGGCAAAGAATCTATACTCACAGTTGGTTTTCTTTCACTTGCCTTTTCACTTTGATGCCTTTTTGTTAAAAAAAAAAGAAAAACAGGCTGCAAGTCTTGTTTTCTTCCTAAGGGGGCCGTCTGTTCCGGTAAAGTGCTTGTGGTCATATGACATCAATTTGGCACCCCAGATCACTGTGGGAGGGCACCTGCCCCACTCCCCCAGTTATGCCACTGGCCACTGCAGGATTGGCAGCAGCAATTAGACTGTACATAGACACACACCCACACACACACACACACAAACAATACGAAGGATCTCAAAGGCTTCCTCAGGTCAACATAAATCTCAGCTTTTTATGTCTCACTCTAATCTGTGATTGTTCTGGTTCTTGTAAAAGAGAAATGGGCACAACTGACTTTCCAGATATTTCTCACCCATAGGACCTTGCCTGCATAGCCTGTGGTGAAGAATCTCTGACAGTTCTATCCTCTGCCAGCTTGTGCTCCTTGATGTAAGGGCGGAAGATGCAACAAGTCATAATAACAAATATGAACCACAGATGGGAACAATTTACATGTTTCAACAGCTCCTAAAGATTCTCTAGCCACTATGAAAGATTCTAGGAGTTGTCTAAAAAGTCATTCTTCTGCACTCGACCCGGAGTACTTTGGGGCCATGGTCCACGATAATGACCTAGGATGTTGGAGGTGGCATGCCAGAAAGCAAAGCTACACTGGCATAACCAGTTGTTATAACTATATAGATTACCTGGATTGCTTTTTTTCTCATTCATGCAGCTTTAGCTCTGCTGTCAATGCGTGTTTGTTCTGCTGTAACCCTCAGCTATTAGAGGTTATAGCCCCAGCTGCTCTGTGCTTATATAATGCACAGTGGAACGATGCTTAGGTTTCTCTGATTATGGATTAGTGTAATAACCATTGTGCAGGCAAGACTCTTAACAGCTGCAGGCTTTCCAGGGCTGACACAGTCTTCTCCCTAACCTACCTAGACCTGTTGTGTGATCTGCTGGGTCTCATCAGAACACTCCTGTGACTTAAAGCCAAAGAAGCAGACCTCCGCGATGGAGAGGTCTGACGCAGAGCTGAGTAAAGTTACTTTTTGTTGGGATATGTTGATGGATTGTTGGGAGATTGGTGTATTATTTGGTATTATGTGCTGCAGTCTGATTAAAAGGAGGAGTCGTAGACACAACAGGTATATGAAAAATATACTTTATCTATATATTCTAAGGGGAAAAGGTAAACAGGTTAACCTATGAAAATAATAAAACACTCATTAAATATCTCTACAGAAAAATATACAAAATTGAAAATTAGGGCAACAGCAGTTGTGATAAAGCTCATAAAAAGGGATAAGGAGCTATGCACATATATATACTGCCTTGCTTGTTATAAATACAAAAGGATAAAATACAACCTTACATGGCAATAAGTCAGAAGTAAATCTGGAACTCTCTCTGTGCCTCTGGAACAACACCAACATCAGGCAGGTCAGGGCGTGGCCGAGGAGTGTGTTTGTTTGAGGCTAGAACCATTACTTAAGTAGTGAGGTCTTAAAGAGATATACAAACTGCTGAGTCATACTGAGATTGGTTTTGCCATATGTTTGGATGTAGGCCTTGCTATGCCAACACTTTTCTGGGTCTTCTTCTCCCAGAAAAGACCAGCTCATGACAAACTGATATCCAAAGAAATAATTTGTACAAGTATTTCCCTGCTTCATACCTTACTTTGGGCTTTAAAACAAAGTCTACTCAAGCATAATCTGCAACCCAAACAAGGTGATGGCTAATGTGAAGAGGTTTAATGCTTTTTCCTATGGAAAGACTGGACGCTGTTCCTTAACAATGGATGCTTCGGCTTGTGAGACTGAGCGCAGGCAGCATGACAGCAGCTTTTATTTCCAGGCACCTTCCGTCAACAAGCCCCGCTACCTCCCTGTGAGGTTGTTAATGGACCATTCTGTAGTGCTGCACTCAAATGCTTACTCTACTTAGACATATGCCTGCAGCCCTTGTGTCACAACTGACCCTCCCCTCAAGCAGAGTGAGGCACTCCAAAGGTCACATAAACACACGGCCCTTCCCAGCTGAGCATGTGCTATCACTCTGGAGAGCCTGGCCAACCATGAAGTGGGCAGTTTGGCTGTCCAGAATGAGCATTGGTGGCTCCTAGAAACCATAGCATTGAGTTTTCAAGATGTGAGCAGGATTGTTTTACAGGGCACTTGGATGGGTGACCATCAGGGAATAGCAGGTGCTGTAGGCACCTGGAGTAAGAACTGGCAAGCCACTCCAGTATTCCTGCCCAGAAAACTCCACAGACGTGGAGTCATGAAGAATCAGTCATGATTGTAATGACACAACAACAACAACAACAATTTATTTACTTACTTATTTATTTATTGGATTTCTCTACCGCCCCTGGCAGCGAGGTCACTCTTGGCAGTTTACAACAACCAACACATTCAAACAATTCATACAATACAAACATAAAATACAGTAACACAATAAAATAAAAATAAAAGTAAAATTAACATTATGTGACATAAAATAATGTACTATTAGTGGAAGCAGCAGCAGCAGCAGCAGCAACAACAACAACAACAACAACAACAACAACAACACATAAGGTAATCATCAGTTAGAAGTAACTTGATAGCATGTAAGAACAACTGGAGAGCAATACCAGTGGCTTTCTGTGTTGTGACAATGTTACAGCAGACATGTGACTGCTTGTTTGGCTTCCCTGAACAGACCAGGCTCCAGGTGCCTTGATCTGAGGGTCCTTCGTTCCAGAGACTGTGGATAAGATGCCCTGAGAGATCTCCAGCGTTGCTGAAGGACAGCCAGTCTTCAACTGCACTTTCTGCCCACCGTGCGGAGCTCTGAAGAAGGCATTTGTGGAAATCCATTTTGACTAGGCTTGTAGAGAGTGAGCCATAGTACACATCTTGAGCTCTTACTGCTTTGCATGTCCATACTGCAACCCTAATACAATGGGTACCTTTGATAAAAAAATAATTTTGTGGTATCAACAGGGAGGCTGACCTCTGGATGGAAGTGCAAACTCTCATAGTTCTTCATGTAAAGAGTGTGTCCTGACTGCTCCCACCAAACTCAGGTCTTTGAACATGTAAACTGGCTCTTCAGCACTATTGATGGAATGTGCAAATTCAGCCCTAATACTGAACTTACATTATAAAATAAGACACTACTTCTGTCTGTGGTTTCTGCCTGCCTGCTTAGTGTAGGAATAATTATATCTAGCTTTTTAAAAGTGTGCTATGTGTGCTTTTTCAATAAGTGGGACCATTTATCACCCCTATATTACAGGTGATGTGTCTGAGATTTTCCAACAAGAGAGTCTACTTGGAAATGAACTCTACTTGTAATGGAAGTCTATGTGAATACACACACACAAACACACGCACACAGAGAGAACATTTCAATGCCTTTTGCAAGCCTGGGTGCACAGAAAAGTCTCACTCTCATTTCTGATGCAGTTCTGAAGCCAGGCAATTTCAGACTCCACACATAATGGTTTTTCATTCACCTCCCACTTTAGATGGTAATGTGTTCCATGCCATTTCACTTACTTGTTGCATATGGCATACTAGACCTTAGCATTCTAGAAACCCTCCTACTCACTCGGTCGTGCAGATACCTCTACTTTAGAATCAAAGCCTGGACCTGATGTCACCACTGTCCCCATATTGACAAACACATGTAGGTTGCTGGGTGGAGCTCACCATTTCCGTATGCCTCCACCTCCACTGCCTATGTGGGCATCCATTTTTATGCAGAACCTCTCCGGAAAAGTCTTCCTTACGCAGCAAGATTAATGGAGTTTAGGAAGACCTTTCAGTCACTGAAATGAGCCAATATTTTCAAAGCAATTAACATTGCACAAGGATCTGAAAGCATCTACGTAGGTTCACCAGAACTCTTCATAAGCCTGGGAGGCATGGGGATGAGGTGAGTGCAGAAAATGGCTGGAGGTGAGGGAGGAGCATGGGAGCCCACAAAATCTGCTGTGTCACGTGTGCCAGAAATAATCCAATGGTGCTTCTGGAGTGGAAGAATAAGTCAAGAGGGTGCTCTTGTTGCCCAGGGGATGCCTGGATGGGCTCACCGTCCATACTTTCTTGAGGGAGGGAGGATACTTTCTGCATCGACAGGCAGCTAAATGTCTTGGCCATGGTGTCCACAGTTCAACCCCACCACCCTACTGCTCCCTGTAGGAAGTTCTCCATTTTCTGCAAGGGCTGGATGAAGAGTTCTAGAGGTCTCAAAAGCTTGCACACCTCTAGGGGATTTTAGTTGTCCTTAGTTGGTTACTTCACGTCCTTCCTCATTCCGAGATTACGTTCGTTTCGTGTTCGCGGTTACATGGTCTTGTCCCGGTTCTGTCCCTGTTTCCGTTTACCCACGGGCGTGATTGATGGTATCATGACAACTGTTACTTCACGTCCTTGTTTTGTGAGAATTACTGAATTTTCCTGGCTTCATTTACCTTTTTTTTTTTTTTTTGCCCCGGCTTCCATTTTTTATATTTCAAATCGCCGCAACTTTGCCTTTCATGCGTTAAGCGGCAAAACTCCTGGTTTCATGCCTTCTTCCCTCTCTGTGATGCATTGGAGAATGCAACTTCGCACTCCTGCCACTAGATGGAGAATGCATGCATTGCGTGACAAGCGTTACTTCATGGGCACTTGTCTCGAAACAAGAACCGAGACAAGACAATTCCCAAGGCCAGGGAGATGTATGTCTCATCACGCTCTGTTCCCGGTTCAGGGGCATGGTTGGGATGAACTCCCGCCATTATGCAATGTACGTGGAGTAACCTTTTTTTGTACCAGTCCCAAGTGGGACAGCGAACCATGATGAAAGGGACATGAAGTAACCGTCTTAGTTGCCCAATAGTGGGGTTTGGATTTGGTTTTGTTCTCATGGACCAATATGGCTAACTGGGCTTTTACTGTGGCATATGAACCAGGGAGACACCAAATCCTCATTCACGCTTGGAACTACTACACCTGGAGTTGGGAAATATTTTAATGCCATGGTCTTGTATTCTTCTGGTAGTCAACTGTGAAGACTGCAGCGGCAGAGCCAGGTAGGAGGAAGAGGGCCAAAAGTGACTTGAGCCAGAGCCCTCCCTCCTTCCCTCCTCCTTTGCATTGCCGTTTTCCTCTCTTGTTCCGGTTGTTCTCCTTCCTCCCCAATTCCCCGTCCTGCAAGCTGCCAGGGGAGAGAAAGATTGTTCTTTTTAGAGATCTGAACTGCTCCACTGCAGTGGTTTTTTTTTTCCCCCAAAATTAAGCCAAAGGATCCATGCAAGTCTGAGGCTGCAGGTTGTCCCACCACTAAGATATAGCATGCTAGCTCTCATGAAAATCACCCTGTGATGATCTTGTTGAAAGGAAACAGCCCAAAGATCAATCAGGGGATACTTCGGCAGCGAAAATCAATGCAGTGAAGATCCATCCATATAACGAAGGAGAAACTGATAGAGTTGGGTATACAGGTGCCATATTCCCACCACCACCACAGAAAGTGGATGCGCAGATATTAAACAGGTGTAATATTCTCCATCCTTTCAAACTCCCCGAACAGGAGAAAGTGAACATGGGGCATGTCAAGCTTTCAATGCCAGCCTGAAGCACTAAAGTTAAGCCAATCCTCAAGGGGGTGACTCTGCCACAGCCCGCTTGTGGCCCACAATAATGTCTCTGAAAGTAAAAGAGTGTGGAAGGCGGAATCATATCTGCAGTGCTGCACACAAGTCGGTGAGCATGACTTGGGATGCTCTCCTGCCGGTCCAGCCTCTCGGCTGTGCAGTGCTTCTTTCTCCTTCTGCTGGCACCCTCCCGCCATGCACGCTCCCGAAACACGAGGCATCCCCTGATGCTGGGCTGTTTGGCTTTCTCTTAATTGGCAGACAGTAAAAAAAAACTCCATCTCTGGAAGACTCTTTCTTTCCCTTCTTTCTTTTTGCTTCTCCGAAGGATGGTACAGGATATAGAGCTTGCCTCTTGTGGAGGCAGCTGCAGCTCTGGAGCTAAAGCTGAAAGAGTCACTGCAGCAACGCTGAAGATCTGAGGGTCTTATTCGCCTTCCAGTCATTTGTGCGTGTTTTTTATTTAAGAATTTTTTTTTACAAAGCTGATTTCTTTTCATTCTTGAAAGAGAGATATCAACAGTCCACTTGGCAGGATGCCATCACAGAAAGGGTGGAGGCTTCTTTACTTCACTTTCTCTTTGTGTGCTTATGTGACCCTGTTCTTTCTTCAAGGTAAGTTGCTTTTATTTTGGGTCTTCTCCCTCTCTTGCTCTCTCACCCACCCCCACACTTTATCTTTCTCTTCAGACATTCCTAATGCTGCTTATTTAATCCTTTTGGGTCCAGCTGAAAAGAAAAGATTTCTGAATGCTTTTATTATTCTGCCATCTCTGTGTTGTTAAGGTAGGTGACCCACATAGTCTGTCTAAAAAATAGGATGTGTTTTTGTGTGTGTGTGTGTTTTAATCGAAGCCAAGTATGAGATTTCTCTATTTAATAGCAGCAGATGTTCAGTCGCTCTTTTTCTCCATTTGAACAGACATATAGGAAGTTCATTTTACTGTGCTGGAAAGGAGTTAGTCTAAAATAAAATATGAAAAGGGAAACCTATTGTTTCAAAAGCCTTTATGTTGCTTGTGTTAAAAATGCAGCCTTGATGTGAGAGGATGCAGCCTTCTGTCCCACACCTGCTGGCAATCCTGTGTGCACTTACTTGGAAGTAGTCCCTGTTAAACTCAGTGGAACTTACTTGTGAGTAAGCCTGCCAGTTCCTGAATCCTTGCTTCATTCAGAGGAAAGGGCAGATGGAAGGGAATCCCAGAAGGAAGCAGGTCACCCTCTTCATCAACTCTCGTTCAGCCGATCACCAGCAAATTGGTAAAAAGTCCTCCTGTTTTGGAGGCTGACTTTAGAACAAGCTGGTTGCCAATGTGATTATTGTCTTGTTTCCCTGCCTTTTACAATAGACTGATGTATAGGAGGAATGAAGTGTGAGAAGCTTTCCCTTCCCCCTCTTTTGTGTGGAAGATAAAAGATGACAGAAAGGGATTTAGTGGCCCAATTTCATCACTCCAGGCTACTGGTGGGGCTGGTGGGTCAGAGGGCACACAAAAAGAGGGGCTGATTAAAACAACAGCAACAACTGTGTGACAATTTGTAGCTCATGTTTTTAAGTTAGCAATGGTCAAAATAGCTTTTTAAAAAAAAAAACAAGGATACAAAATTCAGCTATCTATTTGAACCCATGGCTGGGCCAGAATTAGAACTGTTCATTTTTTTTTTATTTCTATAGGTTCTTGTGTTTTTGAGAGCAGCTTTTTCTCTATAGCTGCTTAGCTAAATGAAGTGAGGAGGGATCCTGTTGGGCTTTTGTATCTTCAACAGTACTGTGATGAGTGGAAATAAAAAGACAAAGATTTCTAAAGCACAGATAATATCTATTTATTTTATTTATTTATTTATTTATTTATTTTTACAGCTTATATGCCGCCCACTACCCAAGGTCTCTGGGCGGCTTACAACAAGGAATTAAAACAGTTAAAACATCAAATATCAATAAATAATTAAAACAACAGCAAAACCTTATACTAAAATCATCACTAAAATTGCCATCAAAGGACCCCAGTCTATGTTGTATCAATTAAAAAACTTCTGGAACAGGAAGGTTTTTACCTGGCGCCGAAATGCCATCAATGTTGGCGCCAGGCGGATCTCACTTGGAAGGGCATTCCATAACTTGGGGGCAGCTGCCGAGAAGGCCCTATGTCTACAAGCCATTCCTCTCACCTCCTTGAGGGATGGCTCTTTCAAGAGGGCCCCCTGGCTAGATCTTAATTGCCGGGTAGGTTCATATGGAAGGAGGCGGTCCTTCAGGTATCCAGGTCCCAAGCCGTTTAGGGCTTTATATGTCAAGACAAGCACTTTGAATTGGGCTCAGGCAGCAACTGGTAACCAATGCAGGTTACGTAGAATCAGCGTGATGTGATCCCTGGCGGCCCCACCACTCACCAGCCGCGCCGCACGATTCTGAACCAGTTGCAATCGCCGGACCGTCTTCAAAGGCAGCCCCACGTAGAGCACATTGCAGTAATCAATATTTAGTTAGTTAGTTAGTTAGTTAGTTAGTTAGTTTTTGAGTACGAGTATTTTTACCCCACCTTTCTCCTTGGAAAAGGACCCAAGGCGGATTACAGTAATGAGGGGCAATATATAGTCCAGTACAATTAAGATGTATTCAAGCATTGAGAACAGTGAATTGAAGGACTTCTTACAGCATTGAAAGGCATTACATTAAAGCTACAAGAGAATGTCAGCAGTTAAAAAGAGAGTAACAGTCCATGTAAAAGTTATGACTGATGGAAACTAACATTGAAAACATAGTGTCAATGCAATCACATAAAGTTATAAATGGTTATAAACATAAACTCTATGTGATCGTATAGATTGATATAAAAGACACATAATAGGGAAAGCTTGCCTGAAGAGAAAGGTCTTTGCCTGTTTCGGGAAAGACATCAGAGATGGGGCGGTCCTGGCCTCTAGTGGGAGGGAGTTCCAGAGTCTGGGTGCAGCAACAGAGAAGGCCCTTTCATGCATTCCCATGAGACGTACCTGTGAGGGTGGTGGGATGGAGAGAAAGGCTTCTCCTGATGACTTTAACACCCAAGCCAGTTCATACTGTGAGATTAAATCTTTGAGGCAGCTTGGTCCCAGGTCCTACAGTGCTTTGTAGGTCAAGGACAGCACCTTGAATTGTGCCTGATAGCTGATTGGCAGCCAGTGGAGCTGCTTTAATGGGGGTGTAATGTGATCTCTGAACCTCGTCCCAGTCAGTAATCTGGCTGCTGCAATTTGGACCCGTTGAAGTTTCCTGAGACTTTTCATTGGTAGTCCCACATAGAGCGCATTATAGTAGTCTAGCTGGGACATCACTAGGGCATGTGTCACCATGGCCAGAGCTGGTTTCTCAAGAAATGGGTGTGACTTGTTTACTAGCCTTAATTGTGCAAATGCACTCCTGCCCCAGCCATGACATGGGCATCCAGGCTCAAGGATGAGTCCAACAGCACCCCCAAGCTGTGCACCTCTTTTTTTCAATTGGAGGGTGACCTCATCCATTACAGGTTGCATCCCTATCCCTTGTTCTCCTTTTCGACTGACCAGAAGCACCTCTGTCTTGCCTGGGTTTAGTTTCATTTTGTTCAAACACATCCAGTTCATTACTGCAGCTAAACACTTATGTAAAGTTGAGATATAAATACAAACCCCTGTTCAGATGCTACCTACAGGGGTGTAGGGGTGGGTGTTAAACACATCCCTCAGCCCTATTCATGCATTATAACATGGATGAAGAAAGGCTGGCCCTTCCAATGCCATTGGCCTACAATTCCCCACATCCCTCACTACTGACTATATAGAGACTAAGACTTCTGGGTGCTGAAGTCCAGTGACATCTGGAGGTCCATGAGTTCATGATTAGGGATGGGCACCAACCATGGTTTGGCACAGATTGGTGGTTTGAGCTCACAGGTGTTGTGTAGGACCACCACCACCCCAATAACATGCCCCGCCTCCTCCCACAGGTGCTCTCACAGGTGCTCACTTAGAGGTCTTTTCTGCCCGGCCTCCTCTAATTCCTCCTCTTCTCTGCCCCTCAGTTGCCATCCAGTTCTGAGATTTATAGCTTTTTTCATAACCTTTTTCAAAGTAAGGAAACCTCTGGGGCAGGTATTTC
Source organism: Phrynocephalus forsythii (assembly GCA_029282475.1). Classification (NCBI taxonomy): domain Eukaryota; kingdom Metazoa; phylum Chordata; class Lepidosauria; order Squamata; family Agamidae; genus Phrynocephalus; species Phrynocephalus forsythii. Next base: position 11,560,782 of record JAPFRF010000004.1, read on the forward strand.
CAAATGCACAAATGAGAGCCTTTGCTGCATATATTTACTGAATAACAGATAAAGTTAAAAAATAGATACAAATACACAGACAGGCAGGCATAGATACAGTACAGTTAACAAATCATTTTAAGTGGGGTGTGTAACAATGAACTGTAAATGCGACATGTGACAAAACATTGGAGTACATTCGCTGGGTGTGTTGCCCCTTTATCTTCTCCTCCACTGACCATTGTCCTCCCTCTCTAAGCTGACTGATATTCCAACTTTTGGGAGGATGCATTTGGCTTCATAGGTGACACCAAGCAAGGAAAAATCCAATAAATTGTGTCCTTTTTATTTGTTAATTGCTTCTTACCCAAACACAAAACAACAGTCCAGGTTGTTTTTCGACAAGTGTGGAAACCATTTAGTATTATTGAATGGAATTATTTTTAATGTGTAACATGCTTAATTCAGTGACAGCTTCTTTATGATTCCCCCCTCCCCATATCACTAGATTGTTTGGCATGTAAATCTGAAGAAAGATTGTTTCAGAAACTCTTCTCCCGTTACAACCAGTACATCAGACCTGTGGAAAATGTCTCTGATCCAGTTACGGTGCACTTCGAAGTCGCTATTACACAGCTGGCAAATGTGGTAAGACTGAACTGGGAAGTTCGTGGAAATGTTTAGGTATTACACTGTCCAGAAGCCCTGCTGCTGTAGAAAAACATGGCCATGATTTCATGGGGCAACACCACACACAGGTATTCAAGAGTGGGTAGAATGTTCTGCACACTAGAGAATTTTTCTGTTCAGTTCAACAGGGCTGCTAAAGTACTCCATGTGTGCAGCCGAGAAATGCTGAACAGTACACTGAATATCACTGATGGAGAATACTTTGGTTTTTTCTGCTACAACATGTAGAGCAGTGTTGGCGAACCTATGGCATGGGTGCCAAAGGTGGCACTCAGAGCCTTTTCTGTGGGCATCTGACATCACCCCTTCACAGCCACCTGTATTAAGGTTAAATGGCTGTATTGGCACTTTGCAAAAAATTAGTGGGTTTTGAATCTCAGTTTGAGCACTCGGTCTCTAAAAGGTTCGCCATCACTGTCCTAGCATCTCTTAGTAACTGGCCAAGCTGGTTGCAGGGTCATCGTCCAAATAGCAAATGCTCCCCATCTCTGTGGAGCATCTACTTTTACCATAATAAAAATATATAGCAAGCCTCTTTATTTGCATTCGCAAGTTAGAGAAGCTTTGGATTACAATGTAGAGAAATTTGACATACGCCTCAAATTCAGTTTGTGCAGGCACAACAGAGTGGCCATAGGGCCAGATAGATGGGATATGTATGTAAGAACATAAGAACATAAGAACATAAGAAGAGCCATGCTGGATCAGGCCAACAGCCCATCACAGTTGGCCCCACCTGATGCGTTTGGGAGCACATGAGACTAGATATCTGTCTCCTAATAGCACTCCCCTGCATCTAGCCCTTGAAGTACCCCAGTTTTAAGCCTGGAGATTACACATCTCCCTCATGGTTTGTAACCTGTGATGGACTTTTCCTCCAGGAATCTGTCCAATCCCCTTTTGAAGGCATCCAGGCCAGATGCCATCACCACATCCTGTGGCAGGGAGTTCCACAGACTAACAACGCGCTGGGTGAAAAAATATTTTCTTTTGTATGTTCTTACTCTCCCAGCCCACAATTTGAGTGTATGTCTCCTAGTTCTGGTATTTTGTGAGAGGGAGAAGAGCTTCCCTCCATCCACTTTACTCATGCCCTGCATTATTTTGTACATCTCAATCATATCCCCCCTCAGGCACCTTTTTTTTCAGACTAAAGAGCCCCAAGTGTGTGTGTGTGTGTGTGTGTGTGTGTGTGTGTGTGTGTGTGTGTGTGTGTGTGTGTGTGTGAATGTGTAAATAAATAAATAAATAAATAAATAAATAAATAAATAAATAACACAAAGTTCTGTCCATATAAACATGTGAAGTGTTATGCTAAGTAACAGGGAATTGTGTAATCCAATTGTATAATTGGTCCCATTGCCACCAATGCACAATTTAGAAGAAGGATGTCTTTGTGAGTAGCATTCCCACCTTGGCAATTTTCTAGCTATCACAGGCATAACATCAAGTTATGTCCACGGGGTCAAGTACAATAAGGTTCCCCAATAAATGCCAGAGACAGGAGAAGTTCCCAGAGTTCCACAGTGCAGTGCACAGATTGCATGTATCAAACTGTGGGACTCTGGGACTCTGCTGACCATCTTTCACAACAGGAGAATTCAGCCAATTCTTGCATCCACAAAGCTCTGTGCTTGCATAACACTTCCTAGGAAGCTTGGGATTATAATGTGTATTTATAAAAAGCTTTCATCTACACACCCACTCTCCGCATATAGGTCACAGAAGGGACAGGGAGTTTTTATGGAATGAGCAACACCAATATTTGGACTCCCACTGTTTTGAGCTATTTGAGCCCTTGTGAGGAACCTCTTTGTATGTTGCCACACCATGGCTTCTTTCCATGCTGCCATGGCAACAGGGTCCTCATGGGCAAAGTCAGCTGCGCAGCTCTTTCCCACTCTGTCCTCGACATTCCTCTGATAACAAGGGGTGAAGGACTGAGAGGGACATTAACATCTACAAATACATGAAATAATAGAATGGCAGCATTTATTTAGCAAAGTTATGGACTACCCAGATTGGTAAGATGGTGCCTAATGGAAATATGATTTATGATAGAAGAAACCAGACCAAAAATGTTCCATGAGAGATGATCTGTTTTCATGCATTCTATTATTATTCCACAAGAGATTCTGAGTTACTTATTCTAACAGGTACTGTGGATTAGTAACTCTTTGCAAGGTGCATCTTTAAAATGATTTCTTTTATATAGCTAGCATAAGTGTTAAAGCTTGTGCTTATTACACATTTATTCTTAGAATCTGAATCCTTCAAATTAGCGATTTGCTAAATGATGAGAGCGTTTTATACCATCTGGTCACTAGGAGTTTGCTGAGATGGCACTTATCAAACTTATTCTGCCTCACTTCTTTCCTTATGCTTCTAAGCCCAAATTGCTGGAAATATGGGATTTTAGCTCTTTGGGAATGTTTTTTTAATGGGTTCAATTCATGGGGGAATTTCTCTTGCACAAGACCTGTCCAAAGCAGTAGGCATGTTCCCATGTTTCAATAAAGATTGGGCAGGAGATATTCTCAGAAAATTTATATGTTTAATCTTCCATATCCCTTCCTTCAAAGTGTCAATGCATATAACAACATAAATTTTAAAAGTCAGCTAAAAACCTACAATAAATAAAAACATTACATATATAAACACATAAACACAAAGTTAGGTACATGTTAAACCCATTTGAAAAGAGCTGTATGAATTTGATGATGATGATGATGATGATGATGATGATGATGATGATGATGATGATGATGATGATGAAGAAGAAGAAGAAGAAGAAGAAGAAGAAGAAGAAGAAGAAGAAGAAGAAGAAGAAATGTGCTGTGAAATCAGTTCTAATATATGGTGAGCTGGCTCTTCTACAAGGCCAAGTGGGGAATTGAACTCCTCCACTCTGGATAAGCTATCAGTCAGCTTCAATTGCCAAAGACCTACGTAAACAAGAATGAAATTGAAGGAGTTAATCTACTCTCTCCCACTGAAGTGGACAATGACAGAAGCCACTAAAAAAGATTGGGGCTCTGCGGGCTTTGATAAAGAAAGGAAGCCTCTCTTGGAGACTTCCACAGCAGAATTAGTTTCAGGTCTACTACAGTAGACCAGCCCTTATTTGGTTAGTTCTCCTCAACTGGCAGTGGTGGTCTCAATAGCTCACTCAGAGACATTGGTATGAAAATTATTTAGAAGAGGTAGACATCTTAGTCTGTGCCAGCATATTAGGGGAAAACAACCAGAAAAAAATTTAAAGATATTTGACACGTTAAAGACTAACTGCTTGATATGAGGTTTCATGGAGACATCTGAGGAAGTGGACTTGTCCATGAAACTCGCATTAAAATATAGCAGTTCATCTTTAAGGTGCCATAACATTTTTGCATTTTGCTTTGCTTGTGCTTTTTTCTAATACAGTATGAGAAAGAATAGAAAGCTTGCAGTTTTACTCAGTTCTTCACAGATTAAAAACAAGCAGGATTCTGATAATAAAAAAACACAAACTGGTTACATGAACAGAGCTTATGTGATTAACTAGCAGCATAACTGACTCACTAGATGGCTGAGTCTAACTGCTCACATTCTGACCAAAAAGACCAGGAAAGGAAGACCTGAGTAGAGAGGCATGGCTGCCTTCAAAATTCTGAGGCAGAGGGGGAATTAATGGCTATTAATGGATTATTGACATTCACCCCAGTCCAGAAAGGTCCCTACTGGCCTAAATCTCTTAAAGACAACATATTACAATGTTGGAACCTTTCTTTGAAGGGTGTGTTCCGGAGGACTCTTTGTTGTCGTATTACATGTGTTGTTATCATTTTTCTGGGGTTTTTTTAGTCTGATATTTGTTTGTTTATTGTGTGGGTTTAGGTTGAGTTCTTGTATTTGTTATTTGCTGTACACCGCCCAGAGTTCCCATGGGAAAATTGGGCGGTTAACAAGTACAAATATAAATAAATAGGAGTGCAGTGATGTGCACACATTCCTGGTCAATGTGGCATATCTGGAAGGGAAGTGACCTTCTATTTCCCCTGACCTTTTGCTTTGAAGCAGGGCCAAACGGCTAAAGGACACCTGCGCCCTATCTGAGCTCATGTTTTTGTAAGCTCTCTAATATATTGCTTGTAAACATAGATAAGATGAAAAAAATGAAGCCTTCTGGAACTCAGCAGTTTTGTGCCTGCATGTCTGCTCAGTTGGCTGAGAAAGGCATTTCTCTCTGTCTGTCTGTTTTAAGTTCTGTAACGAAGGTCAGCTTGGCTTCAAAACCTCTCCAGCAAATTCCCAACACGAATTGGGTACAATAATTCCAACATGTTACAAAGTCTATGATTGACGAATAGGCATTGTAAAACATGAGCCCTGAAAACTGAGGTGTTTTAGGTTACCTGCATCCTCCCTCTGCATTTCTGAATCATGAATGTACTTTTGTGTGGAAGTGGCATGTTTTGTAGTGGATGAACTGAGCAGAGAGGTTATATTTGTGTGGGGATATATATCAAGGAAGCTATAATACATGTTAAGTATGTCAGAATTACACACACACTGGTCAGACTAATAGTCCTTCTAGATCAGCACCCTGTTTCCTTTAGAATTTTACAAATCTGGGCCTAAAGGCAAACATATTTCTCTAATTTGACATTCACCTCCTGAGGTGACTGATCCAGATAGATATTACCAACAGAACTCTCCTTTACAAATGTGCCTTGCCTTTTCTTTTTTAAAGCTATTCAGGGTGGCTATATATTCAGCTTTTTATTCATAGTGACAATGTAATTTGGGCATTCTCTCCCATCCTCCAACATATATAACAGCATTTTCTGACCGGATGTCTTTTGTGAAAGATGGTCCTACAACTCCCATAACCCTACAATCACTATACCTAACTGTAGAATAAGTTACCGGAGTTGTAGTCCAACCTATGGGGAGGACACAAAATTGTGGAAGGCTGATGTGCACAGTCTAGACTAATTAAGCTTGTGTGCATCTCCTCTGTAACATTTGTTGTTGTTGTTTTCTGATTGTAGGATGAAGTTAACCAGATTATGGAAACCAACCTCTGGTTGCGACATGTAAGTGGATCATTGCGCCCTCGGATCCTGGCCATTCAGATATGGCTATGATAGGAACAGGATCCAATAGAGACCTTATTAAAAAGAAGCAGTGATATACAGTGGTACCTTGTATAAAGGAATTAATTTGTTCCAAATGAAATTATGTTAAGCAAATTTTCCTTTATACAAATTCCCATAGTAATGCATTGAAAATGGAGTAATCCCATTTTTATGTTGTACAGATTTTCCCCATAGGAAATTATGTTAAGCAAATTTCCCCTATCTCTGGAATTTTTTATGTTGTACAGATTTTATGTTATACAAACTGTTTGTTATACAAGGGTCCACTGTATCTAGAAATAAGTATAATCTCATACAAACTGGCTGAAATCACAACTGGAGTAGGGCCATTGAATCTGTGAGGATGAAGGAGGCAATTTCTCTTTAAATTCCAGTGACTCAGTTCTAGCTAAGATTTACTAATTGTTTTCAGTCTTTCTGCCCAATATATTTTCTCCTGGTTGCTTCCTACAAATTGCTAGTTTTCCACCTCACATCTTGATAAACACACATTTGTTATTCTGACGTGTTATATGGCCCTAATATGGCTGTAGTAAGGCAATATTTCTTGTCAGCACTCAAGGTTTCCATAAATATGATTCATGGGATAAAAGCAAGTTCTAAATATTTCATCACTGAAATCCTGTTATTTAAGTGATGTCAGTTGCAACTACAGTAGGCCTAGGGAGGAGTTGATTCAAAAAATTCTCACTGATTTAATTAGTCTACTAATTAAATTTAATTAATAGACTGATTTAATTAGTCTACTAATTTAGTCTACTAAAACCAGGGCCGGCGCTAGGTTTTTTTGCGCCCTAGGCGAGGGGCAGGGGGCGGCGGGGCGGCGGTGGCAGGTGGTGGTGGCGGCGGGCAGCAGGGGGGCGGCAGGGGTGGCAGATGATGGGGGCGGTGACGGGCGGGGCGGACAGTGACGGGCATGGGGGTGGGCAGTGATGGGCGCGGGGGTGGCGGGTGGATGGCGACGGGCAGCGGGGGAACGGACTGCAGTGGCCAGCATCGGGGGAGGCGGCAGGGGGCAGCAGGCTGGCCAGCACCCCCTCTCCATTTTGGTGCCCTAGGCAACTGCCTAGTTCGCCTTAATGGATGTGCCGGCCCTGCTTGTGACTTACTATGCTGAGCAAAAGCTCTTTAACTACAAAGGATTATTGGGAACAAACAAAAGTTCACCATGACAAAGAAACAACATAGTGATTTCTGATCAAATGAAAGAAAACAACAATTTTGAGAGCAAAAAGCAGTCGGGGAGAATATTTTCATCCATGGGACAGCAAATATGTGCTTTGCTCCTCATCTGCTGTGGACCCTTTGGGGGGTCTTTTCCCATCAAACGAAAATAGTAGCTTTAAGCATGCTTTTTTAAAGGAAAAGAACTTTACAAGAAGAATAACTTCCATATCTATTCATATTCATTAGAAATTATTCAGGGAGAAAAATGAAGCATATTCTGTAAGAAGGCCATGAGAATCAAGTTGTGGATCCAAAATTAATATTTTAAGGTCCAAACATCTATTCTTTGTCTTTTCATAGATTTGGAATGACTATAAACTGCAGTGGAACCCAATGGAATACGAAGGAATTGAGTTTATTCGGGTGCCAGCAGATAAAATCTGGAAACCAGATATTGTCCTATACAACAAGTATGACATCTTTTCCCTGATAACTGAAAGGCATGCTGAATAACTGTTTCTGCATTTGTGTTGCCCAGCAAAACCTAAGATCTCTTTATGATCTTTTTAAATTCTAGTGCTGTTGGAGATTTCCAAGTTGAGGGACGGACAAAAGCTCTTCTCAAATACGACGGGACCATCACATGGACACCACCTGCCATTTTTAAAAGCTCCTGTCCCATGGATATTACTTTCTTCCCCTTTGATCACCAGAACTGCTCTCTAAAATTTGGATCATGGACTTACGACAAAGCTAAAATTGACCTTCTCATTGTTGGTTCCAAAGTAGATATGAATGATTTTTGGGAAAACAGTGAATGGGAGATAGTTGATGCTTCTGGCTATAAACATGACATCAAGTACAACTGTTGCGAGGAGATCTATACAGATATAACATACTCCTTTTATATCCGAAGGCTGCCCATGTTTTACACCATTAATCTCATCATCCCCTGCCTGTTCATTTCATTTCTGACAGTATTAGTTTTTTACCTTCCATCTGACTGTGGAGAAAAAGTGACTCTGTGCATCTCTGTCCTACTTTCTTTGACTGTTTTCCTCTTGGTAATTACAGAGACAATTCCCTCCACCTCGCTGGTAATCCCCCTCGTGGGAGAATACCTGCTGTTCACCATGATATTTGTGACTCTCTCTATTGTCGTCACAGTGTTTGTGCTCAACATCCATTACAGGACTCCGACAACCCACTCAATGCCTATGTGGGTCAAAACTGTTTTCCTTCGCCTTCTGCCCAAAGTTCTGATGATGAAGCGACCTATACAGAAACGTATTGAAACCCAACCAAAAAAACCCAAAAAGGCTGGAGCTGCAAAACCCAGCAAGCCAAAAGCAGATGACTCTGGCGAAGCAAAAGCTCCCAGTGAACACCGATGTTGCCACTGTGATAGTGAACCAGGAGTGAGTAAGAAAAGGAGGCCAAGCCACCAGTCTGCAAAGTGGGCGGCTGAGCAACTTGAATACCCCCCAGAGGTCAAAGAAGTCATTAACAGTGTTCAGTTCATCGCAGAAAATATGAGGACCCAGAATGAGACAAAAGAGGTAAGTCAAAATGAGACCAAAGACCGTTCGCAGCTATTTTTAATTAATGTTAAAAGGAGAGGAGGCCACTACTTTGTCACCCAAAGGGCTTTTAGAGATTGTTGCATTCTGCCCACTGTGACAGAAAATTCCAGCCTACCTAATAATGCTATATATGGTGCCTTGTGTACACGGCTATGCAGTGCTTAGAAGAGCTAAAATTTGGGCCACAATTCCCCAAATCCCTTAGCTGGAGGGATTCTGGGAACTGTAATCCAGAAGTGGAAATTTCCCAAGATCTGTATTAGAGATGGGCACAAAATGGAAATATAGTGTTTCATTTTGTTTCATTTCATTTCAGTCTTCATTTCATTTAGTTTCATTAATAAGGAATTTGTTAAAAGAAGTTTTGTCAGAAAGCAAAACAATAAATAATGGGAAGCTTTCCTTTTTTTATTTAACTGGGAGCCCACTGCCCTAAATCAAAGAACCTCCTTAAACCTTTCAAACAATGAACCCTCAGTAAACGAGCAGGAAACCTAACAGCTAGCTGCTGCACTGAGAGAGCAGAGAGGCAAGCTCAACAGCTGATCAGTGGGAGGAAGGAAAATATTTTTAAAAATAGCCTCCACAGTCCTACTTAATCGGGAAAGGAAAACAAAACAATAAGTTCAAATCAACTTACAGACACAGCCAGCAAAGGGAAGAGCTCAGCTCCTGGCTAGCTGTGACAGGCAGATCAAGAACAGAGATAAGCTAACTCAACAGCTGAGGCGCAGGAAGAAAGGAACACAAATCAATCATACGAACATAAGAACAGCCTTGGTGGAACAGGCCACAGCCCATCCAGTCCAGCATTCTATCTCGCACAGGGGCTCACCATTTGCTTAATGGTATTCCCAAGGAGATGTGTTCACCTGCTTATGATTCCCTGCAAATGGTAATGAGAGATATCCTGACTTTCTCTCCAAGCCAGAGGTTGTCCTTAGGCATCCATAATGATAGCCACTGATACCCTTGTTCTCCGAACTTGTCCAATCCTTTCTTAAAACAGTCAAGGCTGACAGCTGTCACCACTTCTTTTGGCAGGGAGTTCCATAGACCAGTGATCCTCTGGGTGAAAAATAATTTTCTCTCGTTTGTTTGAGATCTAGCACCCAAACGTTTCATGGAGTGCCCCCTAGTTCTAGTGTTGTGCAATAGGGAAAACAGTTTTTTCTTATCTACTTTGTCCACACTGTGTATGATTTTATAAACTTCAATCAGGTCACCTCGTTAGTATATAAATCTATTAAATAAATACATGTGTCTGATAGTAACTGATCCCCAATGCTATTCCTGTTTGGAAGCAAAATATCAAAAATGAAGTTGAGCAGAGGGTTGTGACCAGCAATTTTAAAAATAGCTTCTTCAAGCCTATTCTCATCATTTGGTGGTTATTTTGCTCATTAAATCATGTTTTGTGGGGCTGGGTTTACAAGTAAATTAAGCAAGTTGTAGCTTTCAAAAGGAGTCTCAGCAATTGTGCTAGTTCCTTTACTTATTTAAACTAGTGTTAACTACAGTAGTAGAGGCTGGGCCTGAGCCCAAGATAGTGCTCCATCAATTCAGTGCTACTGAATTCCAAAAAGCTATACTGATGCCTGGGAATGCAGGAATGATCTTGAGAAAATACTGAGAGGGGAAGTTCAGCTTTAGGACCAGGCATGGCTCAACCATTATAGTATGTAAGATTTAGCACAGGAGATGCAAGATAATATGGTTCTTTGATGTAGCAGAGTGCTTGAAAATCATCCTTGTGTATAGAAAAGGATCATTTTCATCCATTCAGTGAGCAGCTTTTTTTTAAAGAATGCAGTCAAAATGACTTCATGTTTTTGTTTTTGTTTTGCAAGAGGAAAATTGAAATATTGGAGGTCCATCTGTGCTTAGGGGGGGAGTAAGCTGTTCTTACTGAAGGATCATCTTGTGAAATGCTCAGAAGAACAATTTTGACAAACAAGTAGCAAACGTTTCAAGACAGGGATCAGCAACTTGTGACCTGCAGGCCAAATATGGGCCCTTGAGGAATTCAGTGCCTGGGTCCACAGAGGAGCGTGGATAAATCAATATGTTTTGGCAGGATGCTTTTTTTGGGGGGGGTGTAGACCGTGATGCTTTATCCAGCTGCCACTTGTCAAGCATATGACACAGTAAATCTGTAAGTGGTAAAGTCTGTTCTTTTGTATGTTGAGCAACCCACTCAACAAGGGTATAATGTATTGGGCTAAAACAATTTTAGCTTCAGTATTTTGTTTGTTCAGCTGCCTAGATGCCCTAAGCACATCTAATCTCGCCTGATTTTGGAAGCTAAGCAGGGTCGGCCCTGGTTAGTACTTGGATGGGGGACCACCAGGGGATACCAGGGGCTGTAGGCGCCTGGAGTAGGAACTGGCAAACCACTCCAGTATTCCTGCGAAGAAAACTCCATGGACATGGAGTCACGAAGAGTCGGTCACGACTGTAACGACACAGCACACACACATTTTGTTTGTTCATTTGCTCTGTTGTGCATACAGTAATATTTGAATTCATAGCAGCTCTGGTACCTTCAATGTTGCACGTCTTGTTGTGTGTTGCAGGTGGAAGATGATTGGAAGTATGTCGCCATGGTCATTGACAGAGTGTTCCTGTGGGTGTTCATCATCATCTGTGTATTTGGGACTGCAGGATTATTTCTACAGCCACTGATAGCAGACACATAACATGCTGACTTTCTAAGGCTGGCTTTTATCTATTCCTTCAAAAGTTTGCTTATACCCTCATATATTTTCTAATGCATTTGTGCCACCCATTTGCAGTAGGCTATAGGACAGAGTTGGTGGGTTGCAGTATTCAAGACATTGCTGAATTTCAGTTCCTACAAACCCCAAGTTCACCTGTCCAAGGGTGAGGTAAACTGGGAATAATAGTTTATCAGTTCATGAAAGGTCCAATGTACACCCACCCCACCTCTGTAACAGAACGTCAGTTTTTCACCTTGGCCAGTCTATCAACAAGATAGAATAGTCCACTGTTCTGTATTGAAAGTCACATCATCTTCAACCATTGTAGAGGCTAGGCTGGATGGAGATGATGAGAATTAGCCAAATGTATCTTGAGGATGCCAGAGCAGGTTGGGAAATCTACATTAAGCCACTGGCTTTTAAAATGCCCACTCTCAGGGAGCAGCTTCCGTGTTGGTGTGAGGCCCATATACACCTCCAGAGAACTCAAGTTTTCCACTATTACCTATTTTTTCTCAAGCAATGGGCTCTGCTTTGCTATTCATGACTCCACAATTGCATGTGCAAAGAAAGTTGTTGTTTACATGCTAGAGACAATCCATAATTCATGTTCCCCCTTTTAATGTATTTTCACAAGTACACCATATTTAGCACTTAAAGATGCACTCCTTCAAGGAATAGTTTTCTCTGAACAATTGTTTTGATCCTGGCTTACTGAGGAACCTTTGTACTCTAGGGTGAATGGGTGAATTTATGTCAGACTTCCAATAGGCAACTAGGAGCCTTGTTGTGCAGTGGTTAAACTGCAGTACTGCAGTCAAGACTCTGCTCATAACAACCTGCGTTTCATCCCAATTGGCTCAGGTAGCCAGCTCACTCAGCCTTCCATCCTTCCAGGGTTAGTAAATTGAGTACTCATCTTGCAAGATGGGAGGAGTCAAAGTCAAGCTTTAAATTCTAAGCTGCACTATGGGGCAGTATGTAAGCAGCACACTTTGCTTTTAGATTGGTCACAATGAAAGCAGAATGTAGAACTTGATTGACCTTTTATCTCAGGATAAAAGGACTTTTATGCTTTACCTGGATATCTATGATTTCGCAACAAACTAAAACAGATGCTTTATCTCCCTAAACTGTTGGGAGTTCCAAGGTGGCTTTAGAAAAGGCATGCCAGGATCCTTTATTATCTTTTTTTTAATTAAGTAATTTTATTGGGTTTTTTAGGGGGGGAACTAGGGGAGAGGGGTATGGGGGAAAGGAATACAGTTTAAAAATTACATTGAATATATCAAGCCAAAAATAACGATTTAACCTATTAACAAATCACCAAATAATATCACAATGCTAGTAGGTTTGTTACTTCTTGCCATCTTTTCCGAGAAATCTCATCGTAGTCTCCCTTTAGAAAGCCGGAGAGTCTGTCGATTTCAATGCATTCTCTTATCTTTTCGTGAAAATTTCTCTCTGTTGGCACATCTGGTTGTTTCCAGGATTTCGCATACAATATCCCAGGATCCTTTATTATCAGCCATGGCTGGAAATCACTTCTCTCTGTGCTCAGATTCAAAATTCCTCATTTCTCTCTCTCTCCCTCTTTCTCTTTTTCTTAGTCTCTTTCACACATACTCATATATATAGGAAGGAATGGGAAACCGATTAATCCGTTCCGGAGCCTAGGAAAAAGGCACAGACACCTGGTTTTTGTTTTTTTTGCTCATAATGCTTTATAAGTGCACTTTAAAGGTACAGATGCAATGCCACCTGAGATAACTCTTTTTTACTGATGCATGCTGGACATTTGTTATCCGAGGCAGTCTATAGGGAAAATTCGTTATCTGTGGCAGCAGATAGGGAAATTTGTTATCCAGGGCAGCCCATAGAGAAAATTCGTTATCCGAGGCAGACCGATACCTTGAAATTGCAATTCGTTATCTGAGGCAGCCCATAGGGAAAATTCGTTATCAGAGATAGTCCTATACCCGGAAATTTGCAGTCGTTATCCGAGGTACCACTGTGTATACATACATACATACATACACTGTGTATACATACATATATATACATACAGTGGACCCTCATATAACAGTTTGTATAACATAAAATCTGTACAACATAAAAATTATGGAGATAGAGGAAATTTGCTTAACATAATTGCCTATGGGGCGAATCCGTACAACATAAAAATGGGATTACTCCTTTTTCAATGCATCCCTATGGGAAATTTGTATAAAGGAAAAATGGAACGAAATAATTCCTTTATACAAGGTACCACTATATACACACACACACACACACACACACACACAGAGAGAGAGAGAGAGAGAGAGAGAGACAGAGAGAGAGAGAGAGAGAGAGAGAGAGCAAATGCCAGTCTGAGATGTTACACTTCCAAATCATCTTCAGCCATTAGCTACAACTGAGGAAATATTACTCATTCTTGACTATTACGAAGCATTCAAGCAAATAAGCCACAAACGATTCAACAGCTCCTACATTTATATTTGCAGCCAAAAAGGAGCCCCAGATTTACTTGACCAGTGGCCTGTTTCTTCTGAACAAACAAAGGGCTCTTTACAAGCAGGTATTTCTACTTCTAATTGTCCTTCCTTTTATGTTGGCAGTTTCTGGGATGTCATGGTAGGTGGTATCACATTGAACAGTTTCTCTGCTTTATCCCTCTTAAACTGGCTGCTGCAGGTCATCCAATGTTATTTGCCTTTCACTCAGTTACACCTTCCTCCTGCCTGCAACCTGTTAGCACAGAACGGTTCTATTTTGCCACCAGCTCTGGCTTCCAGCTTCTGCTTCAGCTACACTACCTTTTCTTCTAGTACATGCCCTCCAGCACCTTCACTTCCCTCCTTTCTTCTTCCCTGTCTATCTATTTTTGTTGTATTTTTATTTATTGAAAAACGATGATGAAGTGCTCTAGTTCAAGGTTGTCCTCACTTTTGAACAGAGGCAAGAACAGAGTCCTTAAAAACAGAAACACAAAAAAGAAGAGCAAATTTTGCATTGGAAAAAGAAGTGCGACAAAGCAGAAAATGAATTGAGGGATTTTGGAAGGACAAAAATATGTAATGCAAAGCTTCTCATAACTATACATCCAAGAAAATGTACATTTATCTTGCAAGTAGTGCAAGAACTGCTGGCAGATTATTGAATGGTTTCTGGTGGGTTGCAAAGGACCTGACTCCTATTTCTTGAATGATGGCATAAATAACCCATTTCCATAAGGATTCAGTATCCCTGACCTACTGCTTCACTCAGATGCTAAGTGGTATTTTTAGGGTGCAGGCCATCCCAGTGTATAACTCGTGGAAGTGATGTTTGTTGATGATTGGCCTTACCCATATTTTCCCTCTGAGTCTGGTGGATCAGATGCTGCTAATAAAAACAAAGAAGGTTGCAACAGGTTTTGAAATCTGTCCATGAACATCACAAAGGAGCAGTGTCAAGGGCTGAAGACAAGGGTGATTTGTCAGACATGATGCTGTGTTCCCTCTGCTCTGCTTCTTGTTCTGAATTAGTTAATATGACACTCACACCTTGGCTTGCTTCTGTGAGAAAAAAAAAAACACTTCTTCTACTACAGTATATATTAAGCATGTACTATATACACACAGAGTTAGATATGCATAAAGCCCCTGAAACACAAGGTCTTAGGCTGTATAACAGTGAGACAGATTATTATTGCAACCAGTAGAACTGTGAACATCACAGGGATTTTTTAAATTCACATCATTTGTTGTTTGTTTTGGAATGTATCTGTACCTTTTATAAACTGTGACATACTTTACAATGTTTCAAATAAAATTCCTAAATCATAACTCTTTTAAAAGTGGCTCAATAATTATTAACATTATCCATACGAGATCTGCCTTTCTTTGCTTTAGATGTCTAGAGGAGCATCCAGAAACCAGCAGCTTTTTCAAGCAAACAGTTACTTACATTGATACATGAGAGGGTGCCACAGCCTACGGTAGAGATCTACCACAAGGTTCCATGTGCATATTACGGAGACTTTCCACCAATAAAAACATTCATTTACTTAAATTATTCGTGCTTACTTCCTCGTCGAGCTAAAGCAGCTTTCTCCAATTTGATGTTCATGCATCATTGCTAATCATCAGTGGTGGCAACAGTTGTAGTCTAAAATCTCTGGAGAGCCTCTCACTAGGGAAGGCCTCTCTAGAGAAATATCTTAACCTTTGGGTTACTAATTGGCTGTGGTCAGATCCATACAGAGATGCCATGTTGAAGAGATAGACTGGACTTCAGATTGTGAGCTGGAAACACAGCGATGGACTCATCCCAATTTCTTTAAATAAATGAACAAACACACAAACATGAAAATAAATAAATAAATAAATAAATAAATAAATAAATAAATAAATAAATAAATAAATAAATAAAGCAGCTTTTACAACTGCTCTCCAAGTCCTGCCCTGGCTGCAACATCATCTAGCTATGGACTTTAAAAACATCATCTAACCAAGGACTTTAAAAGTAACTTCATGGTAAAGCACATATTTTACCATGTCTGAACATCTGGGACCTGCTGTGAAGAAGAGTGATTTACACTCGGAAGTTTGTAATGTTCTTTGTTTTTTATTTTTATTGTGTGTGTTGTGTCGTTACAGTCATGGAGTTTTCTTGGCAGGAATACTGGAGTGGTTTGCCAGTTCCTCCTCCAGGTGCCTACAGCACCTGGTATTCCCTGGTGGTCTCCCATCCCAGTACTAACCAGGGCTGACCCTGCTTAGCTTCTGAAATCAGGCGAGATAGGATGTACTTAGGCTTTAGGGCATCTAGGCTTATTTTTTATTAGTGGACTATAAAGGTATCGCCTGTGACCTATTTTTGCAATTGTGCTTTGTGATGGCCATGCAACTCAAACCCCTTTTTTGTTTTGATGAAAAAATGATTATAAAGTTCCACTGTCCAGTCTTACTTTAACTTGAGAATGTCTCTAAAAAGATATTTTGATATATTTATATTTCTTTGCTATTTTATACAGAAAATGGACTCTATAATTACATGCTCTCCGCTTTTTCAGTGGAAGGTTCTTCTAGGAATAGCTGTTGCTCCATCCAGTAATTTGACAGCCCCGCTGTGTGGACTGTGTTGCTCACTCACCTGCAAGTAATAGCACTGTCTATCTGCACTGGACATTTAGGTTTGCTTTATACCAGAGGATAATAGTTTATTTCAAGCATACAAATCAGGCCAAGTGGAACCAATAAGCATGCGGATAAGCAGGACCCCTCTCAAAGTAACATGAGGTTTTCCCGAAAAACAAAAAACTAGCCTTAAAATTCCAGTCAGCTGGTTCTTCTTACTCAGCTGAAAAACTGAACGTGTTTCCTTGGTTGCTCAGCTAAAATGCAAAGTGACAAATTGTTTCTGTCAGCCCCCTGCCAAGCAGGATGTGTGTACTCCAAGTTCCAATGACTTGGAATAGCCACCAGCCATCAAAAGCCATTAAGCAGCAATCAAGTGGTGTTAAAAAATCTGGAGGAAAGGACATAAAACATATGCTTGTGACCCTGGCCACACTTTCCGTTGCATTCACATTTTGGCGTTCGAAGGCAGACACCTGTATGCCTCGACTTAGTGAAGATGTGCAATGAGATCGCACCGGCCTTTTAAAATACAGATCTCAGGACCGTAAAATTGGATTGAATTACTGCTTCATCATTCCCGGCATTTTAATTAAATTATTGATGACTGCACTGAGGTTTTTTAAAAACCATTTCCCATAAATTAAATTAAAATGCTAAGTCACAATTTCACACCCCGTTGGTGTTTCAAATGGGTTGTTGCAAGTTAACCTTCATTTGCTGGAATCTTCCATAAGAGTAGCACGGTCACTTTTTTAGGGCTGCACATCTGCCCATTCCCTATTAAGTACAGTTGTCCCCCACCCTTTCGCAGTTCATATATTGCAGTCCCAGTATATCGTGGGTGCACAGTATATTAGAAAAGCCCTCCTGGGGGTAAGGAGGAAAAACCATCCCAAGCCCGTCAGAGGCCCCAAAAGTGCTTCCCCGCAAACTAGAAGTGACTTTTGGTAAACCAGAAGTGACCTCCAGATCAATAGAAAGCACTTTTGGGGCCTCTGAGGGCCCAGGAAGCTCCTTGCAAGCCAGTTCGGAGCAGTGCCAGGCTTGGGGTAAGTACAAGAGCCCCCAGAGAGCCTCCCCCCAGTCTTGACCTGACCTGCATCCACATATTGTGGATTTTCAATTATTGCGGGTCAGGTAGAGCCCCTAACCCCCACAATAGGTGGGGATTTACTGTACTAGGATCTTGTATCACCACACCCCAAAGGACCAGGGTGGTGGAAATTAAGGTTTCACAAACGTATGAAAGGGAAATACAGAGCAACATGATTATTATTGCATTTGCCAGTTACATTTATATTCCATTTTCCCCACAGTCTATTCAAGGCTCCCTACGTTGTTCTCTTCCCTTCTGTTTCATTCCCACGACAACCCTGTAAGACAGGTTAAGCTGAGACACCCTGGCTGGGCCCAGAGAATCTGGTGAGCTGCACCGGGTAGCGGTTGACAGAACTTGGATCTCTCAGATCACAGTTTAGAACCTAATGCCATGCAGCATGGATTTCCTATGACTTGGTTGCAATCCATACTTTCAATGAATCTTTCACCAGTGTTCAACTCTGTGGTGGGAAAGCAGGGAAGCTGGTCACGGGGAACTTGATGGATCCTACCAAACACCAGTTGGGACAACAAGTTTTGCCAGTGAATAGTCCTGGATCACCAGCCATCAACACAGGGAAGCTTCTGCTTGTGTAGTGGATATCCTGGGTTCCTGGTTGTGCTAGCAGTGAAGATGGCAAACCACTTCCATTACAATCCAGGGCATGAGTGGTTTAACCCATTAGGACCCTGGCCTAAATTACCTGATTGATGGATGGATAGATGTTTATTATATTTTTATCCTGCACTATCTAGTGGTCTTGCCACTACTCTGGGAGGTTTCTAGCAATAAAACAAACAAGCCAAGAATGGCCAAATCCCACCCAAACAAAAAATAGATATATCTATACAACAAAACAACAGATCTAAAAATCAAGATGGTGGCAAAGAATACAGAATAAAGGATCCAGGTTATAATTATCAAAATAGGCTCAATGGTCAATAGCTGTAGGGGAGGAATCTTGAAATGCCCCCTTGAAAAGCAGAGTTGTTGTGTGTTTCCTGAATATTAGGAATAAAGGGGCCTGGTGCATCTCCACAGGCAGAGCATTCCATAAATAGGCAGCCATCATAGAGGAGACCCAGCACCTAGTCATAGACTTCCTGGCCACTTGAAGCATCAATGCCTAAGAGGTGTGGCCTTAGTCCGCTGAGCCACCACACCCCTAATATTCAGGTTAGATTTACTATACTTCTCTTCATATGAAGCCACCATTCAACTGGTGTGGATCACAGCTGGTCAATGCTGAATTGAAGACTAGAATATAAAAATCAGAGTTTTTTCCAGTTTTCTTTGGTTCCCTCTCCATTTCAGAAATCATGGTGCTACTGGCATTCATCTAAGACCATAATGGCTTATGAAATGAATTGCTTAAGGATCTCCACTCATACCTAGACTGTGAAATCCTATACTGTACTTTAAAAATAAGTTAACCCAAATATAACTGCTCTAGAAATTTTTAATTTAGAATTTTGGAAGCTGCTTTTATTACTGGGTCAAATAATCTAACCATGCAGCTCAGTAAGATCTATATTGTCAGATGGCAAGTCCCTTGGCGTCAGGATGGCAAGTCCCCAGACATGCCTAGAGATGCTGGCAATTGAACTTGGGACACTTGGCATGCAAAACATGTACAGTACTACCCCAGTATCCATGGAGGATTGGCTCTGCCTCATATGGATACCAAAATCCACAGATAAGAGTGAATGTCCTCTCAGCACCCCCCAAAATCAACACAGTACTCCCCCATTTATTGCAGGAGCTTGGTGCCTGATCCACCCACGATAAAGGAAAAACCGCAAAATGCAGACGCCTGAGTAAACTGACCTTGGGCTGCACCTGCCAGCTGCTTTTCCAAAGAGGTTTTTAACCCTCTGCTGAGGTGTCAGGAGGGGGTTAAAAACCTCTCTTTGCAAGTGCAGCCGGCAGGAGTAGCCCCAGGTCTGTTTGTTGAGGTGCCAGGAGGGGGTTAAAAACCTCTCTTTGGAAGCCTGCTTCTCTCAAGGAAAAAAACTGTGATGTACTGAGACCATAATATATGAACTGTGTTGTGGTGGGGGACTACTGTAGCAGCTGCTATTCGCAACAGCAATTCGCTTTGCAGCACCCCTTGTGACAGCAATTTATTTAATAATTATTTAATTATTTTGGCAGCCAACCACAGCTAACTGAATCAGTGGATGCCAAATCAGTGGATACAGGGGTACTACTATACTGTCGTTTCTATGATGATTTGCAATTATAAATTTCCGTTATCTTCCTTCCTGACTAACTTGCGATGTTTTTATCCTCTTGGGGTTGTGGTTTGGTACAGCTAAGGATTAACAATATTTTCAAGTGTCTTGCCATCCAAGTGAAGCATTGTTTTTGTAAACTGTTTGATTATAACTCATTGGGAAAATATATAAGTATACATTAAATTAAATTAACAACTGAGACATTATGTTGGGTTTTCTCCTAGGTGCTGTAAAACATGGGCTGCTGTTTGAATTTGTATATTTAATATTGAATTGGGTGAGGAAAAAGTAGAAGGAAAACTACACATATAATAGAGAAACAGTGAGATCATACGCTTTTCACAAAGGATGAAGCAGAAGTATTTATGACACAATTACCACTGAGCAATGAGTCTTTTGCTTGTCTCTGCTTATATTTTTAGAACTCACAGCCTTTCCCTGCTGCTTTATTTTTCTCTCCTTTTTACAATTTCTTTATCAACACACACACACAAACAGCCTCAAAATCAGGATCATTATTGCCTTTATTAATGATGTTTACACTCATGCAAAGCTCTTGTCTGTAATGATCTACTTCCACTATGAGCTAATGGCATTCAAAGCAGTGCTATGCTCATGTGCTGTCCGAACACTGTAGCATATTATAACATGTTTACTTCCAGCGGCAAGGATTCATCCAGAGGATGTGGCCGAACCTACATCATAAAATCTTCCTTTGCAATACTGTATTGTTTAAGGTACATAATTTACAGAATGGAGCCAAATGAGTGTTCCTACAATCCACATGGTGTGCACACTTTGTGTGTGATTATTCATGAGAATGTTTGACCTCTTCTCTTCACACACAAGACCTATGAGAGCACCTGCTGCCCATGAGACCTTGAGACCTGGGACAGACAGGGACTGGCAGGATAAACAGCTGTGGCGTTGGTAAGCACATTGTGGAAATAGGGAGTTCTGGGTCATAAGCATCACTTCAGGACCCTGGACAGCACACAGTGGAATTAGGCAAATCGAAAGTCAGCAAGGATTCCCAGTCTGGTGTTACAGATCAAGTGACAGACTAAGATTCTGGAGATCGGGGTTAAAACCCTCACTTGGCCATGTTAGCTCCGTGGGGGAGTGGAACTGGTAAAACCACTCCTTAAATATCTCACTTACTTTGAAAGTCCTATTAGGATTGCTATGTTAGCTATGACTTGATGGCACAGAACACACACAAGGCCAGCAAGTCTGGCTGGATGACTTGGTGGTTTAGGTTGCTGGCTGTGTAACCAGAGCTTAGGAGCTCAGCGCCCCACCGTGCATCCCAGATGAGCCGGGCTGGGAGGCTTGCTGGCAAGTTGCACAGTCATAGGATGCCACCAGATGAAAAGAATAGCAAACCACTTCTGAATATTCTCCACTTTTAAAATCTCGTAAAAGCCATTGCAAGTCTGAACTGACTCAATGGAGCACATCAGCAACAAAGGGAACATTACTTTCTCATTGCCCAGAAGACTTACTGGGAGCCAAAAATTGCTTTAGAGAACTACATGGCTTTAAATGGATCTTCTTATGCCAAATTGACTTTCAGTAGACTAGTTTAAGAAAATGCAATAGCAGGGCAAGATCTTCAACATGCCTACTGTTTGGAAAATTAATAATGAGATGTCTGGGAAGATTTCATTCCTACCAAAAGATAAAGAGGGGTACTTTTTTGGAGAGGCCTAGGGGAACCATATTCCTGGAAATTCTTCCTTATAAATACAATCTTTATTTACGTTTACAGACCTAACCAAAAATTCTTCCCTATCACTTGTGATGGTCCCTACAGGATATAACCTCCAGCAAACCAAAAAAGCAAAGCATGCTGGTGATATACCACCCCCTGGCAGCTACTAGAGATGGTATTTTCAGATGCCATAGGTTTTCATCTTACCAGCATCTGGAAAGCACCTCAGTATGTACAGTTCCTTACTCTGATGATAGCTTGGACCTTTCTTTCTGAGCAGGGCACTTGGGCAGAGCTTGGTCATGGTAAGCCTCAAGGACGTCTAAAGTAGGCCCTAGTCTCAGTGCCTCACACTGAGATCTTTGTCGTGTACCTGTAAGATAGGAAGAACTCCTACAATGGAGAATGATTGCATTTGTAGTTCAAAACAATTGTTTATTCCATTTCTAGTGTTTACTCCCTGCTTTGTGTTTAGGAAGAGCATCTCTACTAATCAAAGATGCCCCAGTTTCCTGGGTTACTTTCTTTGGTGTAATATTTAATTATACAGTAATTGTAGATAAAGTGCTGCAGAGATCTCTAAGCAGAAGTGCAAATGACTCCCGAATCAACTAAAAAATCTTTCTTGGGTCACAATCACTATCTATATGATAGTTCCACAGCAGATGGGAATAAACATAATGATAATATCTACATGCATGGGAGTGACCCACAGAAAATAGATTGCTTCCACTGTAACACCCCCCCCCAAACGCTGATGAAATATATGCCAAGAGATACAGCATGACTTGTCACAGTGGCAACACTAACAATGTGAAAGACACATGGTGGCATTTTCCACATTTTGCCTCCACTGGGTCGAGTTGCTAGGACACAAGTCTTTTTAGATTTAGAATTCATAGAATCATAGAATAATTGAGTTGAAAGGCACTATGAGGCCATTAAGTCCAACTGCCTGCTCAATGCTGGAATCCAAGTCAAAGCAAATACGATAAATGGACCTAGAAATGGGACCGAGATGAATGTATGTAAGAGAGGAAGACAAAGACATAAAAGAAGGTCAGGTTGATAAGAAATATTCCAGGGGAACCCACACCCCAAATTTTAAGCTTCCAATTACAGACAACAAAAGGGCAAGGCTTTCTTTTCTTATGTTTTACTAATGAAAAAGAAAAACAGGCCAGCATTTTTTTAAAAAAAACTCATTAGCACAAAGGGAATCAATGTCTAGTGCATTGGTCAATTGATGGGCATAGCACTCATTTTCCAGACTTTCATAGAAGAAGCAGTAGGCATTTGACATTATCCCACATTTAAACATGAAAAACACAAGTCTCTTTTGACGTGAAATATGCTAAACTGCTTGCAAGCTAGCCCTTGTTAAGTCACAACAGCCAAAATGTCTGCCGGCTCAAACTCTCCCATGGTCTTCATGCCTCTCCATTGCTTGCATTTCTACCTAACGCTGCCATACCAAGCACCACTGCAGGAGTGGTTGGACCAACGGAGTTTGCGTCATTCGCTCACTGTTACGCCTGCATGACTCGTTTCAGAATCAGGCCGTGTACCGGTGATGATAAATGAGGATTAAAGGAAGCAGGATCTTGAGTGCTGCTATAGGTTTGCCAAGGTCAAATTGGCAGGAGCCTCCCGGTAGCAGTGAAGAAAAGCCTGCCAATCATAATGATTTGCTGTCACATCAGTTCCGACTTAGGCCAATCCTGTCATGGGCTTTCTAGGTAGACAGCAATCAGAAGCGTTTTACTCTTCCCTTCTTCTGGGGAGGGTTGTGTGTGCACTCTGGGAATAGGTAGGTTTCCCAAGACCAAGCCACCCCCTTTCCCTGAAAGCACAGTGGGGAGTGCAACGCCTGACTCCTGGCTCCAGGTGCTCCCTCTCACTGAGCTATCCAGTCAGCTGAGGCAAAGTCTAGCAATTCCAAATGGACTCTGCCTCGCTTGTATCCCAATAAAGGTCAGCACAATGAATATTGAACGTGACCACCATGGATTAGCAGACGTTTGTGTGCATCCATTTCCCTTCCCAAGGGAAACCTTTTCCAAAGAAGGGGGCAAAGCAATAGAAGAAATAACTTGGCGCTTCTCCCAACTTTTAAAACGAAAGCCCATGTTGGCAGATGAATGGACACAGGTATACGTTATCTGGAGACATTAAAAGCAAATGTTTTTTTAAAGCCTCCAAATGACTTTAGATATCTGAAATGCCCAAGAGGAAATGTGTGGCTCAGCACAGGTACCATCCATAATACTGCCTGCAGTATAGTCTGGCCAGAATGAGTACTCCTCTGTTGCTGAAGCATTGGTTGCACTGATTCCAGGTAGTCTGGAGTCCTTGGATGCCAGCTGATGGTCTACTGAAACCTGAAGAGACATTTAAACCAGTGTCTACATGGTACGACAGCTCATGACGTGTATTGCAGCCATTCCCAACCTTGGACAAAAGCATCCAGAAGCCTTCGCCATTAGCTGTGCTGACCAGGATTTCTGGAAACTGCAACCCAAGGACGTCTCGAGATCTAAGGTTGGGAAACACTAGTGTAGTGGATAGAATGTGTGTGTGTGCATGTGTGTGTGCATGCGTGTATGCATGCTTAGTATTACAGCCATAGAACAGGGCTATGGAAAATCTGTGAGGGCAAAGGACTCCAAGACCTGTAAGATTAGTGTAGAAATGAACCAGAGGAGATTCACATGCCATGACTGAGCATGCTGGGAGGTTTCACTCATACTTCTCCAGGGCCACTGCTTGTGATGGGGAAACAGAAAACGTGGCAAAAGCCCCATCTGCCTTCCAAGAGCTGAGAGGCACCACGGGTGGGTTGGCTTTGGCCAAACCTAGAAAGGGATGAAGAATGGCTTTCAAAAATGAAAACAAACAATGGAATGTCATCCATCATGACAGCTCACTGTGCACCATGCACATATGTAAATTCAATGACATACAGTATAAGAGATCAAAATACAAAATATCTGTGCTTATTATACTTACTCTTCATTTGCTTTATAGAGCTGTGCTATGCCATTATATATTATTACTTTTTAAGAAAATAGTGCAACAAATATATAGGGATCTGACTTTTCTCTTGACAATATGCAGCAAATAAGGATATTTACATTTAAGTGCAGAAATGAGATTAATTATGACTGAATAAAATTGTGTAGTGACCAGTTATGTAGCTTTTTTTAACAAACCATGCTGCCGTGGCTATAATGGACTTTTATAAAATCTTTTTGGTGTCACACAGATATTGCTGAATTAACAATTCTTAGACATGAATCACACATGCCTTGCTTTGTGTGTTTATCACATATATAAGGCTAAATTCAACATTGGTTCCAACTCGAGTAGACATACAGAAATCAATGGAATCTGCATTATTTATAACAAATTTCATGTACTTCATTGGGTCTTCTCAGTTTGGAAATGATTTTGGATTCAGCCTATAGTCTTAACATGTCTTTTCTACTGCATCTAATTTAGCAGATCAAGATCTATGCATACAAAATATACTGAAGTGGATATTGTTTTTTATGCAATCCTATAAACGTTTATCCAGAAATAAATCCCAGTGAGTTGATTACTGTTTGCCCCAGGCCGGTGGGGACAAGATTCAGCCTTAAAGCTTGATCCAGGTGTACTGGTATCAACACAGACTGCCAACAACAACAGGATATGTGGAGATGTCTATATATCTATTGACTCAGTACACACTGAATATCCTTCTCATAATTCTGCTGTCACGAAAACAGGGTGGGTGTTCTTTCTACAAACCACTCTGCAGCCACATCTTTACAGCTGGGGTGAATATAAGAACAGAACCCATGACAGACACCACCAAAAATAACCACAAGAAGATCCGGTCAAGGACTTGGGCTACAAACTTCCAGTCCTGCACCACCTAAAAAAGAAAATGGCAGTAATGAATGTCATGCTCATTTGATACCTGGGGGTCATTTTACAGAGGAAGAAAATTATAGCCTAGCTCAGGCTACAGAGCGCCAACGATTCTGAAACATAGGCTGTGCCTCAACAGCTGAATGACTCTTATCACCTCATTAGCAGTGATAAAGCAAAGCAAAACAAAGTGTTCTGCTTATGTACCACCCCATACCACTTCAAGTAGTCTCTGGGTGGTTTAGAGTTTAATTACAGTATGCAGACTACACATTGTCCCCCACCCCCAACAAGCTGGGTACTCAATTTACCAACCTTGGAAGGATGGAAGGCTGAGTCAACCATGAGCCAGCTACCTGAGATTGAACCCCAGGTTGTGAGCACAGTTTTAACTGCAGTACAGGCATTTAACCACTGCGCAACGAGGCTCTTTACTGGTTAGTCTTAACTGACTAACTGGTGTTAGTTTCTTGAATCAATCATTGAGGGCTGAAAACCTTATTTAGAGAATGAGAATGAATTAATGGAACAGATCTCATGCTCAGTAAACCAACATAGAAAATTGCTTTTTGAATAGCAACAACTGTGTCGCCTTAAAAGAATCAATTGCAATATTGCAGTGAAAAGCATCCTGATGAATAATTTAATGAAGGATTGGGGAGAGGGGGGAATAAGATGTGGTCTACTGATGGACTCTAGCCAAGATATAAGGGGTTATCTAAGACTAGGAAGCATGTAACCTGACTCTTGGTCTCTGCCATGCCCCTCACAGTATCCAAAAGTGTCAAATATAGGCACAAGGGTGTGGATGGGGTTTGCATTTTTCTTTTAAAGTAAGACACATCTGCAATGTATACCTTGTTTTACTGCAAGGTTACTCTCCTAAATGCTTGCTGGAAGTGTATTAAAGTGCCCTTTAAAACAACACATGCACTTGACATCTTGTTTCAAAACCACATATGCAAGAGTGTGGGGGTTCATGATGCCATGCCATCAAATTGTAGTGTCAGAAGCTAGGATAGGATATGGCTCATGGCTCCTTCTCTTTTTTAAAAAAGGAATCTCTCCAACCCACTATAAAGGGGACCATCATCCAAACAAACAAATGTTGGGTCTGAAGAATCTTAATCTGTTTTTTCAAAGTACTTCCTACAGTCTTAAACAAAAGAGTTCTTTCTCAACATAGCTCAGCACAGAGACCTCCCTTTAAATATTTAAAGATCTCAAGGGTGTCCAAACTTTGGCCCTCCAGATGTTTTGGACCACAACTCCCCGAATGCCAAGCCTGTATTGCCAATGACAAATGACTGTGGGAGTTGTGGTCCAAAACATCTGGAGGACCAAAGTTTGGACACTACTGTCCTATCTGCTGCATCAGTTTGAAACCCAAGGTGAGAAATCATGACAGATTCTAATCTGAAAAGGATAGACTGTGCTAGGATGAAACCAGCCCTTTCTCGATCTCCTGCACATACCTGCCTGATGAAATGTTCTTTTTTAACATGCCTGGAGATATACTTGATGGAATCTGCAGCCTTTTCCAAGAACGCAATCACCACTTTTTCCCCGTCTTTGAACTGTCTGTGCTTATGTTTTCTCACCAGCTTTTGCTTCAAGGTGTCTTCGGGATCAGAGAACGAGTAGCGGTCAACGTGTCCCTTCATGCAGAGCATCTTGGGGAGCTTCTGAAGGAAGAGTCTTTTCACCCAAGGGGCCATCGGGTGATAGGTTGTTGAAGAGCGATGGTGCACGTTGATGACGAAAACGGTCACAATGATTGACAGGGTGACGAAAATCATGATGAACAACAAATATTCCCCAATCAAGGGGATCACTTTGGAGGAAGAAGGGATGATTTCCTCAATGACTAAGAGGAAAACTGTAAGGGAGACCAAAACAGAGGTTGACAGGGAGAGTTTCTCTCCTTCGTCAGAGGGCAGGTAAAAAACCAACACAGTTAAAAATGACAGTCCCAGACATGGGATTATTAAGAAAAGAGTGTAAAAGAGGGGGAGGCGTCTCAGCACAAAAGAATAGGTAATGAAAGGGTAAGAATACAACCCATCTTTGCGGTTTCCCTTCATTCCCTTAGCATTCAAGATTTCCCATTCCCCGTTGTCAAAGAAATCTGTCCTGTCCACATTTTCATCTACGAGGATTAAATCAACCATGTTGCCGTCGTAAGTCCACGATCCAAATTTCATTGAGCAATTCTGCCTATCGAAAGGAAAAAAGGTCACATCCATCGTGCAGGAGCTTTTGTAACTGGCTGGAGGAGTCCAAACGACTATTCCATTGTATCTGACAATGGCTTTGGTCATCAGCGATCCTTCAAAGCGCCCATCAGCACTAGAAAGAGTTGGGGTGGGAGAAGAGAAGCAAAAAAAAAAAATGAGCTGTGTTTTAAAGCAAAGCAAAGCATGCAATTTATATACTGCCTTAAAGCACTCTCTGGGCAGTTTATAAGTAATAATGCGGCTGGGTACACATTTTACCGAATTTGGAAGGATGGAAGGCCAAGTGAACCTTGAGCCTGCTATCTAGGATTGAACCCCAGGTCATGAGCACAGTTACAGCTGCAGTACAGCATTTTAACCACTGCACAGCGAGGCTCTATTTTAAACAGTCATCCAATTACAGTATAAAAAATATCCAGTAAATGCCAATAAACCCTTACTCTTTCCCAAAAACCATTACATGGAAATTACTGTGTGTTCATGGACCTCTGAAACAATAAATGCCAAGGTTTGATGTTTAAAAAAAACAAGTTTTAGTGCGGGATCCTTATACTCACTTTTCAAACAAAACAATATCAGGAAGCCAGAGAGATTCAGATGGGACCCGAATCGCTGTGATCCCACCATAGTCTTCTGGATTCCAGCACAATTTGTGGTCAATCCATTCCTGCAATAATCAGCAAAAAAAAAAAGAAAGAAAGAAAGAAAGAAAGAAAGAAAGAAAGAAAGAAAGAAAGAAAGAAAGAAAGAAAGAAAGAAAGAAAGATTATAGCCGCACTGGATTGGTCTACCAGCCAAGTGTTTCAGTCCTTGAAAACGGCTAGCAGGAACATCATTACAGATCAACATAAGACAACAAAAAGACATGTAGTTGCTGCTGAGACATTCACATGGCATGTGACCCTCCTGTCATCAGCAGATCTCTCTGTCGTTCAACTGACAAAGTTGGGCAGTTACTTCACATCCTTCTTTGTTCCATGAGTGACAGCGTTGGTCGCGATCAAGTGGTTTTGTCCCAGTTTCAGTATTCCCATGGTCGTGATAATGTGTCTCATGACAAGCATTACTTCACGGTATTGTACTGTGACAAACACTGAATTTGTCTAGCTTCCTTTTTCCTTTTTTTGGCGGGGGGCTTAATTTTTTTTTGATATTTCACTTCTGAAAAGTCAAAATAAAAAAAAAAGACATAGTTTTCTGAGAGAAACGAATGTTTTGTTGTGTGACAGTCGTTAGTACACAGTGTCTTGTCTCGGAACAGAAAGCAGGAACAACGAGTGACAAGGAAAAACCCTATCCCAGCACCAGGTAGAGTATTGTCGCGCTTAGCACCTGTTCCGGGGGCGTGGTCGAGGCAAATTTCAGTAGTCGCGTGATGGACGTGAAGTAACATTTTTTGTACCGCTCCTAAGCGCAACACTAACAGAGACAAAACAGATGTGAAGTAACCGCCTTAGACACTCCCATGTCATGATTAACTTCTGCAACCCTTACACAGAATTATGGACGATTATGGGAGCTGCAATCCAACCTATTTGGAGGGTACAGGACTGAAGAAAGTTGACCTAGAGAAAGCAAGCTTAAGGCAAGAAACACACACAGCCCTTCAGAAGGCAGCAGAATTCATACATTTTACATCTCAGAAGTCCACCAGTAAGATTGACCTTTTAGTAAATTTTGTGAAAAGGAATTCAAGACAGGAAAGGACATATTTTTTCCATTGATTGAGCCTTGCCAGATTTCTTTTGAAACTGCTTTTAAAAGCAGCTTGACCTCTGCAGACATGAGGGAGTGATCAGGCTTATTTCAGTATCTTGCAAAGCCTTCCACACTTTTTAAATGCAACAGGCAGAAAAGAAGGAAGAACAGACCAAGCTGTGGATTTTTTTTTAATCTCCTGGCAATCTAATATTGATTTGCAATGCAGAAGCTATCTCAGAGTGACATTATGCTTACTGTAATAAAAGAAAAGAAAGTACCTCTCCATTTAGATTTCTTTATAAGTTTTTAGCCTGTCCAGTGGGAATGCAAATAATAATAATAAAAAGGAGTGTGCTAAATCAAATCAATAACAGCAATGAAAACACCTTTCTATAGAAAATTTAGGCATAAGACTTTTATGTCTAATCTCTCTTGCATCCCTTACACACTGTATGCTACTTAACTAGTTGGGATTTTTCCAAGTAACCAGTCTGTCTGTCTGACACTTCCACTAGGCATTGCAAAGTTTGGTAGGCTTTTTATTTTTAATGATCCATTTACCACTCTCTTGCTGTATGTCCTGTTCCCCAGCTGATTGCAGGTTCCTTTGTTCCTTTGTTCTTTTGTGATCTGCTGTGTGGCTGAGGCGATCGTTAAGGGATTAACTGCTGATGGCTGTTTAGATGGCTGTTTACATGCTGGTGGGTTAGATGGCTGGTGGGTTCTGGCAGTATCCTGGGCTTTGGTGGAGTGGGGTCCTGTGTCTTGTGAATTCATTTTGGTCTGGCTACGTGTCTGTGGTCTCCCAATGTTTTTTTGGGGTGTGTGAGTGTGCTCCATGTGGTGACTGGAGTGGGGTGCCGCAGTAGATGGTGCAGTCGTGGTTTTGTTATTGGATGGTGGTTTCGTTTCATCTGTGGGAAGGGTCTGGGTTTTGTGTTTGGTGTGGATGGAAGGTGGTGGCATCTTGTGTCCTTTTGGACCTGGTGTCAGTCTTTGTGACAGAGGCTCGTCTGTTGACCAGGGCTAGTTTCAGATGTCAGGCAAGCGGGAGGTGTCATCACGTTTATTCATGTTGTTTGGGTGTTTCTCTATTTCAATGGCTTCCATGATTATTCGACTGTTGAAGTGTTCAGTTTTGGAGATGAGTTTGGTTCTTTCAAAGTCAATTTCATGACCTGTTGTTTTTATGTGCTGGAAGAGAGAGGAAGATTTTTCTTCTTTTTGACTGCGTTCTTGTGTTCTGCGATGCGATGCGTGCGCTTATTCTCCTGTTTGTTTGTCCGATGTATGTGGCTGGACAGACTTTGCATGGTATTTCGTAGACTCCTTGGTTTTCTAGCTCAATCTTGTCTTTGGGGTTTCTTAGGATGTTGGCTATTTTTTGGTCGGTGCAAAAGGCTGTCTTGATATTGTGTTTGTGGAGAATTTTGCTGATTTTGTCTGTGGTGCCTTTGATGTAAGGGAGGAGGGCGGTGCCGTTGTTCTCTTCTGTTTCTTGGTTCTTGGGGGTGTTTCCTTTTGGATTAGTTTGGTGATGGTGTTTTTTGGAATCCGTTCGCAATTAAAACATTCGAGAGAGTGTGTAATTCAGTTTTTAGGTGGTCTTTGTCAGCGAGGCGTTTGGTTCTGGAGATGAGGGTTTTTGCTACGGAGTTGATCTGTGCAGGGTGGTGGTGTGATTGTGCATTTAAGTATCATCCCCAGAGAGAAATCATCCAGATGCCCCAAGCTCTACGGCCTCCCCAAGATTCACAAAGAAGGAACACCTCTCAGACCCATAGTCAGCTCCACAGGCTCACCTCTACAAAACCTCGCCAAATTTCTTGCCAAACAACTCCAGCCCTATGCAGAATCCATCACTTCATACGTACAAAACTCGTTCCACTTCATAGAAATTATAAAGAAACAAGACCTACAACCCAATGACCTACTCGTGAGCTTCGATGTTGTTTCGCTCTTCACACAAGTGCCCATTCAAGAAGCCTTGACAGCTATCCACAACAAATACAACCCCCAAACACATCCTAGATCTGACCAACCACTGCCTAACCAACACATACTTCATCCACAATGGACAAAGATACAAACAGATAGAAGGAGCACCCATGGGATCACCCCTCTCACCGGTCATCGCAAACCTATATATGGAACACTTTGAAACCAACGCGTTACAGAAGTCCGAACATAAACCCAAACTCTGGCTCAGATATGTTGAAATTTGGCGATTTGACACCTTTGTTATCTGGCCACACGGGAAAGATAAACTGAACAACTTCCTCACACATCTCAACAGCCTACACCCCAAAATACAATTCACTATGGAAATAGAAGCCAACAACCAACTTCCCTTCCTGGACGTCCTAATCTACAAAAACCCGACGGCTCCTTAGGACATACCATCTACCAGAAAAAAACACATACAAACCGCTACTTAAATGCACAATCACACCACCACCCTGCACAGATCAACTCCGTAGCAAAAACCCTCATCTCCAGAACCAAACGCCCGCTGACAAAGACCACCTAAAAACTGAATTACACACTCTCTCGAATGTTTTAATTGCGAACGGATTCCAAAAAAACACCATCACCAAACTAATCCAAAAGGAAACACCCCCAAGAACCAAGAAACAGAAGAGAACAACGGCACCGCCCTCCTCCCTTACATCAAAGGCACCACAGACAAAATCAGCAAAATTCTCCACAAACACAATATCAAGACAGCCTTTTGCACCCGACCAAAAAATAGCCAACATCCTAAGAAACCCCAAAGACAAGATTGAGCTAGAAAACCAAGGAGTCTACGAAATACCATGCAAAGTCTGTCCAGCCACATACATCGGACAAACAAACAGGAGAATAAGCGCACTTGGATCGCAGAACACAAGAACGCAGTCAAAAAAGAAGAAAAATCTTCCTCTCTCTTCCAGCACATAAAAACAACAGGTCATGAAATTGACTTTGAAAGAACCAAACTCATCTCCAAAACTGAACACTTCAACAGTCGAATAATCATGGAAGCCATTGAAATAGAGAAACACCCAAACAACATGAATAAACGTGATGACACCTCCCGCTTGCCTGACATCTGGAAACTAGCCCTGGTCAACAGACGAGCCTCTGTCACAAAGACTGACACCAGGTCCAAAGGACACAAGATGCCACCACCTTCCATCCACACCAAACACAAACCCAGACCCTTCCCACAGATGAAACGAAACCACCATCCAATAACAAAACCACGACTGCACCATCTACTGCGGCACCCCACTCCAGTCACCACATGGAGCACACTCACACACCCAAAAAACATTGGGAGACCACAGACACGTAGCCAGACCAAAATGAATTCACAAGACACAGGACCCCACTCCACCAAAGCCCAGGATACTGCCAGAACCCACCAGCCATCTAACCCACCAGCATGTAAACAGCCATCTAAACAGCCATCAGCAGTTAATCCCTTAACGATCGCCTCAGCCACACAGCAGATCACAAAAGAACAAAGGAACAAAGGAACCTGCAATCAGCAACAAAGCAAGCAAACCACACACCCCCAGCAGTATTTATAGAAGGACTTCAACTGAGACCACACTTTGCTTCAAGAAGAAAGAAGCCAGAACACCAGCCTGAAGATGACGAGTGAGACCTCGTCGAAACGTCGCCAGAACAACCAGATTTCTACACGGGAAGAAACCCGAATCCACCCTAACATGCATACCTATACCCGTGAAAATCTACGAAAACAAATATCCGACCTCTACGGGGAGGAAACCTTCCAGCTGACCAGAACCTACGAGAAACTAGAAGTCCGAAGAGCCACCATCTTATGTGACATTGCATTCCTACGCAACTGCCGAGACAAAAATGTGATCCCCACAAGCTTCCAACTGAAATTCCACTCAAAAACCCCATCCAGCGAAAGGATCCTGAAAAGAACAGAACTAGCCCTAATCAGAAGCGAACTACACAGGAAAAGATACCTACTAGATCAAACCAACAGAGACCTACTCACTCTCCACCTCAAACTCAGCAACAAAATCCACCCAACACTCTGGAACAAATCCAAGCAACTTGCCGCCTGGAGAGCTGAAACAGAGACCTCCCACAAGACAGACACACACACCAACAAACTCCACAAACTGGAAAACGCCAGAAGCCCAACCCCCCCACAACAGCCCATGAAACAAACAGTTCACAACATATCAGACAGGACACTCACCATCGCAGAGACCAAAGTCCTTTCCAAAGGATTCAACTTTGCAATCGCCCCAGACACATCCCCACGAAAACATCATATGCGGAGGAAGCCAGCCTAACCAAAATCAACCCAGATGAAGCCAACAAAATCAGACTCAAGTCACCAATGTCCTCTGCTCCAGCAAACCACCCAGAAGCAATTTACACAAAGAAGAACAAAAGCCCTCTCCAACCTGAGGAAAGACAACAACATAATCATTCTCCCAGCAGACAAAGGCAATGCCACAGTGGTGATGAACACATCCGACTACCAAGCCAAACTATCCAACCTACTACAAGACCCTGCTTACATACCTTTGAACACAGACCCCACCACCTACCTGGAAAAAAAACCACCAAAGCCAAAATAAAAGCCTCTCCCTTAAGTGAAGAAATCAAGCCAAGCATCATCCCCAGAGAGAAATCATCCAGATGCCCCAAGCTCTACGGCCTCCCAAGATTCACAAAGAAGGAACACCTCTCAGACCCATAGTCAGCTCCATAGGCTCACCTCTACAAAACCTCGCCAAATTTCTTGCCAAACAACTCCAGCCCTATGCAGAATCCATCACTTCATACGTACAAAACTCGTTCCACTTCATAGAAATTATAAAGAAACAAGACCTACAACCCAATGACCTACTAGTGAGCTTCGATGTTGTTTCGCTCTTCACACAAGTGCCCATTCAAGAAGCCTTGACAGCTATCCACAACAAATACAACCCCCCCAAACACATCCTAGATCTGACCAACCACTGCCTAACCAACACATACTTCATCCACAATGGACAAAGATACAAACAGATAGAAGGAGCACCCATGGGATCACCCCTCTCACCGGTCATCGCAAACCTATATATGGAACACTTTGAAACCAACGCGTTACAGAAGTCCGAACATAAACCCAAACTCTGGCTCAGATATGTTTCTTTGACACCTTTGTTATCTGGCCACACGGGAAAGATAAACTGAACAACTTCCTCACACATCTCAACACGGATTTAAGTAACGGAAAAAAAACACCATCACCAAACTAATCCAAAAGGAAACACCCCCAAGAACCAAGAAACAGAAGAGAACAACGGCACCGCCTCCTCCCTTACATCAAAGGCACCACAGACAAAATCAGCAAAATTCTCCACAAACACAATATCAAGACAGCCTTTTGCACGACCAAAAAATAGCCAACATCTTAAGAAACCCCAAAGACAAGATTGAGCTAGAAAACCAAGGAGTCTACGAAATACTATGCAAAGTCTGTCCAGCCACATACATCGGACAAACAAACAGGAGAATAAGCGCACGCATCGCAGAACACAAGAACGCAGTCAAAAAAGAAGAAAAATCTTCCTCTCTCTTCCAGCACATAAAAACAACAGGTCATGAAATTGACTTTGAAAGAACCAAACTCATCTCCAAAACTGAACACTTCAACAGTCGAATAATCATGGAAGCCATTGAAATAGAGAAACACCCAAACAACATGAATAAACGTGATGACACCTCCCGCTTGCCTGACATCTGGAAACTAGCCCTGGTCAACAGACGAGCCTCTGTCACAAAGACTGACACCAGGTCCAAAAGGACACAAGATGCCACCACCTTCCATCCACACCAAACACAAACCCAGACCCTTCCCACAGATGAAACGAAACCACCATCCAATAACAAAACCACGACTGCACCATCTACTGCGGCACCCCACTCCAGTCACCACATGGAGCACACTCACACACCCCAAAAAAACATTGGGAGACCACAGACACGTAGCCAGACCAAAATGAATTCACAAGACACAGGACCCCACTCCACCAAAGCCCAGGATACTGCCAGAACCCACCATGTGCTGGTGCTTCAAAGGCTGTGGTTAAATATTCAACCAGGTAT
Organism: Phrynocephalus forsythii; assembly: GCA_029282475.1. Taxonomy (NCBI): domain Eukaryota; kingdom Metazoa; phylum Chordata; class Lepidosauria; order Squamata; family Agamidae; genus Phrynocephalus; species Phrynocephalus forsythii. The sequence goes on from JAPFRF010000004.1 coordinate 11,596,220, forward strand.
AATTAGCTTGCCAGCGTAGCTCAAGCATAACTACAAAGCATTCTTTTAGCTAGGTCAAACTGACACGCTTTGTAACTGACTACCATACAATGCAGCATCAGCAATGAGGCTGGCGCAGGCGCAGTGATGATTGTTCCGCATAGTAGCGCGCACGCGCGCGCAAGCGCGCAGCTTCAGAGAAATCACAGACTGACAAGTGTACACAGATGATTAGCTTAGCTTTGCACATGCGCAGAATAGGAGTCAGGAAGGAATTAGCTTACGTGTAATAATGTGGACAATGGAACAATGAATGTATAAATAAAGTGCTGAGAGGTGCCGAGAGGAGTCAGACCACCTGGCGACACTCAGAGCTCTCCCGGCATTTGCATCTCAACGGCCGTTCCCCGACTCTTTCTTTCTCTGGACGATGCCTGCGGGCAGGGTCGTCTAGAAGCCCCGTCCGGACTGCAACATGTGGTGACCCCGACGTGATTCTTGTGGAACACGGCAGAACCTCACCCGACCATTTGGTCCCCTAGCTGCAGCCTCACCAGGTGAGCGTTCTCCCTTGCCTTAAGCCCGGTTGAACCAACTAACCATGGGCTCTAAGCTTTCGGCACCTCAGCAGCGCTATGCTGAAGAACTCTATGAACTGGTAACAAAAGAGGGGCATTCCATTTCAAAAGATGATGTCGTTGAATTGGTATTGGCAATTCACGACGTTTGCCCCTGGGTCCCAGAACAGGGTACCTTTTCCTTGCAAGACTGGCTGAAGATTGGGACTTGCTTTCAAGGTCACCCGAAAGTCTCTTTGTCTACTCTGTATGCATGGTGCAAGGTTCGCGCTGCACTAGTGGGACTCACACCGGCTAATATTTTATTTGCTCAGCAAACTCCTCAGTTCCCCTTGCCACAAATTTTGCCTCCGTCTGCCCCGGTGATTTATCCACCGCTGCCCGCTTACAGCACCCCGGCCTATGAGCTGGAAAGAGGGTTGCCTTGTTTACAGGAAAAGGAGCTCGAAGCTGAGGCCCCTCAAAATTCATCTCCAGCACCGCTGTGTTGTACAGTAGCGGCTCCTGCAGTTGCCAACCCACCCCCCACAGGTTTGCCTTCTGCTGAGGGTGCAGCACGTCAATATTGTTCTCCTGTTTCAGAGGTGATAGCTTCAAATCCTGAACTGTGTACTACCCACCCTGTTTTGGCTTTTCCTGTGTTACGTGTGGAGGGAGCTCGGCCAAAATATCAGCCAGTTGATATGAAAATAGTCAAGCAGTTAATGGAAAGTGTAAAGATGAATGGGTTGCATGCTCCCTATACAAGAACTCTTTTACATACTATTGTGGAAGCAGGTTTACTCCCTTATGATTGGCGGTTAATGTGCCAGGCAGTGCTTACTCCAGCGGATTATCAAATTTGGGCTCAGAATTTTCGAGATTTGGCTGCGCAGTTGAGCGCTCGAAATAAGCAAGCTCATGCGACTGCTATTATCGCCCTTGATGAAGGTGCAGAGAGACCCCCAGATCCCATTTCTACAGAGCAGTATGCTGGCACAGGTGACTATCAGACCCTTGACAAACAGCTGACCCTGAGTGATGCAGTCTTAAGAGAAGTTGGGAATCTAGCCTTTAAGGCTTTGACTCGGGTGCCTAGCCGACAAGATCAGGATGGAGCTTTCTCTGCCATTAGGCAGGGAGCTAAAGAAGACTATGCAACCTTTGTTAGCCGTCTTCTTACTGCAGCTGAGCGGCAAATTGAGAATCTGGAAGCGCGCTCTCTTGTAATAGGGCAATTGGCTTTTGAGAATGCTAATGCAGATTGCAAGAGGGCTCTGACACCTACTTACAGAAGGGACAAGACACCCCTTTCTGAAATGCTCCGAATTTGTCAGAATGTTGGTACCCTTGAGCACAAACTCCAAGTGATGTCAGCAACGTCATTGGAATCAAGTGTGATTAACTCAATTCGCTCCCGTGGGCTTCGTTGTTTCCGTTGTGATTCTCCCGATCATCTGCGACGGGATTGCCCACAAAATCCACCTCCCCCGCCCCGGCCTTCCTCTCGCTGCCCGCGATGTGGAAAAGGCTTTCACTGGGCTTCTCAGTGTCGATCAGCCCTGTCAGGAGGATCAAATGTTCAAAGGAATGATCCCGTCCGGAGAGAGGTTAATCAAACTCAACCCCGGCTGATCCAGGGAAATTTCCCGCCGCCCCAGGGAAACTTCCAGGCGGGCCGCCCTCCGGCCTCGGAAAAATAATAGAGGGCCCCTTTGAAGATGTGGTTACCGATCCCCCGGTTAAAACCACGTCGTCTCCTGCCTCACCTATGGTCCCATTATTTTCAGCAGCAGAAATCTCCCTTACTTCTCCAGGCCAGGTGTATCCAGTTCCGATATGTTTTCCATTACCCTTACCGGACAATACCCTGGCGGTGATTCTCCCAGCCCCAGAGGCAACAGAGAAGGGGATTCATGTCACGCCAATTGCAATACAGCTGCCAGCAGTCAGTGTTCACTTGTCTGCGTGGTCTGCCATAGAGGCTGGAATTTCAAAGGGAGACAAAGTAGCTGAATTTTTTCTTATTGAAAGTCCACTGCCTCAGGAAGTGCCGCGATCTCATGATGGGGACCAAAATGCATTATTGGCATCGCTCAAAAAACCAGAGGTGTTTCAAGTTCTTTCCATAGGAGGAGGACGCCCCACCCTGGCCTTAGAGATGGGCGGTCGGCCAATTGTGGGAGTGATGGATACCGGAGCAGATGTGACGATCATCGCCCGGAAGGACTGGCCTTCGTCGTGGCCTACCAGAAGAGCACCCGAGGTTTTCGGCGTCGGAGGCACGACTGCGGCAGATTGTTCTACACATCCTATTTTATTTCAATCCTCCTCTGGACTTATCATACCTTTGCATCCGTACATCTTGGACATTCCTTTCACCTTATGGGGACGGGATTTGCTGTCTAAGGGCGGAGTACAGCTGCATTCAAATTTTTAGTACGGGCCTCTCCGGGACTGTCAACGGCACCAAGGATCACCTGGCTTGCGGGACCGCCTGTCTGGGTTGATCAGTGGCCGTTATCCCTGGAAAAGCTGCGAGCGGCAGAGGTCCTAGTCTCCGAGCAACTCGCAGCTGGTCATCTCCGCCCATCAACCTCCCCATGGAATTCTCCAATATTCGTTATAAAAAAGAAATCTGGGGCGTGGCGTCTTCTTCAAGATCTTCGCCAAGTGAACCTCCGAATGCAACCGATGGGGGCGCTCCAGACGGGTCTTCCGAACCCGAATCTTTTGCCTCGTTCGTGGCAACTGCTGGTCATCGATCTCAAGGACGCCTTTTTCTCTGTTCCTTTGCATAAGGAGGACTGTCAATATTTTGCTTTCACCTTGCCTGTCTACAACAACCATCGACCAACATCACGCTACGAATGGATCGTTCTTCCACAGGGGGGATGCAACAGTCCCACGATGTGTCAGCTTTTTGTGGACAATGCCCTGTTTCCATTTCGTCAGAAGTACCCGGAATTGGTACTGTATCACTACATGGACGACCTGCTTCTGGGGCGGAGCAACTTACGCCAGAAGTCATTGCTGACTTGACAGAGACACTTACGTCCCGTGGTTTTGTGATAGCTCCAGAAAAATCCAAAGAAGTCCCCCATATCAATATTTAGGACATTTGCTGCTCAAAACATCTTCAGCACCAGCAGTGCCCCAACTTCGCCTCCCTGACAAGTGCACCTTGGTACAACTACAACAGGTCTTGGGCACCATCAATTGGGCCCGTCCATATCTTAACCTCACTACATCTCAGCTTGCTCCGTTATTTGCTGCCTTAAAGGGACACAAACAGCCCACCGATGTAATTCCTATCACTCCGGCGGTTAAGCAAACCATGGACATGGTAAATACTGCCTTGGCCTCCCGAGCGGTGGATCGAGTCATGGATCACACCACACCCCTCTCTGCAGCTGTCATTCGGACACAACCCACTGCTACGGCAGTTCTCTATGTATATCACAGCACACCCTGTATCATCGTTGAGTGGCTGCATCTTCCTCACACACCGCCAACAAACATATATCCATTTTTAACTGCAGTTTCGGATTTGATTCAACGAGCCCGGAAGAGGGCTTTAAGCCTCACCGGAAAGGATTTACAAGCACTCTACACCCCTCTCACACGGGATCAACTAGAGCATGTGCACGCCACCTCCTTGGACTTTCAAGTGGCGTTGGAAGGCTTCTCTGGAGAATACATCTTTAATCCACCAAAGGATCCACGTCTCACGCTTATAGCAACTATTTCATCAGCAGAAATTGTTCCAACTCGACATCCTCGCCCTCTCCAAGATGCTCTCACTGTTTTTACAGATGGCACTAAAACAAAGGGGGTTCTCACATACCAAGACTCACAAGGCGAATGGCATCCAGTTTTCACTGCCGAACAGCGTTCTGCCCAACGTTCAGAACTAGCAGCAGTGATCTTGGCCTTTCACACCTTTTCGGAAACTCCCTTCAACCTGATAGTGGATACACAATATGTATACCGCTTGCTGCTTCAATTTCCCGATGTCTACATCACGCCTTCAATTGATGAAGATTTGATGTCTCTTTTCCTTCAATTGCAGGAAGCCCTCCAAAACCGAGTAGTGCCTTATTTTGTGGCCCATATTCGTTCCCATTCGGGCCTTCCAGGTTTTTTTGAGTGAAGGCAACGCAGCTGCGGATGCAGCACTCAAACCCTCAAGAGGCCCCCTTTTTGGGGTCGGTTTTGTCCTCAGCAGTGGAAGCCCACTCTATGTTTCACCTTTCCTCTGCTTCTCTACGCAAACGCTTTGGTTTGTCCACGCGGGAGGCTAGGGAGATTGTGGCTTCTTGTCCTGTCTGCTCTGTCGCTCCCGTGTCTATACCTTTCGATGCTGTAAATCCAAGGGGTACATCTCCTAATCAAATTTGGCAAATGGATGTTACTCAGGTTCCTGCTCTCTCTCCCCTATCCCGCCTTCACTTAACAGTGGACACATCTTCGGGATTTATGTGGGCTTCTCCGCTTCGGGGGGAAACTGCTAAGCATGTTATTCAGCATGTTATGCGATGTGTTGCGGTCATGGGATGTCCCGCCCAAATTAAGACTGACAACGCGCCTGCCTATATCTCAGCTACCTTTGCCGCCTTCTGCGACACTTGGGGCATCAAGCTCGTCCATGGTCTGCCCTACAACAGTACGGGTCAGGCGATCGTTGAGCGCGCTCACCTTACTTTCAAACAGCTGCTTGCTAAACAAACGGAAGGGAGGGGGGTTCCTCCAGCTGATATACCTGTGGTTATTTCTAAAGTGTTGTTCACTATTAATCATCTGAGTCATCTTAAAGACTCCTCACACACCTCTGTTGAGTTTCATTTCAGATCTCAAGAGCAGTTGGATCGCCCATTGGTTTCGTATCGTTGCCCGCCGAACCCTCAGTGGTTGGGTCCAGTACCACTGATCACTTGGGGACGAGGCTACGCTGCGGTTCAGACTGATTCGGGAGCCTGCTGGATACCGGCTCGTTGTGTCAGACCTTGGCGCAAGACACCGACCCCACCTGAACCTGCAACTGCACCCGCTGACGACTCAGATTCAGCATGCTGGGTTTCCTCCTTTTTCTCCTGGGCACAATAACAACATTGGTAGCTCACAACACCACAGACTCAGATACATTAGGGCCTATGCAGGAGCTTTCATTGCCTAACACATGGCTTAAACATGCTCAATATATGTTTGAATTTCATGGGAAGCAAATTTCTCTCATCTATGAGCCTCCCATATCAGTAGCTTCTATGTCATTTTTGCCCACACCTTTTGGTGTTCCTGATTTGGTAGTAGCTCAGCTACAAAATATACACCAGTCCACCCTTTTTGAGGGAATTAGCACAACTAGCCCCGAAACCATACCCTTTCGGAAAATGAAATACATTCGTTCACTACCGGGGCTCTGTTTTTGCTGTTATGCAAAAAATGGTAATTTTAAATCCTTCTGGCCACCTTATGAGATGGCCCAACAGCAATGGGGCGGTGCTGCTAAAAATTATACCGCCTGCAGTGATTATTTCTTCCTTTATGGCAATAGGAACTCTACCTACTCCTTCAGTAATACTTTTGTAAATTCTACTTACTATGACATATATCATACATTTCCAATGTTCAGTCCTGACTATACATCCCTTACTGGATCTATCTGTAGTAAGTGGGTCATAAAGGATCCGGAACTATGGTTTTTTTGGGGACACGGTTGGGCTACAAATTATCATCCAGGAAACTATCAGTGTGCCGCCCTCGGTTATTTTACACTCCCTGTACAGGTAAAAGAACCCGAAAGCACAACAAACTTCAAGAGCAGCCGCCGGCCCTGGACCCATGGGACCCCTTTGCAGGGACGATGTTATTTTAGATCGTCAGCAGAGTGGTGGGGAAACATGGGGGCGAACCCTGGCTGGTGGCCTGACAGGAATTTTGACTCTGGGAGCTTACCCAGGCGTCTTAGTTCAAGAGAATCGTCATTCTATTATTGGCCTAACTTGTCGCTTGGAAAAGACAGTTAACACCACAGCACGTCTCATTAGACATGTCCAACATGAAGTTATGGAATTGAGTCAGGTTCAGTTACAACATCGCTTTGCGTTGGATTTTTTGCTCGCCCGTCAAGGCGGTTTCTGTAAAATTGTAGGTAAAGCGGGATGTATGGTAAAATTCAAAAATCTTAACAAAACTATAGAGGATGAATTGGCCCAGCTTCAAAATATGGTACAAAATAATGTTCATTCCTCTTCAGGGGGCGAACTCGATCTGGTTTCAGCTTTAACTTCATGGTTGCCCGATTGGGGTTGGTTAAAAAATATCTTCCGGTATGGAGTTCCTTTGCTGGCATTTTTTGTTAGCTTGTGTTGTTGTATTCAATGCGTCCCCTCCCTCATTGCCACATTGAGATCCTGCGGGTCAAGAGTAGAGTCAAACCGCAGCGCCCTTGCGGTCTCCGTGTCAACACGATACCTTCCTGTCAGCTGTACAGATCCTGATGAAGTTATTCCGGACTTCCATCTTAACGCCCAAATTTTCATGCTGTCTATCAGCCTTCTAGTTGAATCCTGCCTTCTGTTAACTCTGTATCAAATCAAAATCAAATCTAATAATTTAGAAAGGGGACATGTGCTGGTGCTTCAAAGGCTGTGGTTAAATATTCAACCAGGTATAATTAGCTTGCCAGCGTAGCTCAAGCATAACTACAAAGCATTCTTTTAGCTAGGTCAAACTGACACGCTTTGTAACTGACTACCATACAATGCAGCATCAGCAATGAGGCTGGCGCAGGCGCAGTGATGATTGTTCCGCATAGTAGTAGCACGACGCGCGCAAGCGCGCAGCTTCAGAGAAATCACAGACTGACAAGTGTACACAGATGATTAGCTTAGCTTTGCACATGCGCAGAATAGGAGTCAGGAAGGAATTAGCTTACGTGTAATAATGTGGACAATGGAACAATGAATGTATAAATAAAGTGCTGAGAGGTGCCGAGAGGAGTCAGACCACCTGGCGACACTCAGAGCTCTCCCGGCATTTGCATCTCAACGGCCGTTCCCCGACTCTTTCTTTCTCTGGACGATGCCTGCGGGCAGGGTCGTCTAGAAGCCCCGTCCGGACTGCAACACACCAGCCATCTAACCCACCAGCATGTAAACAGCCATCTAAACAGCCATCAGCAGTTAATCCCTTAACGATCGCCTCAGCCACACAGCAGATCACAAAAGAACAAAGGAACAAAGGAACCTGCAATCAGCAACAAAGCAAGCACACCACACACACCCCAGCAGTATTTATAGAAGGACTTCAACTGAGACCACACTTTGCTTCAAGAAGAAAGAAGCCAGAACACCAGCCTGAAGATGACGAGTGAGACCTCGTCGAAACGTCGCCAGAACAACCAGATTTCTACACGGGAAGAAACCCGAATCCACCTAACATGCATATATATATATATATATATATATATATATATATATATATATATATATATATATATATATATATATATATATATTATATATATATATATATATATATATATATATAATGCATTCTTATTCAAAAATAAAATCTGGTGCTACGTTGTTGTTGTTTTACAACCCTATGACCTAAAGGTGTTTGCCATTTGCAGTTGCACCTCCCGCTTCTTAATTCCATTTCACTCTTCCAAGTTCAGCTCATCTGCATAATTCTCTACAATATTCATCCTCCTCTTTGATGCTTACATGCTTCAGCTGCTAATAATCAATTACAGCCTACAAACAGATAATGCACATTTAATCCTTTCCATTATTTTTCATTATATCAGATTTTTCTAAGGACACTGAATTTGTTTCTATGCCCTTCTCCATAAACATGTTCATCTAGATATAATTAAGAAGATGACCACAACAAAGTGTTGCAAGAGTGGATTCACCTGCTCCAAAACTTCCATCCAACAAATGAAATGGGAATTTGTAGGAGTCTGGTGAGGAGGACACCGATGAATTTCATTCATGTCTCGAAAGGACCGACTAGGAAGTAGCATGGGGTTTAAGCACTCGTGTATGATTTGCTTTACTGTTTTCAGGTATTGCTGAAAGCTGTGGACAACTTCTCTCAAGGTGAGTTGCTGTCATTGTTGTGGGCCATCAAGTCAGATACCTCCATAAAGTTCTATAGTCAACAACCCTTGCTAAGTCAAGGCTTTGACTTCCTTTATTGAGTCAATCCATCTCTTTCTTGGTCTTCAGCTTTTCCTAGCATTATTGTCTTTTCTATTGAATCTTGTCTTCTCATGTTGTCTTCAAAGTATAACAGCCTCAGTTTTGTTGTTTTGCTTCAAGGGAGATCACAAAGCTCGTTTGTGACAATATACTTCAAATGAATCGGGGGTTTTCCTATCAGCTTTCTTTGCTGTCCATCTTTCACATCCATAAATAGCAACCCACTGAAGTGCTATCAGGCATTGGAATGACTTCAGATATCTAGGTTGGCTACTGAATAGTGCTGAACTGGACTGGAAGGAGTATATGTATGAAGATTCCCATCCCACCTGATCTTTGTGTAAAAGTTAAGATCTTGAGCTCTGGCGTGTTTCTTTGTTTATTCTTCAGTCCTGATTTCTGACTTACTTCTTGATCTGCCCCAATTATACATTCTTTGAGGCTACATACATGGGGTTTTAGCCTGCTGTTGGGTCTGCTGTAGGAATGGGCTAGTTTGCTCCTAACAATGGTGATTAGATGATGTCTTTGTTGGAGGTGACCAGCTCACCCCCAGAAAGGTCCTGTCCATATGCCTCTATGTATCTTGGGATCACAGCTTGAGACACAAATAGGTGCCTTTTCAGATTTCAAGACGCAGGACAACATTCTCACTAGGATGCCTTAGATTCTGACACTGAATTCCTCTAATACTGTCAACAATTGCCTAAACATTGAAATCCATGAAAATCGAAATAACCAATGTGACAAGAAGTCCTTAAGAATGCTGGTCTTTAACTGGTGGGGAGTGGTGATTTTGCTTCAGTCTATCCAAGTCATTACTATTCTCCTTCAATTAATTTAATAGAGCATAAAAAGATAAGAGAGTTAGAAGTTGATTTTGACTAACTACTGTAGATTTGGATTAGAAACTACTAATCCAATGTTAAATGCTACTGTTTTGGGTTGCAGTCATATAATTGATATAGGAACAGGTTTCAATGAATTCAACAGGTGAAATAACATGTTGGGAGACCACATTAGAGTAGGCTGGAGGAGTATAGTAGCCACACATGTGTATGTAAACATACATACAAATGTAATTCTTACCTGTTTTTAGACATTCCAATCAAGCAGATGAACAACAGCTCAATTTTGTGCATGTCTACTCAGATATTATTCCCAATATAACAACTTTCAGGCATGCAAAGCCCAAGAACACCTAGGTTACCCAAGGCTGAGAACCAATTCAACATTCCACCTAGACTGATTATCTGTCCATCCATCCATCCTTCCATCCAAACATCCATCCATCCATCCATCCAGTCTATGCAGTCTATCCAATCTTTCCATCTAATGTATATACTTAATATGGGATACTACTCTATGTAGTTTAAAAAGATAAAAAATAACCCTGACCACCTAACAAAACCAATAAAATAAATATTACTTAGAGTGGCCACAGTGAGAAAAGCCAGACAAACATCAACCAGGAATCGGGCCTTTTCAATGGTGGCCCCATCCCTTTGGAATTGCTGAATACCAGATTTTTCAACCGGACCTCTTCCAACTTCACCTTCAGAAAACTTGCTAAAGCAGAACTGTATAAAAAGGCCTTTCGTAACATATTCCCTCTGAGATAGGAATTCATTACTTTTTATTTCAGATATTATGTTCTGTCATCTTTTGACTTTGTTGATTTTGCTCTGATTTAGCATAATGTGTAGTTCTTTATGTTCTTTTGTATATTATTTGCTACTTTAGGTTGTTGTTGGGGGTGAGAGTGTCATGGTGGGCTTAATGTTCTTTATGTTCACCACCCAGAGTAGTGAGTTCTCATTAAGTCAGGTGGGATAAAAATCAAATAAATGAAATAACAATAATAGACTTCAGTATACCTAGCTTGCATTAAAAGCTGCACAAACTGACATTTCCTTGTCTTGGCAGTTCTTAAAAGCACAGAAAATCTATTCTTTTTTTTCCCCCAGTCTGATAACCCTACTCATAGTTCAATTACCCACACCTAATGGGCTTTATCATTGCTCTGCCTTAACTAAACAAGGCTCCCCAGAACACACACAGCGCAAATTCTGAAGTTCTGACTTGCTGGGGGGGGGAACCCAAAGTTAGTGGGCAGTGCGTAGGCTGAGTTTAAGAGAAATGTTTCTGCCTTTTGTAGGCTTCTAAAAAAAGGGGAAATGATGAGCACAATATAAAGACAGCAGTATTAGGCTAATAGTTCTGCCCCACCAATTTATCTGTAGCTGTCATATTATAAGTACACTAAATTAAATTATCTTCACAGATCATTCATCAGCATAACCCTGAAGCTATACGACAATCAAAGCATTGCATATGAGATATGTGTCTGTTGTGTCATTACAGTCATAACCGACTCTTCGTGATCCCATATCCATGGAGTTTTCTTGGCAGGAATACTGGAGTAGATTGCCAGTTCCTACTCCAGGCACCTACAAGCACCTGGTATTCCCTGGGGGTCTCCCATCCAAATACTAACCAGGGCCGACCCTGTTTAACTTCCAAAATCAGGATATAAGGCTGCTTATGTCCAAAGGCCAATATGATTCCTTAAATTCAAGATCCTCCTTCTTTATACCATTGTGAAACATCCACAGGCAGTGATCAGAATTCACAGACTCTGGCAATCATCATAACATTCTTGCAGTAAACTTTTTAAAAATTATACATTGCTCCATATTTTTTACCTGTTTCAGCCATACATTAGTTGTCATCAGCTGGTTCTTCTCATCCTGCATTGGGGGGGGCAAGGTGATGGTGGAGGGAGAGGGAGAGAGAGAAGAATCATAAGAACATAAGGACATAAGAAGAGCCATGCTGGATCAGGCCAAAGGCCCATCTAGTCCAGCTTCCTGTATCTCACAGTGGCCCCACCAAATGCATCTGGGAGTGCAAAAGACTAGATATCTGTTTCCTGATACCACTCCCTTGCATCTGGCCCTTGAAGTACCCCGGTTTTAAGACTGGAGATTACATATCTCCATCATGGTTTGTAACCTGTGATGGACTTTTCCTCCAGGAATCTGTCTAATCCCCTTTTGAAGGCATCCAGGCCGGATGCCATCACCACATCCTGTGGCAGGGAGTTCCACAGACTAACAACACACTGGGTAAAAAAAAAAATTCTTTTGTCTGTTCTCACTCTCCCTCAATTTGAGTGGATGTCCCTTAGTTCTGGTATTTCGTGAGAGGTAGAAGAGTGTCCCTCTATCCACTTTACTCATGCCCTGCATTATTTTGTACGTCTCAATCAATCAGCCATCAGTTTCTTCAAAGAAAAAGACAAACACACCCAACAAAGAGAAAGAAAGCAGCCCTGAGGAGTTCAATTTCTCTGGGGAGTTCTTGTATAAAACAACTGAACTGACTCTTTAATGGCACACCTCTTCAGCTTTTAACCGTACTGCTTGTACTTAATGGCAGCAAGGGAAAGAGGGAGGCAACATTGCTTAGCAGACGCTAAACCAGCTCCTGCACTTGAGTTGCATACCTTGGCCTCGACGGCTGTTCCTCAACATTTTTATCGCTTCGTGGCTGAAAGAAATCACGTGTTTTGGACTTGCAGAAGTTTTCAGAGACTCTGGTCCTTGAACTGGAAAGCTCATAGGCTAGCCTGTTGTTCCTGGAAATCCAAGTGAGCTTTCCTGCATGGAGGCCTGAGTCTTTGCAAGGGCAGAAACAGGAGAGGTGTGCAACATCCCTACCTGCGACTGGCAGGCAGCATAGAACCTTTTGATTAGTCAGGCTCCATATCAAGGCTAAAAGCATGCCCTTCTAATTTTGTCTGACTTGCAGGGAAACACTTGCTGTCCTTCCTTTTCCAGCAATGTCACCACTCAGTTTCTGGGCATAGATTGAATATACCTCCCAATGACACCTGCAGCCACTGGCATTGCAACATCTGAGAAGGACCTGGGCCCAATCCTTGGTTATGGAGGAGGGAGGCTGCATTGCTCTGTTCCATCCAGAGCTGCTATCCGTGGTTCAAACACGCAAAATCCTTCTATTCCAGCAGTGTGTTCCTACTCTAGTCAATCAAAAGCTTACGGACACAACTATAAACTGTTCTTAGTAGCAATAAGCGCCTTCTGCTCATATTTTGTAGCACCTGGCGTTCAAAGGTTTTCTATAGTTGTCTCTGGTCTATTGTATGACATGACTCTTTGCATCCATGCATTTAAAGGGGAGAGAGAAAGATGGAAAGTGGGCAGTATATTTCACTTTGTGTGACAACCAGAAAGAGCCTCCACAGGTACTCTACCTTATATGCCTCTTGTGTCAACCATGTACACCTCAAGCATGCATACACCTTTCAGACATATATATCTGAGATCCCAAAGGGTATATTGGTAGATAATGCTCTTCTACAGTATTCCTACTCCTACCATGCCTACTGGCTGTCAGATAGGAGAACTGGGACATGCTAATGAGAGCATGAACAGCATTGACAGAGGGAAATGGGACCAAGTATACTGTCATTTGTTACCACTCGTGGGACCCAGACAAATGGGTCTGTACATTTACCCACCACATCGACCAGCTGTGAGATCTTTAATCCAAAGTACACTTTTATGGTATCGTTGGAATGTTTCACTGGTCGGATCCACTTCTGATATCCCCGAAACAAGTGCCGCAAAAGGGCATCTTCGTTCTCAGCAAACGAGCTAAACACGGTAAAAGCTGAAAGAAAAGAAAAGTGAGCAAACAGTAGATAGGAAGGGAAGTGTTTACATCATCCATATAGACTGAAACCAATGTTTCAAAAAATAAACTTCTGCTTGACTGAGACGTGCTTTTCCCCCTCAGTTCTGGGAGGGGAGAAACAGAAGAAGCCACGCAAGTCTTTGTTTCTTTTTTGCCAGGAGGATAGAGATACACATCCACACCCATGATGATCTGATTACAGGATAATCTGAGGAAACCATCAACAGCTTGGCCAAGAGATACAACAGTCGATTCTGCACTAGGTCACTTCATAAGTGGAACCAATAAAGGAGGTCAAGTAAGGAAGAAGGTGGGGATGATGGCAGAGAAAGGTGTGAGATGCTACTGGGGAAAATATGTCAAGTTTGACCCTCTGTTGTGTGGACCTGGGCATTATGGTGACTGAATATTTATCGTGTGAACAATTACAATGATTTCAACCAATACAATATGCCGGGCTGCACTATAGCAAGTTTCATGTAATCTTGGATATCCTCTTGTCTAGTTGCTCTCTCAAAGCATTTGTTCAGAACTGAGTTGGTGCCACTACCCTTATTTTTCAGAACACATATAATTCTGACTCAGTTGATGAGACTTAAGAAGGCCCCAGTAGCGTTTAATGGCTGTATAAAAGAAAGAAAGAAATCAGTAGGTACCATTCTTTCTCACCTAACAAAGCTGTTGTAGGATCAGATATTGGAAATAACATACTAAAAGAGGAACAGCATTATTCACAACATGGTACTCTTTAAAGTGACACAGGGCAAATGTATTACACTCTATACACTACACCACATGGTGTATCATATTACATATAACTCTATCACAGGCATGTTGAAAGTCAGGCCCGGGGGCCAAATGCGGCCCGTTTTCAAATTTTGAGTGGCCCACAGCCTCCCCGCTGGCTCAGCCTGTCATGCATCCCTGCCAACTGGCTCCTCGCAATACCAGATGGCAATGTCAGCTTGAAGCTTCATGGTTTGCCTGCCCTCCCTGCCTCCATCCCTTTCCCCAGCCACCTGCCCAGGCTACCTGCCTCCTGGTTCCAGTGCTGCACCGTCCTTGCTGTCTCCTTGCATGTCCTAATGTGGCTGAATGGTCAGCCCTTATATTTTTCATCTCACCAGATTTGGCCCTCCTTTCAAAAAGTTTGGACACCCCTGCTCTACCAGATCAACTATAGTGTTACCTTGTATAAAGGAATTAATTCATTCCAAATGAAATTCTGTTAAGCAAATTTTCCTTTATACAAATTTCTCATATGAATGCATTGAAAACGGAGTAATCCCTAATCGTAACCATTTTTGTACGGATTCGCCCCATAGGCGATTCTCTTAAGCAAATTTCCCCTATCTCTGGAATTTTTAATGTTGTACAGATTTTATGTTATACAAACCGTTTGTTATAAGAGGGGCCACTGTACATGCCTTTGTGGGGGGTTTTGAGTGACTGTTTCAAAGACTGATTATGATGAGTGATCATCACGTAAACCCACTCTACATGATCGAAGGATAAGCTCTAATGTAAAAGTATTGATTTTTACTTTCTAGAGTGCATTATCCCATCACATTTTGAACAATAAGTACTGGGATAAAGTGAATTTAGTATCACATGGAAATGTTTACAGGAATGTGAGCATGGTTAAATATAACCTAACCAGATATGGAAGCACAGTACTTCCTTGACTGGCCTTTTCCCGCCTTCGACCAAGCCATGAGTACACAACACATGAGACTACACTTTCTCCACATGGAAGGTGATGCATCTGCAAAGGAGAGGTTCTTTGGTGTGTAAGGTCTCCACAAGAGCAAGAACTCCAGGGTTCTGAGGTTTCTGCATGGATGAGGACCATATTCATGAGGATATGGGATATGAGAACCTCTCTTTAGCAGACATGTCGCTTTCCTCATAAGAAAGAAATTAAAAACAATAACAGAGAGATGAATGGCTTCCATAGGTGTCCAAACTTTGGCCCTCCAGATGTTTTGGACCACACCTCCCAGAATTCCAAGCCTGTATTGCCAATGACAAAGGACTGTGGGAGTTGTGGTCCAAAACATCTGGAGGGCCAGAGTCTGAACACCCCTGTTAGACACTCTCCGGCTCACACGTTGGATAAAAGCAAGAGGGTTAATAATATTATAGCCCCTAAATGGGTCAAGGTGGAAGGTATTTAAAGAAGAAAAGAGAGAGCTAATCTCATAAACTATGTAAAAATAAGGAAATGTGTCTCTTACACCATGCAATGTCATCATTGTGAAGAGTTGGATTTATTTTTTAAAAATGAACTAAATGTATTAGAAAATTGCTCCAAAAGCAGTAATCCCCTGGCTTTGAAAGAGGGGGAGGGGATCGAATGTCCTGTGCTGATAACACAGCAGAGGCAGGGAAAAGATGGAAGTAATCACTGAAAATGCTCCTAACATTGTCTTCTCGCTCCTAACATTTTGGCCATGAACATGTGTTGTTTTTTAAAAAATTAGTGCCAACATGTCCTATCTTCAGTTGGAATCTAAAATGACACTCTGAGAGCAAAGGGAACTGCTATTCACCTGGTAACAGAAGGCAAAGAGACAAGGCCCTTGGAAAAAAAATTTCTAGGAAGTTTGCAAGTGATCACATGCCAAAAATCTGCAGTGTTACAAGGCAATTGGGCCACTTAATTGTCCTATGAAAGCACCGTCAGCACCAGGAGCTATGGTGTGGGAGACAGGTTTGTGGGGTTGTCTTCGTGGATGACATCTAACTAGTCTGAAAGTCAGCACCACGAATTCTGCAAAAGTTTTACCAAGATGAACAACATATTCATGTGACTGCCAAGAATGCCATTCTTTGTGGCACAGTGAACTTCCACACCGAAAAAGTCATTAGGGCTGTAAATATACTTTCATGCTCCAAATGTTATAACAATATAAGTTAACAATATGAGAACTCCAGGGTAGACCCGATGCCTGTCTAGTCCAGCATCTGGCCCCAAGCAGGATGTGAGCAGATTATCACCTGCCTGCTCATCCTCCACAGCAAGCAATATTCAGAGAGGTGAATGGCTAATGCACTTCATGGCATCATAGCCACTGACAGCTCCAAGACCGAATTAATGGATTCTAATGAAATTCTATCCCAAATCTGAGAACAGCTTCCACAATAATGCCAGTTATTGACTACACTCACCATTGGCTCAAATTGCACCTGCAGCTCAGATTGCATCTCGGCCTTGACTACACCCGATGGCCTAAAACAACTTTTCATTTAGACTTCTCAACCCCTCTCACAGGTTGGTAACGGGGATGGCAATGCCATCAGTACTGATGTGTGAGTGTTTTTTAACCAAGGGATTACAGAGGTAATGTAATGTATGTGAAGTATTCTGAATCCTCAAAAAGAATACAGTAAATGCTAACTACTTTCCAGCCATCATTTCCTGGATATGGAAGATCACAAGAATCAATGTTCTGTATATATTTATTTAAACCCATCCCACTGAGTTTTGGGGGATTTACCCCTAGGTGTGTATCTTACATTGGAGGCACAGTGAGGTTCCTGTCACTCGGTGCATTTTTTAGGATGGATATTATCAGTAATAACTGAAAATATCTGGTAAATCGCTGATAATATTCTTTCATATAAGCAGGTGGTGACATGTGTGCCCCCCATTGAGTTCTTTGACCCCTGTTTCCTCCCCTTGCTGCTTCAGGGAAATAATGGCAAAAAAACAGCGTTAAGAGTACATATTTTCCTTAGAAATCAGATGACCTCCCTCTTTTCAGAGAACGGCAGCACTCCCAGAAACCTCCTGGAAGCACTAATGTGCTTCTTTGAAAAATAAAAAAACATACCCACCCCCCAACTGAGGTACACCCCCTCAGTAGGTTCAAGGGTATTTGCAACGACATCCACTCATTGGCATCTGTTGCCCACTATTGTTCCATGAGCAAATATATGTATTTTTAAAACTAGAGGGAGGAATGAATTGAATTTATTAGGGTCGAAGACCAGCACCAAACTAGAGGCAAAATGAAACCCAAATTCATGGAGCAGGGGGGATTGTTGACAAAAATGCCCTAGACTGAGATGACGACACAATTTACCCCAAAGCAAGCCTCAATAAAGTTAACTGAACTTGCTTCCAAGAAAACTTGCAGGGAAGTGCTCTCTCTCTCTCTCTCTCTCTCTCTCTCTCTCTCTCTCATTATTTCTTCATAGGAAAACTGACCTTGTAAAAGCCTGCTTCTTGGACTTGCTATTGCATAAGGGAGTAACAATAGCAGACAGTATTACATGCTTCCAAATTCTAAAGCAAAAGCCATTTCCTCTTGGGGTTGGTAATGGGAGAGATGACAGAGAAATGAATGAGAAGCCACGTAGAGCAGGCCATCAAATGGTCGGTGAGATCAATGACACCTGGTGCCATTATTAATTAAAGGTGTTCAGGGAAATAAAAACATTAATGCTGATAGAATGTTTTCTGTTCCCACTTAAAGTGAGTAGTTCTAGTCTGAATAAATCACCTTGTACTGCCATTCAACAAAAGCAAAGCTCTCTCAGTCACAAATATTTGTTCGGTGATGGTTGGAGTTTGAACAGAAAGCAACTATGACCATTTTATTTGCACTTAATTGTGTTTATCCCATTATCCTCATTTCTCCTAGTTCTTCTAATTCGCCATTTTCTTAATTTCCTCCCATTCAAAAATGTAGATTGCAATCTTATTTCATTTACCAAGGAATAAGTCCCATAGAACTCAAAACATGCTTCTGAGTTGACAACCATAGGGCTCCACTCTGAGAGTAGATGCTCCTTCAGGAAGGGATTTGTTTGTTTTTGCTAGTTTCTCTGTAAAGCCTATTAACTTGACTGTACTATACAAATTAGTGATAACAAATGCCATTATAATTATTATGCTTCTTGTTTCTCAGCCTTTCTGGTGCATGGGAGCAGACCAAAGGGTGAAGCCTCAACATCAAGAATGAAATCCCCAAAATTTGTGGGTGAGATGACATATTTGCAAAATCACTGATGTATTTATTTTTTAATTTTAGGGAACAAACTAGCAGCAACTGGCAATTGTTTCAAATTGGTAACCAAAGATATTGGAACAACTGTAGTTGCTGGAACCAGTATAAGAGTATGACTGGTTTGCTTATATATTCTTTTAATTTCTTGCCTTATTCCTTGTACTTTTGTACTTTTATTGTTAATACTTAATTCATGTGATTGGCATAATACTTAATTTATTCAGTAATGAATAATTGGCATAATACTTAATTTATTCAGTAACAAGACACGTAATGATGAAAAGTGTAGGAAATATTTCCTTGCCATGGTCTTTTCTTAACATGAGTTATTTGTGCGTACATATGTATGCACGCAAAAGTATTCCAGACATTTCTGAACAGCCAAACTCGGTTGCTTAATTTTGCACATCAGTGCATCACGGTGGGTTTTTTTGCAAGCAGACTCAGATCTGACACATTTCAAACTGGAATAAATGACACTTACCTGCAGTGTTAGCACAGAGGAGGGACGCAATCATAAAATCCAGCACTCCCATCATCACGGCCACATTGCCCACCAGATTTCTTGGTTTTCATAGGCAAACCACTTCCAACTGAGAGGGGGGGGGTTTAAGGCAAAATAATTCTAAACCATGACGGCTAATGGGCCCGGAGCAGAGAGAATAGCTTTTGAGCCTTATATTGTGCCACTGTGAAGCTTCTTAAAGTACACTTCATTGATTTTCGGTCAGCTGTCACAGGCTGTAAGCCAAAGAAATCCACACACACAAAAATAACCTCTGGGTCCTAAACTCTGCCTTGTTTGTCTGACGAAAATATAGCTGAAAAACAAGGTTACACGAATTCAAGAAACACTAAAGATTGATAAGACATAAGGCACATAACCAAGTCTCATCCTACTTGGGAATTCCATGAATGTGTATTCTTAATCATCAAGCTATTTGAAAAGTCATGAGAAATGCTGCTCTGCTTATTCCAAGGGATTTGCTGCAGCAGAGTTCACTCTTAGTGAGCATAACATGTCATAAGAACATAGGAACATAAGAAGAGCCATGCTGGATCAGGCCAAAGGCCCATCTAGTCCAGCTTCCTGTATCTCACAGTGGCCCCGCTAAATGCCTCTGGGAGCGCACAAGACTCAGTCTCCTGATACAGTACCACTCTCCTGCATCCGGTCCTTGAAGTACCCTTTCCTTGTCCTTTCCTTGGTGATACAAATAGGAGAAGACTATTACGTCAACACACTTATGGGCAATTTTTCCATTCCCACGACAGAGACCATGTCCTGGAAGTCCCTCTTGCTCCATGAATTGCTTCTCTGAAAAGTCTTGCCACCATCAAACTAGCAGAACGTGGTCTTCACATGTAAAGTGCATGTGCATCCATTTATTGGATTATATTCAGGCATCCGTGTCCATCCACTTAAAAGGCTTGTGATCCAAACATCAAAATAAAGATGGGGGAATCCAGCATTGAACACTTGGAGAGGGAAAGGGGTGGGGTTATGCCATCATCATAATATATTTAAGTAATATACTTTTGATTATAAATTGAATTAGGAGACAATAGTTAAACTCCTTCCAGGGGCTTGATGACTCTTCCTAGTGCGGAGAGTTGATATGCCTTACTGGCCATGCATGGAGGCAAAACCTGAAAATGGTGCTCCTTACAAGCTTACCTTGGGTTAGCCATTATTGCTTTCTCTTTTTGTTCCTGTCCAGAACTGGAATTTCCAACATGATCATGTGGGAAATAAATAAGCTCTTTCATGCTACAGATGTCATGAGGTGGCCCTATTTTTCTGAGTTATATCCGTGAGTGAGTAAGCAAGGACCTTTCTAAAGCTCTAGGAAGAATGCCTGACAATTAAATATATAGACGGATACACTTATAAGTGCAAACACTTACACTGTTTTCTTCACTTGCTATATTGGTCAAATATATTTTTGGCTTTTCACTTTCCTTCTCAGCTTTAAAATTATTTTTATCTTATTTATGCAAATACCTATTCTATTTTTGCATGCCATGTTAATAAAACCTTCTTTTATGACATCTGTGGACACATTTGTAAATAAATAAAAGCAATACAAAACACATAACATGGTGGAGACTTTTGGGACATAAAGTAGTCAGTGTAGTGCACTATATATGAGAGAGGGAGCCCATCTGATCTTGGGAGAATCCCCCTCATTTGCAGTATTAATGACAAGGCATTATATAACAAGTTTTTTTCCTAAAGTAGTATTTTAATTTGTGAGACAGATTCCAATGGCAACAGCCCTTTGTCTGAATTGACTGCATGGTATTTAATACTCTGAGGTAGCATTTCTAATTTTGGGGGATTATTCTTGATAACCATGTAAGATTGATCTGGAAGTTGAGTCATGGCAACCGGACTTCTTTTTCTTGAGAGAATGAAATGTTTCACTACTCATCCAAACAGCTTCAGATAAACTCACCTGGATGACTGAGAATCTTCACAGACATATGTAAGATTTATTTATTTATGTTGACTTTCTCAAATTTAGAGGATCTAAGGCAGTTCACAGGTGCCTAGATGCCCTGAGCACATCTGATCTCGCCTGATCTCAGAAGCTAAGCAGGGTGGGGCCTGGCTAGTACTGTACTTGGATGGGAGACCACCAGAGAATACCAGGTGCTGTAGGTGCCTGGAGTCGGAACTGGCAAACCACTCCATTATTCCTGCTGAGAAAACTCCATGGGCATCGGGGCCCAAAGAGTCGGTCGTGACTGTAACAACAACAACAAGGCAGTTCACAAACTATTAAAATCAGTTAAAACCACAATGAACTATTGCCTTTAAAACTGTCAAGCATATATTGCTGTTAAAATAATTAGTTACAACTAATTGGTGTCAGTGAAAACTGATTATAAAGGAACTTGAGCTATGTAAAGAAAAGGGTGTTCACTGAATATGAACATCCAAAAAGAGGCTGCAGATCAAGCAGGACTCAGAGCCAAGGTGATATTGCCACAGAGTTATATATATCTCAGTGATTGGTTCTCTCTAATAAAGCAAAAAAAGATGAAGAAAAACAAAAAAGAAAAGAAAAGTGTTATGCTTATATACTTCCCCATAGTGCTTAAATCACTCTATGGGTGGTTTGCAATTTAATTATGCAAACTACACATTGCCCCCCCCCCGCAAGCTGGTTACTTATTTTACTCACCCAGGAAGCAGGTGTTTTTTAATTGCGTTGCTGCAGTCATGATCTGCAGTGATCAAGGAGCCCAAGAAAATAAACTCTGTCATTGCCTCCATTTCTTCCCCTTCTATTTGCCAGGAGGTGGTGGGACAGGTGGCCATGATCTTAGTTTTTGGGGGTTTTTTATGTTCAACTTCAGCCCAATTTTTTTACTCTGTTCTTTCACCCTCATTAAGAGGTTCTTTAATTCATCCTCACTTTCTGCTATCAGAGTAGCCGCAATCTTAATTCCGGCTTGTGATTCATCCAGACCTGCCTTTCGCATGATGTGCTCTGCATATAAGTTAAATAGGCAAGGTGACAGTATACAGCCTTGTCATACTCCTTTCCCAATTTTAAACCAGTCAGTTGTTCCGTATCCAGTTCTGACTGTTGCTGCTTATCCCACATATAGATTTCTTAGGAGACAGATAAGGTGGCCAGGCACTCTGATTCCTTTAAGAACTTGCCATAGTTTGTTGTGATCCACACAGTCAAAGGCTTTGGCATAGTGAATGAAGCAGAAGTAGATGTTTTTTCTGGAACTCTCTAGCTTTCTCCATAATCCAGCGCATGTTGGCAAACTCTAGTTCCTCTGCCCCTTTGAAATCCAGCTTGCACTTCTGGGAGTTCTCTGTCCACATACTGCTAAAGCCTCCCTTGTAGAATTTTGAGCATAACCTTGCTAGCATGTGAAATGAGTGCAATTGTACGATAGTTAGAGAATTCTTTGGCATTAGCCTTCTTTGTGATTGGGATGTAGACCGATCTTTTCCAGTCCTCTGGCCACTGCTGAGTTTTCCAAATTTGCTGGCATATCGCGTGCAGCACCTTTACAGCATCCTCTTTTAAGATTTTAAAGAGTTCAATTGGAATGCTGTCACCTCCACTGACCTTGTTGTTTGCAATGCTTTCTAAGGCCCACTTGACTTCACATTTCAGGATGTCTGGCTTGAGGTCATCAACTACACTATCTTGGTTATCAGGGACATCCAGATCTTTCTGATATAATTCCTCTGTGTATTCTTGCCATCTCTTCTTGATCTCTTCTGCTTCTGTTAGGTCCCTACCATTGTTGCCCTTTATCTGCACCCCTTTAATATCTTCAATTTTCTTGAACATCTGGTTTTTTTCCATTTCTTTGCATTGTTTGTTTAAGAAGGCCATCCTGTCTCTCCTTGCTATTCTTTGGAAGTCTGCATTCAATTTTCTGTATCTTTCCCTTTCTCCCTTGCATTTTGCATCCCTTCTCTCCTCCGCTATTTGTAGGGCCTCGTTGGGCAGCCACTTTGCTTTCTTGCATTTTTTTTTCTTTGGGATGGTTTTTGTTGCTGCCTCCTGTACAATGTTACAAGCCTCCATCCATAGTTCTTCAGGCGTTCTGTCCACCAAATATAGTTCCTTAAATTCATTCTCCACCTCCACTGTGTATTCATAAGGGATTTGACTTAGATTGTACCTGACTGGCCCAGTGGTCTTCTCGACTTTCTTCAGTTTCAGTTTGAATTTTGCTATAAGAAGCTGATGATCTGAGCCACAGTCAGTACCAGGTCTCGTTTTTGCTGACTGTGGGCCTTTTTACACGACACCTAAGATCCGCTGGCCACTTAAATTCGGACCAGAGATCTTAGGGGTTCATCACTCTTCAGGTGTTCCCACCCCCTCCGCACTTCCTGGTTGCTGGCTGCGTGAGGGGAGGGAGAAAAAGAGAAAGAAAAGCATGCCGCTCACCTCGTTCTGCGCTCACCTTGTTCTGCCTCTCATCTCTGTAAAAGTAGCTCTTAAAGGGGCGGGAGCCAAAAAACAACAAACAGAAGCACTCACTATCCTTACACCGGATCAAATAATATTCACCTCCAAAAAGCAGGTACCTGAAAGCTGCGCTGGGACGCGCTAAAGTGGGCGGGGTCGCACTTAATTTCCTGTTAACTCCGGAGATGGTGGGTAAACATTTTTAAGCTCCGGAGCTGGGAGCCATTTGCCTCGGAGTTTAGGGGTCGTGTATAAACGCCCTGTATATAGCTCCTCCATCTTTGGTTGCAGAGAACATAATCAATCTGATTCAGGTATTGTTCACCTGGTGATGTCCATGTGTAGAGTCACCTTTTGTGTTGTTGGAAAAGAGTGTTTGCAATGACCAGCTTGTTCTCTTGACAAAACTCAATTGGCCTTTGCCCTGCTTCATTTGGAATTCCAAGGCCAAACTTGCCAGTTATTCCTTTTATCACTTGTTATTTATTTATTAGAGTATTTGTACTCCCACCTTTCTCCTTGAAAAAGGACCCAAGGTGGCTTACAGTAATGAGGGATAATATACAGTCCAGTACAATTAAGACATGTTCAAGTATTGAGGAACATCTTACAGCATTAAAAGACAACATTACATCAAAGCTACAAGAGAATGTGAGCAGTTAAAAGGAGAGTAAAATTCCATGTAAAGTTATGAGTGATGGAAACTAACATTGAAAGCATAGTGTCACTGCAATCACACAAGGTTATAAGTGGTTATGAACACAAAATCTATGTGATCCTATAAATTCATATGAAAGACACATAATAGGTAGTCCATCATTCAGGGAAAGCTTGCCTTGAGAGAAAGGTCTTTGCCTGTTTCTGGAAAGACATCAGAGATGGGGCATTCCTGGCCTCTAGTGGGAAGGAGTTTCAGAGTCTGGGCACCACAGCCAAGAAGGCCCCTTCATGTATTCCCATGTGACATACCTGTGAGGATAGCAAGGCTTCTCCTGATGACCTCAACACCCAAGAAAGTTCATATTGTGAGATTTGATATTTGAGGTAGCTTGGACCCAGGTCATACAGTGGTTTGTAGGTCAAGGTCAGCACTTTGAATTGTGCCTGATAGCTGATTGGCAGCCAGTGGAGCTAGGGGTATAATGTGATCTTTGTATGCAGTCCCAGTCTGCAATCTGGCTGCTGCATTTTGGACCCGTTGAAGTTTCATGAGACTTTTCATCTGTAGCCCCACATAGAGCACATTACAGTAGTCTAGCCTGGACACCATTAGGGCATGTGTCACCGTGGCCAGAGCTGGTTTCTCAAGAAAGGGTTTTGACTTCCTATTTTAGCATTCCAATCCCCTATGATGAGAAGAACATCTTTCCTTGGTGTCAATTCTAGAAGAAGTTGTAAGTCTTCATAGAGTTGGTCAATCTCAGACTCTTCAGTATTGGTAGTTGGTGCATAAGCTTGGATTACTTATGGTTTGTGGAAGGCTGAGTCAACCACAAACCAGCTACAGTACCCAGGATTGAACCCTGGGTTGTGAGCACAGTTTTGGCTGCAGTACACCAGTTTAGGCACTTCACCAAAAGGTTCATCCGTAATGAAACACGCTGCCTTGGAAGCTGGAATTGTCTTTCACTCACCACATTCTGGAATTGGTCTCAATAATTTAGTAGACCCAAGGATTGCTACACTTGGTATTGCGGTTCTCACAACTGGCAAAGCACACTGAGTTGTTGTAGTTTCTGAAATCACTGCCATCCCCTCCAGCTGAATGTGACTAATGAATGTTTAGGTTAATGTGTTTAAAAAGCAATGGCTTGTATTATGTGACACAAGAGAGTATTAGTGGTGGGGGTTCAATACATTTGGCAACCTTTTCTTGAAAGGATCAGTAATTGGGCAGCAACCTTTCAGACGGATCTGACACACACACATGCACCCTTGACAAGCCACAATCACACACATGGACTTTTTGTTATGATTGTTTTGTTTCCTTCTCAGCATAAATGCTGCATCCCAAATTGTATAAATTATATACTCATTGGGAGGGTGTTTACAAAGAAAATCTGGAGAAAGAGGTTTCATTTACTCAGGAGATAATAAAATGTCTGCCTTTTCCTTAAAGTACTGTAGAAATTCATGTTAATCATCTGATAGAACTCAACAACAATTTTAATAATAGAAACGGCTGGAGCTCCTTTTGATTTCCATTTTTCAGTAGCCTGTGACATTTTGTTGCCTGAGGCAAGGAACAAAATGGTGCACACACGTATTTGATGTAGAAAAGCTGATTGCCCTAGCCTTTAAAACTCTTCCCCATAGAGTAGCATCTTCGACAGCATCATGAAGAGAGAGGCAGTCTTATGGATTAGGAAGTAAACCACACAGAATCTGTCCTTCAATATTTTCTGACACTGCTCTGTATTCCTGTAGCAACTGCTATCTGAGGAGGCTGCTCCACTCCCTCTAATAGTAGGACCAACCTTGTTCCCAAGCTAAAAATAATATGTGCTCTAGGCTTGTCCTTCAGTACCGTTCTCAAAAGAACAGTGCTTATATTGGATGAACTTGGGGAAATCTATTTAAACCAAAGAATTATTATTTCTCTTTTACACCTATACACAGGGACCTTCATGCTATCTACCAATCTTCTTGTCAAACTCAGTTTTGACTTTTTGTAATAAAAGGCTCTCAGGATGGAGTATCTGCTCTTGTAAAAATAACCCAATTTTCAATTATGGTTTTAGTTTGTTCTTGTTTTTCCTGTCCTTCAAATAATGCAAAGTTTGATCTGACCTGGCCCATACTTTTCTCCCATCTCCTATGTGGGGTGGATAAAGGTAATGGAACAGCTAAGAGTATACTAATGAAATACACAGGCTGGGTTTTTTTTTAGGATAAAATGTCAGACCTTCTATTCTGCTTTATACAGAAAATGAATGACAGGGGCATAACCAAGTTGTTGGACCTCTTCAGTCCCTGGGGAGGAATTAGAAGGATTCCACATCAGGAGAAGACTTTGACTGACTCCTGGTAGCCCTAGCCAGGTGCCCACTTGCCTACTTCCAGCATGACTTGACAGTTGCAACTGCTCATAATTGTGCAGCCACAAAACAGGGTAGCTGGCGCACAGCTGCCTCCATCCATCTCACCCTTGCGGTTTGCATGACCTTGACATCCTGAGTCAATCTGTTGGGGGGGGTCATGATGTGGGGTGAGAGATACATGGACTTGTGTCTAATCTCAAGATGCAGGACATGGTAATGGATGTGCTGTTTTCAGAAGTGTGTGTGTGTGTGTGTGTGTGTGTGTGTGTGTGTGTGTGTGTGTGTGTGTTCCAGCAAAATGGTTAATATTAGATCTCTGCAGAGACAAGAAGGGATGCAGAATGTATCTAGTTTCATTGCCACAAGCAAAGATGGAGAAATGCCAGTTCACCATATGTGTTGAAATACCGTCCTCATAATCCCTTACTGTCAGCCATACTAAGTGGGGTGGATGGCATGTGTAGGTCTAAAATAGAGCCGCCCAGTCAACCTAGGACTACATTGCTGGAATGACCACTTTTATAAAGGGCCTTCTAGGCAAGTCAAGGTACCATTGACTGGTTTACAATTTTTACTTAAGGGTGCCCTGGATTCTCTCACACCATCTTGCCGACGTTTCACATCACCTAACATTTCCAACCCCGAACTTTCATGACCCTTTACAAAGTATATGCTCAGCCACAGAGCTGGGGCCTGCTCCTTTTCCCAGACTGATCACTTCCAAGTGCGCAAATCCCCAGGTTTTGCTCAGAATTCACATACTCCTGGGAAAGAAGGAGAAGGAAACCAAGAAGGCCCTCTCCTCAGCAAAACCAAGTAGGGAACCTTCCTCCCTACACTGCTGCTGCTAAAATGGGAAGTAAATATCTGGGGCAACCATCTGCTTTGGACAGACCCAGGAACTGTTTTTTTTTTTTTTTTTTAAGGAAGTGGTCTGCTTATATACCATTCCATACAACTTCAAGTACTCTCTGGGTGGTTTACAGTTTTAATTACAGTGGAACCTTGACTTACATACTGCTGGACTTGCAGCATATTTGACTTGCAGCAAGAAGGGGCCTGTTTGACTTGAGTCGCAGGCTTTGACTTACATCTTGGAGCCCCGGCGCAAGGCACCGGAATTGGGCAGCAGCCACGACCCAGCATCGCAACTGCCGCCTCCAAACTGCTCCTGCATTCTTCCTCTCCTCCAGCAGCGGTGGCTTCGGCGAGGCCAGCTCAGAGTACCTGGAGCTGGTCCTCGGCCTCACCGAAGCCGCCGCTGCTGCCGGAGGAGAAGAAGGGCCGGGAGCTCAGGGCTGGCCTCGCTGGTTAGACAGTCGGCTCAGTCTTGTAAAAAATCTGGCTGCAGAAGTCTGGTCCACAACAGAAGCATTTTAGTTGGGGAGCTGTAAAGTTGTGGGACTCTAATGGTAAGCAGAACTTGGAACGTCAGGTTAAAAATCAGTAAAACTTAAATGTTAGACATTGTTGCTATGATCATTAAAAAGTGGAGGCATATAACTTGTGGACTATAATTCCACTGCCTCCTCCTCTCTTTGAAGAGGCATTTCATTTACATCCCCAGAAGGAATCTCCTATCCCAGTCAAATTTGTGTTAAATTGCTGTTTTCGTGGGTCTTTTTTATCATCTGGAACAGATTAATCTGCTTTCCCATTACTTTCTATGGGAAACGTTTGTTTGACAAGTCATGTTTGACTTACGTCTAGACCACTGGAACGGATTAATGACGCAAGTCAAGGTTCCACTGTACAGTATGCAGGCTACATATTGCGCCCCCCCCAGCAAGCTGGGCACTCATTTTACTGACCTCAGAAGGATGGAAGGCTGAGTCAACCATGATCTGGCTACCTGGGATGGAACCCCAGGTCATGAGCACAGTTTTCCCTGCAGTACAGGCATTTAACCGCTGCGCCACGGGGCTCCTGGTGCCAGCCCCATTAATGATGCCGATATACTGCCTTCTCAAAGGCACAGTAGCTAGGCTAGACTTGCTTTGTGCCCCTGACAGAGGTGCTTAGTCTTCATCTCCCTGTCAGTTCTGCTTCCTGCATGTTTAATACTTATGCAGTTCTTCTGAAGAGCAGCTTTACAGGGATGGAGTTGAACAGCTGCTGCCATAATTCTGTCTTCCGCACTGCCTGGCCCTGAGGAGTTGCAGCAGTTTCTGAGGAGAGTACAGAGTGGGAAAGAAGCAGAGGCAATGAGGACATGAGGGGGTACTTTGAGGGGGGGGGTCCCTGCATGGCAGAGGGTTGGACTGGGTGGCCGTTGAGGTCTCTTCCAACTCTATGATTCTCTGATTCTATGACTTCTAAGGGAAGATACGGGGGCACCAAATCCCATGCTGCCCTTTCCCCAGTTACCATTCAGCCCCTGCTCCATCATCAAATGTCAGTGGCTGAGCCCTCCAGCTCTACATGGGTGTCCCAGCCTTCCCATCCAGAGACCAAAAGTTAACAGAGGCATCTACATTTGGGAATTATGCAAATGCAAGAGTGAAACCCACTTCTTTGGGCTCTAAAAACCCATCCTTCATGGGGGTGCAAGAAAATTGTCCAGAGACTGATGTTACATTGTTGAGTCTGGGCTAATCCCAAACTTCCTTGTTTCAGAATAACTCAGCCAATAACTTCTGAGACAAGCAGAGATCCAACAATCAATGATTTACTTGCAGCTGAACTAAAGGGGTGACCTTCTCCACTGAAGCAGAAGGAAAGAATAACGACCAACAAAGGCAAGGGTACACATTTAAGTACAAAAGCATGAAACAAAATTTACATCCCTCCCCAATCAACAACATTCTTTAGGCAAGCTGTCAGGCTCCCAAAACTGTTGGCTGCAAAGTTGGCAGCTTGGCGGTTCGAATCCCGGGTGCCATGCAGCAGAGGGATCTCCCGCTGATAACCCCAGCTCCTGCCAACCTAGCAGTTCGAAAGCATGTAAATGCAAGTAGATAAATAGGTACCGCCGTACAAAGCGGGAGTGTAAAAAAACAGTGTTTCCTTGCAGCATGCCGGCCATGTGGCCATGGACTTTCACAACACTGGCTCTTTGGCTTGAATACGGAGATGAGCACCAACCTAGAGTCAGACATGACTAGCACATATGTGCCGGGGGACCTTAACCTTTACCTTTACCTAACTCTTGTTAGAGCCATTCCTGTACCACTTCCTGTACCCTCCTTATTGATGTCCTTGAACATTTAACACGGCCTCCTTCTTCTTTCTCTCTTGCTGAGGCACAGACATCCCAGCAAAGTTCCAACAGCTCACAAAGCACAAATAAGGCTCAGATAGAAGGCATACAGGAAAATCAACATGGTGTTACTTTGGTTCAGTCGATGTTGCTAGCTTTTATTAACTCCTGCCCTCTACAATATATCTAGCCGAGATAATCAGTTCTTCTTGAGAGTGGTCTTTTTATTATCTCCACAGCAAGGTTTGAGAATTTTTACACTCTTGGTCTCCAAACCAAAAGCCTGTGAATCAGGTGATCTTTTCACTTCATTTCTACCCACCCATCTATTTTATTAGCGAGAGACATAGTTTAAACTCTTTCATACTTGAAATGTTCCACCCTACATGGTTGCTAATAAGGAAAGGAAACTAAGATTTAAGGAGAGCTACTTCCAAATGTTCTTTTCTTGTACTCCTTATAACCCCAATTAGAGAGGTTTCTAAATGGGCTATTGTGCTCTGTTGTTTTAAAGGTGTTTTTAGTGTTTATTTTATTTGCTACTTTAAATATACTTCTTTCATTCGTTTATATATTCACATGCTTACTGTTTTTAGCTTTTGAATAATGAATTTAATGATGTAAGCTGCCTAGGGTGATTTATAAGGAGAAAGGTGGAGCAATATATATATATATATATAATACATGATAAATCATGATTTCCTCACACAAATGTTGCTCACCTATATTACCCAAACTCTTATCATTTGTTTTTGCAGCTGCTCCGATTCACTCCCTTTCTCTAGACTATGCTATGTGGTGGCATTTATGTCCCACATTAGGTAAACAAATGTACAATTGGCTTTTTACAGCCTAATGGGCCCTAACCTATTTGAAAAGGTAAAAGCTTTTTAAGAAAGCTTGTAGAAGGATGGAATTCTCCGGCAAGCTGAAAGTTTTGGATAGCTCAAAATGAAAATGGGGACACCTGGTGGAGGCAATGTAAATCTGCAGCATTCTTGGGTGATCTCCACCTATCTAGAAACCTATCCCAGATTTCTATTGGCCCTGCTTACCTGGAGGTCTTGGATTCTAAGACACAAAGTCATTGCGTCAGATGGGACCTTGGAGGTAATCGACTCAAATATCTTGCTCGGCTCAAAGAATGCTGAATCTCTGATATTCATGACAGATGGCAACTCATCTTTTACAAGAAAAAAAAATACACCTCCAGGAGGGATCCACAGCCTCTTGAACCTTTTCAGACTGCTTGTAAAGTTTAAATAGTTTTGAAATCAGGTTGAGCAACCTAGCCTCTTAACCCAAGAAACCCACAGAATATGTGATAGAGGCATTTTCTGTTTCAGAGAGACCTCCGAAAAAAAAAACACTTTTTTGGGATGACAATATCCGAAACTGTAGTACTAGGAATCCTTTACCATTTCAGAAAATACAAATTTCTCGAGGTCAGATAATCAGTTAAGGCAAATGCACACCTTTACCTTTTATAATGTTATTTCTACAACTGTATAGATATTTCAGAGAAAGGTACTTGAAACACCAAAACAAACATGTCACATGTAATGTGAGGCAAGGTCCTTGGGAGTTAAAATGGAGGCCTTAGCTCGACATGTTTTCCTAGATTCCATAGGTGCCCTTCTCCCATCTTTTCCTGACTGATTTCATCATTTGTTTTATTTGGCAGCATCCCCATTTCCAATAACTCTTTCCCTCTTTTTTTATGGTTCATCTTTTTAACCAACGAGGAAATTTTCCCACCTTCCACAGCTATTTGATCACTGATTTCTTTATGTAGAGAGACTGTGAACAACCTGTATCTACAAACAAGCTGAGCTTGTGCACAACTCAGCGTAGATTTTACTAAGCAAATGTACCATTGGGGAATCATGTGCCTTGTTTTTGTGTCTTCGTTTCTGTTTTTGCAGGTGGGTCCTTCCCTTTCAGCATATTTACATGAATAAGGATCTGAGAGGGTCTTGAAGCACCTCTGTTTTTAACAGTGTAGAGGGCCTGGACCCCTCTGCTCATGTCTCTCTGAAATCCCTGGATCACAGCTTTGGGGCTCCGTACCTGTATGGATATGTCCGGCCTTTTAGAAGAAGCTGCCATACCCTTTACCACCGTATAGATATTAATATTTCGAATCTGTGGCGCCTTTCTGAAGGCTGAGTTGGCAAAGATCTGCTGGATTCCACGCTCCTCCACGGTATGCCCTGACCAGAGACGTCTCCAGTAGGATTTGTTGACGATAAAGTTAGATGGCAAAGACTTTGTGGATTTAGCCGCTTGTATCCTTGGCCTTGCTTTCTGCCTTATTTGGTACCCTCTCCAAGCTGCTTGGATTATGGTCGCGGCCTCCTCCTGATATTTTTGATTCCGTATCTTAGAGGCAAAGACATTTAAAGAAGCGTACGTGAACACTTTTCTGTCGGGTCTGATGGCCGACTTCGACTCGAAGAAGGACGCATTGGGATTCAAAAGAGGTGAGTCTTCTGGGATGGTTTTTGGACAGATCCGCCCTCTGTTATTTGGAAAGAAAACGCTCAGGCTTTCTGTTTGCGTTCCAGATCCCAAACCCAACTGCTGAGTGCAGGTTAAGAAGAGCGGGAAAGGCTGGCTCTTGTTTTCTGCGCTTTTCTGCTTTGGTGTTGGCCAGTCAGTCCGGCAAGAACAGCATATTCCCAGAGGCAGTTCCTTCCGGGTCATATACCCTCGGAAAGCCGCCTGAATTTGGGTGGCGGCTCTCTCCATTCTGTCCATTTCCTTCCTGACTTGCCACCCTCTCCAGGCAGACTGGATGGTAACAGCTGCTTCCTCTTCCTGTTGACGCTGCCAAGGACTCTTCCGTTGTGGTCGTCGTGGGTGCCTCGGCAGGAAGTTTAGCACCTCGTCCACACTCCTATTGCCGGCCGTCCAAGCATGGAGTGGGTTCCCCTGTTCCCGAACCAAACGCAGCATTCTGTGGGTATGAGGCTTCCTTCTTTGAGAGGATCTTTCACAAAGTGGTGTGGGGATGTGCATAGCTGCATACCCACCATCCAGATCTTCTATATTATCTTCTGTACAAACTATAGGTTTCATATGGGGAACATGTTGTTCCTTTCTGCTACCATGAGAAAAGGTATTGGGCTTGTCACCCGAAAAGCCTGGATCACAAGAATCCTCTGCCATCATTTTGTTCGTATTTGGATTTTTCTTTTAACTCTCCCCTCTTCAATCTTTTGGGATGGAGTAGCTAAGCTGCAGCTAAGGGCTTCTTTTTCATTTCCACACGTCTTCTGCAAGCAATCTGTATTGGAAAGAAAATCGCTTTCACTTGATTTGCTTTTTCTTTAAAAAAATCTTCTGCAAAACAGCTTTTTATGCTTAACCTTGATGGGGGAAATGTCACAGCCTGCAGGTTATAATACAGTGAATCAGTACTGTACTTTGGTCAACTAAAGCTCAATTTGTCATTTAATCAAGTAGGGCTCCATTTTGATGGATCAAACCAAATATTTATCAGTAGAACAGACAGTTAAGGATGTCCTTGTTTACTTTCTCAAGGATATTTTAGTTATGCTTTTTTTAACATAATGTGTGTGTGTTGTGTCATTAGTCATGACTGACTCTTTGTGATCCCAAGTCCATGGAGTTTTCTTGGCAGGAATACTGGAGTGGTTTGCCAGTTCCTACTCCAGGTGCCTACAGCACCTGGTATTCCCTGGTGGTCTCCCATCCAAGTACTTTTAAGACCCTGCTTAGCTTCCAAAATCAGGCGAGATTGGATGTGCTTAGGGCATATAGGGAGCTTTTTAACGTAATACAAAATGAAAAATATAATAAATTTACATCGGACTAACACAGCTGCTTCCCTGAAAGTTGTAACCATTGAAAAAGCCAGTAAGTCATAGGTGTTTTGTCTGTACAAGAAAAGTCACTAGGAAAACAGAGTAGTATAACTTTCTAATCTCACATCCCCAAAGGTGTGTCTCACACTACATGGATTCTGCTTTATAGTTGTTCCATTGGGGGCTGATGTTTCCCCCCCTGATAATATCCTTCCTACATGCACCTTCACAATAGTTTTGTTTTTAAAAAAACAGGCTGCATTTCACTGAAACACTGTACTAGATTAAGCCATTTTCCTGCCTGGAGCAAAAGAGAAATGGTGCCTAGGAGTCTTCCATCAACTTAACTTTGCCACTTAAGCTAATATTTTAAAATTCTTGATGCCCTTCAGATTTCACACAGGTGTTCCTGCCATCACCTGTCCCTTTCCCTGGTGCAGAGGCTGTCACCCTCATAAACAGCAGGAGGCGACCTCCCGAAAACATTTCCATGCAACCACTGCTGGTCTAAATTATGGAAACAAACTTGCCTTGTACCCAACTGCTCAGCATTAATTTTCCCTGATTTTTAAAAAAAGGCCTATTGCAGGATCTTACGTCAACATTGGGGGGGAAAAACTCAAGTAAGAGATACAGTAGATCAGTGGCAACACAGGCTGGGAGTTGTGGTCGAAAACACCTGGAGGGCTGGAGTTTGGATACCACTGCAGTAGATCATGATTTGTTTGTAGAATGGAAATAGAGGCACTATTTAATGACAGGTTGGGTGAGATTCTTTCTCTACTTAAGGAACTCGTCTTCATTCCAGCTTTCACAATTTATATGACACAGTTTATGTTGCATGAAGCTGTACCCTGAGTGTGCCATTAACCTTGCCCCTCCCCTTAACTGTAGCATTAGTAAAGTTTATTTGTGTATAGCCATTTTTTTAAAAAAGACAAAATAGCAAATACAATATACTTGTAAAACCAACTAAAATCAACATTCTCATAAAGGACAAAATATTTTAACAGTACGCAGGTACTGGATATGAGCCTACAAAGTAACAATATCCTTACTGATATATGACTTTATTGAAATTATTGACATAAGGCACGTACAAAGATAACAGAAGGTGTCCAACAAATTAAACATTGACCAAAGTTCCTAGCTCATCAACAAATACAGTGGTACCTTGTATAAAGGAATTAATTTGTTCCAAATGAAATTCTGTTAAGCAAATTTTCCTTTATAAAAATTTCCCATAGGAATGCATTGAAAACGGAGTAATCCCTAATCGCAACCATTTTTATGTTGTACAGATTTGCCTCATAGCCAATTCTGTTAAGCAAATTTGCCCTATCTCCGGAATGTTTTATGCTGTAGAGATTTTATGTTATACAAACTGTTTGTTATACAAGGGTCCACAGTGTAAGATCCTCCATTGATTCCCTGTTTACCTCTGGTGTGACTTGCTGACATGCCAGAGGAAGGAACCCCAAACATTATCGCAGATGAGTTCTCATCTTACTGCTCTCCATGGAATATTGCTGTGCCATGCATCAAGTTCTTATATGCTCAAGAGCCAAGTTGATGAAAACATTTATGGGCACACATTGCTATGTACAGGGGTATGCTATTTTGTGAAGTACCTTTGAGAATAGCTGCCATATAATCCAGTGGTTTTGCTTGGTTTATGTATTGCGGCACTTCACACCCAACTCAGAGCAACTAATGTCATTTATATTAAGTTTCCCTGGATTCTCCCCATTGGTAAAAGATGTCTATTGGAGCATCAGTTCTGCTTTTTTCTATATATATACAGTAATCATCAAAAAGGACATTAAAGCTTTACCTGGATGCCTTATGAATAGCTCTTACATGGAGACTGACAATAATTTCCAAGAAACTGGGGTGGGTGTCAATTGTGACATCACTGATTCAGATACCTAAGAGATCAGATGGCTTTGGTCTCTTAGATTTTTTTTAAACTGACAGAATATCTAAATTAACTGAGCAACAGAAAAGGAAAAGGAAACTGTATTCACTATACAAAATCCCCAACAAAAATAGACCGCTAAAATACTGGATACAAGCAGACTTTTGAGTCCTCTGGGACTTTTCTTTGGGCTGGGTATTGTAGAGGTTTGGAGGCAAGATGAGAAAACTGAAAAATCATCTACACAGATTTTGAGGCTTTGATATTTGTAAAGTAAAACCTCCAAATGTGGCTGACAGCTTGAGAAGCAGCTCGAGGTACCAGGGTTTACCTCAGAAGATGTAGGATCAATTGCCTCTCTCCATCTTTCTAACTGAGGGCTGCCTGTCACAGAAAAGTTGGGGGATTACGGTGGTACCTTGTATAAAGGAAGTAATTTGCTCCAAATGAAATTTTGTTAAGCAAATTTTTTATACAAATTTCCCATAGGAATACATTGAAAACAGAGCAATCCCTAATCACAACCACTTTTATGTTGTATGGATTCTCCCTATAGGCAATTCTGTTCAGCAAATTTCCCCTATCTCCGGAATTTTTAATGTTGTACAGATTTTGTTATACAAGCCGTTTGTTATATGAGAGTCCACTGTCAATACAATTCCTTGATTAGTTCTTGGCTGAACCCCTCTAAAAGGATATTGCGTGAAACATACAGTAGTTATGGCAAAGCACTTCTGACCATGAAAAGAAAAATAGGAAATGTAAGGGTTCCATATTTCATACTCAATATTCTGTTATTTCAAGGGGTGTTTATTATTTAATGAAATGAAATTACCTGAGTGGTTTACTGGTTTCTGCAAAAGTTTATAAAGGACAGCATGCAATTCTTACTCCTGCCATATTTAATACCTTCCCTGATTTCATCTTGTATCCTCTCCTTTTTCAATATGCATGTGACACTAGCAGGAAAGAATGCATGCCAGGTTGTGGTCCTCACTACATTGATGAAAGCAGACTCTACCTCTTTTTCCGGCTGACACAGGTCCTTAAGTACTATCCCTGATGAATTTCAACACAAGTGAGGATCTTTATTTTGCATAGTCCTGGTGGACATGGAGAACCTCCCTTTTACAAACACACGGCCCTCCACATGTAGGGGAGCAACAGCACTAGAAACAGATGGTGGTGCCTTTGTAATGCACCCTCCTGTGTGTTGTAAAGGTACCTGTTCTAGTAATGATCGAACAAGGTTTATAATGCTTTAGACAGGACTTCCCTTGACATCTTTCTGGACTTCAGACATAACGGTCTCTTCCTTGATACAAGTGAGCTGAAGAAAGCACATTATGATTGTAATGACACTGGGCACTATTCATAGATTTGGTTTTGAGTCATTATGAGCTTAAGAGCTGCATATTTTAATATAATCTTTCCTCCTTTGTTGCATCAAGCTTTTAAAGAGTAAACAAAGACATCTTGATTTTGTCTTCCATTCAACAAAAGGAAGGCCACACACAAGGGGCAATCTGTCATAATAGCTTGCATGAAGCCACCCAGCTAACAGTAATAATTCTGTGTCAATTCTGACTTACAGCAATCCTTTTCTGACTTAGAGCAATCCTTTTCAAGGTAGAGAATACAGTGCTCAGACATGCCATTTTCTGCTTCTCGGGGCACCCTTGAATAGTGCAGCCTGTCCAACAACACACAGGGTGAACACAGGAGGCATAGTGGGGAATTGAACTCCCCACCTACCTAAACCACCAAGTTGTCCAGCCAGCTGTTTACTTTGGGAGTAACATCTGAAGCAAAGACAAAATTGCTCACACGTCATGGCCACCAGTCTACATCACACCAATTTTCATTCATGTGTTTCAAATTTCATATTTGTTTGTATTGTGTTTTATTAAATAGTGTTGCCCAACACAAATCCTTGCAAACTTCTAAACAGACAATGAAATCAGTACATGCATACCAATTACTGGTGAACAATCATTCCCAAGATTCATTTTAATTCTCCTTCAAAGGAATCAAATGCATTTCTATGCATGTCTACTCAAAAGTAAGCCTTCTGACTTCAGTGCAGCTGACTCCCAAGTAAATCAATACAGGATTACAGACAAAGACTACTGAAAGCCTAATAAAAGCATAAACTTACTCCTATGTAACATACACATAGTGAAGTTGTGAGTGACGTATGTTACTGGCAGTGATTCTCTTCATGTAAGTACTACTAGCACCATTACTGAGCTCTGAGTAATAAGAAAATCAAGGAGCCACAATGTCAAAGAAACATTATATAGCAATTTTTATTATTATTCTGATAAGCTGAAATATCTTACACGCAGAACTAGAAAGCATTGCATTTTTAAACCGAACTTCTGAGTTAGTCTGGTGAGGCTAAATTTGGCAGTGCCTGATAAAAAGAAATGTGAGCCCTCTAGGTAGGTACTTCAACAATTTCAAAATAGTCATCAGGCAGAATCACATAGCCTTTCCCTGGCAACGCGTCCTTTTCCTTCTGAAACTGAACAAGTTCTCGGAGTTTTTCAATCTGTTTCTCCTGACGCCTACAGCGTTGCTGTGCCGTTTTAAGCTTCTTCCTCAGTTTATCCACCTGCTCTTCCAGCTGCTGGATTCTTTTCCTCTGATGCACCGTATCCTCTACAGTATAGTTGTGATCGCAGAACACAGCAATGTTATTAGGGGGTTGGAGTGGTGGCATTAACAATCCAATGCTTGGATCCACTAGTCTTGGATCAGTTTTTGGTGATGGTGGAGGTGAAGGAGAAGGAGAAGGGGGAGTTGGCATTTCAGGTGGTTCTTGAGCTTCTTCAGACTAAAACAGCAAGATAAGAATACGTGTTTAGGCTTACTTTGTAAACAGCATGGGGGGACATCACAGTTTGCTAATTCATTATCATATGTTTGACCAAAATAAATTTAATTCTAGCCTTCCCCAGTTTTCAATATGTGTTTCAGCTATCCCTAACTTGGTATCTTCTAGATTTGATGAACTACAGCTTCCACCAACTAGCCTGTCCAACTGGAGCTGATGGGAGTAGTTCTTCACCACACTGGGAAAGACTGATAGCTGGTTTCAACTTTTCATCTCTTTGTTACACTTGAGCATGCCAAAGAAAGTTAAATGTTAATGGAGAGAAGGAATACAATATACATTTCAGAAATGGACCATACACACACATATCTTGATGTTTCTGCCAAGTGAGAAAGAGACCATTCTAATAAGATGGGAAATTTTATTTAAAAAGGACCTAAATTATGATAAAAATTATTTTATCACATCTTCCCAATCTTTCTCTGCCAGTATTTTCCAGAAAATATTTTTAAAGCCATGTTGAAATAAACAGAAACTCTATTCATCCCTTTAAGATACATCGATAAATGTGTGTGATTGCTGGAATCAAACCAGAGTAGCTGACCACTATCTCTTTTGAGGGAAACACTTGGATGTCTTGGGAAATGTAAAGCTTCCTTTCTGCTTGCCTTTGGATGATAAGAGACAGGAAGTTCAGCATTTCTTTTTAATTCTTGCTAACATATCACCAGTGCTTTGAAAGAGTTTTCTAAACACCCTGATGTGCTGTGTGTGTTGATTCATCAAATCCCCTCTGATTCAATGGGGCTACTTTATTATGGCTTACTACACAAAGCAACAGAATTTTGGCCACTGTGTTCATATAAATCAGGGTCAACCTTTTAAAGAACAGCTATTTTCTGAGTCTTCAAATTCAGTCTGGTCTAATAGCAATAAAAGGGTAGAATTCTTTGTTAACCACTGTGTTCTCAGTGCGGTGGTTAGCAAAACATAGAGCAGGAGGTGTTTCACTTGACAGACTGGCTCAGAAAATGTCCCATTTTAATTTTTCTTCAGCTATCCTGACAAAGGGTGTATCTCTAAATATCTCAAATACCATTTGCCACTTACAGAAACATAATAAGCCCATCTTGCACAAAGCTTGGAAAAGTTACTTTGCACAAAATAAAAAATAACCTTTCAAATCCGTTTCTGCACCAAGCACAAAAAGGACACACAAAAATTTCTATCAGTCTTTTAGTTTAACATTAATTTGGAAAGTACTGTTGATTGGGCACAGAAGTGCCAACTACTCCCTTAAGTTTACTCAAAGAACTGGGAGTATGGCAGAAGGTCATATTTTGTTGCAGTTCTGAATTTCTGGGTAAAATTCCTTTTGCTATGCAGTAGAAATATAGAGAATTACAGAGGATAATATCTACAAATTCCCCAAAGAATCCACCCCTTTCTTATTAACTAGTACTAAGGATCTCAATAATTTGATCTGACATAAATTTAGGAGAAAGAATAAAAAGTTTCATTATTGCAGTTGTAAACAGATCAAGAGCAAACAAAACAACAAACTGCTTCCAACAGTCTAAAGAAAGGGAAAAGAACACTCAGTGGAGAAGCAGGGGCTCTCTTTGAATTCAGAGGTGGAGGAAAATGATAGTGCTGGACAAATTGACAGTTGTTCCAGTCAAAAAAGTCTCCCTCCACCCATCAAACAGACTACAAACAAGAATCCTTGACTTGATCCTGAGTAATACATAGGAGCTGGTACAAAATGTTAATGTGACTGATTCAATAGGGAACAGTGAACACAACACAATTACTTTTAACTTAATCATAGACTGCCAATCACTGATAAAAATCTTACAAAGAGGCATTAAATTTTCAAAACGGAAATTACCCAAAGATGAGGAAACTAGTAAAAAAGAAGCTGAAAGGGAAAACTGAGAGAGTCCAAACACTCCGAAGCATGGAAGCTGTTCACAAAAGCAATAACAGAGGCCCAATTGGAATGTATACCCAAAAGGTTAAAAAGGGCACTGCCAAGTCCAAGAGGACTGCAATGTGGCTTACAGAAAGCAAGAAAAGCTCATTTAGAAGATGGAAGGCTTGTCCAAACGAGGACAACAGGCAGAAACATAAATTCTGGCAGAACAAATGCAAGGCAACAATCAGGAACTCAAAGCAAGACTTGGAGGAGCGTATAGCTAAAAACACTCAAAGTAACAACAAGGACCATTAGATGATAATGGAAGGCAAGGGATTATTAAAGAGGAAACAGAGATTGCAGAGCAAGTCAATGAATTCGTTGCTTCAGTATTCACTGAAGAAGACAGAGACCACATGCCCAAAAGAGAGCCTATCTTTGTAGGGAGGGAAACCAAAGAATTAATCCAGATAGAAATAACCAGGGAGGAGGTCCTTGTTAAACTAAATGCTAACAAATCAGCAGGACCAGGTGATCCAGGAAATTACCGACTGGTCAGGTTGACATGTGTCCCAGGTGAAGTGATGGGAACCATCCTAAAGGATCAAATTAATAGGCACATAGAAGAGAAGGCGCTTCTGAAGGACAGCCAACATGGCTTCTGCAAGGGCAAATCATGCCTCACTAATCTGTTGGAATTCTTTGAGAGTGTCAACAAGCATGATTGTTTAGCTGGACTTCCAGAAGGCTTTTGACAAGGTCCCGCACCAAAGGCTCTTGAATAAACTTACCAGTCATGGAATAAAGGGACAGGTTTTGTCCTGGATCAGCAGCTGACTAAGGGACAGGAAACAGAGGGTAGCCCTAAACGGACACTTCTCCAAGTGGAGGGAAGTAAAGAATAGGGTCCCCCAAGGTTCAGTACTGGGACTCCTGCTTTTCAACCTCTTCATAAATGAATTAGAAGTAGGAATAGATAGCAAGGTAGGCAAATTTGCCAATGACACTAAATTATACAGGGTAGTAAAAAACTGAGAGAGATTGTGAGGAGCTCCAGAGGGATCTCTTGATACTGGTGGAGTGAGCAAACTAATTTTGAAGCAAATGAGCTTCAAAATTAGTAAGTGCAGAGGGATGCACATTGGGGCAAAAAACCCAATTACATTTATAAACGGATGAGGTCTGAACTCTCTGCAACAAACCAGGAAAGGGACCTTGGTATCCTAGTGGACAGCTCAAGGATGGTGTCACCAGTGTGCCGCAGCAGTGAAAAAAGCAATCTCAATGCTAGGGTTCATTAGGAAGGGTATAGAAAATCAGTCAGCAAGTGTAATTTTGCCTCTTTATAAGTCTATGGTGGGTGCCCATCTAGAGTACTGTGTACAGTTCTGGTCACCATACCTCTAGAAGGATATTATGGGAATGGAAAAAGTGCAGAGCAGGGCAACCAGAATGATTAGGGGACTGGAACACCTTCCTTACCATCTGAGGCTGCAATGGCCTGGCCTCTTCACTCCTGAACGACGGCACCTAATAGGTGTCCTGACTGAAGTTTATAAAATCATACATGGAATGGACAAAGTAGATAAGGAAAAACTGTTTTCCCTATCACACAACACTAGAACTAAGAGGCATTCCATGAAACGTTTGGGTGCTAGATCTCAAACAAATAAGATAAAGTACCTTTTCACCCAGAGGATCACTGGTCTGTGGAACTCCCTGCCAGAAGAAGTGGTCTCAGCTGTCAGCCTTGACAGTTTTAAGAAACAATTGCACAAGTTCATGGAGAACAAGGGTATCAATGGCTATCATTATGGATGCCTAAGGACAACCTCCAGGTTGGAGAAATAGGCAGGATATCTCTTAATACCATTAGCATGGAATAATAAGCAGGTGAAGACATATGTTGGGAATACCCTTAAGCAAATGGTGAGCCACTGTTTGAGACAGAATGCTGGACTGGATGGGCTATGGTCTGTTCCAGCAAGGCTGTTCTTATGTTCTTAAGCAGCATACAAGGTTGTAAAAATTTTAATAGTTTTCTTATCGTTCCTCCCCCGGTAAATCATACTGATGGGAAGAGGAGCCTAAAAACCTAAGTAGTCTCTAATATTTAGATGCAGCCATACAAGGAGTCAAAATTAACACTTCTGCAATAGTGAGCAAACGAAATGAGAGAGCCAAAATGAAGCAGAAGCACTGACCACAGTTCATACAATGTCATCAAACTCTGCTAGGAACCCATGTATTTTGCTTATCAGATCTGAAAGTACTGCTTGCAGGAAACATGTTTAAAAGGAATAATAAAGCTTTCAGAGTTGCAACCTAATGAAGGAGCCTTTTTCATGCTTTATGTTTGAGGTCCACATTTATTAAGAATCAATGGCACTGTTGTTTTTTGTTGTTGCTGCTGATATTTCTAATGTGTTTTACTACTGTTTCCATCTACTAGATGTAATATATTGGTTCAATTCTTTTTAAAATATTGGTGGAATGTATATTTTAGCTTTTAGAGAAAGGCAACATATACTGTAATTATTTTAATTAACTAAATAAGTAGATCAGACATAAGAGTTTGATTAATAAAAAAGCGGCAGAGTAGTAGAGAAGCTATTCCAATTAACATACAAACTTTCTCCTATCTGGTGTTGGTTCTCCTCTCCTCGTAAGATCTGTTGCTGGGAAATGACATAGCTCTTTATGCATAAATAAGAATATCTATGAACAACAGAAGCTTTTAGAAGCCCACAAACCTCACTTACCTTCACATTTGGTTCTGTGTGGCAAAATATTGTTGGCACCGCATTGTCTTTTAGAAGCTTGTTGTTGCATTCTCTTTTGAAGCAATCTGGAGTAAAATGTTCAGAACAAATGCTGCTATATTTTGTCGGTTTGAAATTTTTTCTTCTAACAGCAGCTTCCCATTTCTTGCAGAGGTCAGGTC
Organism: Phrynocephalus forsythii; assembly: GCA_029282475.1. NCBI lineage: Eukaryota > Metazoa > Chordata > Lepidosauria > Squamata > Agamidae > Phrynocephalus > Phrynocephalus forsythii. Next base: position 11,639,350 of record JAPFRF010000004.1, read on the forward strand.
TTGTGAGAGGAAACCTATAAACAAATTGTACTTTGAGCATCTTTTAATTACTACTGGAACATCAGTCACTGTAGTGGTTAGTTAGGGCTAAGGCTACAAATACTGCATGGAATGTACTGCTGAGTCAAGTCAAAGAAATATAGGTGATAATGGCTTTGGTTGCCTGTTTGAAAAACAGGCATGTTAGTTCATGGCTGGGATTAGCAGGCCAGAAGGGGGATGCCCATTAATTGGGGGAGGAGCATACCTGTACCTTATTGCTATAAGGAATCTCCAGACTTCAGGTCACGCTTGGTACAGAGCTAATTCACAAAAGGTTTCAGTTGAAGAGAAATAAGGGGTAAGAAGTTGCTATTGAGAAATTACTTTCTTATTTGAGAAAGTTCAGGAGGATTCGTCTCCTGATTAGCACATCCCCCTCTAAGAGTCTACAAAGTGAAATGATGCATACAAACATGAGAGGGATGTTACTTAGTTTTAGCTTAGAATCCCTTGGGAGACCACTATGCTTATCTGTTGCCTTGCTGCCTGACTTTGGTCTGGAGCTTTGCCAATACAGTGGAACCTTGACTTACGTCATTAATCCGTTCCAGTGGTCTAGACTTAAGTCAAACATGACTTAAGTCAAATGAACATTTCCCATAGAAGGTAATGGGAAAGCGGATTAATCCATTCCAGATGATGAAAAAGACCCCCGAAAACAGCAATTTAACACAAATTTGACTGGGATAGGAGATTCCTTCTGGGGATGTAAATGAAATGTCTCTTCAAAGAGAGGAGGAGGCAGTGGAATTATAGTCCACAAGTTATATGCCTCCACTTTTTAATGTTCATAGCAACAATGTCTAACATTTAAGTTTTACTGATCTTTAACCTGACGTTCCAAGTTCTGAACAACTCTATGCTTACCATTAGAGTCCCACAACTTTACAGCTCCCCAACTAAAATGCTTCCATTGTGGACCAGACTTCTGCAGCCAGATTTTTTACAAGACTGAGCCGACTGTCTAACCAGCGAGGCCAGCCCTGAGCTCCCAGCCCTTCTTCTCCTCCGGCAGCAGCGGCGGCTTTGGTGTGGCCGAGGACCAGCTCCAAGCCGCCGCTGCCGGAGGAGGGGAAGAAGGCAGGAGCAGTTTGGAGGCGGCAGCCACGATGCTGGATCTTGGTTGCCGCCCAGTTCCGGGGCCTTGCACCAGGACCTCCAAGCTGTAAGTCAGAGCCCGCGGCGCAAGTCAAACAGGCCTCTTCTTGCTGCAAGTCAAATATGCTGCAAGTCATATTTGCATATAAGCATGTAAGTCAAGGTTCCACTGTATGTAAGTACAATGGTACCTCTACTTACAATTTTAATCCATGTCGAATGCATGCTCTTAATTCAAACAACTCTAAAGAAGAGCAGCCCTATCTAAAATTTTTTTAAAAAATAAAAAATTGGGAGGGGGGAATTGCAAGTAGAGCAGACCGCATCTAAAATTTGTAAGGCAGTAGTAAAATGGCAACGGTTCTTGGCAATTAAGTCAAATTGCTCTCAAGTCGAGCTGCTCCTAAGTAAAGGTACCACTGTATTAGCTTGAGACAGCTAGCTTTCTTGTTTTCCTGTGGGAACTGCTCTGGAGAGTTCTGCCTAAAGTCTTTGAATGCTTATTTGCTCTATGGCTTTTTGCAACTGTTTAGAAACATTACACCTTTTGACTTTTCTAAAAATATTTAATAACATATAAGATCTTACAGCAGCTTGGTCATTCTTTGAGAAAAGATGGGTGATGGTATAAAAGAAAGTCCTTGCCTCAATCAACAATTGGGTGCCTTCATCTTTTAAAGGTATTTTGGCATTTCTATCTTGCAGGGTTGAAGTGAGAGTCAAATGTACCATACATCCATACCGGTGGTGGCACCGGTAATTTGGAACAAACTCCCAGGTGAACTACGGCTGGCCCCCTCGTTGGCGGCGTTTAAGAAGAGCCTCAAGACCATGCTCTTCCGAGAGGCCTATGGCGAGGGTTAGGGACTCTGCTCTATTTTTTTCCCCGCCTATTTAATCTTGGATCTAATTGTTTTAGCAAATTTGTTGTCTATTGCTTGTGTCCGATTTTATCTGTTTTCTATTTTTATGCTGTTAACCGCCCTGAGTCCCCATTGTGGGAATAGGGCGGTATACAAGAGTTAAAAATAAATAAATAAATAAATAAATCCAACAGCTAATGAATATTTGGTATGAAACTTATATTCCATTGAATATTATATTGTACACCTCATTCTGCTACCATATGTCTGAAGAAGTGAATGTGTCCACAAAAGCTTACATTAAAATATAATAGTCTTTAACGTGCCACATGTTTTTGTCTTTTGTTTTGTTTTGTTTGTTTGATTGATTTTTGCCTGGAATCCACACTTATCAGATACTCTTTTACAGTAAAAAAAATCTGAAGTTGGTATTTCAGTATAAGTTCAATGAGCTTTAAAGTTTCAGACCAAATGGAATCTTATGATTTAAAAATTAGGTTTCTGGAGGTCAATAAGGCCACCCTGAAGTATTTGAAACTTTACACAATTTCATATCTAAGAATAAGCTACAGTTCTCCCCCAAAATGACCCAAAAATAACTGAAGGCTCGAAAGGGTTAAAATCATCTTTGAAGTACAGTCATCCCCCGTCGTTTTACAGTTCATATATTGTGGTCCCGGTATATCGCAGGACCACAGTATATGAAGGCAAGGGCCCCTGGGACAATCTGTGTGGGCTTGTTTGGGACCTCTTACACTTACCCCAGGCTGCTGATGCCCCGAGCGGGACTCCAACGGGCTTCCAGGGCCTGTTGGAAGCCTTTTTTTGGAAACCACTTCTGGTTTGCTGGAAACCACTTTGAGGGGCTTCTCGAGCCTGTTGGAGGCCCCAGAACTGGTTTCCAGTGAGCAGGAAGTGACTTCCAAAGAACCAGAAGTACCTTCCAGATCACCCAAAACCACTTCTGGGGCCTCCGACAGGGTTCTCGGGCCTGCTGGAGCCCCCCAAAGTAATAGTACCTATCAGGGGAAAAGAGGAATTGATTGAACTTTCAACAGATATTACTTAAAAGGGTGAATTCAAAAAAATCTCCTATTAACTTTTTAGGATATAACAGCAAAGAATATGAACAGCTTTCTGACAAGGTGCTTAAGTTTCTGTTTTTTACAGGACTAGTGGTGGAGAGGGCCTTCTCTTCTTATAAAGCAAAGCCCTGTGAGGAAAGACTGAAAAAACTGAAAATGTTTAGCCTTGAGAAATAAAGACTGCTAGGAGATATGATAGCCTTTTAAAAATGCTTGAAAGATAGTCATACAGAGGAGAGGATCCATTCCTGCTCACCCCGAGTGCAGAACATCTAAAAATGGGCTCAAGCTACAGGAAGTCAGATTTAGACTGAATATTATTGCAAAACATATTAAAGCTTTTCAATTATTAATACATTAAGTATTAATTAATGTAATGTAGAGTTTAATTCATTGTATCTTTTAAGTTTTGGATGTAAATATATGCATTGTCTCTTCACTTTATTATTTTAAATTTTTACTTTTTAATATATATATATATAAATTACAATAATATAAAACCTAAAACAAAATACAGAAATACAAAATGCAAAACAACTGTGCTCCCCTCCACCGATGGGACCTCTCTTCTTTATTGTCCTCCTCTCCAAAACTGAATTGATTGTTGTGCTGGAGCTTTCCCTTCATAAGCACTTTCATTTCCAGCAAGATGGCAGCAAGCACAGGCCTCTGCTGAGTGTCCCAGTGGTGTTTTTGACTGGCATTTCAGCTGATGTCTTCAATGTTCCTGGCTCCCCCATGGTGCCTTGGTTGCTTGGCGACCGCCTCGGTTTTTCAGCATTCTTCGCGTCTCCTCGGTTGGTTGGTGCTCCTTGGCTCCACTTGGTTTTACCTCCAGCCCTGCTCAGCATTGCCCGGTGTGGGTGTTCTTGGTCTCTGCCAGAGGCACCCTTGGAACATCAGAGTTCTTGGAGGTTCCCTTGGAGGCGTGGAATGCCATCTTTCCAGCAGCATATGGCAACAATGAGGGGAGTCTGGTGTGGCTGTCTGCCTCTGTTTTCCCTACCCATCAGCCAGGGGAACTGAGGCATTGACTTACCCCCTATGCCCCCCCCCCTGCAGCTGGGGTTGCTTCTGTGTCACCTGGAGTAGCAGTGGGGGTGGACTGTGGGTGGGGTTTGTTTACCCACCACCTACTGTGGCTTTTGGGTGCTGTTTGTCCTGCCCCTGTGTACCTGGTGAGCTTGAGGGATGGCACTCTGTGGGACGCTGGGGGTGCGGACAATGATGGAGGGCCAGTGCTCTGGCCATGATCATCCTCATCTGGATTTCATTTCCTTCCCCCCACATGGATATTAAAACTGGTCCCAGGGCAGCTGCCTTTATTGGACTCTGCAATGTCGGCAGGGGGGATGCTCCCCTCTTTTATCATCCTTTACCATCTTGGCTGTGGCATTTGGGATGGGCTAGTGCTTAGGGGGTGGGCAGTGTGCTCTGTTGGTGAGGGGCTGGTTTGTTAAATTCCTTTCTCTTTTCCCTTGGCCGCCATGCTTGCAGGGACTGCTATTCTGGTGGTGTCTAGCCGTGGGAGGTACGCTAGGAGCGGGGATTAGTCCGGTAAGAACTAGGGACAGGCAATTTATTTATTTATTTATTTATTTATTTATTTATTGTATTTATATACCACTTATATACCACCGGGAGAACTCTGGGCGGTTTACATCAAAAAATATAAACAATTAGACAACAAGTAAACAGTTTAAAACCGCGGTAATCTAACAGAACAAATAAAATAATAATAGTAATTAAAAAGAAAAATGACAATTAGCAAGTAACAAGTAGCAGATGGCGGGTTGTTGCTTGTCCCCCATTCTGATCCCTCAGCTCATTGCCACGTGCCAGGGAGCCACACCATCAGTGCCTCTGATCTGTCCTGCCTGCTGGTCAATGACAGGTCAGTCCATAAGAAAATTCCCATCCTCTATGATGTTGTCATGGATGGGTGGGCCAACCTGGCTTGTTTCATGGAGACTTGGGTGGGGGCAGATGGAGGGGTATTCCTCTCCCAGCTGTGCCCTCTCAGGTTTCTGGTCCAGCACGTGGGCAGGTCGGAGGGTGGCCATTTGTTTTGCTTTGCCTTGCTTAGAAAATGCCGCACGGTTGTATTTTGAAAATTCTACTAAGTTCTTCTAAGTCACTGGAAACCTAGCTTTTCCAATGGCACTTACTGGATTCTTTCAAGAATCCACCTACTCATGATCCCCCATACCACTTTACTCTCCAAGCCTAGATCTGGTGTCTGGACTTTCAGACTAAGAATCATAAACTTGGACAAACCAAGTAAAGCTTTCTCTTCAGAAATTCAAAAGATCCTGATGAGCTATAGGATACTCTCCACTTTTTCAGCGTATGAAGCTTAAATGCTGTTGTTTCCCTCAGTCTGTTGTATCTTGCCAAGCGTGACAATTCAGTAGCAGCTTTCACTTCCCAGTTAATTGAATGGATAATTAACTCTCTATTCAAGCTTTTTCTGGAAGCAATTTCTGCAACTACTATACCATCCTGGGAGTGTCCCCTCAAGACAATGCTAAATTCTTTCTACAAAACACTTCCAATTTCTGCCCTCAGCAACATCATGAAGTTGGTTTAATGTTTTAATTGGTTTTTACAGACTTTCCCTGCTGGATCTACTGACAGTCTGCCTACTCTTGGACGGCTGCTTTGTGGCATCTAACAGGCAGGCAAGTCCCTTATGTCCACCCCATGTAGACACACCACAGACAACAACCCACAAGGATAAAGCTCTCCTCCAATCTCTTCTATCGAAGGGAATATCTATATTCCATTTTAGCAGGGATCTGGTCCTTCCAGCCTTCTTTTTAGCCTTTTTTCTCTTCAGAGAATTGTTGTCATTCCGTGTTGTCATTTGCTCCTCGGGCACTGCCAAGGGCCGCCTCTCAAAACAAGAGATCCCCTTTTTTAACCATCAGAGCTTATGCTTGTGAAGAATTCGTGCCCCGAATTACCCTTTATATAGAGCAGTGTTTTTCAACCACTGTTCCGCGGCACACTAGTGTGCCGCGAGATGTTGCCTGGTGTGCCATTGGAAAAGCTGAAGAATATCAGCTTTGTGTTCAGCCAAACAGGCCCAGGTTGCGCACTGAATAAAGTATTTTATAATTTTTCATATTTCTGTTTACTTACTATTTCATAATAAAGTAATTATAAAATACTTTCTTTGTGTTTATTTGATTCCTATTCAAGAGAATTACTTTATATATAGTCAATATAGGCACAGAGTAAAATTTTTTAACATTTTCTAATGTGCCTCGTAATTTTTTTCATGAAACAAGTGTGCCTTTGCCCAAAAAAAGGTTGAAAAACACTGATATAGAGCAACATCCTCTGCAAAGTGTTTTAAGCCCTAAGTGATTGAGATAAGAAGGAGGCCGCCCAGGGGAGGAAGGCAGCTGAGGGGAACCAGATGTCTGCTTTGCTGGGTACTCCTCAGACGCTGGCTCTTCGGGGCGTCCATTGACAGATCCCTGAGGCAGCTGGGGCTGAGCAACACCCAGAAAAGAGAGGAGGAGCCTTATCTGTAGGACAGCAAGACAGTGAGGAGAAGATGGGCAGATCCGCAGGGGACTCGGGGGCAGGGCGCGGGAGAACGAGGCATTCACGCAGACGAAGTCCAGACCTCTCTAGGGACTTTAAAAAAACAAAACACCACCAGAGATTTATTTTATTTATTTATTTATTTATTCAACTTATTCAACTTTATCTTGCTTTACTTTATTTCAGGCATGTCCCCAAACTTCAGCCCTCCAGATGTTTTGGACCACAACTCCCAGAATTCCAAGCCCGTCTTTCCAATGGCAGAGGACGGTGGGAGTTGTGGTCCAAAACATCAGGAGGGCCGAAGTTTGGACAAGCCTGCTTTATTTATTTGTTTGTTTAGCGGCATGTCTTTTCCGAGAAAGGGCGAAAAGGAACGGCAACTTGGGGGCTGCGAAAAGGAACGGCGACGTTCCGCCGTTAACTCGCGCCGTCCCTTGACAACAAGGTCGCGTGGGGCACGGAGAGGGAGGAGAGATGGGGGAGAAGGGGGGAGAGAGAGAGAACGAGCCGCCCCTCAAGACTCAGGATTAGGAAGCCCACGACGGCTCCAAGCGCGCAGGCGCGTTCCGCCCCTCCAGCAAGAAGCACCTCCCGCCAGTTGGGCTTCTTCTTCTTCTCCGCCTCCGCCTCCTTTTTGAAAGGCCAAACGGGAGGGGGCGCGCGCCATTAGGCTCTCGCGCCCGGCCAGGCCGAGCCCCTCCCCCCCCTCCCTCAACACCTACAGACACAAACACATCCAAGTCCGCGCATGCGCTGGAGCTCCCTCTTCACGAAGCGAACGACAGCTCCCCTTTTTTCCCGCCTGCTCGAGCGGGCGCTTCTCTCTCTCTCTCGTTTTCCTGTCACCGTTTTTTTATTTAAACCCCCCCCCCGCGCGCCCTTACTTACTTGTGGAAAGAGATGGGCTTCTCTTTGTCGTAACGATTCCGGCAACGGTAGGCAGAACAGGACTGCACCATCCTTTCGTTGCTGCCGCCGCCGCCGTCGTCGCCCCTCCTCCGCTGCCTCCTTTTATCACCTCTGTAATATATTTTCTTTAGGGAGCTCGGAATTATAATTTTTAAAAAGATGCTTCACGCAGGCCTTCACCTTCCTTTTAAAATACTATTGTGTTTTAAAAAAAAAAAAACCTGAAGAAGGACTTGAGCGGGTTGCGGCCTCTCCCTACTCCAACATGGCGGTGCCAGCTTCAGGCGAAGTCTCGCGAGAATTCCGCATCGCCCTTTCGCTTTTGGTCACGCCCCGCAATGTTTTGGTTTGGCGCGGAAGGGCCAATCAGAGCGACGCTACCGGTTTTGACGCACGTTCCTTGGCTCCTGCGCCCATCCAGTGGACGTGCTCCCGCGTATTGCCGGGTGGCCCAGTAGTACATGCGGGGCAATTGGTTGGGTGATTTATACGGTCCTTCTTCCAAGGGAAGTCTTTTGAGGTTTTTCCTTGTTTGATCGGGCCAGAAATCATTTAGTCATTTTGTTTTCTATAGTGAATTAAGGTTTAAGTTGAGCTAGAACCTACTTAAAGTACTCGCGTTTTTGGTAATCCAGAAAGCTCACGTTGGCCACTAAAGCTCACATTATATCTATCTCTATATCTATCTATCTATCTATCTATCTATCTATCTACACACACACACACACACACACACACACACACACACACACACAACACACACACACACACACACACAAAACACACACACACATCACATCTATCTATCTATCTATCTATCTATCTATCTATCTATCTATCTATCTATCTATCTATCTATCTATCTATCTAGAGAGAGAGAGAGAGAGGCCGCCACATTTTTGCCTTTTTTATTATTTTATTATTTTGTTTATAAAGTTAACACAGCTACCCCTTTACAATTGATAATCCATGGTATCTCAAAGTTTTCTTTCAACACCACAATTGAAGGTGTCGGTTGTTTTCAGTGTGGATCAAAATCCACTTGATCACAACCAGGAAGAGAATTCTGAGAAAAGCTCAGGGACACAAAACTTTTAGTCTTTAAAATGCTATATTATGTTATCTCTTGTTTTCCCCTTTCTTTTGCCTACTAACATACTAACATGGCTGCTTCTTGGGAAATTGTTTTCTTGCTCAGCTGTCCTCTCTAAAATGTCACAGAATGGATGATCTTGACCTTGGGTCTCCAGCAACATGTCTGTTGGCTTAAGGTTTCATTGCAGTGATCCCTTGGTGGCTCAGCTTTCTCCTAATTTCTTGGCTATAGGCTCAATTATTAATCTAAAATTCATTTTTCTGATAAACACAGTCATTTTTTGCATAAGGTCTTCAAATAACCTAATCACTACTATTTTCGGCCAGTAGTATGGTATATAAAAGGTAAAGGTTCCCCTTGACAATTAGGTCCAGTCATTTTATACATATTTATTATTTTTTATTTATTCTTGAGTATTTATACCCTGACTTTCTCCCTGGAAAAGGACCCAAGGCGGCTTACAGTAGTAAGGTGATACAGTATTACAATTAAGACACATTCAGTTTGAGAAACGGGTATCTTACAGCACTAGAAGACAACATTAAAACTAACAATTGATAACATAGTGTCAATGCAATCACACAAGGAGAGAGATAAACAAAAGTTCCAGCTGAAACCATAATTCTACCCTTAGAGCAGTGATGGTGAACCTTTTGGAGACCGAGTGCCCAAGCTGCGATTCAAAACCCGCAATTTTTTTCGCAAAGCGAAAACCTGAGTAGGGTGGCTGTGAAGGGGCAATGTTTGGTGCCCATAGAAACAGCTCTGCCACTTTTGGCACCCGTGCCGTAGGTTCACCAACACTGCCTTAGAGGTTACATAATCCACCGGTTCCTCAATCATTTTGCCTTTATTTTGTTTTCTCTTGCTCCTGCAACAGATGAGTTCGTAAAAACGGCATACAAACAGGCCTGCAGAGATCTGTAAGGTTTCTGGACCTTTGGGCTCCGTCAGGAAGTTGTGAATGTTTTGGCCAGAGATATAAGAAAGAAACCTGCCCTATTTTTCCCTTACCCAAGCCTTGCAGATGGTTTCAGAGGACGTCAGAAGGAAGAAATTAGAAGTAAATCATGCCCGAACCTTAACCTGGGTGGCTTTTCTCTGGAGAGTTCTGTTCAATTAGCAGAAATGACCAGTTTTGAGTTGCAAACTGCGTTGGTACAGAACCAGAGAGACACATGATCATTTTTGATCCTTGACTTTGATCCTGTCTTGCTTAGTGGTGTAATGTTTATTTTACTTGTTTTTGTGTGTGTGTTTATATGGTATTTGTATACTGATTGTATTCTGTTAGGTTTTGACTGTTTGTTATTGTTGGGGTTCGTTTGTATTTGGGTAGTCACTGTTGGGTGACGTCTGTACACCGCCCAGAGTTCCCTATGGGAAAATTGGGCGGTAAATAAATAAATAAATAAATAAATAAATAAATAAAGTTATAAGTAGTTATAAACACAAAGTTTGTGTAGCCATATATGGCAGATTCATAAAAAGACAACAGTAGATAGTCCATCATTCAGGGAAAGCTTGCCTGAAAAGAAAGGTCTTTGCCCGTTTCCAGAAAGACAGCAGAGATGGGGCAGTCCTGGCCTCCACTGGGAGGGAGTTCTTGAGTCAGGGCAGCAGCCGAGAAGGCCCTTTCATGTGTTCCCACAAGACATATCTTAATGTTTCTCCACCAAAGCTTCCTCCTTCCTCTGTCTCTAATCCAGCTTTCCAGTTAATACTTTCTGCATATAATTTGGATAGGATAATAAAATACACTGTGCCATTATCTGATAACTTTGCCGATTGGAAACCATTCAGATTTTCCTTATGCCCCAACAGAGGCCTCTAATCCAAAGTACTGTAGTTATACATCAGGAGAATCAAACATTGTGCTACACTCATTTCTTTTAGAAGGCTTCATACATTGCCACATTTCATACAGTTTCATGATACACACAGTCAAAATCTTTAAATGTAACCTATAAAGTACAGTATATATTAATTTTCCTCTGTAATTCCTTGATATTTTATAGTGTTGTCACCATTCCATGCCATTGAGTTATAGCAATCCTCATAGGGCTGTAGTAGTAATAGAGGTATTTATGGGGTGGTTTGAGCAGTTCTACGACCACCCATAAGCTTTTGTAGATACGCAGGGATTTGAAAACAGGTCTCAATACTAGTCCATCACTATCCCCTGCACCATCCTGATAGCCAACATATATTTGCAGTACTGTATGATCTGTAGTGCTTTTTCTGAATCCACCTTGAGTCTGTACAGCCTGTAGTGATTTTCTGGATAGTTGTATGTCTGTGAAGATTCTCAGTCATCCAGAATAGTTTATCTGGAAGTTGAGTCATGGCAACTGGACTTCTTTTTCTTGAGAGATTCTTGAGAGATTGAAACGTTTTGCTGCTCATCCAAACAGCTTTGTCAGTCTGAAAAAACCTAGTTGGAGTCCTCCATTTTATAGCTCAATTTGACTTTTGTCACCCTGGTCTGAAATAGGCTCATAAGATGAACAGTGGCCTGAATAGGCTTGTTAGGTAGAAACAATCTCAATAGCCTTAAGATGAACAATGGCCTAAAGTGCTGAAACCCATAAAGTATGGGTCGTTAGCTATGGCCTTGGTGGTGAAGATGTGAAGTATTTTTGATTTGTCTAGGTCAGTGATGGTGAACCTTTTAGAAACTGAGTACCCAAACTGCAATTCAAAACCTACTAACTTTTTGCAAAGTGCCAATACAGCAATTTAACCTGTATACAGGTAGCTATGAAGGGGCAATGTTGGGTGCCTACAGAAAGGGCTCCGAGTGCCACCTTTGGCACCCGTGCCATAGGTTCGCCAACACTGGTCTAGGTATTGTTGAAATCACAGCCTGATAAGTGGCAGACAGACCTGTGCCTGAGCCCCCCCCATGTCTGTTGAGAGAGGGGTTTTCAATGCTCACGTGAATAGCTTCCCTGACCCCTCTCTCAAACCACCTATCTTCTCTGTCTAATATGTGTACATCTTCATCTTTGAATGAATGCCCTTTGTCCTTCAAGTAGAGGTACATTGCTGATTCTGGTCCTGAGCTGTTACCCCTCCTATGTTGGGCCACCCTCCTGTTTAATGGTTGTTTAGTTTCTCCAGTGTAGAGGTCTGCACACTCCTTACTGCATTGGACCGCATATACTGTATTGCTCCTTTTGTGTTTTGATATTGAGTCCTTTGGGTGGACGAGTCTCTGCCTTAGTGTGTTTGTGGGTTTGAAATCAACAGGGATATGGTGTTTGCCAAAAATCCTTTTAAGCTTCTCAGACACTCCAGCCATGTACGAAATGACCAGGTTCTTCCGTTGGGTCCGGGTCTCAGCTGATCTATTCTTCTTTGGGGTCGGCACACTGCTTTGTTGAAAGTTGTCATGATCCCATCATCCTTTTTCCTCCTGCCAATTTCTTTTACTGACTGTTTCCAAGAGAGGAGAAGATCAAACTTCATTTGCCTCTCTTTGCCTTTGTAGTGCTGGGCCAGCTGTGCTTTCTGGACAATATATGACTGCATCCAGTGCTGGTTTGGATAGTTCTTCAGTATATTGTTTATGTCTTATTATTGTATTCTGATCAGATAGTATTTTCTCCTGTATATATTTCAGTACTCTGAACTCATTTAAATTTCCCTTTGATGTCCTCAGATGAGATATTTTGGTTTTCTGTTTTTATTAATTTATTTGCTGGGATTATTATAATTGTTCTTTTCCTCCTGGCAAGACTATGCTGAAAAAAATGTATTTGAAATTCTAGCCCTGCTTCTGTCACCTTTTACTTTTGCTTCCTGTTTGCCATTAACAATACTAAGAGTTAATTGGATACAGAAGCAGTTAAAATAGAGTGCTTGCACTTTTTAAGCAATACTTTATTAGCTGTGCTTTAGCAGTAAAAAGTATAGTCTATTTCTGAATAAAATATTACTACATACCACTTAATATACTAATAGCAGTTTACAATTAAAATGGAAACATGATCTAAATTGCACCATTTCAGAAGAATCATGGAGTCAAACCCACCTTTAAATCTTAATCTTCAAATGGGATAAGATAAATTATTTATTATACTGGCTGGATAGCTCAATGAGTTAGGTAGGAGCCAAAGATCAGTGGTTCAATTTCCCACTGTGACGGTATCTGCAGCCATAGGCAGGTTGTACAACTCTGTTGCCCCCAGAAGAAGGGAATTATAAATGACTGCTGAGTACTCTCTGCCAAGAACACCCTGGAAAGGGTTGCCAAAAGTCAGAATCAATTTGACAGCATGCTGTTGTTACTTTTGTTTTATGTTGCTGCTATTGAACACCAGTTAAATTGGCACACATATCTTAAGAATCTTCATATTTATATTGGAGAGTCTGTGCTAGACCTCTTATCATATGTGGTGATTCAGTCACTTGTTGACTAGTGTTTGACATACTACTAGTCAAAAAAAAAACCCTGCTTCAGTCCATTGTTAGTTATCCCTCCTTAATCTATTTACAAGTTCCTTCAACACATAATAAAGCTTTAAAAACAGTTTTGAGCGTACTATCAGCTATCCACCAACAGTTTTCTTCTGGCTATAAGAATTTGTGTGTGCTCTTCAAATATTTTTGCATTCAGTCTATAGTTCTTTTAGTTACTTGGGAGCAAGATACATACTGTCAGGTAATGAAGCCTAGGGCTAAAGTACAAATGTCACCTGATGTTTAGACCTGTAGTTATCTGTGTCCTCACTCCTTGGGAAGCTTTATTTATTTATTTATTTAGATTATATGCAATATCTTCCCATAGGAGACTCAAAGCGGCCAACAACACATAAAATAAGAAATATTAAAACATTATATAAATATCACATTGAAAAGCCACTTTCTCCATTCTGTTATGCATTATAATTAGACTTGAAGATGCACGCAGTCCACATGCACCTTCACAAAGAGCCTTGTACCAAAGGCATGGAATATGTTGACAAAATATTTTAACATTGTTCATTCATAAGGACTACTGATGCAGGCATGGATCCTAAAGGCTAATTTTGTATGTTTGTGACAAACAGCATGCAGTTCTTGTCAAGTCTATGTGGTTTTCCACATCAAAACCACAAGTCCAGAGAGACAAAGTCTCAGGATGCTGAGCAAAAAGATCCTTTATTGTAACAAAAGCCCATCCAAAATCATACAGAGATTCATTTTTTAGACCTAACAATTAAAAAACATTCTGGCCGTTTACATACTAGTCTCTATAGAAAACCTACAGACTGTAATTCCCTTCTCAGATTTGACAGCTCCCATCCAAAACCTTTGAGATCCAATTTACCATGTGGACAATTCCTTAGAATTAAAAGGAACTGCACCAATACAGAAGACTTTTTATCAGAATCTCATCATTTAAAGAAACAATTGCTAGCAAAAGGTTACAGTACCCTAAATACATCATTGACAAAAACTTCACTAAAGCCAACAATAAAAAGAGGAAAGATTTATTGCACAATCAGAGTAGAGACTCAGGGAACCGTATCAATTGCGCCCTCACATACAACCATATCACCAACAAACTTCAAAACAGCATTAGAACCCATTGGCACATATTGAATAATATACCAGGATGCCTCCAGAAACCTTTAATCACTTTTAAAAGAACCAAGAAGCTATCATATTTCTTAATTAGAAGTGAATACAAAGAAAAACAAAAAACATCAAGTTATATTTGGAAGGACATTCCCCCACCCAAAGGCCACCACCCATGTGGCCATTGTGTTTACTGTAAGAATACTGAAAAAAATGACAGAATGTACAAACATACAACAGCAAAGAAAATACACCCTTACTAAATTTACTAACTGCAATACACAAGTAGTATATGCTATCAAGTGCCCTTGCCAAAAAATATATGTGAAAAACCTCTAGGCCACTTAAAATATGCATAGGAGAACTTATCAGTAATATCAGGAATAACAAATAAGGAACTCCCTTAGTTAAACATTTTCAACAACACAACAACCACTCAGAAAAAGATTTAAAATTCTGAGCCTTAGAAATTGTCCCTTATAGCAAAGATAAAATCATGTTTAAAAAAGAAATAGACTGGATAATTAAACTTAACTCACTAGCTCCTGTGGGCCTCAATGAAGAGATAAATTTTCTACCACTTTTATAATGTATCATGGCTTTTCTTACAGTCTCTGAGCTTGAAGTAATCAGCCCTAGAAACTTCACATACTGTACTTTCTTTACCATTGTTATCAGCTATATAATCACCATAGCTTTGTCTGCATTTAGTCAGCAGTGTTTCTAGAAGCAAGAACATTTCTTCAAGATTATAAGTGATACTCTCTGTGGTATGTACTTTTATGGATTACAAGTCCTTTTTATTGATTATGCATGTAATGTTTTTAAACACTTGTTTATTGTTTGTACTTAGAATACAACATTTTATTGAAAATTCAAATTACAAACATCTTAGTAACTGGCCTACTGGGCCTGTATAAAGAAAAAAATATATCCTATGTATGTACTTAGAATATAATACCTTACTTATATTATAAACTGCGAATATCTTAGCAATAGACCTACTGAGTTTGTAAAAAGTAACATTACCATTTATCCAGTATATATTTTAATGTCTATAAGCCCCCTACCAGAACATATACTATTTATTTTACAGTATTTGCTGTATAAGAATAATAGATATTCATTAGTTGTCCCTTTGTTTTTAATGCAGTTAAACATAGCCCTTAAGAAGGCTTCCTAAGCTGAAACGTGTTGGGCTTTTGTTACAATAAAGGATCTTTTCCTCCTGGTTTTGTTTAGGGGTGTGCTTGGATCTGCAATTGCTTCTGTAGGTCCAGGCAGCTAGTGTGGCTCCGTGTTCCTTTGCTCAACTCTGTTTTATCAGATCCAGATTGCTAATTTTAAAAAAGCAAAGTGTGCTGCCTATATACCTCTCCATAGTGCTTAAAGCTCTCTCTCTGAAGTTTAAAAGTTAATTATGCAGGCTACACATCCCCACCACCACCACCACCACCACCGGCAAGCTAGGTACTCATTTCACCAACCTCAGAAGGATGGAAGTCTGAGTGAGCCTTGAGCCTGCTACCTGGAATTGAATCCCAGATCATAAGGAGAGTTTGGTTACAGTACAGCAGTTTAACCACTGTGCCAAAAGTCTAATTAATTAAAACATTTTAAACCATCTTTTAATTAATTTAAAATCCTTCTAAATCACCCTTTGTTTTACACAGAGACACAGAGAGAGTATAATAAATCTAGATTTAATTGTAAACAGTGCTTAAAACAAAATACACATACAATACAGCAGCATACTTCACTGAAGACACAGTGAAAAATTTAAAAATCTGGGTATCATTACAAAAAAACCCAACACTCTTCGCATATACACTACACACATCCACAAAAGAAATTATTTAGGGAAGGACCTAAGTCTAAAATTTTGATGCACAAGCAGCCTAGCAGATGAAGAGGTACAGTGCTTCTTCAGATATCTGAGTATTTTTAAGATGTTGAAAGCAAGTCGTATCATGTTGGATTTTGCTCAGAATATGCAGGCAACCTATGACACTACTGTATTTCAAAAATTGAACATGACGACCTGGTATGTCAGCCATGTTCTGTGCTTATTGAAGTCTCTGACTTCTCCGAAGAGCAGCTCCACAAAAAAGGCATACAGTAATTCAATTCTAGGTAGAGAATACTCGGAAGTGCTTTACAATTCCCTTCTTCTGCAGCAGAGTGGTGGTGGTGGTGGTGGTGCCCCGGGGCTGTACAGCTTTCCGAAGGCCACACAGCCTGGCTGTGTTAATAGGAGGCACAGTAGGGAGCTCAACTCCCAATATGTGGCTCCACAGCCAGGTACCCCAACTACTAAGCTATCCAGCCAGCTTAGGAAAATTAAAGGGGCGGAAACACAAAAGCCAAAATATTATGCCTCTAAATACAAAAAAACCCTACCAACATATTTGGTCTTTCCTCATTTCTTCTTTTTCCCATTTCTTCCCCTTGTATTTCCTAATACTAAGGCAGGGTAACATGGCTCCATTTTTTTAAACTGCTGCAACAGAAGTCTTTGAACGATCTTTGGAAATAACACATCTTTCAAAATACAAAAGCCCAAGTTTTTCTTTCCTTCCCCATCCCCCTTTTACGACAATATCAGGTTGTGTTTAATTTATGTTGAATTCAAAATGCAGGTTACTGTACAGTACTATATCTCTAGATAAAAATGGACAAATGTATTTCTGGGACCATCTTCTGCTTGAACCTGTCTTACAACTGTGCTCTAATTTGCCAAAAGGATGCTAGTTTTATTTTAGGAGGAGTTAAGATCTCCCACCACACCCCCAAACTATTGGTGTGGTTTGGTTCTTATCTCTTTTTGGATCTGATTTCTTTATTTGTTTCAGTGCTTCCTAATTTTAATTGTATTTTATTGGAATATTGTACTTTAAGGCACCCTGGGAGCATTTATTTATTTGTTTATTTATTTTATTTGTTTATTTATTTGTTTTTATACCGCCCGTCTTTCCGAAGGAACTCCGGGCGATGCACAACAATCACAGAAAACAATTAAAAGATAAAATTATATTAAATTAAGTTAAATTAATAAACAATAACACTTAAACCAATTTAAAGAAAAATTATGCTCAGCAAGATAGAACAGAGCAAAACAAAACAAAACAAAACAAAAACCCCTAATGGTTGCCAAATACCTCTCTGAAAAGCAGGGTCTTAAGCGCTTTTCTAAAGGTGGGCAGGGACTGTGCAAGGAGGCGCATAGCATATTTTCCCATATATAAGGTGCCCCCATGTATGAGAGGATTCCTCAAGTTTCCAACCCAAAATAACAGTTTCACAAGCACAGAGCTCTCTCCTTAACTTTCTTCCATGTATACTACAACCCTCAATTTTTAGTCTTAACAATTTTAGATAAAAATATACTGTAGTGTTATACACAGGAAAATACTGTAATTCCTCCAGTAAACCAAGCATTTTGGGAAAATATTTAGGGAAGGCCCATAGTTCAATGGAAGAGCACAGGGTTTTATAAGCAAAAGGTTCCAGATTTAATTGCCAAAATCTTCAGGTGGGAAAAGATTCTGAAATCCTGGAGGATGGTCAGTCAAATATATCAAAATGAGATGGGTCAACAGTCTGGCTTGGTATAATGCAACTTCCTAAGTTCCAGGAACAGTATCCTTTTCTTAACTCCACATAACAATGCATTCTCTCTCTGTTGTCTATATCCTTACCCACTTGCCCCCATCAACACAGGGACATAAATAAACACAAATTGTTTTTCTTCTTGCTTTTACTGTATATTTGTATATATGGGTCATATGACCGCAGTAAACTTGCTTTGATTTGATTTTGAACACAAATGGCACAGAACTAGCACTCTGTGTTTCTGAAGAAGTGAACTGTGGTTCACAAAAGCTCACAGTGAAACAAATCTCTTAGTCTTTAAAATGCCACATTTTGCCCTATCTCTCCCTTCAATCCTCACCTCCTCCTGTAATTTTGTTAACATGCTGAAACAAACTGACATAACTACCTCTTTGGAAGCTAGAGTAAGTAAGATGTCCAGGGAGTTGTAACTCATGCAATTTACTGTGTTACAAGACTGGACATTTTACTTACTATAGTTTTGAAAGAGCTAGTTGGCAACCCTCGAATTTTCTAAGTATCAAGTACTAAGAATTTATTTACCATTCTATAGGTCTGATGGTATTCTGGGACTGTACAATTTGCCTAGAACCTAATAGGTGGCTAGCATATAATAGGTGGCAAGCAGCCAGTGGATTGCAATAACTCTAAATTACAAATAATAATAATAATTAGGAAACCATCACTATTTTTGGCATATTGGCTGGTCTCTCTCCCAGGAAGCACAGCAGGAATTTTAACTACCAGCACAGTGCTCCCGTGTGCTGAGCTGTGCCAGCATCATCCAGTTTTGCAGGACAAGAAAAACAAGAAAAAATACTCAAGGAAGGGAGAGGTAACTGAAGACATTTTCCTGCCTAAGGTGTTCCCCCAGCTCAATTCTATATATGGCAGCCAACCAGACTGGCTTTGAAGCTTAATGCAACGCTGACTGCTCTCAAAGCTCTCAGAAGTAAGGCAGGCTGTAAGGAAGGCTGTGTGATCCGCATCCAACACTGTTCAGCCACACTTTTGACCCCCTGCCCACCACACCATATGCCTATGACAGAGCTACCCTGGAAAAAAGCCTTTAAAAGGGTGGTAAAATTAATTTATGTTGTAATTTGTTACTCCCCAGTTTTTCAAAACAATATTTCTTCCTGTAGCTGTTGTGTGAGTTTTTCAGGCTGTTTGGCCATGCTCTGGAAGTTTTTCTTCCTGACATTTCACCAGACTCTGTGGCTGGCACATTCAGGGGCAGAGTTCGTGTTTGAAGGTCTAAAAATCAGCAAAGCCTGGCTACCAGTACTGAAAACTTCAGCCTGCAAAAGATCAAAGTTCAGAGTTCAATTATTCCCACCCAGCCACAAGCACCAGTGATTTCACGCAACAGAACAGCTAAGCACCCATCAACAAAAGAGAAGGATCACTGCCACCCCTGATTGCACAATACAATGACTAACACCTATTCTGCATAGAACAAGTTTCCTTTTTCCACAACTTTGAAACCCCAGTCTCACTCACTCTATACCCCAGAGCACAGAGAGAACTCCTAGTTCCCTGAGCTCCTTGCCCTCTGAAGATGCCGGCCGCAGAGTCTGGCGAAATGTCAGGAAGAAAAACTTCCAGAACACCGCTAAACAGCCCAATAGCTATCAAATCCCAGCTGTGAAAGCCTTTGAGAATACAATATTTCTTTCTTCTTCCATGCAATACTAGCCTATCACTGCCTGCCATCATCTTGCAGCATCTCAAGACTTGCACTTCTCAGTAAAGGGTGCGTTGGTGGACCTGAGGGCCCATGATTCTTTGCCAGTGGCTGTGCTGGCTGGGGCTGATGGATGCTGTAGTCAGTAGTCAAAACTTTATTGTTTATGACCATAGGCCTTTACAAATACACAATGCATAGTAACAAAGAGATTGCAGCATTTAAAATAATCAGTGTTTGAATGCACAATACATGTTTTAAAAGACTTTGCAACAGCTCCCACTGTACTAAGGACCTTTATGTTGGATGGCATTTAAATCCTTGGGTCAGCCAGACCTCAACTTCTTAGCTGCCAATCCAGAGCTCGTCGGGCCTTCCTGTCTTCTACTGCCTCCTGGAGTCTGGTCAAATCCATATTGGTTGCATCGATGACACTGTCCACCCATCTCATTCTCTGCCGTCCTCTTTTCCTTTTGCCTTCAATCTTTCCCAACATCAGGGACTTTTTCAAGGACTCCTGTCTCCTCATGAGGTGGCCAAAGTACTGGAGCCTCAGCTTCAAAATCTGTCCTTCCAGTGAACATTTGGGGGCTCAAAAGCATCGATTCTGTGGTGATCAGCCTTCTTTATAGTCCATCTCTCACTTCCATACATCACTACTGGAAAAACCATAGCTTTGACTATCCCAACCTTTGTCGGCAAAGTGATGTCTCTGCTCTTTAAGATGTGGCCTAGGTTTGTCATTGCTTTCCTACTAAGAAGCAGGCGTCTTTTAATTTTATTGCTGCAGTCGCCATCTGCAGTGATCAAGGAGCCCAAGAAAATAAACTCTGTCATTGCTTCCATTTCTTCCCCTTCTATTTGCCAGGAGGCCATGATCTTAGTTTTTTTTTTATGTTGAGCTTCAGCCCATTTTTTCACTCTCCTCTTTCACCCTCATTAAGAGGTTCTTTAATTCCTCCTCACTTTCTGTATCATCTGCGTATCTGAGGTTGTTGATTTTTCTTCCGGCAATCTTAATTCCGGCTTGTGATTCATCCAGACCCGCCTTTCACACGATGTACTCTGCATATAAGTTAAATAGGCAAGGTGACAGTATACAGACTTGTCGTACTCCTTTCCCAATTTTAAACCAGTCAGTTGTTCCATATTCAGTTCTGACTGTTGCTGCTTGTCCCACATATAGATTTCTTAGGAGACAGATAAGGTGGTCATGCACTCCCATTCCTTTACAGACTTGCCATAGTTCGAGGGTTCTTGTAGAGAGGGCAAATTAGTAAATAGTGAATTATGTCTTCTATCTGATCACAGCCATAGACACATTTACTTCCATAATCAGAATTCTTTTTTATCTCCCTTCAAGATAAGCAGAGGGCATTCTGTTGAAATCTAAGTTCAGTGAAGACTCTATGAAGCTGTGGAAAAGATGGTGTGTCAAAATATTGTGGCCTTAAATGTGTGATCAGAAGTTTGGGATACCACATTGAGAAATGAGACTCAGAAACTGGCCCTGTCTTGACAGGCATCAAAATAAAAAATCCAGTTCCTTAGTGTGTTAGAACTAGAAATCAAGACTAAGGAACTTTTCCATAGTGAGATCATAAATCTTTTAAGTTGTCTTGGCACTGCTTTCCCCCAACCTCCAGTCCTCAGTTGTTCTAGCCAAGAAGATGCTGTGGTCCAACCACATCTGGAGGGAAATGCTAAGTTGCCTCTCCACCCTGGCACCCCCACCGGACCGAGTTCCAGCACTTTTCCCCATTCCTTTTCCCAACTGCCAGGGGTACGTCCCACACGCCAGGACAGGCACCCTGGACTGTGGCTGAAGGCCTCCCTCCGGGTTTCCATTTGGCTGGTCAAGATCGGCACGTGGGCTCTCACTCGCCCGCGGGTCGCCCGTGTCCAGACACTCAACAACAAGTTGCCCGCCAGATGGAGACCAAAGACGTCTTAAGCAGGGTGGGCTCTCAAGGAAACCCCTCCGAGACGCTGGTTTAGGCGCTGCGCTTCCCTCCCTCTACCCACTCCCACTCTCCACGCCGCCTCCCGATCGAGGTTTCAGCCCACCATCTTTTTGAGAAGCAGTCACGCTGCTCCTTTTATTTTGATCGCCTGCATCTTTTTACAAAGCAGGCAGGCAGGAAGGAAAGGAAGGGAAGAGAAGAAGGAAGGAGCCCACCAGGCAGCGGCCTCCGCCCCCCCCTCCGCCGCTGCACCCGCCGCGCGCAACCAAGGGCGCTCCGCCCGCCTCTCTTGCGCCGGAGACTAGAGGGCAGTGTGGCCGCCTCGGCCACCGCCAGGAAAGGCGGAGCGGCAGGAACTGCAAAGGCGAGGCGTATTGACATCAGTTCCTCTGGCTCCCAGGGACAAGAGTTTTATTTCTCCCCGTCCATGCTACGAGTCGACCGCGTCGAGCCCCGGGCGGCCGCCCTGGGGCGGGAGAGGGGCCGCCGCCGGCACCACCACCCGTGAGAAGCGAGCTGGTGGTGGGGCGCAGCCGGGCGCCGGGGAGGGGGCGGCCCTCGGACAGGAAGGACTGCGCGCCCTCTTTTCCCGCCCAGGAAAGGCAAGCGAGTCGCCGCGCAGTGGCGGAGGCAGCCGCCCCCGCCGCCGCCGGACCCGCCGCGTCCCGCCCAGCATGAGCAGCGGCGGCGGCGGTGGGCGCCCGAGCGCCCGCGTGGCCGTGAAGATGGAGGTGGCCCCTTTCTACGGCGAGGACGGGCTGGAACTCCTGCCGGACTTCGTGCAGTTGCCGGGCTTCGGCGCGGGGGCCGGCGCGGGGCTGGAGCCGCCCGAAGACAGCGGGGCGGACCCGCGGCATAAACTGCTCCTGGCCGGGAAGAAGCTGCTTCAGCAGCCGCAGCCTCCCCGGGACCTGGTCGGGGCGGCCTCCCCCGGCGGCGTTGCCCTCCCTCCGGCGGCCGCGGGTCCCTTCCCGTCGTTGCGCCCTCGCGCCGCCGCCGCCAGCAGCGCCGTGCACCGCCTCATCCCGGAGGCGCCCGGCGGCGGCGGACCGGAGGTGGGCCCGGGCGTCTTGCAGCCGCTGCTGAAGCTGCCCGCCGCCGCCGACTTGGAACAGTTGCTCATCCAAGCGGGCAGCCCGGGCCTGGGCGGAGGTCCGGCCAGCCCCACCGGCGGCGGCGGCGGCGGCGGCGGGGGCCCTTCTTGTTCCGCTCGCCTCCGCCTCCCGCCCGCCGCCGCCGCCGCCGCCGCCGCCGCCCGTGACCCAGGAGCAGGAGGGCTTCGCCGACGGCTTCGTGAAGGCGCTGGCCGACCTGCACAAGCAGAACCAGCTGCTGGGGGTGCCGCCGGCGCCGCCGCTCTCGCCCACCGCGCACCCGGGCGGCCCGTGCTGCCCTCCGTCGCGCCAGGACTCGCCGGCCGTCTACACCACCCTGGGCGGCTTCAACCCGGGCAGCCCGCCGTCGGCCTCCGGAGGCGCTTTCTTCTCGCCGCCGCCGCCCGCCGTGGCTCGCCTCCCGGCGCCGGGCTCGACCGGCCGGGCGCTGGAGGAGCCGCAGACCGTGCCGGAGGCGGCGGGGACGGTGACGGCCGTGCCTCCCGCGGCGGCGGCGGCGGCGCTTTCGTCGGGCGAGTCCCCTCCGCCGCCCTCCTCCTCCTTGTCCCCCCTGGACGCTGAGAGCCAAGAGCGGCTGAAAGCCGAGCGCAAGCGGCTGCGCAACCGCATCGCGGCCTCCAAGTGCCGCCGGCGCAAACTGGAGCGCATCGCCCGCCTGGAGGAGAAAGTCAAGGCGCTCAAGGGGCAGAACGCGGAGCTGGCCGCCACCGCCAGCCTCCTCCGCGCCCAGGTCACCCAGCTGCAAGGCCGCGTCCGGAGCCACCTGTCCAGCGGCTGCCATATCAACGCTGCTGCTGCCGCCCCTGCCCCTGCCCAGACCTCGGGGGTGTCCGGTCAGCCCCCCGGCAGGGAGGGACCCACCGAGCCAGAGACCAGTGCCTGCTGAAACCCGCACTGACCCGAGACGCGGAGAGACAGATGCGCCCGGCCTGGCCTGGCCTGGCCTGGCCTTGGCAGAGGGAAGATGACCCCTTGGTCCTGGTCTTGAGAAGGGCCGTGAGAGAGAGAGAGTGTGCCCGCCTTCAGTCTTGTACCCTTCGGCTTCTCGACTTGTCATCCAGTCATCTGAAAAGCTGGAGAAGGCGTGGAAGAAGAGGTTCCACTTCCACCAGCCCATCCACGCACACCTCTGCCCTCTTGCCAGCTCCTTGACAGCAGGGGGGAAATCCAGGTGATCCAAGGAGCAAGTTGGTCTAGGGAGGGAGAGAGAAGAGGCGTCACAGTCAAGGGACAGAAGGAGTCCGGTAACACTTTGCATTGTGGCAGCTGCTGTCCATTCCAGAGAAGGACTCGAGATGGTTCATCAGTGACATCTTAATCTCAGTCCTTTCAAGCATCTCTAAGAAATCATCCTGTTCCCTGCTAGTGACTTCGAGTCATGAAAGCCACCATGCAGTGATCCGTAGCCAGATTGTGGTGGTGTCCTGTTGTGTCTTTTATTTCCAGCTGCAGCTTGGCCAATGCTAAGGGGAAAGGAGCGCATCCAGCTGCACCAGTCAGTGATGTTCTGACGCCCCCCGCTGTTGTGGGGAAACCTGAGGCTGGGTTCTTGCAACTTGTAATCTGGAATCAGCACTGAGGTTTCCAAATGTGCTTGCTTTCGTCACTTCTATTGCCCCAAATTCCCGTAAAAAGAAATACTTGGCAGATCAGAGGCAAATCTGTTGTCGTCTTGTCATTGGAATGCCAAAGGTCTTTTCCAAGATCCCACCTGAGCAGATGGTGCGGAGAAAAAGTCATCTTTGTTGAAGACTTTTTGCAGAGAGTCTTGAATTTTGTTCCTTATTTTTATGGTGGAAGGTGACTAGATTCCATCTGTATGGGTTGTCTCCCCCACCCTCACACCCCCCTCAGCAAAAGTTATCAGGACAGTTCAAAACTCCAGGTTTTTTTTTTTTTTTTTTTGGCTGCAGGCTTATTTATTGCTTTCTAATAAAGGGTATCTAGTTTTTTAAGATGGTGTGTTTAACTGTCTAATAAGGTGCATATATCTCATGCAGATTGCTCGGCATTACAATAGATCCGTAATATTTTTAGGGATTAGAGCCTCTACTCTTTGCCAGTGGCTAGTTTTGTGAACTGTTTTCTAAGTAATGTGAGAGAGAGCCGTAACTAATCCAGAGCTTATTCAGTTTTGTGTACAGAGAACTAAAGCTTGTTATTTCCTTGCTGTACTGTAGATGTTTTTCTAGAGTTGCTTAGGGCACAGGACCCAACGTTTTCAATGTTTTAAGAAGAGATTGTATGTATTATAGAATATGTGGCAGTCTAGAATTGTACATGTTTTTGGTGATATAATGAAAATTCTAAAAATGATCCGTTGCCACAAGAATGCTTAAGGTGTAGTTGACTTTCCTTTTTTTTTACTTTATTAAGAGTGAAGAGCGTTAATGTCCAGAAACAAGAAAGTGTGCCACATTAAAAATATATATTTATTTAAAATTAGTATTATGAGAAAACATTTTTCCCTAAGATATATAAGCTCCATGCTATTTCTCGTGGCAGCACCACTGTGTGGAGTGTTGGTAGGCTTATTTATTGAAAGTTTAGAATATTGTCTTCTTTATTTTTATAACATGAAAGATGGTTTTAAAATGCTTTTGCAAGAATCAGTATCTCTATTCTTCACTGTGTACATTCCAGCTGTAATTGCTCTCTTTATGGAGTCATGGTGACTTTTGTGCTATGCAGAAAATAAAACCTTTGGATTGGATTTTTTTTTAAAGATTAAACAGTTAATTGAATTCTAAAATGCCTTGAATAACTCTTAAAATATGGATGATCATCTTTTTTTAAAAGAAAAAAACTATATAAGCTATTTTCTTGTTTCAATTGTAAATGTCTTTTCTAGTTCTCAGGGTGGGATGGGGAAAGGGAAGTTTCTGGCATTGTTTTAAGGAACTGCTGGGCTGCAAGCATTGGTTACATTTTAGTTTAACGTGGGATCAGAAAAGAATTTGTTGCTTCTGATTTGGTTTAATTGACAGTTTGGGTGGGTTTTCTACACAAAATGTCCATCAGTGGAAACCCCTCCCCCCCTCGCACCCCATTGTATAGAATTAGAGTAGATGGTTTGGATTATTCTTAAAATGCAGTTTTATTTTGTCCTGTTGTAAAATACTATCTTGCATGGAACAGACTGTGGGCAGAAAAATGTCGTGGGTAAGTTAATAGGCAGCTCCTAAAGTAGCACCGAGGCACCCCAGTTTGACAGGCACAATTGAAATAGCTGCATCATTTATATTCCTATGTTTCCTCTTTTCCACCATTTGCAATAGAAGTGGAAATTAGGAACATTTCTACTTGGAGTCCTGTTGCAGCAACTATGTGAGGTAATTCCAGTTTGAATTTTTTCAGAACCAGGGAACAAGACGTGAGGAAGAATGACTTGTATTGTATTACTTTAGAGGGCTTCAATTATCATGGTTTATGGCTGTTGTGGGTTTTTCGAGCTGTTTGGCCATGTTCTGGGAGTTTTCTTTCATTTTCATTACCCTATTTGTTGTTGTTTTCCCGTGTCATTTTAGGGACAGAGGCTTTCCCCAGCTGAGGAAATAAATTTCATTCCATTTCTCTCAGAAAAAAAAGAGATCTTCTCAAAATCATTCAAAATCTGCCAACTGCTCTAAGGAATCTGATACATCCACTCCGCATATTTTGCATATTTTCATTCCTTCTCCCTCCCCCCCCTCTCTCCCATTAACAATTTTCTGGTTCACAGTTTTGTGAGGAATCAACAAAAGGAATGTTGAGGCAGCATAGTTTGGTAGTATAACAAAAAATGAACACCTTGGGAGCCTTTCCCTCAACTTGATACCTGAAGAGTCCAAAATGAACTGCTAGAAAACTCAATGGTTTAGGTGTCTTGACTGCAGAGCCAAAGGTTGAGAGTTCAATTCCCCACTGTGCCTTCTTGACAGGAACTGGGCTCCCTGAGGCATTGGCCCCCTTCCAGCTCTGCAGTTCTACGATCCTTGTGATAATAATAATATTGAAGCAAATAAGTTGCCTAAAAGTTCCCAGCTTATCTTTGACCTAAGATGTTATTATACATTTATAGCATTGAAGGTGCCTGATCCAACAACATTTCTCGAATCAATTTTGTTCTGGAATGTCAGGTTCCTGAAAAGAAGATCCAGCCGAGAGAAAGTCCCCTGCCCTTTCTCCTCCAATGTATCTGGGAATCGATTCAAAAGGGCAGCCTAATTCTTTGCTTTGTATCCTGCGTCTGTAGGTGTTGCAGATGTTGGAGCTCAAAGATTATGTTGGACCTGTTGGCACTGTCCCGGCTGCATGCCACATCGTTTTCCAAAAAGCATATCGTGCTTCTGGATGCATCTTGATGTTTCCTCTCTTTTTATAGTCTGCTCTATTGTTCTTTATTTCCAATAACTTTTTAGTTCCTGTCTTATTTTGTGGCTATTTTCCCAAAATTTACTTTGCAGATTTTTTTTCTCTGAGCATGATTCATCTCTAACCAAGTTGATTGCTTTGTCTCTCGTTTGTACTACTGCTTCCCATCGTGATCTAACAGTGCTGGTCCCCCTGCTGTTGTTCTCGTTCATCTTATTTAAACGTTTTCACAATTTGTGTCTGAACATTTTAATTTCTGGTCCATCAGTAGCATTCGTCTTGTCTAATTCCTTCAGCTAAGGAATGTTCAGGCTTATTTGGTGTTGTGGTTTGTGCCCACCCCACCTCCACCCCCTCACTCATCCAAATTCTGAGTGTATCAGACACAAACTTGAATTTGATTCAATCATTGAATTGAAATTGCATCCTCTTTCCAGGTTCTTCTCATTGCATTGTGTTTGTGTGTGCGTGTGTGTGCGCGCATGTGTGTGTGTGTGCAGATGCATCGTTGTTATGAAGCTCTTTGGTTTGTTTTCTTGTAGTCTGGCTGTCAAACATGAAACAATTTTAAGATAATTATTGTGGAGGATATCTAGATTAAATAGTACTCACCTGCATTAGCAGCTTGTTAGAGAAATATCCCACGGTTTCTAATGATGTAGGTGGCACAGGTGACTCCCCATGTTGATCCAGCTGGACACTGCCTGCCAGTAAAACAGGATTTCTTGGAGGAAATGTTAGATCTTCCCCTGAAGGAGTGAGAGGGCTCCGGTGACAGCTGGCTTTCTTCTGCAGCTGTGCAGCCCATATGAACACCCAGGTATTCACAGGGATGAGTGGCTAAAGAGGCTGAGTAATTTGTTACTAACTTCACGAGTGACGATGTGTCACAACTCCTACCCAGTGCCTCTTTTTATCACACACACCCCGGATGGGATAGTTCTGGCTCCCACAGATGGTTTCCAATCCATCACTGGGTGGAAGCATAAGTTCAGGTGTTGATTAACCATTTTAAAATCCTCGTCACCATCGTTTTTTGCAGGGTTCATTTGAAATGATTTTTAGGCCACTTTTAAGGCCCATTGAGCAGGAATGGATGGGTGGCTTTGAAATGTCAGCTCGAACCGGCTTTCCTTTTGTTTGTTGCCATGAGGGGAGACAATGTGTTGTGTTGTTTTTCATTTGGAAATACTGGAAAGCACATTAGTGCTAAGTAACATTGAGGAAAAGAGCCAGCCAAATCTAAACACCTCTAAGAGTCATTGATTTCAGCCAGAAATATTTAAACATTTAAAGTCAGTGTTGTCATAAAAGTGCAATTGTTCCCCCTACCCACCCCAGCCAGATGACATTTTTATGGCACTTCCGTGGAGAGAAAGGATTGATGATATATAGATTTTAGGGGAACCTTATAATGTCTTCTTTTCTGTTGTAAATGGGAGTTCATTATTTTGAAGAGGTGAAAGAGAGATGTATTTTTCATGGCTTCCACACTGCTGGGAATTGTCATCCAAGATGAACTTTTCCCATCTTTTATTTATAGTCCTGCAGTGCTGTTGTTAATTAAGACTGCTGTTGAATGTTGAACTTTCTTTAAAGAGGCACAACCCAGAAGTGAGCTCACGGCTGGTTCACTTCAGCTACGATGGAAACTTAGCAGTGCTGTCCTGAACAAGTCACCTGTGTCTGTGATGTAGGGGCCACTTAATTGGGTCGTGTAACCAAATGGGCACCAGCCACAGGGTTGGCAGTGTATACCAGTTTGTTTATCAGCCCAAACAGGTGTTTTCTAGCCTTGTCTCTTCCAGCGAGTGCTTCCTCATAGGCAGTGCTCGAAGGAGGCAGGGCAGGGATGCCCGTCTCAAGTGCCATCCTCTGGATATGAAATCAGTACAAGGAGAAAGGCATAACCTGTTTTTAAATTTAAGATGCTGTAATTTTAATGCACATTAAATGGTGGAATTTTTATTACAGGGTCTAGAGAATAATGCGTTTTTGGAGATCAGGCAGTAAGATAGCTCTGCCACGTCATTAAAGCTAGAAATGTTGGGGAAGAAGGCAAGTTGTCCAGTACTTGCTGGGATAAGCCTGAGGGAAATGTTTTCTTTGTCTAAGCAACCCATGAAATCAACCTTGAGTTACAGCATTTTTCCGTGTATAAGACTATATTTTTGTTTAAACCTGTTAGACTAAAAATTGAGGGTCCCCTTATACACGGAAGTAAGCTGAGGAGAGAACCGAGTGGTTGCGAAACTGTAATTTTGGGTTGGAAAAAGTAGGAGGTCATCTTATACATAGAGGTGTCTTATAGACCGGAAAATGAATTTCATTTCTTATAAATTATGGACACCAGGTCAAAATGGAAAGCGAAGAACCTGCCATGTTAGTTAAAAAGTACTGTACTTGTTCCAGAGAGTGTCTTGAGTTTTCCTTCTTGCAAAGTTTGAAACAGAGGCAGGTAGCAGCTTGTGGTCATAACTGCATGACATCTATTCCGTTAGCATGCTGTAATTACTCTTTATTTCCATTTGCCATGTTAGGTAACATTTTTTGAAATCACATCATTTCTGCTTGGGGTTTTTTTCAGAAGGAAGTTGGCTGAAACCTAACCATAGATATTAACTAAGAAATCTCGTGTGTTGAAATGGAATCAGCATGGTTGCCAACAGTCCCGAGAATACAAAGTTTCTGATGAGCATTGGTAGAGCAAGTCTATATTATCCTAGCCATGTTTCGCTGTGTCAAAGCAAATTGAGAATAGTGGCTCAACAGTGAATACAGATGCCTGTATGGCTCTGGGCAAACCATAAATGTTGGTGATTTTGCTTTTTGTAGGTTCCATCCCTGGGTCCTGCAGATCTTCTTATGAGTTAAAACAAAGACATTTGCTCAGAGGTAAGGTTTTCATAAAGGGAGTTTTAGTTGCAAGTGTGAGTGCACAGTATCATGGCTTCCAGTGTCTCTGGACCATTGAGTCAATGAGACTTGGATGACTGCAGGACGTTGAGCCAGCAATCTTACAAGGTATTTATAATGAGCAAACTAGTTCATAAACAAACTTCATAGCCAACTGTGATTAAGTTAAATACACAGGTGGAAGCATTTATATTAGAGCAGGAATCAAAGGACAGCAGCCTCGCGTAGGTTGTTGAACTAGATTTAATCTTGTCCCTGTCCATGTGACTTACTGAGTGAGGATGATGGGAGGTGAAATTGAACAACATTTAGAAGGCTCCATGTTTCTTGCCACCAAAGCTCAGAGGCCCTGGGAAGGCTGGATTAGGGCTGGATGACTCAGGTTCACAACCCATTTCAGCTCTGATGGTAACCCACTTCAACTGGGTTCTTGTCAGGAGGACATGAATAAATCTCATGCAAATTAGCTTGAGTGTTTTTGGAGGGAGGTTAAGCCAAAAATGTGATGAGGAGGTCTATAACACAGGCTTCCAAAGACAGAAGACAAAACACAAGCATTGTTTAGATGCCAAATCTCATGGATAGGGAAACGTCTTAGGGATTCTTCCGAACTACCATTTCTCCTAAAGGATGGTTCATTATGCTCAATAGTGGGTTTGGTATCTTTTTAAATGATGTAGAAAGTCTGTGTAAGGTAGGAAAAGGCAATTTTTGTGCATTGATGACTTGAGAACTGCACATTATGTCTTTTTACTGTTAACCAGATAGCAAAGTCATTTCAAAGCGCTCCTTCGGAATGGAAAAAGGAACCCATCCAAGAGTTGCTATAGATACTGTAATAGAACAAGTATCGCCTAATATCTCTTAAGACTTAACGCGCTGTGAAATGTGGTCTTATCACAACTTACATGCAGATGTAGTAGTTGCTACATCTCTCCTTTAAGAACTGGTAGGTTTACATGAAGCTTTAGAACTAGGACCTTAGGGCCACCTTTACAATTCAAAATAATCAATATCACTTCATGCTTTAAACTGAGAGTTGCATGTCTGAATACTTGTATACCTTTCCTCTCCCTAAGAATTAGCACTGTAAATGAGGCCAAGAAATTATAGCTGGCAAAGTTAGGTAGCGAGATGGCTCTGGGACATGTCTGTCCAGTCCAAAATTACTGCTGTATTGTGGTGATTCTTGAATATATAGGGACTTCTAATTATTCTTGATGAACTTCATTTATTCATTTGGTACTTACGTGCAAGGTTTGTATGATGTTTGACATGGTAAAGTGCCTCTGTTTCTGAAGATCAAAGTGTTTGACTTTTTGCCTTCATGTCTTCATGTTATCTTTGCTGGTGAAAGCTGATGACTTGCCTGAGTTTGGAAAAGAGTTTTTGGAGGGTTTTTTTAATGTTATCTCACATGGCCACTAGTCATGCTCTGTGTGGGAGTCTGAGAATTATTCTCCACAAAAATAGCCTTTCCAAGCTCTGGCATTTCATTTACCCAGGAGTGGTAACATACAGAGTTTCCAGTGTTGGCTTTAAGAAAAAAAGCAGTTCTCTTGAGATTAATTTTCACTTCCCTCCTTTACCCAAAATGGTAACTACTAATTATGCACAGTAGTTAAGCAGAGGAAGTGTTCTTAACTTTTATTTTGGATTTCAGAATCATTATCTTCTGTACATCCATCTTGTGGTTTTAAAATCCAGTTTCATAACCTGAATAGATTTTGACCAACACCTCACACTAGCACTAAGGAGAGATTTGGAAACTTCTAAAAGGGGGAAATGCACTCTTCTTTGAAGTGAGTTGAGAGAGACCTGAAGGCAAAATTGAAAGGAGAGACTGGAGGTAGTCAGCAATGAAGTAGAGATCATTGCTAAAAGGAGATAATTTATAAGTAACGGCAGAAACAATGGCCATCTTATAGCATGGGCAACTGAGTGAAAGACCTTGTTTGAATTCAAGCATGAGAGATTCAATATAGACTTAGTAAAAATTACAACAAATGCCTTGAAATCAGCATAGCCCAGTGAGTTAAAATGGTCTGCTCCTAAGTATGAACTATGTCTGGATCAAATCCCCAAAATGGGATTTTTCTGATTTTGAAAACAGTATGTTTTTACATCAGAGACATGCTGGTTTTGGCATGGGATGGACTTTAATACATATAAAGATCAAGATTGTGTTTCCTTAAAGTGGAAAATCAGAACTTCAAAATTTACTTTAAGATAATGACATTCTGAAATCATCCATACCCAAGTAGTGATAGGATGCCCTGGTGTCACAGCACCATTCTCCCATTGCTCAGTTATTTATTTATTTATTTTAGAGTATTTTTACCTCACCTTCCTCCTTGGAAAAGGACCCAAGGTGGCTTACATAAACGAGGGGCAATATACAATCCAGTACAATTAAGATATATTCAAGTATTGAGAACAGGGAATTCAGGAACATCTTACAGCATTAAAAGACAATGTTACATCAAAGCTACAAGAGAACATGAGCAGTTAGAGAGTAAAAAATCCATGTAAAAGTTATTGTCTATGTGATCATGTATGCTAGATTCGTATAAAAGACACATAATAGGTAGTCCATCATTCAGGGAAAACTTGCCTGAAGAGAAAGGTCTTTGCCTGTTTCTGGAAAGACATCAGAGATGTGGCAGTCTTCACCTCTAGTGGGAGGGAGTTCCAGAGGCTTGGCCCAGCAGCCGAGAAGGCCCATTCATGTGTTCTCACAAGACATACCTGTGAGGGTGGCGGGATGGAGAGAAAGGCCTCTCCTAATGACCTTAACACCTGAGCCGGTTCATACTGTGAGATTAGATCTTTGAGGTAGCTTGGACCCAGGCCATTTTGTGCTTTGTAGGTTAAGGTCAGCACCTTGAATTGTGCCCAAGAGCTGGTTGGTAGGCAGTTATTAGTTATGGATGCCTTGTTGTTCTTAAGTCCTCTAAGGTCATATCTGACATATGGCAACCCTAATAAGATTCTTTAGGTTTGAGAGAGATTTAAGGAGTATTTTCCCCCAGTGCTGCGTCGTCTTTCTCCTGAGTTTCCATCCTCAATCACGGATTTGAACCCATGTTTCCTGGGGTATTAGTCCACCTCTACTTCACACTGACTGACTCATCTCACCATATTCACGCTTTTTAAAAGTAGCTTTCCTGGTTTTGAGCCTTGCTATACTCCACAGTTTAGCAGCAGTGATACATTTTTATGCAAGTTTCCACTTAAGACATGTTATCACCCTTCTTGAGAGTTGACCGGGAGCAAGGTTTATCATAACAAGGTCATATTCAGTATGTTGGGAAAGGCGAAACTCAAGGCTGGTTCACACATGCTGAATAAGTGTGGCCAGTCATCAGCTATAATTAAACATGGAAGAAAGCAAGTGGTGTGGATACATGTGTCAATCTAGCCTTTTCAGATTGTGCCAGTCTGCTAGTTATTAGACTTAGACGTTCTTCACAGATCCTCGAATTCAGGAGAATGCTTTGATTCTGTTCTGAAAACAGGAGTGATTTCTACTCTTACTTTTGAAAATCAGAGAGTATTGTCTACGTGTGTGTTGAGTGGCGGAGATCATTGTAAACATTGGCTTGGCTCGTTCTCTTTTTTAAACCGTGCCCCTCCCTGTTATGGCTTAAGTAGTGATTTTGTGGTGTTTATTTAAAGCCATGGCAACCTCACCCTGAAATGTAATCAGTGAAATATTAATATAAATACAGGGGAAGTGGAGTTTTATTATTTATAGAGAAGCTGAGATTGGAGTAGGCCCTTTATTGTTCACCAGCTACTGCACCTTTGAGTTCTGGTGCTATTCTTCAGAGTAAGATGGAATAAGATGCACACCTCTGGTCCCCTGTGTTTTTTCCACCCCCACATACCCATTGCAACAATTTTCATTTGGTTGGATGGAAACCTGTGTGTGTGTGTGTGTGTGTGTGTGTGTGTGTGTGTGTGTGTGTGTGTGTGTGTGTGTGTGTGTGTGTGTGTGTGTGTGTGTGTGTGTGTGTGTGTACACATGTATGCATATGGAACAGATCCCCCTACACATTGGGAACAAAAACTAGAGGGCATGTTGAACAAAACCCATTTTTAAGAGTTTGCTGAGTGTTATCTCAGGGCAGAAGACAGTGATACTGAATATTAAAGCAACTTTATTAAAGGGGCAGCCTTGGTATAGTGGTAACTGATCGCAGTTTCTGAGTCAACCATCACCATTAGAGGGAGGGAGGATAAAAGCCTTCCTTTGGATGTTTACAGAACAAAAGGCAGAAACTAGGAATAAATCACCATTTCTCTTAGTGGAGAAGTGTAAACATTGGAGTTGATTTGTATTGGAACGAGTGCATATTAACTGGATTATATCTGAAGTCTTGGATGAGAAACAAGTCCATGTTTGCTAATAACACCAAATTTAGTGTGCTTAGAATTAAAGGCATCATGAAGAGCATCTTTCTCCACAGGAGGAATAGAAATTAAAATGGAAAATCAGGTTAGATATAATTAAGTCTTATTCACCATTTCCAGTGTTTAGTTCTTTTGGCAAGTAGTGTGTCTAAAATTGTGAGAAATGACTCACAAAATGCAGGACTTAATGAAAATGCATCCAGAAGATGTCAGTTGTGGATTTTCATCATTACTGTTGATAATACATAGAACTAGAAATTGTTAAAAGTACCAGGAAATATTGCTGACATAAAATATAAGCTTTTAATTGACACTTCCTCTTAACTAAGCATACAGCTTGATTTTGTGATGTGTGTGTGTGTGATCAAGGAGGTAAAATGTACCTCTGAAATGCCTAGTGATTTAAATGGCTGTTTACATGAATATTACCAATTTGTACTGCCAAGCAGCGGTTGGCTTTTGTTTTCTTAATATTAACTGAAATGCTAGATTCCTTTATGTAGTGTAGCAGTTCGAGATCTTGTGATGGTAACTTTCAATCCTGCTGCCATTGCAAATGTGTGGGTCCTTAACAATGGGACTTTGTGGGAGCAGGATCACATCCCCAAACCTTTGTGTAGAGCACTTGTGACTAAAAGGCGTCTCGCCTTGTAACTTGCTGTGGCAAACATGGATGTTCTCTGCTTTGTCACTCTGTAACTGGGATCTTGAATGGAATCTGTAGTGAACCTTCTTAAATTGAGGTATAGGCATTCTGGAATGTAGAACATTCTTGTGCTGAACTTGTTTACATGAAAATCAAGATTACATTTATGACTTTGTAATCTGCAGTGTGCAATTTTGTACATGTTGTGTTAAACTGGGTTTATAAAATACTGTATGTATAAATACTTGACTAAGTATTTGATATAAATATCGGGACATTAAAATGGATTTATATTCATACTATTTTTCTGGTTTTCTTTATTTGTCTCTTCCAAAGTAAAAGTAGTGAGCTAGGCGTGTATGTTTGCAGATTGTTGCTAAGAGAAATCCACCAAAGCAGTGCAATAAAATTCATGATTATCACTTCTTTGTATGCCTTTCTGTAGATAAAGCTATCCAGAAAATCTCTTGCTCTTTTTTTGTTTATTATCTGATGTGTTTCTTCCAGAGACTCAGACCAGATCCCATGTAGTTCCTGAAAATGAGGTCTTTTATTTGCCCCAGAAAATGTAACCAGAGAGGCTACCCAGAGGTGCAATTAAGATGAAGAATTATTTAAATTACCCACAGAACCATCTGAGGCTACCCACAGGTGCAATTAAGCTGAAGAATTATTTAAATTAGCAGGCGATACACAGGAAATAATATGAAATGAAGACACAGTGTGAAAGAAATCAAAGGAAAATTAATGACTCTCTAATAGCAGTCCTATAGTTGAAGCTCACTATGTTCCAGTAGTTTGGTTAGTGGTGGCCAAACTTCAGCCCTCCAAATGTTTTGGACCACAACTCCCAGAATTCCAAGCCAGTGTATTGCCAATGACAAAGGACTGTGGGAGTTGTGGTCCAAAACATCTGGAGGGCCAAAGTTTGGCCACCACTAGGCTGAGGAAAAAAAAGACATAAAGCTACCAATTCCAATGAACAGGTTCATGAAGATTCAGAATAATGTGCAGAAGAATTGATCCAGAAATACAGAAGGGAGAATGGAAAGTAAATTAGTTGAAATCACAAGCGTGGGTGGGTGGGTTTGTGAAAAGATACAAAAGAGGAAATGTGGAATCTCTCAGAAGGATTAGTCTAGCCCACTGTAAATCTGAAGCTTCTGTCAAAATCAAGGCAAGGCCTTAAGGCCCCACAGTAGTCAATATCTGCAAAGGTAACATTCCACAAGGAAAAGTGAACTGAGAGGCATCTGCACATGAGGGTGAATAAAGTGTTTCTGAATCCCAAACAACAATTGTTCCTTGCTCCACTGATGATGCTATGTTTTCCTGAATTCTGGTTGGCTTCCTTACCTGAAATTCATCCCTGAAATTAAATTCTGTGTCAGCAAACAGCAAGCTGAGAGAAGAAGGGCAATGCCCACTTTTCTTTATTCCCAGAAAGCATTCCTTGATCCTGCGGCACATGATGTGACCAGAGCATCTTATCAGTGTACACTGGGGACCTAGAGCCATTGAAAGTATCTGATCTTGTGGCCTGTCCATAATGTTCCATTGTCTTCAAGCTCAGCTAGAACCTTGTGGCCACAGCTATGATCTATCTTTCTTGTTCATGCTTTCCATCGTGCAAAAGTCCAGAATGGAAAGATTCCTCAAACTTTTTTGCCAACAGGAGACAAGTAAACTATGCTGGGTATGAAACAAACCAAATTTTTTTCTCGTAGAAGAGACCCTTTGGTTTAATGGTCTTTACATAACTGTCCATTTACTCTTCAGCAGTGGATTCAATGGAGCTGCTCCTAGTTGGAACTAGTTGGGATTAGCAATGAACTAAAACAACTTGGCTATGAAAAAGTAGTAAGTAGCACTATGAATTCTTTTTTAAACACAACATCCCAAGATTTGGTGTGACTTTCTGTGAGGCAGTGGCCATTAAATTTGATGAAGCCATCTCAGGGAAAGTTTTCTCTCTGGGTTCAAATGATCAGAAAGAACCAAGATTGGGGAAGTGGCAAAGACGTATGTGTAGTATCCATCCTTCTCCTTGCATCAGTAGACTGATGGAAGAGTAGATTGGTAAATAGTGATGCCTTGAGAATTTAGGGTCAAATGGTAAAGAACCCCCATGAACCTTAGAAACAAATGGGCAGGATTATTGTGAGAAGTTTCCCCAAAATACAGTAGTCCCAACCATTAAGAATGCTGTGAAGAATGACACTGTGAAATTGAGTCTAGAAGTAAATTGATGGTCAGTATATAGCCCATTCAGTATTATCATTACAATGCCTTGTTAATAGTCTGGCTGTGATATGTTCAACCAGGTTCCATTCCCAAATAATCTTCAATGGCAATCTGCAATGCATTAAATATAGTCTATTATTATTATTATTATTATTATTATTATTATTATTATTATTATTATTATTATTATTATTATTATTATTATTATTATTATTAACCACACAGCTAACTATGCTGTATTTTGTAATACAAATCACTAGTCGAATGCTTCCCAAGCATTTAGGACTATGTGAAGTATTGGCAAATTATGCGAGCAGATCCTAGTAAGGCACCCATACATCATATAGTCCTTATAATCATCATCAATCATCATCATCATCATCATCATCTGGATGTTAGTGGATGAATCACTGGATCCAGATTTCTTCATACATCAAGGCACATTCTGGGTGACAGCAGCACAAGATGGTGGCCAACACAGGAATTGGTTCCTTGTAATTTTTGAGCGCTGGAAGAACTTGGAGGTGGTCACAAGGGATTTGGAGATGGAACAGTTAGCTGGGATCTTAAAAAGATGATGAAGATATGACCCTTCCTGGATGGGCCAACATGATAATTGGGTCTCTGAAGAACAATGTATGAAAATAGATGGCACAATCTTCTTACTGTATCAGGCAAACCCAGCTCGTAACCTACAAAGCCAAACACTGCCCACTATCCATTGTGCTTGCCAAACCCTCCTGCTTCTGCAGACTTGGCCAAGTATTTGCCCCAAGTGGAGCCACCAGAGAGCCTGGTGGGTTGCAGTTGGTATTTCTGTCAGCGATGTTTCTCTTTTGCTTTCCACAACTCGCTGGTTCTGTTCACAGCCAGCACTTTCTTTAGAAATGCTGTCACGCTTGTAGTGAGCAAGCCTTGTCCCTAGATTCAGAAACTCCCACTCGCACTAGCTTTCAGAGGGGGATTATCAAATGTAAAGACCATTTTAGTAACATATTATCACACCCTTAGGGAAATTGACAAGTAGAAAGCTTTTAGGTGGAGTTGGGAAGAGTTATCTTTTTGGACCACAGTTCTCAATATCACAGTCCCACTGGCTGTAGGAGTCTTGGAGATGCTGTCAGAAAAGAAAAGAAACTCCTCGGAACTCTCTCTTTAGATTTTAAAAGGTTGGATGGACAGCTAAATTCCATCTCTTTCTTATACAGTGTGTGGTGATCATTTTAGAAGCAAAAGCTGTTTGGACTTCTTTGAAGCAAGCATGCAATATACCTGTGGGGGGAAAAGAGGGTGAGTACTTTTTTCTTCTGAGCTTGCAAATACTGTAATTATTACTCTGTGTAGCTGAATGGTTTCAAGATTTTCTTCTTCTTCAAGTGCCATGTCCTCGTAGCCTGAACTTTTTTCTATCTAAGGCTATTCTAAACAGACCAGCTGTGCTCACTGTGGACCATTGGCTTAAGGGGTGTCCAAACGTTTTGCAAGGAGGGCCAGATTGGTGAGGTGAAATTGTGTGGGGGCCGACCATTCAACCTGAAGGGGGGAGAACGGGCATGGTCCATGTGCATCTGCAACAGCTGCAATTGCTCCGGTTTCAAGGCGATCAAGGGCCCAGCGGCTGTTGCACGGCCCGGGAATTGGCCCACGCACACCCAAGAAATACCACTGCCCTCCCTCGTAAGGAGGTGGGGAAGATGGTGCAGCAACGGAGCCAGGAGTGGGTAGGCAGGGCAGGTGGCTGAGGGGATGGACGGAGGCAGGGAGGGCAGGCAAACCATAAAACTGCAAGCTGATGTCTCTAGCCAGCACAGGGAAGTACCGGCCGGCCGGCAGGGATGAGTGATAGGCTGAGCCAGCAAGGAGAAGAGGCTGAGGACCACTCAAAATTTTAAATCGGGCCACATTTGGTCCCCGGGACAGACTTTGGACATGCCTGGCTTAAGCTCTTAACCCAGAATGTTCTTCTACACTCCGGGCCACACTTCCCGTCTATTTTTCCTTTCAAATATTTGCATGCTAGAAATAAGGATGTCTTCCCCATTTTGCAGGTTTCCATATCAGTAGAATAAAAGGCCCCATAATTTGGAGTGCTTACTCCAAGTGTTGAATTTACTTCTGAACAGTGCACAAGTGCTAATGGAGTCAAGACCAAGTACTGTATTATTATTATTATTATTATTATTATTATTATTATTATTATTATTATTATTATTATTATTATTATTATTATTATTATTCAACACACACACCCTTTCCCTCCCCATGTCTCTTTCCAGGGTGGGAAATATTTTGGCCTCCAGATCGTTTGACCTTTGTTGTTGTTCAGTCGTTCAGTCGTGTCCGACTCTTCGTGACCCCATGGACCAGAGCTCGCCAGGCCTTCCTATCCTCCACTGCCTCCCGGAGTTTTGGATGTCTCTAGCCAGCCAGTCCTCTTTTCCTTTTGGATTTTTCCCAGCATCAGGGACTTTTCCAGGGAGTCCTCTCTTCTCATGAGGTGGCCAAAGTACTGGAGCCTCAGCTTCAAAATCTGTCCTTCCAGTGAACATTGGGTTGATTTCTTTCAGAATGGATAGGTTTGAGCCAGTCCAGGGGACTCTCAAGACTCTCCTCCAGCACCACAGCTCAAAAGCATCAATTCTGCGGTGATCAGCCTTCTTTATAGTCCAGCTCTCACTTCCATAAATCACTACTGGAAAAACCATAGCTTTAACCATCCTGACCTTAGTTGGCAAACTGATGTCTCTGCTCTTTAGTATGCTATCTAGGTTTGCCATTGCTTTCCTCCCAAGAAGCAGGCGTCTTTTTATTTCATTTGGCCATCTGCAGTGATCAAGACAAGAAAATAAACTCTGTCATTGACAGGAGGTGATGGGACCAGTGGCCATGATCTTAGTTTTTTTGATGTTGAGCTTCAGCCCATTTTTTTCACTCTCCTCTTTCACCCTCATTAAGAGGTTCTTTAATTCTTCCTCAGAATGAGGTTCTTGATATTTCTTCCGGCAATCTTAATTCCGGCTTGTGATTCATCCAGACCGGCCTTTCTCATGATGTACTCTGCATATAAGTTAAATAGGCAGTGACTACAGCCTTTTTCCTTTCTAAACCATCAGTTGTTTTCCAGTTCTGATGGTTGCTGCTTGTCCCACATATAGATTTCTTAGGAGACAGATAAGGTGGTCAGGCACTCCCATTCCTTTAAGGACTTGCCATTTTGCGAAGGCTTTTTCAATGAAGCAGAAGTAGATGTTTTTCTGGAAGTCCATAATCCAGCGCAATTTGAAGTTCCTCTGCCCCTTCGAAATCCAAGTTTGGAAGTTCTCTTTCCACATACTGCTAAAGCCTGCCTTGTAGAATTTTAGCTTAGCATGTGAAATGAACAGTGCGATAGTTGGAGCAAGTTTCCTTTCTTTGGGATTGGGATGGAGTCCTCTCAAGACAAATTTGCTGGCATATCTTATGCAGCACCTTTACAGCATCCTCTTTTAAGATTTTGTTGTTGTTGGCCTTGTTGTTTTGCTTTTGTTGACTTCACTTTCCAGGATGTTGTTGTTGCTATCTTGTTATCAGGGACATCCAGATCTTTGATATAATTCTTTGTATATTCTTGCTTGTTCTTCTTGATCTCTTCTGCTTCAGTTAGGTTATTACCATTTTTGCCCTTTATCATATCCAACACGAAATACCCCTTTAATATCTCCAATTTTCTTGAACAGATCTCTGTTTTTCCTTTTCTCTTATTTCACTGGTCTGGGAAGTCTATTCAATTTTCTTTGGTCCCTTCTCTCCTCCGCAGATCATTTGATTTTTCATTGCAGCCTCCTGTACAATGTTACAAGCCTCCATCCATAATTCTTCAGGTGTTCTGTCCACCAACTCTAGTTCCTTGAATCTATTCTTCACTTCCACTGTGTATTCATATGGGATTGGACTTAGGTTATATATGAGTTTGACTTAGGTTATATATGAGTTATATATGAGTTTGACCTACAACTCATATTATCTCTGACTTGCTGGACAGGGTTTCTGGGAGTTAAGTCTAAAATATCCTCACCTCTGAATTAAAATTGGGATGGGATCATTTCAGAATGCTGGCCTTGTTGAACTGATCAAGCATTGGTACCTAAAGTGTTCTTTGGCAGGTAGATAAAGGTACAAATATGTTGCCGTTGTTCTTGTTACTTGCCATCAGTTTGCCTCCAACAACTGGTATCTTGAAGAATTAGTAATACATGACGGTTGCTGAGAAACTGCATTCAGGTTTCTGTCTCTGTTTTTCTCACCTATTCTTTGCCATTTTAAGTGTTTCTACATTTTTCTTTTATTTTTCCTACAAGAATCGCCCCTTTGCATTCTTCCTTAGTAATGTTTTTGGCTTCAGTCCCCAGCTCTTCTGGTTCATAGTCAATTGAGTTTAGTAATGGAAATCTGTTTCTTACATGGAATTTCATGAGGAATATTGTCTGACTTGTATTTTGGCATTATGTTTATTTTAATTTTCTTTTTCTGCATTAGTTGAATGCTGGATATTAACAGTTATTCTAATATTGGGTATTAACAGTTCATGATCAGTGAACCGTAATCTGCTCCTGGTCTTGCTTTGATAGACCAAATACAGCATCTCCATTTCCGGCTTCTAATTATCTAGTCTATTTGATTTCTATATTGATCATCTGGTGATATCCACATGTACAATTATCTCTTTAGTTGCTTGAAGCATGCATTTGCAATAAACAAATTGTTTGGACGTCCAGAACGCTATGCGCTGTTCTTCTGCTTCAGTTCTGTCCCCTAGGTAAAAATTTTCCAAAAACATTTGGTTCCCTTTCGTGCCTTACTTTTGCATTCCAGCACCTACGATTATAAGGTTATTGGAATGCAAGAGTAGGGCACAAAGCAGAACCAAATGTTTTTGGTGTGTGATCAGTTTCCTCCCGGATGTTTACATAAAAGCTTTCATCTTCGTTTTCTACACCTGTATTTGGAGCACTGAGTTGAATGATGGTTCTATTGATAAGTTTTCTATGAAGTCTGATTGATACTATTTGGCCAGACCTTCCATTATGAAATTCCCTGTGTTACATCTTAGTCTTACCACAATACTAAGCCACAATACTTATTTCTTCTGAGTTTATAATTTACTATGCAGAACACTTTGTAGTTGCCTGACTGAAAATAACCAGTTCCAGTCCACTTTGGTTCACTGACACCAAGCACTGCAAAGTATATTCATTTCATTTTTAGTTTTAGAGTTTCCAGTTTAACTTTATTCATAGTTCTCACTTTCCATGTTCCAGTTGTATGTGTTGTGCAGCATCGGACTTTCCTTTCACTTATCTGCACATCAGCCACTAGATTTCCACTGTGTCCCCCGAGAGGGGCTTGATCATCCATTAAGTTCCTTCTAGCTCTGCAGTTTTGAGATTATTACTATTCCTTTTGGCTTTAATCTAGTTGTATCACTAGATTACATATATGCTCTTTTCTCTTCCCCAGTAGATACCTGTTCTTTTCTCTTCCCTAATATATGAAAGAGTACTTTCTGACCCGGGTATCACATCCTCCAGCGCTGTCTCTTCTTTCGTTTTGGACTGTCCTATCTTAGGTTTTTCGTGGTAATAAAAACTCAGTACTGGTTTACTCTTGCCACCTTCTGTCCAGTACTCACAAAATTTAGCTGGAATGCCACTTCCATTGCCTTCTCTGCCAGTGTGATCTTCAGCTAGCCCTGCTGTCCAGTAGCTGCCACCCTCATTCTTATTGCAACTATCCTACTGATGTGACCATTGCCCTTCAAGAGGGTGGGTGAATCTTCACCTGGTGCAACCACTATGAACATTCTGCCTAGGATGACCCTGCTGGGAATCCAGGTTTATAATACAGTCTGCTCTCCTGATGGCATTGCTCTCAGCTTCACTGACACAGTCATATCCCTTCCCCATGTTAGGGTGTGCATTCAAGAAGAAAGGTTTAAATACAGACCAACAAAAATGCCTACCGAGTGAATAGTCCATTAAAGTTTTATTCAACTCCCCCAAAAATAATAGACAAGAGAAATATAATGGCAGTTAGCAAGAGCAGTGGTCAGTGGCAGCACCATCTTCAATTTGCAGTGCTAATTTAAAACCTGGACCACAGAGTCCTGCTGTGAAATACTGCGAAATTGCGCAAGCAGTTTTTGTCCTTTTCTGATCATCAGTTGCACACCCAAGTATGTGCTGAGATATACTTGAGTACATCTCAGCACAGGGCAGGAAGCTGGAACACTTGTTCATAGAGGTGGACACGAATAAAAAAATGGCCTTTTGGTTTTTCATTTTTCATTGAGGGGATCCGTTTTGGTTCATTTTCGTTTTTCGTGGATTTTTGAAAAAAATCATTTTCATTTATTTGTTTTCATTTTTCGTATTTACCCACTTTTTGCGCACTTTTTAAAGCATTTCCGTGCGTGGGCGTCCCCCAATGCCCCAGACCTGAGGGAAAACACTAAAAAAATTGATGCTGGCAGAGACACAGTATAGACTAGGTACGCAGGGAGGCTGCAAAGGCAGCAGCGGGCGTTGCCCAGGGTGCAAGGCAGCCGTAGAGTGACTGCACTGTGGGGCAGAGGAGGGTACCCACCGAGAGGTACGCACGCACATAGGGAGGCTGCAGGACTGAAGCTAGAGAGAAATCTCTTCTTTCTCTCCCTTAAGAGCCATATACTACAGCCGGTAGGAACACAGAGACACACACCTGCCTGGCTGGCCTAAAGTGAAAATAATGAGTCGCAGAGACAGCAATCCCACCCTAACTCCCACCGGAGACTGCAAGGAGGACGGGGGCTGCCAGAGCTTTTTATGCCCTCTGTTGCTACCAGACCTGCCCAGTGTGCAACCTGGGCATGCTATTGGTTGAAGTTGTCCAAGAATTTACATGATCCCATCACATGGCTTGCCTCCATTTTGTGGCTGGCAACATCCATTTTGTCATCCTTAAAGGGAAAAGAAAAATACATTGCGATGGGAGAAGACAAAAACAAACGTTTTAAGGACCCCAACCCCCCCAGTAGGTA
This sequence comes from Phrynocephalus forsythii, assembly GCA_029282475.1. Classification (NCBI taxonomy): domain Eukaryota; kingdom Metazoa; phylum Chordata; class Lepidosauria; order Squamata; family Agamidae; genus Phrynocephalus; species Phrynocephalus forsythii. The sequence goes on from JAPFRF010000004.1 coordinate 11,683,573, forward strand.
TTATCAGACAGTATAAATAATTATCGCTTTGTTTTTATGGATGTCCAGGGTGTTTTTTAACATTTAAAACAGCTCATTTCATTGCACGTCGCCATTAACAAAAAACGAAACGTAACGAACCTAATTTTTGTCATTCTGTTTGGTTCGTTCCAATTTCATCACAATGTTCGTTATTCGTTTCGTTACGTAACAAAACAAATAACGAATAACGGAAACGAAAAAAGTTCATTTTGTGCCCATCTCTACTTGTTCATACTAGACTTAAGCAACTGGGGATATACAATTGCAAACTCAGTAGGATTCTGCCCATAGTAGAGAGAAGGCTGTGCGATAGCCATAGAGCCTTAAATTAAGAGAAGTGAGTACAGGCAGAAACTGACACACAAAGAGGTTTATGTTGTGGATTCTTCAATTTGCACCTCATCGCCTCACGGTACTGATAGCCTAAGCAGAGTATTCAAAGCACTGGATTAAGATCTTGGACAAGGAGGAGTGAGGTAGTGTCTGGGTCTGCAGGACAAATATTTGCCCATAAAGTGCTTTGGCAGATAATTGAAGGGTAGCCTGTGAAGGGTGGAGACCTAGTTTATGAGGAGACAAGGCTGTGCTTGTGAAGGCAATGGGAATTTAACCCAGTCTTGGGGGGGGGAATCATTTGTGCGTAAGATGTTTACAACGCCACAGAATCCTGAATAGAGCCAGATAACTAACACTGATTGATCCAAGACCAGGTCCAGACCTTCAGAATGATGTCATGTTTGTGCTGAGGTAAACCAGGTGTGTGTGTGTGTGTGTGTGTGTGTGTGTGTGTGTGTGTGTGTGTGTGTGTGTGTGTGTGTGTGTGTGTGTGTGTGTGTGTGTGTGTGTGTGTGTACCTGACAGTCACTGGATACGTGATATGCTTGCAGTCAGCAATCAAGAGTGTGTGCCGTATGAGTTAGATGAGACAGAGAAAATAGACTGTCATTGTAAGAACTCTGTCTGAGAAAGTGGAATGCTAGTACCTAGTGATTCTTAACTGTTTATGTGTTATTCCCTTTCAAACACTGACAATGAACCTCAGGGCCATTGTGGAAGAATAAAAAAAAACAACCCACTTGTGAGGGTTCAGTCTTTGCCCAGGCGTCCTGCCCCTCCAACTTCAAAGAAGGCATGTCTTGAAATGAATAAACAGAACTTTTATTTGGTTCTTCCACTACAACGGAGGTTCTCTTCCTTACAACAGTTTCAACATCCTTAACCTCTGTAACAAAGGGGTTGTTTTTGAACTCATAATTAGGAGTCCTTAAAGAGAAATCAAATTCCCCTTCTCCACCTGGGGAGAGCTGGCCCCACCACTGGTCTCCTCCTGTTTCTCGAAAAGGTGCAGCTCCCCCACTTGCACCCCAACCTCCGAGGTGAACTTGGGTCCAGGGCATCTCTGGCGGTGGCAGCGTAAGGGATAGTCATCCCTCTGGGTTAAGTCCATCTGGGTGTTCAGTTTCCCGGCCTTGGTCTCCTCCCGTAGCTTGGCTAGCCATTGTTCCAGTTCCAGGGTTTTCCTTATCTCCATCCTCTTGCGGTTTTATTCACGGGCCTCTCTCTCGCCCCAATAGGAGCAACCTTTCTTGTGCACCTGACGCCTATAGCTCTCCGCCTCCTTCTTAGGCATCATCATTCTTTCCCAGGTTCCCGTCCATGGATCCTCCATCCAGACCCACTCCCAATCTGGGGGGAGTACACGTGGCTGCCCTTTTTTACAATCTCCGAACCCCACCTCCATCACCTCTGATTGGTGGAACCTTCCCGCCTTTTCCTCGTCCCCTCTTCCTGCCATAGCCAAGTTCACTTCCTTTTCCCTTTCTTTCTGTTCCTCTATTATCTTGAGAGCATCATTAAACCCCTTCCATAATATTGCTCTATCTTGAGCCTCCAGTTTGGGTGGTGCCTTGGGTTTCTCCCTGCTCTTCTGCTTCTCCAGCCATTCATCCCTCTCCTTCTCGCGCTGTGCAGGGGTCACTCTCTTTCCTTCAGAGAAATTCCCCTCACACCACATTTTCTCAGAAGGAGAATATTTACAAGCATTCAATTATTAAATTTATAACTTATGATATGTGGGGGGGATGTGAATAGGAGGTTGTGAAAAATAATATTCCAAGCTCACGTGGAGGCACTTGGGTGAGATGTTTTTGCCTTTGCCCAGCTGGCCATGGCATGCATAGTTATGCCAATCAGCTGCACAATGAGATAAGGACTGTGCCCACGATGGACAATCCAGAGAATATCCACCCCTTCATGACTGCTTTTACACAATTACATTGAGTAAACAGGATTCTGGCCTGGGTGACCAAAGAGGCAGCTTGGTGAAAATGGACACAAGAAAATGAGGACTGAAAGTGAATTCTGAGCAATTGCTGTGAAAGCTTCACATGTCCCACACAGTGTGACATTGGCTGAGAACCACTGATTGAGATGATGTTATGACTGTCTTGCTACAAGCTTGGGAGAGAGATGGAAGAGGATTCTAGGGGGAACAGTCAAAATTACCCCAAGAACTTCCCTCTATGACAAAGATTAGGGCAGATTAATCACACCAGAGGGAAATATCCACGTTGCCATAACAATTGTCCGCACAATTACTAATGGTTCATAGGGCAAAGCAGTGTGGCCTCTTTTTTTTTTACTTCCAACAATTTCTATATTATTTATGTATTATATATTGACTAGTAGCTGCGTAGATGCCCTAAGAACATCCGATTTCGCCTGATTTTGGAAGCTAAGCAGGGTCAGCCCTGGTTAGTACTTGGATGGGAGACCACCAGGGGGATACCAGGTGTTGTAGGCGCCTGGAGTAGGAACTGACAAACCACTCCAGTATTCCTGCCAAGAAAACTCCATGGGCATGGAGTCACGAAGAGTCGGTCACGACTGTAACGACACAACACACACAGTGGTGGAACTTACTTCCAAAAATTAAGTTCTTTAACCACCCTTCATCTGTAACAACATTTGGTAGTATAGAGCAATTGGAGTTCAGCTACAAGAAGGATGAGCAACTACAATGGACCTAGAGGCTACATATATCTTGTATCAGTTCCTGCCATTGGGCTTAGAAATGACAAGCATGGAGGGAACTCAAAACTAGATACACTTGGACATGTTTGATGTAAAAAAACCCTACAAGTTAGAGAACTTCCACATCTTCTTAAAGCAAAAGAAGCACCACCCTTATGGGCCACAAGGAGCAGCATTTTATCATTCTTTCATAGAATCATAGAATCATAGAGTTGGAAGAGACATCAGCTGCCATCTAGTCCAACCCCCTGCCATGCAGGAACCCCCATCACAGTACTCCCAACAGAGGCCGTCCAGCCTTTGCTTAAAAACCTCCAAAGAAGGAGACTCCACCACCCTTTGTGGCAGCATATTCCACTGCCAAACAGCTCTAACCGTCATGAAGTTCTTCGTAATGTTTAAATGGAATCACTTTTAGTTTGAAACCATTGCTCCAAGTCCTAGTCTCCGAAGTCATGGATCACAAACCTGCCCCCTCTTCAATATGACATCCTTTCAAATACTTAAACATAGCTATCATATCCCCTCTCAGTCTTCTTTTTTGTAAGGCTAAACGTTATCAGCTTCCTAAGCCACTCCTCCTAAGACATTTCTTCCCGACCTCCAGGTGGTGTCTGACGTGTGTGTGTGTGTGTGTGTGTGTGTGTGTGTGTGTGTGTGTGTGTGTGCGCGCACCCGCGCGCGCGCAATGAAAGGAGGATGAACTTTTTACCATGTAAAAAGTTCAGCCCTAATACATCTCCTGCATCAATATGGATAATTGAAGAGAGTGGTCGAATGAGTTGTATTAGGGCTGTATAAGTAGGATAGAGTTGCAGTTTGAAGTTTATCCACATCCTGCCAGCAATTGGTGTGTGTGTGTGTGTGTGTGTGTGTGTGTGTGTGTGTGTGTGTGTGTGTGCGTGCGTGCATGCATGTGCTTGCATGCTTTTGTGGACAATAAGGTGAAACATGTGCAAGTTTTGTTGGTCAGCAACACTCCTCAGCCCTAACTAGCATAACCAGTTGGGTGAAATCTGTATTCAAGCAATATCAAGAGAGCTACACATTCCCCATTCCTAACCTAGGAGCATCCATAAACATCAAGGGGATTCAGAAGGATTTTTGCTGTGCTTGTGCCTGGAATGTTATGTGCGTGCCTGTCTCATTCCTGAGATTTGTTTTCCATTTACTAAAACACTTCCAACTGATTTATTAAAAATTTATTAATTTAGGCCCAAATTCTACTAGAATTCACAGAAGGATTATACAGGTGGCCATAACTACTTGCAGCTAATCAGCTAGATGCCAGATAGTTGTTGGTGGTGTACCCAGCCACATATACTCTGGCACCTCATCAATGAACTGCAATTGGTCATGGCAACGTATGTGGTCCCTCTATGACCACCCTCACAATTCTGGCTTTAGTATAATGTTTTTGGGAAATAACTTGTTTGCATTAGCAGTAACCACCACCACCACCATCATCATTGTTTTGGCTGGGCTTGAGTAGTATGTGCTTTAACTTGGTGGAGTTCAGCTTATATACTATATTTTGCTGCTCTGCCTCAACAAGCAGAATGCCTCAGGCCAGTTCTGATACTCTGACTTCTTTCTCTATGGATCTAAATATCATAAACTCCATCTGTTGGTCTTTGTCGCTCTGACGTCCCAGTCAGCATGTTTAGTAGAAATGGATCATCATGAGAGTTGTGGTCCAAAACGTGGGCAAGCAATGGTTCCACGCCATGTACTGGCTATAGCTTTCCAGTGTTCAAATGTCTATTTTTAGCACCTCACCTGATGATGAAGCTTGAGCCGTCTACATGCAGTGTAGTATTCTGCCACTGAGCTACGCCCCTTCTGTTCACTTCAACTCTCAGTTTAAAGACACAGAGCCTTCCTTAAACCACATTTGCAGAAGCATGTGTATAGTGCAGTTTAGGGATCACTGGTGACCTTTGGCTTCTGGGGATGGTGAATCCAAGTTTTCCTTTTAACTTTATAGGAGCTGTTCACAGTGCTGAACCTTATTTCCAAAATAGGTTTGAGGTCTTCACTCCTGTCAAGTTGAGACTAAAATCTGGAATGGCATTACTGCCTCTACAAGCCTTGGATGGCTTGCAGTTGAGGCTGTAGACTATTTCTTCTCTTGAAAACAGTTCAGTATTGAACTGCAGTATCAGAAGTTCTTTTCCATTGGCCTTTCCTGTTTGGCCCTGAAGTTCCTGTCTCTTTGACCCTGTGTCATACCTACTAATCTTGACTTGCTGTTAGTTACTATGTGCATAAAAGGGAGAGGTTTGTTACCAGAAATAAAAGAGTTCAACATTTGGCGGGGGGGAAGAGTTCAACATTTTGGAAAAATATCTCTAAGTATCTTAAGTATTGAGAGTTACCACTGAGGAGGATTGACTTTCCCTGAGGCAGATGGAAGGCTCACATGGCATACTGTAAACAATGTGTCATCTATTTACATCTCTTTTTTTAAAATACTAGCCGCAGATGGCTTTGCATTTTTTTAGATATTAAAAAACAAACTCTACCTTCATTTTTTTTCAGTCTGCATTTATATTTTGAGACTCTGAGATTTCTACCCTGAGAACATGAGGTCTCTATCCTGATTATCTCATACAGCCACAAGCCACCTACCGCAATCAATTGGTAGGTAATCTACTTAGTCGGCACAGAATAATGTTAATGCACAGGGAACAATTTTAATTGATGAGGCTGAGAATTTAAGGCAGTATTTGGCGTATGCTAGCTGTAGAAGGGGAATTAAATCAAAATATTAAAACTGTTATTTTGTTCTAACAATGTTTGGAAATTTTAAATTTAATAAACAGAGGCTGTTGCATTCTCCAAAACCCCAAACTTCAAACAATAGAACTAGTGACAACAACCACTCACACAGTCCACTGTTTACTCCCCTGGATCATATACTCCCACATAAGGAAACAATACAGTGCCCCCATATGCTAGTTTAAACAACAGTTTAAAAAAACCCACAGTGAAACAGGAAAATAACCTGCACCCATTCACTCCCATAGGATAAGTCATCAACAACAACAACAACTACTACTTCTAGTACTACTACTACAATTTCCGTTTCTGGCTACATCATGGCAACACAACTTGATAAGTGCTCCAGCTTATCAAGTTGAATTCCTCCAGATAAAGGGGCCCCTAAGGGGGTATGTTTCCCTGGAGGGGAAACGAAGAAAAGGCAGAACCTGCAGACATGAGGCACAGCTGTCGGTGCTGGGTGCTGTAAATAAGCTGTTTATAATTGGCATGTCGTGAGTAGATCTGCTCCCCCCCCCCCCCAGTTATCTACGCAAAGCTCCTCCTTGGCTTTAGAAAGCTTCCTTCAAATAAGCATCAACCCTCCTCCACTTCTGGAAGTAAGAGTGAATATTTTGAAAAGATTTTTTCCTCATTTGTATCCATGTTGTAAACTGCCCGGAGTTCCTCCGGGAAGATGGGCGGTATACAAGTAATAAATAAATAAATAAATAAATAAATAAATAAATAAATAAATAAATAATGTACAGGAAAAGTGATTATTTTCACACTACATTGTTGCATTTCTGCTTTATTGGCTGTTTTTTTTTTTTAGGAAATTAGCTTATGTTTTTCTGCTCTTTGGTATGTGGTGACTCTAAGATGCAACCTTAAAGAAAATTACTTTATGCTTTTTGTACTTTCAGTATCTGCTGGATTGAATGACGCAGTTTTAACAGCTGCATTGGATAAGCTGTTTGTTAAACAACACTTTTTGACCTTGAGGTATTCTCATGTTTTGAAAACAAAGGCTAAAAGATAGCTATTCCTTTCCTCTAGAATAGGAATGTCCAAACTTCAGCTCTCCTGATGTTTTTGGATCACAAATTCCCAGAATTCTAAGCTTAGATTGCCAGTGACAAAGGACTGTGGGAGTTGCGGTCCAAAACATCTGGAGGGCAGAACTTTGGACATGCCTGCTCTAGGACTTTAATTCAGTAATCACCTTCTATACCCCTCCCTTTTGAAAATTAAACGGTAGAAACTATAATTACAAGCAACTTTAATTTTTTGTTGTGAGCCATAAAAACACAATGGATTGGGAAAATATTTCAGAAGAAGAATTCACAAATATACTTTTATCCAGATTATAAAAAAATAATAGATATCTTGGATCCAACCTCTAAAGATACAGAAATTTCCAATCGTGATAAAGTAATAGAAGTAGAGCAGACACTGGACTCCACTGTACAGATGACAACAGTAGGAACTATCCAAGCTAGACCCCAACACGAACTCTTAGGGCCTTTTCACACAACCCCTAAGATCCGCTGGTCCCTTAAATTCGGACCAGAGATCTTGGGGGTTCGTTTCTGTTCCTCCGTCCCCACCCCTCAGCACTTCCTGCTCCTGTCGGCGTGAGGGGGGAGGAAAAAAGGGACAAAAGAAGCCTTTACTAACCTGCCGGTGCCAGTCGAACTTGCCACGAGCGCTCCGTTACTTCCTGGTTCCGTCTCAAGGAGCTCTTAAAGGGGTGGGAGGCAAAAAAACAACAGACAAACCAGGAGAGCCCGGCACTCTTATCCGCATCAAATTTTTTTCACCTGCAGAGAGCAGGTACATGAAAAATGTGCTGGGTCGCGCTAAAGTGGGCGGGGTCGCACTTAATTGTCTCCAAACTCCGGAGCTGGTGGGAAAACATTTCTAAGCTCCAGAGCTCGGAGCCATTTGCAGCGCAGCTTAGGGGTCGTGTATAAATGCCCTTAGATATCATTGAATTCCTGGGGAAAACTGAAATTAGCTTGAATTAAGATATTATACCAGAACAAAGGGCGGATCTCAACATGAAGACAAATTTGACAAGAATGGTGCAGGCTAAGCTCTTAGATGTGCCAAGTCCACAGAATATAATAAGCACATCTGTTTTATTCAATATGGGTGCCAAAAAGAGGAAAATGTGGGACTTTTTCAGTAGCAGAGCGGTCATCAAGAGTACTATCAAGATAACACAACAACTCATAAAGTTAATGGATTTGACAAGGGAAAAGCAACCTGTGAAGATAAAGGGCTTGGCAGGAAAAGGGAAAATTGAAAAAAAATAGCTTAGTGAATTTATTACATAAAAATGTTTTCTGTATTCTGATTGTCTGAGGCCACTAGTTAATTGGCATGATATGGGAAAAGCAAAATGGAAATGTGAAGACAAACCTGATATATAAATAAATGTTAATCTGTTAGATGTTGAAAAGAATAGTGGCAATTAAGTATAGATAACTTCTATTCATAAAGTGAATCATATAGACCAGGACGTAGTTCTTTTATAGTAGCCCATAAAGTATTAACCTGAACTAGAGATGAATGCTGAAATTAGGCACTCATTGAAAGAATAGGTAAATATACTGCAGATGATATACAGAAGATATATAGTTAGTCAAATCTATCCTAAATTGGTTAGTATTGAAGAGCTAAACAGCGAGATTGAAAAGATTGTTGAGATTAATGGATTTGACAAGGGAAAAGCAACCTGTGAAGATAAGGGGCTTGGCAGGAAAAGGGAAAATTGAAAAAAAATTAGCTTAGTGAATTTATTACATAAAAATGTTTTCTGTATTCTGATTGTCTGAGGCCACTAGTTAATTGGCATGATATGGGAAAAGGAAAATGGAAATGTGAAGACAAACCTGATATATAAATAAATGTTAATCTGTTAGATGTTGAAAAGAATAGTGGCAATTAAGTATAGATAACTTCTATTCATAAAGTGAATCATATAGACTAGGACGTAGTTCTTTTATAGTAACCCATAAAGTACTAAGTTGAACTAGAGATGAATGCTGAAATTAGGCACTCATTGGAAGAATAGGTAAATATACTGCAGATGATATACAGAAGATATATAGTTAGTTAAATCTATCCTAAATTGGTTTGTATTGAAGAGCTAAACAGCGAGATTGAAAAGATTGCTGAGATTAGATAGGCTATATTCTTTGTATTAAATATATAGGTAAGTAAAGATAGATAGAATATGGATGAGATAGTAAGGAAATTAAGTATAATAAAAATAAATAAATTAAATAAATAAGAAAGGAGAGATTGAAAATTTTATTGAGATTCAATGTTGGGAAAAACTGTGAAGACTGAATCAATAAAAAAATTAGAGACAAAAAATATATTTGTATTTTTGTGTAATTTAGTGATAGAAAAGGAAAAAAAAGTGAAACAAACAATAAATAAACAAACCAGTCTTCCTAAGGATAGGAAGCAAGGAAATACAGACAAAAAGTATAATCAAAGCCTCATTCCCAGCAGTTTGACTGCTAGAATATAGAGATGAATGGAAATTAGGCACTCATTGGAAGAATAGGTAAATAACCATTTGATGCCTTCTCTTCTTGAATATCATCAGAGCTCAGCAGCGAGATTGAAAAGGCAGTAGATAGCTATATTCTTTGACAAGGAATGACTAAAGAAAAAAGAAAATGGATGAGATTAAGCCTCCTTGAAAGTCTCCTAAGAAAAGGTTCCAGGGCCTGTTGGGAAAAAGTTCAAAATTCCCACACGCAAACCCTGGGCTTTCTGATTGGCTCCTGTCAGTTTTACAGATTCAAGAATTCCCAACCCCTTCCTAAGGATAGGAAGCAAGGAAATTGACTGTATAACATCATTCCCAGCAGTTTGACATAATTAGAGGTTTTTTTTAAAATTTGATGGAACTGAAATTATCATCAGAGCATGAGAAAATCTTGAATCTTTCATCTTCCCTTCTTTTGCCAACATGAATCATTTGCTTTCAAGAGCTCAGTTTTGGCAATAACTGAAAAGATACAAAATATATGCAAGGGATTTTTATTTTTATTTTTTGTCTTTGGGGTCTTCCATAAGGCCCATCCCAGTAAATAATCAGTTCATTCACATAATAAGAAATGCAATTTCCCACCCCAAATTGTAGACCAAGGCCAGTAGACTCTGATGTCATGGCACTAGCGTAGTGGTTCCCAACCCTGGGTGTCCAGATGTTCTTGGACAGCACAACTAATGGTGAGGGCTTCCGAGAGTATGAATCCACTTGTGGGGTCAGGAGCAAGCATAAAAATTAAATGAACCAAACTGAAGCCACGTTGATTTCATTTATGCCTTGTTAAACTGTTCATGCTCTGATAAAATGCTTATGCCTGTACAAAAGTGAAAGGACATATGGGCCAAAGACACAGATAGAAAAGCAATGGGGAGGATTCATGGTGGGGATGACTCCAGTTAAGTTGCAAATTGAACGTGGAATGTTGTGGTTGGTGAAAGAGACAAACCAGCTTTGTACTTAAGATGTTGCATAACGAAGGTGGGGTGCGTTCCCCCTCCTGCTTTGGTGGGGAGACTTTCCCATTCCTTTATTCCAGCTGAAATAAATGAATAAAAAAATTGGATCTTTGCTTGTCTCAGAAATTATTGGCTCAGTTATTCTGATACAAGATAGTTTCAGGAGTAGCCCGAACTCAACACACTAGCACAAAATCCATTGCTTTACTGATTGCACAATTTCAGAATTAATGCAAGGATGGCATGGCAACCCAACCAGCTTTTGTTGGCTATTTGGCTACAATAAGAGGTTGCTCAATGCCATGCAAAATAACTTGTGCAAACAGTACACTCCAGTGTCAACTTTCTAAGGGGGATTTTGGCTGTTCTAGCATTATGTTGTATCCAAGCCTAAAGATCCTTCTAGCCCAGTGGTTCTTGAGGTTTGCTGCGAAGATGCTTTGACATGAACGCCCAGAAGCCTCAGTCATCATATACAATGGTCAGGCATTCTGGGAGTTATGGACATAGACATTTGGATAAGGGACAAAGATTGAAAACCACTATTTTAGTCTAGCCATTTCCAGTGGATGTTTCGTTTCCAGATGCTTCTCAAAGGCCACAAGCAGAATGAGGGGATCAATTATGGTTAGAGATGGGCACGCTAGGGAAAATGACGTTTTCGAGTTGTCGTGTGTCGGAGGCGGCCTGTGTCGGCTCGTTTCCGTTTTTCGCGAAACTTCGCAAAAATTTGTCGTTTCGTTTTTTTGTTTTTTCGTCTGTCGCTAAACTGGTTTGGGGGGGTAGCGGGCTCCTGGAGGCACCTCTTTTTTGGGGGGTGGGTGCCTCCTATCCTCACCCGCTAGGGAAAGCAGGCTCCTGGAGACCCCTCATACATGGGGGTCTCCTCTCCTCACCTGCTGCAAAATGGCATGCATGCATAGCCATATGGATATGATTGCATACCAAGTGACTGGCAGAGGCACAGCAGACTGGCAGAGGCACCCCTCTTTTTGGGGTGCCTTCCCTGCATCAGTCAGGCCTCGGGGGCATGGTTTGCATGTCACACATGCTGCCGGCCGAGCCAAGCCTGCAGGAGTCACCCAGAGCCACAAGTGGCGGACTGGCAGACTCTCTGCACCCGCTGTGTCTCACTAAGAAGGGAATTGTACTTGTTGCGTGTAGTGCAATGCAAGTACAGATCTGGCTTAGGCAACAGGGTTAGCGCAAGGGCTAGGGTTAGGCTAGTTACGGGTGAGGTTAGGGTGAGTATTGGGGTGCACCTCTGGGGGCCTCTCTAACCCACTTAGAAGGACAGTGTACTGGCCTATGGGTTAGGCTTAGGGTTCGGGTTCGGGTTTGGGCTACGGTTAGTGGGCTTTTTATGCCCGGTTGGCACATCCCAGAAGTCTCTGTGGTCAACCTGGCCAAGTGGCCACTGGCCATGCAATTGGTGGAATGGCTCCAAAAATTTGCATGGTCACTCCCATGGCCAGCCCATCATTGCGCAGGTGTAAAAAAATAAAATAAAATAAAATAAAATAAAATAAAATAAAATAAAATCAATGGAGAGAGGAAAGAGGAGACATTTTGTTGCAAGAAAAACCCACTGCTACTGTAAAAATTCTGGCAGTTTTAAAATAGCAATTTTCGCATGTTTCTGTGTGGTGCTTGTGTGTTTTTGGACCACGATTTCAAAAAAAAATTGCAGTTGCCGCCCCATTTTGGATCCCCCGCCCGCACCACATGGCATGGCGACTCGAGTCCGGCTGCCCAGGACAGGAGAGGGGGGGAGGCCTGGACCCCCCCCCGAAACCACCCCTCTGGTAGGTGCACTCTCTGCACTGCAGGCATATTTTCGCCTGCTTTTTGGCCCGGGAATGGGGGGGGAGTTTAAAACTTTTTTTCTGTGCCGCTTCCGCTTGAATTGCGGCGGCCGGCGGCGAGTCCGGTGCTTGTTGCGAGCGACTACGACGAGGATTTCCCCCACCACCAGAGCAGCCCAGGACAGGAGAGTGGGGGGTCAACCACCCCTCTGGTAGGTGCCCTGAGCCCTCACTAACTTTTAAAAACTTTTTTCTGTGCCGCTTGGCATCGCGGGATCGCCGCGATGCCAGGAACGACCATGACAAATCAGACCCAATTATTCTTTAGTCAGTTCGAGTTCGAGTTCTGGCGGAGTAATTCCCGTTACCGTTTCCGTTGCGTAACGGAAACGAGTAACGGAAACGGAAACGGGAATTCCGCCAAGTTGTGCCCATCTCTAATTACGGTTGCACCTGATACAAAGAAACAGATGGCCTGAGAATACAAGAGTGTCATTCCTATATTTCTCCTCATTAGATGTCATGTGTGGTGTTTTTGTTCAGGTTTCCAGACAGTCCAGTTCATCCCTCCTGACAGTTTTCATCCTCTTATCGTCAGTTAAGATTCTACTGAGCATGCTCAGTCCTCATAGGCCTGTTTTGTGTCCCATTACCGTTCTGGATTTTCGGGGAGAAACCGGGCTGGATGAATATAAATAAACGACAGGATTGCGAACCAGGAAATGTATCACCACAGCAGCATCACTATTGTTATCATTCTTTACTCTTCAGCCTTGCTAGTGCTTGAAAGCAGACTGAAGGATCAAGCCTACAGATTGTGAATCAAGTCCTATAAAATTAGAGGTGAGATGACAGGGTTGGGGGGAAAACATCATTCATTGTTTGATTTTAGCAACTGCAGTATTGGCACTTGTTTTAAACTGGTAACCTGTTGGATCCAGATTTCTGGTTGTAGAAATTAGTATGGAAAGGAGGAGGAGGAGGACTTGATCTTGCTTGCATATTATTTCTATGTCTTGCCTTAATGTCTGGCGTTTTGCAGTGTTTTGTACTTTCCATATTTTTGAGGTTGCTTGTTGATGGAATTTCAGCCGTTCTATAAGGTATATTTTCCTTTGCTGCATATCCAGACATGTCCCTGGCTTGCTAAAATCAGCAGTTTTGCCTGTGTTCGCTTGCTCTATCCCAGTCCAGTACTACAGTTTTGGTTTTTGTAAAGCTGAAGGTGGCTGGAATTTATAATATGGAGGGAATGGTGTGAATAATCCATGTGGTTTAGCCAACTGCTGAGCAATAATCTTTGCAATTTGAAAATGCTTGCATATATAACCTATCCATGCTAGTCTAGAATACCCAGTGTTGGACTCCCGATAGACTTCACATAAAACACTGACACCTCACTCCATAATTATTTTCAGATGGTATCTAGTGCAAATAACCTGTTCTTGGATGGTGCATATTAATCCCTCAGTTTCAGCCTGAAGATGGATTAATTTATCCCACAGGTTTGTTTGATGATTGTTTACATATATTATCATCCAGGAGGTAACTGGGATGTTGTCTATTTAATGGTTTCTCAAACCATGCCTCCCTGGGTGGTGGGACTTTCATTAATGTAAGTTGGTCCTTTTCCAAGGAGAAAGGCGGGGCAAAATACTCTAAGATTTATAAAATAAAATTATACGTGCCAGTTGTGATGCTTTTGGCCTTTTGTCATTTTCTCTTGTCTTCTCATAAAGTGGTTCCACCATTCTATGGAAGTAGTTCTGACATTTGTTTGTTTGACCCATACAGCTGTTAAGAGAAGTAATTTTTTCTTTTGCATCAGAGTCTGTTTTGCGCACCACTTTCGCCCTGCTAGAGTACTTGTTTCTGAATAATGACTGAAGTTCTTTGTGGTTCCTATGGAGAATTTGCATGGATGCCCTTATATGTGTGTAGGTTTTCTGCTCCTCTAAGCATTTAATAAAGTGTTCCTTACTAAGTGCTAGGAATTTGCCTCTTTTGATGTGGATAAGAGCACATTGATCAATGTCAAAATTCATTTTGATCTCCATAGGTTAAGACTCAACAATGTTTAAGAGACTGTTTGGTTTTCCAGGAGAGCTTGCAAGTAGCTGGATGTCATCCATGCACATTAAATGAGTTCTGTGCACCTCAATTTTAAAAGGATGTTGACAACCTTGAGCGGGTACAAAGGAGGGTGACCAGGATGGTTGAAGGTCTGGAAGAAATGTCTTATGAGGAACAGCTTAGGGAGCTGGGAATGTTTAGCCTTTCAAAAAAGAAGACTGAGAGAGAATATGATAGCTATGTTTAAATACAGTATGTGAAAGGATGTCATATTGAAGAGGGAACAGGTTTGTTTTCTATGGCTTCAGAGACTAGGACTCAGGGCAATGGTTTCAAACTAAAGGAAAAGAGATTCCATTTGAACATTTGGAAGAACTTCATGACATTTAGAGCTGTTCGGCAGTGGAATATGCTGCCACAAAAGGTGGTGGAGTCTCCTTCTTTGGAGGTTTTTAAGCAGAGGCTGGATGGCCATCTGTCAGGAGCACTGTGATGGGGTTCCTGCATGACAGGGGGTTGGACTGGATGGCCCTTGTGGTCTCTTTCAACTCTATGATTCTACAATTCTATGATTCTATGTGGGATACGATGTGTGGTGTAGTGGATAGAGTGATGGACTAGGATTTAGGAGGCCAAGGTTCAAATCCATGCTCAGCTATGAAAACTTACTCAAAGTGTGGAATTGATAAACCACTTCCAAAATATATAACTGAAAGCCTTATTAGGGTCACTGTACATTAACTCTGACTTGACAGTACATAATGACAACACATTAACTGTATATTAAGTGATTACTATATGGCAGTGTTGGCGAACCTATGGCATGAGTGCCAAAGGTGGCACTCGGAGCCCTGTCTGTGGGCACCTGACATCGCCCCTTCACAGCCACCTGTATTCAGATGAAATGGCTGTATTGGCACTTTGTGAAAAGTTAGTGGGTTTTGAATTGCAGTTTGGGCACTCGGTCTCTAAAAAGTTCATCATCACTGCTATATGGCATATGCATTAGTACTGCTAGCACTTGGGGGAATACTAAAGGGAGAAGCATAAACATTAAGAGTCAAGTCTGTCAGGTGAGATGACAGATGGCATCATCATCATCATCATCATCACCACCACCACCACCACCACCACCATTATTATTATTATTATTATTATTATTATTATTATTATTATTATTATTATTATTATTATTATTATTATTATTATTATTATTATTATTATTAACATGCCATCAGTTCAATGCCAACCTACAGTGACCCTTTCCAGGGTTTTCTAGGGATTCAGAAGTCTCATTTCTTTCTTCTCGGAGCACTCTGGAACTATGTGGCTTTCCCAAGGCCACCAAGGCTGGCTCTTTTCCACCGTGGAGAATTATACTCCTGTCTCTGACTCCACATGCCAACTCACTGAGCAGCCTAGCCAGCTGGAAGTAACCTGTTCAAACAAAATCTGCAGGATTTAACCTGAAGCCTGATCTTGCAACCAGAAAAGATTGCACCCGTGGGCTGTCTTTAACAGCTGCTTCTGGCCTTGGTCTCCAACCTTTGTAGCACTGAATTTGTATTGGGCAGTTTATGGATCCAATTCCCACATTTTATCTTTTAAAGATTTGTTGAGCACATATAAAAGGAGCCAAGGTTACCCCTCTCCCTCCTGTGTGGGGGTGTTGCAATCCTCATTTCATAAGCCTGAGTGTGGGATGACTCACGTGAGTATTTGAAGGAATAATAACAATTTACATTACTATTGGCCAATAACTACCAATAGGTCTATTCTCCTAGTGATTACTTAAGTCTAAGTCATCTGCCTGAATCACAGTGTCTTGTGGCAATGATTCTACATGTTAATTATCCATGGTGAGAATTAAGACCACCCTCTTTGTTTGTTCTGATCTTACTGCCAGTCATTTATACTGTCACTTTTGATGATGACACTTGTGTAAACATCCTGGAAGTACTTGGTATTGAACTTGCAGTTGTCATATGTATGCAGGAGAAAAACCATCCTTTATTATATCCTTTCCCCACTGTTCCTAATTTTACTCATCTCTTCCATGTGTCCCATTAGTCATCGTTTCTCTTATTTTCTAAACTGAAGAACTCCAAAGTGCTTTGGTATAATTTATTAACTGTAAGTCATCTCAGAAATCATACAATTGTGCTCCATTTCCTAACTGCTGCAGCTCAAGCTAAACTATTGAATCTAATGGCTTGAACGAACAAGCACCAGGAAAGAGGGGAAGGAAGTAGTCCTGTCTTACAGTACCATAAAACCAGACTAAATATCATAATTGAAGGCAAAGAGTATTAAGGGGGGGATGGTTTGCCAGTTTCTTCTTTCTTCTGAAAGGCACCTGAGGAGAATCAGCAAATGGGTTCTCTCTCTCCAATGTGATAAAGGCGCATAAGCCTTTCTCTCTCTGGGAGCTAAAATGCAGCTATTCTTATTATATTTTTCAGCATTGCTCCTGGGTAGGGACAGACCAAAAGATCAAGCCTATGAATTAGGAATTGAGTTGTAAAAAATCTGCAGGTGAGAAATTTGGGAAACCACATATGTTTGGGTTTTTATTAAAAAAAATTAGGAAGGAAATTAGCAGCTCTTGGCAACTGTTTTAAATGGGTAACCAATTTCAGTAACCAACCTCGCAACTTCAGTTGCTGAAATTAATATGGGAAGGGGGAACCTTAGTCACTTAGCTGAGTGTGCTACCTAGGAGCTGCGGACCCCTTGGCAACACAATGGCACCGTATCATCTATAATTTGGTCAAGGCATGGGAGAGTTTGTTATGTAGCGTAGTCCAGTGATGGCGAACCTTTTAGAGACCGAGTGCCCAAATTGCAATTCAAAACCCACTAATTTCCCACAAAGTGCCAATACAGCAATTTAACTTGAATACAGGTGGCTGTGAAGGGGCGATGTTGGGTGTCCACAGAAAGGGCTCAGAGTACCAACTTTGGTACCCGTGCCATAGATTCAGTGTAGTCTGACTAGTGTAGTCTGTTTTGCTGTAAAAGGGGGTGGGGGTGGGGACAAAGATGAAAAGTAATTCTAAGTGAGGGTATTTAAAAGGGAAGGGAACAGAGAGGGATTAAAACACATGGGCATTTGTGCAGTAGCCTCCCAACACTGTTTACACTGGATAGGTTGAGTTGTATCCAGATTGACTCATAGGTAGAGTCGACCTATGGAAATCCATGGGTCCCATGACAGTCCTAATGTGGGATTTTCTTCCTTCTGAGGTACATTTGTTGCCTTCACCATATCCTTTGCCCTGAATAATAAATATACCCCTTTTACTCTGACCCATGGAAGTAGATGGAGGATGAGATGATGCTCCCCACCCTCATAAAACTTTGAATAGCATTTATACTTTCCACTGGTGTGGCTTTGAACTTGCTGGGTAGCTCAGTGGATTAGGTCTCTGCCTATGGAGCCAGAGGGTGGGAGTTCAATTCCCTACTGTGCCTTCTTGAGAGCGGCTGGACTCCATGATTCCAAGGGTCTCTTCCAGTTGTGCAGTTCCAAAAGGTGCCTTGTATTATTTTATACATGTTTATTCCCCACCCTCCTGAAAACATACCCTCCCCTCCCTCCTGGGAACATATCTGGTAGTTTCTAGAACAGTGGTGATGAACTTCGGCATTCCAGATGTTTTGGATCGCAACTCCCATTGTCATTGGCAATACAGGCTCGGAATTCTGGGTGTTGTAGTCCAAAACATCTGGAGTTCCGAACATTCGCCACCACTGTTCTAGAATGTATACTACACTGGTATAAGAAACAAAATTAATACAAAGGTTCAACCAAAGCTAGCTCCAACCTAATGCTGGCTGGTAAAGCACCAATACTCAAAATAATTGAGCTCTCTCTGTGTGTGTGTGTGAGGGGGAGGGCCACATATATGTGTGCAGCATGTGTACAGATGCAGTTTATGGTGAGCATCTTTAAACAGGCATCAAGCTAACAATGAACAATGACCTGTAGCTGGTAAGAATCTGGTTGCTTTATCGCTGATTCCCCCTGCTTAGCAAAGAAAAGCAAGCCTTGCTAAGGATGAAATGGTGGGTGGACTCCAAGTTAGTTTACATTTCCAGTCTCATTTGACTCCTCTCTAAAGCCCACTCATCCAGTGACTAATCTCTAAATCGATTCACCTTTCCCATCTTGATTGGGTTTTTTTTCCCCACCAGATTGCCAGCACTTCTTGGAGTTTAAACCATAGGAAAGCTGTATTGAATTTGTTATCTGTAATTACCGGCAAATAAAAAAGCAACAACAGGTCCAAGAGGACTCCGATGTGGCTTACAGGAGCTGTTCGGGAAGTGATCAAAACAAGAAAAGCTCATTGAGAAGATGGAAGGCTTGTCCAAATGAGGACAACAGGCAGAAACATAAATTCTGGCAGAACAAATGCAAGGCAACAATCGGGAAAGGAAAGCAAGACTTGGAGGAGCGTATAGCTAAAAACACTCAAAGGAATAACAAGGACTTCTTTTAAGTACATTAGAAGTAAGAACCCAACTAGGAAGCCCATTGGACCATTAGATGGCAATGGAAGGCAAAGGATTATTAAAGAGGAAACAGAGACTGCTTCAGTATTCACTGAAGAAGACAGAGACCACATGCCCCAAACAGAGCCTATCTGAAGAATTAAGCCGGATAGAAATAACCAGGGAGGAGGTCCTTGCATGTCTTGTTAAACTAAATGCTAACAAATCACCAGGACCAGATAGCATCCACCCATGAGTTCTCAAGGAACTTAAAGATGAAATTGCTGATGTCCTAGACAAAATATATAATCTTTCCCTCAAATCAGGTGTTGTGCCTGATGACTGGAAGATAGCGAATGTAACACCAATCTTCAAAAAAGATTCCAGAGGCTATCCAGGAAATTACCAACTGGTCAGTTTGGCATGTATCCCAGGTAAAGTGATGGAAAATATCCTAAAAAATAAAATTAATGGTCACATAGAAGAGAAGGCACTGCTGAAGAAGAGCCAACATGGCTTCTGCAAGGGCAAATCATGCCTCACTAATATTTTGGAATTTTTTGAGAGGGTCAACAAGCATGTGGATATGGGAGGTCCAGTTGACATTGTTTATCTAGACCAGTGTTTTTCAACCTTTTTTGGGCAAAGGCACACTTGTTTCATGAAAAAAATCATGAGGCACACCACCATTAGAAAATGTTAAAAAATTTAACTGTGCCTATATTGACCATATATAAAGTAATTCTCTTGAATAGGAATCAAATAAACACAAAGAAAGGCACTGACCTTCATGAAGCAATCTAGAATCGAGAGGGGGGGAGGTTGGAAGTGTCCCTACCTCTCGCCGCCACCCCCCCAGGGCTGTTTCGCACCAGCTACTTTGCACCCGTTTGCTTCCACTTTTTGGTGGCTCACCTGGGCGGCCATCACCCTCTGCCTCTCGGCGATCAAGCTTAATTTTTTGCACTGGCAATCCCTCCACATGCAGAACCACTTGTGCCCTTTCAGGGGAGAGGAATAGCTGTGGTTTCGACACCGCGCGCATATGGGGAGCTGCGGGGACTTCTTCCCCGACGTGGCGGCAGCAGCACCGGAGGCACCAGCAGCCGCCGCCGCCGGGCTTTGAGCTAAGCTGGCTGTGTGACTTCCCGCCCCTGCAGCAGCGGCCAGGCCGGCGGACTTTCCAAAAGGGCCCATCTTACCCCCTCCTTGGCCGTTAGGCTCCGAGGGAGCCGACAGCTTGTTGAAAGAGGACTCGTTAGGCATTGCGTCCCCTGGGGATTGGCTGCCTTAGCCAGGAAAGGAGGGAATTGGGTTAGCGTGGGGGAGGAAGGTGTAGGTGGTCGAAGAGTGGGGCCGGAGGGCGGGAAAGTCAACTCCTCTTCGGGACCTCTTGCGAGGGGTCCCAAAGCAACGGTCCGCATTGCCATCGGCCTGCAAGCAGTTGCTACAGGTTGCTGGAGCCGCAAGGAGCAGGTAGCAAGCGCCTCGGTGGCGAGGCTGTGCGGGGCACTTTGCAAAAGGAGGCGCGCCCTTGGCACAACTTGTTTTGCAACTTCACCGCCGTGTGGTCTGCTGGAAGGAACATGCCCGGGGTCAGGGCAGAAAAGGGAGGGCAGGACCATGCGTGGCTCCGCCTCCCGACCTGCTCCACATGCAGTATATAAGCATATTTTATGATGTTATGTTCATCCCCCACCTCTCTCTTAACAATTTTTCATTTTTTTCAATTTTTCCAACGGCACACCAGGCAACATCTCGCGGCACACTAGTGTGCCGCGGAATAGTGGTTGAAAAACACTGATCTAGACTTTCAGAAGGCTTTTGGCAAGGTCCCACACCAAAAGCTCTTGAATAAACTTGCCACTCATGGAATAAAGGGACAGGTCTTGTCCTGGATCAGCAACTCACTAAGGGACAGGAAACAGAGGGTAGCACTAAATGGACACTTCTCCAAGTGGAGGGAGGTAAAGAGTGGGGTCTCCCTGTTATGGACCGGGTATTTTACAACCTGGCCGCACTTTAAAAATGTGTTGAAACTGTTTTTACTTTGGCTGCCACCATTTACTAAAACCTGTACTTGTTTCTATTATGAAGAATCGGGACTTGACACGAGTGTTAACTTTTCAACATATAGTTGTATTTTATTTAGTTTCACAACATACATAAATAGTAACGTTCAGTTTGAATTGTTCTTAAGATGTAACTTAAACAACTCCCTAAACATATGCTAGCCAGACCCTGTCTAGTCCCTAACTCTATCAGTTACTGTTCCCTGTCGCCAACTAACAAAAACTGAGCTCCTGATCTTTCTCTTCAGTTCTCAGTTCCCCCTCTGACTAACTCCCTGAGAGTTCAACTATCACTCTTTTTATAGGACCTCATCCCGCCCACATTCTGGGATTGGTCTACCATTAGAATATTCATGAATCCCTTTCCAGGGGTTCCGTCACACCCCCAAGGTTCAGTACTGGGACCCTGCTTTTCAACCTCTTCAAAAATTATCTAGAAGTAGGAGTAAATAGCAGGGTAGCCAGATTTGCCGACAACACTAAATTATACAGGGTAGTAAAAACTGGGAGAGATTGTGAGGAGCTCCAGAGGGATCTCTTGACACTGGGGGAGTGGGCAAACCAGTGGCAAATGAGCTTCAACATTAGTAAGTGCAGAGGGATGCACGTTGGGGCAAAAAAAAAAAACCCAAACCCAATTACATTTATAAATTAATGGGGTCTGAACTCTCTGCAACAAACCAGGAAAGGGACCTTGGTGTCCTGATGGACAGGTTAAGGAAGGTGTCAACCCAGTGTGCTGCAGCAGTGGAAAAAAAAGCAAACTCAATGCTAGGGATCCTTAGGAAGGGTGTAGAAAATATAGAAAATCAAGTGTCATTCTGTTCTCCATACCTCCAGAAGGATATTATGGAAATGGAAAAAGTGCAGAGGAGGGCAATCAGAATGATTAGGGGACTGGAACACCTTCCTTACCATCTGAGGCTGCAACAGCTGGGCCTCTTCACTCTTGAATGACAGCGCCTAAGATGTGACCTGATTGAACTTTATAAAATAATACACAGTGTGGACAAAGTAAATAGGGAAAAACTGTTTTCCCTATCACACAACACTAGAACTAGGGTCACTCCATGAAACTTTTGGGTGCTAGATCTCAAACAAATAAGAGAAACTACTTTTTCATCCAAAGGATCACTGTTCCATGGAACTCCCTGCCAGAAAAAGTGGTGAGAGCTTTCAGCCTTGACAGTTTTAAGGATTAGACAAGTTCATGGAGAACAAGGGTACCAACGGCTATCATTATGGATGCCTAAGGACAACCTCTGGGTTGGAGAGATGGGCAGAATATCTCTCAATGTCATTTGCAGGAAATTGTAAGCAGGTGAAGACATCTGCTTGGGAATACCCTTGAGCAAATGGTGAGCCACTGCATGAGACAGAATGCTCAATGGGATGGGCTGTGGCCTGTTCCAGCAAGGCTGTTCTTATGTTCTTATGTAACCTTGTTACTCTCATCCTGATAACATTTCCACTTGACTAAAATCATGTGCTGCATGTGGATTGCCCTGAAAGTATATACAAGTAAGCAAAAGCTTGCCTGTTGTTGAACACCGTTGATAAATGCATGTGAGACATATTATTTAGTCTCTTAATCAGTAACCAGATTGTTTAGCAAAATTCAATTTGCTAGTCTCTGCTGTTAAAGAACTAGTGGTTTAGATCTGGAATGCCACAAAGATCTTTGTCTTACCCCCTACCCCAATTAATAAATTAATCTTATAGTGGAATGGCAAGGCTACAATCCACAATGAAAAGGGTCTTTTGAGTGGTGGCACCTGTGCCGTAGAATTCCTTCTCTGTTTAAGTTCAAGAAACAAAGATCAATTAGTATTCAAATGGTAAGGTTTTTAAGCACCTGGGCTTTATTTGGTTGTGGGTTTTGTTTTGTACTGTTTTATACTCTTTTAACAGCAGTGTCAGGTGCACGCTGGACAAATTTAAAATGAAATGGTGACCTGATTAATTTCTTCAAGGGGATACCATGGGGGGAGAATGGGAACATGTGTAGTTGATTTGCAGATTATTTGGATCAATAAAACAAGTGCAATGAGAACAGAATTTAGAAGGAAAGAGAAGATAAAAAGGATAGTGCAAGCAGCAGGTCTAGACAGATTACTTGGAATATATAAGTAAATGACAGGCACTATATTCTAGGAAGATTTGAAGGAAAACTTTTTATATAATCACATCCAAGGCTAATGAACTGATTGGGTAATAGAAAACCCATACTTTTGCTGTGATCTTCTTTACAGGCTGTCTGTAGAAAGCAGCTGGTTTTAAAAAGGAACAGAAGACCACAGTAGCACATTGTTGAGCTAATGCAGATGAAAACATGTGTCCAATTCTGAGTGTTGCAGCCCCCCCCAAAAAAATGTGGCACAAAACCATTTGGTCTTTCATCTGATCAGCTGGTTTCCAGACAGTGTTGGCTACATGCCTAGGTTTAGGTAAGCGTTGGCGAACCTATGGCACGGGTGCCAAAGGTGGCACTTGAAGCCCTTTCTGTGGGCACCCGACATTGCTCCTTCACAGCTGCCTGTATTCAGGTTAAATTGCTGTACAGTAGCACCTCCGTATCCACTGATTCATTATCCACTGATTCAGTTTTCCATGGTTGGCAGAGGAAAAAATTAAATAATTCAGCAGCCACAAAACACTCTGTAAAGCAAGCTGTTGTCACAAACAGCAGCTGTAAAGCAAACTGTTGTCACAAATAGCATCTGTAAAGCAAGCTACTGTCACAAACAGCAGCCATAAAGCAAGCTACTGTCAAGAAACAGCAATTTGGAGGTGGGTGGGCAGGCGTTCTCTCTTATCCATGGTTTTCATTATCCATGGGAAGGCCTGGAATCAGTCCCCAGCGGACACCGGGGTCCTACTGTATTGGCACTTTGTGAAAAATTAGTGGGTTTTGAATCGCAGTTTGGGCACTCAGTCTCTAAAAGGTTTGCCATCACTGGCTTAGCCACTTCACAGGAGCTGTTCCAACAACCATTAAGGTGTTCCTTAAGGATCCTGCAAATATGCCATTTTCCCAGCCCAGGCCAAGCTACATAAAAGTACCATTTGCACCTGTTGGTGCACATCTGTGTGTCATGACACTTGAGTTATTGGGACAGGATGTGAGCGCCCATTCTCAGTGGACACCGGCATGTGCCTCAGACTCTGGGAGCATACAAATTCCCCTAGCAGCTGGATGGATCAAGGCGTGCATTTCCTTGTTCCGTCTTTCCCCTCTTCCCTTTTCCATTCTTCAAAGGAAGCTCAAAACAGGTGCCCCAAAAGCCATGGCAAGGAATGCAGCATAAAGTGGTTGCAGCCATACTTGAGCACCGTCCAGCCATTCCTTCCTGTTCTTCCACCACTTCGAGTGCTATTTTCCATCCATTGAGCTTGCCATTAAAAGCCCAAGAGCAGCTTGGGCTGGGCTTTATTTTTCCTGGTACGTTGGCCACCCTCGAG
The DNA here is from genome assembly GCA_029282475.1 of Phrynocephalus forsythii. Taxonomy (NCBI): domain Eukaryota; kingdom Metazoa; phylum Chordata; class Lepidosauria; order Squamata; family Agamidae; genus Phrynocephalus; species Phrynocephalus forsythii. Next base: position 11,707,832 of record JAPFRF010000004.1, read on the forward strand.
CACGCACCCGTTTGTTGACAGCAGCCTCAATTTGCAGGGAAGAGTGGGAGAAATAAGGGTTGGTTTCTGAAGCGCAGCATATGTTCCGAGAGGAGCACAACAGCTTTCTGTGCCACGGGTTGGAGCCAAACGATTAGTAACACCCGATAAACCCAACTACTCCTCATTAGTCACCTGCCAGGGATGAGCCATCCCATTAGTGTTCACACTTGCTTTTCGCTTCTCTCTCCTGATCTGCCACCAATGAAGCATCTGTTCACCAGGCAAAAAACAGACCCTCTCCTTATGAAACAAGGCACAAACGTTTCATTTTTAGATAAATTTGAATCTATTCTAAATAATAAATTACAGCCTGCATTAAATAAAAGAGGAAGGGAAAAATACAGCCAGATTGTCACCCCAGAGCCCCTCTCAAAAGTTTGGAATGTTCCTTCCTAAGATGGGGATGGGGATCGCTTCTGTGAGTCACAATTTTTCCTCTGCAGTGAAGTGGGTGGAAGAGAGGCATGCGTGCAATGCACAAAGTTTGGGGATCTCACTTCTTGGCACTAAAATGTCCAGCATCCCACCCACCCCCCAGCCAGCATTCAACCAGGAATTGGGATCCCACCACCATACAGTTAGAGGAAAAGCCGAATGTTCTAGCTGTGGTTGCGTTAACTGTCATGCAACAGTGTCAGCTGCCAGGTTTCTGAAGGGCTTCTTACCTGAGTGGATCTGGCTGTAACATCCTTTCATTGGTCTCACTCACCCTCTAGGCAGCTTGGATTGGCCAATATGAAATTATTACTGCTGTATCTTCCCAAGAACCCTTTTAGGTAGGTCTGTTGGAGGTGTTGTGACCACATCAAACAGAGGGCAGGCGCTTGTATCTTTGATTGTTTGGTGGAAGAGGGAACTTCAAGGGGCATGGCTTGAATGGCACCTTCTGAAATTGATGCATCTTGTCTTCTTTTCCCTAAGGTCACTCTAATACTGACCAAATCCACTTCCAGTGCCCTCCTATGAATGTCTACCGTGTTTCCCAATTCAACCAAAGTCTTTATTACGGTCATGAACCAGCAGGAAAGAATAAAATATAAGCAGTTTTTAGGCCCGTCACAGACCAAACTAAGGCTGCATCGCAATATTGGGCAGCAACCGTGTTTCCCAATATTTTAAAATTCATTTTCCCCTTTGGGAAACATAAACATATCATTCCTCCTTCAAGCTTATCTAACTCATGATATTTTTAAAAATTCTTTTTGCAATATGGAATGATACAATGAAAAACAAATAAAATGCATTTGCACATTTAAGAAAAATGTTTCTGCCATTCATATTTTTGTGTGTGTGTGTGTGTGTGTCTGTAGACACTAACAAAGGTGGGCCATTGCACATCCTAAAGTGACACGATAAGCTTAATTCTAAAGGTGACATCCAATGGTTAGTTCTAATGAAAACAGATCATATCAACAGGGCTTTGTATATATACAGTGGAGCATTGTATAACAAACGATTTGTATAATATAAAATCTGTACAACATAAAAATTCTGGAGATAGGGGAATCTGCTTAACAGAATCACCTGTGGGGTGAATCTATGCAACATAAAAATGGTTGTGATTAAAGATTACTCTTTTCAATGCATTCCTATGGGAAATTTGTATAAAGAAAATTTGCTTAACAGAATTTCATTTGGAATGAATTAATTCCTTTATACAAGGTACCACTGTAATGGTTTTCCTTTAAAAAAATAAAATTGTAACATTGCATCTTTTTTTTTTCAAACTACACCCACTTTCTTTGAAATCCCTAGTTAAGACTTACTGAGCTCAGTGGGGCTTCCATGCAGATGTGTCTTAAGACTGCAGCTCCCTTTCTGATTTGAGCCAAGGACTTGCCTTGTAGGTATGCATGTGTTGGCAGGTTTTCTTGCCAACCAGGTATTTCCAAACTTTGCCATAAAACAAAATGGCAAAAGATGGTTCTGGGGTTTCCTAGAAGCATATGTCCCAAATCACCAAGGGATAGTTCCACTCAATGTTGTGTTATTTATTTTATATTTATTTTAGAGTATTTTACCTTGCCTTTCTCCTTGGAAAAAGGACCCAAGGCAGCTTACAGTAATGAGGGGCAATATACAATTCAACACAATTAAGACATATTCAAGTAATTGAGAGCAGGTAATTGAGGGACATCTTATAGCATTAAAAGACAACATTACACCCTGCAGGAGAGAGCAAAACTTGCAGTTCAATATTGAAAACACAGTTTTGCAATAACACAATCAAAGTGGTTATAAACACAAAAATGGCAGGGAAACTGCTAGGAAAAGAGAAGTGACTACTGTAATTAATTCAACAATGACCTTCCCCCTTATAAAAACTCTAATTAAGAAAAATAATTAACACCAACAACCATGGGGCACTGAAACAGTACCAATGAATTACAATAAATTGTAAAGTTGATGCCAGTGAGATAAGTTCAAGAATGAAACAGCTTTATCTATGATTATGGATATCTCACTGTCTAGTTAAGTAGCTCTGTATTTCTTGCATTAAGCAATGGTTGGACTAGATTTGTCTAACAAACTGGCTGAAATTCTGTTGCTTAGCCTAAGCCAAATCTTAACTTTCAGTGGATTTTTCTAGCCACGTGGCATAGTTACATGCACGGTGCTACTACACCACCTTGAGTAGGGATCAATAGAAGGAGCCATGCCATCCACCAAATTAACTTTGATGTTTATATCTTATTTTTCTACAGAAAACAATCAATAGAAATAATGGGGCCAGTCTTCTTTTTAAGTACTATTTCTGATTCAGTGATATAGTAGCAGAATGATTGAACTTGTCCTGAACCCTGCAGGAGATACAAATTTGCAGTTCAACTTGGAATGTTTTGCCTAAATCAAAGATGGTGAACAAATGGTTCTCTACGTGTTGATCTACTACATCTCCCTTCATTCCTCACTACTGACTTTGCTAGGGCCTGGCTGATTGGAGTTGTACTGTAGTCCAACATGTGGAAGGTCACACAGACCCAAGCTCAGGCTTAAATCATGTATTTTAAGAGTTATAGAAACTAAGCAAAATTTGTGTTTTCGTTGAGCCACTCAAGTTGTTTTAAAAAGTATGTTATTTGAAATAATGCCATAAATTCAAATAGATAGATACATCAAAAGGATTCCACGTAACTCTCAGGACCTAATGGGGGGAGGGGGAGGCCAGAAAATTTTATTTAAATAAATAAATAGATAGATAGATAGATAGATATGCCATAGCTGATGAAATCACCAGCCTCATGCTGCATAATTTATGGAAGAGGATTTTAGCCTGCGTTTTATGCCTCAGAAGGGAATAAAATCTAAAATGACACCTACACACACATGAGAATAAAATGGCAATAAAACAAAATGTTTGTTTGAGATTAAGTTTATTAGTAAAAGCAAGGTCTGATTTACAGTTTAATATAAAAGCTCGATAGCAGCATGCAGTCCGAAGCCACATCGATCATGGGCAGCCGCCCCACGCTAGGTTGAGTCATGAGTTGTGTACAATCCTCTACACGTCAGTAAAGAGGTAAACCTATTTCTTTTACATGGAATTTACTCCAAGATAATTTGGCACAATGTTGCAGTTAATTTCTTTCTCATATTCAAGTCAATGGTTAAAACAGTTCCTACTGTAGGTGTTGAGGTGACTTGAAGTTATGTGTGTGCACTAGAAAGCATTATGCAATCATCAATAACTTATCAGAGGGATCATTTGCTAGCAAACTGGGAAAAAAAGGGGAAAGTTTTCTACAGAATATTATTTCTTGCCAAAGTCTTCACAGTAGATCTGTTTACAAAGCATGGCTGTGATTGCCAAAACTATGATTCATTTAATCCAGCTCATTTCTGTTAGACAAGTCATAGAAAGTAGAGGTTCTGGTCTAGAAAGTGTTTAAGCATTAATGGCCAAAAATTAGAATCTGAATATAATGAAATAAAACAGAAAACTTCTCTTATGGTTGTAAAATTGGCATCTCACAATGCTATAATGGGCGAAAATTACTATAGGCAAGCAATGAAATAAACACTCAGATACACATTCTGAGGGGGGTATATTTAAAAATATAGGCAATACAGATATTAATTTGTATACTAGATACGGTAATAGGTTGATTATGCCAAAAACCATTGGTTGAGGCCAGTGATGGGAATTCTGAGTGGAAATGTTCCATTCTAGTACAACCCAGGCTTGAAAAACTAGCAAACAAAATAATTATTCTTCCCAGTTCCTTGTTGACAGCAACTTTTGAGATTATACAGAGATGATATGCTTGTTTCTATATTAGAATCACTGAAGGAGGATGTTAAGACAATGGCTCTACCTACTAGGTCAACAGAATTATATAGCCGTGAGTGAACTAAGCATGGGTTCAAGATGAACTGAGCAGTAAAATAAGCATGTACGTATATAGAAGTTCAGTGAAGAAAGTCCAATGTGAGTCCCCTTCCAAGGCAAAACACTCAAATAATGAAGGGTTTGTGGATGTATACAGGACAAAAGTTACGGTCAATGACAGGACAGAGCAGGAGCACTGATGCTGTCTTTATGAGATGAAGGAATTCTTACAAAAGTTTATGGAAGTAGTACACAGAATACAGACAGTAAGGATAAAAACATAACCCCAGGTCAGTGTTCCTTGTGAATTTACACACAGCTGGGACCCCCAAGAAAAATCCAACAACTACTGCAATCTGTGTTGATCCATACCAGCAAATCAAGTCTAGAAGTTGCGTTATCTGCACCTGGAGTATTTTGTAATAAATATTTTGAAAAAAAATAGTATTAATCTCCCACTGAGGACCAAGACATGACTTTCATTTACACACACGGAGGAGGGAACACTCTCACAAATATGCACTATGGTTATGGTGGTACCATCACTGAGACTCTACAGTTATGCTGTTGATGGTGGTGAGACTCAAATGAGAACATTACCCGTTCAAGTACAAAGCAGAGCATTAAGGCTACTGAAGAATTCTCGTTATGGTGATTGGCTGACAACGAAGCAAAATGTCTGTATAAAAGCAGCATTCAGCAACCAGAAAATGCAGAGGACAATTTGTAAGTGGGATTGACTTGACCTCTTTGCTCTGGACAACACTTTCAGATGTACAGAGGGAGGTTCTGAAAGAGCATCCAAGCCTATAAAAGCAATCTCTGTACACATATATACTTGACTGAAGTTTTAGAGTCAGCATGCAGTAGTGCCTTTGTATTTTCTCCTCTGCCTGTGAGTCAGGATGTGAGTTGGCCCAACATCAAGCAAGACTCACACAGTGACATCATGCAGGCTTTCCCCCCAAAGTAGCCAACTAGTCATCACCACATATGAGTGATGACAGGATGAGAAAGTGAGCAAGGAGCCTTAAAAATCATTAAGCTCTTTAGGAACAGTTAGTTTCTTTAAATTGGTTCTTCTCCACAGGAGCTGTATAGCCTTCTAGGAGACCACAGGGTGGTCTCCTAAAGGGGGCCACAGACTAGAAATAACTCTTCACACACCACCTTTTATAAGGTTTGTTATGCAACTTCCAGAATCCTGATTCAACCCAAATTTCTTGCAGATTGTGTTTATGGCTGGGGCCAAAAAGAAAGAAAGAAAGAAAGAAAGAAAGAAAGAAAGAAAGAAAGAAAGAAAGAAAGAAAAAAGAAAAGTTGAGAATGGTTGCATTAAATTATAAGTTGTTCCTAAAAATGATGCAGATCAACAACAAATAACAGAAGCCTCAGATTGCGTTACTCATTCAAACATTTCCAGCAGTTTTTGGAGATGAAAGACTAAATTTATAGACATATCTAACATGTGTGAGAATGAAAACTAGTATATCTTTGAAAGATTAGATGGGCTTATTCTTACAAAAGGCCCAAAGAAGAGAACAAAAACATATACCCACTGGATGAAATGTATTACAGTATTCAAATGCACATGAGATATACATATGAACATGTTAATATGTCCATTTTGGCACACAGAATTCTTTTTGTCGAAGTGGATGCATGGATAACAAAAGGATTTGAGAATGGGTCCTTAAAAGAGTACATAAATATTGCATTTTCAAGCAGAGCGTTTAATGGGAAGGGGGGGGGAAGAACTGTTAGAGAGTGGCATATGAATATTCTTTGGTAGTAACTTCACCCGGCTGAAAGGACACACTGTTGTTTTCACTATAATACTAGTGCTAGAGAACGACTGCATAGACTGCTCACCCTTCTCAATCAGGGTGACATAAGTGATACTAGATGCATCTCACAGGTCCTTCCTCTGGGATGAATATATTCCACAAGGGGTCCCAGTTTAAAGATACACTGGCCCTGAACAACCCAGGTTACTACTAGTCAGGTTTCCCTTCAAAAATGGGAGTCAAACAAGGGTCAAAGAAGGTCAGAATAAAACCAGTTAATTCTAGCCACCATGAAAACCAATGCCAATTCAAAATGTCACTAGATTTAAGATTGCTGTAGAGATTTTGTAGAGGGAGATTTATCAACTCTATACTGTATTTCTATCATAAGATTTTCGCTTTCACCAGAACACCCTCTTAAGAAGCTTTTAAGTCTTCTGAATATGAAGCAATGCAGTCATTAACTCTCCTTTTAATACTGAAAGCAGTTGTTAGCCCAGCAAGATCTAAACCAGGCATGTCCAAACTTTGGCCCTCCTGATGTTTTGGAACACAACTCCCAGAATTCCAAGCCTGTGTTTAGAATGGCAAAGGACTGTGGGAGTTGCGGTTCAAAACATCTGGAGGGCCGAAGTTTGGACATGCCTGATCTAAACAGTTCTTAATGGTTGGTCATGGGAGCAGAGATTTCACATATACCTGTTATCAGCCCCCACATCGATTCTATATATTTTAAGAATGTGTTTTGTAAGCCTTGCACATAGCACCTTTTAATATTCAAGTATTTCTAACCCTATTTTCTCTTGTGTCCATTATTTGTCAGTGGTGACATGATGTTCACTGAAAAGCCCGCGATCTGAACTTGTGTGTCCCTCCATGAATGGTTCAAGCATCCACGTGTGCCCAATTGCATCAACAGTTCTCTCACATCTATTCAACCCTTTTCTCTTCCTTTCAAGGGCCATTACAATCTGGTCAAACAGTTCAAATCATGCTTCCACAGTAAGCCAGGACCACTAGGACGTGTTCCATTAGGGATAACGCCGTATCGTTCTATGAACGAGTACTCAGAAGCAAGTCCTCTTGTTCAAATGAGGCTTACCCATAAGCAAATATACACAAGCTTTTCTGACGAATATATTTTAGATACCCATGGCCCTCATCCCAGAAGTTCCTACAAGTACTGTATATTCACGATAAGATTCAGTTTTAGATTTCAGCTCCTTTCTACCTCAATCCCAGCTAATGTTTTGTTTAGTATTTCACATGACCAGGGAGTCCTGTCAAAATTTAAGATGAACATTTCCTTTCCTTTTCCATCACCCTGTTCATAGCAGCCCTAGTCGGCTTGGTGAAGACCGATGGGGTCCAAGTTCTTGACCCTCTGTACTCAGCAAGGCTGAAGATTCCCCATCTCTGTAGCATAGCCATGTCAACTCATTAACCCAGGTGAGCTTTTTATGTAGTGCCAGCATTTAAGATCTCTCTTCCCCAATGGACAGTGCACATCCCATTGCAGAAAACAACAGTATGGGGAGAAATTCATGAATCTTTGTAGATGAACTGGAGATGAACTAATATTGCGCAGAATGTGTGCAGTATTATTTTGCCGCCCAAGCTTATCTTGACAACTGTATTGTTTCAGCATTTCTTGCACTTGCAGAGATGCTAAATTATTTTGCTTTAAAAAAGGCAACCACCACCTCCCTCATTCCCTGCCTCAGAACCCACATGGAGCAAATGGCACACCTAATATGGCATTGCACATAAAACAGGGTGCCTTCAGTTCATATCTCCCACAATCATTCAAATTCTTTTTTTAAAAAAGCACATTCCTAAATAAATTAATTCCCTTTTACAACGGGCGGCACCTTGAAGGCCATGTAAAGGAAAGCCTTTATATATTTGTAAACATAAGTAGGCATGTATTATATCTTGAATTCAATCTCTTTTATATCACACACATTGGAAATTCCAGTTCATTGATCAAAATAGTTTCCGTTCTTCATGCCTGCCAAAAAAACATTTGGCTAGAAAAAAATTCAACAGCAGAAACTGAAAGTGTGTCAAGATGTTTTGTTTTTCCTCATGGGAGGTCATTTAGTTTGGCCTCCCACGGAATGCTCCTAAACATCGGTCCCTGACCATTGCCTTCATCTGTTCAGCCTCTGTGTTATAACCTCTCGGTACATGATGGATATGTATATAAGGAGCAGAAAAACCACAAAGAAATCATCTAAAAATCCTAGAATTCCAAACAGCGCTTCAGGTAGAAAATCCAGAGGTGATGCTAGATAGAGGAAAGCTCCCAAAAGACAGAGGAATATTCTGATGCGGAACATCCAGAAGAGACCTCCGACAGAAAACATTTCTCTGAACGCATGGCGCAGCAATGTGGGCAAATCCATAATCCTTTCCATAATCTAAAGAAGATATAAAATAATAATAATCAAATTTAGGTTTATGTTGCATACAATACATGGCTAAACACAGGGGCTACTAACAAATCATTCATTTTAAACAATTTATAACAAACATAGATACACATTCTATAAGCTGAATAAATAACACGTACAGTGGTACCCTGGGTTACGGATGCCTCAGGTTACAAAAATTTTGGATTTCGAAAGTCTGCCTGAAAACCATTCAAAAATGTCCATGAAAATACAGGTTAATTTTTTTTTCTATAGAAAATCCCAGTTATTAAATTTTTTTCAAAGACTTCATTCCCAGAGTATATTGCGTCCCATTCAGATCTGGGTTACAAAAATTTCCATTTTACGAAGCGTGGCAGGGAACTAATTAATTTCATTACCTGGGGTATCACTGTATAGTAATTTCAGCTGAGTGTGTGCTCGTGACACCTTTCCTCAGCAACCAAGCTGTGCGAAACAAATACCTGCACCCACATTTATTTAAAATAGACGAATAAGGTTAAATAAGCACCTAGTGTAAATATATTTCGAAGTTAAATTAATTGAATCCTATTGTTAGACACCAAAGTAAATCCTATTATTAGTCCCAACTAGAGTAAACCAATTGAACAAAAGAGTCTTGTCAAGTAACACAGATTCTGTTGATTCAAACCATTTCCTTTACTTGTGACTAACAACTGCATGCAGTCTTTAATATTTTAGTTCTAAATCTTCAAAATGCCTCTTATGTATTTTCTGCAAAAAAAAAAAAAAAAAATACGAGTGAACAGTATGAGAAAATGGGGTGTTTTAGCATGGAATTGGTGGAAGTGACCAAAGTGGAAAGCTGTGTCTTTTACCTTGAGACTGATTGTTTGCATGAACTATTTAAAGCTTTGTTTATAACCCTTTGGTTAGATGTAGCATTTATTTATTTATTTATTTATTTATTTATATTTATTTTATTTATTTATTTATTTATTTATTTGACTTGTATACCACACCATCTGGCAACAAAGGCCACTCTGGACGGTTTGCAGGGTTAAACAAACAGATACATCCATTAAACATAATAATATATAACAAATGTACAATCTGCATCAAGAACGAGGTGCTAGGAATCATAGAATAGCTATGTTGGAAGGGGCCTACAAGGCCATCAAGTCCTACCCCCCCCGCTCCTTGCAGGGATACCAATCCAAGGATATGTGCCAGGTGGTTCTTCAGATTTCTCTTGAAGGCCTCCATTGTTGCAGCATTCCACCACCTCTTGAGTGCTGCAACACTCAGCTGTCCTACTGCTCTAACATTTAGGAAGTTTTTCCGGATATTCGGCTGAAAGCTGGTTTCTCTTAACTTGAGCCCATTGTTGTGCCTCTTGCACTCTGGGAGGATCCAGAACAGATCTTGCCCCTTCTTTGTAAGACAGCCCTTCAAATACCATATATACTTGAGTATAAGTCAACCCAAGTATAGGTCAGGACCCCTAATTTAAACCCAAAAACTGGGAAAATTTATTGACTCAAGTATAAGCCTAGGGTGGGAAATGCAGAGGGCCTGGCAACTCCTCCTTTGTGAGCTGGGTGTGTGTGTGATGTTTAAAATGACTTTTAGCCACTGAGGCAAGTGCTTGAGTTGGTGGCTAAAAGTCATTTTAAACATTGTTTTAAAATCACTTTTTAAAAAGTCATTTAAAACATGGGGGGGTTCAGAAGAAGTGCCACACAATGTTTAAAATGACTTTTAGCCACCGACCCAAACTTGCCTCAGTGGCTAAAAGTATTGACCCGCATATAAGCCAAGGACCCCTTTTTTCAGCCCAAAATTAGGGCTGAAAAACTAGGCTTATATTTGAGTATATACTGTACAGTATTTAAAAGTACAGTAGAACCTTGACTTATGTCCTGCTTGACTTGCGTCATATTTGACTTACGTCCACTAGGGCTCTGTTTGACTTACGCCCCAGGCTCCGAGTTATGTCTCGGAGCCCCAGTGTAACTAAGGCCCCGGAATTGGGCAGCCGGGCTACATTTCTATGCTTATCCGTTTCGGAGGTCCTGGAAAAAAGGCCAAAAAAAAAAAAAAAAGCCTTTTCCCCCTGAGACCTCTTTACAAAGTGCACTTTCACCTCCTCGCCCACCCCAATCCTCCCCAGGGCCCCACCTCTCCTCCTTTGCCACCGCACACAGGTGGCAGGCACACCCAGTCGAGGCCACGCGCATCTGGCGCTTCCTCTGCCCGCCGCCCCTCTCTTCCTTTGCCGGTGCCTGCAGGCGCCAAGCGCCCGGGAGGCGGGTGAGCCGGGAGAAGCCGCTAGCATGGCCTTCCCCCCACCCCCAGCTCTCTTCTGAAGCCGGCGTCACTGGCGCTGAAGATCCGGGAGGCGGGCAAGGTGGGGGAAGCCCCGTGCCACTCATGCAGGCTTCCCCCCCAACCCCTGGTTCTCACTTTTTTTTCTTTGCCGGCGCTGCCAGCGCAAACCACCCGGGAGCTAGGCGAGCCGGGAGAAGCCCCACGCCGCTCATGCAGGCTTTCCCCCACCCCTTTCCCTCCCGCCCCGACCTCCCAGGCTTGCTGCCGCTCTTTGCCTGGGCGCGCGGGGCTCCCCTCTACCATCCCCCTTCTCTCCCAGCCCTGACCTCCCAGGCTCGCCGCCGCTCTTCGCCCCGGGCGCACGGGGCTCCCCTCTCCCACCCCCCTTCCCTCCTGGCCCCGACCTCCCAGGCTTGCTGCCGCTCTTTGCCTGGGTGCACGGGGCTCCCCTCTCCCACCCCTTCCCTCCCAGCCCCGACCTCCCAGGCTCACGGCCGCTCTTCCCCCGGGTGCAAGGGGCTCCCCTCTCCCACCCCCCTTCCCTCCCAGCCCCAACCTCCCAGGCTCGCGGCCGCTCTTCGCCCGGGTGCGCGGGGCTCCCCTCTCCCACCCCCCTTCCCTCCTGGCCCCGACCTTCCAGGCTCGCCGCTGCTCTTCACCCGGGCGCGCGGGGCTCCCCTCTCCCATCCCCTTCCCTCCCACCCAGGCGGTGGGGAAGGGCAGGGAGGGCACCGCCGCCACCGCAGAGGGCCCCCGGGAGGGCCGGCCTCGGGAATCCCGCAGAGCCCCCCACCTCCTCCTCCTGCTGCTGCTTCTGCTGAAGGTGTCCCAGCATGTGCAGAGGACAGTTTGCTGCCGGAGGGAAGGCAGGAGGGGGTCTTGGGATGTGCGCCCCCCTCTCCAAGCAGGCAGGGAAACTGGGCCATGGAGAGGAGCCCCCCTCACCACCCCCGGCCCACTTGGCGAGGGAAGTGTGTGTGTGTGTGTGTGTGTGTGTGTGTGTGTGTGTTCTGAATTGGGGGGGGGGGTCCTCCTGTCACGTTGCAAACCTTGAAGGGAGAGGAGGCCAGGGATTTAGAAAGGGTGTGTGGGGCTTTCATACACCCTCAAGGCTGGCTGTGGCAGGACGATGGGTGCGTGGGTGGGTTCATGCTGGAGGCGGGGGGGTAAACCCACAATGCTGTCTTTTTTTTTATAGTACAGCATGAATTATTGCTGTCTGGTTAGACAGTCAAATTGCTGTTTTTGGGGGTCTTTTTCATCATCTGGAACAGATTAATCCACTTTCCCATTGCTTTCTATGGGAAAGGTTTGTTTGACTTAAGTCATGTTTGACTTAAGTCTAGACCTCCGGAACAGATTAATGACGTAAGTCAAGGTTCCACTGTACTGTCACGATGCTCCTCAGTCTTCTTTTCTCTAGTCTAAACATGCCCAGTTCTTTCAGTCTTTCCTCACAGGGCTTGGTTTGCAGCCCTCTTGATTGTCCTTGTCGCCTTCCTCTGATCTTCCAGCCTGTCGGCGATGAGGGGTTGCAGTGATGAGAAAGTGCAGGCTGGGAGGAAGCTGACTGAGGGAAGAACTCTCACCTGCCAGTCTACTGCTGTGTTGCGAACAGTGAGAAAATGGACACCCACGTGGATATCTAGTAAGGAAATTTGAAGAGAACCACAGGAGCTTCTATCAGAGAGGCGGACATCCCAATGAGCTTTTGCATTGTGGCTCATTCCTCCTCCTGCCCGATGAAGCAGAAAACACCTGCAATGCATGCCAAGTGTTTGGCTAAAAGAGACCGTACAGAAGCTTGAAGCCCACCCATCCAAACGTTTCATCACAAACAATGGAATGTCTCTGGATAAAGCAAAGCAGACTCTCCTAGAAGAACAGTGGGGGTGGGGGAGTAACGTCTCTAGGAAAGAAGGAGAAGGGAAAGTGCCTGATGTGAAGAAATGGGATACACAGAGGTAAGCTGACATCAGGAGGTTTGCTATGTCCTTGCAGCTGCAGAATTAGTTTTAGGCCCTCCCTACAGACAGGGAGTCTGGGCTGCTAGAACAAGGGCAGCAAAGAGAAAAGGGCGTGAAAAGAGCCACGGAAGACCTTTCTGGATGAAGGTCTCTTGCCACTTGCCAGAGCAGAAGAGGACACGGGGTGGTGGCAGATTGTCAAGAATATTCTTGTGTGAGTGAGTTTTTCAACTTACAATTAGAGATATGGAGTCCAGCTATGGACTGAAGCAAGCTCGGTAAAGTGGCCTTGACAAGAAGGCTAATGTCCAAAGACAGTGGAGCATAGCTCAGAAGTGTGGATGAGAGAAGCACTGGGACATGTGATGTGAAAGTAAAGAATTGGTTGGAAAGAGATGTTATATATACCTTATGTATTGCAATATGATCTTGCTGTTTAGCCAGGGCTTTTTTGAGCCAGTAAGCCTGATGTGTTGGCTGTGATCAGGAAGAGTAGCTGGATTATTTATGCTACTGGATGTAAGTCTCTGGAAACTAATAGAACCTGTATATATTTTGTAAATAGACTGCAATAGAAAACCAGCAACAGAGTCTGTCATATTTTTGCGTCTAATCCTTGACATTGCTGCGACTCTGCTTATTGAGGTTAACTCCTCATAAATTCCCTGACACAGATGACTTCCTTGCTAAGGCAACCAAAGGAAGCAACTTGTGGTTTTGGCAGTATGCCTCAGCAGGTGTGCTATCTTCTGGGACAAAGACACAGGGTCTGGCAAAAAGTTTGCCAAGTCTTCTTTCTTTCTGATCCACATGGGTGAACAATAGTTGCTGCTAAGAATTCTGCAATGCCTTCAATCTATTTAAAGTGACTATGAAATTCTAGGTAGGAAGGTGAAGGCCACTTCAGTACAGGTCCTCCCTCTCCCCTACCCTTCTTGTCCATGGCTATGGTTCAGGAAGAGAAGCAAGAATTCTGGAAGCAAACAACAGGTTGGACAGATAGTACTGTAGGGAATGCTTTGGCTTCTTTGCACTGTGATCTGTGTTTCCGTAAAAGAACATGTCATGTCAGGCACGTTGTACCTTATAGGGGCAGGGAATGTGGTTGCTAGGAATCTTACAAACTTTTTCAGCAAGGCATTAAATGAAATTCTGCAAGGCAGGGAGATCGTATTCTAAAAGGACTAGTAAACACAAAATATCGAGGACTAGAGAATCAGTGATGTACCAGAAACTGGGACAGTAGAACAGGAACCCATAAAAAGATGGTAAGGAAGCAGGTGGAGGAAATGGCTGAATATCAACACACACCGCATGGGAAACAAACAAGATGAACCTGTTCTCTTGGTACATGAAAGGAAACATGATGTAACAGGCATTATGGGAAGCTGCTCAAATGAGACGCCTTACTTGAATGCAGTAATTAAAGGATATAATTTCTTCAAAGGGAACAGACTAAACAAGGGAAGAGGAGAAACACTGTATATAAAGGATGTGTGAAAACTTTTGTTGAGGTCTATGAGTTGCACTTGGGAAGGGTGTTGGAGAGCTTTTGGGTAAAAAGCAGGCGTGAGAGCAAGTGACATAACGGTGGGGCTCTTATAAAGGCCTCCATGCCAGATTGAAGATTTGGGTGGTGCTCTCCTGGATAAAATTACCAAATATTCAGAGAGGAGAGATACAGTGCTAATGGTGAGTTTCAACTATCCTAGTATTTGCTGGAAGTCCAACTTCACACAAAAAAGTACAATCCATCACATTTCTCACTCATCTTCCGGAAGGTGGAAGAAGCTACTCTGGATCTGCTACTTGCAGGCAGGGAAAAACTGGTCAGCAAGGTGGAAACAGTAAAGAGTTCTGCTTATATACCGCCCCATACCACTTTAAGTAGTCTCTGGGTGGTTTACAATTTTAATTACAGTGTGCAGGCTACACATTCCCCCCCAGCAAGCTGGGTACTCATTTTACCGACCTCAGAAGGATGGAAGGCTGAGTGAACCTTGAGCCTGCAACATGGGATTGAACTCCAGGTCGTGCACACAGTTTTACCTGCAGTACAGGCATTTAACCACTGCACCACGAGGAAGGGAAGGGAAGGGGTGGTCTTCCCTTTTGAGATTTGTTATATTGAGAAAAGTGAGAGTAGTGTATCAAGTGATCTAATTTCACGACAGTTAGAGTTGTTCAGCAGTGGAATATGTTGCCATGGAGGGTGCTGGAGTCTCCTTCTTTGGAGGTTTTTAAGCAAAGGCTGGATGGCCATCTGTTGAGAGTCCTATGATGGGGTTCCTGCATGGCAGGGGGTTGGACTAGATGGCCCTCAAGGTCTCTTCCAACTCTATGATTCTATGATTTTAATCAAATTAAGGAAACTGGGTGAGAGCCCATTGTCAGAATTATTCAGAGAGAAGCAAGTAACGAAGAGCTGGTTTTTCTTAAAAAAGATCAGTCACAGGTTCTGTGTCCTCTGTCCAAAAGGTTTCTAAAATTCCTACTACAGGACATTCAGTTCCTTAACATGCAGTCTTCTGTGTTTATTTCATTCTTATGGGTAGGAGAGAACAGAGTTGGCCAACAATGAGTCATACTTAATCTCAGTATACATAGATTGGCCTGGCAGGGCAGGGGCCTCAGAGAAGTAAGTGACACCCAGTTACCTCTCAGGTTGGGAAAGGTGGCTATGGAGCATAGCTATTGAGAGGAAAGTAGTGAGAGAACAGCTGCATGGACAAAAGAAAATCCAACACGATAAGGATCCCTTGCAGAAAAATATAGTTCTATCATTCCACAGGAAAAACCAGATGCACAAATAGATAGTAACATCATCTGGAAACAGTATGTATAAAAACGATCCAGGGAAACTAGGAGCCCAGAAATTAAACATGAGTCAGCAGGATGATGGGGTAGCAGAAAAAGCAAAGAGAATATTTAGTTGCATCAAAGGATGCATAACAACCAGATCAGGGGTAGTAATAGTACTACTGTTTTCGACAGACCTCACCTAGAAAACTGTCTCTATTACTAGGCATCACAAGAACAATCTCAACAAGCCAGAATCTGTGTAGATGAAGCTGATCAACTCTGTAAAAAAGCTTGGAAACTAGGCCCCTTTCTTAAGCAGTTGAGGGCACTGGATATAGCTTGCGGGGGAAAGAGGGCTGAAAAAGTTACGTATGATAGGCAGTTTTAAATATTTGAAGGGGTGCCACATGGACAAGGAAGCAACCCCCTTTTGCATAGTTCAGGAAAGGAAGAGCCAAGGTAAGGAATCCAAATCACAAGAAGAGATATTTCAATGCACTATTAGGAGGAACTTTCTGATACAATAGTAAGAACTGTTCAACTATGGAGTGAACTAATTTGGAAGGTGGCCAACTCTTCTTCACTGGACATTTTAAAGCACAGATTGGATCTCGATAGGTCTCCTCTTCCATCAGAAAGTTGGATTCAATAACAGACACTTCAAACGTCTGCACTGTACATTCAATGTACATTCACTGAATTGTACAGTGAAATCCAACATATCAACATGGATTAGTTGTTATCTTACAGTACGACAAATTGGCATGTCCTTGCTGGCCAATCAAAAAAGTGTGATTTTTTTGTCCTTTCCCCAAGGCATCAGGTTTTGGAGCTGGCAGTCTTCTTCAAAACTAAGGACAGGAACTGATTGTTTCTACAACTATGCACATTATATTCAAAGGAATGGAGGGGGAGGGGGAGGGAGGGAGGGAGAGAGAGAGAGAGAGAGAGAGAGAGAGAGAGAGAGAGAGAGAGAGAGAGAGAGAGAGAAATCCAGTATTCCTTTTCTGCCCACAGATAGAGCACAGAGTGTATGTTAGCTGCATAGATGTCCTTCCTTAGCACAATGTAGACACAATCTCATCTTATCACTGTTTCCAAAACAAGAAGAACTGGGCTTGGGTGCAGAAGGATGAACCCTAGCTTGTCCTTTTAACTCCGTGAATGCCATGAAAGCCCTGATAGCTGATCTCCTTCAAAGGCTGTGTATCTGGGGTGCTGTATGCAACTGCACTTGGGCAACCATTTATTCCTTTTGAGAGGTCCCAAGGCTGGAGGTTGTCATGTCCATTGTGAAGAAGAGCAGCATCGGTCACACTGAAGAGGAATGCGGAAGCCTCTTCCCCCCCCCCTAAAAAAAACTTACCGATCGTGGCTGTCCCGAGAATCTCCTGTTGTAATCATTGACATCTTGAAGTACCTGTGCAGCATTCTCTTGCCTCTCACTGAAGAGCGGTAAAAATAAAGTTACCTGAAGACAAAGGAAGACACATATTTAGTACTTGAAAATACTGCAGTTTTTCAAGTTAGGGCACTGCACTGTTTTGAGAGGGACACAACATCGAGATGTTCCTAACAAATCTTTTTTCCAATCACAGGGTTACTCATACTAGGCTGTAGCCACTGGAAACACACTCCCATCTACAGCAGATGAGCAGACAAGCTATTGGATCGATATTATTGTACTGGTCAGAGCAAGTTAACAACTGCCTCCTTCACTTATTTTTTAATTAACTGATGTTCCTGGGCTATAGCTCAAGGAAAGCCAGCATATAACACTTTGCAATGTTAAGCCCAACTGTTATGCCTTGAAGCCCTTGTCAGATTAGACCAAGACAGAAGAGCAGCATTTATTTCTAGTCCAAACAGGAAATCCAACCGAAAAGCAAAATACTGTGTCTCTTTATAAACATACAACTGCATGCTTAAAAGAAAAGGGCTTAAAAATCATTGACACAAACCTTCTTGCCTAATTACGCTGGTGTAACACAAAGAGCATAATATTTGGAGGTAAGCTGTCTCAAGTTAGAAAACTTGAATACTGAGATGCATGCAATTTACAATACCTATAGTCATCTCCTAGCTTGGAGCAAGTTGCCTCCAAATGTGCCATTACTTGACTCAGACTGAGCTGTTGACTCAGAGAACATCTTCTAAGATTTGTGGCAATTACTAACTTCAGGCAATTTGCCTCCAAAAGTTGTGCCATCTGCACAGCTACCCAAGAGGATTTTGGCCAATAAATTATTATCTGAATTAGGAAGTGCTGTAAATGCTTTATTGGTAACAATTTGGGGCTGTTCATACTCTTTATGTTCTGTTCATATTACTCAATAAAACGTTTTTTTACAATACATGTGTGATGACAGTATGGTTTTGCCACAGATTTGTGATTCAGAATGTAAAAGAATGCCCTGCTTTAGGTTTAAAGCAACTTATCTTTCTGATCTTACAAAGTTGTAATGGGGACTTTCTAAAGTTGCCTCGAAATTTCAAGTTAAACGTTCAGCCTTAGAACCCATGACACTTCCACTGAACTGAACAAAAAGAACAGAGTAATGTCTGTAGAATTATAACTAGATATCAGCCTATCAGCATACTGACATAATTGGAAATGTGACATCAGAATATCCACTTATTACCGTCTGTCTGCAGATGGGGCAATGTATTGCACCTAGCCATGATCCACACCTCCAATATGCAATAATGCAGGGACCTAAACAAAAATAATAATATCACTAGTTACATAAATGGGCAACATCCAAACACAAGGCAACACATAAAGACACTAACCTCAAAAAAAATGACTAGCTGATCAAAAAGGCAAAGAATCTCAAAAGTGATGGGTGGGGGGGGTGAGGGGACAGGGCTAATTTATTAAAATATTAAATCCTTAAGGCAAAGCAGTATCTTCAGAACTCATAAACACAGAAATAAGAGTTCTATTTAAAGCAGGGATGGGCATCTGGGACCCTCCAGATATCATTGGTCTCCAAAACCCAATACTCGAGCCAGCATAGTCACTGGTGAGGGACCGCGAGTGCTGTAGTTCAGAAGCATCTGGAGGACTGGTCTCTTCTGCTGTCAATATTACACCACAACTAACGGAAACATGAATAATGCCTCTTCTGTCCTACAAAACTGGCATCAAAAGACTTCTTGTGATTGTCTTAGGCAAATGCACACAAAATATATCGCACAAAGTTAAAAGACTAAAAGTGGAATGTGACTGTAACATACTGGCTTAGCCGATACGTTCAATCGGCAGTTATCAACCTTGTTTTTAAAAGACATGGCATACATATTAGAAACAGCTGAGTTCAAACAGAGAAAGTCAGGTGAAAGAAATCAACAAAAAGTGGAATGCCCGGCCTCTGTAAATCAATCCGCATTTTCTAAGGTGCCCTTTGTCTGCCTTGCACGTGTTTGGCCCATCCTACCCGTCTGATGGAATGCAAAAAAGTGAGGTAGAAGAATGTTTTGTTTTGCTTTGGCATACCACAGAAAAGGTGCCCACAGTTTGTTTCGATCGGAAACGTAGCTTGTTGCAAGCACACTGGGCAGGACATGTCCGTGTAGAATCGGTGTCTATCACCAGCGGCATTGTCCTAAAAGAAATAGGGGGGGGGGAGAAGGGACCTCTTTAAGCAGAACTAGTTATTTTACCTGCCTAGAGGTTGGAATTACGTCTTGATTAATAAATGTTTTAGGAATTCAATTGAATGTGAATAGAACATGAATTAAAAGTTAGAAATCCTCAATACTGTAAAGAAAAGAAAACTGCAGTATTTCGGACACATAATGCACAATAACAAATACCATCTGCTGCAAGTTATCCTTCAAGGAACAATAGACAGGAAGCGTGGCTCGGGGCGTAGAAGAACATTCTGGCTTAAGAATTTGAGCCAATGATCCGCAGTGAGCACAGCTGCTCTGTTTAGAACAGCTTTAGAACAGAAACCAGTTCAGACTACTGATCACCAACATTATACGAGGAGATGGCATTTGAAGAAGAGAGGTTGCAAACTAACCGTGTTTGCAATATCAGAAGAAAATGTTACCATATTCTCCTTTGGGTGACAGGGAGGTATGTTCGTTTATATTTTTGGAACGGCAACTCTCAGAATTCTCCAGGAATTCCGCAGGGGAAATTCCGGGAGATGCAGACCAACTTGCTGATTATTTATGATGGTTGCCGTTTTCTCTGGCCAGTTTCTGCTTTCATCAGAAGCAAAGGAGCTGCCACAGTGCTACCTGGCCATCCTGAGTCTTCCTGGGAGTTGGTCGTTCTTTGGGAGCTGCCCTCTGAACAGCCTAATGGGAGGTAAGAATATGGCTTCTGCATCTGGGGTGGGGGTCCATCCCTGTTAGTCAGTCAATCACCCTACTGTCACATGATGAACCAGCAAGACAAAACCCATCTGGACGAAGAGGATACAGTGAATCAGTTTTGTGCCTCAGTAGTATTCCTGCCAAGAAAACTCCATGGACATGGGGTCATGAAGAGTCGGTCACGACTGTAATGACGCAACACACACACACATCCTCTCTAGAGCATGAATCCCATAGAACTATTGACTCCCAGGAAGCAGCTTCATAGCTCCCATGGTTCTGAATGTAGAAGAGGTCACAGAAGGTACCAACAAAAGTAAATAACTTGAAAGCTGGCCTGGAGACCTCTATTGCTGGGGTGCACCTCCCAGAATTCCCCCTGGTAAATTCCTGGAAAGTTTGAGGGGTTGCACTTCAAAGGAGCAGTGACAAAACAGTTCTGCATGTGATAAAGCATATACAGCACCAATATGCAGAAGAACAATTAAGCAGTAGCAGCACAGGTTACAGATCATGAAACATGAGAGCTCCTTTACCCACTGACATGTAGTGAAACTGAAATTTCCTTTGTGAGATTTTTGTTTGGGTTACCTTTTGCTGGCCAAGGTTAGGGGCTCGGGCAGAAAACATTCATATCTCTAACACTAATTTTCACATGTTCAATGTTTTTCAAATACATACTGGTAGGACTCATATATAAGATCCTCAATATCTTTTCCCACCAAGACCTGCTTGAGTCATTCAATCTTCCCAGGCCAGGCAACTGAAGGCTCCAACGTTAAGGGAGATCCAAAAAGCAGCAGCTAAAATTCAGGCCTTCTTGGTGGTCGCCCTTTGGCTTTGGAACCATCTACTTGCCACACCTCACTGGAAATATTCAAAAGAGCACTGAAATCTTGGTATTTCCAAGCAGGCTTTCCCCAAGTCTTGATTACAACTACAGGGATGCATGACATAATAATGCAATAATAATGCAATTCACCTCTGCTTTCCCAGTTATTATCTGATTCCCCTTGGTTTGGTTTGGTTTACCATGTGATTATGAGGTCTGTTATGTTTTGCTTGCTGTTATACTTAAGTTTATTATGTGGCATCATATTATATTATTTAATTTATCTTTGTTGTATTGACTGTAGCCCAATAGCTAGATGGATAGTCAAATCAAATAAATAAATAAATAAATAAATAAATAAATAAAAAGCTTGATCTTCTGGTCTCTCCAATTAAAAGCATCTTAAAAGGCCAACTAGGGAAAAAACTGTAATGAACAACAGTATCAAATTAAAGCATACAAAACAGAATGAGTGGTTTCAACAGGAAGGTTATTGCCTCTATTTATGCCAGCAAAAGCTGATTACCGTATATACACGAGTATAAGCTGAGTTTTTCAACCCTTATTTTTGGCTTTTAAAAAAGGCCCTTAGCTTATACTTGAGTCAGTACAGAGTTACCGAGTTACCAAGGTGTCTGGTGGCAGCGGCAGAAGCAAAGCAGGAGAGGTGGGATCCGGGTGGGTGGGTGGGAGGCGCCGCCGCCGCCGGTGGTGTGCGGCTTCGCCTGCCACCGAGGTGCCTGGCGGCGGCGAAGCAAAAAGGTGGAAGCTGGAGGGAGGCAGAACCAGTGGCGCACAGCTTCGTCCCGCTTTCCCCGCCACTGAGGTGCCTTGGCAGCTGCGGCGAACCAGGAGAGCTGAGAGCCGGGGGGGGGATGGGGGAGGCGGTGCCAGTGGTAGTGGTGGCGGCAGCAACGAAGTAGGAAAGGTGGGAGGTGAGGAGAGCTTGGCTGGATTTGGGGAAAGCGGCGGAGGGCAAGTCCTGCCTGCCTCCTGAGCACTTGGCTGGCTTGAGGAGGGCAGCGGAGGAATAGCGGCTTATACAGTCACCCCCCGTCATTTCGCAGTTCAGGTACTGCAGTCCCACTATATCACGGGATCGCAGTACTTGGGGGGGGCGGCGGGAAGCGATTGCATTGCTCCCCGCCGCCCCTCGGGAGGCCTCAGAGCCGCATGGGGGGACGGCGGGGAGTGATCAAATTGCTCCCCGCCGACCACCCAGACCCATCCGGGAGGCCTCGGAGCCGTCGCCCCAGACCCACCCGGGAGGCCTCGGAGCCACGCGGGCAGGGGGGCGGGGAGTGATCGCATCGCTCCCTGCCGCCCCCACCCGCCCCTCTGATCGCCTGCTGCCCCCACCCGACCCACTTCCATATATCACGGATTTTCATGTATCGCGGGTTGGGTGGGTCCCTAACCCCTGCGATAGGCGGGGGTTTACTGTACTTGACTATATGTGTTACGTCATCATCTGGCACTAGTTACATTCATTATATAACTTGTCCCTGTTGCAGAATTTTAAGGAGCCCTGGGGCTCACATTTGGCCTGAAGAAATCTTGTAGAGCCTAGGCTGGGGCATGGGTACATGTGCGCACCTACTGACCTACCATACAGCCACGGAATCAATAGGTCTACTTTAGTTGGGACTAGCGAACGGATGAAGGCCCAAATGCCCCATGCTTACATTTATTTATAGCCTAGTGATTAGCTTATAATGTTTTCTAAAGGAGAGTTGGCACTGGTACAAGAAAAATTAAAAACAAAAACAAAATTGGACATTACCTGTTCCGACTGTATCTGCTGTCTAACTGCTCTCACCAGCTCTTGGTTTTCAGGATGAATATTCGGGTGCTCATTTCGGCTAAGGAAACAATGTGAAATCATGGTAAGAAAACAGTAATCAAGCACTTCAAGAAGAGAATTACCGACACCATCATCACATTCACAATTCTACGGCTAGAATTCTGAGGCAGAATTCTCAACTTGAATTCTAATTCCAATTTGCTGCATGATTATGTACTGTACCACCATCTTAACAATACTTCTCAGCAAAAGTCCAACCAGAAGAAAAACAATGGGAAAAATCCAGTGTTACTTTGCCCTGACTTAACCTAGACCAGGCACTGAAAGTACTGTACTTAATTTAAAGTAATTTAAACCTTTGTCTTCCCCATTTTAGATCCTGAGATTCTGTAGGGTCTCCCTTGTGCCCAGGGAAAGCCTTTGGGACACTCAAAAGTTGTGGGATCCTTTATTATTATTTTTAATGTTGCTGGACTGCCACCACCAGGATAAGAACCAGCAGTGGTGATCTAGCAGCAACTTTCATTCTAATTTTCCAAGGGCTCCCAAAGGGCTCTCCAGGGCAAAAGAAAGCACCAGGCAATCTTGAAAGAGGAATAGGAAGCTTTTACAGTGGTACCTCGGATAACGACGGTAATTCATTCTCAGAAGTTTCTCGTTATCTGAAGTTTCTCGTTATCTGAAGCATGGTTTCCCACTGAAATTAATGGGAAACCATTTTAATCCGTTCAGAGGTCCGGAAAAAGGCCCCAAAAAAGCCTTTTTCCCCAGACCCCTTTAAAGTGCACTTGCAAAGTGCACTCCTCCCCCTGCTCGCCAACCCCTGCCACCAGTGATTCCTCCTCCAACCCCCGGCACCCACCTCTCCTCCTCCTCCTCCTCCCTCCGCCGCTGGGCGTTCGTGCGGTGGCAAGAATCCCACCCCCAACTCCGGCACCCACCTCTTCTCCTCCTCCTTCTCCTCTCCTCCTTCGCTGTTGCCGCCCCGCCCCAGCAACCAGAGAGCTCCAAGCGGCAAGGCTCCTTATTGGGCCTCCGATCAGGGCTCTCAGCTGGTATGCGGGGCCTGATAAGACCGGCTGGAATGCCGCACAAGCGCTGCCACAGCCGCCGGTCTCGCCTTTCCTCCTCCTCCTCCTCGACCTCATCCTCCACTGCCGCTGCTGCCAACGGGCATTTGCGTGGCGGTGAGCGGATTCCCCACCCTACCCCGGCACCCGCCTTTCCTCCTCCTCCTCTTCGTCCTCTGCCGCCACTGGGCATTTGGGCAGGCAAGAGCCGGGCAGCGTGTGACGGTTCCTCCCCCCGCCCCACCTCTGCGTGTTGCCTCCCCCTGCAGGTCAGTTAAGGACAAATGTGGAGGGAGGCTGGGGCTGTGGGCTGTGTGTGGGGTGGTGGTGGTTAAAAATTTGTTATCCGTTATTCATTATCCGGGGCAGTCGTTATCCGAGGTACCACTGTATTTCCTTTAAATTAAACATATCTGATGCATGGTTTGGGTTATGCTGTACAATGTTGCACCAACAGAATTTTTCTCAGTAAATGATTTCTAAAATGAGTGTTCAAAAATAATTTTTAACCATTAAACTTAATCAGCCATGAGCAGTTCAGCTGAAATGCTTGTGAAGATTCTCAGTCATCCAGGTGAGGTTATCTGAGAGCTGAGTCATGGCAACTGGACTTCTTTTCTTGTGAAATGAAGTCCAGTTGCCATGACTCAACTCCCAGATACGTTCAGCTGAAAGTAACATTGGCATTTTTCTTCTCTCATGATAAAACCTCAGAATCTGTCTCAATGGCCAATTAAATTTTGTTGTTTTGCAGCTGGGTTTATCTTAAAATTGAACTTCTAGGTTTAAAATACTAGAGCAGGGGGTCTTCAACCTAGCCCCCGGGGGCGGATCAAGGCATCAGGGCCCTCAATCCGGCCCCCAGAGGAACAAAAATAATTGTGGCTGCTTCCCCCACTCCCTCCACCCACCGCCCAGATGGTTAAAGTGAGTTAACGGTAAACTTCTGAGACAGGTTAGGATATATATTTTAATTATTTTAATGCTGGTGTTTCCTCTTCTCCTCAGTTTGGCTAACATGTTAGATATGTGGAGTATGAGAAGCACGCACATGAGAAGCATAATCATGTATTATTCTAACAATCTTCTCAGAGGAGACAAAGTTAACAGGCCAAAGCTCAAGAAGAAGCAATGGGGCTGGAAAGGAATCTGAACCCAGGTCCGCAATCAGATAACAAGTTTGCTCTCACCTCCAGAATTACTTAGGGCGCTTTTACACGACCCCTAAAATCCGAGGCAAAGGGCTCCGAGATCTGGAGCTTAAAATTGTTTTCCCACTAGCTCCGGATTTAAAAAAAAATTAAGTGCGACCACGCCCACCTAAGCGCGTCCCTTCGCATTCTCCAAGTACCTGGTCTCCGAAGGTGAATCTGATGTGGATGTAAAGCAGTGAGTGCCGGGCTCTCCTCGCCTTGTGTTTGTTTTTGTTTTTTGCCCCCTGCCCCTTTAAGAGACTGGAAGAGATTGGAATGCTTCCTGTGGCAGCTCCTGACCGCAGAGCGGAGGTGAGCCTGCATTCTTTTCTCGCTTTTTTCCTCCCTCCCCTCACACAGACAGGAGCAAGGGAGTGCGGAGGGGTGGGAACACAGCAAGAGGAGCAAACCCCCAAGATCTCTGGTCCGAATTTAAGTTGCCAGCGGATCTTAGGGGTCGTGTAAAAGCGCCCTCTATTAACCTGAAGCATATGTACAGTATAGTGAAAAAAGGTGTTCTTCATCACACTGCCAACATCTCACCTGAAAAGCATATACGCCAGCACAGCAACAAAGGTGAAGCTGAGAGCTACTGCCA
Organism: Phrynocephalus forsythii; assembly: GCA_029282475.1. Lineage (NCBI taxonomy): Eukaryota > Metazoa > Chordata > Lepidosauria > Squamata > Agamidae > Phrynocephalus > Phrynocephalus forsythii. The sequence continues at coordinate 11,733,316 of JAPFRF010000004.1, forward strand.
GAAGGACCTGGTCGCTTATTCCTTCTATCATTGAATCATTATACAAGATCAGTCTCTGAACTTCTGTTTCTTGTCTGGCCATTCCAGATCTAGACACCAAGAAACGCAGCAACAAGAGATGTGTATATATATATGCACACAAACATATTACTTGCTTCATTGACATCTACAAGTAATAAGCTTTCATAGGCCTTCAAATGACTTGAGATTTATTTATTTATTTATTTATTTATTTATTTATTTATAATACTTGTATACCGCCCGTCTTCCCAAAGGAACTCCAGGCGGTTCGCAACACATTAAATGATAACAGTAAAATACAACATAAACAATAATAAAATTGATCTACCAAGGTAAAAGTACAAATAAGCAGCAGATGGCGGGCAAAAAGATGTTGGACACATGACTCAACTATGTCATGGCCAATATTGGCTCCAAGCACCTTCTAATATAATTCTGTCCTGTATTTCACAGTAGTCACGCATTTGCATATGGGCTAAAGTCTGACAGCCCAAGAGCAGGGTTAACACAATCCAGACTCCCATTGACTATCAGTGAGAAAGAAGAGTAGATGCACACAGATGACTCCAAGTAACATTCTACCTGTCAAGCCAAATCTTGCATCATGTCATACTTACCATTCAGAAAAAAACTAGACCCACTGTAAAGCTGAGGAATTCTATGGCGACATAGCAATAAGTAATTCACCCAAAATAGGGAAGTGTAACAATGACTCATCATACTTAAGCAGTGTTATGGCGTAATAAAAAATTGCCTCAGAATATTTTCCTTTCTCTACTGAGCAACTGCAGACACATCCAAATTATTAAGAAACAGCTCTTACCACATTCTAGCATACCTGCCACCAAGACTACATATTTTCCATCTCTCTCTTTAGACTTTAGGCACTTTCTTCTTTTTTACCAGCAGACTGAATCAATGAGCACATACAGCATTTTTCTATATATAAGACTATATTTTTGTCTAAAATTGTTAGACTAAAATTCGAGGGTCATCTTATGCATGAAATAAGTCGAGGAGAGAACTGCGTGGTTGGGAAACTGTAATTTTGGGCAGGAAAGGGGGTGTCTTATAGATGGCGGGCCTCTTATAGAGAGGAATATGTTGATTGATTGGTTGACTGGATTTTTATACTGCCCATCTGGCAGTGAGGCCACTCAACGAAATACAGTATATTGATTATTGTTCCACTAAACAACCCATGACTCCATTTTTACTTGGCTGACCAGTCTTTAAACCTCCCCCCCCAAACTTCCCCCTTCTTTTTAGAATCAAGATATTTTTGCTTATGCTACTCCTCCAACTATATCTTGATTTGAGCTAGGACCTTATCAGTCTCAAGGTCTGTTTTAAACATCTCAGCCAAGCTTGCAAATATATCCAAGAAAGTTGGCCCCTGGAAAACATCTGCACCCTGACTCACATGGAGAGCACCCATTTTTAGCAAGCGCGCTCCTCTTCCGTCTCATTCCCCATGAAGCAAAAGAGAGGAACAAAGCTTGGAAAGAGGACAGAAGGCCTAGCATGCTCCTTTCTGACCAAGGGAAGAGAATCTGCTCCTAATCTTCAAAGGGGTTCAAGAGATGTACAATGAGAGACTAGACAGGAGGCAAGAGCTCTATGCTCTTACAGTATCATGCTACTGTAAGTTGGAGACACTTTGTTCTGTTGCTAGGACCAGGAGTTTCAACGATTTAAGTCAATGTTCTGTGTATGAATGATTGTGAGAGAGTACAGGAAACCAATCTGCTCTTAGTAATAAGTAATACAGTGTGGGCTCATAATAAGACTTGTCCTTACCTAGCTTAAGAATATAACAACAACAACAACAACAACAACAACAACAACAACAACAACAAAAACAATCTTTATTTCTATGCCGCCTTTCTCCCCGAAGGGACCCAGGCTCCAGACATTGATAAAAAGTAACTGTGTAGAAAACACCTTCTCATCCTCCAACATTTAACATGTTAAAAGAGAAGATCCTTAGTTTACTTAGTACAGTAATTCCCCGTTTATTGCAGGCGTTAGGGACCCGACCGTGATAAAGGGAAATCCATGTTATGTGGATGCTGTCGGGTTGGGACTGGGGGGGGGTGCTGTTTGGGGCCTCCTGCACAAACCTTAGGTCTAGCTCTGCCCCAAATGGGCCTCTGACAGGCTTCCTGGGCCTGTTGGATGCTTTTTCTGGGCAGCGTCAGGGCTGGGGCAACTGCAAGAAGCCCCCAACAGGCCCACACAGCTTGGCCCAGGAGCCCTTGCCTTCATACACTGCGGTCCCGCGATATACAAGGACCACAGTATATGAATTGCAATATAGTAGGGGACGACTGTGTAACAATTCTCACAGCGCCCATTCCCTCTAACTTACCTCAGCTGGAAATGAGAAGATTCATCACTGTGTCCTCAGACACATCTCTTCAGATCCAGGACAACTGCTTTGTACAGTGGAGTCTGAAAATCTCTGGACTCTACCCTAAAAGAAAGGGACATCTTCAGACTTCCTCTCAATCTACACTTATGGTGAGCACATCATTTAATTTAGAGACCTGCAGATAGAAGCTTCACTAATGGCAGTGTTCATATATGCTAAAGCATAGCTGGACGAAGAATAAAGTGAGAATGGATGAAATATGCTATTGAATCAAATTCTACCTGTAGCATAAACTCTAGCATAACTATGCATCCATCCGTACCTGGTAAACAAAGCACTGCTGTTGTGATTCACAGCATCATGGCAGCACTTTTTTTTAAACAGTGAGGAACTGATCTATCGTTATGTTTGGGCTTATGCCACAAACCAGATTCTAGCCACTGAATAATATCTACTCCCAAGGAAGGCAGATACTGAACTGAAATAAATACATTTAGAAAGTTAGAAGTTTAATTCTGGAATGGAACAATATTTTACAATATCGAGCTGGATTCTTTTCATTTTCAGTTAGCATTGCAAAAACCAGAAGTGTAACAATACAAGCAAGTACTGTATCTCATTCATTTATTTCTTCTTTGTTTAATTTCCCTTACTCTTCCCATGATTTGAGAAATGTATGCTATACTGAAAGCCCACTTGCTTATTTTGAATTAGTATCATTCATGGAAGTTCATTCTGCCCCCCTTGCAAGTCGTATGCTTGAATTAAAAACATTTGCAATGGGGATGATCGTCGCTCATCTGTGTGATGCAAAAATCGACACAACGCTTTTATGTAGCTTCCCTTCCATGTCATGAACGCATGCTCAGAATGCAGTGCGGCTGCACAGAAGGCTTTCTAGTGTTATGCACTTTAGAAAGCTGTAATACCAGAAAATAATTGCATTGCCTTTGAAAAAAATTAGAAGACAAGAAACTTCCAAAAATATGGTAGTGATGTTTCTGCTCTAGAAGCAAGTACCTACGCTGAGGTATAATGATAATCTATTATTATTGGAGTGAGCTGTAGTGAGTTTCAGGCTTTTCTTGTATATGACCCAGGTTTCTTTGTTTGAAGAACGGGGGTGTGACTTAAGAAGCAGCTTTTTACAACTGCCCTTCTTGCCTCTTACAAGATGTCTGCCCTGGCTGCAACACCATCTACTGTAGCCATGGATGTTAAGAACATCTAAGAGTTACATTCTGGTAAAGCACATCTTTTACCATGTCTGTACTTCTGGAACCTGCTTTGAAGAAGAGTTAGGTAAACTCGAAAGTTTGCAACATTCCTTGTTTTTTTAAAAAATAGTGGCCTACTGGCCTATAAAGGTATCGCCTGTAACCTATTTTTGCAATTGTGTTTTGTGATGGCCACATGGCTCAACCCCCTTCAGGCCTTTGAGTTCCTTGTTCTCTCTCTTTCTCAAATACAGTCATACCTCGGATAACAAATTGAAATTTCCAGGTATAGGGCTGCCTCAGATAACAAATGTTCCCTATGCGCTGCTTCGGATAATGTTTCAAAATGCCTTGCAAAAAAGTGTACCCAGGATGTATTGCACCCCCTGTAGCTTGTGGAAGGGTGGGGGCAGTTAGAGTGTTTCTTAATGGTGTTTTGGAGCCATTCTGGACATTGTCTGGCTGATGAACTTGGACCTTTCAAACTTGGAAAGGTAGGGAGCGAGCTTTTAGTAATCCCTGCATTGCTTTTCTTTGCATTTTTGGTGGGAACATGTTGGAGTAGTCTTTCTGCTTGTGTTTGTATCTGTTTGCATTTCCCCCCTTGCATTTTGGCGGGAAAAGGCTGGGGTGATCTTGCTACTTTCTTTTCTCCCTGTTTGCATTGCACTGCAGGGGGGGTCCTGGGTGTGTGTGTTCTACTGCAGGGCTGTCCAACTTTGAACAGGCCGAAGTCTACTTTTTCCAGCCCAAAGTGCCTGAGGGCTACTACACTAAAACCTCTACTTACGAATTTTATCCATTGCTTCTGAGCACATGGTCATAAGTAAAAAAATTGTAAGTAGAGCAGCAGTTTCCCATAGGAATGCATTGAAAATCAATTAATCCATTATGGAGGAAATTGTCCAGGGGGGAAGAAGAAGGGAGATGTCACTGCACAAAGGAGATGGGTACACCTGCAACCCCTCCTTTCGCCCCTCTCCTCTCCTCTCCTCCCCTCTCCTTCCTCCACTCCGCACCAGAAATTCAGCTGGTCACAAGACTGGCACACTAATTATCCAGCCAGTGGGGGGAACAGGGGACTGCGTCATGGCCCTTGAACTGCCCCACTCAGTTAAGACAGTGGGCTGGCTGACCCAAAACTTTGTTGGGGCAGTGGTGGTCCTTGGGATGGGGGAGGGAGGGGTTGAGAACTTATCCCCTCCCTTTTTTTTATTGATGGCTGGTGGGCTAATTTTGAACCCTTTGCGGGCAACCGGTAGCCCACGGTCTACCTGTTGGGTAGTCCTGCTCTACTGCATGCCTTTAAAGTGCACTTTATAAAGAGGCCTGGGGTAAAAAACAGCTTTTTTCCTTTTTTCCAGACATCTGGAATTGATTAATCGGTTTCCCATTCATTTCAATGGGAAACCATGTTTCGGATAACAAATGTTTTCGGATAACAAATTGCCTCTGGGAATGAATTAAATTCGTTATCAGAGGCACCACTGTATTCTTAAAAGGAGGAGATCAGATACTGTTGCTTCTAGTTAGGGATCACAAAATACAGTGGTTCCCCGCCCTTTCACGGTTCATATACTGTGGCCCCAAAGGCTGTTACCCCAGGACTGGCGCTGCCCCGAATGGGCCTGGGGGGGCCTGTACAGGGCAGCACTAGGCTGGGGGTAAGTACAAGAGCCCCCAGTTAGGCCCCCCAGACCCGACCTGACCTGCATCCACATATCGCAGATTTTCAATTATAGCGGGTCGGGTCGGCTCCCTAACCCCCGCGATAGGTAGGGGATCACTGAATTCTCAATAGCTCAGTGGCTGAGGCCTCTGGCTGCAGGGCTAGAGGTTGGGAGTTCAGTTCCCATCGGTGCCTCCTTGGGAGGGGCTAGAAGACTCAATGATCCATAGGTTTCCTTCCCAGCTCTGCAGTTCTTTTGGAGTCCTGCCATGCTGAAGCTCCCTGGTGAGACTTTCTCTGCACCAGAAAGATTCCCTGGCTTCCCACGTTTGAAAAATTCAGAATTTGTTTTTTTTTAAACTAATTTTCAGATATTGAAAATGGAAGTATGCTATAATCACGGATTGATAATGCTGAATTCCCACTATTCTCCACATAGGGTTTTTTGTTATTTTCTTGCTGTAATTTTTTATTGTATATTTACTGGAACGTATTCTTCTCTTAAGCACACAAACAGAATTTATGACTTTCACAACTGCTTGCCAGGTCAGAAATATGGAAGACAGACAGACAAACCCTATTCAAGTTAGGATTTGTGGTTACATTTGAAACTATGTTACAGTGTATCAAGGTGAATAAAATCAAACTGATTCAAATCACAATTTAAATAATGGTTTATTGTTTTTTAAATTTAAATATTAACAATTCTGTTTTTCTATTTAAATCATGGATTTGAATAAATTTCATTTAAATCAAACTCACCCTGCACTGTATTACAGTGACAACTCATTAGGGACATGCATGACTGATAGGGACGGATGAACGTGTCTCAAAATCAAAATATATTATAAACAGATCCAAATATGCTGACAGGGTATAAGGTCAATTTGACCCAGCAAAGCTTGGTATAACAGCTGGGACTTGGCACGATCTCTTACAGTATGCCAGGACAGCAAATATTTTGTGGTTAGGAAGTAGGAGACAAGATGGCCCATGTTGACACTATCTTATGATACTGAAGTGTCGTTTTGCTGAGAGCAGCATATGGCGGTTAGCCAGTAACAGAGAACCAGCTTTGAACTAGGAAAATAGGGTCAAGTCATTCTAGGCCTTGACAGCCAAATGGCTATAAGCCAAAGAACATGAGCTAATGAACAAGCACATGAAAGCACATGTAGGCACGTGTAGGCGAACAAAATACGTCAGCCTTAGATCATAGAATCACACAGAAAACTATAAAAACCATGGAGAAGCCATTACTCCGGGGTCCAGGACAGCAGGGCCGTCTGGCCTGTATGCTGTGCCTTGGATCCTTTGTTCCTTAAGCTAACCTATTCTCTGTACTATATGTGTTCTGCTGTATCTCTGTCTGTCTTTAATAAACCTTTTGCTATATAACTAACTCAGCGTAGCAATTTTGATGAACCACCAATGATGCATTGACAATTTATAATGGTGCATTGGCAATTTATAACGAACCACCCAACGCCAATTCTTAAGGTAAATTTTTGACCTTATCAATGACAAACATATTTGTATTTCTTTTAATACCAGGATACGTCTTTTATTTTCATATTTTCTATGTACCAGACCTTTCATAATGGAAAGCATGATTTGGGTTTCTCATTTGCATTTCCCCATTCATGTTTCCTGGCACTCTAAAAAGCCCTAAACAACCCTCAAAAATTACTTCAAAACAGCAGAGGTAAGACAACAGAGAACCAATCTACTTCAAAAGCAAGGAAACAGAAAGGAAGAATAATTGTCATCAAACCTAGGCAGCCATTCGTTTATGTGATCAAAATGCTAACTCTGCTGTGCCTACCACCAGCAGAAGCCGCACAAAGCTGCTGTTGGAACCACAATACTAATTGTATTGGGACCATGCAGAAGATCATTGTAATCCCGAGGAATTTTAGGTGACATGTCCCATTTCCCTTCCCTATATGCTGATATTTCTGTTATCTGTGTAACTTGTTTTTTCCCCTTGCAAAAGGGAGCGCTGTTCTAGATAGCTTTGGTATTAGGAGTTGTTTACCCTAAATTTCAGCGAAGGGGCCGGGAGTTGGGAATGAGCTTGGATGCAGACCTACAGGCCAGCTGTACTAAATCAAAGCATTAAGCTTAGCGACAAAAGCCCAAGGTTAGAAAACCAAGGTGGGAGCTGCAGCACAGATCCAGAAGCAGATGCTGTGTGTTTGATGGGCGGGCTGGAGTCTCTATCGCTGCTCAACTCGGGGCTCCTAGCAGCTTAAGGGGAGGAAACTCATGTAAGGTAATATGTTTTTCTGTTTGCCTGCATATATTGTTTGAATAAAGACTCTTTTCTTTTTCTACTAGCGTGCTTATTGCCTCCAAATCTAAAGAACTCATAGGTTTGCAGAACACCCTCCACTGCCAGTCCTGTGCGCAAAGCAAGGAAACAAACAAAAAACCTCACTCGCCCATCAATCAATTCAAAAAGCAGCAAAGCACCCACAAATCAGAAAACAGAACATTCAAGGCCACTTACCAAGCACAACATACACTCTGTGTACCAGGGCTGCACTTTTGGAAAAGGAAGCAGTAATTCATCCAAGTACTGCCTGACGGTCACACACACAGAGAAATCCATTCACCAAAGCAATCGACAACACGAGGACGCCACGATCAACAAGAAATGTCCACAAAACCCAGTGACACATTGATACCATCAGAAACTCCACTCTCCTTGCCCATACATCCCCACAAAAGCAAACAAAAAAGGCCTCCCAAAACCGCACAAAAATACTGTACATGCATACATAGTAAACTAAACAAATAATTTTTGAAAACCAAACAGAGAAAGCACCCCCAAGGGGCAAAATTGCGAAATAAGACACACAGGGAGAGCCGAATGCTGGTGAAAGTAGAAGAATTTGTTATTAATTATATCTTGACATTTGCTGCCAACATTTATCATTAAAATGTGTTACACAGCAAAGAGGAATGAGGAGAGGAACTTTTCTTTGGACTTAAGAGAAGTAAAAGATTTGAGGATTGATTTAATTTTCCGCTTGTATGGCAGCAAGCTCTTCACAGGCAATCCCTTTGATTTCCACTGGTTCTTGAATAAGAAGTACCAAAAAAGTTGCAATTTCATTGCTACAGAGGTTTTATTAATATGAGTGCAAATTTGAAAAAGACTATTGAATTATAGGTCACAAAAGAACTTGTTCATACGCATGCATTATCTCACTGAGTTTCCAAATAGATAGAGATTAAGACAGATGCCGTAAAGACTTTGCTAAATGTTTTTCACACAGTAAAAGCTGGAAATCTGAAAAACAGCATGTTTCAGAAGGATAATACATTCTCAAGTGCTTGAAAGAATACAACAAATAACTGGAATTGGCCAGATGCAATAAAATGAAAGGCTTATTTGTAATTATATACAGTACTTAAATTCAAATTAATTTCCATAATGAATAACAGCCACCTTAATTGGGCTTTCACGGTAAGTTAAATGTTTAAGAATTGATGTTATGAGTTACACCAAGCATGTCCAAACTTTGGCTCTCCTGATGTTTTGGACCGCAACTCCCAGAATTCTAAGCTTAGATTGACAGTGACAAAGGACTGTGGGAGTTGTGGTCCAAAACATCTGGAGGACCAAAGTTTGGACATGCCTGACTTTCCTAGTGAGTTTCCATGGCTCAACAAGGATTTGAACCCAACTCTCCTGAGTCCTAATCCATCGCTTTAGTAACACACCACACAGGATATTTGCTACTATTTATTTTATTTTATTTCTTTGTGTTTTTATCCCACCCCACTGGCCAGTGGCCACTCTGTGCGGCTAACAACATCTGAATATCCTACAATTAAAATTTAATATAAACAATATATAATCAAAATCAAACAGATGCTGTTTAAAAAGACATAAGATATCCTAGAGCAACAACATTTATTGACCTCTTCTGATTACACCCAAGACATTTAGACTGCAATTCTGTCAACTATTGAGGCACAGGGGCAGGGGCAAATTCTATATTACTGATACCTATGAATTGCTGAACTGACTATAATTTTCACCTGCATACATTCAAATTAATGCCAAGTTAAGATTTCAGGAGACAATTACAATGTCTCTTGAGTGAATTATGGATTCCAGTACAGAACCAAGCAGTTTGAAGTGCTGTGTACATTTAGGCCAGTACTCTTGAATCGTTCAAAACAGACTTCATAACTATTTTTAAAACAAGAATAAATTTTATTCCAAGAAAACATAATGGGACTCTCCCAGTAAAACAGCCCAATAATCAACACAGAGTTATAGTCACATGTTGAAAGAGACTGTTCTTCACAACTAATTTGAAGAAATTTGAAGAAATTACTATGAAAACTCAGAGACATACAAAAACTCAGAGACATTCATCCTTAACTAGATGTCTACCATAGCGTGTTCCTGCCAAATACAGGTAATTCCCTGTTTCTATCAAAGAAAACAGACCTACCTATAAATGTAGTTTGGAAAGTAACCAAACTATTTGGTTAAATTTCACGAGTCATCCAAGCAGCTCTCATGAAACTCCAAGAGGAATATCCAACTTCTTTATGCCCTTGCTTCCCGCCATTCCCACAAAACCGGGCTCTGAGATACCTCATGTTGAGATTAGTTTATATGTATGAGATTTAGTTTATAAAACCCTCCATGGCTTGGGCCCAGACTACCTGTCAGGGCGTATCATCCAGTGATCGACCTCGGCCCGACCTGTTCGGCAGTCGCGAGCGCACTCGCTCCGGGTCGCTACCCCTCGAGAGGCCCGGAAGACACTCACACGTAACCGGGCCTTCTTGGTGGTGGCCCCCTCACTTTGGAACACCCTTCCAAGTGATGTGCGCTCTGCAGAGTCCCTGCTGGCCTTTCACAAAGCCTTGAAAACGCTTCTCTTCCGCGAGGCCTTTGGCGAGTATTAATCTCCGTTGTTGTTTTTTTGCCACCATCAATACTTGCCTTTATGCAATCCGCCTCCCCTTAGATGGCGATGCTAGGGTGCTCATGTACGTTGTGATTTTAAACTGTCTATAATTGTTTTTTGCTTTATTGTTTCATTTTGCTTTTATTATGTTATATTGTACTCTGAATATTGCGCTTTGTCGCTACTATGTAAGCCGCCCAGAGTTCCTCCGGGAAGATGGGCGGGATACAAATGCAATAAATAAATAAATAAATAAATTAAAAACAAGTATAAACAAAAACAGCAAACTATAATTCTAAGACACAATTAAGCAACATCAAACATTATTAAATTAAATACAGAATCAGACCACTAAAAAAGTACAGTATCAGCCTTTTTAAAAACTCATTTTAGCTGTCTACTACTTGAATAAAAAGATTATGCCTACTAGCAAAAGAACAATAAGGAGAACTCTACAGGAGGTATCAACAGGAGTGAGCATTATCAGCATGATATCTATGTAGTAAAATTGTGAATTTAAAATGTTAATAATACATGCAAATTTGTAAAATACTGTACAAGTCAAAACCACAAAAATCTAAACCTAAATCAAATAAAGCAGTCCAATGTAGAAAATAACAGCAGGAAAGACCACCAAAGACATTCAATATACTGTATGTCTTTTCCCAACCAGGAATGCTTCTTGCATTCCAAAAAGGAAGTATGTCAATTTATTACAGGAAAAAACAAACAAACATCAAAGAAGCAATTATGGGGTTTCTTGAGGACTACGAAATATATTATGTCATAAGCTTTCCAGTCATAAATTCTACGTGTCTGATACACACTGGGCTAGAAAGCACAAGGATGAAAAACAGGTATGAGAGACCAGAAATGTATGTGCCGAAATCCCATAAAGAATACTAATAAATCTCAAATCCCTTGTGCTTAGATAAGATGCCTGATCTATTAACAGACACTTTTAAAAAATTATTCCTAGCATTTTCCCCACAGGTACGGGCTCCACTTTTCCGCTCTTCAAACACCACTTTGCCTGATCACCTGCATCTTCAGGGTGTAGCTCGACAATTGGCATGTCCTTATTGACGGTGTCCTGCCATCTCTGTTTCTGACTGCCCATGTGGATGTCTGCCATCAGTTTTCAGATGGTAAGCAGTTTGGGTGACAGTAGAAGATGCTGCTGTGAGCATATGCCCATACCAGTGGAGACAGCTTACTCTCATCTTCTCTAACTGATACCACACCTAGTTGCTGTTGGGTAGTACCATTTGTGACGTGGTTGAGTAGGGAGATCTCTAATATCCATACACATTTCCGTGGCATGGAGGCAGCTCTCTACGGCCATTGTTGCTGGCCCAGCACTAATTCCCACTAATTCCCATTTTTTATAAAGCTCCAGTTGTGGTCATAGAACATCCTTGCTGTTCTTGTACTCCTCTGATTCATCCCAGGATGCATTCTTTCCTAAGCAGGTCATTCAGAAAGAAAACCCAGCTGCAACTATTAGTTCTCAAGAAGTAATGAATAAGGGAGGACCAAGTTGTATAAATAAATCACAGCTCTCACTGCAGAATGTAGGATAAACTACATTTGTGCAGTGAATAATTGACTAACTCAGAATAGACTGTTCTCCCACCCACAAACTAGAAGAGTAATTTGCCCCCCCATGTGTGTGTGTGTGTGTGTGTGTGTGTGTGTGTGTGTCTGTGTGTCTGTGTGTGTGTCTGTGTCTGTGTGTGTGATTATAGTTCCAAACTTCTGATTACAGAAATTTGCTCATGGCGTAGTTCTCAAGAAGTACAGTATTATCCTTCCCAATGAGCTGGCTAATAGTATCTAAAAATATTGAAACATGGTTTTAATGGCTGTATGGCTCTAAACCTCTTTTTCAGCATTCTCTGTTATCCTTCCCAATCAGCTGGCTAATAGTACCTAAAAATATTGAAAAATAAATACGATCTGAATTTTTCAATAAATATGTTACATTCTGGACAAGTGAAACAATTCATTTAAAAAAAACAACAACACTATCTTTATTATTTTGAGTCACTCATGCACTTAACTAAGGACTGACTTAAACATGCTACCATGTATACAAATGGTGCTTCAACAAGGGATGCATTTCAAAATAAAGCATTCAGAACCTCAGCTTGAGGCAAAGGAGCAAACCAAGACATACATACAGACGACCCTAAGCACAAGTTTGCCATTGCAAGTTCAACTGAAATAAACTGGCGTTTGAACAAGACCACAATTGTTACTTTCAGTGGAGACTGAAAGAGACAGGAAATTTTCCAACAAACTGCTTCTCATGAATGCAACTTTGAGAGAGAACACAGGCATTACAATGCAGCAGATCCACGATTCAGTTTCTGGCATTTGTTGTGGAAGGACTTGTATACCAAAAGATCAGAAAGATGCTAAGTCTGTGAAGAGCTGCCGCTACTAGTTGAAAAGTTGCCAATACTGAGCTGGATCGATGAGTGAGAATAGCCCAAAAAGGCAGACGTCCAGTCTACATTTTCAGCCTTCTGGAGAAAAGGCAACAGAGTGAGAATGGATAAGATCAAAAACTTATTTATCTTTCAGATGGTCCATATCCACAAAGCTTTCCTCCAACCTATTAAAAATTCCCTCAGATTTCTTCACTGTGCAGGTGTCACAGCCATAAACAGAAATACCATGCATGACCTTAGCTTTGGTTTCAAGCAGTGTACGCTTATTCTTTTTTTTTTTTTTTGCTTATTCTGAAGTGTCTTCTCCACTTCTTTCACAGCTACCTTTGCAAGTTTTAATCTTCTGATTTCTTGGTTTCACTCTGATGGACTGATGCTTAAAGGAACATATAAACAATCTTTACCAATTTCAATTTGCTGATGATTAACAACAGATTGTGTAATTCCTCTGTAGTCAATATTTTGGTCATCTTAATGGTCAGCTTTAATCCTGCTTTTACACTTTCTTTTTTTTAGCCTTCCTTAGCAGTAATTTCAAGTCATTGGTATATTCCACCAGTATCATTTCTGTATCTCAAATACAGAGGTGTAGACCCCGACCCATGATGATTGAAAATCCATGATATGTGGATGCTGGGTTGGATCGGGCCTTGGGGGGGGGCTCCTGCACTTACCTGATGCCTTGCACTGCCCCGAACGGGCCTCCAATAGGCTTCTTGGGCCTCTCAGAGGCCCCAGAAGTGCTTGTCAATTATCTGTTAAGTCCCTTCTAGTTTGCCGGAAAGCACTTCCGCAGCCGCCAACAGGCCCGAGAAGACCCTTGGAGACCCCATTTGGGGCAGCACCAGGCCTGGGTTAAGTACAGGAGTCTTGGAACAGGCCCACCCAGCTTACCCCAGGACATTTTGCCTTTCATATACTGCAATCCCATGATATGCCAGGGCCATAGTATATGAACCGCGAAAGGGCGGGGGAGGGGGTACTATACGTATTAAAACACAGCCCTTGACTTGGAGGGGGAACAGTGTGCTGTGGGAAGACAGTAAATGGTGGATCTTTGAAATCAAGAACGGATCCTCCTAATTTCATATGATTTTTGCATGGGAACCTTCCCAAATCACCATCATGTCATACATCTCATTAATGTCCAAAAACTTCACAATAATAATCATGGGTCTGTCAGCACATGGCTCCGCAGTGGCACAAAAACATAGATCCAATGCACAGATCCACGCAAATCTATCTTATTTTTATCCAGGATCGCCCCCAAACCACTCTCCCATCGTAGGCCTCATCTCTGACCACAGAGGGCACACCAGGATCATATTACGCCCCTACTGCAGCAGCTCCACTGGCTGCCAATCAGTTTTTAGGCACAATTCAAAATTTTGGTTTTAACATACAAAGCACTAAATGCCCTGGGTCCAAACTACTATACCTCAAAGATCGATTCCTGCCGTATGAGCTGGGCCAGGTACTAAGGTAAACAGGAGAAGCCTTTCTCTCCATCTCACCACCTTCACAGGTGTCTCTCATAAGAACACATGAAAGGGCTTTCTTTGTGGCTGCTCCCAAACTTTGGAATCACTCCCACTGGAGGCCAGGAATGCCCCGTATTTGCTGTCTTTCTGGAAGAGTTAAAACCTCTTTTTTTTTTCCCCCGCCATCTCAATTTGTGCGTTAGTCGAGGTGTCATTTGGTTTTAACAGTGTCTAGGGTGTTTATAGGTTTGTCTGTCTGATTATTTATTGTATTTTGCTGGTTTTGCAGCCTTTTGGTAAGCCGCTTAGAGTACCAAGTAGATAAGCGGGATATAAATATAACAAATAAATAAATAAATAAATAAATAAATAAGCCAGCAAAGACCATTCTCTTTGGGCAAGCTTTCCCTGCATGATCGACTGACTACCTATTATAAGACTTTAAGATGGATTACCATGCATGATTTCTTAGACTGAATTCATAATAATACATGCATTTTCCATGTTAGTTTCCATCTCTCATAATGGAATTGTTCCCATTTGTGTGGTTTGTGTGCTGTTTTTAGCTTTAATAGTGTCTTTTAATGTTATGTGTCTTCAAATTCACTGTTCTTATACTTGAATACATTATAAATGTTCTAGGTTGTATATTGTCCTTCAATATTGAAAGCTGAGTGGTTTGGAGGTGATTCTAGATAGAAATCAGGTAGATCCATGCCTTGGATCCATGTTTTTGTGCCACTGTGGAGCCATGCACTGATGGACCCATGGTTTTTGGTGTGCAATCTGTGGTCAGAGATGGAGTCTATGATGGGAGAGTGGTTGGAGGATTACCCTGGATAAAAGGCAGGTAGATCCATGAGGATCTGTGCATTGGATCCATGTTTTAGCACCACTGTGGAGCCTTGAGCTGATGAACCCATGATTTTTGGTGTGCAATCTGTGAACAAAGATAGGGCCTACGGTGGGAGACTGGTTTGGGGGTGATCCTGAATAAAAATCAGGTAGATCCGTGAGGATCCGTGCATTGGATCCATGTTTTTGTGCCACTACACAGCCATGCACTGAAGGACCCATGGTTATTAATGTGCAGTGTTTGCACATTATTGAGATGTATGATTTGATGGTGATTTGGGAAGGATCCCATTCAAAAATCACATTAAATCAAGAGGATCTGTTCTTGATTTCAATGATCTGCCTTTTTACCCAGACCATGTGCTGTGTATTGGCCCAAGTGGCCCCCACCGATCTGCTCGCGCCCTTCAGTGTTTTGAGGATGAGGTCGAGGGTGTCTGTCCCTGGATCCATCCCAATTCTTCCCTTCTTTGGTGGCCAGGCCCTTCCTTGTCCAGGATGGGAACCCAACATTCCTGGGAAGAAGCAGAAAGCGGGGTGGGAAGGTGACAGAGAGAGCTTTCCTAGCTGCAGATGGGAGCCACTCCCCGGGGTTGGGTGACAGTGTTGCTGGGGAAGCCGGGTGTTGAACTGCTCCAGCCGCCTAAGCCTGCCCTTCCCTCCAGGTCAAGGGAAGCAGCGGCAGCATTCTTCATTTGGAGTTAATGAGGCTCCATGCAAGCTTTGCAGCACACGCTGACCGACCCCGTCTGGCTCACTCCCCTTGCTTGTCCTTGCCCAGGGCAACCCCAGCTCCTGCTTTTAACAGATAGACGGAGAGTCTCCATCAATTTGGTGCCCCAAGATGCTGCACCCGGGGGCAGATGCCCCTCCCCGCCCTCCTAGCTACGCCACTGCTCAAATAATATATGGTTCTTCAACAAATTTGTATGACACATTCACCAACTGGAAACCATTCTGTCTCTCCATAATCCATCCTAACAGCCAGGGTATTCATTACACATTGGAACAAATAATTTTTTTTTAAGAAAAAGCCCTTACATTTCATGATTAACTCTGCAGTTTGCTATAACTGATAAAGCACAAACTAATGTTCTTCTCCCTTGCCCAACTTGGTGCTGTACTATAAGGCTGCTGCTATGACTTGGATCAAAGACTGGATTTTGATGACAAATAATAGAATTCTGCAGCTTGAGAGTCATGATTTGGACAGGGGTTGGCATCATTACGTATGGTATAAGGGTAATATACCTACCCTTTTCAAAAAGCATTGGATAAGGAATGCCTTAGTTAAAATATGGCTATCCATAAGAAAACAGTTCTACCCTAAAGCACCAACGTGGTTGTCTCCGCTAGGAGCGATTACCAGTCCCCATACAAGTGCAAGCCTTAAATCTCTAACTTACAGACAACTTCTGAATGCTGATTTCTCCTTGAAGTCACTAGAAAAATTAGTATCAGAAGGTTACAAGTTAGACTGGTGGAAGTACCAACAAATATACTCACACTTTAAAAATCTCACTAAAGAGGGGGGATTTATGACAAATGACACTCTACTTGACAAAATACTATCTTCTGGCGATTCAAAGCTTCTCAGTAAATTCTATAGTATTTTATTAAATGAAAAAATGATTGATACATTGGTCAAAGATACTATGATAAGATGGGCAGAAAATTTTGGTTATTCTATTCATTTAAACAAATGGGACTCTTTGTGGAATACTGTTAAACTCTTTAAATCTATAGCCTTTAAGGAAAATTGTTACAAGATGTTTTATAGATGGCATTTCCCCCACCACCACCATTTATCTAAGATGTATAATTGCTCACCCAAATGTTGGAAATGTAAACATGACAGTGGTACCTTTTACCATATGTGGTGGACATGGAAAGTGGCAAAGCCATATTGGATAATGGTAAAATTATTTTTAGAAAGATATTTGAAGATTAAGTTAGAGCTTAGACCAGAATTTTTTCTATTAAACATAGTAGATATTAATATCTCATATGACCAGAAATATGTACTTCATCATGTAATAGTTGCAGCAAGGATATTGTATGCGAAATTTTGGAAACAACCTTATCTTATCTTATCTTCCACGAAAAGATAAGAGAATATATTGAAATCAACAGACTCTCCGGTTTTCTAAAGGGAGACTACGATGAGATTTCCCGGAAAAGATGGCAAGAAGTAACAAACTTATTAGTATTGTGATATTATTTGGTGATTTGTTAATATGTTAAACCGTTATTTTTGGCTTGATATACTTAATGTAATTTTTATAGTGTATTCCCTCCCCCTCCCCCACCCCCCCCCTTCGCTCCCCCAAAACCCCAAAAAATTACTTAAATACAAAAAAAAACTAATGTTCTTCTTAATTTTTCTTTGTTCCTGAAATCAACATACAGTGGTACCTTGTATAAAGAAATTAATTCGTTCCAAATGAAATTATGTTAAGCAAATTTTCCTTTATACAAATTCCCATAGGAATGCATTGAAAATGGAGTGATCCCATTTTTATGTTGTACAGATTCTCCCCATAGGCGATTATGTTAAGCACATTTCCCCTATCTCAGGAATTTTTGTGTAGTACAAATTTTATGTTATACAAGCTGTTTGTTATACAAGGGTCCACTGTACATTTTCTCTTTCATCTTTTTCTTTTTCTGATCCAGCTTGAAACTCTGGCATTTCTTTTTCCACATAAGACAAAAGCGTTTGCTGTAAAATCTTGGACATCACCTCACATAGGAAATGTTACGGTTCTATAGATACTGCAAAGTTTAGCACTTGCTTTCTTTAAAACTATAACGTATTTTGAACATACCCTGCCTGTGGGTGACTCTTCTATATCCTTTTTCAAACTTCTTATTTTATCCTGTTTAAATAATTGATTCGGGCTTTTTCAAGAGCTCAATCTTAGGACTGCATCGACCTTTCTTGGATATTATAGAAAGAATTTCACACACACACCCTTGTTGGTCTCTTTTACTTCATCAAAATTATTACTATTGTTCCCCTTGTGTCTATGTCAAGTTGTTGAATAATTTAACTTATAATGCTATTACTGTTTCTTTCCCTTTTTACTTTTGTGTCTTATCTCTCACTGACCATTGCCCTTGTTTTTCAGTTGAAATTTAAATTGTGCTAATTATTTTATCTAAGATCTAGGACTTAGCCATTTCAAACTAAAACATTTACTGCAGCTTAAGATCAAATCTATGTACAGTAGGACCCCCATAGCCACTGATTCATTATCCACTGATTCAGTTATCCATGGTTGGCAAAGGAAAAAAATAAATAAATAATTCAGCAGCTGCAAAGCAAGTACTGTCACAAACAGCAGCTGTAAAGCAAGCTGTTGTGAAACAGCAGCCATAAAGCAAGCTACTGTCACAAACAGGAGCTGTAAAGCAAACTACTGTCACAAAACAGCAGCCGTAAAGCAAGCTACTGTCACAAAACAGCAGTTTTGGGGATTTGGGGGTGTTCTCTCTTATCCACGGTTTTCATTATCCACAGGAAGACCTGGAACCAATCCCCAGCGGATACCGAAGTACTACTGTATAGGATTACAGTGGTGAATTTTTGCCCCCTTCCAGTGTTACTAGTCTGCGACACAGAACATTTCTGGCAAATGTTGGCTGTGGCTTATGGGAGTCAGAGTTCAACAATATCTGGAGAGGCAGGCTCACACCTTTACCTTATGGGTGAAGACTCCAACTCTGTGGTCAATAAATGTTTTCCGTCCGAGTGTTCTAAGGTTAAATCTCTCTTAAATCCAGAAACTGCTGGATAACTATGTAAGAGAGCAAAGCAAGAAGTTGGGAATTAAATTGCTCCCAGTGCATCCGGTGGGAAAACAGTCCATCTGCCAGGGTGCCCACAAATGAAGGGGGTGGCAAACCACTTCTGAGTACAGTGGACCCTTGTATAACAGACAGTTTGTATAACAAAATTTGTACAACACAAAAAATTCCGGAGATAGGGGAAATTTGTTTAACAGAATCGCCTATGGGGTTAATCCATACAACATAAAAATGGTTGCGATTAGGAATTACTCTGTTTTCAATGCATTCCTATGGGAAATTTGTACAAAGGAAATTTTGCTTAACATAATTTCATTTGGAATGAATTAATTCCTTTATACAAGGTGCCACTGTACAGTTCTCTGTCCCTAAGAAAACCCCTGGAGAAGGTTTGCCATAAATCAGAAACCACGATGGCATGAAAGAAAAAACAGGAAGATCTGAAGCCCCAGGAAGGTGTGTCAGGGAATATTACCTGCCTTAGGCAAGAAGGAGGTGTAAACTCCAGGCCTTATCAGTCCAAGGCAAACCTTCCCTCCCCCTTCTTCTGACTAAGCAAGGCGGCACATCCAAAGGGAAACGCTTAACAGTTACCCTCAAGGGATTAGGCACAAAAGTCGTTGGAAGAGCCCAGCCCAGGCACACACGCACACACATTCGCACCACCTTTCCTCTCTTCAGACCCGCGTATTGGGCCACATTCACACGTCAGGGTACACGCACCCGAAAACCCTGGTCGGCCACCCCTTGGAGCACCTGGGCGCCGCTTGCAGGGCTGGCACAAGTCCGGTTCATTTCCCTTGCCCTCTCGGGGGGCTTCGCAAGGCACATTTCAACCACGGGAGGACCCGAGGGCCGCCGGGGGGGGGGAGGAGAAGGTTGGGCGCCAAGGTAAACCCAGCCACCCACCCGAACACCCCAAAGCCAAGAAAATGGGTTTTCGGTGGCCGACCCTAAAGCCTAAGAGCCTTCACGGGGGGGGGGGTGGGGGCTCAGCGGGCTAGAGCGCTGAAAAACCGTTCCGTTGCAAAGTCGGCAGCTCAGTGGTTCGAATCCCGGGTGCCACCCAGCAGTGGGAGCTCCCTCTTTGAACACCAGCTCTTGCCAACCTAGCAGTTCGAAAGCATGTAAAATGCAAGTGGATGAATAGGTACCGTTTGCAAAAAGCGGGAAGGTAAAAAAAAAAACAGCGTTCCCTTGCAGCCATGCCGGCCACAACAGGACTTGCACAACACTGGCTCTTCACCTTGCATGCAGAGATGAGCACCGCCCCTAGAGTCGGACACGGCTAGCACGTATGTGCGGGTGGGGGTGTGTGTGGGGGGGAAGGCGACTTTAATTTTTTTACCTAAGAGCCGTGGGGCTTCAAGGGTAGGGGAAAACGAAGTCCTGTTGGGCGAGGAAGACCGGGGCGGGGGAGGGAAGAGAGAGAGAAGGTTTGGTCAGACCGAAAGGACATTATTAGGGGCATCTCTAGGCTGGGAAGGGGGGGGGGTTTCGCCTTTCGCGAAGCAGGAAGGGAGAGGCAGACACCCCGTGGGCGGGAAAAAGGGCCAAGGGGGCGCGGCCGGCGACACCCTCCCCCCCCCATGAATTACCTCCGGCCCCGAAGGGTGCAGGCCAGGCCTTGTAGCAGCACCACAGCACCACTAGCGCCAACAGCAGCGGCGTTGGCGGCGGTTCGTGGCCCCAGCCCGGCCGGCCCGGCCTTCCTTTCCTCCGCTCCGCTCCGCTCCTCCCCCGGCGTGACTGAGCAAGGCGGGCCTTGGGCTGGGCTGGGCTGGGCGCCTGCGCCGTCGTCCTTCGCCCGGGCCCATCGGAACCACGGGCGGATCCCGGCGAAGGGGGCCCCGGTGACGTGTCGGCGTTTGCAACCAGCAGCCCGGCCCCGGCCCCGGCTTGGGCGAAGGCGAGAGAAGCGGCGGCAGCGGCGGCGGCGGAAGGGCGGAGGCGGAGGAGGAGGAGGAGGAGGGCGGCGGGCGCAGGGAGGAAGCGCCTCGGCAGAGCCTGGCCTTCGCCCTTCCCTTCCCTTCCCTTCCCATTCCTGGGCTCTTTCTCCCGAGGTCGTCCGTCCCGCCGTCCCCCGTCGACCACCGGGCAAGCTCCGCGGCTGGAAGGAGAGAGTTCCCGCCGGGCCTGCGCCATGTTCAACGTGGACAGCCTGGAGCGGGCCGAGCTCGGGGAGAGCTTGCTGACTTGGGTAAGGCGGAGGAGCGCACGGGGGCGAGCCTCAAGGCAGGAGGAGGAGGAGGAGGAGGAGGAGGAGGAATGCCTGACGCCCGGCCGGGCCTTGTAACTTTCCCTTCCCCTTCCCCTTCCCCTTCCCCTTGGCAGCCTCCTTGCTCTTTCCCGTGTGTGTGGGTGGGTGGGGGTGGGTGGGGGGGTCTTCCTCACTTTGGGGGCCCCTGCCATGTCTTGAGCCGGGTTTGCCTCCCAGCCTTTCTTCCCTTTCCTCAAGGGCCTCCCCACTCGTTGGCCTGCTTTCCCCCAACACCTCCTGGGATGGAGTACAGTAGAGTCCCGCCTTTTGTCTCATTCCTGGGCTCCCTCAGACTTCCTCACCTATTAATCACAAGGGGCTTTGTTTGAATGCAGCGGGACCTGCTCCTCCTAATGCGTGCCTAACCTGGCAAGAGTCGACAGGGACAAGTCACCTGAAAAGCACAGGGTTTCACATTAGGTATGCTTGTCAAAATAACCCCCCACCTGGGCTCCTTACTGTGTTTTGTTTTGTACAGCTGCACTGTAATCTTATTTTCCTTTTTTTTTTTTTGCCCCCAGTCTGTCCCAGCTTTGTACTTTCTGACAGCATTGTTGTTGTCTGGCAGACAACATTTTTTCAGAAGGCCTGACCTTGCTTACCATGGAGATTTGAACCCCAATTTGGGTACAGAGCGAGTCAGGGGGCTTCTCCATAGCCCTATTTAAAATCTATTAGCATGGGAGAAAGCTAAATATTAATTGTGGCTTTCGTCTTTATTTGAGGTCTTCTCTAAGCTGTTTTGCAAACCAGGGAATGGAAATGTACCACCACACCACACCCTGTTGTAATGCCTTTTGTATCTCAAGTCAGTAGATCTTCATTCCATTGTAAGAAGACTTTGCATGGGTATTTAAGTTATTTCTTATCATAGCTGACAGAGCTTGAGAAGATATGGAGACTATCCTCATGCAGCTTTGTGTCTCCTAGAGCACAGTGCATCGGGGAAATGAGCCTCAAAACACACAACATCTGATACAGTAGTTCTTTTGGGCTATCCCATCAGTACAGTACAGTATATGTATAGAATCCGATATAAACTTATAAGTGGATGTGATTGATGCCTAGGTTGTGGGGAGGGTTGGAGGGCTACTGTATGTTAAAAATATATAGACATGATGTGCTTGTTGTGTGCAAGAAGCTGCTTTAAAGCATATGTAGAAGTAATTTACTCTTTTGTAGGTTAACAGGGATCACCTAACCCACCATTGCAGCAACTCCACTGGCTGCTGATCCATTTCAAGGCACATTTGAAAACACTGGTTTTAACATATAAAGTATTAAATGGCTTGGGTCCCAGCTGTCTCAAGGACCATGTCTCCCTTTATGAGTCTGCCCAGATGCTAAGATCATCAGGGAAGGCCTAATTCTCAGACCCATCACCTTCACCTGTGCATTTGTTAGGGACATGGGTGAGCACTTTCTCTGTTGCTGCATCCGGATCTGGTACTCCTTCCCACAGGAGGCCAGTCTGGCCTCTTCTTTGTTGTCCTTCCATGAACAAATGAAGGTCTTTCTCTTCAGACAGGCTTTCCTTAATTGATTGGCAGTCTGAGAAGGGTATTTTAATAGCTCTTTGTGTTTTGTTGCTTTGAATCTGTTTCTTGCATTGATTTTGTTTACCATTTTTATTCTTGTATTTGTTTGATCCTTTTTGTATTTGTATGTTGACTGTTGTTTTTAGCTTTTGGATATTGGCTTTTAATTATGTAGGCTGCCTTGGACCCTTTTTAAGGAAAAGGTTGAGTAAAATATTTTAAATAAATAAATATTATAACATCAATCAAAAAATTAAGTACATTTGTACCTAAACCACTTTTAATTTCACAGATTGCAGTTGGGCTATTAAATGCTATGAATGAACTTCATGCTGCTACTGTATACATTATTTTCGATTCAATTAACTAAGAATGTGGGGGCAGGAGAATTTTTAGAACTATGAAGTCTGAGGATTGTGTTGCAAAACAATGGGTCATAAAAGTGTGATTTCTGTAGAAATGGACAGCTCTTATTGGGCCTAGTGATTTCTAATATACGTTGACAGCATCCAAACTCAACAGAGGCGCTACTGGTAGTTTGATAGGCGGCTCAGGATACAGGGATGCAGCCTGTGTATGGGATGGAGTGGTTCTTCCTTTAAAAACCACAGGTGCACATCCTGAAGGCACTCCTGGATTTATTTCTGAATCTAGATGCCTAGGTTTGGGGTGCTCTCGGGAGTGCATTTGTGCAGTTAAAACTAATTTGCCCACTGCACTCCTTCCAAGATGGGTCTTTGGGTGTTAATTTAGTTTATTATTATTAGTGTGGTATTTGTGGGATTGCCATTGTGGTGTACTGTAGTAGATAGTGTGATAGACTAGGACTCTGGAGAACAGGATTTGAATCCCTGCTCAGCCATGGAAACTAACAGGAAAAGTGGAATTAATGCTAACACAATCAATTTACAATAATCAGAATATAAAGCCCAGCAGATGGCCTGGCCGAATGCACCATATACCACTTGCTACCAGAACAGCATAAGTGAAATACACTCTCTCTTCCATTGCATATCAGGAGATCAGAATTTTTAAAAAAGAGTTAACTCACCTTTCTACCCTGGTAAGTTCCTAGTAAAATTATAATGTTCATAGAGCATTTATCATGCTGCCCTTTACTCTTATCTCCAGACAAATCAGAACCACTTCACGCCTCTGCCAGGAAGGCTACTGCTAACAACCCATATTTAATGGGCGTTAGGAAGGGCTGCACAGGTGTGACTTACATACACCCCAGGTCATTGTCCATCTAAAGAGCCCATTCAGACAAGGGTGGGGTGAAATCAAGGGTAACTATAAATTGGAAGCCCTCCCACCAATCTTCCTCAGACCGAAGAAGCTACTTGGGTGAGTAGTGAAACACTTCTATCCCACAAGCAAGTCCACTCAACTCCCAAATGTCGACAGAATATTTATGCTACAAAATATTGTAGCATAAATCAACACAGTGAGAACACTTTTCTCTAGCCTGCCTTTCTCCTTGAAAAGGGCCCAAGGTGGCTTATGGCAATCAAAAGACAGTATTTAAGATTAGAAACAATAAGTATACCATATCAAAAAACCTAACCAATACCAAAATACATTCAATGGGGATAAGATACCTATTTGACAGCCATTCTCTCAGGGAAAGGTTGCCTTGAAGAGCTTGAAGACAAAGGTCTTTGCCTGCTTACAGAAGGACAGTAAAGATGGGGCCAGTCGAGCCTCCTGCGGGAAGGAGTTCCAGAGTCCAGAAGCAGCAACAGAGAAGGCTCTCTCCTATATCTCCACCAAATGCATCTGTAAAGGTGGCGGGACTCAGAAGGTCTCTGTTATTTTAATACTTGAGCAGGCTCATAAAGGTAGATACGGCCCTTGAGATAGCGTGGGTCCAAATCATTTAGAGTTTTATATGTTGGAACCAGAAGTAGATCAGCAGCCACTGGAGCTGCTGTATCAGGGGATTCTGTGATGAATCTTTCCGGCTTTCAAAGTAAGTGATAGATATACTGCTTACTCAGTAGCATGAAGGAAGGACTACAGTGGGAACACTTAGGCCATGTGCTCATCTTGGTGCCATCACATGTCCCAAAAGGACTCAAATTATATTGATTCTGCCATTATTTGTATCATTTTATAAATTTCCATTCACTGGGTACCCATGTAACATAAATTTCCCCCCACCTTGCTGGCATGGTCTTTGTGAAATGATCCAATGCCTGAATCGCTTCTGTCCTTATCATTTTGACATATGTGAACACTGCTGTCAATTTATTTACTTTGCAAATGGATTGCAAGTTTGGATGCCATGGTCACAGCACTGCTCCCCTCCCGTGCAGGGCTTTTCCTCCCATACACACCAACCTCAATCGTTTTTGTTCTGATTGTGCTGGAACCCCCATGGAGAAGGAGATGTGCTTGGCCATGGGACATAGTCCAGCACAGTGGGGCCAAAAATTAGAGGGCGTTACATTTTGGAAGGGGTCCGGTTCCAAAACAAAACATGTTTGGAACAGGAACAAAATCAGCCACTGACTTCCCTTCCTTTTGGGTTGTGCGGAGCGAAACTCCAACCAGGAAGCAGGCTCCAGTGTGTCATCTTTCCTTCTCCTGCCTCCCTGTCTGATTGGCTAGCACCAGGGAGAAGAAAAGACATGTCGGAGTCTGCTTCTTGATTGGCGTTTCGCCCTGTGCGGCCCAAAGGAAGGTAAGTCAGTGGTTGATTTTGCTGCCGTGTTTCATTTTGGAAACGGATCCCTTCTGAAATGAAACACCCATCTCTAGTCACTGCACTTGTACCCTTTAAACTTTTTTTTAAATGCTTAGTGATAGTGACAATTGCTTATCAATGTATCACTTAGGCAATGTCTTCCCTATTGTACCCATATTTATGTGGCTTATAATTATTTCCCCACCAAGTAGGTTTTGAACTGGTTGGTTGACTCAATTTCTTGCTATTGCATTCTGTGAATAGTTATTTTTTTTTAAAAAAACTATGTTGTTAAAAAGTTTTAAATGAGTAAAACGTCTTTATTAAATGATGGAAATATCATAAACATGGCATCAGGCAAATGTCCTGAGGAAGGATTCTAGAATGAGAGTACCTCTTCCTAAAGTTGATCTGGCACACATTGTTTGATGTGATACTTTGGCAAGGAGTGGAGAGTTTGAGGAGGTTGGATAAATGAATACCCTATGTGTGTATTTGGTAGCTTAGCTGTCCATAGTGTTGTGCAACATTAAGACATTGAGGGAGGAGATGGTCCAGGATGCTGTTTAGCTGTTGAGTGAAAAGTAATTGTTGTTGAAACTCTGCTGATTTCCCCATCCTTTGCCATAGAATAATGAAGCCAGGAACAAAGGAAGAGCGGTAGTATGTACCCAGGAGAGAAGGGAAGAATTTTCTGCAATGTGAGCCCTGTAATATGGAGAGTAGACTTATTGTTTCATTGCTCTTGAGGCCACTGCAGGAGGCTCAGCCCTTATAGGTTGATGGGAATTTTCCTTCTGGCTGGTTCCCTGGCAAACAAGGAGCAGTAGTACAGAAATTCAGTGTTGCCTTGCTTCCTCTGTACAATGAAAAGGCATGGATTGATACCATATACTGTGTTGCCACCAGGCTGTTCTCTCTCTCAGATGACCCAATGTCTCTATTAAATTGAAATGTTTTGAACCGACCTCACTGTTTCCCAAAATTAACTCATTAATATAATGAGTTAATAGTAATGAGTAAAATAAAAGTCTACTCAGAAAAGGCTTGTGGTATGGAACAGCCAGAGAGTTTAGAAAAGGTGGCCATTTGTAGGATGCTTCTCTCTCTTATGATAACCACAGCAGTTTTAATGTTTGAACCAGTTGCAAAATTAGTGAAGGCTCATTGAAAGCAGCTTGCTAATCTGTGGAATAAAATGCAATTGATTATTAACAACAGTAAATAAGAAATACATTTATTAATTACTATATAATTATTTTCCTGTAAGTTGGAATTCTCCTTATCTGAAGTTTGGCATTATGAACCATTGCATGCCTAGATACCATGAGCACATCTGATCTCGCCTGATCTCAGAAGCTAAGCAGGGTCGGGCCTGGCTAGTACTTGGATGGGTGACCACCAGGGAATACCAGGTGCTGTAGGCACCTGGAGTAGGAACAGGCAAGCCACTCCAGTATTCCTGCTAAGAAAACTCCATGGACATGGGGTCACAAAGAGTCAGTCATGACTGTAACAACACAACAACAACGGCCGCCTTTGGAAAAAGTTTATGTAAAGCATTTGAAGCAGACATTTCTTTTTAGAGTGTATATGTATGTTTTTCTTTGTATGTGTGTACTTATACAGTCATCCCCTGCCATTTTGTGGTTCATATACTGCGGTCCTGGTATATCATGGGACCACAGTATATGAAACAAAGGGCTCCTGGGGCAAGCTGCATAGGCCCATTTGAGGCCTCCTGCACTTACCCCAGGCCTGGCGTTGCCCCAAATGGGCCTCCAACAGGCATCCTGGATCTGTCAGAGGCCCCAGAAGTGGTTTCCACCGAACCGGAAGTCACATCTAGGAAACCAGATGTGCCTTCTGGATTGCCCAAAACCACTTCTGGGGCTGCTGACAGGGCTCAGGTAAGTGTAGGAATCCCCAGATAGCCCCCCCAGTCCAGAACCTGACTCATCATCCATATATTATGGATTTTCCATTATTGCAGGTCAGGTTGGGTCCCTAACCCCAGTGATAGGCAGGGGATTACTGTATATACATATGTGGTTTTCATCATAATGTTTTCAGGGTATATAAAGCGTTTTGAAACAGTTTACCATTGCTTTCTTATCTTATCTTATCTTATCTTATCTTATCTTATCTTATCTTATCTTATCTTATCTTATCTTATCTTTTGCAGTACTAACAAGAGTTAGCTTGAGTGGTTGTGGTTGGTGCTGTCTGTGAAAGATTCTTCACCAGTGTTGATGTCAATGCTGCTGGCATTAGCTGTCCCAGAATTTTTTGCTTACCCCAATCATCCTCATAGGATCTATTGTTGATAAGACCATTAAATACTGTTGAGGATGGGTTCATTTTAATCTGGTGCCTGTGCTTTCACCATTCCCCTTTTGGTGATCCTGCCAGGTGTCTAGGCTTGTAATGGAGTTTAGTGTTCTGGTAGTATTGCTCTCAGCTGCCCTGACACACTCTGACCCTTATACTACAGTAAGGTGTCCATTTAAGAAGATTACAGTCGAACATTAAAAAAAAAAACAGGATTGAACAATAAGAAAAAAAATCTTCACAATGAGCAAATTAAAATTCTTGAAGTTTCTTTATACTTTAGTCATCCCATCTAGATGGAGATTGCAGCAGGGAATCAGAAGAAGAGCAAGGCTCAGAAGGGTAGTTTTAAGAAAACTAGAAGAAATCCTCAAGAGAAGGATGTGTCACTGGAGATCCAAGGCCAAGATTAGTCATACTTTGTATAGATGTGAAAACAAGAAAGCTGATGGGAGGGGAGACTCACTGGGAAAAGTGGAATTGGAGATCTGTACCAATACTGTGGGCCACCAAAAAGATAAGTTAATAAACTCTAGATCAGAAGACACTTGAACTCTTATTTAAAGCTACACAGCTATTCTCTGTTTGAGGCATTATAGCTCCGGGGGGGTGTAGCATATTGGAAGGGGGCCACAGACTAGAAACACATATGAACACACCACCTTAAGGTTCATCATGCAATTTATACAATCCTGTTTCTTTTATAAAGTGTTTATAGCTGCGGCCAAAAAAAGGTTGAGAATGACCGAGTTAAAACAGTGGAAAATAAGATTCGCTGGCAATAACACTAGGAAAAGTGGTAGTAGGAAAAGAGCAAGAGCTAGCATGAAGTGGCTGGATTTAGTAAGCCAAACCACGGCCTTTAATCTGCAATACCTGGGCAAGACTGTTAGTGCCATACTTTGTGTGTATGTGTGTGCCTGCGATGTGCCATTGAGTCAGAACCAACTTACAACAACCCTAGTAGAGCTTTCAAGCGCATGAGACTAGTAAGTAGTGGTTTTACCACAGTCTCTCCCCCTTCCCCATCGGTTTCTGTGGCCAAGTAGGGGATTTGAACCCAGATCTCCTGAGTCCTACTCCACTACTCTGTCCAATAATACATCACACTGAGTCACTATAAATCAGAGGCTTCTTGATGCTACATAACAACATGCATTTTAGGTTAAACTTTGCTTAACAAACATACACTACATAGTCATGACAACTCAAGATATGTGAAAATAATACACTCTTCTGATATTTAAATTCATTAGGAAATTTTATCTATATAAGGGTAGATGCTACTGAGTTTGCAATAAGGGAATACCTTTTCTGCCAAAGTTATTTGTTTGCCAGAAGTGTCAATTACAAAAGGAAATATATGTAGCATTGCTATCTAAGCTTGACTCATCCGATGTCTGCCGTACTCTCTAATTCTCAAGTTCTGCTTAGAGCAGACTGGTTCAGATTTTCTCCCCTAGTTTCACTGACATGCCTCTGTGTAATTATGGGCTACGATCCAAAGAGGCAGATGTCATAGATGTACAGCAGAGCTTTCTTCTGAACATCATGCACACCCAGTTGCATGCTCAAATCACAATGTTTCTGCAGTGTTTCTAAAAATTATCTTTTACAGGGATTCACTCGGTAAGGAATAGAAAACCGTTTTTGCACAACAGAAGGCCAGGGGCTTAGTTTGTCCATTAATGTTTCTTGATGATCATGGTTTATCTGACAGAATGAGCCTTAAGGTTTGTGAGTTTCTTTCTCTTTTTCAGCTTACTTAGTACCTCAAGCCACAGCGATATTCAAACTGAAAAATTGTGATGTGTGATCCTCCTTACAAACCTTGACATCTGTTCATTTCTTTGTACCTGTTTGTAGAAATGAGTAAACCATTGTTTCCAAGTTAGATGTTGCAAGACTGTGGCTCACTTTTAGGGTGCATGAAGAGAAGGACAAGAAGAGTATGATACAGCAACCCCCCGTTTATCTTGGGGGTTAGGGACCTGACCTGACCCGTGATCAAAGAAAATCCACGATATGCAAATGCCGGGTCGGGACAGGACTGGGGGCTTGTTTAGGGCCTCCTAAACTTACCTTAGGCCTGGTGCTGCCCCGAATGGGCCTCTGACGGGTATTTTGGAGGCCCAAGAAGTGGTTTGGGGCAATTCGGATGACACTTCTTGTTTTCGGAAGTGAATTCTAGTTCGCTGGAAACGGAAGTGACTTCTTCTAGTTCGCTGGCCAGGAAGCTCATTGGAGACCTTCATATGCTGTGGTCCCATGGTATACTGTACTGGGACTGCAGTATATGAACCACACAATGGCGGTGGGGGGGTTGCGACTATTAGGTTCATCCGTAGTGTAATCACTCATAGTTTATTGTACTGAGATTGTAGTGTCTGAACCAGTACAGTAATGGAATGGGTGCATAATGAGGCTTGCTGGATACATGATGATGCGTGAGATGGAATAAAGAATATATCAAATGATGTAATATATATTTTTATATACTGTATACTGTGCCTCCACTATGAGCTTTGATTTTAGGCCAGCTAACAGGGAATAAAACAGATGACATACAGTGCAAAGTGACTAAGTAGAAAATAGGAGCAAACTTCCCTTGAAAGAAATAACATGTATATTTTTTAAAGGAAGCTTTGCAGATATTGAAAGTGAAAACCTAAAGAGAATTTTGTAGGGGTACATTCTTCTTAGAGGTTAATATAACATCAAAAGTTGGTTTGTATTGCCTGGGCAAGAAAACACGTTAAGCTTGTATTTGAGCTGCTTGTAAATTTTCCATGTCCACCCAAGTGCTCTAACTGGTTTGTGAATATTTTAAGAACTGGTTAGGGTGGATCAAACGGTTGAAGGTCAACAGGATGGTTCAGTTCAAACTTTTCCATATGAAGCAGTACAACACCCGGGTAAAGCTGGGCAAACCAAAATTGTTTTCCCATTCCTTTTCCAGGTTGTTAGAAAAAGAATGAGGAGGAATTGGTTAAGTAGTATTATTCCTGGGCAGAGGTATTTGGATCTGGAAACACCCCTTGGTGCTTCTGTTTGAGAGAAAAAAGCCTGTAAAAAGTCCCGCTATCATTAGCATACTTGCATGAAAATAATGAAGGTGTCCTCTTGTCTTAAGTGTTGTCTTTTGAGAGGCCAGTTGGTTTCTAATACAGTATGTATAAAATAGGTCAGTGTACCTCAGGTTTTATCAATTCTCAGATGAGGGTCTTTGGCTTCTGCTCCTTGAAGGAGGAAGGAAACATTATTTGGTACTCGAGGTGCTTCCTAGTAGTTTGCAGTTGTGTGTGACAAAGATTACAGCTACCCATTTCAAACATATTCACAAAAATCAATGTCTGTAAGATTCTGTACCATAGGTTCTAGTAAAACCCATTGTGATTTTGAGGTTGAAAAACATAGATCTACGACATGATGAGCTGTTGAGTGCGTCCCATTATTGCTACACTTCCCCCAATCTTTTTACAAAGGATGGATTCCCCCCCCCCCCAATGTATGGTGATTTGCTTATTTTTAAGAAAAAAGCTGCTGTCGCATAATGACATGATGGCAAGGGTGCTGTAAAGATCTTGGTTATATATAGTAATAAGAGAATGGTGCCCCAGGGCTGGTGGAAGCCATGTTTCCTCCAAGGATTTGGGAGCCTGGCAGATGATGGTGGTCCAAGTGCTAAATTAGATTTATCTTCTTATACTGAGCACTTGACTTTCTCCTACTCTGTAGTATATACAGTACCATTAAGTTGGGCCTTTCCGATCTACAGCAATGATAACCACTTGCTCTTTATTTACATTTTCATTACACACTGTGCTATTGCGTTTACTTTTGTGGGCCAAACTATTCAACATTGTACCTGGGTGCTACTAATCTTACATCATTCTTGAAATCTCATGATGTGCAGACATTAGACTTGTAAGAGCCATAGCCATATATAACAAGCATTATACTGTATTTTAAAATAGATTAAGCTTGACTGAATGTTTGTATTCCTCCTCAGATCCAAACGTTTAATGTGGAAGCACCATGCCAGACTGTAGAAGATTTAACCAATGGCGTTGTGATGGCTCAAGTCCTTCAGAAGATGTAAGAAAACATTTTTAATAAATAAGTCATTCCATTCAAATTTGATCACCTCTGCCCGATATCCAAACAGTGTGTGTACGCCTGCTAAACTGTGTTCAATGTTAGGTACAGTTAGTACCCAACTGTGTGTTTCATTTAGCACTAAATTGTGTATTCATGTCGTTAATATGTTTTGTTAGCATATCAAATATACTTTTTGGATATATGAAGTAACTATAAAGTTTGGTGTTCATCTACATATCTGTAATTTAGGAAGAAGTTTATCAGATTGAATTCAAATGAAAGGATGAAATATTTTGGCTGTAGAGTGCTGTTAATGTGTTGCAGGCTCTGCCCTTTAATTTCCATCTCCACCAAGTGGGGCTCTCTTGTGTGTGCACACATGTGTGATAGACACATGTGTGTGAGCAACATACACACACACAGTGTGGGTTCCATCACAACTGGAAGAAAAATGGCCACAATGGGTTCATAGGGGGAGGAAAGCCCTGTGCAAAGCACCAGGGGACATGTAGCACTGCAGATCTTATAGGGAACCTTGGTTGCAAGATAGCATACACAAGGAAAAAAGACAGATTTCTGTCAAGAGGATACTCAAGATAAAAATCTGAAGTTTGGCAAGAGGAGAGCAGGGAAAGGAGGAATGAGGATTTTGTAATGTATTTGTGGCCTCCTCAGCCAAACCTCTCCTATCTCCAGTAAAGTAGATCTGTGTCTAAATCATGTGTTAATCGGGCGGGGGAATCACAGGACTGCTATCACTGAATGTTCATTTGATATTGTCTCTGTATTGATAAATAGTGTTCATAACAACTTTCTTTATTGAAAACAGTGTCAATTACCCTTTCACCCCCACTCTGTGTTAGTCTCTTTGCTACCATGGTTCTGCCAAGACACTGTTAGGGAAAGTGGTGTGGCATGCGTAATACGCATTCTTTTTATAAACAAGAGAGGCTCTGTTCTCTGTAGTATTAAATCTAGCATCTATCAAGGGCATTCAATTGCATGGGGATGACTAAATAATGCATCTTTCAGGTTTTCTAGTAACAGTGTAAATCTGAAAGGAGTTACAGAATGGAAACATCTGTAATCATATACAGTATAGGGACATAGGATGCTGCCTTGTACTGAGTCAGCCCATTAGTCCATGTAGCCCAGTATTATTAACTTTTGCTGTCAGCAACTCTTCAGGATTTCAGGCAGGATGCATTGCTAGCCCTATCTGGAGAGCCTTGGTGTTCTCTGGTCATGTCCAGTAAACCTTGTACTTGGAGGGAGATGTTCAGCCTAGTATGCCTACCTCCTCATTCCAGATAGTGTAGGTTCTGTAACATTTTAGCTGAGGTAACACCCCCATTCCAAATGTTTGCTTACCTTAAAATGGGTTGGAGAATACCTTACAATTCCCTTGTTTTCAGTTTCAACCTTCAACCGATTCTTTTTTTTTTAATAAATATGCAGCCATCACATCTAGGAAATGGGAGAGAGATACCCAAAATAAAAGTGGGATTGTACACAAGGGTGCTTTGCTTCTCCCTCAATAACGTGGCCAGACGGGCAAGTTCCCAGGGAGCGGTTGCCGTAAGATGAAGCAGAAGGAACTGTCTGTAGTCTTATGACATGGAAATGAAAGAAAAGAGGAACCAAAGGAAACTAAAATGGAACAGAGCTACTAAGGAAATGGTTAAAAATGAAGGGGGAAAGGGAAGCAAAATATTGATCAAAATCCATCTCTTCATACAGAAGTAACACAAATACAGTACATTTCCCTCTAATTATCCCAGTGGTGGCGAAAGTAATGTTCAGGTGAGGATAAATATAACAATGTGTGCAGGGTTCATTAACATAGGAATGGGACCATCAAGCTATAATTAGCAGGTCCTAGGCAGGATGATAAGCTGTATAGCAGGTGTACTTGGCTGTCACATATGTACAAGTAGTTGTTTATGGGACATGTTTTTCCATCTGTAAGACACCCCCCTATATAAGACAATATATAAGACAATTGTTTGCAGAGACAAAGTATGGCCAGTTTTACAACTGTAACCCTCAATTTTTAGTCTAACAATTTTAGACAAAAATATACAGTAGTCTTATACATGGAAAAATAAGGTAAATCACAATAGAAGTTGAATAAGCGAATAAACCACATATATTGTGGCTGATGTTGTTGGAATGCTTGAGAGTGCTGCCATTCAGGTTTGCAACAGGTTCTTGTCTCTCTCTCTCTCTCCATCTCCATGTTGTGTTACCTCTTGTATATCAGTAGTTGTTTAAGGTTGAGGGGTGTCTATAGGCAAATCAGGGATAGATCCCTAAAACCAGGGAGAATGAAGTATTGTTGTCCAAAATGAGCTGCAGGTAGTTGATGGTGCTTTTTAGTGGTCTCAGTTGACAGGTGCATGTCACTTCTAATGATGTCTGTCATTCTCTCTTTTTCCTTCCTTGTAACAAGTGGTTCCTGAATGCCAGACAAGATGTACAATATAGCTGTCTCTCTTGACGGACTCTTGATTTCTGTCCATAAACTGCTGTTACCACAGCTGTGAAATTCAAATCTGTCTGGCATTCTCTTTATCCCCTGGCTAGGGTCTACTAATTACAGCTTGATAGTTGTATTCCTGTCTTAATGAAATTCATTTTTAATGAACTATCGTCATTTTGTTCTCTGTATCCTTACCTGGATCTGATTTTCATCAGTGTCAGGATTAAGATAAGAAATGCTTAATTGCCATCCATATATCTGAAAAAGTGGATTCTGTTCTATGGAGCCTCATACTGAAATAAATCTGCTAATACTTAAAATGCCACAGTATTTTTCCACCTTTGATTTTTGCCAGAATGCTGAGAGAAATTAGCCTGGCTGCTTCTGTGAAAAATGTTAATGCAACTACTTATCTGTTCATTCAGCAATGGCACAATGTTAGAAGCATTGTTCTTTTCATTGTTCCAGCACTGAGTTGGCATTTTGCTAATATGACATGTTGCAGAATCATGGACACACATGAAATACAGGCAAAATAAAAACCCGATGAAAATGTCAAGACAAGCAGACTAATTTCGACCAGAAACAGTTTATCACCTTCTGATACAGTCAAAGAGCTCTTATTGTCAAAAAGCTCTTTTCTTGCTATTTGATTCCATTATGTTGGGTCCAAATATTGGAAGACTGCTGTTTTATCACATCTCAGCCTTCTCTTTTGCAGGCTGAACTTGCCAATCTTCTTGAACCATTTTTCATAGGGCTTGGGTGCCGCAAACGCACCCCCAAGATCATTCACTTTTTGGGCTATTGTACTCTGGGCAGGTTCTGGCTTGTCATGTCTTTCCTGAACTGTGTGGTGCCGAAATACTGTATGCTAGATGACCAAAGGGAAAAGAGTGATACTGTTGCTTCACTTCTTCCATATAATCTTCTTCCAGAGATTATATTTAGTCGTTTGGATTTCCCACCTTTCCCTCTTATTTATTTATTTATTTATTTATTTATTTATTTATTTATTTATTTATTTATTTATTTATTTACAGTGGATCCTCATATAACAAATGGTTTGTATAACATAAAATCTGTACAACATAAAAAATTCCAGAGATAGGGGAAATTTGCTTAACAGAATCATCTATGGGGCGAATCCGTACAACATAAAAATGGTTGCAGTTAGAGATTACTCTGTTTTCAATGCAATCCTATGGGAAATTTATATAAAGGAAAATTTGCTTAACATAATTTCATTTGGAACAAATTAATTCCTTTATACAAGGTACCACTGTATGTATGTATGTATGTATGTATGTATGTATGTATGTATTATTATTATTATTATTATTATTATTATTATTATTATTATTATTATTATTATTATTATTATTATTATCATTATTATCATTATTATTATTATTATACTGTATAACAACACACTGTTACTAGCAGGTACTAGACAGGTAGCAGGATCTGCCAGGATCCCGAATCTTGGCGGCCCTTCTCTTTCATTTTAAAGAAAAATCCATGCAGGAGTCTGAGGGAGGTAGTGAGGACTGCTTTCCCTCCTTCTGATTTGGGGGCTGTCACTTCCATAATTCCATCTGGGGGATTCTAGTGGAACTACGGGCCTGGAAGTCCTCACCTTCCAAAAGTCCCATCCTTATTATTGAGTGCTCTTGGTGACAAGGTGCTTTGTGATTCTAGGATTTATCAGGCATAGTGGCCAGCACATCTTTGTGAGGTTGAGGCTTTTGGTGAGCAACTGTGGTGCTCAGGATGGGAAGCTGTATTCCAGTGGCCGGATTTTGTGGAGGCAGTCTGTGTTCTGTAGCTGTAAATAGAATCTGCCAGAATTTAATTCTTTTTCGAATACTTCCAAGGCCATAAACTCCTGTGCTTTCTCATTCCACTGGTTGCCAGCAGATCTTTGTCTAAGAACAAAGGGTGTTGGTTTTATAAATTGTTTAAGAGTGAATAACAATATTAAAGGCAGATGCAATTTCACATCTCTATTTCCTTCTCAAGTAAAAAAGTGGGGGGAGCCGTAGGGCCATTACAAAATGCAAATGCAAGACTAGGCTATAGTCAGCCATTTCCAAACTTTGCCCCTCCTGAGTTTTGGACACACAACTCTCAGAATTCTAAGCTTAGATTGCCAAGGACAAAGGACTGTGGGAGATGGGGTTCAAAATATCTGGAGGACTGAAGTTTGGAAATGCCTACTATAGGTGATACCTATACCTCTGTTTCCTAGCCCCATTTGCCTCTTCCAGTTTTTAATTTCCCTTTCACTAGCCACAATTTGTTTTTGTACATTGCTTTGATTACTATTCTGTATAACACTTCTATAGACCTGCTGGATAGCATCTGACAGGGGCTTGACTCAATGATCCAGCTCTGCAGTTCTACGATGATGATGATGATGATGATGATGATGATGATGATGATGATGATGATGATGATGATGATGATATGTGTACAAAGTCTAGAAGCTGAAGATATATGTAGCTCCTGATAAGCCTGTAAGATAACCTAGTGCAGGCATACCCAAACTTTGGCCCTCCAGATGTTTTGGACCACAACTCCCACAGTCCTTTGCCATTGGAAATACAGGCTTGGAATTCTGGGAGTTGTGGTCCAAAACATCAGGAGGGCCGAAGTTTGGACATGCCTGACCTAGTGGAACTTAGAGTTTCTAATGCTTCCCTCTACATAGATATACAGTAATCCTCAGCCTATTGCGGGAGTTAGGGACCCAACCCGACTTGCAATAAAGGAAACTCTGCAGTATGCAAATGTTGGGTTGGGTCAGGACTGGAGGGCCTGTCTGGGGCCTCCTGCACTTAACTGAGGCCTGGCACTGCCCCGAACGTGCCTCCGATGGGCTTCCTGGGCCTGTCAGTGGCTCCAGAAGTGCTTTCTGGTGATCCTGAAGGCACTTCCGTTTTTTGGAAGTCACTTCTGGTTTGGAGGAAACCACCTCTGGGGCCTCTGACAGGCCCAGGAAGCCCATCGGAGGCCCGTTCAGGGCAGCACCAGGCCTGGGGTAAATCCAGGAGGCCCCAAACAGGCTCACACAGTTTGCCCCAGAGGCCTTTGCCTTCATATACTGGATGATATACCGGGACCACAGTATATGAACTGTGAAATGGCATGGGACGACTGTAGTATAATTTTTTTCAAACTCCTCCAGTTTAAAAATGTTCCCCCCCCCCCATAAAATATGCAGGGGATCACGGTAGAGAACACTGTTTCCCAAGAAGTACATTGTTAGTGCACCACAGTTGACTGAATTACTTTCATGGTACTTTACATACTTCCTATTATTTTAGGATTAAAAAAAAATTCTGGAGACTGAAGATTCTGCTTTCTAATTTTGCCTGTGGTTCCTAAGTTAACAGAATAAGATAGGAGATGTTTAAAATGGCAATGTGTTGTCTGTGTATATATGGGTTTCAATGATAGTTTACAGCTTGTTTTTTTTAAAATGCATATTTGAATCTGAAACTGAGTTAATGTGTACAGACTAAAAGCACTGCAATATCATGTTATGAGAAGATCTTGTACAGCTCACATATTTTCATATGGTTATAGCTTCAGGAAACAGCTTCTCCTTTAACATTTCCACTAAGCAACACTTGGCTTATCCCTAGAGAAGTATCTGTACAGTACGGGTTTCTGGGACACACTCATGTCTTGGCCAGGTTTGCTGGATATCACTGTTGCACCCAAGAATGGGGGATGTTTGTTCTAGAACATACCAGACATT
The DNA here is from genome assembly GCA_029282475.1 of Phrynocephalus forsythii. Classification (NCBI taxonomy): domain Eukaryota; kingdom Metazoa; phylum Chordata; class Lepidosauria; order Squamata; family Agamidae; genus Phrynocephalus; species Phrynocephalus forsythii. The sequence goes on from JAPFRF010000004.1 coordinate 11,771,306, forward strand.
TCCTTCAGCAATTTGTTGCAGAAGCACTTTGTAATTCTTTTCTCCAAAGAAACTCATTCATGACTCTTGATCTTGTAATGGACAACCTTGTGGTAAGCTCCCTGAGGTCTTCTAGGGTTCCCCGAAATCCACTGGTGTTTATTACAGGACAAGAATTATAGGCCAGTAGTTACTAACATAAGACTTCTGTATGAGGTTCTAAACTAATTTCGAAAAGTTCTGTTTGCCATTGATGAATGTGGTGCACACTGTATTCTGGGCACGCAAAAAGAAGCAGCGTGGAAACTCCTTTCTCTTTCCATTCACTTTTCAGTTAGAATCAGACTGTGGACTTTGATTTGGAAAACATTGTCAGCAAACATTCTACTTTTGTTTTCCCCGCAGAGACCCAGCCTACTTTGATGAAAACTGGTTGAACAGAATCAAAACAGAAGTAGGAGACAATTGGCGACTGAAGGTATTTTAATTGCTTAGCAATATTTACTTTAAAGTCACAAACTATTGCAGGTGCGTTTCTCAAAGGGCTGATGTGGGTTACAGACTAAAAAATAACAAAATGTCAACTAAATATCAAGCTAAATTAAATGTGCAATTATTAATTCTTTCTTAATCCTGTGTTTTGAAAATTCTTCCACCATGTTTTGCCATTTTATATTTGATATATTCTCTTACAATAATGGATTTTCTGTGACATTTCAACGCAGTATACCTACACTGTGGTTTTGCTAATCTTGAGGGTTTAGTGGGAGATATTATTAGAAATGTTTAATTTCTTGAACTAAATTGGGATGTATTTGCCCCCGATGTGTTGCAAGCTGTGGCCTCCAGAAAACTTACCAAGACAGAATTATATTCCTTCTTCACTACTAATGGTCCAGAAGATCTTCTTTGTTGTCTATAAGGAGCCAGGTACCTTAGACAACTTCCTTGGAGACTAATATTTGGTTGCACTTCCAGTGTGCTTGAATCTGGCTTGTCAAGTTCAGATTAACCTTTTGAAGATAGAGTTACCTTAGTTTCTGAGTCAGCCTGAAGGGAGGAGAGAAATAGAGTTCTGGCAAACAAAACAAAAACTCTGGGAAAATGTAAGCATTCTCTTCTCTTTTGTGAGTTTGGGAGTAGTATGGAAAGAGGAAACCTCCTGCTCCAGGCCTTCATATCTTATTCAAACTGCAGTTTGCAGAGTTTCAGATCCTTTTATATACATATAGGTTGCATGACGGAGGTCCTCCGGGTGGGGTCACCGGTGGCTGCTGGTTTGAGAAATTCCCTCATTTTTTGGGGGGGGGTGAGTCTCTCCACGCAGGGTGAGGTGCGTAGTCTGGGTGTAATATTGGACCCTATGCTTTCCATGGAACCCTAGGTGGCATCAGTGGTCTGTGCCACCCATTTTCATCTTAGGCGGATCGCTCAGCTGCTCACCTTCCTGGATCCTAGCACTCTCACTAGGTTGGTCCAGGCACTCAGTAGTCTTGAGGGCTCCTTGCGGACTGTGGTACAGGCACTGGTCATGTCGAGGCTGGATTACTGCAGCACTCTCTACATGGTGCTCCCCTTGAACCTTGTTCGGCGATTGCAGCGGGTCCAGAATACGGAGGCCAGGCTGGTGGTTGGCGCGCACCGCTATGACCGTGCCACCCCTATCCTGGCTCGCCTACACTGGTTACCCGTTGCCTCCCGAATAAGGTTCAAGGTGTTGGTTTTGGCTTACAAAACCCTCCATGGCTTGGCCCCGGCATATTTGGCGGAGCGTCTCTCCCGACAATTAGATTTGGCCCGACCCACCCATGCCTCGGTGGCCTTATCACTGCGGACAGTCACTCCGAGGGAGGCCCGTAAGGCTGGTACTCGTGGACGGGCTTTCTCGGTAGTGGCTCCATCCATTTGGAATAAACTTCCCAGTGACCTACGGCAGGCTCCATCGCTGGCAGCGTTTAAGAGGAATCTCAAGACCATCCTCTTTCGAGAAGCTTACGGCGATGTCTAAGGTCCCACTCTGCATTTTTTTTATACCCGCCTAATTACTCCCGGACATCGTTGTTTTGTTAATTGTTGTTAGCAATCGATTTTTATTTGTTTTTATTCTGATGTTGTGAACCGCCCAGAGTCCCCATTGTGGGAATGGTGCGGTATACAAGCGTAAATAAATAATAATTGAGATTAGGCTACTGCAGTGCACTCTACATGGGGCTGCCTTGTAAGTTAATGTGGAGGCTCCAGCTAGTGCAGAATTCCATGGCTATATTAGTTACAGGGTTAAACAATTATCAACATATCACCCCCACGCTGGCTGCGCTGCACGAGTTGCCAATTCGCTTCCACATTGATTTCAAGGTTTTAATGATGACATACAAACCCCTAAACGGTTTAGGACCTTGCTATCTGGCAGAACGGCTTCTGCTGCAAAATACTGTCTATAACACCTGATCATCTCAGGAAAGGCATTTGGGGGTGCCATCGCTGAAGGAGGCCCATAAATCTTTGATGAGAAATCGGGTTTTCACAATGGTGGCTCCTCGTTTCTGGAACCATCTTCCCCCTGAGATTTGTTTGGCATCTTCCCTCCTGGTCTTCAAGAAACATCTTAATACGTGGCTATTTAAAAAAAGGCTTGACACAAACAAATCTTCTGATGTATGCCCAAGTTTAACATTTTGGAAAACAGCCTGTTTGGTAGAATGGCATTAAAAGGCAGAACTATAATCCACAAATAACAACCTTGTGTAGGTTTCCTTTTGTGCCAAATGACTAAATACAGTATGAACAACAATGGACATAGCATCATCAGTTGATCTATTGCTCATATATGCAAACTGACATGGGTCTAAAGTAGATGGAAGACCCTAATATAATTTAACACCAGTCTCTCAAAACATTTCATAATAACAGATGTTAAGGCTATTGGTCTGTAATCATTGAGAGATACCACTACTGCTTACTTAGGGACTGGCACGATAATGGATGTCTTCAAGCAAGTGGGAACAAAAGATTGCAGCAAGGATAGGTTGAAAATGTCCATGAGTACTCCAGCTAATTCTGCAGCACAGTCCTTAAGGACTCGTCCCATAATTCCATCTGGTCCAGCTGCGTTCCAGGCATTAATATTCCAGAAAGTGTGTCTCACATCACAGGTCTTCACTCTTCACTCTTTATTTCAGTCACTGACCAGATAAAATACAAAATACATTCCACATAAAACCAAAATAAAAGTGTATAGAACAATAAAAGCATGCACACAAGACAAGCATAATACAATGGCATACTCTTTGTATAAAAGGCAGAACAGGTAAAATCTTGGAAGCCCAGTAGGCCCAATAACAGGGTAATCGACTCAATAGGACTAGAATTGTCTCCAGCCAGGGACCATGGCCGTGCTCTAGACCACCTCCAACCCACATCATGAGAAGAGGTAAGGATAAATACACAATGGATATTGCCAATCATCTGACCTCGCCACCTGAAGTGGGCAGGGATGAGCGATGCCTCATTGCTGCGGTACAGAATTTGGCCACCACCTCAGTCACATCTGGCTTTTTATCTCCTAGCAGGTGTTGGACACAAAACTCCCTTGGCCTCCCTGAGTTTGCTGCAAGATAGACTGAAGAAGAGTCCTCCGGATATCCCGATAAAGGGAACACTCCAAGAGGACATGATCAATAGTTTCAATAGTCTCCTCGTCACAAGGGCAAACACGTTTATCCACTGGAAGACCCTGGTATCTGCCTTCCAACAATCTGGAGGGCAGAACATTAAATCGAGCTAAGGTGAAGGCTCTCCTGAACTTGGGAATGGTTATATTAGATAGGTAGTTGGCCATTCTAAAGGAACTATTCCTAACTGTGCTGAGTTTATCGTGGGCTGCTAGATGTTCTTGTAGTTCTACATCCCATATTCTCCTTTTAATTGCAGCCTTGGCATTGCCAAAACCCATGGCCAAAATGGCCTCTAAGGAAAAACCCAGCTGCAGTAGGTTAACAGTTAGATTCCTTTTCCAAGTTGATTGGAATGTATCCACTAATAGTAGGGGTGCCAAGCCAGATGGGGCAAAAATAAGTTTCAGCCAATAGCTGAACATGTGGATCAGGGCACGTGCTTTAACGGAGATTAATCCAGCCTCCAGTCGGAGTGTCTATTGGGGACACACAAAGGTGTTACAAGAATTCTTCTCAAAAACTTTGTCTGCACCGTCTCCAAAGGCTTCACATTTGAGTATGCAAACAGTTGGGCTCCGTAAAGCATTTGGGCTAGAATTTTAGCTTTAAAAACTTGAATCGCTGATGGCACGTATTGACCACCCTTGGTATAAAAGAACCTCAATAGTGCAGAGCTGCATGTTTGTGCATTAGATGCTACATGGTTCACGTGGGAGGACCATTGGCCAGATGAATGAAATATCATACCTAGATATTTATAGCAGGACACTTGCTCTATACTATTTCCATTTATTGTCCATCTATGTTTTTTACGTTTCCTGCTAATGACCATGATCTTAGTCTTATCATAATTAATGGTCAGCTGTTCTTTTGTACAGTATGAGGCTAAGGCTTTCAAGATTCTCCGTAATCCCACACAAGATTGACATCAGGACTGCATCATCTGCATAAAGCAGGATTGAAAGGGGGCGTGAGCCTAGTGTAGGGGGATGAAAGTCTGCACTCGATAAATTGCTCACAATATCATTAATGTAAAAATTAAACAATGTTGGAGCTAAAATGCAGCCTTGCTTGACCCCATTGAATGATGGAATTACGTTAGATAGCGCCCCTGCCTTATTGCAAATAACCCTAAGACTGGTATTTTCATGCAGTCGCTTCATTAGCAGAAGAAGTCTTTTGTCAATATTTGTGGTCTCGAATTTGGCCCACAATTTTTCTCTGGGTATCAGATCAAAAGCTGATTTAAAATCTATGAATGCCACATACAAGGAACCTCCTTTTGGAGTAGAATATTTGTTTGCTAGATGGTGTAGAAGAGTGCCTGATCTATAGTGGCCCTACCAAATCTGAACCCAGCTTGTTCTTCAGCAAGAATATTTTCATCATTTAACCAATCCTGAAGCTTCCCCAACAGGTGCCTTGCATATATCTTGCTAATAATGCTTAGTAGACTTATTGGGCGGTAGTTTCTTGGGTCTAGTTTACATCCTTTCTTGAAAATTGGCATTATAATAGCAAGCCCCCAGTCCTCTGGTATAACCCGGTCAATCCAAGTAAATAATGAGGCCAAAACTGGGGTCCACCACTCCAAATTATCCTGCAATAAATCAGCTGTTATATAATCAGCACCTGGGGCTTTGCCTGGTTTCAGCTGGTGAATCAGCGAGATGATTTCCTGCATGGAAACAGGGGGCCACTCTGCCAAACCTAAAGGCAATTCTTGCACTCTGGTTGCAGAGTCAGGATGCTGTGAGTAGATTCCCCTAAAATGTGCTTCCCAGACCTTTGCAGGGATACATATCTCATTGACAACCGGGTAGGTGGTCAACCCCCTTGTCACAATTTTCCAGAAGCATGAGGGATCCTTAGATCTAGTTGCAGCTATTAATTGTTGCCATAATTCCTTCTGGGCTTCAGCCTTCTTCCTCTTAATCAGGGATTTGTATTCCCTTTTCAGTGTGAACCATTCAGGTGGAATTCTTTCCAGGGCCTGTTGTTTGTAAAATCTATATTTATTCAATAACTCATGCTTCATCTCTCTACATTCCCTGTCGAACCAGGGTTTGGAATAAGTGCTATTTCGAGTCTTTATCCTATTGTAATTGGTCTCATGCTTTAAATGATACTGTAAAGAGTTTAATAGTTCTCGGTAGGTCTCTAGCACAGTTGTAACTGAATCAGCTGTGCTAATTAGATGACTCATCTGGATGTAAGGCTTGGTATTTAGTAATTTACTCATAGTGTCTCCCTGCCTGACTGACCATTTAATGCGAGAGGCTCTGATTTCAGTTCCTGGGAGAATTGTGAGATCTTCTCCAGCAGAGATAATGGATTCTCCCAGATTAACCTCCAGCACCAGTGGTAAATGATCACTATCTATACGGTCATCAACCTTAAAGTTTGATATTGCTCCTACCAGGTCCTGGGAGATTAGAGCATAATCTATTATTGAAGCACCATTGGATGATATAAAAGTAAATTCTCCCGGCCTATCTCCCTTCACACTTCCATTTAAGAGAGCCAAATCAAGGTTATTAATCATTTGCATAAGACATAACCCAGCATAATTGCAACCCTTATCCTTAGACAATCTGTAGGGCAGAGGATTACAAGTGTTGGTTTCAGGTGGTAACCTGTTATAACGTGAAAATAAGATTTCATCATTACAACCTATTCTTGCATTGCAATCACCCATCAGGATGAGCGAAGCTGAAGGATGAAGCACAATCAGGTTGACAATATAATCTTCTAATGCAGCCCAAGCTCGTTTAGTGCACTCATGGGATTGCTGAGGTGGAAAATAAATGTCGATTAACAATAAAACACAGAGATTAAATTTCAATATTACAGCAATAGCAATGTTGGGAATGGGATCGATAGTAACTACACAAGCCTGTAGTTTGTTAGACGTCATCACACACAATCCCCCTTACAGCGACCCCCTTTCCCACTTGGAATTGCCTTAAGAACATGTGACATAAAACCATCCAATACCAAATCTTGCTGGGACCAAGTCTCTTGAAACAGTAAAATATCAAACTTCTCTACATACTCTCTAAAAGAATTATCTACCAATTTGGATCCCCATCCTGCAATATTCCAGGAGATAATTTTAATTGAATTCCCTTGGGAGCCGGTGGATTGTGGGGTCACAATGTTCCTTCCCCTTACATCCTTAGTAACTAGAGGTTCACAATCCACTCCATGGCTACTATAAGATTGAACAGTATTTTTGTCCCCATGTCAATTGTGAATTACACCTTCTAGTAACCCACTCTGGGTCTGTCCATGCCAGTAAATCTGTGAGTGCCCATTTAATACAGGAGTATTTCTCTCATTTGTCCAGAGATTAGTGTCAGCTTTCTTGTGGATTGCTTTCCTCCCATTTGCTCTCCATCTCCCAAGCCTCATGTATGCTTTCCTGTTTCCAATTATGACTGGAATTGGATAAATCCTATTGCCAAGTTGTTGGTTGCTTGCTTCCATTCCAATTCTCCCATTCAGTTTTGTTGAAAATGTCTCTTCACTTGATGGAGCTCTGCCATGCAAATATCAGATTCATCTGAATTGGAGGTAATCTGCTTCTGTGGATGGGTCATATCTGGGGGCAATTTTGCAGCTTTACAGGTCTCAGGTTCAGGTTCAGGTTCCCTCTTTGTTGGCCTTTTTGCCTCCACGCCCGGCTGTAAAGTACTCCTGGTAGCATCTCTAGTTTTCCTGGTATTATGGGGCCTATCCTCCTCCAATAATTTGAAAAGTGGTCTAAAGTTCATACCTTTCCTTGCCTTGCTCTGAGGGTGGCTAGCCACCTTCCTTTTACCAGTCTTGCCCTTACTTTTCCTTTTCCCCATCTTATGGCTTGGTGGTGCACCTTTACTGGACGTTTTATTACTCCTTTTAACAGCTGGAATTGTGGACGTTCCAGTTGGGGGCTCAGTGGGGACTTCTATGGCAACTGAGGGAGTCTGGATGACTGCCTCTTCTTGAGCCTTAGAGACATTTGGAGGAATAAAGCTTTGCTGTGCTATGTTCTTTGGGTCCACACAAAGTAAAAGTTCCTCCAGAGAAAGACCAGCAATTTTGTCTATTGTATTTGGGGTCAGATTATAGTAGTTGACATTATTAGACCTTGGTGTGCTACTGACCTCTTTTCTCTGCTGTTCAGTCTTCGTCAGGTAGCCTACTAGGACGATCATGAGCTCTTTAATATCAAATAGAAAGTCTCTGATTTCTGCTAGATGAGCTAGATGAGCCTGATTATGAATGCAGCAATCATCTTTTGTAGGAGTGTTGTTGTTGGAATCATTGGCGCACTTGAGACTGTCACTCTCTTGCACAAGCTGACTGTCCTTAGGCTCAGAAGTTCCCATCAAGGAGTAGCCTTTAGCTGGATTCCTCTGGCTCCGCCTCTTAACCGGAGGGACATTTCTATAAGGCAAGGTGACTGGAGAGGAGTGAAAATCCAAAAAGCCCAGCCGACCAAAATCAACATCCAGATTGCTAGACAGATAGCTAATGTCCAGAGTCTGAGGATCAACTACAGCATTATTTGGTAGATCAATTGTAGGACTACCTAGTGGCTGTGAGGAGTCCATCTCTGTGAGGTCAGTCTTATGGACAGTGCAATCCCCCAATTTGACAAAGTCAGTGATCTTGACCTGTTTCAGAGGTTTCTTAACAGCACTCACCTTCACCTCAAGGTCTGTAGTTGCCTTGAGTGTATCGCCATGAGATGAAATGCTGTTATCTGGTGTTTTAAATAGTTGTTGGGATAAGGCCAATGGATCCCCATAGCCTTCTGTTTCTTTAAGTTCACTGAATGGAGTGATAGAAGGGAGCAGTTTGTTTTGAATTGATTGCAGCACTGGGGTAAGTAGAGTGATATCCAAGGACGCCTTGGCTCCTTCCATGGGAAGACAAATTTCCTTTACAGCACCCAGCCAGCGAACTTTCTTTCCAAACAGATCTGAAGTCAGGTTGTTAACTTCCAACCCAGCAAAATTCTCAGCTCAGTGACATAACTTGTAGCACTCACTGTAAATTTCTTTTTCTCAAGAGAAGTAGTAGCACTCCCAGCTGAGTACTATTAAGATGAGCTGCCGAAAATAAGCTTGTTGTTAGCTCCAGCAACCTGTTGTTATCTTGCTCTTATCTGTACTTTTCTGGGAGGAGTATATAACTAAGCCAAGTAAATAATCCAGTCCTTAACAAGTTCAAGGCTTCAGGAGGAAACACAGAAAAGGAGAAAGACTGCTTGCCCGCTGTTTCAATTCAAACTTGATAAATAAAACAGGTACTTAGCCATAACACGGTTTCTCCCGCAGCAGCTCCCAGAAGTTTGTCTCCAGTAGTATCAATTATAAAGTTTATAAAAAGTTAAAAGTTTAAAAGTTAAGAGTTTATAAAAGGTTAAAGGTAAAAAAGTTAAAAGGTGTTTTAAAAGGTTAAAAGTAAGAGGTGTTAAAAGGTTTTTTAGAAGGGCGTGGAGCTCAGCACAAATGCTGCTTCTCAGCACCAGCTCCAACCGGAAGACACATCACAGGTCCACAGTAGAAGTGGTTGTCTGTCAATGATAGATTCTGGTAATGCACCATCAGTAGTAAATGCTGGAATAATGGTTGTTCCTGTTTCCACCTCAGAATGGCTGAAAATTTGATTTAACTGCTCAGCCAAGGAGTTGAAACCACTAGGCAAACTATTTTTGTTCTTCTGCCCCGTAATTTGTCACAGACCTTGCCATATCCGGCAAGAATCAGAGCTCACAATATGATGCTCAATCCTCTGCCGGAACATAGCTTTAGCCTCCCTAATACCCTTCTTTAATTTAGCTCTGGCCTCACTATACAGTAGCGTGTCACTAGAACAGAAGGCAGTGTTCCTAGCTTTTAATAGAAGATACACTTCTCTATTTACCCAGGGCTTGTTATTAGGGGGAAAACATCACACTAATGGAGTGATAGTGCATCACACTAATGATGCTGTCTGTCAGAGCAGCTCCTACTGCAGAGTACTGCCCATTGTACCTGAATGTCTCAGGCAGGACATTTGAGGGTACCGTCACTGAAGGAGGCTCACAAATCATTGACAAGGAATCGGGATTTCTCAATGTCAGCCCCCCGACTTTGGAATCAACTTCCTCCTGAGATCTGTTTGGCCCCCTCACTATCTGTTTTTAAGAAACATCTCAAGACGTGGCTATTCAGGAAGGCTTTCCCTGGTTATTAGTTTCAGCTGTAATGTCTCGCAGCTCATTTTCTCTATTGTGTTTTCTGGCCTGTTTCTGCTTTTATTATCTTGATTGTCTCAGTGTTGTTACTTCGTTTATTGTATTGTTTTATATTTTTATATATTATTATGCTTAATGGATGTATTTGTTTGTTTAACCCTGTAAACCGCCCAGAGTGGCCTTTGTTGCCAGATGGTGCGGTATACAAGTCTAATAAATAAATAATGGATGGATGGATGGATGGATGGGCGGGTGGATGGATGGATGGATGGATGGATGGGCGGGTGGATGGATGGATGGATGGGTGGGTGGATTGATTGATGGATTGATTGATTGATTGATTGATTGATTGGGAGAGAGGGAGAGAGCAACTGGAGGGGGCTACTGAATCAGTAGAGATTTGGTAAGGCAACCTCTCCCTAAGTTCCAATTATTCAAATGGGTCTATCCTACTTGCAGCTTAGTTTAGGAAGTGAGGGAGAGGTACCACATTTAAACTGAATGGGCCAGGTTGGGTGACATCAAGAAAGAAAGACTGAAATGTGATCCTGTACCTGTCCGTATGAAAAGGTACTGAAGGAAACCTACCTGCCCAGCGGAAGGGCAGATCAAGCGGAGGCTGTGGTGCCTTTCTACTGCTCAGCTCTGCTGTAGGCCTCTCCCTTTCTGACTTCCCTCCATTATCTTCAGGTGTAAACATGTGGTTGGCCATGTGTTTACTCTACAGCATTGCTGAAAAGACTGAGTTAATCTTCTTTATATTTGCAGTACAACAAAGTTGCTTTCTTTGGGACTCTTTCAATCTAACCTGCTAATCTGGAGGTAAAATGGGACCTTTGCCCTTGAGTCTCAGGGTCCTCTCCGCTATTTAAAATCAAGCAGTGGGAAGGGAATTACTCCATGTCTATTCATATTAAAGTCTCAAAGGCTCTTGCTGAAATGTTTGTTTAATTGCTTCTTGGTGGTATCCTTATACAAAATAGAATACATTATAAATTACCTTTTCCCTCTTTGTTGCTTCTCTGGCCTTGTGGTGATTCATAACTGATCTATTGAGTCCTTGATGGTTCTTGTTTGCACGCGTTAAATGTCTCTGTCCTTGTAGAAGCTAGTGAATGTGAAAGCAGCTTGAGAAGAAATGGGTACTGATAATGAAAGGATGTTTTCTGACTGTCACCAAATACAAATGCATAATTCAGATGCGTCCTAGGATTCCTGTTGCCTGCAGGTGATTTATCACCATCTTTCTCTCCCTCTACCCGACATCTGAAGAATTAAAGGCAGAGAATTGCATGAATTTTCCATCAAGTGAAGACACTTGCAACACAATTGAAATACTGCCATCTACAAAAAAAGAACCATGGAAGTAATGCTGCCAATAGGTCCTCTCAAGAGTGTTTGAAGAGTGTTATGGGACTATATCAAAAACTCTGCCTGTTTTTTGGGTGAACTCAAGAGTGGGGGAAAGATGTTTCATTACGACCTAAACATACTTAATGTTTTGTGTAAACATTTGAAACATTGTTATTTTAAAAATAGTATATGATTGTAATAATGCCATTGAATATCATGCCCCAAGAAAAGGAATAGTGTTTAAAATATTAAATTCATGGATGTCATCACTGAAGTAAATTTCCCATATGAAGAACTGCCATCAGGGCCATAGCCTGTGTTGGTACTAATTTTATATTTTTTATATGTTTGGAACATACAACATGTTGAAAATAATTGCCAGAACCTTGGATCTCCTCATGGCACAGTGCTTGCTTTTTTCAGGTGTTATTGCAACATGCTTCTTCACAACAAAACAACATACCCTGTGATCTGGCAGTGAGTTGTTTAACTTTCTCAGTCAATCATGCCCTCCCATTGAGCTGTTCTCCTTAAATTCTCCTTGGTAGCCCTGTGAGTTTGAGGGAAAATATCTCCAACATTTACATTGAAATGTGTTTGCTCAGTAAAGACATTCATCTTCAAGTTGAATGTGTATTTGCACAACATGCAAAACAATTGAGTGTAAGAAAAAAAATACTGGCTGCTTTTTCTTTCCTGAGGAATTTTAGGAAAATAGCAAATATACTAGTTTATATTAGCTAATGAGGTATTTTTAAGCATTTGAGATGCAGGAAAAAGCCCCCCCCCCTTAAGTAAAAAGAGCACAAAATTTTATTAGGAATGGCCCAATAATTTTAAAAAATTGAATAGAAAAGAATATAATGTAAGATAAGTGCTATCTGTTACCCATAGTATCCTTTTAGGTATCTGTAGTGCAGTGGCTTCCATCCTTGGGTCCCCAGATGTTCTTGGACTAAAACTCCCAGAAGCCTTCACCACTAGCTGTGCCAGCCTGGATTTCTGGGAGTGGTAGTCCAAGAACATCTAGGGAGGTGAGGAACCACTGTAATAAGTGATTTTCATGTGCACAGGAATAAGTTGCTCCCATTCTCAGGCAGCCTCTTACGCTGTTTCCGAGCCTGCCTCTGAAGCTGCGCCAATTCAGACAGGCAAATACTGCCAAAGCAAGGAATAAGGAGCCTTGCTTGTTTTTCATCGAGTTCACAATGTGAGACAAAATACATGCTAACTTCTAACTTGTCGAAGGAAATCATCCTTGCATATGGGAGGCACTTGCGAGTATAGAGCCAACACACAAATCCATTGGTGTATAGTCCCCATGTCTGTTGATTTTTGTTCCTTTCTGTGTCCTTGTTGAAAATAAGATTTGAAATCTAGAAATCAGAAAATAATTCAATCACAGAATCGTAATTTTGTGATCTTAATGATTGGTTGCTTTAGGCGATTTTTTAAAAAAAATCTGCTTCTAGCTACAAATATATTTATTGGCAGACTGCAGTTGATTATTGTGCTTCTGTGTGACTTTCTGTCTCATTTTCTGAATATTCCTTTTTCTATTCCCTTCTGAAAGGTGAGCAATCTGAAGAAAATTTTAAAAGGAATTTTGGACTACAATCATGAGGTAAAAGGCTTTCTGCTTAGCTCCATTACCTGGCTGAACTACATTATCATGTACAGTAGTAGTTCATTCAACTTTCATCCCAGTTTTCATTATTCTCTTTGCGTAACTTGTGAATGAAAATAAGGATAAAAGTTCACTTGTTTAATGTAACTAATTTATTTTATCAAGAATAATATATATTAAAAAGAATCTGTGTTCGCCACTGTTTTTCCCCATTGCCTATAAATAGATGTTGCTGGCAAGATTTCCACTTTTAAACTATAACAGATGCTTTATCACATAATTTCTTTATTAGATCTATTTCAGTTATGGTCTTCACGGTTTTGACAGTCTGTTTAGATTAAATATATGTCTTTGTAGTCAAATTGCTTTGGAGATGATGTATAATTATAAACAAAGGCTAAGCTGTATTTTGTGTATAATCTCTCCTTATTTTGAATCAAAAACACTGTACTTCTTGGATGCCAAAATCATATTTTTTACTTCTGCAGAAAAAAAAATGAATTAAGCAATGGGCCTTAAGGATTTGATTTTCATGACAATTTTTTAGTCCAAAAACAACTAAGTGCAATCCTGTTTATTTCCACTGGGCGGTATTTTATTTTAACATTTCTTCTAGTTTTGTAAAGACAACCGAGTTACAACAAATACAGTATACTATGGAAAGCAATGATCAAGGGACTTACTTACTAAACCTCATTTTATTTGCCGTTAGTATTATGGTGCTATTTTGGAGTACTGTGTAGGGAACCCATATCAATCTTGTTTCGAATCATGGGCAGTAAATCTTGACTTCTTCAGAATGCTATGGCTGGTTTAAAGGGATTATGGCAGTAATTGTCTAAAGAAGTCTTCATCACTAGCTGAGCTGGCCAGGATTTCTGAGAGTTGCAGTCCAGCAACATCTGGGGACCCACAGGTTGAGAACCACTAACCTATTAAACCCTAAACAGCTTGGATTGAATGCATCTTAAGGACCATGCCATCTTGATGATCCTGCCTAGTATTATGATCACCAAGAGCAGGTGTGTTCAGTGGGGACACAGCAGAGGATCTTCACTGTTGCTGCTCCCATACTATGGAACTCCTTCCCACAGGAGGCCAGGCTGTCCCCATCTTGGTTGTTATTCTTCAAGCAGGCAGAGACCTTGCTCTTCAGGCAAGCTTTCCTTTAGTGACTGGCTGCCTGAGAGGGATTTTTCAAAATGGCTTTATGTGCCTTTTTATCCTTTTTAGTGTTTGCGGACTTACAGCTTTTGGCTTTAAATATTGTCTTTTAATGATGTAACCCCCCTTGAGTCCTTTTAAAGGAGAAAGGCAGGGTAAAATATTTTAAATAACTAAAATGAATTTCATTTCAGGTCTTTAGCTGAGGTAGGAACTAGATCTTTGTGGGGAAGACATCATTTTTTTAAAATCTCATGAAAGAAGGAATGAGAAATTAGCAGATATCCTTGTAGAGCAGAATGCAGAGTAACATGTGTAGGCAAGGGATGGGTTTACGCCATTACACTTCTTTTCCCAATTACACTTCTTTTACCTCCCTGTTGTTCAGTTGCAGTTACTTGGTGGGTCTTGGCTTGCTGTTGAACATGTGACCCTTCCTGGAAACTCACATCACCCCAACCATTCAGTGTGTTGGCTTGTGATGATGGGAATTAGAATCAGACAATATCTAGAGGGTTACACATTTCCTGGTCTTGGACTAGTTTGGTCTTGAGCCTTCAAAACTCCTCGAACATTGGAAAAGTGCTCTCACTCTCCTAGATACAACATCTACATATTGCTATAATCGTATTTTTGTCTGTGTACAGATTCTGGGGCAGCAAATCAATGATTTCATCCTTCCTGATGTTAACCTGATTGGGGAGCATTCAGATGCCGCTGAACTTGGAAGAATGCTTCAGCTTATTTTAGGTTGTGCGGTCAACTGTGAGCAAAAACAAGGCAAGTTCACTTGAATTTAAGGCGTGTTCAACCTAAATTCGACATTTTCTGTGTTTGATACAGAAGACTTTTTGAAGTATTGTTGGGTTAAACATGTTGCTTGAGGAAACAGACATCCTGTTTTGCTTGTGTGTCCCTCGGAGACCAGCAAATGTTTGGCAGTGATGCATATATATTAGAGATTGTTGACTAGCTTGGTAGGTGATGACCTTGGCCATATTGAAAACTGCCTTTATTTATTTTTAGGCTATTTGTTTTATGGGAAACTAGGAGGAAACTAGGACAGTATTACATGGCAGATCAGTATTTTGATATTCTCTATCTGTTTTCTGAATTATGTATGCCACAATAGCTGTGGAAGTCCTGATAGGTTTTCTGGGGAAAATGGGGAAATGGATGTGGGTGAAGAAACTGAAGCTTAATGTGAACAAGGAGGTGGTCCTGTTGATTGCTAGAAGAGCCAACCTGGTATTGGAAGCAGAGCCCATGTGATATGGAATTCTGCTCCCTGTGAAAGATCAAGAAGTTTGGAGTGCTTCAGATCCAGTACTGTCAGCCACCCCAGGGTTTAACATTTTTCCCAACTGACATTTTAATGTGTGTCTTGTGAGTTGCTTAGGCTGGCAGTATTTTCCACTGTTATGGAAAATATTTCTCGTCAGATTCTTGTGAAAATCCTAATCTAGGTTATGTAGCAATGAACTTGATTTTTTGTGGTGGTCACCACCGGGAATTCTGTTGCTGATTTATGCTCGCATAAGGGAAAATGTATAAGACTTGGTGGCAAATGGGTGCCCAGTGCTGGTTGTGTTTCTGAGTTCCCGCCCATCAGCATCTCAGAAGGAAATTCTGGCCATGTCTTGTTTTAGCCAATATACTTTTAAAAAGGCAAAATCCATATTGCTGTAAAAGTGACTTCCGAGAGAACTAGAGTGAATTCATTTAGACTTGCCCACAGATTTTGTTTAATCTGTTAGTGACTGGTCTGGCATCCCTGAACTGCTTAGTCTTTCCGAAAGAGTACACTTCTGTCTCAGAGTAGTATGTCCTCCCAATCTGCAGATCAACAGGGCCATCAGCCATCTTGGCCATCTTGAACTATCCAAGGGCTTCAGTCTGTCCTTTGGAAAAGCTGGATGAACAGAAAGTGTTATGAGTAGACATGGGCACGACTTGGCGAAATTCTCGTTTCCGTTTCCGTTCCTCGTTTCCGTAACGCAACAGAAACGGTAATGACAATTAAGCCGTCAGAACTCGAACTCGAACCGATAAAAGAAAAATTGGGTCTGATTTGTCGTTGTCGTTCATGGCATCACGGCGATCGCGCGATGCCAAGCGGCACAGAAAAAAGTTTTTTAAAAAAACCCGATTCCTGGCCAAAAAAGCAGGTGAAAATATGCCTGCCTGAGTGAGGGCACCTACCAGAGGGGTGGTTTCTGGGGGGTCCCCGGCCTCCCCCTCCTGTCCTGACTCCTGGTGGGGGCATCTGGTCACCTCTGCTGCAGTGCAGGGGGATCCAAAATGGCGACCACAATATTTTTTTTGAAATCGTGGTCCAAAAACCTACCAAAGCACCACACAGAAACATGCAAAAATTAGGTATTTTAACTGCCTGAATTTTTACAGTAGCAGCAGTGGTTTTTTCTTGCAATAAACGTCTGTCTCCAATCCCATTGATTTTATTTTATTTTATTTTATTTTTATTTTTATTTTTTTTACACCTGTGCAATGATGGGCTGGCCATGGGATGGGACCATGCAAATTTTTGGAGCCATTCCACCAATCGCATGGCCACTTGGCCAGGTTTTGACTGAGACTTCTGGGATGTGCCAGTTGGGCATAAAAAGCCCACTATAACCCTAGCCCTAACCCTAACCCTAACCCATACGCCAGTACACTGTCCTTCTTAGTGGGTCAGAGGCACCCAGAGGTGCAGCCCACTAACTCACCCTAACCTTACTCATAATAACCCTAAGCCTAGCCCTTGCCCTAACCCCAACCCTAAGCCAGATCTGTACTCGCATTGCACTACACGCAAGTACGCTGTCCTTCTTAGTGAGTCAGAGGGCGCCCAGCAGAGGCATTCTTCTCTCACCTCGCTCACAGTCCAAAGTTCCAAAAAACTCCAAACCTGTACGCCAGTATGCTGTCCTTCTTAGTGAGCTAGAGGCACCCAAAAGAGAGGTGCCTCTGCCAGTGTCACTTGGTACGCAATGGCTACACAGTCATGTACCCTTCCTTTTCCCTTTGTAGCGGGCCAGAGGAGGCATCCACCCCAGAGAGGTGCCTCCAGGAGCCTGCTAAATGCCTTCCCTTCGTAGCGGGCCAGAGGAGGCACCCACCCCAGAGAGGTGCCTCCAGGAGCCCGCTACCCTACCCCCCAACCAGTACTAACGACAAACGACAAACGAAATGACAAATTTTTGAAAAATTTCGTGACAAACGGAAACAAGCCGAAACGGGCCGGCTCCGACACACGACAACTGGAAACGTCAATTTTTCCTGGTCGTGCCCATCTCTAGTTATGAGCTTTGAAAATGTTTCTATAAGTTTTTTGTGAAGTTTTTTGAAGTAGGGAGTGGGTACAAAGTTCTCTTCCTCTCAGCTGTGTTCTTCAGTTCTGTTCACTTCTCTTCCCCTCTTTTAATTGTCAGGAGTAGAAGGTATCAACCTTGTTTGCAAGGTTGCTTCTGATAACTGTGTAGGTTTAGAAAGTACATTTTTGGTCTGTAATACACAGCAAATTGAATCCATTTCTCTTCCCTCCATTTGCATGAGTGCGAATTGAATAGAAAGGAAAACAATACAATATATACAGTGTAGCTTTGTCAAGGACAAGCAAGGATGTCTCTTCAGTAGCAGAAGATTCTGTTTAAATGTTTGCATTTGTCAGATCACTAATGTTGAGTGAGATCTTATGTCATAGGGATGGTTCCTCTCTTTTACTGTATAGGAAGAATCCTTCTACATACCCTTTCATATCCTGACTTTGCTTTTGCTTTGTTTACAATTCAAAACACAAGTCAACTTTCTTTCATTTCTTCTTCTTTTTTAATGTAAGCCTTGACTCTCCTGGAAGTATAAAGCTGTTTATCCTTTTGACTGTTAGAAATATGAATGGTAACACGCCCAAATTGCTCTCTTCCAGAGTATATCCAGACCATCATGCTGATGGAAGAGTCTGTTCAGCATGTGGTCATGACAGCCATTCAGGAGGTAAGAAGTTGGATAAAGGTACATTGAAGATATAGAACATAAATCACTGTTGTTTCTTTCAGTGAAGCAGAAAGAAACAGTTCATAGAAAAAGTGAAACTTTCTGATTAACCTCCCCATTTGTTGTCCTGCTCACATTTTCTAATGCAGATTATATGTTTAATCAATAATTCCACTTTTCTTTAAATCTAGAAGATTGAAACTTCTGGATTGATGGTACTAAGTTCCCTTCTTTCCTTTCCTTCCCTTTTGCTCCTATAACATTTTAGAACTACAGGTGGGGAGGCTCACTAAGGTTGCAGTCCTGTATGTTTTTCTCCGGGAATAAGTCCTAGCGAAGTCATTGGGAGCTATTTCAGAGCAGAGATGTATAGGACTCAGCTGTAGATATCTTCTTAAGTGAATAGAATTGCAAAAATAGGTTACAGGTGATACCTTTATAGGCCACTATTAAAAATAAAAAAACAAGGAACATTGCTAGCTTTTGAGTCTATATAACTCTTCTTCAAAGCAGGTCCCAGAAGTTCAGACATGGTAAAAGATGTGCTTTACCAGGATGTAACTTTTAGATGTTCTTAAAACAGAGGGTCATTTAAAAACTGTGGAAGATAGTAAATTGTATTTGAGTACAGTAATACCTTGGTTTACACGCATAATCCATTCCAGAAACATATTTGTAAACCAAAACATTTTTATATCAAAGCAAATTTCCTCATAAGAAATAATGGAAACTCGGACGATTAATTCTGGGGCCCCATAGACCACATACTGAGCATATAAAAAGCAAAAACTCATAAAAGAAGTTGGCTAGAAGTCCACGTCCACACCACGGTTTAGGCGCCTGGCTATGGAATCTGCTCTGTTTGGGACTAACAACTGGATTTTATTCAGTGTTTTTAATGTGACAATAATAAAGTTCAGTTTGTGGCCCTATACACGCTTGATTAGCTGCCCCATGACTAGAAATGGTGTGAAAAATAAGAAGGGATGTTTCTTGTTTTAGCCAATATACTTATTAAATGGTAAAATCCTTATTGCTCTAGAAGTGACTTTAGAGAGAACTAGAGTGAATTCATTCAGGTGCCTGGCTATGGAATCTGTTCTGCTTGGGACTAACAACTGGATTTTATTCAGTATTTTTAATGTGACAATAATAAATTGCAGTCTGCAGCCCTATAAACGCTTGATTAGCTGCCCCATGACTTGAAAACAATAATATAATTTGAAAACAAATTAAATAAAAAATAAACATAAAGAAAAGCAAATTCTGAACCTGCATTCTCCTTTTTTTTTGTGGCTGTTACAAGGGAGACCTCCCTTTCTCTTTCCTCCCTCTGATTTTGTGGCTTGCCTTAGAATGTTCCAGACAATCTCCCACAATCCAGCAGGGAGGAGAGAGAGAGAGATCCACTATTGGCTCACTAGTGATCTGCCCACAGTGCCCAAGTGCCGGATGGGTGGTAAATAAATAAATAAATAAATAAATAAATAAATAAATAAATAAATAAATAAATAAATAAAGTGATCTGTTCCAGTGCTCATATTGTAAGGCATTGCTCATTCATCAAGGCAACATTGATCAGAAATGGTTGCTTGTCTTGTAAAACAGTCTTAAGCCAAGGCATTCATAAACCTCAAGGCATTACTGTATTACTGTTTGGTAGTACTGTAGTATGTGCAGTATATTAGTATACTGGTGAATTCTGATTTACTAAAACTATATCAATGTTTGTGCTGTATCATTGGGAACTTTTACATTCCACTAAGTCAGTTGGGAAAATTACATGTGTGCTAAAATTTCTGAGTATTATTCAGCTCCAGCTATCCCAAGTCCCCAATCTTACTAACATCTTAATAAATTCAGGAAAGAGTGGCTTCCCATATTTGATCTTGTTATGAAAAGGGAATATATTTCTGTGTAGTGAAACATGACATGATTTTGCATAAGAGAGTTGAATAAACTAGGACTGCTGCCATATGCAGAGGAGAACCCACTGAAATTCAGTAGTGGAGAGAGTGATAGACTAGGACTTAGCAGGCCTGGTTCAAATACCCCACTCAGCCATGGAAACTCACTGGGGGTATGGATCTGGTAAAACCACACCTTAAAATATCTCACTTACCTCAAAAGCTCTACTAGGGCTGCTATAAGTCAATTTCAGCTTTAAGGCACATAACAACAGCAGTGACGTGCTAATATACATGTGATAGGTGTTAAAGTCTTCATCATATCACAAGGATATCTAGTATCTACTGCTTGAACTCAGCACCCGATTCAAAGGTGCAAAATCAAAAATTAAAACATGTTCAAATATCTGAAAGTTGAGTCATGGCAACTAGACTTCTTTTCTTGAGAGATTGAAACATTTAACTGCTCATCCAAGCAGCTTTGTCAGATTGACGAAGCTGCTTGGATGAGCAGCGAAACATTTCGATCTCTCAAGGAAAGAAGTCCAGTTGTCATGACTCAGCTTCCAGATAACCTCACCTGGATGACTAAGAATTTTTACAGACAACATGTTCAAATGTTTTGCATAAATAACACAAGTAACATTTCTTCCTGGTTCTTGTTTTTCCACTGCCTCCTTCACTCATGAACTAAGTATCTTTTTGTACATGTATTATTGGATTTGTGTATCCATTCACTAATGCAGTGATGGTGAACCTTTGGCACTCCAGATGTGACCACAATTTCCACAGTCCTTTGTCATTGGCAATACAGGCTTGGAATTCTGGGAGTTGTGGTCCAAAACATCTGGCGTGCCAAAGGTTCGCCACCACTGGACTAGTATATGCTTCTAAGTTACCTGCATGTGTTTCCTAGTGCCAGCTGACAATGAGGCTATTCCATAATTTCAGAACCCTAAGTTAACTATCCTGTCACCAGTGATCATCCTTATTAATCAGCACATTGCATAGGCACTGGATGACAAATGAGTGTATACAGCTGCCATAATGAAGATTCACATCTGATAAAGCAAGAAACAAATGCTTGAAAGATAGTCACACAGAGGAGGGGCGAGATCTGTTCTCGATCTTCCCAGAGTACAGGACAGTAATAATGGACGCAAGCTATAGGAAGCCGGGTTTAGGCTACATATAGGGAAAACCTCTCATCTTTTATAGCAGTATGACAGTGGAACTAATTACTTCAGGAGTTGTTGAGCACTCCTAACACTGGAGGCATTCAGGAGAAACTTGGACCACCATCTGATCTGATTTGATTATGATCGGGGGTGGGGTGGACTCTACGGCCCCGTAGGCCTCTTCCAACTCTAGGGTTTTATAACTGAATATTTAATTCTGTCATTGAAAATTTTGTGTGTCCATATAGTTGCAACACAGCAAGGGATAACAAAAAGATGCAAAACATAAGAAGCATGTTCATTTGTTGTTGTTGTTGTTGCAATAATGGAGATGTTACCCCACCTTTTCCCTTGCTTTCAATCAAAATCATGCAAAATATTAAGTAGTAGAATCAAGAGTAAATGTAAGTTACTTTGATGGTTCACTTCTAATTACACACACACACACACACACACACACACACACACACACACACACACACACACACACACACACACACACACACACACACACACACACACACACACACTTGCCGAAAGCTTCCTTTTGCTTTAGACTGCTGTACTTCTTAAACGAATACAAATAAACCTTTTGCTTTTTCTAATCCAGTGTAATCTAATTGCAGTTGATGAGTAAAGAATCTCCAGTCTCTGCTGGAAATGATGCTTACGTTGATCTTGACCGTCAGGTATCTAACAACAGATGTTTCTTCTTCCTTTCATTAGTGAAGCTCAATGTTCAAATTTTTGATGTATTGTAAACTAGCTTTAGCATTCTTTTTGTTTTTTGTTTTTCATTCTCCTCCCCTCTTCCCCCCCTTTTTTAGTTTACATTTTTTATTTGTATCTATAAACATCTCTAGAGAAACTTTTAAGTAAACAGCAAACATGCCTGAGTGTTGTTGCAACATTCTTATCAATATATTAGATATAAAAAAACTCAAAGGGTTCAGAAGTTATGGATCAATAATGAAAGAGTTAACTTTTAGGAAACATCACATGCTTTCTTTGCAGAAGGTGAAGTCTTTTGGTTATTTGAATTTATTTTCCAGACTTGCGATCAAAGTGAAACCTCCCTTTGTAATATATTCTCTTTCCCAGTACCAAATTGTAAGAACTGATAAAATAAAAAAGACAAAAGTGGTGGCACACATGCTGTACAACTGAAATAAACTTGAAAAGAAGTGATTTTTGCCAACCAAACAAGATTGTTGACTTCACCAGTTGAACTTGATTTATCAAAAACAAACAAACCCAAAAACCTTCTTGCTATCTTAACAAAAGGTGTTAAGTTTCAACAAGTTATGTATTTCATAAAACAGCTGCAAAGTAGTTCATGCAACTACATACACTTAATATTGATGATCTCATTCTTACACAGGCATAGTTGCAGGAACAATATTTTTGCTGCTATATGTAAACGTGATTCCTTACGCAGTTAACAATACTACTGCAGTACTTTATTGTTTCTGACCAAAGGCCTTTACAATATGCGATATAAGAAAAAAAAATACCCAATTTAACAAGAGGTGATTATGATGACTCATTCTCATCAGTCACATCAGAACACTCTTTGAAACAAAACACATTCTAGTTTCTCTTCAGATTGTGTGTGCAAACATAAGGTGTTTGCTTTGAATTAATGCAGCCTGTTTTGCTTAATAAATGTGTTTATGCAGAACTGAATAAGATGATTTAGTTCTGCACAACTTAATGGTACACTCATATGAGACTGGTTTTGTAATTATTTCTGTGGTATACTGTCATTGTGGAGTAATTCTGTCTCAAGATCCCAAATACTCTGATACTAAAAAGAAAAGAAAAGAATAGAGTCCCAATTGTGTGGGGCTTTGTTTAATAAAGGAGAGATAAGCGGAAACAGATTGATGATGAAATGTGTTTAGAATGCCCTAGAATTTTTCACTGGCAATTTGTTTAGCATGACAGAAATATTTACTGGTATTCCTGGCTTAATGTGTTTCTGCAATAGCCAGTTTTTGGACACAGTGGCCCAAATACCATAGCAAATTGCGCTAGAGTCGGTCCAATGAATCAGTGGAGATTTAGTGAGTGAACTCCATCATAAGGTCAATTTATTCAAATGGGCCTACTCTTCACTGCTACTACTAAGCCAAAGTTAGCCCATTTGAATGGAACTTGTAAATTAGATGACTCACCAAATTCCCATTTACTTAATGCGCCTGCTGTACTTGCATCGCTCTAGTGCAATTTATTACATTAAGCAACAAAACTTTGGCCACTAAATTACTGCACTACCCTTCCAGATTGCTGTGATTCATTCTTAAACCATCCTTGCTAAGATCAAAGAAAGTATTTATAGAGGGGGCTCTGTTCATCATAACTATAATGAATGCTAGCCATTTAAGATCAATGCTGAGACCATTCTGTGTTGATCTGGGGATTTATCTTGTAGTTCGCTGTTGGACAATGTGCTTTTCGTGCACAAGGTTCACACACAGGTTGGAATGTTGATATATTTAACAGTGCAGGACCAGTGTTTGGAAAGACTTCCTTTCCTCATCACTGGAGTTAAAGTAGAGCACACTGGGTCAATGGGTAAATCGGAGCTTGGGAAAAAGAAGTGGTTGCCTATACCCCTAATTGAGCAAATGGAAGTTTCTCCATATGGGAATTGAACGGCAAAACTATGGAACGGAACCTTGTAGGTTTTACCTTTGTCATTTATTCCTTGTGTTTTAGCTCCCAGTCTTTTGTGTCACATGCAAAAAGTTTTTAAATGGACACAATTCATTTCTTGCATTTATAAAGAAAAGTGGTTTTGAAAAAGTTTAAACATTGTGTGCAGTGTTCTCCCTCAAATGTATTGTGCGTGAAATTTTTCTTGTTAATCTAAATCTTCCTATTGAACCATGGCACTAATTGCCCTTTTAAAAGAAGTAAATGGAATGATAGACTTTGGTACTGCAATTTGAAGAAAGCATTTGTTTATGAGTAAAAGGATCCTATGCACTTAGGTAGTTTCATTTTCATTCAACTTATCCTGTGCCTTAGAAGGAAAATATTTTGCCATTGTGCCTATGGGAATTTTGCAAATAAATTGTCCAAGTGAACTATGTATATCCAAATGTGCACTTTCTCAGTACTTGCACATATATAAATGATTTATTTGAATGAAAACCCTGGAAATATTATTGCATTAAACAATTTTCAGTAAAGGAAATTTAATTGTATTTTGAAACCACAGTTGAAGAAAACAACAGAAGAATTGAATGAAGCCTTAGCAACCAAAGAAGAAATTGCTCAGAGATGCCATGAACTGGATATGCAGGTAAGGAAGCAGTCTGAACAGTAAGAAGTAGGATTTGGAATTCAGGACTCTAAATATCAGAGGCAACTTGAAGACCTTCCAAAATACATGATGGCATCTACTAGCTTTTTCTTTAAAAAAGTACATTTTCAAAAATACACATTTAAAAATGTGGTGGATCAGTGGAGTAAGGCTCTGAAAACTGCTGCTTGCAAAGTCAGCTGCTTGGAGGTTAAATTCCCGGGTGCCACGCAATGGAGCGAGCTCCCACTGTTAACCCTAGCTCCTGCCAACCTAGCAGTTCAAAAGCATGTAAATGCAAGTAGATAAATAGGTACCGCCATAAAAAGTGGGAAGGTAAAACAGTGTTTCCTTGCAGCCGTGCCGGCCACGTGGCCATGGACTTGCACAACACTGGCTCTTTGGCTTGAATATGGAGTTGAGCAGTGCCCCTAGAGTTGGACACGACTAACGCGCATGTGCGGAGGGACCCTTTACCTTTATGCATTCCACAAAGCAGCCATTAAACAGCAGTGGCTGAGGCAGAATACCAAATTATCACCATTACCATTGTTTCGTGTGAGGCAAAAGCAGATGAAGCTTGCAGAATTCCTGTGACTAACCTGTTCTTCTGCAGCAAACCATTGTTGTTGAACCTGTGATTGGCTTTAAGTGGTCAATTCACGGGGAGTGTAATGCAAGTTTATAAGTTTGAGAAGGGAAACGAGGCTTCCGATCTTGCCTGAAGCTAAGCAGGGTCGGCCCTGGTTAGTACTTGGATGGGAGACCACCAGGGAATACCAGGTGCTGTAGGCGCCTGGAGTAGGAACTGGCAAACCACCCCAGTATTCCTGCCAAGAAAACCCCATGGACATGGAGTCACAAAGAGTGGGTCATTACTGTAACAACGCAACACACACACACACACACACAAGATCTGTTTGCCTGTTCTTAGTACTGATATTGCCATCACTACATATTTTGGTTCATCTAGATGTGTATTGAAATTACAGTTGCTTTTCTTATCAACACATGTTTAAGTAGACTTCATCTATATTCTTCCTGCCTTGATAGGGCTGTACAGCAAATAATGGGAATACAGTGGTACCTCTTAAGACAAATGCCTCGCATGACAAAAAACTCGTAGGAATAAAAAAAAATTATCCAGGAATAGGCATGCATCACATGACCAAAAAATTCTCTATGGGATGCTTCACAAGGTGAAAAGCCATTCTGCATGTACCCAGGGGGGAAAAAAACCTGGTAATTTTTGTCTTTATTCTAGCATCCAAAAAGGATTAATCCACTCCCAATACATTCCTATGGGAAACCGTGTTTCATAAAACAATTTTTTTGTAAAACAAAGCGACCCATTGCCTCTAGAACATATTCATCCATTTTCAATGCATTCCTATGGGAAACCACATTTCATAAGACAAAATTGTCTTAAAATAAATTGACCCATAGAACAAATTAAATATGTTTTAAGAGGTACCACTGTCTTGTGGCTGGAATCCTCTTTCTTTTAATTTCATTTAGAACCTCTTTTCCCCCTCTCCATTTCAGGTTCAGAGGCTCCCTTGAGATCCCTTTTGCATTGGCAAAGCCTATATATAGCCTTGTGCTATATCTATCTATCTATCTATCTATCTATCTATCTATCTATCTATCTATCTATCTATCTATCTATCTATCTATCTATCTATCTATCTATCTATCTATCTATCTATCTATCTATCTATCTATCTATCTATCTATCTATATTTACTGTTACATACAAAAGTGATAAAGTTGACCTAGTCAAGGCTCCTTGTTGCCCTGTTAGCAATGCAAATGTCGCTGCAGACTCCCCTTTACAACCAAAGTGTTCTGTGGTTAATTATATTTCATGGAACATTGCAGGTTGGCATGCTAAAGCATCAGATCCTGAGCTCATCGAATTTCTCAGGGAATTCGAAATAATACTGTTACAAGAAACATGGGCTCTGGATGACCTGGCACTGAATGTGGAAGGCCTCAGGGAGGCTTAGTTACATTTTTGTCCACCCAGTTACAGGCCACTGTGCTGTCCTGGGAAACCTTAAATAATATAGCCACTGCACTGCTCCTAAGACTGGGGTTTATGGATACAGTTGTAAACAATCCATTAAGGACTTCTGAAAGTAGACACCTTAGCTTCTGTTGGAACAATCATTGGGGATTTTAATGCAAGAATTGGTAATAATAATGCTACTCTTCTAAATCATTTTAAATCAATAATTCCTGAAACTTTTACCCCCCCCCCTAAATTTTATTCAAGACAATTTAAAGACTGTGGTTTTAATTATTCTGGTTGGGGTTTTATAAAGGTGGTATCAGAGTTAGAATTAGTTATTTTAAATGGCAGTAACCAAAGGGGACTGCCCTGGAGAGTACACTTTTATCTCTACACGAGGAGCTTCCACAATTGACTATGCACTGATCTCTAGAGAATTGGCTGATTTTATTATAACTTTCGAAATAAAATACCGGAGTGAAAGTGACCATCTACCTATAACAGTAAAGTTGTGCTGTGACCAAAATGTGCTATTGGAGGGCATCCCAATTCCTCCTATAGCAGCCAATATGAGGAAAATACGAATAAGGTGGACCGATAAGCAGTCAGCCAGTTTACAGAATCTAATAGCCACCGATCTATATCTGCATTGCAGCAATAATATTACTATGGCCAGCTCTGCGGAGCAAGCCCTAAAGATATATGATAACCTGGTCGAGTCCTTGCAACCTCATTTAACTTATAAAACTGAACATGCTTCATTTTGTACCTCTCACTCCAAACATTGGTTTGATGCAGAGTGTCGAGCACTAAAGAACGAGTTATTGGATACCTATGGTGCCTACAAAAGGCAAAATCCACGGATAATTCCGGATAACTGGTTTCAGTGTAAGAAAAGATACAAATCCTTGATCAAAACCAAGAAACTTGAGGCCCAGAGGAAGGCCTGGGAGTCCTTGTTAACTGCTGCTAACATCAGAGACTCAGCCACCTTTTTGGAGGATAGTCTCCAGGGGAACCTTAATTTTTATTCCCAAAACAGATTACTATATAATGCCCACTGTCTGGGAAGAATTCTATGACAGGCATTATGCAGCTCCTCACCCCCGTACTCAAATCTGTCTAACTGACTTAGAAGGCCTCCCTAAGTGGCCTCCAGTTACTCAAAAAGAAATATTTATGCTGATTGATAGGCTAAAACCAGACAAAGCCCCAGGACCTGATTATATTCCCTTGGATTTTATCAAAGCGAATGCTGAATGGTGGGC
This sequence comes from Phrynocephalus forsythii, assembly GCA_029282475.1. Classification (NCBI taxonomy): domain Eukaryota; kingdom Metazoa; phylum Chordata; class Lepidosauria; order Squamata; family Agamidae; genus Phrynocephalus; species Phrynocephalus forsythii. The sequence goes on from JAPFRF010000004.1 coordinate 11,799,005, forward strand.
TCCCATTCTAGCTTCTCAGTTTACTTGAATTGATAGATCAGGCTGTATTCCAAAAGACTGGGGACTAGCTATTGTGGTCCCAGTATATAAAAAAGGAAACAGGAAAGATCCTGCCAATTACCGTCCCAATTAGCCTGCTTAGTACCATCAGTAAATTATACACCAGGCATCTGCTGGAAAAATTGCAGGATTGGTTACAGGAGGAAAATATCCTTGCGGGATTTAGACAGGGAAAATCTACAATTGATCAGTGCCATGTTTTACATCATTTAGTTAGTAAGTACTCATTAAACAAAGGTGGGGCTGTGTATGCTGCCTTCATAGACTTTAAATCTGCTTTTGATTTCATTTCTCAAGATAGACTGTGGTTAAAGCTAGAGACTATGAATATTGACAAACGAATACTTTTGTTAATGCGTGTCTTACATGAACATTCGTATTTACAGGTCCTTTGCAATTCTAATGGGATTTTATCCAATCGGGTTCCTGTCCGTAGGGGCATACGGCAAGGATGCATTTTGGCTCCCACCCTGTTTAATCTATATATTAATGGGATTGTTGAGAGCCTATCTAACATAGATTTTCATCCACCTAAACTGGCATCCCGCCCAGTCTCTATACTCTTGTACGCAGACGACGCAGTGCTTTTGTCAACTACGTGTGTCGGGTTCAGAAGGCTTTTGAGATCTTTCTCCTCCTACTGTACACAAGAATGGTTAGAAATCAATTATACCAAAACCAAAATAATGGTTTTCAGTAGAAGGAGGATCAAGCATAAATGGTCTTTTAACGGCCATCAGATTGAACAAGTTCTGCAGTACAAGTACCTAGGCATAACATTCCAGTTGTCTGGTGCTTGGTCCAAACACATCAAGTATGTAGCAACAAGAGCACAAGGGAATGCTAAAGTCATAAGTAAGTTTCACAACACGACTGGAGGAAAACATATTCCCTCAACTTTACAAGTTTTTAGAGCAAAAATCGTCACCCAAATGCTCTACGGTGCACAGGTGTTTGCTTATGCTAACCTGAAACCCCTGGAGATCATTCAAACTAGTTTTGCAAGAGCTATCTTGGGGGTTCCCTCTTGTTTACCCAACTTTTTGCTCCGCCTAGAGGCTGTACGTATTCCTATTGTAGCATTAACTAAATTTTTGATGGTTAAACATTGGCTCAAACTTACCTTCCTTTCGGATGGCCTAACCCCTCTGATCTTGCAAGATAAATTCCAATCACAATGGAAAATACAAATAATAAAAGTGATAAATAATATAGGGTATTCCCCCTGTGCCCTCCAAGCAATGGGTTATTGTAAAGCCATAAACGAGGTGAAGATACAAATTAGAGACATAGCTTTACAGAATCATATTGCTCTGGTTCGGAAACTTGATTTCCTAAAGAAATCTGCATTCATTGTGTCTCTTTATCTGGGCAGGATTGTATCTTCCTCTTCCAGGAGAGCTTTTACCTTGGCGCGGTTTAATGTCCTTCCCTCCAAGTTTTTGGAGGGGAGATATCAAGGTTTACCATTAATAAACTGTAATTGTCCATATACTAATGATCAGCTGGAAACTGTGGAACACGTTCTCTTATTCTGTACTTATTATCAAGAACTACATAGAGAACTCATCTCCCCTATCATAGGCAAATACCCTGGGAGGTCAATAGATTTTTACGTGCATCTGCTCCTTTCTGATAAATGTTACCAAATAACCAAGCAGGTTGCCAAATTTTGTGCAGTAGCACTAAGGGTCCGAAATCAGATTATAAATGGAGATAAAGAAATATAATACTCATGTTTTAATGGCTGTTAAATTTTAACCTGTAGTTTTTAATCTACCAATTTTATGTATTAATTGAAATATTAACATGGAATGCACATTGATGTTATGTATTTTTTGTTGTACCTGTCTAGTTTGGCCACTGGCCATATATATATACACACACACACACACACACAGAGAGAGAGAGAGAGAGAGAGAGAGAGAGAGAGAGAGAGAGAGAGAGAGAGAGACTTGTGCTGTCCAAAGGGCTTGGGGAGGCAGTCATTTTGCTTTTGGAGGACACCCATATCGCTCTCATGCACATCACTTCAATTTTTAACGATATTTTGGGAGGAAACTGGTCACTGAAAAGCATAAGTGAAGCAGTTAATTGTTTTTTAAAAAGCAGTTAATTGTTTTTTAAAAAGTATTTTTAAAAAGTGTTTTTAGAATGAGAGTGATAAGAGAATTGCATGGGACCTCTTCAAAGTCCTGTAGAGGCACACTGACAGAAAACTCTTCCTTACACTGGAGAAGAAGCCATTACTGAGCCTTATGGCACAATGGTGCAGTGGTAACCGTGCTCACAACCTGGGGTTCAGTTCAGTGTCACAAGCTCAAGATTCACTCAGCCTTCCGTCCTTCCGAAGTTCGTAAAACGAGTACCCAGCTCGCTGGGTGGGTGGGTGGGGAAATTTATAGCCTGCATAATTTCTTGTAAACCACCCAGAGAATGCTTTAAGTGCTATAAACAGCACACTTTGCATCACTTTACAGTACTGGGAAAACTACATAGTGACGTAATCATTCATTCCTATATGATAGTTTGAATCTTTTCATATATATTTATGGCACTAATATATTTCCATACATTAGCTGAAGTCCTTTCTTACAAGGTATACCATTTGAGACTGATGATGTCATCAAGAAGGACTTTTTTTGGGGATGGGAAGGGAAGGGGCTTTGGAATTTGTGGAGGATAATTTCCCAAACAAACCACTATAGCTAGTGAATGCCATCAACCTTACGCGGCACAGCTTACGGCCCCAGGATTTTAGCATTGCCTGGTATGATGATGTCCCTTTGGGTCACAGGTTGCCGCACTGCAAGAGGAGAAAAGCAGCCTGCTAGCAGAGAACCAGGTCTTGATGGAGCGCTTGAACCAGTCCGATTCCATTGAGGACCCCAACAGCCCAGCAGGACGCAGGCATTTGCAGCTACAGACGCAGTTAGAACAGCTCCAAGAGGAAACTTTTAGGTAAGCACCCCCCCCCCCAATGACTGAGTGAAATGCTTGGTTGCCCAAGGCTGGGAAGGTGCTTTCTTTACAATCTCTTCTCCTTTTATAGGTTAGAGGCGGCAAAGGATGACTACCGCATTCGTTGCGAGGAGCTGGAGAAGGAGATCGTAGAACTGCGGCAGCAAAATGAAGAGTTGACAAACCTGGCCGACGAAGCTCAGTCTCTGAAGGACGAAATGGATGTCCTCAGGTGGAAACCGTTGTTGTTACTGGTCTGGAGTCATTATTGCTGATACAGATTTCAACTACACTCTCTCTCTCTCTCTCTCTTTCTCTCTCTCTCTCTCTCTCTCTTTATGGTTCTGTCTCTTTTTGGGATGAAGTACCAATAAAATACCACAGGGCATTGGTTTTTAATTTATTGTAAAAATGCTTGTTGAGAATATTGCTACATCAATTAAAGCAAAGCAAAGCAAAGTGTTCTGCTTATATACTGCCCCATACCACTTTAAGTAGTCTCTGGGCGGTTTACAATTTTTTAATTACAGTGTGCAGTCTACACATTGCCCCCCCCCAGCAAGCTGGGTACTCATTTTACCAACCTCGGAAGGATGGAAGGCTGAGTGAACCTTGAGCCTGCTACCTGGGATTGAACCCCAGGTCGTGAGCACAGTTTCACCTGCAGTACAGGCATTTAACCACTGCGCCACGAGGCTCTTCATGGTTATTTCAAACATAAAGAAGCAGAACTGACAGTAGGAGAGATATGGCTTAATTGTACTTGAAAACACAGTGATTGCTTCCTGAATCCTGCCTCTGAAGATTGATTGACAATCACAGTCATTACAAAATAAATAAATGCTGGGGCACATTTATTTCTAGATCAGGTACAAAGGATGTAGCTTCCCAATGTTTAACTCTGTTCCCTTGGCTACTTTTAAAAGAATCTGAACATTTGAAAGCCTTAACTGGCATGGCAGTGTAGTATCTGGCAGATCAAGGACGTTGCCATGAATCTTTCAGTTCTGACTTGAGTCTTCCTAACAACCAATAACATTTATTTGTTTATTTTTGAAGGCAGGTACTCAAAGTTAGCTGGAGACCATTTCAATTAATGGGCCTCAGTCCTGCTGCGCTCTCTCCAGAGATGTTCTTGTCATTCATGAATCATAGAATATAGACTTGGTTTTATGTTGTTTTAGAAATCTGTTATTGCTTTATTAGTGGATTTTATTTTTCCTTATTTTTAAATAGTAAATAGATATGACTAGAGATAGATTCATCTGTCTCTTTTGTTTGAGGTAACATTGACAGTTCACCCCCAAAATTTCCTTCCATGCTGTCTAGGCACTAGCTTACACAGGAAAATAAATCATGACAATTGTCTGCATTGTAGTAGACAAATTTGTTTGCTAGCACTTTCTCCTACTATATGCCTTCTTGTTTAATGCTTCCCTTAATGTCCACATTTTGTAACATTTGCTCCTAGAAAACTAGTGGAAAGATTAGGAAGTGTGGAAAAGTGTGGAAAAGTATGAAAAAATGGGGAAGTGTGAATCAAAGCCTCATGGTGCCATGATTAAACTGCAGTACTTCAGTGTAGACTGTTATCACAACCTGAATTTGATCCCATTGGGCTTAGGTAGCTGGCTCAAAGTTGACTCAACCTTTCAATCTTCCAGGGTTGGTAAACTGAGTACCCAGTTCTCTGAGGAATAATTGTGTATCCCACATGATTTAATTTTGAACTGCCCAGAGAGTGCTTTAAGCGCTATGGGACGGAATAAAAGCAGCACACTTTGCTTTCCCCTTGCAATATGGACCTGCTTCTAGCTGTGTGAGGAGTAACTAACATTCTTAATAAAAGACATTTTGGAAAGGATTTTTGCCTACTCAGTCACCGTAACCTCTTCCTTCTTTCAGGCATTCCTCCGACAAAGTGGGCAAGTTAGAAAGCCAGGTGGACTCTTACAAAAAGAAACTTGAAGATCTTGGAGATCTACGGAGGCAAGTGAAACTCCTGGAAGAGAAGAACACAATGTACATGCAGAACACCGTAAGCTTAGAAGAAGAGTTGAGGAAAGCCAATGCAGCCCGCGGTCAGCTGGAAACGTACAAGAGACAGGTGAGACCAGAAGTGAAAGGATTTGGAGCCACTGGATGAAATGCTGTACTAAGTCACAACTAAAATAGGCCCATTAAATTGGTGGAAATATGCTGCGTCACCACCTATGTACGTTCCAGTGATTCAATGGACCTACTTGAGTTTTGACTTAACTACTTGATATTAGCCGCTGGATCTTTCGTCATTTCCAGATCACTCACTCTAGTTTTCATTTTGCAGGGCTTGAGTGTTGCTTGACTAAACAAATAGACAGAAATTTCTCTGGGATAGCTGATAGTCAACTTGATATACATCTGGAAACATTTTCCCCAAATAAATGTACAGTTGACTCTGATGTTGCCGTGGCTCATGTGTGACCCTCTTTCTCTTGACATGGACAAGAGAAGGATTTGAAGTCTTTCACATCTGTGTGAGAGTAGTGGCAGCTTCTTATGTCCTCTAACACTGGGCAAAAAAAGGCAACTTCAAATGAGGCTGAGACCCTGGCTTTTGTAGAGTCATGTGTCTTATTTTTAGTGCTGATGGCCGATCCCTTTCTTCTCTTACAGGTAGTTGAACTCCAGAATAGATTGTCTGAAGAATCCAAGAAAGCAGACAAATTAGAATTTGAGTACAAGATGCTCAAAGAAAAAGTAGACAGTCTGCAGAAAGAAAAAGATGTACGTATGTAAATATTACAGGGGTCTTCTGTGTCCTGAAAAGGAGTGACTTGTTATCTTGTGAGTTGGTGGTTGCTGTTACCCGTTTACTTTTAGATTAAATGTTTCGATCTCCTAAATGTAACTAATGTAAATTGTCTCTATGCTTCTACTCTCTTTGTTTGGTTATCTGTCTGCGATATCCATACATGTCTTCCTTATGTCCTCTCTCATTTGAGGCTTCCAAGATGCTGTTCTTAATGAATCTACTGTGACCTAAATACAGAAACATGTGATTTTTGTTTTGTTTTGTTTTGCTTTGCTTTGCTTTATCTTTCATGTTTTTACTGCATTCTTGTCTCCCTTTGGGAGGGAGTTCTGTTTCTATTTCATATGTCAGTTCACATCTACTGCCAAATTCTGGATGGACTCCAGGCACCCATGTTCTTGTCTCACATAATCTCTGTTATGTACTGTTCTATGGTGCAAGCACAAGACATTATTTGCCAGTTCAAATACTGTAGCAAAGTATAATTTTCTACAAGCCAAAAGTAACTAAGTTGAGCTTCCAAAGGTTGGAATGAAGATTTGGTGAGCAAATGGCTTATTCTTGTTAACACTAAAGTATGGATTTATGTATAAATCAAGTCACTGTGTCACCTGGTACTATTTTTATACATCTAGTCAAATGCCATGTATATGCAAATTACCTATAATTTAATAGTGCAGATATTTCACATGGCTGGCTGTTTCTCTTCAATATGATTTCTTTAGTTAACGTTTGGACAGTTCTTTCCAGATGTGATATTCACTATCTTAATCTTTACTTGGTGAAAATTGAAATCTTCTCAAGCTCTCCTTAATCTTTTCTCTCTCTGAAAATTTTACATCAGCATTTTCAGTGCATGTACAGTGGTGCCTCTTATGACAAATTTAATTCATTATATGGGTCAATTCGTTTTACAAAAAAATTGTCCTATGAAACGCGGTTTAACGCAGCCCCCATAGGAATGAACTGAATTCGTCTTGTGAGGCATCACATAGGAAAAATTCATCTTCCGAGGTTTTCATGGTCCCAGAAATGTCATTGTATTAAAGGGCATTTGTCTTATGAGGTACTACTGTATTTTCCTTATATTCTAAAACTAAATGTCATCTCTAGATTATCCTTCAATACTGACATCCATTCAAGTAATCTGACTCTAAATCTTACTTTGAAGCGTAAATCAGCATAGTCATATTTTGCTTTTTGTTGTTCCTTGTTTCTTTTTTGGCGTGGTATAGGAATATTTTGAAATACTTAATCAGAAACATGAAAGAAAAACATATCAAATTTCAGAAGGGAATTACTGAACTTTCCCTTCATATTTATTTTATTTATTTATTTATTTATTCAATTTATATGCCGCCCACTACCCAAAGGTCTCTGGGTGGCTTACAATCAAAGAATTAAAACAATTTAAAATAGTTAGAAATAAAATATCAATAAATCATCCAAAATAATCATCATCCTAAAATTGTCATCAGCGGACCCACAATCTATATTGTATCAATTAAAAACCTTCTGGAACAGGAAGGTTTTTACCTGGCGCCGAAATGTAATCAGTGTTGGCGCCAGGCGGATCTCAATAGGGAGGGCATTCCATAACTTGGGAGCAGCTGCCGAGAAGGCCCTTTGTCTACAAGCCATCCCCCTCACCTCCTTGAGGGATGGCTCTTTTAAAAGCCCCCCCTGGCTCGATCTTAATCGCCGGGTAGGTTCGTATGGAAGGAGGCGGTCCTTCAGGTATCTAGGTCCCATATGCTCCTGTTCTTGCTATACCGAGATTCCTAAGAAACTTTATGTATTTTAAACTCTTATTTTCTCAAATGATGTGAAAGCCTGTTTATCTCTTTTTCAGGAGAGTTTAAACAGTTGTTTTTCTAGTTTCAACAGGATAAATCAAACAAATCCTGCTATTTTTAAGCAGGTCTACCTTTGCGTTCATGAGTTCTACTGATTGGATTCCAATTATAAAACAGGATTAAATTGAACATCTTGGGCTAGGGGCAGTTTATTCAGAATATTCTGTTATATTTTTCCAGTGCCTGTTTTCATTCCCTACATCTTTCTGGAATTGCTAATACAGTTCCCAATTTAGTGTATAGAAAGCTGGGCATAGGCCTTCTTGGCTTTTTGGTATGTTCAAGGTGGAAGTTGGAGACAAATGACTGAAGTTCTGATGGAATGCCTCCAGTGGTGCTTTTCCATGTATCCAGATAATAAAAATTCCATCAAGGTGTATCAAATAGAAGAATAGGTTTGGGGCACAACATCTAAGAAACCCTGTTCCAAGTCTGCATATTGTGGTGCCACTAAAGCTACCCCCGGTGGTTCCATTAATCTGGAGACAGAAGTTGTTGTCAGATATAATGTAACTGAGGATAGTGGCTAGGTGAGCTGTGTCCTTATTCAAAATAGTATTCAGTTATTGGGAGAATGTTGATGTAGAGGGCTAGGATGATGTTTTGAGTGGATTACAGTTTCCTTCTGTGAACCATAGTGTGTGGTAAATGGTCTCCAGAACATCACAGAAATGTGGGACAAAATGGTAGATCCCATGAGGGCTGCTTCTTCTGCTTGGCTTGGTTCATGGCTGGATAAATAAAATGTTCTTATGTAAGTCTGCAGTTTCTTTCTGAAATTTTCTTTGATAAATAAGGGGTCCTGATTAGATGGGTAACTCATATCTCTCTCTCTCTCTCTCTCTCTCTCTCTCTCTCTCTCTCTCTCTCTCTCTCTCTCTCTCTCTCGTCAGTCATTGCACATTTTAATTTTTTTCTCAGTTCCTTTATCAAGGTTTTTCAATTTCTTGAAGAGAATGTTGCATATTCTTTCACTAACATTGGTGAAATACACAAACCATAAACATTTTTTCGCTCTCTTGGAGATAATATATTGTTATTTGTATTTGGTAACAATGCTTATGCCTATTTATACCTATGTAAGTTTCCATTTGAGACTAATGGATGTCCATTCCTGTTGGCTGAGTTCAGTGCCTTTTATAATGTTAGTTTTCAAAGAAGTAGCCATGTTAACCTGTGAAAGAATAAGCAGTTAAAAATAAAAATAAAAATAAAAGTAATAAACATATTCCTTTTTTCATTAAACAAGTTAATTAGTTTGGAAATTTAAAATTGTTTTGTTGTTGTCTGTATTTGCCATGAAATCTCCGTATGTAATGTAGGATAGAAATATTTTATAGAGAGTGAATGAGTGAATGAATAAAGGAATGAATGTAAAAATGAATTAATGAATTAAATAAAATGAGAGTTGGCACTGATAGTTATTCTAAATTATTGAGAACTTTGCATTACTGTATTTTCATAGGAGACTCTAGAAGCTTATGAAGTAGTAAAATTTGATTACTCATAGAGGCGACTCACATTATGTCTGCATGTTTTAGCAACTGTCTAGAAGAGTTGTCTTGCCTAGATGCCCTAAGCACATCCGATCTCGCCTGATTTCGAAAGCTAAGCAGGGTCAGCCCTGGTTAGTACTTGGATGGGAGACCACCAAGGACTACCAGGTGCTCTAGGTGCCTGGAGTAGGAACTGGCAAACCACTCCAGTATTCCTGCCAAGAAAACTCCATGGACATGGAGTCATGAAGAGTCAATCACGACTGTAAAGACACAACACACACAGAGAGAGAAGAGTTGTCAAATGTTTGTCTTTTCTCATTTATCTAGCGGCTAAGAACAGAGAGAGATTCCTTAAAAGAAACCATTGAAGAGATTCGATGTGTACAAGCACAAGAGGGACAACTCACTACTTCAGGTAAATAAAATGAACAGACAGAAGGGACTTTTCCTTTAAAATTCCAAGAGAAGTGCTGAAATGAAACTGTTTGCCTGTCCAGGAACAGATTCTAAATTCATATGTTTTCCAGCCAGCATCTGTTCTGTGTTGGGTTTTTTACTTTCAAATTATACCTCCATTTATTTCTCTTTGGACTTTCAGAACATTTTCATTGGAATAAATAAATATTTCAGTTCTCTTGGAAAGAGCTAATTCGCCCTATGTGCCTGGACATAGAACTAAATCCCTCCCGTATCAAAGAACAAACTCACTGAGGGACTTCAAATATTGCTGTAACATTTGTTTCTTAAGAAGACCATATTATTTTAAAGTATTTAAACAAAGGCTAACTGTTTCTGAAAAATCATAGCCTTTTCTGAGGGGCATGATGTATATTATTTTGAATTAAAGTTGACAATACATCAACTTGATGCTGTGTTCTGACAGATTGTGAACACATATCTGTGGCTGATATCCTACTGTGTAATTGACACCTATTAAAACACTATGATATTATAGTCAATGAGTATTCTTCAGTCATTACAGACTTCCTATTTCTGTCCCACAACTTTTCCAGCTCTCATGTATTCCATTTATTACACTGAAGCCACAGCTCTCTGCGCCGCTCAACCAGGCTCCCCCGAGAAGCCTCGGGGAGGCCAGAAGGGGTGGCACGGGGGGGTAAGATCCCCCCCCGCTTCCGCATATCGCGGATTTTCTTGCGTCACGGGTGGGGTGGGTCCCTAACCCCCGCGATCGGCGGGGGGTTGCTGTACACACTGTTGCCGGTGAGTGGGCAGTTGCCTGGAGGAGGCAGGGGAAGGAAGTGTATGCCACCCACAGAACTGTTCTGCAAGCGATGCACTGGACCGAACCTCTGAACCACGCTTTGTGTCCATCTCTCGTTCTGCCACGTAAAAAATTAAGGAACATTAGAGACTTCTAGTCTCAAATTAAGACAAGGCTAAATTCTGTATATTGAGAATTTTCTAAATTCTGTCTCTGAACTATTCTTCTCTTTATACATAATCAGTGCATGCATTTTACAAAAGTCTTCAATTATTTCATTGATGTTGTTGTGTGCTTGGCTTATACATGTTTTGTGTGCAAGGCAGTATGTGTTCTAGCATTTTGTGTTGTTCTGTGTCTCTTGCTCTGGCCAAAGAAATAAGGGCATGTTCCAACCAAACGGCCCATCCCAATCATTGATTGCATGTCACAGTGTTTATGTTCTTCCATTCCCTCCACTGAATCATAGAATCATAGAGTTGGAAGAGACCTCAAGGGCCATCTAGTCCAACCCCCTGCCATGCAGGAACCCCCATCACAATATTTCCGACAGATGGCCGTCCAGCCTCTGCTTAAAAACCTCCAAAGAAGGAGACTCCACCACCCTTTGCGGCAGCATATTCCACTGCCGAACAGCTTTAACTCTCATGAAGTTCTTCCTAATGTTCAAATGGAATCTCTTTTCCTGTAGTTTGAAACCATTGCCCTGAGTCCTAGTCTCTGAAGCCATGGAAAACAAACCTGCTCCCTCTTCAATATGACATTCTTTCAAATATTTAAACATAGCTATCATATACCCCCTCAGCCTTCTTTTTGAAAGGCTAAACATTCCCAGTTCCCTAAGCTGTTCCTCATAAGACATTTCCTCCAGACCCTCAACCATATCCTATCATATCAACTGATATCCTTAAAAATTTAAAAAGTGTAATTTAAGCTCCTTCATGCCCTGAATAGCAGCGATATGCTGTCTTAACACTTTCTTTTCACGTTCTTTAACACAGGATTGTTGCCATTGGGAGGTCAGGAGTCCTCAGATAGCTTAGCTGCAGAAATTGTTACCCCTGAAATCAAGTAAGTACTCCAATAGTTTTTTTATGTTAGGCAACATTTTGTAGATGTCATATCAACAATCTGCTTTTTAGATTAATGATGTATTAATGTGCCACCCCTCTCCTACGAACCTTCCCCTTCCCTTCTCCATCTACTCCACCCCTGTTCCTTACTATAAAATAAAATTATTAACAAATATTAATATAAAAATATTAACAAAGCGTACTTTTCTTTAAAAATCCTATAAATTTTCAGGCCAGTTGTCTTTCTTCTAGCCAGGACTTTAAACGACAGATTGCTCTAGGGATCACACTTTCTAAGACAATCATGCTGATCTGTTCCCCTGGTACACAAAACTGATGGATTTATTTCCCTCTTGTTTTTCAAGGGAAAAACTCATTCGCCTTCAACATGAAAACAAGATGCTAAAGCTTAACCAAGAGGGGTCTGATAATGAAAAGATTGCCTTGTTGCAGAGCCTTTTGGATGATGCCAATCTCAGAAAGAATGAACTTGAGACAGAAAACAGGTAGGAAAGGGATGTTTTTCTTCCAGGTGTTTTCAAGGCGTCATTCACACTACAGGTTTCTGTGTCACCGATCGTATGCCACAAAAGTACCCTTTTTTGCCAGTGCGTTTTCACAGACATGTACAGTATCTACATTACACCATAAAATGTGTAGGGAAGAAGAATGTCTCAATGGCAAACTCTTTAAATAAGAACACATGTCAGCAAGGAGTTGGTAAATATGCCTAGAAGCAATGATAAAATACCAGCCCCAAGGACATGTTCATTGCATGCTTGTGGAGAGCTGTGTGTTGCCTTTCAGATCTGCTGTGTTCAATGTGGGGAAATTGTGTGGACAGCTCTTGTGCCTGGAGCTTCTGGGCACTGGAGTCCAAAGCAAACAGCAGAGTAAACAAAGCAAAGTGTTCTGCTGATATACTGTCCCATACCACCTCAAGTAGTCTCTGGACGGTTTACAGTTTTTTTTAAATTGGAGTATGCAGGCTACACACTGATATTAGGTATTCTGAGCTGGCTCCCAAATTCTGGAATCATTAAGACCAGTTCTCTTTTCTACTCTCCATTCCCTGGAATGCCCAAGTGCTCAACGGGTGAGGTTGTTTTCTTTTCGTCTAGAACTCTGAGACCATGAACTTCATCAGACACTGCTACGTTCCAGTGTTTTGCAATACAGTGGTACCCCGACTTAAGAGCAGCTCGACTTAAGAGCAGAAAATTGTTGGCATTTTTACTGCTGCCTTGCAAATTTTAGATATGGTCTGCTCGACTTACAAATATATATTTTATTTTTTTAACTTATTTTTTAAATTGTTTAGATAGGTACCCCAACTTAAGAGTATGTATTTGGAACGGATTAAATTCGTAAGTCGAGGTACCGCTATATAGGCCTCTAGAGGGCTGCCTAGGATGCTGTTCTCACAATCTCAGTCAGGGTTTCAGGAGACATCAAAGCTCAACACACTTTTAATGCCCTGGTATGCCCTAAGCACATGCGATCTCGCCTGATCTCAGAAGCTAAGCTGGGTCGGCCCTGGTTAGTATTTGGATGGGAGACCACCAGAGAATACCAGGTGCTGTAGGCACCTGGAGTAGGAACTGGCAAGTCACTCCAGTACTCCTGCCAAGAAAACTCCATGGACATGAAGTCACATAGAGTCGGTCACGACTGTAACGACACAACACACACACACACACACACACACACACACACACACACACACACACACACACACACACACACACACACACACACACACACACACACACACACACACACACACACACACACACCAGGGAATTTACAGGTACCCCGGATGGCCAGAAAGACAAAGAATGCATCCTAGATCAAGTCAAGCCTGATCTATCTCTGGAAGCAAAAAATGAGGCTGAGCTACCTTGGGGTCGCCGTAAAAGACCGTTTTGCTGGGAAAGGTGGGAGGTAGCAGGGAAAGAAGAAGGCCAAATACAAGATGGATGGACTCCCTAAAGGAAGGCACAGCCTTGGGTTTTCAATTTCAAGAGCTGAGCGGGACAGTTGAGGACAGGATGTTTTGGAGATGGCTCATTCACAGGGTCACCATAACTCCGAGGTGACTTGACAGGACATAACTGCAACAAAGGGGAGAATGTCCCCGTATGTTCTGAACCAGGTGAATTTACATGTGATGTGCTAACGTTTCCTTAGACCTTTGCTTTCAAAATGGTTTGTAATATATGAAGTACAGCAAGAGACGTGGCCACGTGTTGTGCTTATTATTGATCTTTTGCCTCCTTTCCGATCATCCCACCATGCAGCTTTATAAGGCTTAAAATGTTGCTAGCAAGCTTAGAAAGGTCCCCTTGTCTATTCCAAAGGAAGAACGAAGGAAAGAGCTTTTTGGTTGCCGTGGCCAAACATGGAAGCTGCAGTGTAATAGTGTTGCCTTTCTTTAAGAAGGTTTGGGCTTTTCCAGAAGCTGTCATATAAGTGCTCTGTCTTGTCATAATTGTCCCCGTTTCTCATCTTTTATTTGTAGGCTTTTTAGGGTATTTTATTATTTTGGTTGGTTACCTGGCAGCATATCAGAAAAGGCTGGTTATAAGTATTTTAAATAAATGAATGCTATGTGCCACTTGTTTGCATACCTTCGGATTTCAAAGCACAAATGCATGCTTATGAAAACTAGCTTTTTTAGAAGCGAAACAAGACGAGCGCTTCTGAACGGTAGCCAATTCTTTCTCGTTTCTAGGCTTGTGAATCAGAGATTGCTCGAAGTACAGTCCCAAGTTGAAGAATTGCAGAAATCTTTACAGGAGCAAGGCTCAAAAGCAGAAGATGTAAGTGGAAAATGCACAACAATACATCCAGTTTGTCACCACGCCTGCTGTTTTAACACCAGTTGTTTTAAATTGCTGCATATCATTTCTTTCAAACATGAACATGTAAGAGGGAAGTTACATGATTTAGCCATTTTTTAGCGCTTATCTGAGCTCTTCCCACCTTCCTGTCCCAGTGAAGCCCAAGAAGTGGTCCCAAGGGAAAGATTAAATTTCATAGTCAGCCTCCAACATAGACTTCTCAAGTGTAATATCTAAGGGGTTACAGGGAAGGAAGTTAAAGGGATGCTGCCAATTGGCATAATTGCTTCTGGGTGTAATTTATTGGCTGTAAAGATCCATCCTTTGGAATGTAAGACGTTATACAAGGTGTGTCTGTGTTGTATGTATCTCTTAGAATGCCCTACATTGCCGCAGTTAACTTGGTAAAATAATTCTTGCTCCATGCTAAAAAAAAACCAACAACACCATGATGTCTAAGACAATTTATCTAATTTAACTAGGTAGGGAAAGGGGATCATTCCCTTCCCCTCAAAGGAAAGTGGTTACTACAGTTTAGGTCCACCATATGTACCCAGAACTGCCAGAGTATAAATGCCCCTTTTCAAAACTTGAAAATAATATGAAAATGTTTTGCTTATAAGCTGTTCACCTAGTCACTGTAGATTGCATTATTTAGAGGCTATCCTTTAGCTAAAATAGTAATAATAATAATAATGAAAGTGTAAAGATAGAGGCTTCAGTAAAATGCATTGTGCTCTGCTGATCTGAATAATTAATATGTAATGCAGAACATTTGTTTTTGGTGGCTTTTGCCTGGTGATACCAAAAACACCTGAAACATGCACAAACCTGGGATGAAGTCATGTCATCTGCTTTTAGTGTTTGCAGCCATCCCCCTTTGAAACTCTAGGCTGTGTTTCTGTACCTTTAAAAAAAGTGTCTTGTCTTTCATGTTTGTTTTTTAGCGAGAACCACCATTCATGTACCTGAAGCACATTTGTGGTAGATTTTCAGAGCTTTCTAGAGAAAGAGACAGGAGGAGGAAACCCCAGACAGCATAGAAAGAGAAGAAAATATGCATGCTCTCTGAGAATGCCTTGCTTTAATAAGTGTGCCTCTTCAGAAGGATACTAAACCGTTTTCTCCTGTTGGCTGTTGTTTTGCTTCATACTAATTTGTCGTCTTTGTCTCTTGGCATGGGTTTCTGCTCAAGGCTATTGTGAGTATGGCTTCCTATTTACTTCATGACCACTCTGAATAAGCCAGTAATCTCCCCCCCCAAAGTGACTCTGACCTTTTCAGAGAAGTTTAAATCAATCAACTTTTATTTCTTATTCATGTTACATTTTCCCACATACAGTGTGCTACCCATTTGTTTAACAAAAGATTGGGGACACAAACGTGCCCCAGCTACTTCTTCTGTGAGTGTTGTCATTTGTGCATTGTGGGAAGCAACTTGGTTGCACGCCCCCTTTAGAAATAGGGATGTGCATTCAGATTCAGAAATATTCAGAATTCCACAAATATTGACATAGATAGTTCTGAATGTATCAGAGTCCGAATTTGATAGTTCCAAATACCTATAATAATAACTGCTAATACAGTGGTACCTTGACTTACGAATTTAATCCATTCTGAATGCATGTTCTTAAGTCGAACTACTCTTAAGTTGGGGTACCTATCTAAAAATTGAAAAAAATAAGTTAAAAATTTTTAAAAATGGAAAAAAATATTTGTAAGTCGAGCAGACCATATCTAAAATTTGTAAGGCGGTATTTAAAATTCCAATAGTTTTCCGCTCTTAAGTCAAATTGCTCTTGTTGAGCTGCTCTTAAGTCGGGTACCAATGTATTTGGAATTCCACTTACTCTTATTAATTAGAATGCAAAAGGCCAGGTTCCTGCTTGTTAGAAGAAGTGAAAAGTATTTATCAGGCATCCCAAAGAGGTTTTCCTGAGAAATTAAACTAAGAGACACTCTGGCATGAGGGCAGTGGGGGCAAAGATCTCAGGGTCTCCTGATTGGTATTTCCCAATGGAGAGGGGCTGCAGTGAGAGGAAATACAGCAAATGATGTTTGTCTGTTCCAGTGAAATCCAGAAACAGGCAAAGACACCAGGAGGTGCCCCCCCACACACACACACATTGGTTCTTTCCAATTGCAAGATGGGCCTCGCTGCTTATAAATGCCCAGAGCATTTGCTGTTAGGATAATGCTCTGGTGCAATCCTGCACTGCAGCAGTTTTCCCTGTGTCCTTTTCTGAACACCCCATCATTGTGTTATAAATACTATATTACATGTTATAAAGCATTTATAAAAATGTTATAAGTATATGATAAAAACAGGATGTTATAAATATCACCGCCCAGAGTGGCCTTGTTGCTAGATGGTGCAGTATATAAGCTAGAGATGGGCACGAAACGAACAATTTTTCATTTCTGTTTTCGTTTTTTCATTATGTTACGTAACGAAACGACAAACGAATTTTGTCTCTAAAATGAAACGAAACAAGCAATATGAGTGAATTGCTTAAAATCCTAAAAAAATCACAAAAAATGAAATAAATGGTAACAAAATGGTAACAAACGAAAACGAAAATGATTTTTTTGCAAAAAAATCACGGGAAAAAAGGGAAACGAACCGAAACGGACCCTCCAAACGACAAACGAAATGCCATTTTTCTGATTTGTGCCCATCTCTAATATAAGCCCAATAAATAAATAAAATAAATAATAAACAGATAAACAGGGTAATATTAGGTTTAGGCCTAGGAATACGGATTTGTTCTATACAGATAAACATACTAAGTTAGTACATTTTGTGCCTGTTTGTTTACATGGGTGATTTTCATTGGAAGGGCTTGTGTTCAGCTGGAGCAGAATATTATACAGCATTAGGTTTATGGAGGCCAGCAAGCTAAAGAAGCTGCTGCAGTGCAAATTTTCCCCCTTGTGGAGAAAGGAGAAGGACATTTCAGTGGTCTTCTTGGGCAGGGGGCAGTGGGTCTTAAGTGGTAGCAGTGAGGACAGGGTGGTGGTCGTGGTGGTGGTGGTGGTGGTGGTGGTGGGAACAGTGCCAAACCACTTTCCATTATGTGCAGCAGCACCCCCAACAGAAGTGCCAGTGGTTGTATTTTAGAGTGTTAGGATCCTTGTCCCTGGAAATCCTCTTGCCTTAATGAGCAGAGAAGAAGTCTCTTGGGGAGCCCCCCCCCAAAAAAAACCACCTTGGCAAAACATCATCATTGAGCAGGTGTCAGAGGACAGCTGTTTCTTGAACTGCATCTCACAGAAGCCTTCATCACTAGCTGTGCCGGCTGGGGTTTGGGGGAGCTGCAGCCCCAAATACCTGGGATACACAAGGTTGGGGATCACACAGATGGACAGATAAACAGGGATTACATGGCCCATGCAGATGTACACACAAGAATGACACATCAACAGTTGCTTCTTCAGAAACTTTGAAGACTCACAGAAAGCAACTGTTTACTGAAGAATTTCCTGAAGAGGTTAGGAATTACATTATATTGTGCCTGTATCTTAGATAGATAGATAGATAGATAGATAGATAGATAGATAGATAGATAGATAGGATAAAGTTCTTAAAGGGTAAATTTAAAAAAGATGGGGGAATGATCTGAAAATATGAATAATAGAGATGGATGCTAACCGCAGAACCACTAGTTCGTGCCAGTTCATTGTTCAGCTGAACGAGTTTGCTACTTCTCAGCCCCATGTCCTTCCACCCAGAGGAAATAGGGCACAGAAGCTGGGGCACCTGGCCTCTGAGTGGGCTCCCACCAGAGGAGGTGGAGCTGGGGAGCACTGAACACTGAACACCTGATCGCCCCAAGGATGAACAGGCACGAACCATCGGTTTGGTAGTTTGTGCCCCTCTCTAATTTAAAAATAAATAAATATAGAAATTACAGAAGTAAGCCAAAGCCACCACAGGTTACTTCTCATAGATGAAAACGTTTTTACAAAGGATTTGTATGGAGTAGAGTAGCTGGATGGTTAATGCTCTTTCAAAAGAACTAAATATTGTCTGTGGAAACCTATATTATCTGTGAAAGCTAGAACATCATGGGAAGGAAGTAGCTGAAATGTTCTACATGTGCATGCAATCATGCAGTGGGAAGAAGGACCAGGTGTCTTCTCCCCATCTTCATTGTTTTCCACTGCAGATCATCTCCTCAGAAGTACCCCTGGAGGCTTCTTCAAGTTTGTGTGAAATGTTTTAGTTCCACACCATTCAGTCAAGAGATGTTTCAATAATAATATTTCTTTTGTTTTCTTTATAGTCCATCATTCTGAAAAAGAAGCTGGAGGAACATCTGTAAGTAGCAAACTATTTCCTATTATTGATCTAAGAGTAATAAAAATATTGCTTGCACTTCTCTCAAGAAAAATAAGAATGAACTAACCAGAGCTGCTTACTATAACGGAACAAAAGAACTCAAAAAAGAATGGGCGTGTTTAGAAACTGAGCCATTAGTCTAAGTCCGAAATACTTTAAAATCCAGCCCTAATAGTGCTGTGACTGATTCTTTGCCAGGTCTCTTTGGACCAAATACTTACTGAATTTCAGTAGAGGGATTGGAAATGATTGGTATTTTAAAAGAAATGTATAGAATTATTAGAATAGGGAGGGGAAAGTATATTTCTGCAGGGACCTGAACTCCAAAGCCCTCTTACTCCTCCACACACAACACATGAGATGTGTGTGTGTGTGTGTGTGTGTGTGTGTGTGTGTGTGTGTGTGTGTGTGTGTGTGTGTGTGTGTGTGTGTGTGTGTGTGTGTGTGTGTGTGTGTGTGTAATACACTGCATGTAGATAGATAGATAGATAGATACCAGTGGTGGCAAACTTTCAGGACTACAGATGTTTCGGACCACAACTCCCAGAATTCCGAGCCTGTATTGCCAATGACAGGTCTGTGGGAGTTGTGGTCCAAAACATCTGGAGTTCTGAAGGTTCCCCATAACTGATACATACATACAGATACAGATACATACATACAGATGTACACACACACATGTTGCTTCTTCCAATTTTGTTACAACTGTTACTGGAGGGTGATATGCATAACAAAAGGACAGGCACATATACAAAAGGGAAGTAGTGTGGCCTTGTGCAGTATTGCCTGCTCAGAGACCCAAACGGCCAGATAATTGTCACTGTCACTGAAATCACTGTTTCTTCTTCTTTCCAAACTTTTGTGTTCAGTCAGTGAAGAAGAGTGTAGCAATTGTTTATACTATGGTTTTAACTTTTTTAACAGGGAGAAGCTGCATGAAGCGAATAATGAGCTTCAGAAAAAACGAGCTATACTTGAAGATTTGGAACCTCGATACAACAATAGTTGTGAGTGCTTTTCTGTTTCAGATGATAACATACCGTTGCAATTGCTGATTGGGTTAATCGTAAAACCATTTAGTTGACTCCCCCCCACCCCCAAATGCATAAAACGTTTGAAACACAGCTGTTAACTTGGGCCTTAGCATTTGCTTTAATTACCAAATAACAGCTAGCCATTTTACATGAAATAAAATGAAACACCATTTTGTTCTGTTTTTCATTTAGGTAACATACTATTATATGTATTGTACCATCACTCATCCCTAATTTATATACAGCAATAGAGTGGCACCTCAAATTAAAAAATTAATCTGTTCTGAATGCATTTCCATAAATTGAAATTTTCTTAAGTCAAAACACGGTTTCCCATAGGGATGCATTGGAAACAGATTAATTCGTTCTGAAGGCTAGAAAAAAGACAGAAACACCCAATTTTTGGTGCAAAACTTTTATAAAGTGCACTTTAAAGACATGCACACTGCATAGGAACATTACTTATCCAGAATAAACATTTCAAACAGCGCATATCACAGGTGGGTTTCCCAATGCGCCTGTGCGAGGCTCTGGACCTTTCTAGCAACAGGAAAGGTCATTCGTCTCCTCCCTCTCCTACTGCGCATAAGTAGAAGGCTCCCCACCCAAACACCTCAGTTCCCTCTAACTGCAGTGTTAGAAGGTTCTGTTGTTAGTCACCTCATTTGTTTTTTCTTCATAGAGTTTCTTTTTGGAGTTCTTCACAATTTTATGGCATTTCTGCCTCCCTTTTAAGCAGTGTGCTACTTGCGGGGGGAAAGTCCCCATACAGACAGGCACTCTGAGTGTCTGTATTGCCTCTGAGAAGGTCACCGCCCATACTTCTGCAAGTTCTGCCAGTGCTGTAGCACACAGGCAGTGAAAAATCGTTGCAACCGCCTCAACACATATCTTTTAGAGAAGGCTTTTAGCCCTCAAATGGAGAAACCTCAGTCTTCCCGAGTGTCTTCTCCAGCCTCACAATCATCAAAAGCCTTTGGTTTCAACTATTCGGGAGGTTTTGAAGAAGCTGCCACTTCTCCAACAAGTCCTCCATCTCGGGTTCGAAATCTTCATCGAACTCGACAGAGAATCTTTTGGTAAAAAAGCTTAAACCTTCCATCTCTCCTTTGGTCTCTGTCGAACCCGAGCAACGATCGATGTTGACTCCAGTCCCATCACAGCGCTCTCAGTATGAGCAGCTAAATCCATCTGAGTCTTCGGATTCGATATCTCTGGTTTCATTGTTTGTGGCCAATTCACCAACTACACTTGAGTGTCTCAAACATCTCTTTGTTCCAGCTCTGACAGTCGTCCTCCCTGATTCAGAGGATTTATTGACCCAGGCTGTTACAGTTCAGCCAACTTGGGTCGAACAGCAGCAGCTGTCGCTGCCTCCTCCACCCTATCCGGAGCCAGTTGCCCGGAAGACAAGTAAGAGACATGGCTCAACTCAACACCATGCCAAACGGGCCCCTCTCAAATCTGAGCCATCAGTCACTTCCAAAGTGACAGAGCCATTGGTTGCCTTGGAATTGAAGGATTCCAACAAGCACCATCATAAGTCTAAGTCGGGCTCTGGGTTGGCAACAAAGACGTCTGTGCCTCCAGGTTCAACACCAGCAGTGGCTAAGTTTGCCAGTGTTCAGACAGTCCCTTCGACCACTACCGTTCCATTTCGAACCCGACCACCTCTTCTCGAGGTCGCCCTAATATAACAGATGCCTCAATCCCAGGGCGACCTCTACAACCTTTCCCCCTGCATTTTGATGGGAAACAGTGGCGTTTTTCAACCACTTGCAACTTATAAGCATAGCGAACCCTTATCTTCCACTTTGATAGCATCGGATTTGGATTCACCATCTATTTTGGGTTCAGAACAGGAGTTGGACAGCCTTCACTGTTTCGCAACTCCTGATTCTGATATAGAGGAGTTTTCTCCACCTTCCTCCTCTGATGCCATGAGGAATTACACCTCTTTTGTTTTGCGAACAGCTAAGACTAATGATCTGCCTTAAATACACCGACCATTTGTTTGGACAAATCACTTCAGATGACAGTGCTCCCGTCCACCTTTGGATGATTTCTTCAGATGACGGAATAGGCCTTTACAAAAATTTTCCCTTGTAAGATCTCACAGAAAATGGAGTCTATCTACAAAGTCTTTAACAATAAAGCCTCTCTTCTAAAACACCCTACGCCTAACTCTGTAGTGGTGACACACTCTCAAGTTCAGTCTTGAACTCAGCAAACCCCAGCTCCATCTTGTAAAGAAGGCAGGAAACTTGACGCTGCTGCTAGGAATATCTATTCCTTTTCTTCCTTAATATATAAAATATCAAACTGACAAGGTGCCATGGGGGCTTATCAACAGGAACTCCTTGTTCATTTGCAACCTTTTCTAGACATGTTGTCTGATGATAAAAAAAAGCTGATGCTTCGGCAGTTTTTGAGGAGTCCATGGCATTAGCAGCTCAACAAATGCAGTCTGCTCGACACATGTTGGATTGTTCCACAAGCCTTTTAGCATCTGCAATAGCACTGTGAAGGCATTATTGGTTGCGCTCCACTGGACTTTGTGATGATAACAAAGTCCATATTGAGCAGCTTCCATTTGAGGATGATGGTCTTTTTCATCAGTCTACAGATGACATCATGGAGGACCATCAGAAAAAACAGACCACAGTGAAGTATCTGAACTTGGTCTCTCAAACTCACCAGCAACCTTTTCATTACCCTTGGCGTAAGCAAGCCTTCCAGCAGCCTTTTTGTTCTACCTTCTCTAGACCTTCATACCAGGATAGACCATCTAGGCAATCTTCCTTTGGCACCTACAACTCCTCTAAGTCCAGGAAATCCAAGTCAACTTCCACCCAATCCTCCCATAGCCAGGACAAACATCATCGTGACTTCTGACACCTCTTCTGACATTTGCCTGGCACCATTTCTGGATAACTGTTGGGCGATTACTTCAGACCATTGGGTGCTGTCAATTGTGGCTCATGGTTACCAGCTAGAGTTTCATTTGGACCCACCTACTGGCAATTTTCTTTCCACGGAACCTTCCCACTGTTTGCTGAAAGAGGTCTCATCTCTTCTCCAAAAAGGTGCAATTCAGCCTATTTTCCAAGTCAATCATCTACAAGGCCACTACTCAAGGTATTTTACCGTACCATAATAGGATGATGGTCTGCGCCCCATCTTGGACCTCCGTCAATTAAACAATTGCATGGTGTACAAAAAATTCAGAATGGTGACTGAAAAAATTACTACCTCTTCTTCAAAAAGGGGATCGGTTTCGGGATCATAGACCTCAAGGACGCATATTTTTATATCTCCGTCCACCAGTCCTTCCCAAAGTACCTTCATTTTACCATCAACCACCAAACTTACCAGTTAATTGCCCTTCCTTTTGGATTGGCCACAGCTCTGAGACGTTCACTTTGTCCTCTACACCCTAGACACCTTGCGTCTCGGAGTGAATGTAAAGAAGTCTCAACTGATACCTGTCCAGAAACTTCATTACATAGGAGCTGTCCTCGACTCACAGGCAGCAAGGGTGTTTCCACCTCTCACCCGTCTTCAAGACAGTTCCACTGTGGTATCCCTTTTCAAACCGGGTTTGTTTCTACCAGCTCATGTCAGTCAGCGTCTGCTAGGCCTCATGGCATCTACAAAATCTGTTCTGCCTCATGCCTGCCTGAAACTCAGATCTCTACAGGCATGGTTCCTAGCCCTATTCAATCCACTAATAGATCCCTAGACCAAACTCCTGCAAGTGACGTCAGAGCTATTGGAACAGCTTCAGTGGTGGACCAACAAGCAAAATCTGCTTGTGGGACATCCTTTTCGCCCACTCCAGCCTACTTTACAAGTAACAACAGATGCAAGTTTGCACGGCTGGGGAGCCCTATGTCAACGCCTTAGCATCAACAGAATGTGGTCTGTCCAGGAGAAATCCCTACACATAAATCAGCTGGAACTCCTGGCAGTCTTAAAGGCATTCATGGTGTTTCACTGACTCCTTTCCAGGATTGTAGTACAGGTGGTCACCGACAACACGACCACCATGTACTACCTAAACAAGCAGGGCAGCACTCACTCACAAGGCCTACTTTTTCTGATGGTTCACTTCTGGGAATGGTGCATGCAACACCATATTTTTCCAATAGCGATCCATCCCTTGGGATCAGAAAATGTCTTGGCATAATCCCTCAGCAGGCCCAAACAGACTTCCCATGAGTGGGAATTGAAACAGTCAATCTTTCTATCACTCCTTCTTCGTTGGGGTGCCCCGAAAATAGATCTCTTTGCCATGCAAGAGAACAAGAAATGTCACACGTTCTGCTCATGAGCAGGGAGAAAGCCTCATTCATAGGATTTCGTCATGTGCCTTCCTCATGTTTTCTAATGATGTCCTTCTTGACTTCCGAGAGGATCAGCTCCCCCTTACTCTTCCCAGCCTCTGCTGCCTTCTTTGGTGCCACGACACCACAATCACTAAACAAAATCACTAAACAAAACCACATTTAAAAAAAAATTAAAAACTGAAATCCCAAAGAGAAATCCAAAGAGCAGAAATTAAAAAAATTAAAACATACACAGAAATCCACAACCACATGAGCAAGCTGAAATCCAAAGAGCAGAAATTTACAAAAATCTAAAACATGCACAGAAATCCACAACACAACCACATGAAGAAGCTAAAATCCAAAGAGCAAGCTGAAATCCAAACAGCAGAATTTTTTTAAAAAATCTTAAAACATGCACAGAAATCCACAAATGCAACTACAGAAATCCAACCCCCCCCACATCCTCCCCCTCATAAAGGCAGAAGAATAACCCACCTACCTTTCCAACAGTAGAGAATTGTAGGAAAAGCATTCTGAAACAACCACAAACACCTTCCAAAATAACTCCAAATATCTCTCTCTTTCTCTCTCAAACATTGCTCCACACCTCCTCACTCCAACCCACAGATGTCTGGAAACATGGCAGTGGTGTGCAACCCACAGATGTCTGGAAGCATGGCAGTGGTGTTTTAAGCCTCCCATACACAGTGCACCCTGGGAGAAGCATATTTCAAGGGGGGGAAATCGTAACTCAAAAAAACCATACCTTTTTTCATAACTTGAAATTTTCATAAACCGACGGGTTTTTATTCGTAAGCCAATTTTTTGTAAGTTGAAGTGTTTGCACCTTGAGGTACAACTGTACCTTGGTTTTAGAGTGTTTTACAAGACAAGCAAACATTTCTTCTAAATTTTGCCTTGATAAACAAGCAGTGTCCAGCTATCCAAATAATAGAGCAGGTCACATCATCATAAGTGAGCCAGTTGTGGCTCTCTGTCCCCACACCATTGGATTGTGGGTGATCTCAGGCAGCCTCCAAAGCAGAAAGAAGGGAGGCTTCCTTTGGGGTACCGCCAGGATCAGTTTCAAGGGGAGTGCAAGTTAGGGGTTTGTTTATATTTTTATTTTTATTTAATTTGTTTTCCACATCCTTTCTGATTTTTCAAACCATTTCTAGTCACGTGACAGCTAGTCAAGTGCATATAGGGCTACAAATTGCACTTTATTATTGTCACATTAAAACACAGAGTAAAATCCAGTTAGTCCCAACCGGAGCAGATTCCGCAGCCAGGTATATAACCCATGGTGTGAATGTGGATTTCTAGCCAACTTCTTTTGTGAGGTTTTGGCATTTTGTGTGTGTAGTATGTGGTCTATCGAACCCCAGAATGAATTGTCTGAGTTTCCATTATTTGTTAAGGGGAAATTTACTTTGATATAAGAGTGTTTTGGTTTACAAGCATGTTTCTGGAACGGATTATGCTTGTAAACCAAGGTATTACTGTAGTTGACTATGAAATCCTTGGGTGTAGGTAGCTAGAAACTCTGTTACATCCTGCCACCATCCTGCCTTATGTGCTTGCTTTTTATTTGTAAACAGTAAGAAACAATAAGAAAATCTAGTTCTTGGCCTTTTGGCTGAGTTTAGAGGCAGTGCATGTAGAAGAGTTATCAGTACTGAACGGCCATTGCAAATGTGATTTTGGATGTCTAGTTTATTTCTGCATGGGGCCAGATTTGGTTATAGCTACTAAAAAAAGGTTTCTTTAAAGCCTTTTATAATGTATGTGAACTCAATAGTGGTAATCTGTTTCTTATTGAAACCCACAGAAGAGTTTTCACTGTTGTTTCTGAATCTGGGTTTCAACTATTGGTCATAAGAGTGATAGGTCATAAGTGATACGAAAGAAAGCATTGTATCTAATTTGATTGTCAGCTCTCAGAGTGGCTTACAGAAATATTGGCATTCAAATTAGTGGTATTTCGCAAGGAGAGATATGTGTTTTAAGCTATTAATAAGCAGAAAAATGAGGGATATGTACGTCGAGATGGTGTGAAAAGTATGCCCGTGTTATTGGAAGCACATATTTGCCAGCCAGAAACTCTCTTCCATTTTATTTTCCTTTATAAAATAATCTGTACAGGTCTCTAAATAAGATACATTTTTTTTCAATTTTAGCATAGTATCATATCTTTTCAGCATTTGAATTGTACTGAAATGTGGATTTCCCCCCCCATAAAGCACTCAAAATAGAAGAATTGCAAGAAGCTTTACGTAAAAAAGAGGAAGAAATGAAGCAAATGGAAGAACGTTACAAAAAATACTTGGAAAAGGCTAAAAGTGTGAGTATTCTGTGTTCTGCGTTACTTTTGTGGTGACAGTTGTCTTCCTGTTGCTGTCTTAGAAAATGATCAGGTGGGTTGAAGATAAATAATTCCTTCCACCCACCCACAAGAGTGTTATGATTTGTAAAGTATTGCTTCTATACTTGTGATTCAAAACAAGAAGACATGGCTCAATGTTGCCTTGTAATATTGTGCTTAGGTGCCTGCAGGAAAAAGGATACCAAGCATGACAAAGGCCAGCCTGAATCTTGACAACTCTAATAGCAGTCAGGATGGCCTGCAGGATCCCCTCTTGTGCTCACTACTATTCACAAACATCCCAAGGAAGAGAAAATTCCAACCTCTTATAAGATAGTTTGTTATTGTTCCTGGTAAACTACGTTGTACACTTAGTGTGTGGGTTTCCCCCCCCCTTACAGGTTATCCGTACTTTAGATCCTAAACAGAACCAAGGTTCAGCACCTGAGATTCAGGCACTGAAGAATCAACTGCAAGAACGTGAAAGGATGTTCCATTCTTTAGAGGTAATTTATACTGCAAGCCTGCGCTTGTTTACTCTGACCTCCAAGTGGTGCCTCTTAAGAAGTTTTGCACGAATTGAGTTGCAGACTTATTAGCAGTTACATGTTCTGTGTTGCCTAAGTTTTTCAACTTACATTTTTCTAGAGTAACCTTAAGGTTAAAAAAGATAAAATTGGGTTCAATCTGGTAACAAACTAAAAATATTCTTCATATTGAACTCTCAACAAGCAAAGAGCCAAGTCACCTTCCCTTGATTCTGCAGCAAAGTAGATGAACTGTTCATGAATGTAAAGGTACAGTTTTGCTTAATAATGTACCGGTTCTATCATGGGGTCCCCAGATGTTCTTGGGCTAAAACTCCCAGAAGCCTTTACTGCTAGCATTACTGGCCAGGATACCTGGGTGCAGTAATCAAAGAACATCTAAGGACACAAGGTTGGGAACCAAAATGCATGTGAGATAATCAGAACCCCTCGTATGCTTTCTTTTTTATTAGAAAGAATATGAAAAAACAAAGAGTCAAAGAGAAATGGAGGAGAAATACATTGTCAGTGCCTGGTATAATATGGTAAGTAAATGTAAGCCCCAAAATTGGGTTAACGGTGTAGCTTAAAATCCTAGTTGTTACTATATTTTGTAGAACAAGTATAACGTCCAGATTTGGCAGATATTAAATTCCACGGAGGCTGATTGGTAAGACTGAGCAGGTTTCTCTTGGAAATCTTCAGAACCTGGTTGAGCTGCATAGTGAAGAAATGACCCAAGAAGTTGACACAATCATTGCCGAAGGTCCTCTTCTTAATAACAACCTGGGCTTTTAGGAAACCAGAGGAAGTATGATGAAATTAGTAGAATGATAACCAAAAGGATGCTAGCAGAGAACCTGCAATATGTCTGAGTGTGTGTGCGGATAGAATGCCTGTGTTACATGGTGTGGCAGCGATGTCAGCCAAGAGATGGTTCTTGGTTGCCATCATTACATCTACACAGAGTTGTGCAATGAATCCCTTTTGGGTAATCAAAGGTCTGCTGGATTCTGGACCATGCGAAGAAATTATAGGCCACTGGGCAGCCCACAGTAACAAAAATTGTGGGTAGCATCACTCCTATCTGATTTGGATGATCAGAAATAAAGTGCTACCTTCTCACTCACCGTTACCTCCAAAATTAAAAACAGTATTTTAAAACCGGATTTGTAGTATCCTTGAGGAAGTAAAGAAGTAATTTTGCCAAAGGTTTGTTTTTTTGGGGTGGGGGTGGGGGTGGGGGACTCCAGCATTACTCTCCTTATTCCCCCCAATTTTTTTATATTTAATGGGCCTTGCAAGGGCATAATGGAGCTTTTCCAACTTTATCTAGTCATTTTAAAAGAAAAATATTTTGGGGGTGGACAGGCCATAGGGTGGGTGGGTGTGCCTTTCCAAGATCCAGTACTGGGTGAGTGGGTGGGCGTAGATATCAGATCTTGGGAAATTGCCTGCCATCCATAGACAATACAGATCCAGTAGATGTAACATTTGAGCCCGTTTTTCTAACTATGATGTACAGTATAAAGTTCTGTTTGTAAACCCCAAGGATATGAATAGTATCCTTGGAGAGCTGATGTCTACACATAGATATTAACACGTGTTTTCCTCATTTTCTTCCCTTCAAAAAAGTCTCTCTTTTCTCATAGTTTTGAGTATGATCTCCAATAATATGGGATGAACTGCTTTGCCTTCTGTTGGTGATTGTTCTTCCTACCTGCTTAGCAGAACAAGAACACATTATAAAGAATACAAATGAATTTGCTAATTTGTGCAATTCTAATGCAAATTACAAAATGCAATGTTCTTGATACAGATGTTTGTCCTTTCTACCCCCTCCCTATTGCTGTGGTTTTATTTGAATTTAAGATATATCTTTGGTGCTGCCTATTCCTTTTCCTATTGTTTTGGAATGAGATGGGAAAGTGTTATCAAAGAGTAATGTGTTACTTACTCCAAGGAGTAACGCTGCAAGTAGAACAATCTACAAGTTTCTGTTCATTCGCCTCATACAGTCTTTTGCATGTGAGAAACAAGCATTCTCTGTCTTTTATGCGAGTCCAGACACATTCATATATAGACACAACTAATCTACCTTGTCTAGTTCAGCTCTTTGATGATAGGGAATGTGGAGGCTTTGCTGAGATGAATGTGGGCAAATATTTAGCACTTCTGCAAATGTACTTTAAAGAACGGTGTAGCAATATTGCTGCTGCTATAATGCTATGTTTGCCTTCTCCTTCCCCAGCATCCCACCCAAATTTAAAATCTTGTGTGGAAGTCAGCAGTATCGGAAGAAATCCGGCAGAGATGAGCTGAGAAAATCTCTTTCTTTCTGATAACCCTAGATGAGACTTGGGGTTTTAATTGAGGAATTCCCTAAGGAAACAAAGGTTGCCCTGCTACTATTGTCACAGTCTGGCATTTAAAAACAACTTCTCTGCTGTTTTCCATCACTTAATCAGTACGAAGGAAAGATGGAGACAGCAATAAAGCTATGCCTCGTAACACACTTTCATTTCTGCCTTGAGTTCCCAGCAGGGAAGGGTTGGGGGGCAAGTTTCAACCCAGCTTGGAAAACCTTATATGCTTCCACAGAGAGGCAGCTGGATCTAAACCGTAACACTCAGTTCTTACCCCATCCCAGCTATGAATTTACCATCTCGCCCTACTATATCTAGGCTTTGGCTTCTTCGTGTACAGTATAGAGATCAGGAGTTGAAAGCATGTGGCCGTCAGGCATGTCCAAACTTTGGCCCTCCAGATGTTTTGGACCACAACTCCCACAGACCTTTGCCATTGGCAATCTAAGCCTAGAATTCTAGAATTCTGGGAGTTGTGTTCCAAAACATCAGGAGGACTGAAGTTTGGACATGCCTGGTCTAGGTGATGACAGGTTGCTGTTTCCCCTCACCTTGAATCATGGATCATGCGGGCTGGAGCTAAGGAGAGTTCAGCAACATCTGAGGATTTCTGCAAACAGGCCTGTGTGTATTTAAAGATGGCCTTGTCCCTTCGTCTTTGTTTTCCAGGCTAAACCTGGAGAACACACATTTCTTATTTACTACCTCCCTCCGGCAGTTCTTAGTTACAACCTTTGTTTCCATTTCCCTTCCTGGAGACATTTCAGCAGTGGATGAAGTAAACCTAACACACTTCTCTCTCTCTTTTTTTTTTTGCTATCCCTTTCTTTGCACAGGGGATGACTCTTCATAAAAAAGCAGCCGAGGACAGACTTGCTAGTACGGGTTCGGGACAGTCCTTTCTGGCGAGACAGAGGCAAGCCACCAGCACAAGAAGAGCTTACCCTGGCCACGTCCAGCCCGCGACGGCAAGGTAGAGGAAGGCCTGGCCTTGCCTTGCCATTTTGAAGGGAAGCCATCGTGGGATCAAGACCAACTTTGATTACAAGTGACAGCATTTCAGGAAACTTAGCCAGCATCCTTTCTGTATCTTTGTCCCTAACGTTAAACTTCTCATTTCAGGAAGGTCTTTTTTTTTTTTTTCAAAGGAAAGTTTCTGAGTGTTTTTAAGTCCCTTCACTCTTATTTTTTCAAAAGTTTCTATTGCCTTTTGATGTGCCAAAATGTCGGAAAAACTCCCAGTGGAGTGTAATCATGAAATCCCTTTTTCCCCTCTTCATTTGTACAAATTTGTCACCTCTTTGCCTGAAAGCCGATGGGGTGGCTAGGTAGCAAACGTAAGATTTTCTTGTTGATGAACGGCATTGCCATCTTTTCCAAGGCGACCGTCGTATAAAGGGAATTATTTTCCTTTTCTTTCTCAGTCCGATCTGGTTGTTTAAATTATGTAATGCAATTCGCAAGAGGGCTGCTCGGAATTATTGTGAAATGTATTTGTTGCAAAAGTCTGGATGCTGGCAGAAGTTGCAAGTACCTGATGAGAGAATTCTGTTAAGTTTACTTTGGGCTGTGGTCACTCCTTCCCTTAGCTTTAATTTAGAGAAGCAGGCTAAATGCTTCCCTTTCCGTGTCCGGATTGTTGTCTTGTCTTTTCAGGTTTAAATGTTTTGAAGAGATGGTTCTGTTCCTGGTTGATACGGTTGATGGAAACGGACATGGTCACAACCATTTCCTGTATTTTTGGTCTTCCCCTTCGGCATTCTCCCCAGGCGGAGAATTGGCCATCCACACTTTAACTTCCTACGAGATGTTAGCAAAACTCCTTCCAATCGCTAGGAAAAACTCAAAACTACAGGCATGGTGGTGTTTATTCACTGTTGCAACTTATTCATAAAGATGGAGAAAATAATGAGCTATAACTGTGTAGGGAAGAGTTTTCTGTTTCTTTCTTTGAGAGATCAGGTTGATTTGGGTCAGATGTCTTTGGCAGAAGCTGACTTACAGTTGCTATCTACCAGTGGTGATTCTTTCACTGGTTAATAAGGAGGAGGACACTGTTAACTGCCTTTCCAATGGTGCCAGTATCTTCAGGCAAGGTGTTTCTGACCCGAAAAATCACTCCTCCTCTGTGCCAAAATCTTAATGCATGCCTATGCAATTATGCGTCTCTCTCACCAATGGTCAGATTCTGATCCGACCAGATGTTGAGCCCATAATATTGAACCACAGATAATTCTTTTCAAATTGATGTTTTAGGAATATGGGAGTACTCACATTGAGCATATCAGCTTGAAGTCACAGCAAAGAATACTTTGGAGGTTCAAGGTTCATTCATATATATATATATATAAGTTTGCCTGGTTTTTAACAGGTAAAAAATTTACATCCTTCCAAAGGTAGCTCAATTTAAAAGTATTCCATGAATGTTGGTAGCAAAGGTGCATTTCACTTGGAAGTGCATCTAGATCATATTGTGATGGTTAGGTATAAAATATTTAACTTTGCACCCCTCCCTTTTTTTGCCAGAATGCACTGTACACGTTGCTAATTTTTTAAAAAAATGATGTTTGTCTTTATTCACCATTACCCTAGCACATAAAAGGAGCTCTCAAATCCTGTATGCAAAGAGTGTCGATAAAATGAAATGTATGTTTGTTGCTCTGTGGTATGGATTCAGTTTTTTTTAAAGTAGCCCAGGTATTGCCCCCTTGTGCAGAAAATAATGATTTCAAAAGCTGGGTAAAACTCATTGGCTCCTCTGCCCCTCCACAGCAGCAAGAGAGGAGAAGAAAATAGAAAAGGCTGCGGGTATTTGCTTGCATTTTGCATGCATATCTTCAAAGAAAATAATTAGGAGAGCATCCTGTCTTTTTGTGCAGACTGGATTGGTTATTAAAGGGGCAGCAAAAGAGCAGCTGCTAGTGTCAAATAAATTTGTTTTAGAGGAAAACATGAAGCAGCCCACTGTTGCTTTTCCAGGATCAGAATTGGCACCAGTTAAACGACAGGTGTAGCATTCTTAATTTTGCCAGTTGTCTACTTCCATAGGTAGCTGAAATACATCTTATTTTGGCCTGAGAGAGAAAAGGGTCCCTCCCACCCTCTGCAGCCTATTGTGCCAAGCTGATAAAACTTTATTTTATTATTTTCCTGTGTGTCTGAAGGAAACTCGGATATGACATTGATTTTACATTGGAATCCTCTTGCTCCTCTTTTTTGCTGTCTTTACTAGCTTTCCCTTTTTGGCTGGTTGGTCCCTGGAACTTTATTTTATTTTTCATTTGCATCTGGAGTCTCCAGTGTTTGTGTGTATGTGTGATGTATGCACTGCTTTTGCACTTTGGCTTATTTTTTGGCTTTCCTCAAGGTGGTTGGAAATTCGTCTTTCGGTATAGTGAAATGTTAACATGGCGTTCTTCATTTTTATGTCAATCCCTTGAGAAATGAATGTGCATTCTTGCACGTCATGAAGAACAATGGAATGAAACCATCCAGAAAAAATCCTTAGGATGTTACTTGCACTTAAGTCGTTTTGAAAATAATGAGACACTAGCTACAACTAAATTAAGTGGCGCCATTAGTTTCAAGAGAGCTTACATATACTAGTCCAAAATCTTTCTGTTTTTATGCTGTGTCCAGATCTTGTAAAGACAGGGGGAAAAACTGTCCCCTTAAAAGCTGTTCCTCTGGGATGGAATGAGAATAATCCATAAACACTTCATATCCATGCGTTTTTAAAGAGTTTTACAGAATTTCCCATTGGTATAGTTTTGTTAATGACTGGTTTGTACTTAAGTTTTGCAGAAATACTTATTCCATAGATATATGCAAATCTGCCAAGTGTGATTCCCCACCAACTCCTTTTTCTCAACATTAAAGTTAATTCTGGTCCCATTCTGCATCCCATTTGGAAGTTAGGGTGGATTTTATGCCCATATTTTTTAAAAATGAACTCAAAATATATACACTTGGCAGATACTTAATTAAAGGATTTTTGTGCATTTCTCCCCAAATATGAGCATTTCAAAATGTATTTTAAGTGGTAATCAGGGATCTGCTCTGACTTTAGGTCTGAAAATTTGGCAAGGCCATACTGAAATCAAACCAGTTTCTCATCATCCAAACTGTTATGGGGTTAAGCGAGTTAGGCTCTGTACTGTTGTTACACTAATGGAAAGTATAGCCTCTGTTAGCTTTGAAAAATTGAATTACAGTATCTCAAAATACATAATCTGATACCTCTAAATTTGGACAAATTCTAAAAAAAAAATTATCCTGACCCCGGGATTCTTTCATGTTTATTTCATGCTTGTATGGTATATATCTCATGGAATGGGATTTTCAGTCAGTTACACGTCAGATAGAGCAGGAAAAGAAAGAAATCAAGATTCAGTGCAGTGTTTGTTAGTTAGATCTCCTGCCTCCTCACTTTCCTGCAGTCTCCCTTCCTTGCAGACTTTTAAAGCATGCTCTGGAACATCAGAAACCCTCTGGAGCCATTTTGAAGCCATGGAGGGCTGCAGCAGTAGAGAAGTAAAAGGCCAAAATCTTGTTGTTTAGCATGGTAAGTCAATGGAGAGCAGGGCTATTGAGCCAGTGGAGATGTGGGGACTCAGATCTTCCATAAATTCAGTTGGAACTACTCAGCTGAAACTTACTTTATCACAGTAAGTCGAAGAGCCCTATTGGAATCAATGAGACTTATGGAGGAGCAAACTTCGTAAATCCCTGTTGATTTAGTGTGCCTATTCTTGTGCAATTTCCTAAGGTCAAATTCTGTCCCCAGTAGATTCGGAAGTACATTGTATCTAGTAGATCATAGCTAGGGTTAAATTGGATATTAGAACCTAAGGCAGGCATGTCCAAACTTCAGCCCTACTGATATTTTGGACCACAACTCCAAGAATTCTAAGCTTATCTTGCCAATGGCAAAGGACTGTGGGAGTTGCAGTCCAAAACATCTGGAGGGCCGAAGTTTGGACATGCCTGACCTAAGGGGAGCGTCCACAATGTGTATCAGATGAATATTTCAGAGTGTAAAATGTCAGAGAAGGTAGCCATGTTAGTCTGCAGCAAAAGCAACAAAATCTTCTACTTTTTAACCCCATTTGATTTGACATAAGCTTTGGTGGAGCAGTAGGCCCACTTAGAACAGTGTCACAGCCTACAAAAGCACCTGCCAAATAATCCTTGCTACTATATAAGGTGTTACAAGACTTTTCGATATATTAGATCAAAACCATAGAGTTATTTTATAATTTGGCCATATACCCAATAGATGATATTTTGTTTTCCTAATCAAATCCACCGCAACAGGAAGGTTTAATCAGGTAGAGGAGATAAGTCTATATTTTACCATGAGAGCAAATGATAGCAAATAGGCCTAATTTGTTTCAGCTTGGTTCATACACAGAACAAAGCATGGGTCATACTTTGTGTAGTGATGAAATGGGTTTCAGCATTCCACCCATGTTCCTCATGATGTGTGTTTCCACATGCATCTAACCCAAGGGACAGAATGAAGTTTTGTCCCCACATCTTTCCTTACAGGGAACTGTGATTCATCCACTCCATTTTTGCTTATGGAGAAATTGATTCACAAAATTCCCGTTGTTTGAAAGTAGAAGAGGGCATAAACCAGTTCATTCCCATTCATGTTGGTTTGTAAAGGCGGCAGCGCAGGTGCTGCTGCCTCTCACCCTCCTCAGATGATCCGCTGCTCACCAGGCGCAGCTTTCTGGCTTTCTCCACCTCCAGAATGTCTGAGCTGCAACAGAATGCAAACTGATCCATCTTAGCCAATCAAAATACTGGAGATGACATGGCCCTAGTCTCGAGAGCTTATGCTTTAATAAATCTGCTCAGTTTTAACTGGGCCACTTGGTTGTGAGTGGTGCAGCAGACACTAGGGTTTTCATAAAATGTTGCAAATGTCGGTTTGGGTTGGAAAGGACAGATTTGGTGGAAAAGCAAGAGGATTTGTCAGCACTGATGTAGAAGATGTGTTTCGTGAGACAGAGGCCCTCCATTTTCTACACAATGTGATTTTAACTTTTTTCTTCCATTTTGAGCTTACCCATTTTTTGAGGGGAGCATATTAAAAGACCATATTTATATACTATCAAGAAGGCTTGGGTGGGGTGTTAGATTTTTCCTTCAAGCAACTGGCTGAAGTGGACGAGTGCTGATCCATTCAGGTTGTGAGTATATAGGAAACCAGGCTACTAAAATGACCTTTCTGTGCATCTGGCCAAGGGGATCTCACCTTTAAGCGCATTAATTCATGGTGTTTGGATCCGTTTCATTGGCATTGGAAAACTTTAGCATATGAAATGTGGTATTTAGTAACTCAACATTGTAAATGTCGCAGATCTGCTAAATTTCTTCAAATGACTGAGCAAGATGAGGGAAGTTGCACCTATGCCTTGAAGAGGCATTTGTCAACAGGAATGGAACAGAGGCCGCTTCGTAACTCCCTTAGCAGTGAGGCATCTTGCATTGGCGTAGGGTTGCTCAGTATATGCCTTGATCCTCTCTTGTCCATCATACATAATCAAACTGCCTGTTTTCAGAGTTGATTTGCTTGGAAAATTAAGTTTTTCCTATAGGTATGGCCTTGCTTCCTCTTGGTTAACTCTCCAGAGTAATAAATCCCTTAATCCCCCTATCAGATGGCAAGATGGTGAAATTCATGCCTACTAGACCAGGAAGGATTGTCAAGCTCTTGTAGCACTTAATAATACGTTACGTTTTGTTGCTGCTTTTGTTACTACAATGTGCATTCTTCTCCTTAACAGTATTAACATACATGCCTTTTGCAACATCTCCTGTCTGCTAAACTAGAAGCATTTTAAAATGTATTTTATAAATGCACCTTTGTTTACTGCAATTATTTTAAAAGTGCACTAAAAGAGCCACGTTGTACAATACTATATATGTGTATATATATATATGTATGTATGTATACATTAAAAAATCTTCCAGCGAAGTAAAGAATTCCTCATGGAGAATATACATAGAGAACAGCTCCGCCCCCTTCTTCTTTTTAAAAAAATTAAATCTTCAAGACTTGACACATACTATATGCAATATTTTATTTATTGATGTTGCATACTGTCTTAATATGTATACATCTTTGTAATGCTTTTCTTCCCCACCTCCTTAAGCTGACTTGTACATTTCTTTTTAGAGATGTCTTTCCCCCCAATCAAGTATACATGTACAAGCAGCAGAAAGAAACATATATGGAGGTTGTTAATATAAAAGGAACATTCTTCCTGGATTTCAGTGTTATATGTGATACAGATTATTGGTTGAGTTTATCTGCATTTATCTTGAGTTCCTTCTACAGCCCTGTCTCTTAATTTCTGTCAGATTGCACTAACATGTCTGTCTTTCTTTACGTTATGAAATACTGCTATTATTCATGTACAGTATGTTGACAGTATAACTTGGAATGCTATGTGCTGCCTTTAAAAATTTTAAAGCTGCTGTTTTTTTCCTATTACACTCTTTAAGTATCTGCTTGTGCTGCTGTAGCTTTAGTTTTGTATTAAGGCAGATGTAGGAAACGTGGCAATATGATAGCAAGCCTGAGGGAATATTTTTTGTGTTGGTGTTTGTATCGTTCCTGTTACATCTGCTATCCCACACTGTCGGGAAGAGGACTCTTATATCATCTCTGGTCTGTTACATGTCTTTATGGGAGAGCTGGTTTGAGATGGCAGGAGGTAGGCTGGCCCTCAGCCTCGATTCTTTCATCAGGCCCATCTAGATCCCATGGCCTGGGCCACCCACCCTTCCCAACCTCCATGCCTCTTAGTTGGCAACCAACATCACTTAGGTAGGGGACAGCCTTGGTCTTGGATACCTTCAGCTGCTGCTGCCCCCCTCCCTTCTGAAGCCATAACAACTGTCTCTGTCAAGGCTGGATCGTAAGCCGCTCTGTGGATGGCGACGACAAACTTTTTCCTTGTCAGTTCCTGCCAGCCTAGGCTTTGAAAAGAACAGTCGTTTGTTTGCCAGTGTGTGGGGGGACATTTGGAGGCTCTCAGATTCTCCTGCCATGCACACCCAAATGAAGATGGAGGAACTAGTGCTTGTGCTTCTGAATTGTGATGGGTCTTGTGGGAATTTGGGAGGGGGGGTGTTCTGAGGGGTAAGGCTCGTGCTTCAGTTATGGGGAACCGAGAGGGGACTAATTTAAGTTCTTGTTGCTCACTGGAATGTGTTTACCTTTATTTGAGATGAATACGTTTCCTGTAGGGAACAGCTGCAGATGTGATACAGGGCTCTGCTCAGTTGGGTACTATGGGTTGCCGTTAGATCAATGGGCTTCTTTTGGCTGACAGTTGGGCTTGGACAGTCAGGGAAGCTTGGCCTTCAGTATTAAATTGCCATGGGAAGGCTGGATTGTTGCCTTCAGTATCTGGGCTACCTCTGATCATGAAAATCAATATCCCCTCCTCACTCACACACACACAGAACTGCCTCCTCTGCGTATATTTTTCTGTTACTAGTTTTTGCAAGGGAGCCACTTTGCAGCTATAAGTGGTCTGGATATTTTGTTGTGTCCCCCCCCCCCCATTGTAAATCAGTTGGCCTGATATCAGAGTTGACCCGAGGTCAGAAGCTGGTTGGATCTACCTGGGGTCCCCTCCTCCTTCCCAAGTTCTGAAAACACTATAAATCCTTTGATGAAGTAGAGGAATGTGAGATTTCGCTTCTAACCTCCAGTAGGCATTGGCTGTCTTGGAAGTGGTTTGGATTTACTTAGTGTCACCATCCTTGTGTGACTGCAGATTCTGAGATTCTAAGCATGTTTTCAACATATCATTTACTGTGGGTTTGTGTAGCATTCAGTTGCCCCTCTTCATTTTTGCAATAGCAACTTGTTTGACTGTCCTAAACTAGATGTTGACTGGTTACCAAAATTGTTTGTGAATTGCCAGTGATTTTTTTTTCTGTAAAAGAATAAATTCCTGAGGCCACCAAATATTAACCCTTCCACCCTTCATGCAAATAATTTCTTACCATGTTGCCATGGTAGTGATTTTAATACATGTGTATATGAACAAGAGAATAATGGTCTTAAGTTGAGACATTTTGTTTCTTCCCCTCAGTTTAAAAATAATGCTTCCAAGGCTACAAAACTAGTGTACAGTTGTTAAACAAGTTGTAAATAAATGCTTATATAAAATTTGTCCTGCTTTTTTATTACGAAAAGCAATCCTTCTACATATCTGGCTTCTCCCACGTATATCCCAGCATGCCTGTCAAGAGCTCACGGTGGCACATAAGAGACTCTCTCATTTCCCCCTCTTCCATGGTTTCACAAACAAAAGTTCAAGTGAAGAGATGGTGACCTTGCCTAAGGCTACTCAATGAGCATATTTCAGGGCCAATGAAGAACTGGCCTGTATGGATCAAACCAAATGCTGTCCGCAATATCACCTTATATATTTCAAATCTAACTGTCCATACATTTACATTAAAAGGAACTGTTCTGCCACAGAACATCAGCGGTGCATAAAATCAAAATTAATTTCCAGGAACACATTCTTCATGGGATCTTAGACTTGATCCTAATGTTGTTGGGATCTGTAGGGATGAAAGGTCCACTGACCCAATAAAATTTTCACACAAGTATAGCCTCTCTCTTCATCAAGTTAAATCAATGGGTCTACTTTGCTTGGGGTTAGCAACTCGAGTTAGGATGTTAACATCCCCCAATCCAAAAACAGAAACAATTGATGATTTAACTTATGTACTATCTCCTGGTCCTAAAGCACTGCCTTGGTAGTTTACAGCAGTGTTTTTCAACCACTGTTCCGCGGCACACTAGTGTGCCGCAAGATATTGCCTGGTGTGCCGTGGGAAAAATTGAAAAATTACTTTATATATAGTCAATATAGGCACAGAGTTAAATTTTTAAACATTTTCTAAGGGTGGTGTGCCTCGTGA
Source organism: Phrynocephalus forsythii (assembly GCA_029282475.1). Lineage (NCBI taxonomy): Eukaryota > Metazoa > Chordata > Lepidosauria > Squamata > Agamidae > Phrynocephalus > Phrynocephalus forsythii. The sequence goes on from JAPFRF010000004.1 coordinate 11,838,244, forward strand.
TTTTTTTCATGAAACAAGTGTGCCTTTGCCCAAAAAAGGTTGAAAAACACTGGTTTACAGCATAATTATGCAAACACTTTACCCCACCACCACCACTACACACAGCTGGATAGTCATTTTACTGACCTCAGAAAGATGGCAAGCCGAGTCAATGCTGGGCTGGCCACCTCAATTTGTTGAGATTGAACTGAGGTCATGAGCCAAGATCTGAGTACAACTCTGCAATTTAACCACTGCATCAGAGAATACAGAAATAATTGTGTATTTTACCTCCCTGTTTCCACTCACATAGCTGAGGGTCTTTCCAGCAGTTACAAGATCAACTTATCCAATTCTGCAATGCATCCATCACATTTATACTTGAGAAAGTGTTTGCACGCTAGCTCACTTGACAACTGTTCTATGTCCTTATGGACACATGAATGGGTCCTTTTCTGTTATGAAAGGCATGGCTAAACTGCTATATAGGCCATGTTCCAACATACTACTATTTCACATTATACTTCAAATAACCAAAATAACTATCACCCCACTTTCAAATCTGAGGATATCTAATATTGTGAGAGCTAAGAACGGGTGGGTGGACACACTTGAGAGCCCTGCTTTCAACTTTGGCCAGATGAAATTATTTTTGAAAGCAAATGGACTGTTGCTACTTCCGCATCTTGAAAATCTATGTGCAAATTATCGCTAAGAACAATCTATTTGAAGCCAGCCAAAATTAAGCTTGGTCCATTCTGAGCGCATTACAGAGTGGAAAATTGTATGCTTGTTGAGTGCAAGGTATAATTTGATACAAGTTGACTCTGCCTCAGAGACAACCTTGGCCATAACTCAATACTTTTGAAATTAGCCACTTCAGATGAAGTTCAGGGTAGCTGGTAATCTTCAATGGGAAGAGAAACCATGAACGGTAAGGGGCAAACTGCCACTGAAAAGTGTGTGGTTATTCCCATTTATGAAGCAGCAACTCTAGTAACTGCTAACTGGGTTTCTTTCACATTACTTGTACCTTCTGAAAACATTGCTTCTGGAAGTATAACCTTGTAGATGAAAGCTGCCTCTAAAATGCCTCAAGGGTGTAAAGCTGTACTATCAGCTCACCCATGATTATATTAATCAGTATTAATCCTATTACTGGGTTCCTTTCCTTCACAAGATTTAGATTAAGAGCAACAGGTTGAGTTAAATGTGAACTGACTATACAAAATCAAAGTAGCAGAGGCAGAGTAACATTTTCCCTTAAATCAAGCCAAATTCATGATGAAGGGTACCGTAAAAGCGATAGAATTTGTTGATACCACTATTGTATACAAGTTAAGCTCTCCTTTACCTGGTGCCTTCCAGAAGCACTGAAAAACGTAAGCACCCATGGTCCCTTTAATTCAAGTCCCCACTTCTCACAAGGTACCAAAGCAGAACCAATAACCAGCCATGTAGCAAAATGAAATATCTGGTCATTTCTAGACATGAGTAGAATAGCTCAAGACCAGGCTCATCATCTAACATTCCTGGGATGAAATTCTGGCTACTGCAGCAATGTACTTGTACAAAGCAAGCTTCTCAACAAGGACACTCATGCTCAAATGAAATAAATCGCCTTGGAAAAAACTTTCTAGCCTTTTCCTGCTTTCTGGAGGTCCGTTTAATAGGACAGATGAACAGCTGGTACTCTGCATACAACTGAACTATGTAGTTGCATGAGATGGGATCATGCCATGATGACTGTCTTGTTTAACATCTGTCCTAATGCAAAGTAGCTTAAGGGGATGAGGGGCTATTTCAAGCAGCTGCAGGTGGCATCCCATCCATCGATCATGGCCCAGCCCTGCATCATCTCCCAAGATCCTTCTCAGGTTAAACAAACAGAGCCTGAAATTTCTAGCTATAAAATCTGAAAATAGAAACTTTTTATGTTCCTGCACAGAAGATAGCTTATGGTTGCTATTAGGTATCAGTCTACAAGCCTTTCTGATCAGCTGAATCCAATTTGACAATGTCACTGTGATGGGCCATCTGCCTTTATTACCTCTTAATCCAGCTGTTACATGTTTTTTCATTTTTTAAATTGCTAGGAATCCAGGCAATACTGTTATAGTGTTATTAGTTTTATAGTGTTTTCATTATTGTTTTTAAATGTTTTTGTTTATCTTTAATATTTTAAAATATCTTATCTTTAATATTTTAAATATTTCAATGTATTTTAATATATCTGTCTTGATTTTAATTTGTTAATTGTATTTGAATTAGAACCATAAGCCGCCTTGGGTCCCTTCGGGGAGAAAGGCAGCATAGAAATGATTATATTATTATTATTATTATTATTATTATTATTATTATTATTATTATTATTATTATTATTATTATTATTATTATTATTATTATTATCATCATCATCATCATCATCATCATCTCCCATCCTCTGCACTGGTATCTTACCTTCAGGCCCTCAAGAGTCACAACTCCGCGGGTTTCTGCTACTGAGGAAATCAAGGCAACCAGCAATCTTACATGATTGCAGTGTAAGTACAGACTAGAGCTGTACATTGCACTCAATGTCTTAGTCCTCCTTTTGTTCAACTACAACGTCCTTTATCAGTCGCCAAGAACAATCAGCTTGACTTTCCCCAAGGCATCTGGTTAGGACTGCAGGCCTTTTATTCTTCAATATACATTTTTTACAACCTGTAAGTATGCCTTGAAAGCAGAAGAACATGGAATGAGCCTCCAATGGGTCCAGTGTAAGGCTCATTAAAACATAACAGAAAAGAATGCCTGGCATTAATTTGTCTGCATAACACACCAACAACAAAGACAAATCAACTGAACAACAGTCTTGAAAATGCTTTATTGAACTGTGTGTCTTATTGTAATGTGCAGGTGTGTTTGAAAAGACTACAGCTTGAAAACTGGTTTTGAAAATCCTCAACAATTAAAAAAATACCCTACCAGGGCCAAACTCCCAAAATAACCAGAAAGCTGGCATAGAATTCCCCCACACACCCCTTAGAACATTCTGTTGCAGAGACAAAAGGAAAAAAAAACTAGTACTGCATTTAAAAAAAAATAGAAACAACTGGAATAAGAAACTAAACCTTGCAGGTGGGTTGATCAATCATTTTAGATTGACATCCATGTCAGAGCTCTATTGAAACCCCACCTTGCTGTTCAAGTCTGAGCTTTTATTCTAAGATGCTTGTAATGTGGTAGAAGTGGAAGGGTACAGACATAAAACGGGTGAAGATAGTGAGAGTACCAGAGAGAAACATGATTATGGTCTAAGCCTAGTTTAGATTTAATCAGAAGCTGTGTGCAATTTTGTCTTTATAGTCTAACTTTACATTCCCTTCCCCACCACCCCATCCCCAAAACAAAACCCCCCTTGTCCCTGCCTTGGGGCTATTATGAAAGTCTATGCACAAAAACACTGTACATTTTTATACATACAGGATTAATAGTATAGGCATGTAGGTGGCATGATTCAATTAAAAAGGCTTTTTACTTTTTTAATGCCAGAAAAAAAATCAAGAAGAAATAATAAATAAAAAGGTGCTAAAGTTAGCATTAAGAATGCAGTTGTAATATACGGATAAAAGTTTGGGACATCACCTCCTCAAGCTCTCCTGATACTGACAAGTCTCTGCAAACTAGGAAGCAAATACATAAATAACTCAAAAAACATATGGTTGAGATTGTGAAGGTTTTAAAACTAAGACAACATAATCCAGGTTAACGTTCGTTTTCTTTTAAGACAATGAATAAATGAATCGACACCTGAATAAAACATGTTTAACAGTTTCAAAGTTTTCTTTAACAACCATAAAAAGAAAAAAACTTTAAACAATTTTGAACAAGTGTTTTGATTATAGGGCACACAAAAGCCCCCTTTGCCAGAGAAGTTTTGGCAGTGGCCTTACTTTTGTGTCTCCTAGAGATGCATTAAAAAAAGCAGGCTGGAAACTCTTTCAGTGGATGTGTGATGGTTTTAAAGAGAGCAACACAAGGGTCACACCGAGCAAAACGCCACACCCTGGAAATGACAAGCTGTCCCACTGCAGAGCTTGTGTGATGTGTGAAAAGCACATCACAAGGTGGTTCAGACCGAGTGACGTTATTCAAAAGCTACGTGGTGGCCACGCGGTGCTCGGGGAGCACAAACGTCTTGGTCTTGTAACCTTTGAATAACGGGAAAGCCTTCTTGGGGTGGGGCGGGGGAGAGAAGAGGGAGTCGTTTATAGTTTTACTCCTTGTATTTAAATTTATTTTTAAATGACAAGGTCACTAAAACTCATGCACGCTGCAAAAAACCTCATGCAGTAAAGGTAAACCATCCAAGCAGTTTTTATTCATTAATATTCATAAATACACACAGCAGCTTCATTAGAGATTTCATGTATTTTTTCCTCTTCAGTTTGAATGTGGAGTATTAGGAGAGCCTTTTGCATGTCAAAAGTACAGGGCACAGAGGAGTCCCCTCCGCACTGAAACCTACATTTACCTGCTAGAAGTAAAAATTATTTTAAGTGGAAATGATTATCATATATATCTTTTTTCTCTCTCTCTCTTCCTTTGAATGTACACAATGTAACAAGAGTGACAGACCTGAAATTACAATCACCAAAAACAAACCCAAGATAGTTGTTGTCCACTTTCATTGGCAAATACAGCACAGAGGACATTGTCTGCAAAGTGGGATGTCATCAAAGAGGAGGTGGAGGAGGCTCGTTTCCTTTATTACTCTCTTTTAAATTTAGATTTTCTAAAGCAACATCTAAAGGCATAATATCTACACAGCCCATAGCACCAAAATCGGCCACCTCCCCACGCTCATCCTCATCAGAGGAAGAACTTTCTTCCCGCATCAAAGTGGACAGTAGAAGCTCCTGGACAAATAGGCTGCGATCTGCCCGCTCGCTCTCCATTGACTGACGCTCGGCTTCAGACATCTTGGGATCGTTCAACCTGCACAAAAAGGGACAACACAACAAACACTCGCTAAATAAAAACTAAAGGGGGCAGAAGCACCACAGGTATTTGCAGGAACCCCCTTCCCCCCTTCTCCCTAGCACAGCGATGGCAAACCTTTTAGAGACAGAATGCCCAAACTGATTCAAAACCCACTAATTTTTCACAAACTGCCAATACAGCAATTTAACCTGAATACAGGTGGCTGTGAAGGGGTGATGTCAGGGGTGCCCACAGAAAGGGCTCCGAGGGCCACCTTTGGCACTCGTGCCATAGGTTCGCCAACACTGCCCTAGCATCTGCCTTTAGGGAGCCTAGCCAAGGTACAGACATGACAGAAAAGCACCAGCGGTCATTGCCCATCTTTCATCGTTCGTTATCTCATATTCAGAGACCTCCACAGCTGATAAAGGCTGTCCCAATGCTTTTGTCCTCCTCCAAGTTCTCAGCTTCCAACATGGAAACACAACTTCTACTGTTGTCTGAATACAAGAGATGGCAGCTCATGAGGGTGAACACATGCGCTGCAAGCGGAATGCCTCCGGTTTCAACTCAGGCAATCCCAATTCAAGAACATCCGTAGGGAAGGTAAAGGCAAGTTTCGCACCACCACCACCACCATACCTGCACATGGAGGAATTTACTTGTCACTGGGCTGGGGGGGGGGAGACTACTTAGATTGTCTCAGCAAGATCCAGCTACCTCTTCACTCTTTGACCAAGATAATCTGACTAAGAACATATGTTTCTTCAAAGTATGTACTCGGAGCTGGTGTTAGATGCAAAAACGTCTTCTCCTTAGCACTGAAAATGGTAAATTTTCATGAAAAGTCTTGGCAACATTAAAGCCTCATGGCACAGTGGTTAAATGCCTGTACTGCAGGTAAAATTGTGCTCATGACCTGGGGTTCAGTCTCTGGACAGTTTACGGTATGCAGGCTACACATTGCCTCCCCCAGCAAGCTGGGTACTTATTTTACCAACTTCGAAAGAATGGACAGCTGAGTCAACCATGAGTTGGCTACCGGGGATTGGACCCCAGGTCGTGAGCACAGTGTTCGCTGCAGTACAGCCATTTAATCACTGCACCACGGGGCTCTATTCCATTAACACTCCTTTAAAACATAAAACCCAATGGTTTTTGAGAATATGTAAAAAAAATAGAGAAAATATATAACCTATAAACATTTGGCCAGAGGATGGCTGGAGAAAGGAGTAAATGAACACCAGCTCACAGAAGTGCATAATTAGAATACACAAAACTGCATACAGAGTGGCCTGCACTGAAGCAGAATCCTCCTTTTACAATGAGTTACCTTGTAAGGAGAAATTGCGAGTTCTGGATAGCCTGCTGACTGTTTTCTGTGTTAGATGTGTTGGTTGTTGCTGTAGATTGTGTAATAGTGGTGGTGACACTGCTAGTGTTGGTGCGCCTGGTTGCGTTGCGCGCAGTCTCCAGTTGTTGCCGTGCCGCCTGTGCATGTTGTCGTTCTAACTGCAGTTGCATCTGTAACTGCTGCAACTGAGACGCGGAAGGGCCAGAAGAATTGAGCTGTCCCCCAGCAGAACGCCTCACACCAGACAACTGAGATAAAAGCTCTGCCAGTGTAGAAGACAAAGAACTATGAGTTACAGGGAAATCCATGGGTACAAACAGAGCCCACTGTCCATATTATCATACATTTCTTCTAAGATTCTGTTTCATTTGCCGCTCTCCTCACTACCCATATAAAATATTACCCATCCTCATAACAATTAAGACCAACACACTGTTCTGTAAGTGTTCAATATTAAATTAAGCACGGGGAAATATATTTTAAACAAATCATGGTACTTGTGAGTTGGAAACTGTATTATGTTACAAGCTAGCAAGTTTCTTGAGCAGCATCTATGACCAAAATGATTGGCAGAATTTAAAAACACAATGTTGGGGTGTATGTGATGCTGCTGCTATGTGTAGTTCACTCAGATCTAGTACAGCCAATGGCAAGGAATGATGCAAAATACAACCAAACATCTGGGGAACTACATATTCTCCATCCCAGTGCTGCGGGGGAATTTACTAAATTCCTAGTTTTAGTAAAATAGCAATATACTGAATTTGAAACATGTACAAAACTAGAAGCCAAAGGAATATTCACATATCTTACCAGCTATAGGATCCATGGCTTCCCTATTGCTTGGAGAATACGAACTCTGCGAAGATGAAAACCCACCAGTGGAACTGCTAGTAAAGTGCATGTTTGATCTACGTGCGCGAGGGCCACCCAAGCCCCGGCCTGGGTGAAACATTCTACGTACATGCCGAACACCGCTGGATTCATCGTAACCGGCTAGTTAAGGGAAAAGTGTCAGTTTATTTTTTTTATTTGCAGAGATACAGGACAAGAGAATCCTAGCAACTTTTAAAAAATGGACTTGTAAGGATCAGTAAGAAACATACTTTCCATTTATCCTGTAAGTTCATTTTTGTTTGTTTAAATAGTAGAGACAATCTCTTGTAAGGCAGGTTCATACTACACAGAATTAACAGGAAAATATAGCCCCACCTGTAAGCTTGTATTTTGTCAGAAATTTCCTTGTGCAAACCAGCAACAAAAGAGAGACTGTCTCATGGAACATCCAGACCTTGCATTCAGATCATGCAATCAGTGTCACGTGGAGTTTTCCACTCACTGTTCTACTGATGATCCATTTGTGTCCTTCAGTACGACTGAGGCACAGCCCCCCTAACAACTCGAGGCATGAAATTACCCCCACTACAGTTAAAACTATGTATTCTTTATTTTATGTTTGCAGGGCTTGGAGCAGTTAAATACTAAGGATTCAAATGCAGCTTTTTGACACATGTACTTTAATAATAATAATAATAATAATAATAATAATAATAATAATAATAATAATAATAATAATAATAATAATAATAATAATAACAACAACAACAACAACAACAACAACAACAAAACAACAACTTTATTTTTATGCCGCCGTTCTCCCCAAAGGGACCCGACTACTTAAAACCAACTGCCTGAGAATCAACATAGGTAATTATGATTGAGTTTTGGAAAGGATATTAAATCTCTAGGAGCTCTATGTTCCAGTGTAAGGTGAGCTGCAAAGTCATCTGTAACATGATTGGGATCTCCGCCAGGTAATGCTGCGCATATAGGACAAATCTGCAAAAAAAAAAAAAAGTTAATTTAGAAGGTCAATTTCAGCCATTGTCCCCTTTGGAAATAAGGGACCAAATGTGAAGTAATCTAATTTGAGAAGACATTATATCTCCAGTTAGGGTAAGAAACCAGGGGCCTTCTTCAGTTCTGTCTCTCAGTTCATGATGACGATGATAAAAGATAGAAAGCAACCCCCTCAACTCCTCATTCTGTTATCTAAACCTTCCACTTTGCTCAATCCTATTTATCTCTACTGCTTCAGCACAGAGTGAAAGCTGCTGTTGCATGCAGGCACCACGGCCTCTAGCAGTCCACAAAGAGAAATAAGGAGGAGCAGGAATGTTTATATACTTTTTTCTTCCAAACACATCTTGAATAGAAGAAAATGAGACTGCAGGCAAGCTTAGGCAGGAAAAGTCCTCAGTCTCTGCACACTAATCCTTCACAGAACTACCTTCTGCTTCCTCCCTTCTCCCAACTCCAAATTCAACAATGTCCATCCACCAGAAAAAAATTTAATTCCCACCCATCCTCCAAGTGAGAAGGACACCAGCCCATTTAAAAAAAAAAAAAAAAGGGGGTTAGTTCAGGAAACAGGCACCCTTGTACATCTGAGGCTGAGCCTTGTATTTCAGAGGCAGCACATGGGTAGTTCCTCCCACCCGCCTGTAAAAAAAGCTGGGAAAATAAGAATATAGGTTACGGTTTTCAGAAAACGGGCCTTCTTTTCGGAGAAATTACGTGTAGACTGGTAATGGGAACAGAAACAAATCTGATGCCCCTTCTAGTTCTGTGTTGAGCAACTAAATACATAAGACTGTCTTCCCCTGAAGCAATTCTTATACCCAACAAGCAGTTACCTTCAAGATGACAAAAACCAGGATGGAATCCAAGACTAAGACTGATACATATATTTTTGTTTACAGGGCTAGAATAAAGTCCTCAAAACTCAGGAACTAAAAATAACTGTGCACAGTCCACAGCAAGACTCAACTGCTCCCAGTGTGTCTCTCCTCCATTTCTGAAGGGAGGAAAGATTCAGGGTACTGTATCTCATAAGCGAGTATGCCCAGCCTTATTCAAAACATAATTCTTTCCATCACTTATACGTAACAACACATATTTCCCCCTATGCCTCTTTCTACTATGGCCGTTAAATCTCCACCAATGATTATATATGACACAGAAACATGATGATTTTCCTATAGTACCAGCAGCAAAGTATAAGGAACTAGGAAGGGTAGAAATGACCAATAATATTCTGCCAACACTCACAACTTTTCTTTCCTAATATGCAACTGTCATTAGACTAACAACTAAGTGCCCTAAATAAACCGTTTAACATTTACAACATGCTGGTATTCTCCAATGCCCCAGATATCTTGTATGTTTGCAAGTTTCTAGCAGAAGAAATGTTTATTAATCAAAGTTACTAAATAAATGTGATTATTAATCAATTTTAACAATACTATGTTGAAAGCCCAATCTTTGCTATCGGTGCATTAGTGAAGGGGACTTGGCCCCAGAGCAGAAACAATGATCACATCTACAGAAGCGCTAGGATAACTGACCCATCAGAGGGTGAAAATGAGTCCATGTTTCCCTACTGTATGCAATTAGAAGGGGGTGGGCGTAATCCAGGAATGTCCAAACTTTGGCCCTCCTGATGTTTTGGACCACAACTCCCAGAATTCCAAGCCTGTACTTCCAATGGCAAAAAACTGTGGGAGTTGTGGTCCAAAACATCTGGAGGGCTGAAGTTTGGACACACCTGGTATAATCACTTAGAAGCTGAATATCTATTTCATCTTCCAGGCTCCTAACCTCACAATATTAGTCTAATTGGTAACTTAACATTTGTCTTAATAAAAAGGCTAAGTGGAACATTTTAGCTGGTTACAAGTTGTTCAAGGCAGTATGTTTTAAAGGCTCAACCCAGAAATCACTGAATTCAATACAGGTTATTCACATGTAACTAAATATGCCACATCCACTATGTTCTATCAAACTGGGAGGTTTTTTTCCCCAATGGCCATTGGCTTGCATTGAAGGCCTGTGTTTCACGGTAAAGTTTAAACCTAGCATTAGCTGCAGGTAGAGATGGGCACAAACTGCCCGTTCAGCAATTTGCAATGGTTTTGTTCTTCAGGTGCTCCACAGGCATCCTGGCTCTCCCTCCTGCCCTGCCTCCTCCTCTGAGTCGATGTCTGCAGAACACCTGTGCATCTGAATCACTGAACCAGCAGTCTGTGCCTACCTCTAGCTGGAAATATAGATAACCAACTCTCAGGCTATAAATACACACTCACTGTTTACACATCCCTCCCTGCTGGGAGTATAACTTGCACATCAAATTTTATTTCTACACTGCTGCTCATCAAAACACCTGTGTTTCTATGATCATGTTAGGGCTTGTTTTAGGGCAAAATATGACTCCACCACAGAATTCTATGCAAGAGAATCACATTATTTCATTATCTGTTACATTTAGCACAGCATACTATTCATATACTACTCCAAAGTGCTTAAATCACTCTCTGGGCAGTTTACAATTTAATTATGCAGTTTACACGTTGCTCCCCCTCCTCTCAGTGAGCTGGGTACTCAATTTACTAACTTCAGAAGGAGGGAAGGCTGAGTCAACCTTGAGCTTGTTACCTAGGATGGAATCTGGGCCATGAACAATTTGGCTGCAGTACTACAGCTCAACCACTGCATCACATGCTCAAGGGATGCAATGTACACTGGATGGTCTGTGAAGTCCCCCATCCATGTGATACAATGACTGAGACTTTGCTGCTTCAATAACATGACTGCAAACGAAACCCAACTCTGCAGACAGATTCAACCATGCCACTGAAAAAAGCTGACCAGATTGAATTCCTCCCACATTTACTCCCAACACGTGACTTCCTTTATGCACTGATCTCTCTGGAATTCCATTGAGTTACATAAACTCTAGAGAGAAATGAATGCCTGATGAAAGAAAGAGACCTGCAGACTCACTTGAGTGCCACCTCCAGAGAACAAGTTAATTTCCTCCCAACAGGGGCTGATTATCTTTCCAAACAATAAGCTAAAACCACATTTCCTTGAACAAGTCATGTCTGGGGTCAGAGAAATGTTCGTCTACATTGGCAGACTCCAAGAACCTTTTTAAAAGAGCTTATCTTCATTTTGTTTTTCAAAATAAAGCATCCTTTTAAGAACTGCAACATGTTTGTGTAGCTATCTGAAAGGGAGCCACATATGTCACTTTGGCAGCCTTGGAGAAAGTGGCAAAAGCAGTCCGTTAAAAAACTCAAATACACCTGATTTATGTAAAAGAATAAAAGAGGTAAAAATGTAACTTGAGATCAAGCACTGTTAAGCACAACACAACAGATTATGTAACACTGCTCTGCAAAGTAGGAGATTTAGACTTGTAAATTAGTCCCGTCCCCCCGTTAGTCACCTGCCACATGTTTTGATCTCCAGTTTTGTAACTCACAAGAGGGACTGGAAAAGAAGGAACACCACATTACACATCTCCTTTGATAGTCCCTTTTAGGAGGAAGGAGTGGGCCAGGATAGCATTTGGCAGGGTAGAAACAGGCTAGCAAAACATTTCACAGGCGCCCTGTGTCCTCTAGTTACCCAGCCAGTTTGTATAGCACGGCTGAAATCCTATTATGTAAATGGACTAACTTTTAGACACCCATTGCCATTATAACTAAAGAAATCTCTTTGGCCATTATTCATGCAACTCCGCATCCATGCCTATGAATGATTTGTTAGCTAATGGCAATCCACGTCTGAAAGTGACACTGTCTATGTAACTGTACAACAAGACTTCAGTCTGAGGGTGAAGGAAAAGGCATTGCCTGCTACACACACAGGAGAAAAACTCAGAGGGCCTGGCAGTGGAAGCATAGACACGAACTACTACCCTTTTCTCACTACCTTTTTATGTTGGAGGTGCAGAGACACAATTGGGGACAGAGGAAGGGACTGCAGACAGTTGGGGGCAAAGGAAAGGACTGCTTTTTTTCTGTCACTATCTCTTACAATATTTCTATGACTTCTTGCGCTATTCTGTATTTCAAGCATGGGGAAAAACACCAAGAAGACACACTGATTAATTCAGTTTTGCCTTCCAATAATGCTGGTGTTCAATTATGCAACAGCTTTAAGGTACTCCTACATATGTAAGTCTGTGATCTCTGAATCATCACAGGAGAATGACATCATGGAATGACACCTATAGAAGGGGCCTCATCCACCACACTGCTCACTTGTGCAGCAAACCTGAAAAAGTGCAAATGTTAAGAAGCTTCTGCAAATGTTCTGTGGCATGTAGCAATCTAAATGACCTGTTCACTTCTTTGCCCCTTTTCACATTCTTCTTTGCTGTTTGCTTGTGCCAAACGTGCAGATGGCAACTGGAAGCAAGGAGGGGAAAGCTCCGTGGCTGCACGCTAGTCTCCTAGCCCCTCTGCAAAAGCTGAAGGCAGCAGGTCTGGCTACCCAAATGAACTCCTCAGTCTGGACCAACCCACTGGACCATATCAGGACCCATGTGGGAATAACATCAGGGATACCAGAGAGAACGCAGCGCTTGACAAAGTTCAAAAGCAGCATCTATAAAACATTACTGACCCCCAGTGGAGACAGCAAGAATGACATTATAGTATTGATCAATAGGGTGGCAAGCGGTTAACTACCAAATTAATCTATTCAAGTATGACTTGAGCAATGCAGATGAACAACTTTTAATTGATGGAGCTCTATGTTCAGACCACACACGTTTAGTCTATTCCTGTTCTGCTGCCCTTTTATTCAATTTTACATACTAGCAAGCTGTTTTGAATGGCATATCTTCAGGAGAGTCATCTTATGTGCTAGCTACTTTGTTTCAAAGTACTGAGAGATAAACTTTAATTTTTGGGGGGTTGAGGTCTGTGGGTTTTTTTTTTTTGAGTAGCACCAATTTGTTTACCGAGCAATGCATACTTTGCCATGCTCTGCAGAACAAATATGCCATGTGCCCTAACCCTAACTCTCAGCTTCCTGACCATATTTATCTGTCAGCCTCATTGGTTTTGCTTCAACAAAGCAGGCTCTCAAGAGAAAAATGTGGATTTTAAAAAGCATGTTTGTGTTTTGAAGCTCACATCCCACTTCTACCACATGTTCCTATTACTAAGGAAGTCACATTTTTTTAATCACACCAATCACCCTTTAGGGTAACTTCTAGCCAACTTCTTTTGTGAGTTTGGCCATTTTGTGTGTACAGTATGTAGTCTATGGGATCCCAGAACATATCATCTGAGTTTCCATTATTTCTTATGGGAACATTTCCTTTGATATAAGAGTGTCTTGGTTTACAATTATGTTTCTGGTACAAATTAAGCTCGTAAACCAAGGTATTACTGTATAAGGATACAAATTGCATTTTATTATGGTCACATTAAAAACACAGAGTAAAATCCAGTTCTTAGTCCTAAATAGAGCAGATTCCGCAGACAGGTACCAAAACCATGGCGTGAATGTGGACTTCTAGCCAACATCTTTTGTGAATTTGGGCATTTTTTGTGCACAGTATGTGGTCTATAGGGCCCCAGAATGAATCATCTGAGTTTCCATTATTTCTTATAGGGAGTTTTGCTTTGATATATGAGTGCTTTGGTTTACAAGCATGTTTCCAGAATGAATTATGCTCATAAACCATGGTATTACTATACTACGTGGTCATTTTAATAAGAATATTTGTTATACTTATTATTCCAAATGTATTCGAAGGATAGTGCATCCACAATACAGAAGGACAGGGGCCTATGTGGCTTCAGCGGAAATATCTCCTACATCACTAGCCCGTCAATCAAAGTTCCAAAAAGCTTTAGCTGAAAACCTTTTCAGTTCAAACCTCTGACCACAAGATTTAGCAGAAGAGGCAGCCTTTTACAACAGTAACTGTTTAAAGAACAAAAAGCACAGAACATAAATAAATGGGCAGTTTTTGGTAACTGGGAAATGTTGTACCATACGTACAGTGGGATCCAGCAATTTTTACCTTACGAAGTTGACAGAAAAGAGTTGACTGGGTTTAAATGTTTTAACACAAAATGATATACAATGGTTAAAAGAAAAGAATGTGAGAAAGAACTTCAAAACAATATCTGTAAACAGGAGAATACATCTATAAATGTTCTTCAGTCTATGCAAGTTAAACACTGATATAATTGAGCCAAAATGTCTAACATCACATTTATCCTGATGGTATCTCACCTCTATTTGACCACCAAGCAAATGGGATCTTGGGCTTACAATGGACAAGTTAAAGAAAACTTCAGCCCAATGTGTGGTTGTGAAGAAGGCAAATTCCATGCCTGGATTACTTAATAAAAAGATAAAAAATAAATAAATGACAAAACTATGCCTTTTCCAAAAGTATTTTGTGATCACAGTGGTTTTGTTATTTGTAATTTTAATTATCTCCCCTCCAAAAGAATATTGTAGGAGCTGGAAAAGCTGCAGAAAACAGCAACCAACATGGTCAAGAAGAATCTGGAGCAAGTCTTGTATGAGCCTGGGTTTATTGACGTATGGGGGGGAAAGGATCAGGGAAAGGTTACTGGTACATAGAATTATTCATACTGTGAAGGCAGCAGCTTTTCATCCTCTCTCATAATAATATAGCTAAAAACTGAAGAATTCAAGGTGTAAAAAGAAACATCCTCTTATAGCTGAGTAGAAAAGCATGACATCTGCTACAAAAGATAATGACATCCACTGGCCACTAGCCCAAATATTGTTCAAATGGTGGTGGTGGCGGGGGGCGGGTGGTGGGATAAGTCAATTATATGGAATATAAGGCTATCAAACCCTTACTAGTCACAATGGTTACATATCAAACTCCACTATCAAAAGCAGTATTGCTGGGGAATATATTGCAAGAGATAGCTATTGCTTTCTTGTCTTGCTTGTGCCTTTCCCAAGAGGCATTTTGTTTAGTCAGATTGGGAATGGACTGCTGGATTAGATAGGTCTCGGGTCTGATCCAACAAGGTTGTTCTCAAGGTTCCCTTTAAGGCATGTGGCACACCTCTGGCCCCCTCTGCCCATGGCTTTTCCATCCCCACGCAACCGTTCCAATCATTTTTGTTCAAGTCGCAGTGGAACCTGAAGGGGGAGGCACACACACATACAGAAGAGCCCTGTGCAGCGAGGACAAAATTAAAAGGTATGTTGGTTGAATTTAGATCTTTATGATAACTTCAGTATCAGTTATCATCCCTCTAAAAGCTAGTGGTTGTTCTTATTTAAACTTACCTTCACTATCACTCATCAACGCCCATTTAGAGATTTTGACAATATGCACATTGAGTTTAAAAAGGTTAAAGGTTCCCCTCCACACTTGCGTGCTAGCCGTCTCCGACTCTAGGGGCAGTGCTCATCTCTGTTTTTAAGCCAAAGAGGCAGTGTTGTGCAAGTCCATGGCCACGTAGCCAGCATGGCTGAACACATTTCTGTGCATGGAACACTGTTTACCTTCCGGCTTTTTACGGTGGTACCTATTTATCTACTTGCATTTACATGCTTTCAAACTGCTAGATTGGCAGGAGCTGGGGTTATCAGCGGGAGCTCACTCCGTTGCGTGGCACCTGGGATTCGAACTGCCGAGCTGCCAATTTTGCCACCAACAGTTTGGGTGCTCTAGCCTGCTGAGGATCAATATGCACATTTAATTACGTGCCTTCAATTTAAAACATATAAGCTAGGCATTCTTTAATTGGCTACTGATCAATTCTAGGATCAAATAATTTCTTTTGAGAACTGCATTTCAAGAGATATCTATGAAGACCATTATTTTCCTCCCACTCAGCTATTTACAGGGCAATACACTCACAGTAGTTGTTAATGACAGAAAGCTGTAATTACTATGATCACTGGTAGGAAAACACATCATTATATCATTGATTTGATCAAGGTAAAGGTGGCTCACACCCTTCTACGTTCAAAGTTGGAATGAAATTGTAAAACACAAACCATACAGCAAACAAAGCACACTCAGAGAACTGACATCTCTCGTCACTGCCTATCCTCGCAAAAGAAATCACATATCAAACACTTAAGAACAGCTTTGTTTCTTACACAGGTGTACCTCATAACATAAATTTAACTTGTTCTATGGGTCAATTTGTTTTAAGAAATTTTTGTCTTACAAAATGCAGTTCCCCATAGGAATGCACTGAAAATGGATTAATCCGTTCTAGAGGCTATGGGTCACTATGGGAGCAGATTAATCCATTCCAAAGGCTAGAATAAAGACAAAAATAAAGGGGGTGGGGTTTCCTGGGTATATGTGGAATGGTTTTTTGTCTTGCAAAGCACCCATGGGAAATTTTTGTTATGTTAAAGAACCATGCCCATTCCCGGAATTTTTTCCCTCCTTCAAGTTTTCTATCTTACAAGGCATTTGTCTTAAGAGGTACCACTGTATATCCTCTACCATCCTCTAGCATAGTGAAGTAGAGCATATAATTAAGACTGTAAACTATGCCCAGAATATGTCACATAAATCTGTACACAAGATGAACTCAGCTTTAGACAGGTATGTATTCTACCAATTTCACCTGCTGCACCCATCATCACCATCTGTGATACGGTCTACTTTACAGGACTGTTTTAACGGTTACTGGAACAACATACATGAAACTCTCTGAAGCTTCTAAAGGAACATAGCTTGTACTACTACTCCTGGGGTTAACAGACACTTTATTTTAAACCATAACTGTAGGAAATGGTTCTCAGATAAACACCCTGTTTTATGTACAGCCAAAGGTGCCTCTAGATCATCTGGAGATAATTCCAAAGCTTGTGATCAACATTTTCCCTCTCCAAAACTATAAGATCCCGCATCTATGTCGATAGCTCCTTGTCTGAAGATGATACAAGTATCTTGATAGTAAAGCTTTTATTATTCTCAGATGAGGTCAGGGCAGGGGTCTGGAATGAGGATTGTCAATAAAACCAGACTCAGGAATCCTAATCAATATGAATTTTAATATCAAGTTAATATGTATAAATGGAATTCAAGTTTTTGAAAAACATCATGGACCTTATTTCAAGACTTAGGATACTGCTAGTGTTATTCAGAAGTCAGCCTGATGCTTACCACTTCTGTTGATGTTTCTGCATGTTCTGAAGTAACATGTTCTTGAAGAGATGTTTCCGTATAACCCATTTTTCCACAATAAGGACAAGTAAAAGACTGTGGTTGCTCTACAGAGAAAGCTTCTCCACCATAGTACAAATCTGGAAAAAAAAGAAAGTATATGAATAATCCATTTTGTCCCCATGGTTACAATCATGGAAAACAGAAATATTATCTCTTTAAATCAAAAGTGTTATGCTACCACTCCAAATTGCAACAATTATTACAACTGTTGTCTAGAACATCTGGAAGGTGTCAGGACATTAACCTTGTTTTAACTTGACATTTACTGTGTCATCCAATTCTCTTCAGTAGTAGTTTCCTATTTTATTTGCACAGTTTAAAAAGCATCCTCTATCCCAAGGGGGAAAATATCCAGAATGCAGTCAAGCTCCCTCCACTGCCTGTGTCTGTGCATCTGGTGATTCTCAATTCCCAAAGTCTGCCACTGTCCAAGAGTGAACAGTACTGTGGCAGACAGAGGGAAGGGTGTATGTGTGTGCCTGTGTCTGTCTCTCTCTCACCCCCTCTCTCTCTCTCTCTCTCTCTGTGTGTGTGTGTGTGTGTGTGTGTGTGTGTGTGTGTGTGTGTGTGAGAGAGAGAGAGAGAGAGAGAGAGAGAGAGAGAGAATTCACAGATAACCACTCAAAAAACACAATTACTGATAAGTAACTTGTCCTTCTTTGCCATGGTCTCCGTGAATCACATATGCGGGCAAACTCACTTACGTGTTGGTGGGATGTCACATTAACACATAGGAAATTTCTGCTCTTCCAAATGCAGCATCAAGTTTTACCCTGACATCCAACCTGTGTTGTTTGATGAGCACTGAGGGTTGACTCAATGTCCTTTAAGAAAGGCTATGAAAGCTGCTATATGGAATCCTGGTCTTTTTGCTACTTGGTAAGACAACTTAATTGTGTTGACAAAGCACTATGACAATTGCTGGATGGAGGTGGGGGAATAGGCTCATCCACTTTGCACCTGATAGACAACAACTTAAGACTTTCAGAAATGCTTGGTCTACATAGGCAGAAGACCACAGCTCTATGAATCTCCCAAGTTTGAACAGCTTCCTCCAATTCCAAAGTAGATGATGGGGGGAAATTCAGGAAGGACAAGAGGCTGATGAAGATAAAAGTGTCATACCCCTCAGGGAAAAGGAAAGTTATGTCTGGAAAAATAATGACCTTATCCTTGTAAAACTGCACAAAATATGGGCTATCTCTGAGGGTGCACAACTTGTCCTCCCTTCATATTGAGGTGATTACCATCAGGAACACTATTTAGAAGGTAAGACATTTCTGTACTACCATAGCCATCAGATCAAAGGGTAACGTCATAAAATGGCTCAGCATTACAGAGTGACCATTGTGTGGGTGGAGCTCTCAAATCTGGAAAGACTTTTCACAAACCCCGCAGGAACTTCAAGAGCTGAATCTCTGTGACACTTTGGAGCCAAGAGCTGGTTTTACTACTATAGCTGACAAAGATCTTGATAAAATAATGCAATAAACTACGTATTCTCTTTCAGATGTAAAAGATGCAACACAATGGGCAGAGTTGGGGCTCCATTTGAGTAGGTAAAGGAAGATAATCTCTTCCATTTATATTTATAACTACACCTAGTGGAAGGCTCCCTGGACTCGTGCCTAATTTCTTAATAGGGCTTGAGAATTCCCCATGCTGTCAGCTTCAGTCTGGCTAAGTCTAATCGGGGTCCTCAAACTATAGCCCACACGCCAGGTCTGGACCGCCAGGGTCCTCACTCCAGCCCACCAGCCACTGCAGACCCCCCTCCACTTGAGCCAAAAGCTCACCATGTAGAGCTGCCACTGCCTCAGCCGCCAATGCAGCTTTCATGGCACACGGGAGGAAGGCAGCAACCCACTTTCAGGGGCTGGATGATGAGGGAGGCAAGCAGCATGTGCCAGGCATCCATAAGCAGCTTCGGCCACCACTGCTGGAGCAGTTGGTTCTAGTTAGTCCTGCTGATGGGCCCACATAGTTATGCAGGGGAAAGGAGGAAGGGAGAGGAAGCCTGCCTCTCTGCCCTGCCAGACATCCCCTTCTTCATTTCTCTGCCTGGCTGCCTTTATGCCGCCCGTGCACTTGCAGGATCGGGAGCGCAGCAGAGGCTTGTGGGTAATGAGGAGGCTATCGCCATAGCCAAAGAGACCCATCCTCCTTCCCCTCCTCCTGAGGCAGGAGGAAAGAAGAAGGAGAGGCTGCTGGGTGGCCATCTCAGGCAGGAGGAGTGACCGGGTCACCCCAGGAATAGCCACCAAAGAAGGCAGGCAGGCGGGTGAAGGAAAGAGGCGGCGGCATCGCAGCAAGGTGGGCCATACCATCCTGCAAGGGAGGAAGAGGAGGGAGGGAGGAAGCCTGCCCACCAGCCAGGCTCCTCTATGGTTGGCCTCCTGCCTCTCGTACTTCCTCTCCCCAGTGGGAGATTGGCATACAGGCCTGGTGCAAAATGGCCGAGGCAGCATGGGGGACCCGGCTGTGACTATGTTTCCCGCCACCGTCAGCAGAGAAGAATGGCCAGGGAAAGACCAGGGGACCGAACGGGAAAGCTGCTTGACACCTCCTCCTTCCCACGGTCACCCTCTCCCCCACCGCCCGCTTAGCTTTCCCCAGCCCAGGCGACCCTTAGCCCTCAAAGCAGAGCGCCACCGGTGGCACTGGCAGTGGAAGGTGTGCCTCACTGGTGTCAGACGCTATTGCTACCCTTGCCGCATTCTCCTCCTCCTCCTCCCTCTCCAGCCAGACAGCCATTGCGGAGCTTGCTTTGGTTCCCAGGAAGGGAGAGGAGAAAGAAGCCCCAGGCGAGAGACTGGAAGAAGTCAGCCCCGGGAGCTGTCACCACTGGCCAGGAAAATGTTGGCTCTGCAGCTGCCGGGCTCTGAGAATGGGCTCCTGCTGGGGCGCCAAAGGAAGCTGGAGTTCATGATCCAGGACTTGTGGTGTCCTGTGAATGTTGAAAGTTTCTTGGTGTGATGGTGTGGATGGGAAAGGCGGTGATCCCTTGTGTGCCAGGGCTGGGAGTTGCAGGGCCGTAGATAGGGCTGGGGGGGGGGGTGAGAGGAAGGTGGAGGGGCAATGGGGCGAGGGAATAAGAGGAGGGCTTATTTTGTTTTGGAGCTGATGTGTGGTTTTGGAGAGTGTTCAGGCCCCCTAAGTTTTGAGCAGTGGTGGGGCTACAGCCCGGCCCTCCACAGTGTATGAGAAACAGTGAACCAGCCCTGTTTAAAAAGTTTGAGGACCCCTGGTCTAAATGGTCAACTGACCCTATGTTTTGAGTGAGCAGCTGAACTAGTGGCAGCTGATGGATTTCTGTTGCCATTAGCTTTAACAATACAAATCCAGGCTAGCGCAGCCACCATAAGTCTACACAGGACTTCTACAGATGAAGCTTCATTATCATCCTTTGCTCCAGGGTAATTGATGGAAAGAGATAGAGGAGTTTCCTCAACCAACACATTATGAAGGCATCTCCTAGAGATTTTTCCCTTGCCCTGTTCTGGAACAGTACTTGTGAGATTTCTGGTTGCTGTGAGTGACCCAAAGGTTATCTGTTAGGAGCAACAGATACATGAAATGCATTGTGCCCTTCCTGTTCGCATAGTACATCACTGTGATGTTGTCACTGGCAACCTGAACGACTTTACCCAATATATCCTTTTGAGGACTAGAACTAGGAGTTCTAGTTTGTTTATGTGCAGGTTTCTTTTGTCCTTTTTTTGGACCACAGAAATTTGTTGGTGCCTGAAATGTGCTCCACATCCTGTCAAGTCTGCCTCTCTTATGACCTGAATTTTCAGCTTGAGATTTCTGAATGGCCTTTGTTGGTCCACCAACAAGCTGAGTATGAGCCAACAGTGTTATATGATTACCAAAAAAGCAAATGCTATTTTAGGATGTATTAAAAGAAATGCCTCCAAAAATAATCCTCTCTATTCAGAACTGGCTAGACCTCATTTTGAGTACCGTACTGTGTCCAGTTCTGGATACCACACTTCAAGAAAGATGCTGACAAATTAGAACAAGTTCAGAGGAGCAAAGTGTTCTGCTTATATACCGTGCCATACCACTTTAAGTAGTCTCTGGGCGGTTCATTACAGTATGCAGGCTACACATTGCCCCCCCCCCAGCAAGCTGGGTACTCATTTTACCGACCTCAGAAGGATGGAAGGCTGAGTGAACCTTGAGCCTGCTACCTGGGATTGAACCCCAGGTCGTGAGAGCAGTTTTACCTGCAGTACAGGCATTTAACCACTGCGCCACGAGGCTCCTTAGGAGGTCAAAAAAGGATGATTAGGGGGCTATAAACCAAGTCCTATCAGGAAATACTGGGGGGGGGAACTGGCCATGTTTAGCCTTGAGCAAAAGAGACTGATGGGAAATATTACAGCATTTTTCAAATACTTGGTAGAAGCTGTTGGGAAGCATTTTGAGAACTCATATTCAGCAGGTAGTATGGAATCCTTCTTCAGTTAGTCCAGCAAAAAATCAATGATTTTTTTAAAATAAATAAATAAATCAGATTTTTTAATTTAAATCAGATTTTTAAAATTTAAATCAGTTTTTTAAAATTTAAATGCTTTTTGAGGAAAAATATCTCTAAAGATCATGTTCTACTTAAGATACATTATAGTCCAAAGGTTATTAATCAGGAAATTAGTTTTAATTATGTACCACAAGGCTGTATTTATCCATTCACAATGCCATGCTCTCCAAGAAGTTTCTGATTACATGGGTCAGTTTTTCTATCTAGAAGTTATTATCAAAGATGCTTGGTTTTGCTCTTTTCAAAACTGCATTTGGGTCTGCAACAATAACATGCCTCCTTCATAGCAAAAATGTTATAAGATAAACATCAGAATTGAGGAAAAGACCTTAATCCCATTGTTCCTCTGCAAATCTATGTACACAGAATCAACCCCCTTACCTCTTAAGTTTTATGTTTGAAGAAGTTCAATAAATAGAAGGTTGTTTGGAATGGAATAGGTCTGCAGAAGGAGTAAATTTTGAGGAGGAAGGGGCCAGCAGTAAAATGAAAGTGAAACTTTTTGAGCACAGTACTCCACATCTTCAGATCTTTATGTGTATAGCAGCCTGAGGGTTATCATTCTGTAATGGCAACAGACCGTAAAAGAGACCCAGTTTGGGAATATCTAGACCAGAGGTTCTCAACCTGTGGATCCCCAGATGTTCCTGGACTGCAACTCCCAGAAATCCTGGCCAGCTCAGGTATTGATGAAGATTTCTGGGAGTTGTAGTCCAGGAACATCTGGGGACCCACAGGTTGAGAACCACTGATCTAGATGGTCAGTCTAAGTTTTTAAAAAGATATTTTAACCACATCAGTTAACAAACATGGATGTTTAAGCAAATGCAAGTATATATAATGCTATTTAAATTGTTATTATTATGGTAATGATTATTTTTCTCCTTCCAGTAAAGTACAACAGAACAGTTGTCCAAATATCAATGATTAACCTATTAAACTGGAGATAGTTCACCTTGCAATAATTTAACAGTTGTCTGTGTATTTCTAACCACCAAATCAGTAATTATCTGATATAACTGTAAAACTAATCTGAAGTTATTATTTTAAAAATGAGACCTTCATCTGGTGTAACTATTAAGATTAAAACAACTCCAGCAAAAATGAGTCTTTATATAGAAAATCATAATTTAAATCAAGCCTTATGGACTAGTGATTTAAATCATATCCACCCTGGGGTGGAGCCAAACTCAGTAGACTTCTTCTGCACTTTGGAGAGCAAGAAGATGGATTTCAGTACTAAGGCCACTCTGGAAGCAGCTGACTGAGAGGGTGGCGCTTTCAATGCTGACGGTGCACCAATGATTCTGACTGGTGGCAATGGAGTCAACTCAACTTCTCTCGGTCTCTGATCATGCTTGAAACCTGTTTTTGTTGGGATAGACTCCATGAAAGGTTGTGTAGAGGGAGTCTTGCACACCGATTCTGTCCGGATTAGAGGAGGCTTCCAGAGATAAGAGAACCAATGATATGAAGCAACTTTTTGCAAAGATGAAATCTGAGGCAGGATTATCAGTTTCTAAGAGCACCTTTTGTAAACTTTCAGAAGTACTCATAAGTTTGAGTTTGGCACCCCCCATCGGGGTAATGCAATCACTTAGAATGTCTGTTGGTGATGGGGGTTTACAAATGTACTTTTTAAATGGACCCACAGCGGCTTTAAAAAAGGTGGGAAAGCCATAAACCAGGAAACAACAGCAAATAAATGCTAATAATAGATACTGTACTAACTCACTCTCTCTTCCTTCACTCTATATAAAGGAATAACAAGAACAGCAATGGGAACAGTGAGCAAGGGAAGATTTAAAGTATGAAAAAGGCTCTCAAATCATATTCTGACACACTTCTTCAGCGGCAGCTCAAGGTAACTGAGAGAAGACTAAAAGCACATGGACATGCACAACGAAGGGGGGGGGGGGCTGATCTAATAATCCCTTTGCTTCAAACCCTAGAATATTCCAATGGGTTTCTTGCAGGCCCAGAAATACCCATATGTGTGATTTACAGAGATCACAACAAAGACATTTAAATTCCATGACTTTGAACGTACTCAGTTAAGAATCAAGCAGCATGAAAAGGTAGCAACTGTACATCTTCCATTAGGCATACCTTGAATCTCAACTACTCACAGATACTCCTCTGGTTCATATTCATTCAACATCCTATGTACAATCACTGAAAAACTAATCCCAAAGACTGGCACTCTGAGAAGTCATCAAAATTATGAACTCAAAGCATTAAGTACAGTCAACTGGACAACAGCCTACTAGGAAGGCAACCTAGATTTCGTAAATTACATCAAGGCCCTCTAGCAGAAGAAGCACAGATTATTCTGATTTCACCAGCAGAAGACTCTAAATGTTGATATAACCCTAGCCAATTCACTTGTTTTGAAATGTACCCCAACGAAATGTAAGTCATCTGTTGGTCAAAACCACAGATGCAGTGATACTAATGCAAACAGCACTGCTTTTGGTGGAATATTTTGTCACACAACCAGCCACTCACTGATTGTGAAATCAGCTGTTGCCAAATTCTGCAACCAGGCACAATGGACATCCTGCCAAAGGGAAGACACCAATTGCATGTCTACCCTTACGTGCACATCCCCCCTTAAAAAAAAAAACAGGATTCTGTCTAATGACAACAATGCTACCACTATCTGCATATATCTTTGGAAGGGTCAAGATACATTTCTGAGGACATTATTTTGTCAGCTCATTGGTTGTTCTCTCCTCCCTTCACCCTACAGAATGAAGTCCACTTGTAGCTTTATAATTCTAATTCCATCTGACCTATTTCTCTTTCCTCTTTCAAAATGCACACCATTTCTCTTGTATATCTGTAAGGCATTTGTTTAAAAAATTAAAATACTAATACCAAACAAAAGAGAAGAAAGCAAGTCAATTAATTTGAATTTGGTTTCTTATTTTTGTGAAGATTCTTATAAACTGCAGCACATTCTTCAAAAATTATCTTTCCAACTTCTCCCACAACTCCCACATAACTGAATTAAGCTTTCTTCCAATTAGGATTACTAGTGAGTAAATGCCTATGAAACATCAGATTTAAAGTAAAATACACTGAAAGGGCCTACTTGTTAAAATTCTCCATGTAGTAGTGATTACTTCGCTTAGTGCTCAAACTAAATACAGCCTTTACGTGAATTTTTTCCAACTAAATAAAAGCAAAAGCAAAAGAAATATACCTACCTGCTCCAAATTGACCAAAGTTAGTCTTATGAAGTTCCACTATGCAAAACTATGATAATGATACATAAGAATCACTTACCAAAATCTACTCTTGTTAGTATGCACTGCATTGGATGGTCAGTTGTATGCCTTGTTGTCGTTGCACCACTTTCATAACAAGATGCACACAGATCGTAATCGTAGCAAATTAAACACTTGTATCTGCGACCTCGAAAATTTCCTTTTAAACATGCATCGCAGCTGACACCTGCAAACAAACAAAAGGTCATTAACCATAAATTACATTTATGTGAGAAACTGCACCTGGAAATGGCTACAACTTCTAAAATGAGTTGTATTGCAATGTAATTATTGTGTTGTATTGTTCACTACTTAGCACATAGAATGCAAGACTGAGCACAGCTTGTTCTTCAACCTGAAAGCAAAAGCTCAACTTTCCTTAAGGACTCACAGTATCCTCAACAACCGATATTTCAAGAAACATGGCCCCTCAGTGTATTAATATTCAAGGAGAGCACAGCGACAAATGGAAGTCATTTCTAGACAAAATTTTAATTTGCATACAAAATTTATATGACGGCCATGAAATATAACAGATGCATGCACTCTTAATGCTGGCAGAACCATGACTGCTGTTAGTTAATGAACTCTGGCTTGTTTGCAGGTGTAAGCTGCAATGCAAGTGAAACAAGCTGAAAGGTTTGTTTGTTTGTTTACATTTCTATACCACCCCCTTAGTGTAAACTGCACTACACTACTGTATAAGCACCTGCTTAACCTCTGACCAGCAAGATTTATGGTTCTTGGGCTCCTTTCTAAGTAGAGAATATTCTTTCCTACCAATAAAAAAAGCATAAAACGTCCCCCGCCTCTTTTAATAGTGCTATGTACTGTGGTTCAATTTACACGTAATAAGATGGAAAAGTTAGCAGAAGAACAGATGCTCAACAGCCAGGAAGGACAATTGCTGGTTCCCAATAAAAGTTAAGTAACCAGCTATGCAAGAAAGGGCGTAAACACACGTCTCTTTGGACACCTGCTTTTGTGCACATGCAAACCAAATACATGTTCTCATTTTAACTAGAAAATATTTTTCTTTTCTAAACTAAGATGGAATTATCAGACTTATTTGATATACATTTAGAAAACAAAACTTCAAAAGCATGTAATGATACGTGCTTTCTATGATTCAAAAATACTGTATCTTGAGATTTTCTAGAATTTACACATAGCTGAACTGAAATACATGGTAAAAGGTTCGTCAACTGTATAAACAACGCCAATGTGACTTTAATTTTGGACAATTTTTATGCTTATTCAAACTGCCCAATTTGACTTGCATTCTGTTAAATTTATTATGTTCCTAAATTTATTATGTTCACACAATTCTGAATTTTTCTACAAAGTAGGCTTCTACAGAAAAATACAGTACAGTATTAGGGGAAAATATCCTCTCCATGCGTCTCAAAAGCTACCTCCCATTAGCTCTTGTTAACTGAGCAGCAAGTTAGCCTAAGTGTGATCATGTCAGGCAAACTAAAATTGCATCCATTATTCCTTTGTGATTCACATAAAACCCACAACATGTGTTGGGTGAATTACAGCAATACAGTCTTGTCCTGCAGTTCAGTATTCCAGATCATCCCTCTAAAACTCCATACAAGTTCTTTTCTCTTCAAGCTAAGCATCTTACACCATAAAGCTTACAACCCTTCCACCTTTCATTTAGACGCATGCAGAACTATAACGTTAGGTGACTGGCTTAAATGACTTTGAAAGATTTCCAAACATCATCTAAAACGCATATTTCCGTTTCCAAAAGTCACATGTGGTATTATGACACTAAATTAAAGTAATCATGAACTATGAATGCTATCCAAAGGTTCAAACCACAACTATTTCAGCTGGAAGTCTAAAGCAAAAAATGTAAATATATTTACTCCAAAGCACCTCCAGATTAGGATAAAATTTCACAAGGCCTTGGAGACTGACTCTCTATTGACTCTATTAAGATGTGACTAAATTGTGCTTTTATATGATAAAGTTCCAAACAAGTGTAACCTTCCCACTGTCACCCTCTGGCAGAGGTGCAAGATCAGAAGCTTTTATTCCAATTTTAAATTTATCTGTGGACAGCATGCAGTCTGAATTGTAAACTGTGATTAATTTCAATTTTGATTAGCTGAAACAAGCTAATAGCCTGAAATAGTTTTATTTGTAATCTCTCTTCTCCTGGCTATTTATTTCTTCCTAGTACTTTCAGAGCAGCTTTTACTTCACTTTCTAGAACTGCAGGTTCTTCACCATAGGATTCTTCTTCAAAGAAATCTGTCATCCTTTTAGCTCTTCTCTAGAAGTCTTCAGTATATTGTTTTCATTTTCAGTTGATTTTCTCCTGGTCAGAAAACATGCTTTCCTGTTGGTCACTCATCATTCCTAATCTAGGTTTAAAATTCTCTTTGATTTCTTTGATATTCTAGAAGTTAGATCTTGTTTTTCTCCTTTTGATCTTTTCCTCTATTTTTCTGCAAGATAATGAGGTAATGAGAGGTAGTTCTCATTACCCTCTACATAAAAGTCACTTTAAAAACTGCATTCAGAGTTTGGACCTCATTTCTGTCCCCTTTTACTTCTGCTTCTTGCCTGTCTTCTACAATTTAAGTGTTTCTTCTTTCATCCATCAAGGTTTTTCTTTGACTCCATGGGCTGCCTCTTTTGTCAGAAGGTCAACGGGAAATCAAACCTCCAGTCTCTGGCTCTGTAGCCAGAAATCTAAGGGCCTTTTCATGCGACCCCTAAACTCCGTCGCAAATGGCTCCAAGCTCTGGAGCTTAAAATTGTTTCCCTACCAGCTCCAGAGTTTACAAATAATTAAGTGTGACCATGCCCACCTAAGTGTCCCAGCCATGGTACCTGGTCTCCAGAGGTGAAAACTGATGCGGATATAACAGTAGTGACTGCCGGGCTCTCCTTGCTTCTGTTTGTTCTTTTTTTGCCCCCCGCCCCTTTAAGAGATCTGAATGCAGTGCCAGGACGGCAGAACAGACGTGAGCGGCATTCTTTTCTTCCTTTTTTTCTCCCTCCCCTCACGCAGCCAGCAGCCAGGAATGCGGAGGGGGTGGGAACGCAGGAACAGCGACAAACCCCTTAAGATCTCTGGTCCGAATTTAAGTGGCCAGCGGATCTTAGGGGTCATGTGAAAAGGCCCTAAACCACCGATCTACTCCTTACAGGAATTAAAGTTAATGGCAAACAAGTTATACCTCCATTTAATTGTAGATGTCAAAGTCAAGTTTCATCATATTTTAGCAATCCTGTAACAATTTAACAACCTTCTTGCCTTGACC
This sequence comes from Phrynocephalus forsythii, assembly GCA_029282475.1. Taxonomy (NCBI): domain Eukaryota; kingdom Metazoa; phylum Chordata; class Lepidosauria; order Squamata; family Agamidae; genus Phrynocephalus; species Phrynocephalus forsythii. The sequence goes on from JAPFRF010000004.1 coordinate 11,866,706, forward strand.
ATCATAAAAAGAAATCCAAAATGCTTTTTTAAAAATATTAGATACATGTATCAAGGGGGAAATGCACAAATGACATATGCCCCAGATGTTTATTTCCCTATAAAATAGCAGGGTATCAACATCCCTGTCTAAAATTAACCATTCCAACTATAAATTGTTATTATTTATTTATTTAGATCACATTAAACAATTATTATTCAAATGGAGTAAGTTCAGGCTTCCACGGTTTGAACCTATGTTGGCTGTTAAAATGGCTATTCAACCTAAGTTTGCTCATACAGTGGACCCTTGTATAACAAACGGTTTGTATAACATAAAATCTGTACAACATAAAAAATTCCGGAGATAGGAGAAATTTGCTTAACAGAATCACCTATGAGGCGAATCCGTACAACATAAAAATGGTCGCGATTAGGGGTTACTCTGTTTTCAATACATTCCTATGGGAAATTTAATTTGCTTAACAGCATTTCATTTGGAATGAATTTATTCCTTTATACAAGATACTACTCCTTTTGCCTTGCCCAACTTGTTATTTCTCTACTTGGTAAAAGTTCATTACTATTTATCAACAAAACTAATAGAAATATAATTTTGTTTTTCTTATTTTCTTTTGTTTAATATTCAGTTACCCAACAAAAATCAAGGTGGGCTGAGAATTCTGAATCTTCACTTTTATGATGCAGCATACCAGCTGTGACAAACAATAGAATTAACTCATAATCCAGAAGTAGATGCTTGGCTTTCTCTTGAAATATGTGGCCAAGATTAAAATGATCAGAGGCCACTCCTTTTTAAAAAGTATTTCCTTAACAGCTATTACTAACCAATACTTATTGAATGGGTTTGATTCTCATCCATTCCCACTGATTCATGTGTCATCCCCTTTTTTACTAATCTCATTTTTAGATGGGTGAGGGCTTATACATTCTAAAAGATTTATTTGTAGGAGGCTCTCCTACATCGGTGAATCAGTTCAAATCACAACCTTCAACTGTTAATTTTTCCAGCCTTCAGGTTTACAATTTTAGCTCATTATAAGGCAATTGTTACCAACCCTGGGTTCCCAGATGTTCTTGTATTAAAACTCACAGAAGCCTATACCACAAGCTGTGTGGCTATTCATTTGCTTGCTTGCTTGCCCTGAGTAGTTTAAGACACACAGCAGCATAATTAAAATATTAATTCAACAAGACAATAAAAATAGTACAATTAGTCTGCATTCAAACACACTTACATAAATAAACATTTAAAATTGCACAATTGAATCATAGTAAGGCTAGATGACTTCAGCTGATTTCTGGGAGTTGTAGTCCAAGAACACCTGGGCACCCAAGAATGGGAACTCCTGATTTAAGGAAAGAGCCCAAACTGCTTGCTCAATATCCCCTTTTAAATCATTGTAACATAATCTAAAAAGGAAAGCCACTGTGTCATTTTTTAAATTTATGCTTCCTTAATCAGCAATAATTATATTAAAACAATGAAATAAACATTGTGTTATCTATAAATCAGGCTTCAGTCTACATGCAATTTAAATACATCTAAAATAGTCTCAATGGCTGAAAAGGAGAAAGTATCCACTTAACATATCCAATTAGAAACAGACAAATTCTATGAGAAACTAATATTACATTTACTTTATAACTGTGGGTTTTTTTTTTTTTTTGGAAAATATTAGTACATCCCTGTTAATATAGTGGTACCCTGACTTACAACCACCCCGACATGAGCGGGCTTCAGTTGTCCCCCCCCAGCTGCCTTACAAGCATGGGGTCCCCCCACCCCGAGTAACAATGTCGGCTGGGGGGGAGAAGGGTCAGTCATTTAAAAGGTCTTTGAGCCACCAATCCAAGCGCTTGGGTCAGTGGCTCAAATATCTTTGAAACAGCGTACACTTTTCCCCTCACCGGGGGGAAAAGCGGACACTATTTCAAAGGTCTTTCAAGCACTGAGGGAAGCTGCCTCTGTTTAAAGAGGCAGCTTCCATCAGTGCCTCAAAAACCTCTGCTTGTCCCATGCCCCCCCACCCACACCATCGGGCGCCTAGAGGGAGAAGCTGAGTTTTTTTTTCATTCCCCCCCCTCTTCCAATGCAATTTCTCATCAGGTCCTGCATCAGAAGAGAGAGAAAAATGAAAAACCCTCTGCTTATTACCCCCACACAAACACTACCGGGCATGTAGAGGGAGAAGTGGAGTTTTTTAATGGCAGCCATTAGTGCTTGCATTGGAAGAGGGGGGGGGGACTGAAAACACCACCACTTCTCCCTCTACGCACCCTATGGTGGTGGTGGGGGAAGTGGTGTTTTTTTTAAAATGTCCTTAAGCAAGTGAGCCAAACACTTGGCTTAGTTGCTTAAAGACATTTTAAATGACCCACAGCTCCCCCCCATGGGGGAGCTGCTGGTCATCTAAAGCATTTTCCCATAGGAATGTGTTGAAATCCATTCCTCTGGAATGGATTAACTTATTTTCAATGCATTCCTATGGGAAATCGCTCCCCGACTTACGAGCTAATAGAGTTACGAGCGTGCACTCACAACGGATCAATGTCATAAGTCGAGGTTCCACTGTATTCAGTTATAGTACGACCCCCATATCTACGGATTCATTAACCACTGATTCAGTTAACCAGAGTTGGCAGAGGAAACAATTAAATAAATAATTGAGCAGCTACAAAGCAAGTTACTGTCACAAACAGCAACCGTAAAACAAGCTACTGTTGCAAAACAACAGTGGGGTTTTTGTTTTTGTGCATTCTTTCTCTCTTATTCACATTTTTCATTATCCACAGGAAGGCCGGGAACTGATTCCCAGCGGATACTGGGGTCCTACTGTATAAATAAAAACAGAATATTAAATAAAATCTGGATGAGCAAGGCTCTATTGTCTCCATCCAAAGAAAAATACATAATTCAGTGGCTAAAATCTAATAGTAACTCATGAATTGAGTAGGACCACTGAATCAGTATGGGTTTGGTGAGTGATCTTAGAGCAGTATGGGAATGGCACCAATTACTTCATGAGGTGATAAGTGCTCCAACACTGAAGGCATTCAGGAGAAATTTAGACAACCACCTGGCATGTATACAGTGGTATCTTGTATAAAGGAATTAATTCATTCCAAATGAAATCATGTTAAGCATTTTCCTTTATACAAATTTTCCTTTATACAAATTTCCTTTATACAAATTTCCCATAGGAATGCATTGAAAATGGAGTAATCCCATTGTTATGTTGTTAGGATTCTCCCCATAGGCGATTCTGTTAAGCAAATTTCCCCTATCTCCGGATTTTTTTAATGTTGTACAGATTTTATGTTATACAAACTGTTTGTTATACAAGGGTCCACTGTACTTTGAGATCTGCCAGGAGCGGGGGGGAGGGGATTGGACTTGATGGCCTTATAGGCCCCTTCCAACTTCAGTATTCTATGAACTCCTCCATAAGTTCCACTGATTCCAGAGGCTTACTCTAATTCTGATTTACTATTGGATTTCAGTTTGTGTTTATAATTTATTCAATAGGGCACTTCACGAAACACTATCACAGACTGAAAGCATGCTGATGTGCCATAAATTCAATACACAACAGATGCCAATTTATCCATCAAGGCATGAGGGAATGTTCTAGTGCAGCAGCAACAACAACAGGATTTGTAAGAAGGACAGACTTTGTCTCCTGTATAAAAGAGACAGGTAACTAGTAAGTACATCAGCACTGTGAAATATCAGAAAATTTCTAAGTAAAAGTGCATATTTACATGACAAAAACGATTCAGCTGTAGGAATTCCAGGTGGAAAATACAGCTGTTTCTAGAAAAACAATATACAAGTAGAAGGTGCTGCAAGTCTGAACTGTTTTTAATGAAAACAGACAGGAAATCATAGATTTCATTTCATTTCTTGTATTTTACCTGTAGCCAACACAGAAGTCAAAAATATACAGGGCTGCTCAGCATGGTAATCAGAAATCGTTATATGTTCAGAGGGATTTATTAGCCAGGATCCTGCTGCCCAACTTTATGCCACATAAACTTGATGATGTCAGCAGCCATGGCCAATTCAGGGGAGTTAAAAGTGTCCTATTCGATCCCACACACACCAGCAAGGTTCCAGGTATCCTTATCATGCTGGGGAAGTCTTTAGGAGCCAGAGCAGGGAAAGGAACTCTTTAATGCCTGAAAATCTCTGCCACTGGTACACCATCATGTTTTCTAGCAACATCCCTGCTATGGTCTGATATTTCCCTGCTGAAGTTTAGACAAGAACAATCCCTAAAAGACAAATGGAATCTGGTGAATAACCAAGAATTCTTGGGGGTATTTTCTCATTACGAAATGCAAAGAAAAAAAAATGAGGTGGCTGGCACAATCATTCCCAAGCACCTCCCCTTGCTGAGCAGAATGTGTTAAGCTTGTTGATGTACACCAGAATGGAAGGTGACACAACAGAGAGAAAACACAGGTGACAGGTAGAATTTTCCCCATAAACAGGAATATAATAGCTCAATATTGGGTAAAGATAGTTCCTGTGGTGCTCTCTCTCTCTCTCTCTCTCTCTCTCTCTCTCTCTCTCTCTCTCTCTCTCTCTCTCTCACACACACACACACACACACACACACACACACACACACACACACACAGAGAGAGAGAGAGAGAGAGAGAGAGAGAGAGAGAGAGAGAGAGAGAGAGAGAGAGAGAGAGAGAGAGAGAGAGAGAGAGATTCCTTGAGGTGAAAGGGTTCCCCAGAACATGGGGTGATGGGAGCTACAGATCCCCGTCATCCATGACTTGATCATGGACAAGTGGGCCGAACTGGCATTTCTCACGGAGACCTGGGTAGGCTTCGCCCCCAGGGCTACTGTGTTCAGCATCTGGGCAGGTTGGAGAGTCGGGGGGCGGAGTGGCCATTGTGTTTAGGGAATCCCTTCATGTCAGCAGATCTGCGATGTTGGTGAGTCCAGGGTTAGAATGTCTTCACCTAGTGGTGGGACAGAGGGACAGGTTTGGGATTGTACTCGTCTATCGTGCCCCCCGCGACCCTGCACTCTCCCTTCCGGAGCTCTCCGAGTTCATATCGGCGGCACTTTTGAGGTCCCCCCGCCTTCTGGTGGCTGGGGACTTCAATGTGCATGCTGAGTCTGAGCTGTCGGGAGCTGCTCTGGAGTTCATGGAGTCCATGGCCTCCATGAACCTGTCTCAGTTTGTCATCGGCCCCACTCACAAGGGAGGACATACCCTGGACCTGGTTTTTGCCTCCTCATCGGCGGGTGTTGATCTGGGGGTCGGGAGGATGCGCACCCGACCCGTGTCATGGTCAGATCATTATCTGCTGACTTTTTCCCTATCAATCGCCACCCCGCCCCGCGGGGGGCAGGGCCCTTCCATCTGGGCCCGCCCCCGGAGGCTCCTGGACCCTATACGGTTTTCGGAGTCCTTCGGGGGATTACCGGGTGGACTGGTTGACGATCCGGTAGACTCCCTGACCGATAGGTGGTTTGAGGAGGTGGCCGGGGTAGTGGACCGGATCGCCCCCAAGCGCTTTATCCGATGCAGAGCCAGCTCTTCGCCATGGTTCACTGCGGAGTTGCGGGCAATGAAGCAAGAGCGGAGGAGGCTAGAGAGCAGATGGCGTAACGCTCGGACAGCTTTGAATTGGGCTGTGGTTAAGGCGTCGACCAGTCGCTATTCTCGAGCAATCAGGGACGCTAGGAGATCTTTTGCCTCCCTGAGAATTGGTGAGGCCTTGAACCGTCAGGCGGAATTGTTCCGGGTGGTTCGAGACCTCACCAATCCCGGTCCGCCGGGGCCTCCTCCTAGTGATTTCACTAGTGAGTCATTTGCAGCCTTTTTAAAATCTAAGATAGAGGCCATCCGTTCCGAGCTGGACGCCGGTTGCATGAATCCACCCTCTGCTGTGGCCAGGGCTGAGCCGCCCCGGTCGCCAAAGTTTGTTGAGTTTGGGTCTGTTTCATCAGGGGATGCCTCCAGGGCCCTGAGACACTGCAGGCCTGCGGCTTCTCCGTTCGGCCCTTGCCCTTCCTGGCTGATTAAGTCCGCCGGAGGGAGCATGCTGGAATGGGCTTCGCTTATTGCCTCAGCTTCCTTCAGAGACGGGATTTTTCCCAGTCGCCTGAAGGAGACGGTAGTGAAGCCCATTATCAAAAGACCTGGCCTGGCCGTAGACGATATGTCTAATTATCACCCTATAGCCAATGTTCCTTTCATGGGCAAGGTGATTGAGCGGGTTGCCGCCCTACGTCTCCAGACGTTCCTGGAGGAGAACCATATCCTGGATCCTTTCCAATCTGAGACAGCACTGGTCGCTCTGCATGATGATCTGTTAAGGAGGGCCGTCAGGGGTTGCTCTACCCTGCTAGTACTTCTCGACCTGTCAGCGGCTTTTGATACCGTTGACCATGATATCCTCCTGGGGCGGCTTTCGGAGGTGGGGATCGGAGGTCTGGCTCTCTGTTGGCTCCGCTCCTTCCTTGAGGGTCGCTCCCAGGGTGTGAGCTTGGGGGGTGATTTGTCGTCTCCCTGGACACTCTCTTGTGGGGTGCCCCAGGGGTCAGCTCTCTCCTCCATGCTCTTTAACATCTATATGAAGCCGCTGGCTGAGATCATCCGGAGTTGTGGAGTTTGCTGTCATCAGTACGCTGATGACACGCAGCTCTACTTCTCCTTCTCTACCGATGCAGTGGAGGCCATCCAGACTCTTGATCGCTGCCTGACCGCAGTTTTGGATTGGACCAGGACTCACAGACTCAGGCTCAACCCTGGAAAGACCGAGGTTCTGTTCTTTGGGGGTGGTCCGGAGGGGTACTGTGGCCCTCTTCCCAGTCTGGGTGGGTCCGCCCTCCAGCTGGCGCAAAGAGTGAGGAGTCTGGGCGTTGTCCTGGATCCGGATTTGTCCCTGGATTCCCAGGTGGCTGCCGTGACCAGATCGGCCTACTACCATCTTAGGCTTATCGCCCAGATTCGCCCGTACCTCGATGGGGACTCCCTGAGGACAGTGGTTCAGGCGCTGGTCATATAGTGGTTGGATTACTGTAACACTCTCTACATGGGGCTCCCCTTGAACCTTGTTCAGCGATTGCAGCGGGTCCAGAATGCGGCGGCCAGGTTGGTGGTTGGTGCACGTAAGTTTGATCACATCATCCCCATCCTGGTTCGCCTGCACTGGTTGCCCGTTGCCTCCCGAATAAGGTTCAAGGTGTTGGTTTTGGTTTACAAAACCCTCCATGGCTTGGCCCCTGTCTATCTGGCAGAGCGTATCTCCCGACGCTCAGATCTGGCCCGACCCACCCGTTCTTCCCAGGCCCTCGCTCATGATTGCCATGCCGAAGGAAGCCCATAAGACAACCACTCGTAACCGGGCTTTCTCGGTGGTTGGCCCGTCTGTTTGGAATGCCTTGCCGGTCGAGTTGCGGCAAGCTCCATCGCTGGCATCCTTCAAGAGAGCCTTAAAAACATGGCTATTTAAGGACGCCTTTGGTAACTTCCAGGGGTAACCTTTTTTTTTTTCCTTCGCTGCCCTTCCTACATTGGCTTGCCATCCTGGATACCGCTGTTGATTGTTTTATTGTTTTTATCTGTTTTATTTGCTATGGTATTGTGTAAACCGCCCTGAGTCCCCTTTGTGGAAATAGGTGCGGTATATAAGTTTGAAAATAAATAAATAAATAATACAGGAAACGTTTAATTCACTGAAACAGCCACATCTAATGACATCATCACAATTACAGTGTAAAAATGCTCAGCAGGTTTCTGGCTACTGTGTGACAAGGATGAGACTGGGAAAACTGTGTTGGCAGTGAACCCAAATGGTGATGCTAAGAGATGCCTGATGGATGCCCTGACCATTGGTCTCTCAAGTCTCTCAGCGTTTGATTATATATCCAGTCTTATTTACTATCTACATGAAACTGCTGGGAGAGACAATATGGCATTTTGGGATTCACTGTCATCAGTAGGCAGATAACGTGCACCACTATCACCTTTTCCATACAAATTCAAGGAAGTCTGGTGTCAACAAGAAACTGGATGAAGTCAAACAATCTAAAATTTAACCTAGGGCAAGATAGGTTCTCCAGTCTAGTCCTGGATTCATCTTTGAGGCTGCATGGCCAGGTTTGGCAGTGGTTAGAAGCACATATGCAGTTGACGCTGGTATGCCGCTTATTTGGCTGCTGTGATAGATGTCTTATTTACCTCCCATTAATTACTGCAACGCATTCTATGTGGGGCCACCTCTGAAAGCAGTTTGGAAACTTCAGCAGATGCAAAACGTTGCAGCCAGACTGCTGACTCAGGCTAGTTACCAGAATTATGTGATCTACCCACTCCCTCATAACAACTACTCTGGCTGCCAGTTTGTTTCTGGGTCCTATCCAACTGCTGGTCATCAACTCCAAAGCCCTTCACAGCTCAGGTCCCAGCTACAGTTTGTATAAAGGAAAATTTGCTTAACATAATTCCATTTGGAACAAATTAATTCCTTTATACAAGGTACCACTGTATTTGAAAGACTATAACTTCCCATAAGATACCCCACATGTATTAAGATTCTCATGGGAGAGCATTATTTTGGTCTCTTCACTTTCACAAACATGTCTGGTGAGGAAAAAGTCCTTTCTCCCCCTTTCAATCGGTGGCTGCTCCCAGATTACAGAAAACCCCTTCTCAGGAGGTGTGGCTGGTCCCTTCCCTCTGGAACGGAAAACATACCCCTTTAGAAGAGATTTTAAGCAGGGAATTCAGCAGGCAACTGTGATTGAGAGCTCTTTTAAGAACTAGTTTATAGTGTTTAGATATTTTTTCAACATTTGCACACTATGGCTGAAATCATACTGGTGTAACCTAGGAAGCCTCGGGATCGGGAGGGAGCCTTTAATGGCCAAAATTCACAACCAGATTGACAGCAGCTACCCCAAGTCCGGTGGCAAGATCTAGAGTGCTGATTTTTGTCTATAAAGGCTTCCCCAACCTGAGGCTCCCAAAGTCGAAGGGAAGCACTAATGAGCTTTACCCTGAAGAGGGAGTAAGAAGGTTTCACTTAAATTAAATATTATTCTTCTACAATGATTACATCGGGTGGGGTTTTGAGGCTTTAGGTTTTAACTTGTGAAACACCCAGAGCAGTGCTTCCTCTAATGGTGTGTGGTGTGTGTGCATGTGTGTGCACATACCTATACCTACTTCAACCTACCTACCCATCTGGTTGGGCAGCATCAATTTATGCTAATAGGAGTGCAGCCTATGGTTTTAAAGTTTAATGTGTTTGTTTAATAGTTTTATTGTACATTGCCTTGACTACCCACTAAGGAGAAAAGTTTGATTAAAAATCAAGACAAATCAAATAAAATTTCAGCCACAAATTGAATTAGCTTAGAACTCATCTAAATTTTTAAACAATTCTACAATGAATTAAATATTTCAAATTACTGTATAGTATTACTACAGATTACTATCGAAACAGATGGATTTAAAGCAAAAAAAAATTGTAACCCCATTCCAAGAGACTCTGTGATGGCACAACCCTTAGTAGCTGCTGCCAGCAATGTCCAAATGACACAGAAACCCTTAACATTTACAGGCTGAGCCAACTAAGCTGGAGAAAGGGCAGAAAGGATGGGCAAAGGGAAGTATGGAAGGTAATGAAGTAGCAGATCCACATAAACATGAGCCCCGGGAATACAGCCTAATCCAGAAGAAAGTGGTACAGTAATTAATGGCTTGGGATCCTATTGAATGAATCCACATGGTCAATAGTGACAGTAGAAGGTTGCAGTTCATGAGGAATGTCATATGTTTGAAGACACATGCTGTATCTTATTCCACTGGATTGTCAACATAGTTTCCTCAATATGCAAATTACTTGGGTTTCAAAAATGTTGCCACCTTTAACATAGTGTCAGGGAGCTCTTGCAGTTACCTAGAGACTACAGAGAAACAAACTCCACTAACATCATTAGACCACCATGTTACTGCCTCTTTACTGAAGGAAACTGAGGTGTCAAAATATTGCCGTCAACACATTTTGGACCAAATTGCAATTTGCACCCCTTAAAAAAACAAGGGGGAAGGGCTTTACTTACTGCCACATAATTAAGAAGACTACAAACATCAGAAACGCCATGATGGATTGTAACAAAGACTTATCTAGACTGGCACTCTGTACAGAAGCCAAACAGATGCCTTCAAGAAACACAAAAGAGGACAAATGCAAAATGACATACTCTTCTTGCTTCCTACATTACAGCACATTGCCTCTATTACTAGATGTCACAAACAGCCATTGATGAATAGCCATTGATAACTAGCTTTCTTCTTCCTTTCCCCTTTTAAAGCTGTGCAGTTGGTAGCTACCCACTAGATCTTGGAATACTTTTAGATACGCACTGTGAAAAAACACCTTTCTGCTGTGAATCTTCCACCATTTAGCTGATTCTGGCATTACAAAAAGCTCTCCCTTCTCACAACATGGCAATTTATGCTATGCCACTCTATCACAGCCACCTAGCCATTAACCTGCCATTTTTAAAAGTAAGTCTCTAACACCATACCTACAGCCCATTGATCTTTCTCTATCACTTTTCTGAAGCGCTTCCTCGTCTAACTATAATTTCATCAAGGGATTAGATCCCCTTGTTCCTTATTTTCCTTATACTGAGAAGATACATAGTGACTCAATACATTATTGTTTGATTCAATGTCATGATTTCAAACCATTTTTATATTTAAAATATCATTCCATGTATCCTAAATAAGAACAGAAAGCATTTGGAATAAAAGTTTTCAATACAGGACACATATAATCCATCTAATCACCATTATATAAAGTCACATTTCTGCTTAAAACAAGACTGGAAAATGTGTTGTAGCATAAATGTTCTCAACAGTACATGAGGTATTAACCTGAGTTTTAATAATGGAAGGAGAGACCATGCTACCCCAGTGAGTTTTCAAACAGCTTTAGCCTTAAAAAGTTATATCTATATAATATCTATAATATACTATATAAGACCCTTCCTACAAAAAGTTTTGACACATGAACATCTCACATACATTTACAGTATAATCTGAGACATTACAAAAGGAAGTCCCCACTGAGTTCAGGGATACCTAGGTAATTTTGTAAAATATTACTATCATAGCATGTTGAAGAAATAGCTACACAGAGGATCTAAAAGAATAGGTTAAAATTACTTTGGTACGCATCCCATTTTCTAAATGCCACATATAAAGAGCCACTCATTTTAGCTTGTTCCACATTTGGGCATACTAACAATTCCTCTTGTCAGTCAACCTCAACACTGCTTCACCCACATAGTGTTTATAAACAGTCATCATATTTTATCAACTCCCACAATCCAGTTGTACCATCCAAGCTATAGTATTTTCACAAAATAGCTATATAATAATTCGAGACAATGGAGAAAACATTGAGCTCAGAATCTGCTCTTGAGATGTTGTCATATCCAAAATGCTAAAGAGTGGAATATCCTATTATTACTCTATGTTTTTATCTGTATAGACTGCTTCAACACTCAGGGCTTTCTTTCCATTTTGCATAATGCTGAATTCTTATTTATTTACTGCACTTGTATCCCATCCATGCCAAAAGCCAAATATTTTGAACACATAAGATTTGCACACCATGCTTTCCACTACCATTAACTACAAGATGAACTGATATGTTTATATAAATGAACTAATGTCTGTCTTCACATCTTTAGTTTAACATGTTAGCAATCTCCAGGAGCAACACTTTCAGGAACTGTGACTCCATCTAGTTCTGCCAAACGCAAACTTTTTTTAAAAAAAAATTATGGGATGCCTCTCAGAATTATTACCTTTTATTCCAATCCCTCCTGCAATAATCTCAAAACAGCATGTATATTCCACTCTCCCTTGTCATCACAAGAACTTTTTGAGATAGATCAGACTAAGACACAAAACACTCATTCACAAAATTGAGTGAAAACTCCAGAGAGCCCTAATTTCTTATACATGAGCATCATGTTAGTCACTCCTGCTTGCCTACTCCTCCCAGCAGCAGGAGAAACTTAAGAAGCCCGGAAGTCATCAGAAGCAATTCCTTTGTAGTACACCTAGGCTCACTCCAGGCTTACTAAGAACTGCAGCCAACTACTAACGCTGGCTTGAGATTCTAACATGCTACAGAAATGACAAACCAGAAGTCCTGGTCTGGATCCAACATTAAATGTTTGCCTGCTAGTTGAGTTCCTGGCTTGAACAAACAGCCGCCTGCTATTTGTTCAAGAGCTACAACACAGGATCAATGGTAAGCACGCTGAACAACTCCCTGTGAGCATTAAATCAGGGTTCTCTAGAATTCTGGCTTATCATTACATACAAATATGCCAGCCATTATCTCAAGGTCATTAGAGAGCTAGCTTAGTGGCTCAGCATGGATTAGAAGCAGGGCCAACCCAGTTTATATGTATCACTGTAGGTTCCAAAATTCCAACGCCTCTAAAGGACAGCACTTTCCTAAAACATACAAAAGCTCATCCAAAGTGTTCACTGCCCAGAAATATTTTAAGGGGGGGGATGCACCAAGTTAACAATTACAACCTCTATGTAACTAAGCATGTACTTTCAGGGCTTTGTTTCTAGTTCTGTAGTAGTATGTGCCATTTTAAGATCACTTAAGAGATGCAGAGGGGAGCAAGAAAAAGACTATGTATGTAAGAAAGTAAGACTGAACACATCAAAGGCTGTGCTCTGAAATTCTGACCACTCCATTTCTTCACTTTTCTCTACTAGCAGCAATGTTTTGTTTTCTTTTATGTAAAAAAAACCCTACTCTTTTCATTGAATAATCTGTGGTCCTTTTTATTTTCATTGATAAGAGGCAAGATTTTGATCACATCTCAAACTGTGACTGTATCTCAAAATACGTACCTTCCTAGGTGGAGATAACTTTGTTCATGCTACATTACAGGCCCGGAACAGAGTCATTCATGGCTTACCGTATATACTCGAGTATAAGTCGATCCGAGTATAAGTCGAGGCCCCTAATTTAACCCCCCAAAACTGGGGAAACGTATTGACTCAAGTATAAGTCTAGGGTGGGAAATGCAGCAGGGCCTGGCAGCTCCTCCTTTGTGAGCTGGGGGAGTGGTGTGTGATGTTTAAAATGACGTTTAGCCACTGATGCAAGTGCTTGGATCAGTGGCTAAAAGTCATTTTAAACATCGCGTCACTCCCCTGTGATGCAGGGGGTCATGAGAAGCGGCACACAATGTTTAAAATGACTTTTAGCCACCAACCCAAGCACTTGCCTCAGTGGCTAAAAGTACTGACCCAAATATAAGCTAAGGGCCCCTTTTTTAAGCCCCAAATTAGGGCTGAAAAACTAGACTTATATTCAAGTATATACAGTAATTACAGAACCCATCGCAAAAAATATACATTAACAACCTCACCAATGTTTGCTTTTATAAATACAGTGGTACCCCGACTTAAGAGCAATTTGACTTAAGAGCAGAAAACTGTTTTAACTGCCGCCTTACAAATTTTATATATGGTCTGTTTGACTTACAAATATTTTTTCATTTTTTTATTTTTAAACTTCTTTTTTCAATTTTTTAGATAGGCACTCCGACTTAAGAGTAGTTTGGCTTAATAGAATGCATTTGGAACGGGTTAAATTAAGTTGAGGTGCCACTGTACCCGGTTCCACAGTTCACCCACAAAAAAGCAAATGCGAATACAGTACTTTCAACCCCTCACCCACTCAGCTAACTGCAATTTAATAAACGGCGTCTGATGCAGGTACTAGTCAATCTCCTGCTGAGAAAGACATCTCACACTTGAGATATGAGAAAGACATCTCAGGATTAATATTTATCATGGCTAAAAGCCCACTAGGAAATCCTCTTTGTTTCTCCTAAAATCAAAATTAAAAAGGACATTGGTTTGATTTAACCAAACAGATTTAACCAGATTATTATCTGCGCCAACTGAATGTGCAAAGGGGAGTGATGAAACCTGTATTTCCATTGCTGGTCTTTCAATTATGATTGAGATGTGTACCAGTATCACATTTATTATGGCCCACAGTAATAGATGAAGCTGAGGATACACTGGATATTGGACTAATGTAGGCGCTGCAGACTCTAACTTGCAAATACCCACCATAAATAAGTAAAGGGAAAACTGGTAAATGATTGCAATGGTAAACTGTGTAATAATCAATGGGAAGTCCAACAATGTCTGTGAATAATTTGTTAAACTGATTTGCTCCTAACTGAACCCCTTTCCTCAAGTGTATCCTTTATATAAGAAACTCAACAAAATATATTTCAAATGTTTTTAAAAAAATAATACTGGAAGCTTATGCCACAAATTATAAAATTGGAAAAAAAGAATTAAAAGCTGGGTAGAATACAACCTTATTCAGAATAAAAAGCAATTCTATATTAGAAATATTTATGATTAAAGAAAGAAAGAAAAAACCTAGACCAAAGAGAGCCTCTAGGTTGCAAATATAGGATTACATTAGTTTTTAATTTATTTAGGTATTATTTATTTCATTTATACTCAATCTTATACCCATAGAATACTGTGTTCAGGGTGGCTTACAGACTTTTTAAAGTAATAAAAAGATACAGCAGAGGGCCAAGACCACTCACAATCAATGGAAACAATATTATAAAAATTATTAATAACACAGGTATATGAAATATTAACAAAATATTGAAAACCATGGGCTAAGAGGTAAGAGTCAATCATATTTTAAATAAACAAATTTAGTTGGAAAATATATTCAAGGCGGTCTACAGAGTATTCCAAAATGACCCCTATTTGTTCAACTTCTTAAAAGTCTGCGTAAAAAGGAAGGTCTTTGCTTGCCAGTAGAAGAATAAGAGGAAGGGGCCAAACTGTCTTCCTTCTATATTTAACAGCCTGGAAGGAGGCAATGAAAAGGATCTTTCTCAGATCCTCACCAAATAAGATTCTGAGGGCAGGAGGACTGAGAGAATGAAGGGTCATATGAGATGTTCTAAAAAGCAGAGAGGTTCATAAAAGATATGGCCCTTCAAATAGCC
The DNA here is from genome assembly GCA_029282475.1 of Phrynocephalus forsythii. NCBI lineage: Eukaryota > Metazoa > Chordata > Lepidosauria > Squamata > Agamidae > Phrynocephalus > Phrynocephalus forsythii. The sequence continues at coordinate 11,881,791 of JAPFRF010000004.1, forward strand.
CTTAGGACCTTGATTCTCAGTGAAGTACGACAGCACTCACATGCAATACGGCTGAATGGCACAGAGACAGTATCAAACTGAATTCAATATTTCAATTTTTAAAAACTCAATCAAGCAGTAAGTATATTTAGTGACTACTAAGCAGCATCCATTTTCCAGAAGCCAGTTCTATATAAGGATGCAACGGTTTGGCAACTCTTTCAATTTTCTATATGCATAAAAGCATCCATACACAATGATTTTTACCCACTGTGCAAAATCTACATGTAAAAATCTCAGTGTGCTACAGCTGCATTATATGACTAAAAGAAATAGAGAGCATTCATAAACAAAAATCTCAAACAGACTCAGATTAGTTGGAGTTTCTAAATTGCAGAGGTACCATGAAATGATGAAAGAATGAAAAGAATTCAAGCACTGGTATAATATATTGCAAAATTTTAAAAGAGAAATGTTATCAAAAGCATTACTGAAAAATAAGAGCTAATTCCAAACAATCAGAATAATAAGAAACAAATGCTTGATAAGCCCACCAGAAAACTCAAGTGGGATATAAGAGATGTACCAACAGCCAGCTCAGTTTCAAGTCAGATATATCTTTTTTCAGAGATTGCCAAGGAGCAAGCAAGACCCGTATCTATTATTTTTAAAACCACCATTTAAAAATAATAGTTATCTTTATAGGACAGCAATTCCTACCACAGACCTGTATTCCAGTACAGTGGTACTTCTTAAGATGAATTTAATTCGTTCTATGGGTCAATTTGTTTTACCGAAAATTCGCTCAACGAAACGTGGTTTAATGCGGTTTCCCATAGGAATGCATTGAATTTGTCTTGCGAGACATCCCATAGGCAAAATTCGTCTTAAGAGTTTTGCCTATTCCCGGAAGTTTCATTCGTCTTACACAAGGTTTTATTTTTTGTCTTATAGGGAATTCGTCTTAAGAGGTACCATTGTAGTTGGGAGCAGAAGAGGGAAGAGAACAGCTGAAGTGTTTGACCTCTCTATATAATTATGGTTATTGCCGTATTTTTTGCTGTATAAGACACACTTTTTCTCCCCTCAAAAGTAAGGGAAAACGTCTGTGCATCTTATAGAGCGAAACTGACCCTGCCCGCCCCTTACTTGGTCCATTGCTCCTATCCTCCCTCAAAGGGAGCCATGGGCCACAGCAGGGGCTTCCACAGCGGCCACTACAGTCTGGAGGTCTTGACGGCAGCAGCTGCCAGGAACCTCTAGGGCCCGCAGCCCTTGGCATGTTCTGGGGACTACTACAGTAAGACGCCTTCCAGACCAGGCTCAGCCTCTGCCCAGTTTGGGCGGTGAAAAAACCAGCTGTGGCAGCTGGAAAGAGGGGCGCATGAGAAAATGTGATTGGCTCTCTGGCTGCCCACCCCCTCCCTGTGGCCAGAGATGGAGGTGCCCAGGCTGGTTGGTTGGTGGTTTGCCCCTCGCAGGGGACATAGCATCTCTATGGCTCCCGCAAGCCATCAGGAGGAGGAAGAGGGCAGGGACATGAGGGAGAGAGAGAGAGGCAGAGGAGGAGGAAGGAGGCAACTCCTTTTGGCAGACATGGAGTGGCCCAAAGGGGGATGGGGGTGGAGAATCATCCTCACTGCAGCAGACTGCAGTGGGACCATGCACCCACCTTGGGGCCTCAGCCAGTTTCTTCACCATCTCAGGAGCAAGGTGGGTGGTGGTGGAGGTGGACACAGCAGTAGCAGCAGTGCTAAGGTGGAGGCGTGGCACTCACTGCCTCTAGGCCCTGCCAACTGGGAAGCGGAATGGCCATCAAAGTGGGCAGCAGCAGCGGAGGAGGAGGAGGAGGAGGAGGAGGAGGCAAGAGCCACAAGGGCAGGCTGGGTCCCTCCCCAGGAAGATGAAACTGAGGACTGGGGAGCAGAATGGGCTGAGTTGGGGCGTGTTCCTCTCAGCCGCCAGGACATGGCAATGGATGAGTAGGTGGCAGCAGCAACAGAAGAAGCCATAGCAGCAGTAGCCACTGTGGGCAGAGGCTGAGCCCGGGCTGGAAGGCATCTCCCTACGGTAGCTCCTGGGACATGCCAAGGGCTGCGAACCCTGGAGGCTCCTGGCAGCTACAGTGGCAGAGACCACCGGACCCGTGGTGGCCACTGTGGAAGTACCCAGCGGTTGCCACCACAAAGACCACTGGACTGACACAGTATGTATGTGTGATTTTTTTCCCACACATGCATACCTCTATAAACCATGTGTGTCTTATGGTCCGGTGTGTCTTATGGAGCAAAAAATACAGTGCATGCCACTGAGATATGTCCAGTGTTATCTGTTTACATTAGTCTTAGCCTTCTGCAATCCAGGACCCTCCAGATGATTTCACCTCTATCCCCTATTATCACTTCCAGCTAACATGGCCAACAGCTGGCAATCATGGACACCTACCGGATGGGAATGGTTAAATTATGTAGGCAAATGCTTGGAACAAAGAAAAAGACTAGTCACAAATCCTATCACATGCATTAATTCCCCTAAAATGCACTAGACAGCAATTATTTAAAACAAAATGTTTGTACAGATGGATTCTGACGTAACACCACAAGGCAATTTTTGCATTTCCAGTGTGACCTCTAAAGCTTCTATATTCTTGCACTAAATCTGAAAAAGGCTTAGTTATCTATAAATAATGATAGTAAACAATATACGGTATCCAAACTTAACAGTCAACTTACACTGGACTCAACCATAGAATAGAAACCATTACATATTAGACGTCTTCAGTGTCCACTAAAAAGGCATACTGTACTCAGGAGGCTAGTCCTAAATACAGTATTTACAAGCCCCAGAGTTAAATCTCCCATCTATTCATAAAGAATGAATTGAAAAATAAAATAACCCACCTTTATTTGTCTGAACATTCCCCAAAACAAGAGTGGATAAAAATAAATGATTTTAAAAGCAAAATGATTTAAATAACAATCTAAATGAAAACTTTTTTCTTTGAATCATCAAAAAAAATCTGATTTTCAATTTAAATTGTGATTTTAATCAATTTGATTTACATCAAATCCACTCTGCCACAAAACAAATATCAAGTTTACAGCAGGCACTTGAAACCACAAAGAATGGCAGCTTTATTTTGAAAAACATGGAAACTAGAACATAAGTTCAATAGGAGGCTGTCCTTAGCAACATAAAAAGGTCACAGCCACTAGATTCAATGAAGCTTTAAAAGCTGCAAGGAAACAAAATTAAGGATCCTTCATTCATAATACTATGGTACAGGTCAGCATTTCAGTTCCTCTGCTCTAAACAAAATATTAAATTGTGATATGTATTCCTAAGGTAGATATATTCTTCAATGGGCACACTCGCTTGCTTGCTTACTTATTTCCCCAAATTGTCTCTTCTAAATATCATAACCTTAAAATATCAAATAAATTGTTAAAAAGTGGCTTTGTGAAGCAAACAGATGAACTCTGAACAGAAACAATGGCAAATCTGGTACCTCTAGATACGACTGTCTCCAATTAAGAAAAAAACATGATATGAAGAGAAGTCTGTCCAGGGCACAATGCACCCTGAGAATTGAAGACTTCTGGAAAAACTTCCACAAAAACTCAAGATACAAACATTCTCTATGGGAAAACTCAAGATACAAAAATGTTGCCTTAGACTTCAATTCCCAGGGTGCATTGTGCCCCATTCAGATTGAGATACAAAAAAGTCCAAGTTATGAAGCGTCTTGAGGAACAAATTAATTTTGTGTCTAGAGGTACCACTGAATAAATATCTCAGCTTTGGGGTACAAATGCTGGGATTTGTCTATTTAAACAACAACAACAACAACAACAACAATAAATTAAAAGCAAAGCAAAGCAAAGTGTTCTGCTTATATGCCACCCCATAGTACTTCAAGCATTCTCTGGGCGGTTTACAATTTTAATTATGACAGCTACACATTGGCCCCCTCAGCAAGCTGGGTACTCATTTTACCAACTTTGGAAGGGCAGAAGGCTGAGTCAACCGTGAGTTGGTTACCTGGGATTGAACCCCAGGTCGTGAGCACAGTTTTACCTGCAGTACAGGCATTTAACCACTGCGCCACAAGGCTCTTGAAAATTCTTTAAAACAAGACAGGCAAGGTTCTCTCTAAGACTCGTGAACACATGCCTCTGCCCCCCCCTCCACGCAGGGTTCCTCCTCCCTGCGCACCAACAGAAATTATTTTTTGTACCAATTTTGATGGAACCTGCATGAGCAGGTTTCACATGTGAGCACACATGTAGATGAAGTGGCACACATGATGGAGAGAGCCCTGCTCATAGGGGCTGAAAATTAGAGAACTTAGAAGACAGGATACTAAATGAGTTTGAAGCTGGATTTACTATCCTGACCTGTTCTGAAACTGCCTCCTGGACCAAATGAAACAAAAAATTATAGATAATCAACAACTTTATGTTATGGCTAATATGCTTTACTTTGATTGGTTTGGGGTGTTTGTTTTTTTAAAAAAAATTGGTCTACACTACTGGTTCACAGACAGTGCGTTTGAACAAATCAAGAGTGTAGCAACAGGATAAGTTTATTCATTTACCGTATTTATCAGCATATAACACGCACAGGCGTATAACACGCACCCTCATTTTAAGAGGGAAATTTTAGGATTTTTTTTTTTTTTGGCGTCCACCTGCCTGGGTCCCTGACTAACTAAAATTCAGGAGGCGCAGGAAAGTTTAAAAACCCAAAGACCCAAACCTCAGAGCAGCTTGATTTGGAGAAGTAAAAGGACAGGAAGCAGGGAAGGGACATTTTTGAGTTCATTTATAAGGGAAATAGGAGAACCCACAAAAAAGAGGCACTGCTCCCTTCTTTCTGGAGGCGAAAAAGGACGCTCTCGCCCTTCTGCTCAGAAGTACCTCCTCCAGCTTTGCTGCCAGAGCCTGGCGCGCAAGAGGTGGAAGGACGGACGGCCCGCCCGCCTGCCCGCCGTCTCCACACTGCAGGCCTCGCAGCCGCTTCCTCCTCTTTCTTCAATGACAGCCGGCAATTGGGGGAGGAAAAGGGGGGCGGCCGGGCCGACGGCACGGGCGAGGGAAAGAGGTGTGCAAGAGACCAGCCCGGGGACGGCACGCCGCGTGCTGCATGAGGACGGGGTCGGGGCAGAGCAGCGGCTCAATCCTGCGAGCCGCGGACAGTGGGTCCCAGTGGGGGCGCTTCCAGGGGTGGGTGGGTGGGGGTGAGGGTGGGGGGTTTCCACAGCCGGCTTTACCTGCTCCTTGTTGGTGCAATGGCACTGCAGAGGGCGGCTCAGCCTGCCCTCCTCCCCGCCTGCGTCCCTCCCTTGTTCCAGAGAAGCCAATGACCTGCAGAGGAGAAGGCGGGCGGGGCGGGGCGGGGCGGGGCGGGAATGGCGGCGGCCGGGGGGGGCAAGAGAGAGAGAGAAAGAGAAAGGCCTGGGAGCAACTGCCCTCCCTCCTCCGCCTCTTCCCCCCCCACGCCGTGCTTCTCGCCGCCGCCTCTTGCACGCAAGCGCCCGGGCTACAGAGGCGAAGCGGAAGCCGTCCGCTTTCCCTCACCACCACGTCCCGGAGCTGCGGCAAAGGTTTCAAAGAACCCTCCCCCTAACCCACCCCCCACCCACGGAGTCCCTGAGGCAACCTGGCGGCCCGGCTGAAGCTCGGGCCGCCAAACAGCTGGCCGACAGAGGGAGCCGGGAGCAGCGCGACCGGGCAGGTAAGGCCTTCGCCGGAGCCGAGAGCAGCATGACCGGAGCTGCTGTCAGACCGGCCGAAGGCGCTGTCACATTATATCGGCGTATAACACGCATACATCATTTGCCCCCTATTTTCAGGGGGGAAGTGCGTGTTATACGCCGATAAATACGGTATTTAGTGGATTTCTATATTGTCAAAGCATTGAAGTCAATGTGGAAATGAACCAGTAACCAGTATAAAGTGGCAAGTGTGGGTGTGATATGGCGGAAATATCTCACCCTGGTTAAGAATCTGGCCATTGCATTCTGATCTAGTTGATGTTTCCACATTAGCCTCATAGGCAGCCCCACATAGAGAGCACTGTAGTACTCTAATCCTGAGATTAATACTGCATGGACCAACATGGTGAGGACCCTGGTGTCCAGAGAGGGACACAGCTGGGCAATTCACTGAAGTTGAAAGTGGGTGGACCAGACCTCAGATGCCACCTGTGACTCTCTGGTAAGCACTGGGTCCAACAGAATGCCCAAGCTGCAAACCTCAACCTTTGGGAAGAGTCACTCCTCCAAAAGAGAGAGGGTTTTCCAACCTGCAGACACTAGGTACCCCCACTCATAGGACTTCCATCTTGTATGGGTTCAACCTCAGTCTGTTTGCCCTCATCCAATCCAGCATGTCCCCCAGGCGCTCAGGGGATAGGACAGCACCCACTGCAGATGGAAAAAAAGGAGAGATAGAGCTGGGTGTCAGCGTACTGATGACACAAAGCTTCATACCTCTTGATGACATACACACACTCAGCAGCCTCATATAGATATTAACTAGCATTGTGGAACCCGACAATTGAGGATCTAAGGGGAAGAAGTCATCTCGTCAAGCAGCACTCTCTGGGGGTTATTCCTCCTGAAGCTGACCAGCCACCACTCTCTCCACTACTTTGCTCAAAAAAGATACATTAGTGACGGAGTCTCTAATTCGTGATGGTGTTTGCCACCAAGCTAGCTACCAGTCTGCTGATATACTGAATAATTAAAGGTTGCTGAGTTCAAAATACATTCTTGAAAGGTGGATGGTCACTGCATCTGCAGAGCTGAGGCTCTAACCTTGTTTACTAATAACCCACCACTAAAAGTAGGCAATTCAACCCACTCTGTTCATTTGTCATATCAGTCATTGAATAATTCTCAATATAAAGATGCACCAGAATTGCCCGTCTCGAGTCTCACAGCTCTGAACTGCTCTTTCCAGCCAGGGAGTAGCCTCAGAATGAGACTGCAACAGAGACAGGACAAATTATACATATCATTACACATTCTACAGATGAACACTTTTTCTGATTTAACCCTTTTTGTGCATCAAAAACCACATGCTTGCTATAATTTTAATGCATATTTTTCATCCCACTCCCAGACTGACTCTACTTTCAGTAATTATCCTCTATTTACTGACACTTCCAGTGTCTCAAAGCATTTACTTTCCTATACAGTATTCTAGCCTTAACTTGAGTAACAACAGATCATACAGTGCTTAGCGAGAAATCAGCATCACCCAAGGAATCCATGGAAGGCATCATAAATAATTCAACAGGAACTTCAAGAAGAACTTCCAATATTTTATTATAAATAAAAAGCTCTAAAAATAACTTCAGAGTTTGAAAATCCAGCTGACCAGATCTGTTCTCATCTCCACATGTTCTTTTTAACAATTACACATATCCACAGACATAAACCCAGATGGAAAATTGCATGTTTTTCCGATAGTATCTACCAGACTGAGTATTAAGATGGACAGAAAGTGTTAGCCTAAATAATCCCTAAGGAACCCCCCCCATCAAATTGGCATACCAACTCTCTAATCACACAGAACAAAACTTATCTTTTAATGAGATCATTTGCACAGCAACTTATTTTAAATTAAAACTATCATCACGTTTGTGCTACATGCTGTCAACTGAGAAATTACTTACAGCAAGTGAGACACATGGAGTGGTTTTACTAGTTCGACATACCTACTACCAGTGAGCCTGTGAAGATTCTCAGTCATCCAGGTGAGGTTATCTTGAAGCCGAGTCATGGCAAGTGGATTTCTTTTCTTGAGAGAACGAAACGCTTCACTACTCATCCAAGCAGCTTCATCAGTCCGGCTGACAAAGCTGCTTGGATGAGTACTGAAACATTTCGACCTCTCAAGAAAAGAAGTCCACTTGCCATGACTCAACTTCCAGACTACCACCAGTGACTTCCATAACTAACTTTGGATCCAAACCTGATCGCCAAGTCCCAATCCATCATTCTATCCACTACACCACACTGCGTATTTGAATGTTTTTAAAAAGTAAGCCACTGTTTTTATTTACTTGGTTCAAACAAATGGTTTAACTGGAATGAAAATCAAACATAATATTATAGCTACATATTAGTAATACTAGAGAATATATCAAGATCACAGCATAAAAAACTAAAACATGCTAATCAGCATAATTGCAAAGAATTTTGTAATTGGTATCAATAAAAACATTTACATTATAAATAATGCTAAAAAGCTTTCAAAACCTGGGAGTATGAATTAATTAATTAATATAAGATCCAGATAAGTCCTTATGAGAACCTCTCATATTGAGATACTACCACCAAGAAAGCACTCTCCTGTTTTCATTGCTTACAAAACTTCTTACTTAGCTCTAAGAATAAAGCACAGTTCAATTTTTAAATCAAATGCCAGCACACATCAGCTAACAGAAGATGTAGGGCTTACCATATATTCTTGTATATTCATGCAACATATACATTTCTGGCAAACTAATTATCCACAACTGAGGTAACATGCACTTTTTTGGAGTAAAAACGATATAAAGTTCAGGAAAATACCTTGATCCCATTCTTGCTCTGCAAATCTATATATAAAACAATGAGCACATTACCTTAAATGCTAGGTATGAAGATTGTATGGAGTGAAATGTAGTGGTACCGAATGCTTCAGTTACCAAAAAAACCTTTGTTTAAAAAAAGAATTTATTTGAAATGGGGATGCTTCAGTTTAAGAAAATTTTTGAACTGAATTACATTTTTAATACATTAAAAGTTGATTTTTGATGTTTGCATGATGAAAAGAATGGGGATACCTTGATTTAATAAAAATTTAAATGGAATGCCTTGATTTGCCTTTTTTTCTGATCTTCAAAATGGATTAATTGGTTTGCAATGCATTTCTATGGGAGACTGTTTCGGTTTACTAATTTTTCACAATACGAAGCGACCCAAAGAATGAATTACTTAAACCAAGGTACCACTGTAATCCATACCAGGCTCTAAGTGTGAGAAGGAAATTGCAAGTAATAAAAATGAAAGTGAAACCTTCTGAACAGCTGATGTTTACTTTTTTTGGTTTTTGAAATATACAGTATTTTTAAATACCTTCAACTAATAAATATTGATATTTAAGCAAATACAAGAATATGTATGCTACATGTTATTGCTTTGTTTAAATAAAACAAATTAAGTAGTTTTCCAAATCTGATTCATTAACTCAGGGCTGTTCAACTTTGAACATGGCCTATCTGAAATTCCAGAACATCCCCGCGGTTGACTCTTTGGGCTCCCAGACGTCCCTGTGGTCTCTTTTAAGAAGCATGCACGCAATTCGCCGGCGCTCCGAATTAGGAGGGCAGAGAGCCCTACAGAGAAGCCGAGCAAGGAGGTAGGGCGTCACGGCGGCAGGAAAGGGTCATACCTGTTAAGTTTTTGCCTCTGCCGTCCCGGATGGGAGGAGAGAGAGGCATAATGCACATGTGCGCACTCACAACTCAGCGGCGGTCCACAACAGTTGTGGGGGGGTGTTGGTGATCTGGCCAGGAAGGAAAGGAGGGGTAGGCCCCAGGGGCTCATTTTAAATGCTAGTGGCTCCTCCCACAGGTGGAAGGCCCTAGGCAGCGTGAGGTGCCTCTCCTGCCTGCTCTGGGAGAAACGGACGTGTTTCCCCAACAGCCTCCTGGATTCGAAGCCTTTCTGTGTTCAAGAGCCCTTCACCTTACTGAGACAGCTACTGCCCGTGCTTTCCCGGGGCTGCTTCCTCTCATGTCCAGCGCCATTCTTCCTTCCTTCCCTTTCCGGGGGTTCACGCAAGGGAGGTAGATGGCGAGTGCCTCTAAGGAGACCGAGAGGTTCCTCCGGTTCTGCCAGTGTTAGATGCTGCTGCACCCAGCACCCGGCGCCCGTGCCCTGCCACTTGATCTGGTCAATGAACCAAATGGCCAGGCAGGCGATTTTCTTTTCAAACACACCACCACGGGCAGCGGATTAGGAGACCTGGTGGGTTACTTCAAATGTTCACACAGGCTACTGATCGTTCACAGTCAACGTGTTGTGCGGGCCTGCATTAACCTAACCTATTAAACTAAAATCAGTTCTGATACAGCTGTTTTACTAATCTGACTGGTTATTATTTTAAATATGAAATTCTAGCTGAAAATATTAAAGAATACAACTATCTGCAAGAATGAGTTTTTGCATTTAAAAATTGTGATTTAAATTGTGATTTAAATTGACTTTATTTAATTCAAAACCACCCTATCCACAATCCTTACCAACTACATTGATTACAGAATTTCAGAATAACAGTACTAAAGTAAAAATCAGTTAAAAGTGCTGCTCACACAGACATTCAATCATCAAAAATCTAATGGCTACACTGAGCTAGACTTGCCACTGGGTAGATTTTATTTAAATCAAAATAGCAGATTTTTGTCAATTTAAATATTAAAAATATTTTTATTCATGTATTTTATTTGTTTTAATTATTTCTCTCCTGCCTTTCTCCCCAAAAGGACCCAAAACATAATTTTATCCACCGTGCATTTGAATATATCTGTGGTCTTACTATTATGCTCCCTATTTTTGAGGAAGTAGGTTGTAATTCACAAAAACTGAGACTGAAATCATCTGTCAGTCTTAAAGGTGCCACAGATATTTTGTTTTTATATTCACTAAACATCCATCACAATTTCAATTTTCATTTTGATTTGTTTTTCAGTCAGAAGGTAAATATGATATCAGTTTCAGTCATTCTACATATTGTGGTTTTGTTTTTCTCCATTTGCCAATCAAGAGGGCATAGAAGTACTCTCAGAAATGCTTGTGAGTGATAATCATCTTAAAATCTTTGAATCTCACAACAGTTACAACACAACTAATATGTTGTGTTTCAAATCAATATTCAGTAAAATACTGAATACAATCACTATTCTCAATTAAAATACATTCACTCAAACAGTGGGATTTGCCCGTTGTGTTGATTCACTCAGCAACTGAATCAATGAATCCATTTAGTTAGAACTAACTATGGAATTGCCTTTCTTTTTGTTCCAGAAACTGAGATTAATTTTGCTGACGAAGTCAACATGGAAACTGTCAAGCTTGCCTATTATTTTATTAGTATCCATTCATTTTATATGGGGTATGTTGTAAAATAATTGTGTGGTATTTTTAGCCATCAATAATTTGCACTGAAAATCTGAGGACTGGAAAAATTTCCACCCACAGCACTAAATCACTACTACCACCCTTGGCCAAAAACCTATGGGGTTTTGCAGAGATCACATTCAACATATACATAAAGCAACTAAATAAAATCATCCAGGGTCTGAACCACAGAGGCAATATATAGACCTTTATTAAGTCCTATCCTTCATTTTCATCAGGGAGTTCATGAGAGAAAAAACAAGCTGAAACATAATCTTGCCAAAATGGAAACTCTTGGCAACAGAAGTATCTGATTTGGGATCGGATATATATCCTGCCTTGAACAAGGTCACGCTCCATCTGAAAGCTCGCATTTGTACGTTGAAAATGTTCTTCTAAACCAGTGTTGGCGAACCTATGGTACGGGTGCCCTTTCTGTGGGCACCCAACATCACCTCTTCAACACACAGCCACCTGTATTCAGGTTAAATTGCTGTACTGGTACTTTGCGAAAAATTAGTGGGTTTTAAATCACAGTTTGGGCACTCGGTCTCTAAAAGGTTCACCATCACTGATCTAGACCCTCTTAATAGAAGTGCAGGTGGTATCAGATATAAAAAGTACCTTTCCCCAACTTCATTTGGTCCACTAACTTAAGTATTCCTCAGAAAATGTGGCGCACAGTCATGTGTGCATTACCTCACATTAGATTACTGTGCAATACTTTACATGAGGCTATCCACACACACAAAAATTACACAAATGAAAATCCAGAAACTATACTTAGCACAAACTACAGCCACTTGGTTGCTCATGGCAGTTTGGTGTTTTGACCATGCCAAGCCTATTTTCGCTGAGTTGCGCCACCTGCCACTTTGTTTTCTGGCTCAATTGTAACATTTAAAGCCTTAAACCTGGCATTTGACAAAATCTCTTATCAAAGACTTGAAAGAAGGGCCAACAGTTAAGGGATATGAGAATGGGTCCTCTCAGCTCCGTAGGTTGTTAAAGAAAACTGAAACCATGTGGTAGAACTAAATGAAAAGTTCTCCCAATAGATGAGAGAAAACAGAGGGAATCTGAAAAACGGCACACTTGGGCTTTTGCTGTTCTGTTTACCTCTCATTAATTTGAATTTGAATGTAGGGCATACAATTAGAGAGTCATGTATGAAATGATGTCAATTTGCTGAAAAAATGTCTAAACAGCCTGAAGAACTCAAAAATTCTTTCCCCAAAAAGTGTGATGGACAACAGAATGGCAGATGAAATACAATTTACAGTAAATGCAAAATGATATAAATCAGGGCAAAGCACCTTTACATATCTACTATATTAGGCTAAATGAGCTGAAGTTAACCAGGAGTAAGATCTCAGGATTCTAGTCAAAATTCATTTGTAACTTAGCACAGATTACTTTTAAATTAAAAAAGAAAAAAAGAAAGGACAAACTCAATTTTAAGATTGCTAGAAAAGATGCTAAAAATAAACTGCAAAGTTTCATTTAAGATGTAAACAGAATTAAATCAGAGGTTCATGCTCATTAAACACACATGCAACACCTGCATGTCCACGAGAATCCACAGAGAACACAATCGCTTTATTCATTCCCCTTCATCTACATACAACCCAAGAACATAGACATTCAGCACAGTCTACTGGAAAGGAAAGGCCTGTGAAGACCTTCAACATCTCACTTGAGAACAAAAACTGCCTGACCATTCCAGTGAATGCCCTTTGCTAAGAGACAGAGGGAAAACAACCAATCCTCCTGGACGTCACAGAGCCTTTTCAATATCTTCTGGGATGCACTGCAGAGTTGAGGCTGGGGGCAATATACTGAAGCAGCTCTGTTCATTCCTGGTGGGGTTAACCCTAGAATGTGGTGTGAGAAGACCCTGTTCTACCCCGTGGCCTACCAAGTTCTTTCTTTAACAGGGCAGGTTTGATTTAAAACAAATTGTCAAAAATTGTGGTTTAAATCATGATTTAAATCATTTTGATTTTTTAAAAAATAAATTATTTTTATTCACCTTAATATTTTCACAATAACTAGGACAGGAAAGGGACATATGGGGCTGACTATTCATATATTGTTAATCTCCAGCTCCCATCATCCATCATCAACAGCCATGCTCACTAGGACTGATGGAAGTTGCCACTAAATAACATATTATGGGGGGATTCAATCCATAATTCATTATTTATATAGAGTCACTGAAAAGATTATCCAGATATTTGGGCAACAGAACATACTGCACCAATAACCATATCACAACTTTCACTTCTTCCTATTCCACAGGTGAGGCAATGGATGAGACAAATCAATTCCTTGAATCAGTTTATGAGTTTAAGTGCACGATGAACTTACACTTAATCCAGATAAGAGACATAGGTGAGAGGTTCTAGCAATTTGTGTGAACACATTCAAACTCTCTTCAAGATTGTACTTCCTTCAGTGAAAGTAGACACAAAACCCTGGCATGTGTTCTTTGATCCATCAACATCTTAGAATACAGGGGCTGCCGTTAAAAATGTGTATTTTTACCAGCTTTGGCTTCTATGCTGGATCCTTTCATGGAGATGAGCCTAGAACCAGTTATCTATACCCCATGAAGACTGACACATGTAACTCAAAACATCTTCTACCTGCAATATTCATCTGTGTTTCTAGAGGCAATTTAGAGTGGGAATCCTGATCTATAAAGTTAAAAAATGTAAGATCAAACTGTTTTGCACCCTGCATCCACATGAATTTGTCCATCCTTTAAAAGCAGCTTCAAAGTTAGCAGTTTCTGTCTTGTCCCTAATTAACTAATCCTTTGGCAACACTTCCCTACTCTATTGAGCTGAATTCCTTGATTAAGCAGAAGTAGGGATCAAACAGGTCCCTTTCCCTTAACTCCCAACACTAGCTTCCTGTTTAGTCCCTCATTCAACACAAGCTTACTTTTATAATCTTCACTTCTTATACCTCCCTGTTCTTATCCCTGCCAATGGTCTTTACTTCTTCAGCTCAGGCTTCCCAAAACATTCTGCTTCCTTAATGAATTTCAACCTTTCCTCCTTATGGCTAAAACTGCATTTCTAAACAGCTGCATGGCACTACATCTGTCTTATTTCAAACCTCCCCTCAAAACACAACTTTTCTAATTAACCCCTACTACAGCTCTGCAAGCAACCCAACTCTGTGTAACCCAAACAGCACATTATTTTCCCGGACACCTTTGCCTTCATTTCTGTTCTCTGCTTCTGCTATCTCCCAGTTATTAAATAATAAACACTGACACTATGATCTGTCCTCTTGTACACTATGCATACCGTTACATAAACTCTGCTCCCTGGAAGTTCCTAGTCATCAATGCCTGTGAATTGAGGGAAACTCTTACACACATTATACCCACAGTGAACTAAATCCAGGTTTTTTCTCTTTTATAGATCACTAGCCATAAGAAGTAAAATGGAAGTTTTTTTATTTAGACATAACATAACTTTGAGTACTGTTTATTATTCCCATCATGCCAAGTACGCACACTTTCTAGGATCATCGACTAACTACTGTTCAAAAAGACCATGTCTTGAGAGCTGACTTGTTCATAAAAGCTCACATTAAAATATAGCAGTGACTTTAAGGTGCCATGATGTTTTTGTCTTTTGTTTGTTTGGTTTTTTGGCTTGACATGTTGGAAACATGATGTGGAAATCTGTGCATTTATAGCATTGACCCACTGTCAATGTTAAGAGGTAAGATTTATCTACAATTACGTTTGGAGCAACAGAAAAAACTAGAAATGTCACATATTATTTACAAGCACAACAGCATGCATTCAATATTCAAATGTGATCAGGATAAATGCACGTGCCTGTTATGGACTTATTTCTACACTGGGCATTCTGCACAAGTGCCAATATAATACACTGGCTAAAAGGCCTTTAAAAATGAGGAGCTAAAGTAGGTTCAAGCCATTCCCTCAAGCTTCCAATATCTGTGAAGAGCAAAGAGGAGCATTCCCTTAAAATGATGGCCACGTGGAACAATTTGAAGTAGTTCCTGACCAATGACACAAGCAGCATCAGTACTTGGTAGAAGTAGAGTTCTCAATGGCTAGGATTCATGGTCTTAGATGACAATATGTCACCAGATTCTCTGTCACAACTGCATTTGTCCCTAATGGAATTGTTCGAGGAAGAAGCCCAACATCAATCCCCAGCCCTGTCATGAGGCCGTGGAGTGAAGATGAGAAAGATACCCAACAATGCAATGAAAGTGCATACTTTCTGCTTACTAAGCAACATAACTTTCCAGACTCTGCAGGAAAAAAACAACTGCCCCACTTACTACCTGTTTGCTGGAAAGACATGTGGAAGAGTTGGATCCAGACAGCTATTGTCAGAATCAGAGTTATCTACTCAAATAGTAAGAGGGTTCTTCTCTTTGATGGACAATGACACCACAGAATATCACTGAAGAGACAATGAAGCCACACATGGCTTGTTTCAGTGTCCATTCCTTTCCCTTCAAGAAAACACATAAGCCAGCATACTTATGAACACAATATAAAATTCAAACATGTCCCTGAAAAAGCCAGCAATTCACAGAACTCTCCAGAAGAAAAGTTTTTTAAGCATTCCCAAAAACATCCCCATTTACACACAGCCCAGTTAATTAATGGCAAATATTATCTTTCATCGCCACTGAAATTCCACTGTAGGAAATATACCTGAATTAATACTACAGTCCAATGAAAACTCACTTAAAACCTCTGAATAAATATGCACAGGACCAAATATGTTTCCTGTATCTCCCCTCTCATGCAAACTGCTTTTAAATTGGTTACTACTGTATTTTATAGGAACAGACTCTGAAGAGCTGGCATCTGCAGTATACATATAAGCCTCAAAAATACTTGGCATGTCTCATTTATAATTTTAATCAGCACTGTGATAACAGATCTTTATTCTCCTGGTATACTTTAAACCTGGACAAAACTTGATTACAACCCTTAAACAATAATTTAAGAACTATTCCTCCTCAAAGAGACAACAGTGAAACAACCTCTTCACTTTACTAGTAGTCTAAAGGTATCACCTATTCTACTTTTGTATTCACTTTACTAAGAACATAAAACCAGTTTTGCTAGATCCAACCAAAGATTCAACTAGTCCAATACTATTCCCAAGGGAGCTCAACCAAATGTTTCCTGGAAACCAATAAGAAGGGCATAAGGGCAACACTCTTCCCTGATGTTTTTACCTCTAATGGTACTGAGTGGCATATTGTCTAAAAACAGAACAGTCCCATTTAGCAATAATGGCTCATAACTGTGATAGAGCAAGCATGAATATGTCAAATCCTCACCTTAAGCTATTTAAGGCAATGACCAATGCCATATGTTGTAGCAGCAAATTCCATTAGTTAATGGAATTCCAACTATCAAAAGGCACAAAGCATAATAAAAATATGAGTACTCCTCTAACTCCCTTCAGCTTCAGACAGCATGATCAACCATGAGGGACAACAGTAGCAACAAACAAAAAATGTGGATGGTTTCCCGTCCTCTTCCAGACCTAAACCATTCATTTCTCAATATCTTCATCATATAAATAACTTCCCAATATAAACAAATGTTTTCACAACATTTCACATTCGCTAAACAATAAATATGCACTATGCATAATTCCAAGCTTGCCTGTATCCTGGCAAAATGTGTTGTATAGTATAGATGACCTCTACTGAACCTCTTTACTGCATCCAATATATTACCAGAGAAAAAGAATAAGCCATAAGTCATGCATACTTCTGGATTTCTTCCTACTCAATGTCAACTTTTCAGTTCCTCTCACTGTGGATTCTGAATTACCAAGATACTCACTATAATGATGATGACGATGAATAAATACAGGAAAACACGCTTTCTACAATATTACAGAATCTGACTGTAGAAGAAAATGATGTTAAAGACTTGCAGTAATAAGGTGTTATTACTGCAAACAAAAATTGAACAGCTGTGAGAGAGAGATGATGTTGATGAATGTTTTTATTTATCGCTCAGCAAGTATCCCTCTATAAAATGAAGCTGCATTTAAACTTGCTTTTGTTTCTCAAAACCTTTTGCAAGCCCTGAAAAACGTCCAGCAAAATAATATGAAAACGCGCGGCCCACAACCACCCAAGCACATCAAATAACCATATCAACAACAGCTCTCTCCGCCTTCTGACCCTTTCTTGATTTGAAATTCATTCCCCGTTTTCAAGGGTATCATGCCTTTCTTTGTAAATCAAAAAAGTGTATTGAGACAAGCATATGGTACTGTAAAGCCTAAAATCCTGGCAATTTCAACTTCCTCTTCAAAACTCATATCCTGGCATATGTACACTTATTTCAGCACATCCTTATACACACCTTTTTCCCTGCCACAGTTTAAGAGGCACACCATGTGCAAGTACACTGTCCACACTTGTGCAGGGCCTCTGGTCACGTCAACTCCTACCTCCTTTGCCAGGCCGATCCTCACCACCACCACCACCACCACCACCCCCCTCACGGCTTTCGTCCAGCACACAATGACAACCAGTGCGTCTGTCCCTTTTCCGCGTGGCCTCCGCTTTTCCCAACACACTTTCTCCATAGGATCCGCAAACTTTGGCTTCCATGTGGCCGATTGAACACACACCCAGAACCGTAACCTTCCTTTGCCCCCACCCACCCACCCACCCATCCGTCCACCACCACCACCACCACCACCACCAACAACAACAACAACAACAACAACAACAACAACTCCAGAAAGAGGCGCTGCTCCGAACCCTCCAAGCCCGCGTCTGCCATTCCCACGTGCCCCAAACAAG
Source organism: Phrynocephalus forsythii (assembly GCA_029282475.1). Taxonomy (NCBI): domain Eukaryota; kingdom Metazoa; phylum Chordata; class Lepidosauria; order Squamata; family Agamidae; genus Phrynocephalus; species Phrynocephalus forsythii. The sequence goes on from JAPFRF010000004.1 coordinate 11,899,792, forward strand.
GCACTCAAAACTCGGTCGGAGGTGCAAACCACTACTACTACTACTACACACACACACTCCAGACACACACACACACACACATCCTGCAAGGCATCCCTTCCCTTCCTCCTTTCCCAACCCCCCCCCCCCAGGGCCAACCTGACCCCTGCCTTGGGGGCCCATCGGGGCCTGGCTTGCTTTCTTCCTCTTCTCAATCCTTCCCGCCAGAAAAAAAAAGGCACAGGCGGGCCCACAAGGAGCGGGACAGCCTTTGGACGTCGTCGTCCCCCAACACAACACAACACAACACAACACAACACAACACACAACACCGTCCCCCTCCGCGGCCGTGTTAACGACACCTCTCCCGTCCAAGGGCGGGGCCGCTGAGGCGACCACCACCACGGCCTGCGCCCCCGGGTTTGAGGCCTCGTAATTTATTTCAAGGCCGCCGCCGCCGCCGCGGCCACCCTCGTCTGAGGCGGACTCACCCACCACAGGCCCCATGACAAGGCAAAGCGGGCCCTGACGGCCCGGCCCGGTCTCCCTTCCTTCCTTTTCCTCACTGTCGCCGGCTCTGGCCGCTGGGCTCGGGGAGAAGGGATAGGGGGGGGGGTGGGGGGGGGGTTGTGCCGGCTTTTCCCGACCCATTTCACGCCACCGCGGCTCCACGGCGGCGCCATGATGAGCCACACTTTCTCCCCGTCTCCTTCCTTCCTTCCTTCCTTCCTTCCCACCACCACCACCACCACCACGACCTCCTCCTCCATACATACATACATACATACATACATACATACATACATACATACATACATACATACATACATACATACATACATACTCAAACGAGAGAGAGAGACGCGCAAGGCCCCGCCGCCGCCGCCGCCGCCGCCGCCCAGGCCGGGCCTCGCACTCCACTCACCTTCATGTCGGGACATCCTAGTTCAGAGGCGGCGGCCGGAGGAGGAGAGCAGCAGCGGCAGCGGCGGTGGCGATGGCGGCGGCGATGGCGTTGGCCTGGCGCGGCCCAGCCCAGCCCAGCCCAAGGCCCGTCGCGGGCTCCAGTTCCCCAACCCTTCCCACCCCCACCCCCACCCCCACCCCCCACCCGGTGTTTGGCTCTCCGGCGCCGGCTCTGCCTCCCTTGGGGCCCGTCCCGGCCCCTCCTGGCCTAGCCTGGGTCCTCCTCCTCCTCCTCCTCCTCCTCTTCCTCCTCCTCTTCCTCTTCCACCCGCCTCCAGTCCCCTTTCTCCTGGGTCACAAGCGACTGGGCGGCGGGCGCGAAAGGGGAGGCGAATCGGCTCTGGCTGGCGGGGCGAGAGGAGGAGGAGGAGGAGGAGGAGGAGGAGGAGGCGGAAGCGGCGGCGGCGGCGGCGAGAGTCGCGATGGGGAGGCCTCTCTAAGGGAAAGAGGAGGAGGAGGAGGAGGAGGAGGCGGCGGCGGCCGTTCCCCTCCCACCTCTTCCCGGGGCGGGCGGGAGCCGCCGCCGTGACACGGTGACTCTGTAAGCTTCGCTCTAGCGCCGCCTCTCCAACGACGACGACGACAGCGGCGGCGCTCGGTCGTCCGGCCTCCCTGGTCCTCCTTCTTCTTCTTCTTCTTCTTCCTCCTCGCTCGTCCCCGCTCGCTCAGCGGCGGCCTCTAGCAACAGCGCCGCCAACAGCGCCGCCTCCGCCTCCGCCTCCCTTTCTTTCCCCCGCTGGCCGACGACACGACGAGGCGGCCCAGCCTCTTTCCGCCCTTCCTTTCCGCGCTGCCTGGGCGAGGGAAGAGGAAGAGGAACACTCTCGGGGACGGGACAGAGGCACCAGAGCCGGCCGGGGTGCAAAAGGGAGGGCCTTTCTCTCTTTCTCCCCCCCCCCACACACACACACTCAGAGGCACGCACATACACAAACACACACACACACGTTTGGGTCCCTTTCAGCTCTCAAGCTGCCAGTTCTTCCTCTCACCGCCACCTCCACCTCACGCGCACACTTTCCCCCCCCTCAGGGCCGCTTTCCAGGTTGTAAACCGATTTATTTATTTATTTATTTATTTATTTTGGTATTTAAAAAAAAACGGATTCTGAGAAGAGAGAAGGACCAGGCCCTACCACACCTTTTAAGACAGTGTTTTTCAACCACTGTTCCACGGCACACTAGTGTGCCGCGAGATGTTGCCTGGTGTGCCATTGGAAAAGCTGAAGAATATCAGCTTTGTGTTCAGCCAAACAGATTTAGGTTATTTATTTATTTTATAATTACTTTATTATGAAATAGTAAGTAAACAGAAATTTGAAAAATTATAAAATACTTTACTTGTGGGATTCTATTGAATTACTTTATATATAGTCAATATAGGCACAGAGTTAAATTTTTTAACATTTTCTAATGGTGGTGTGCCTCGTGATTTTTTTCATGAAACAAGTGTGCCTTTGCCCAAAAAAGGTTGAAAAACACTGTTTTAAGACACCTTGTGTGTCTCATATATCCCTTTGTGGGATTTGTGTCTGAGGTGGACCCCGAATGAAGGAAAAGGATACACACACACACACACACACACACACACACACACACACACACACACACACACACACACACACACACACACACACACACACACACACACACACACACACACACACACACACACACACACCACTGTCTCGCTTTCCGCTTGGGAGCTGACTCATCACCCTACCCAAGTTGGGGTGCTGTCCAGGGAGGCTCTTCGGAACACAAGTTGGATTTGTTTCCGAATAATCATGTGCACAGTATATGGGGCTTCTAATTTTCTCTTTCTTATCCCCATTCTTTGTATGCCCTCTTTTTAGAAACAAAAACCCAGAGCATCAAAAGGAGATCCCTCAACTAACTACCCAGAACCTCCCACTTGGGGGAATTGGAAGAATAGTTACATCTTTCTTTTAATACTCTCCCACCCAACCTACTCAGGCATTCAGGGCTGGGATTTGCACTTGAAACATCCCTCTGCCCAATATATGCCCAGGAGGGCAGCACTCCCCCACTTTGACGGTACTCATGAAATACCACCACTTATCTCAACTTAATCATGCACCAATCCAATTTTTGGGATGCTTGATTCACTAACCAGTTTTCTGCCCAGAATTTCCTTGTGTTTGAAAAATGGATCCATTTTTTTCTTGCACAGTAGGAATCCAGATTGGATGTACCAACCTAGGTTTTTGGATTGTTAATTCAAACAGGAGCCAGATTTGCTTCGGAAGTGTCAGATCAGAGAGAAAAACAGACCAAAGGCTACTTAGTGTGGCCTTCCTGCAGATCCATTTTAACTGGTCTTTTTGCCCCATTGCTGGGGCAATTTCTCCTTTACTAATTTCTCCTTTACTGCTGGGGAAATTTGGGGTACCTGGATGCAAGATAATACACATGAGCAATAATCAGAAAAATAAGAATCAGTTTTTTTCTGCAGATAAACTTTGCATTTTTCCATTATTCTAGTTTGTGACCATTTGAATCATTGTGAATGAATGCCGTACTTCAAAACCACGTTGCAAGTCAAAATAAACTGGGAAGAACAAGAAATGCACACCATCAAATTATTGTGCACTTATCAGAAGTCAGAAATTGAAGACTCCTAGTCAAAATCTGGTCACATGTAGAAGATTAGCTTCCCTCCACAACTGTCAACTGAACAGCAAAAGTGACATGGCTCAGCCAGTGGCAACAGAACTTTCTAGAAAGCATTGTCACCTGGCATGGATTGAGGTGCTCCAAAGTTCTCAACACAAAATTCCCTTAAAACTAGAAGTTAAGGATACAAAGTCATTTTGCAGTATTTCATTTTAAAGTATTTAATTGTCTTTAAATGAATGGTTACCTTGACTAGTACAGTGGTACCTTGTATAAACAATACAGTTTAACATATTCATATGGGGTATATTTATTTTTATATGCAAATTTTATAGTGTAGTATTTGTATATTGGGTTTATTTTATTTAATCTCTAATAGCTATTTTTTCCTCTTTCACCTTACACTTTTTGTGCACCTACCCATCTTTACTTGTTTTTATATTGGGAGCTGTGTACCAAGTAAATTTCCCCAGATGTGGGATCAAAAAGATTTACCTTATCTTACCTTATCTTAATTCGTTCCAAATGCAATTCTGTTAAGCAAAATTTCCTTTATACAAATTTCCCATAGGAATGCATTGAAAACAGAGTAATCTCTAATCGCAACCATTTTTATGTTGTACGGATTCGCCCCATAGACGATTCTGTTAAGAAAATTTCCCCTATCTCTGGAATTTTTATGTTGTACAGATATTATGTTATACAAACCGTTTGTTATACAAGGGTCCACTGTATACCTTTTGTGTTGCTACCAAGTACTATCACATTAGAAAACTTGAAATTGTGACAACAGTACGAAACTGCAATGTTGTCTGTACCAATGGTTCTCAACCAATGGTTTATATACACCACTGATGGAGGATTTAAGTAGGGTTTCTATAACAATTACTAAGATTTCCTTTGCCTACAATCCCCATGTCCTCCTGCAACGTGATATACAGTATTATCATCTGGTGACTGTACCTATTACGAGTTATCTATCTGGGATCTTTTAGTATCCCAGCAGTAATTTAGGGCACTTAATTTATAGTAGTAGAAGTAGTACGTTGCTTCTGATTTAAGGTGACACTTCCAAGGGTTGTATAGATAGAATGCATGCTCAGGTAAATTTCCTGCATCTCCTTTTGGCACTGCTCGGTGAGTGTGCGACTTGTGCATGGCTGTGCAGACCAGCTGTTTTCCCAGAAGCCACTATGAGGCATCTAAATTTTAGCCCCTGGTACTCAACCACAGTGAGGTATTCACCCTAACCCAGAAACTTCCCAAAATAATGGACACAAGAACATAATGATTGTAAATGTACAAACATCCTTCTTAGAAAAGGTGGGCCTTTTCTTGTATTCCAGTGAAACTTACATTCTAATAAATTGATAGATGGGACAAAAGAGATGAAAGACTGAGAACCACTAATCTACATCCCATTATCAGTTCCACCATTTTAATGATCTAACTCTTAAGAAAATCATCTCCTTTGTTTGGTACAACAATTGTGCGAATAAGGCTTTTTACATTAATATATGGGATATCTGTCACATGAGTGCAGGGAAAGAGAAGGGAGTAGGTTATCAACAGCTGTAGCCGTGCCTGCCTTTGGCTTGATCCCACTTACCTTGGTATGCAGCACAAATTTCCTAAAGGATTGTTCAATATGAAATAGTCCTCCCCACGTCTAACTTCTACTTTATAAAAAAAGGGGTGATCAATAGTTATCATTTTGCCAGTAGGGAAGAAGTAGGGAAGCTACATTTCGCTCACCATGTTGTAAAACAGAATTATAGGTGTAGTCAGGCACCACACTGAGAAGAGGTAAAATATACAGTAAATGGGAGTAGAAGCAAAGTACTGTATGCAATGCTAGAAATCCCTAGCTACTTTCTATGAGACCACACTACACAGAAGAGTGTAGCAATTATTCATTCTGAACTTGCACAGATTATTTGTTGTTTTAATGTGCCATCAAGTCACCTCTGACTTATTTTTTTAAATATTTTTATTTAATAAAGCAATACAAAATACAAAAACAAAATACAAAAAATACCAAAACTAGACAACAGTGGTCCCTTCCACCAATGGGACCACTTAAACAATATAGTCCCTTATCATCCTCCCTTCCAGAACTGAACTGATTGTTGCAGGGGAACTTGACCTTTATTTCTTGCAAGCACATATTAAATAAATCAAGTCGCCTCTGAGTTATGGTGATCCTACGAATGAGTGATTTCCAGAATGTCTTATTTGGAAAAGGAAGGGGGATAGGAATGGACAATGATCAATATTACTGTTGCAATTCACTGAAAATCAACAGGTGGTAAAATCTTTTAATTTGCAGCCTCCTGTTTTTGACCAGAAATGACTTTGTCCAAAAGGTCAGTAGTAGAATTAGAGGTTTCGATTCTGAGTTCCTTACATTGTAGTGATGCTCCTTCTCACAAAAAGAAAGAAAGTGACCTGTGGCACTTAACTCTTCCCCACATCTTTGGACTCTGTCCCTAAATCAATGCTGAGAAGGCTTCTGGAATGTGGTGGTTTTAGAGAAGAAGGGAATAGCAACAGTCTCTTCTCCCTTGTTTAGGGGAATTTCCAATGGACTAAAAGGCCATCTGTAAAAGAAAATTCAGGATTTGATGCCAAATTTTTGTAGTATCATAAAATAGTGACTTGCAAATTTTTATGCAATGCACTGGCTTCAGGGGAACTCTTTTAGAGTCGATGCTACATAATTCCTTTTTTTTTTACTACCTCAGTGATTCTTTCCTGTCCTGATGTGTCCTCGATATAAAGATGTCAGCTGGAAAAACTATATGCCATCTAAACACGGTTGAGTAGCTTAGTGAGTTAGGTTGGGATTGTGAGGCCTGGCAGTTTGATTCGCCATCATGTGCTCCAAGAAAAAAGCCAGCCTGTTGCCTAGGTCAAGCTGTAAGGTCCCCAGATGCCCACACAAGAAGGGAATGGCAAATTCTTCTAGAAACTTTCTGTCTAGAAAATCTTTATAAAAGGTCAAAGTAAGTCAAAATGACCTGATAGCACACTACCACCATAATCATCACATTGTCCAGAGTGGCCTCTTGGCCAGAGGGTGCTCTTGTGTTTTAAAAATAAAACAAAATAAAATAAATCTTTATTCCATTCAGAAAGTCATAGTAAGGGGCCCTCACACAGACTTTTAAAGCTATTAACAATCCAAAATTACAGACAGGCACCCAACATGAGTGATCACTCCCTTTGCTAGTAATGCTCTGGAGAAGGAGGGAGAGATTGGGAGGAAATGGGGTGGCCCAAGACTCCCTCTAAGGCACACATGCACTTCCCCCTCCCCCCTCCTGCACCTGTAATGATTTTTTTTTGTTATGGTCATAATGGAACTGGGGGGGGGTCACGCTTGTGTGTCATGTACACATGCATAGAAAAGCAACCTAGGCAGTGGAGATGAAAAGTAGAGGGCACTTTTGGGTGGCCCCATACACTTTTGGCTCTAACACTGCCTACTATTTCTATATCATTATGAATTTGAAATATTTTTATCCCGCCTTTCTCCTTACAAAGAATCCAAGGTGTCTTACATCATTAAAATACAATATTTACAATAAAGAACAGTATATAAATATAAAATAAATAAATATAAATTTAATATATTTTATATAATATATAGAAAATATATATTATATATAACCGGTATATAAATGTAAAAATAAATAAATAAACTAAAAAGATAATGTATACAATTATTTTAAAAAATAAATAAGTATTATATACTAAATGGTAAATAAAATAAGCACTAAAACAGTTTTAAAACAGCAGAGCACAACAGTCAACTAGGAAAAAACCCTCTCTGGCCATCAGTTATTAAGGGTCTACGTGTGTTCCCTTTATTTCTGCCTAGAGAATTCAACATTTTGCATTCTTTGTCTGAAAAAATAAGAGGGTAAAAGTCAATTAGTGATTTCACATAAATTGGTTTAATGTGCAATTTTTTTTCATTATAAGTCTAAAAATCATAATTATTTGTACATCACTTCTCAGTCACATTTCAACATTGTTTAAATGATATTTTGCTATACTCACACTCACCTCCCTATTTATTGACTATCAGGTTTCACAAACACCTAAAATAGACGATATGTGTCACAACATATACAGTACGTAGTCAAAATCTTAAAAAAACTACATTTTCATTATGCAAAGGAAATATCAAAATTTTCTTCCCAACCCTGTTGTTAGTTCCTTCTAAAACAGCAACTAAACCCTGAGATTCTTTCAATGTAATGCTTTTTCCTTTCAACTTTTACATGGGTTTGAGGACCTTTGGCTCTCCAGGTTTTGTGGTGGCACCACTCCTGTAAACCTTTACCAATGGCCATTGTGGCTAGAACTTCTGAGATGTGGAGTCCAAAAATGCTGACATGCTGGCAGTTCCCTATTCCTGTTCATTTTTTTGTGTGTAAATTAATCCCATTGGTTAATAAATTGCATCCAAACAACTACGCCACAGCTGGTCTTAGTAAGTTTGAACTTTGAAAGATAATTTTCAGGACCATAAGGAAGTATATATCCAATATTTTATTACCGTAATCAAGTTTTCCTAATTTTATTGCCTTATGCTGGCAAATTCAACAATGCACATTTCCTCACAGGCTTGGTATTTCTTCCCCTTCTATTATTTTCCTGCTCCCATTACATTGCCGTAGCACCATCCCTTCCCACCAGCAATTTCCTGCCCAGTGTCCTAATCATACAATTCAGGAGATGGCCATCTTCTCCAAGGTCCTTTTTGCTTCAATCTTCTTTGAAATACAGTAATAACAGTAACAACTCCAAAATGCATATCATTAACAGGATGATCTCATACAAATGAAGAGTGGCCATGTTTACTAAGAGCAATTTTGTGGTTTCATAACCACTGATAATCCCTGTCAAGCCACAGCCTGATTGAAGAATAAAGTATTGATGAAATGGGGTGGGGGAATAAAAATTTAAAACACACCTACCTAAATTCAGGAGCAATGTGATTTTTTTCAGTTGTTTAAGTGACAATGTGATAATTTTATAAACGGCCACTTTCCCTCCATGTCCACATCACAATCAGAGCTACCAAGTAGGTGAGATACAAATGGTGAATTACATATCAAAACTTTATCTATTAACTCATGGGCTCTGAGCTATCTGTGATGGATCAGAAAATATATCTTGGTGTGCTGGTGGACAGCTCCATGAAGGTGTCTACCCAGTGTGTGGCAGCGGTGAATAAGGCCAATTAAAACAGCCAACATTATAATGCCAATGTACAAAACAATAGTAAGGCCGCACCTGGAGTTTTGTGTACAATTCTGGTCATAGCATCTCAAAAAAGACATAGTGAAGCTCGAAAAGGTGCAAAAGAGAGTGACTTAAATGATTATTGGTCTGGTAGCTAAAACATTTGGGGCTCTTTAGTATGGAAAAAAGGTGCCTGAGTGGGGGATATGATTGAGACATACAAAATAACGCAGGGCGTGAGTAAAGTGGATAGAGGGACGCTCTTCTCCCTCTCACGAAATACCACAACTAGGGGACATCCACTCAAACCGAGGGTTGGGAGAGTGAGAACAGACAAAAGAATTTTTTTTTTACCCACCGTGTTGTCAAGTCTGTGGAACTCCCTGCCAGAGGATGTGGTGGTGGCATCTGGCCTAGATGCCTTCAAAAGGGAATTGGACAGATTCCTGGAGGAAAAGTCCATCACAGTTTACAAACCATGATGGAGATGTATAATCTCCAGTCTTAAAACTAGGGTACTTCAAGGGTCAGATGCAGGGGAGTGGTAGCAGGAGACAGATATCTAGTCTCATGCGCTCCTGGAGGCATTTGGTGGGGCCACTGTGAGATACAGGAAGCTGCACTAGATGGGCCTTTGGCCTGATCCAGCAGGGCTCTTCTTATGTTCCTATGCTGAACTATGCTGCATTATGTCACCGGGATGGAAGATCTATTGTAGTACATGTTTGAAGGGGTAATTCAGCCTGGCAGCAATAGCATCCGTGTATATTTTCGAGGACTCATGTAACTCTGGGAATCTCAGACAAAATTATTCCTAAAAGATCCAAATTAACCAGCTCTCAACTTACCTGTATTCTTCTCACAGCTAAACTCTTACTAATATGATGGCTGATCTTACAAGATTTCTTATATTGTAAGTTCACTCTGGCTTGGTGCCCTATTTAACACAATAAATGTGGAGATGGATTAACAGGGTAATTTCTCATAGACAGAATGCTAAGGGAGACTACCTGGTTTAAATCTAAGTAGTATGTTGCTGCATACTGGTCTTGTACTCAATTGGGGACAGGGAATGAAAAAAAGCTTGCCTAATAGGTTATCTGGCCCTGGGATCCTATCTGTTGGTCTCAGATCAGTAAGGATCATAGGTAGGCATAATTCAGGTTGATGAGCTTCAGCTTTTTGAGTCTGACCAATCAGAATATTGGTTTTAAACACACCAATAAGTTGTCTTTTCCTGGCTTTAAGTGTTTGGGCAAAGCAGAACCAGACACCCAGCATACTGCTTGCAAAAACCCTGGCTTGCCATGGGCAAATGAAGCCGTTGTGAATGGCCAGTCCATTTGGAGACATTTTTTTCTTTATTTCCAGTACAATGGCATGTCTAAGTGATACATTCTGAGATGGTCTGGTATTTAAGGTGTGGACCTTTGTTAATATTTTCAGATCTTTTCTTTATGCTTGGAAGAGTGAAAACTCCCTCCTGCTATCAAGATCAAATATTGAAAAAGCAGGAATGCCGAAAAGCTTCTGAACATGTGTCAACACCATAAATTTAAAAAATCAAGAGGTGCTTTTAAAAACAATTCAAGATGCTTCATACGACCCACCTAAATTTGTTTGTATCTGACACCCAGCTGAATGCATGACGTGCCCTTCTGAAAAAGCACAGTTTCAGAGTGAAATACTGTAAATGTACTTTTTGTGTTTATCATAATCTGTGAAGGTCAATTCAGACATGCAAGTCACCATTCCATGTTCTACTGAGTCCCCACGTGTTAACCACTACTTGAGAGAGCCAAATTCACCATCTCAAGGTTGCCCAAGATATTCTTGACCACATCGTCAAAATACCACTTCTATTTCAGACATGAATGTGGCAAAAAAAAATTAAATAAATAAATACTTGCAAAAAGTATGAGTGAAACAAACATCATTCAAGTGTGTACACATGGGTAGAAACTTTTCTGTGTGCAATAGACTCCACAAAACTAGTATTTATGACCACAAGGAAGCAGCCAGGAGGTCAGAGAGAAAGGATCAGAAATAGCTTCTACCTATATCAAAGACTGCTATCATCTCAAGCCTGACGATGGTCAGACATTTGCAGGTAGTAAAATGAGGATGCTAATGGACCACACTAAGAACCCAAAGTAGCCACAAAGCCTGTTTTGACTGCTTTGCCATAGATATTATTCAAGAAGCCCAAATATCCAAACACACATTCCATCCTTGTACAAGCGTCTTTACTTTTATTACAAATTATTGATGGCATTAGTTGGGTACAATGAAAACACAGTGTTGCATAGCTGCTCCAATACACAACTCCCTACCCTCCTTACAGTAACTGAAATTGAGTTACTCTAGATATCCACTGTACACACGGTCTCTACAATCCAATTCAAATACATTCAGAATCTTAACATGCACTTGATGTAGATGAACAGTGGCAACATTATGGAGGGCAAGGCTGGGAATGGACAGAGGGCATTAAAATGGCTAGTACAGCATTATCCATTGACTGCTAAGAAACAATTCATTTATTTGGTACAATTCAAGTAATTACTAAGTGTGTTTTAAATGCACAGTGCTTTGGACCACTCCACAGCCAACGCGTATAGCAGCACTAACCACAGGTCAGTTTGTTACGCAGAGCGCTTTGCATTCTTGGGGTGGTTAGAAGCAATACCTTGCAGTAATGTATAGTTACAAAGTATTTTGGGAAGCGGGGGAAATAATACTATTTCACTGCCTGCTTAGAAGTCCCCACTCGGAAATTCTGTAATACCCACTGAGCTGAATGCCACAGTATTTCCTCATAACCTGAAGTTACTGCTGGTCGGTTTCAGTTCGTATGTTCTGTTCCTCGTTTGGGCTGTGTTTATTCTTAAGGGATCTTCCCATGTATCTCCAGTACTCCTTCCGTATTACGTCTTTTTCTTTAGCCAGGATTTCACATAGCTACAGAAAGAAACATTAAGACTGTTATCTTCTTGTATTCAGTTTAGATGCATCACCCCCAATGTACAGTACTTTATAAAACAATGTTTGGCAGTGTTGTTTTTTTAAATACAAGTCTTTGTCCCAGAGAGTTTACAGTAGAAATTGAGAGGCAACATTGCATAGCATGAACCAGGAAGAGGAATATATATATACACAAGTTTTTGTTTTCTCAACATTTTTTCAACAGTAGACTCTAAGCCAAGGCTTCTGGGGATTTCATCTACACCTGCCTTTTTTTAACAAGTCATGCAATTTTCTTTGGTAAAAACATTTCTGCATCGTGTTATTGCATCTTAAAACAATTGAATCCACTCCAGTTATTTGTCTAGGGAACATATTCTCTTTTCAAGTAAACTACCTGAATGGCGTTCTTAAGCAGATTCTTGTGCTTTGCTGCACCCAATGTTTTTTGATGTTGCTTCTGTTGACCATCTTTTATTGTGGCATTTGTTCAGTCCTTTTTAGTATTTGAAGCATTTGCTTCAGCTATTGTCTTTGAATGATGTAAGCCGCCTTAGGGCTTTCTTAATGAGAAAGGTGGGGTAGAAAGGTTTTAAATAAATAAATAAACACACATTTGTATTCTTAGAAAAGCTGCAGCATTGTCCATGTCTAGTACTGCCTTAGTTATAGTAATTTCACTTTAACTAGAGATCAAAAGAGACAATAAATAAGCAGGATGCTGAAATTCACTCGGGATTCCACATCGGTGAACACAGTCATTTGATTTCCATTTTATTTTGTGCTAACTGCGTCCACATTGTCCCAGATCACACCCACCTCAGCCTGAAACATTCTAGGGTAGAGTATCAGCATGGCATAGAACATTCTTCTCCAGTAAGTGGCTTCCAAATATGCTGATCAAACACTTGGGCCATCTCTGGCTTTTGCAGCCCCTTGCCATATTGGCTGACACAGAATTTTCAAGAAAAGTTAGATATCTAAAGAGTGGTTTTGCCCATAACTCTCTCCTCCCAATGAGATTCCATGGCCGAGCAGGGATTTAAAGCTTGGTCTCCCTAATCCATGATTCTGTCCACTACACCCCAAAAGGGGAACCACTTTCAGCTAAGGCTCAAACATGGACAGCTGTTGCCAAAATATTAACTAGCCAAGAGAGCACTGAATTCAGGCAGTAACTCAGAAGACCATATGTGAGTCCTGCCACCTCTGTTAAAGCACCCTGACCAGATAGAAACCATTAATAGCATGTAAGCAGTTCAAAGAGTACAGTAAACCCCATACAGAAATGAGATGCAGTTTAAATACTTGGAAAGGCTTAAGAAGAGAAAGAAAGCACATCAAACGCAGTGCCTTTGAGCTAAGATGTCAAAGGCAATGTATCTGCATTGTAATATAATAATAATAATAATAATAATAATAATAATAATAATAATAATAATAATAATAATAATAATAATAATAATAATAATAATAATAATAATAATAGTACCTTTATTGTCAATTTACAACATGTGCACAATGAAATTGGCTGAGTCTCCCTTTCCCACCCCCACCCCCATCCCACCCCCACCCCACTAGCAACCACTCAGTCTTATTGTACCCTGTGAAGGCTGGTACCATCATGCATAAAAGGAATGCTGACAGCAAATGCATGATGCAGCATATTAATATCACTGAATCTTAACTAACATGATAGTACTCCAAATTTTAATCCCTGCTTAGTACCACGTGGGTTCAGAATTCACTTCCTACATTTTTTTATTTATTTACAAAAGTGTTGGGCTTTGCAAAGGCTGGAATCGCCCTTTGCCTGCGACACCCCAAATGTTCAAGCAATCTCAAGAGTTGGCCACTCTGCCTTGTCCGACAAAACCCTTTGGCTAGCAGGATCAGTAGAAAGCACACTCATTTGCGTGAAGCATGCAACCCATGAAAATGATCCCTCAATGTTTAATGATACAGTGTTTCTGTGTTAACAAAAGGACAAGCCAAATGGCGCGTCTAAAGATCAATATTTTGAAGGTAATATCTTAAGTGTCTTAGCCTTACTTTCAAAATGTTATTTTTAGAACATGTGGTGCCTTCCTCCCATTAAACGTGAAATGTTTACATTTTAAATCCAATGCATTATTACCAAGCTCTCGGTTCACACCAATAGGTCTCTGAAGGATGGTCTGTCCATGCTGAGAAATGAGGAAAGGAGTCGGACAAGCAGAGTGTCGATTTATCCCTGGGGCTTAAATTGTCATCTGCAATTTATATGTTTTATCGAACAATTCCAGCGAGCACAGAACTTCCTGAAAACAGGTGCCAAGTTTCCTATAACTAGGATCATGACCCTGGAACTATGGCCCTGAACAACAAATATCCAAGTGTATTATTCTAAATTTTGTGCAAGTTAAAACCTGATACCATTTCAATTTTTTCTATAAATTTATTTGATATGCCAGAATTCAGAATAGTCACAGTAATATCATCTAGCTGTAACTTATCAAAAAGACTATAAGAGATAAGAAGCCTTATATATATATAAAGATGTTAACTTTTTTTAAAAAAACTAACCTCTAACGCTTTGTTGAGTGTTTCTTCCTTGTTTCCACACTGGTTCTCTAGCATGTCTTCATATATGTCTACTAAAAAGGCAATCAGGTACGGAGAACTGTGGCTTGGCTGCAATTCTAGCAGCTGCTCTAAGAGGTTCGGATATTTTGAAAGGCCACGATCTTGCAAAATCCTGTGACAAAATGCAACCATGAGTATTGTACTAAACTCACAGGCTGGCCCAGCATTTCTGATAGAACTTGAAGATTTGCTAAAGGTAGAGGCAAAATAATACGCAAGCCATTATCAGTCATACAGTGTCATAAAATAAAATGTGAATCTAAAACCTGAATCTCTTTAAGGGGAAATCACAGTTTAGTGTTGGACATTCAGGATTCCAGTGGAAAAAACCTTTTCCAATTGTATGAAATAGAAATAGGACCACACCTATTGATTTTTGCTATGCACCGCGTGCACCGTTAACATGCATATGCTCCATAAAATGTCATAAGCATTATCTTATTTTAATAAAAACTTCAAGTGCTCAGCAGTGCCTTAAGTTCCAGACCCTCCTCATACTTGTGGTATGAATATGAAAGGATATGAAAAAGCAGCAACAAAGAACTGAAGAGTTTTCCAAACTCTAAGTCAGCAGGGCCTTTGGTCAGAGGCAGCTCCCGGCGTAGGCATGACTCTTGCTTCCCCAAGGCAGATTCTTCTCTCACAACAAGTATGCAGTGTCTCTTGCACAACAAGCAGGCATATATTAGGAATCAAGACCATATGTAAGCAAAGATTAGTCCGTTTTCCTGCGTAACTTGATGGCAAAGAAGCCTCTCCAGATCTGTCACAGACTTCGTTTTTATATTACTTTAGAATACTTGGATAGACAGGTTTTTAAACTGGCAAATTTTGCATAGACTGTAAAGTGGTGCCCCGATTTAAGAGCAGCTCGACTTAAGAGCAGAAAACTGTTGCTGCCGCCTTACAAATTTTAGATATGGTCTGCTCGACTTGCATTTTTATTTTTTTTTTTAACTTATTTGTTTTCAGTTTTTTAGATAGGTACGCTGTCTTAAGAGTAGTTCGACTTAAGAGCATGCATTCGGAACGGATTAAATTTGTAAGCTGAGGTACCACTGTATTCTACCGCAACAGCATAAAGGAACAGAACTCAATCTAGGTAGCCTAAAGCGAGTTAAAAATGCTTCACATGAAACATCTGGACAATTCCAGATAATTCTATAAAAGAAAAACAATGTATTATTTATTTACACCAACTGAACAAGAGTTGCGATTTTACACAATTTCCTTCTTGTTTGGTTATCATGGAGAAGAATGGTAGGGCATTGGAAGCCCCCACCCCAGCTATAGGAAACCTTGCCCTACTGCCATACTGACATGTGATTCCATGCGTGTATTGCTCACACATCTTAAAACATTTCCTCTGCAGCTAAATGATCCATGATCTTATTTAGAAGAATAAATGCAAAATACCATCCCTGTCACCACATTCTTCCATTTTTTACAATATGCCCTTAGCAGATACCCCAAACATAGCTACTAACAAATGTCATCTCACCCTTTCAAATAGTTCCAAGCACTTTCATTATGAGGCACCATCTTGATCATTTCTAGGGTGTACCTTAAAAGGGAAACAAAGTGTTTCATGAAGAATATCTGTAAACAGATGTAGTCCACAAATGTCACTTTTCAGGGGAAGGTAGCCATGTGTACACATGCCTGCATACAGTGAACATGGAGCATGAGATTACATATATGCATACCGCTTCAACATATAAAATTACAATAGAAACATATCAACAAGAAAAACAAATCCTTCCCAAATAGATTCAGAAGAACAACTCGGTAGACAAGCCTCAAACTATAATAAAAGATCATTTACGGTATTTCACTAAGTTTTGGAATGCCCAATGCACCTCAATTTCTTTCTTTTAAAAAATATGTCCTTGTCTAATGACAATACTGTACTCTCTTCAAATAGTGAAAGAGAAAAAAGTAGCACATGAATAATCAAGACCTGGAATAAAAAAAAATGCAATGTAAAATTGTTGCATTCTAGATCGCACACACTGATTGATCTATTTCCTCTTTTAGGTTTTTAAACAAGTGATCCTTTATTGCTCAGTATTCTGTGCACTCGGCGTATTCACCCTCGAACACCTCTTCTATAAGGCTTCCTTGTATGAAAGGATTCTGCCCTCAAATTTTCTTCAGTTCTCTTCCTACATGACACTTTCTCCACAGTGTGTAGACACTTCTATTTGAACTATAAAAGGATGCACACCTGGAGAATTTAGATGACTGTTCAGGACTCCAACAGGCATCAGAACACTCACAATGCATTAATGATTTTGCTTGTGATACGTGAGATGACACTAGGTTAAACCAAATATTAGATAAATGATCCTCAACCTTTCCTAACACATATCCCACTAGTCTTTCTACCAAACAGTCTGCATCCCCCCCCATGGTAGAAACAAGAGAGCCACTCCCCCCCCCCCAAGAATGCAATTTATTTGCATATAGGCATTGTGTTATTATATTTATTATAGTAATTCAAAATGCAGAGGGAAATAGGGGATTGCAAGACACCTTGAGTATTCAGAATTAACAACTAACAGATCCAAAAGTCACAGGTGAATAATCTGTGGCGTTGGAAGTCAGTAGACCCCATCTGGACAAGAACATGGAGACGAAAGGGAAAACATTTTTAGTAAGAGTATTAAAAATGTTACGTCCCACCCATACTACCGTATCCCACCCGTGATACAGACACCATAGGTTGAAAGGCACTCTTTTGAATTACATACTGGACTTCTCTCTCGAGAACTGCAGGATCGTCATAACCGGTTGTGTTTGAGATTACAAAGTATCTTTGGTTCCAGACCGAATTATTTCTGACATCCTCCTTCAAGAGCTGCTCAACATAATCCAGTTCATCATCCCACAGTTTAAATTCCTGAACACACAAAAGGGGAAACATTAAAAGAAAGGACATTGGGGAAAAATTGCCCCATTTCTACATGTACTGTAATTATAAAATGAAATAAAATGCTAGACCTTAAGGGCAGTTAACGTTTATTTCGAGAGGACTGTAAAAACAAGTCCATGTATTGACAGATGTTGAGAGGGAAACAATGGACACCGTGGAATTAACAGCAGCTTGCGCGACAGGATCGCGGATGCCATCGGACAACTGGAAAAGACACCACCAATGCAAACGATGTCCTCCAAATCAGATGAGCTGGTATTTAATTGAAAGGATTGTGGATGGCTCTCTCGGGGCCAGTTGCAATATGCAAGCTCTCTCTCCGCACATTCCAGCCTAGATAACAGCAGTCATTTTGTTAAGAACAGCAACACTGAAGTACCTGGATGACCCACTGCCGGTGCTGCCAGGCATGGTAGTTCTTGGCATCCTGGTTCAAGATGTCTGCTATAAATTCAAGTTCTTGGGATGGGTCCTTCAGCCACTCCACTAACACCCGTCTGTGATGCCTAAAAGTTTAAGAAGTCCATGTTCTATAACAGAGCAGCCTCTGAATTGCGTTTTATTATCCATGGTTCTAGAAAATCAATGCTAAAACTTCATCCTATGAAGGTCACTGTATTTATCAAAGGGCACAGCCCCAGCCCCAATAAATCAGTGCAATTATACTGAAGACTAAGGGTGACAGATTGTCAATGATAGTTGCATTTTTAGTTTTACGCCTCATTCTGTGGGTTGGCTCACTACAAATTACATGTACATCACTTTGATCTAATACTCCTTGGAAACTCTTGGGTGAAAGTGTGCTGTCTGCAGAAAATTTTAATTTATTCTTGTTCTTTATACCAGTTTTCAACATTCCTATTTTTTTCATTTTGTTGAAGAGACGTACCTTCTGTTCTACTATCAGCCAGCATTATCAGAAACACAGATTTTTTTTAAATCATCATAAAATATCCTTGTCATGTGTTAATCTTATCAGAGTATTGGCAAACCTTTTAGAGACCGAGTACCCAAACTGCGATTCAAAACCCACTTTTTTTTTTTTTTGCAAAAGTGCCAGCACAGCAATGTAACCTGAATACAGGTGGCTATCAAGGGGCAATGTCAGGTGCCCACAGAAAGGGCTCCAAGTGCAACCATTGGCACCCATGCCATAGGTTCGCCAACACTGCTCTATCAGATTCACATACAGCAGTTTCCATATAACAATCCTGCCCTTAATAATTAATTTCCCCTCTAGTGGAGACACTACTATAGGCAGTTTACAAATTAAACTTCAGAACTCCACAGGATCTTACTTAACAATGCAATCAATGCGGTAGTTCACCAATCTAGATCTACAATTAATACAAAAAGAAAAGAAAGCACAAAAAAGGAAAACAAATGAAATTAATATCAACAACATTTGACGGATAAGTTACTGAAGGCAGCTTCAATAATTTTCTGAATACAGGTATCAGGAATGTATCTCTAGCAGAGAAAAGAATAACCACCAAATGGAAACTTCCTGACAAGAGTAAGAATGTGTGTTATTAAGAGAACTTTACCAGACTTGATAATTCTTTGGTTGATCTTCAATGATAACTGTGATGTAACTAAGTTCTTCATTTAGGTCTTTCTTCAAAGACTGCAGAAGGACCCTACGGAAGTGCCTATAAAAAAAGGGAAATTTGACAGTGGACTTTGCTGCTTCTCCCTTTCTTCTTTTATTTTTATAATCTAAAATTCACTTTTGAAAGAATTCAGATTTATCAAACAAAGTTTAAAAAGCAAAGGAATTACAGTGTACGGATTAGTCACTTTCCCCTGGGAATTAACTGTGTCAAGATTTTGTAATAATACCTCCTTGCAAACAATATTGGAACTAACACAGAACTGATACATAGATTGGGAAGATTGCCCTTGCATATCAAAGGGCTGCCTGCTCCTTCCTTTGTATTGAAAAATGACGTAGTGAGCCTGATGGCTAAGAAGCAGAAGGAGACCCACACAATGCCACTCAATCTGAAATCAATCCAGAAACAGATTTCAGAATCTGAAATCAATCCAGAAACAGAAATTGAGAAACAGAAGGCAGAAGCAGGTCAACAGGGACTTGTATGTCTCGTAGAGCCAAATGGAGATGAGGTGTGTGGGGGGAGGGGGCGTGTATAACCCATGTTCATTTGTTTGAAGAATGGGGGTGTGAAACCCAATGTTTAATCAGCTTTTACAACTGCCCTCTGACTCCCTGCCTCTAAGAAGATTCATTGCCTGGCGTACATCATCTAGCCAAGAACTTTAAGAATAACGTCCTGGCAAAGCATATTTATTTTGCCATGTTTGAACTTTTGGGACTTGTTTTGAAGAAGACTGTGTTGCACCCAAAAGCTTGCAATATTTTTTATTTTTATTAGTGGCCTATAAAGGTATCGCCTGTAGCCTAGTTTTGCATTTGAAACTGATCCCTGTTTATGTTCAACAGGCCATCTGTGTGTATGAATTTCAGTTTGCAATCAATGCTGTTAAGTCAGAAAAACTAAATCTCAAAAAATCCTCAATGCTTTACAATCAGTCAGCAGGTTGATTGGCTACTACTAGGCAATGTGTTGCCTGGATTAATTTGATTTTTTTGGATGATTTAATTTTTAAAAAGTCATTTTTTTAAAATTAAAATCATTGTTTTGTCACTTTGATTTTTAAAAATACTGTATCTTTTTATCCACCCTGCATTTAACAAAATACTTTACATATTCATTCAATAGAAATCCATTTTGTTTAAGAATATTTTCAGGTAGCATGTTCAGAAAAAAAAAAACACCCAACCTCTACCACACAGAGATAAAACAAATTTTAAGCATAGATTTTTATTCTAATTTTGACTCCTTTTTGCTCCCAATTCCTGTGGCATACATGCCTTGCATGCCGAAGGTCCAACTACTACACATTATTTGACAGCAGTTCTTTTGAGGACAGGTATTATTTGATATGCCCAACTTGCTTCAGCTGGGAACATTTTTGAACAGCTTAATTTCAAACTTCTTGAAATTTGGCTAAACACTCCAGCTGACCCCAAATTTGACAGGGAAATCTAAAAAGATTTTTTTAAAAATAACACCTTTCTAAATAATCAAACTCAGCAACACTACCTACCAGACTGTATAGTTTGCAGCATTCAGATCAATGGCATCGCCTGTCAACTGGAAAGCTCTTTCACTCCTTTCATCACGTTGCAGAACCGCTCGGAAATAATCATACACATCTTTAACTAGAGGGAGAAATATGCATTAGAGCAGCTCACTCTTGTCAATTGCCTTTATCATATCCTGGTGTCCTCATCCCTGTCCCAAACCTGACCGACAACATCTCTCTCATCTATGGTCATTCCCACCTGTATTTACAAAAAAAGACAAGGCTTCTCCTTTTTCAGAGAGATTCCACTGGCTTTCCAGTCAACACCAAGTCCTCGCATTCCAAACCATCTTCCCTGCTACCATCTACCTGCGACCTTCATTCCTCCCATTCTTGTACCCCTAGCTGTGTCTAAACCCAAATGATTTCCAGGTTGCCTCCAATCTCCTTGTACACAGAATTTCCCCATCCTCCACAGCTACCTTTTCCCTTCTTCAAATCTGCCCTCGGAACAACCTTATCATTCATTCCCCACTGTATTTTAAAACTAAGCAGATCAAACTTGGCTTGTCCATATTCCACTATTACCCTGGTCTCCTTTTCTCTCTCTCGCCTCCCTCTCCTTTTCTGGAAATAAGGGCTCGCACCTTCTCGCTTGTTTTAAGACACAAGGTGCATGTTGCAGGAAAAGTAGCAATAATGACCTTGTGGAACAGTGGTACTGTAGCTGAACTTAAGAGCAAGTACTATTTTGTGACTTCTTTCTGAGTACAGTAGGACCTCTGTATCCACTGATTCAGTTATCCAAGGTTGGCAAAGGAAAAAAATTAAATAATTCAGCAGCCACAAAGCAAGCTGTAAAGCAAGCGGTTGTCATAAACAGCATCTGTAAAGCAAGCTACTGTCACAAACAGCGGCCATAAAGCAAGCTACTGTCTCAAAACAGCAGTCATTAAGCAAGCTACTGTCAGGAAACAGCAGTTTGGGGATGGGTGGGCAGGCGTTCTCTCTTATCCATGGTTTTCATTATCCACGGGAAGGCCTGGAACCAATACCCAGTAGATACTGGGGTCTTACTGTACGGTATCAAGGAGTAAATGAGATAGGTCTAGTAGGCCTATGTTCACCGAGACAGAAGCACGATATGCAGCATAAATATATATTGCAGAAAAGAAAATCTGACATCTCTAATATGAGGTTGAAAGACTGGTTGTAATTTTTTGCATCTGTGCCATTTTAATACTGTACATGCTTTCAACTAAGCAGGTAGAGAATGAAATAAATCTCCCTCCCCCCAAGTGACTTCTAAGATCATTTGCAATTCTTATCTCATGTCTCAAATCATCCAGGTAGCTTTTCTCTACATTAAAATCAAGAAATAAATGTTCAGTTGGCCTTATACTACGTGTACATAGGCTATGCTCTACATTTATCCCATTCAGTAAATAATCAGTCCTTTGGCCACAACAGTACAATATGAGTAAAATATCTGAAGACACAACTGAGGACCTGCAGAAACAGGGACAAATCCAGAAATCCTGAGGATAAAAAAAGTATGTATGAAGCAGATAAAAGAGCTGATAGGGCAACATCTGCAAGAAATAAAAATGACCCCAGCCCATCTATTCAAATACAATTCAATTTTTGTGCCTACATTTCCATGCATATCCCCATTGCTAGGAAAAAAAAAAAAAACAAAACCCAAACTTACATTTTTCACTATAGATGATTTGAACTACAGGATGAGGCCCATCATCTTGAGGAACTGGCTCAACATCGGCCCATTCTTTCCTGTCCCTATAAAAACAAAACAATAATTTACAAACAAGAAAATATAAGGACAATTCAAAGAGGGTTTTTTTCTGGAAACCCAATGGCTGGTAGTAGTATATAAGTCCTCTCAAGTATAGCCCTTTTCAGAAGTTGGACCCACTTGCATTTGGCAGTTCTATGGAAAGAGTTATTTTGGGATAATTAAACCAGCTTTTATGAATACTGTATTTACATAAAGATTCGCTGCTTGTCAAGTTTAGAAGACGAGCAGAAAACCATGATGAAGCTTAGGATGCCAGTAAAACTTACTAATGTTTTTTCTTGTTTGCTTAAGTGCAAAAATGATGAAGAAAATGCATAGCTGGGTGTGGTTAAAGAAACTTATAAATTTCAAATAAGACAGTACAGTATATCAGAAACTGAGGGATTAAGAATTTAACAGCTTGTTTAAGCACAGTACTGGTTACTACTACAGTATTTTCACTGGTTGTGATGACTTTGTGTGTATGGTTCAGATTTAATTCCTACCAGCATTCAAAGAACACAGAATGCAGGGAACTTCATCCAACAGGTTACAATATACTGTACATTATTCTTGCTGTTAAATTTCTACAGAGCCAACATACATCTGGGACTGAACTTCCAACTCTGAATGGGTCATTTCTAGGAACTGAATCAACTTTGCTCCACAAAGCCCCTTTGCTAAAGAAACAGGGTCACTACACATACTACAAATACTGTGGGAGATGGATTTTGTACTACTCAACACTAGTTAAGAAACATGTTCAGTCCCTAAACAGAGATTCACAGGGCCATTCTTTTTACTCAGAAGAGCCTGTCTATTAGGGATAAAAG
This sequence comes from Phrynocephalus forsythii, assembly GCA_029282475.1. NCBI lineage: Eukaryota > Metazoa > Chordata > Lepidosauria > Squamata > Agamidae > Phrynocephalus > Phrynocephalus forsythii. The sequence goes on from JAPFRF010000004.1 coordinate 11,922,892, forward strand.
ATCTTCAAAATATGTTACATACCACTCATTTCATTTCAGGGTGATCCTCATAGGAATTTCAAGGTACAGTACATGAGATATTGAAGGGGTGGTTTTACCAGTTCCAATTCCTCCCAGTCAATTCCCACAGCCAAGTGGGGATTCAAACTCCGTGCTCCAGAGTCCTGCTCTGTCACTCTAAAATAAACACTACACCATGCTGGGTACCACCTCCTAGAGAACACAGCATGCCTATTTCAAGGCAGATCTCAACCTCCACCTCCCATTTAGAAGGCAAGCATTATGTTAGAGACAATGTTTTCTTTTACTCAAGCAGTTTATATTTCACATTCATAACCGAACTAAAGTCTTTTATATATATATATATATATATATATATATATATATATATATATATATATATATATATATATATATATATATATATATATATATATATATATATATATATGCATGTTAGGTGGATTCGGGTTTCTTCCCGTGTAGAAATCTGGTTGTTTTGGCGACGTTTCGACGAGGTCTCACTCGTCATCTTCAGGCTGGTGTTCTGGCTTCTTTCTTCTTGAAGCAAAGCGTGGTCTCAGTTGAAGTCCTTCTATAAATACTGCTGGGGGTGTGGTTTGCTTGCTCTGTTGCTGATTGTAGGTTCCTTTGTTCCTTTGTTCTTTTGTGATCTGCTGTGTGGCTGAGGCGATCGTTAAGGGATTAACTGCTGGTGGCTGTTTAGATGGCTGTTTAGATGCTGGTGGGTTAGATGGCTGGTGGGTTCTGGCAGTATCCTGGGCTTTGGTGGAGTGGGGTCCTGTGTCTTGTGAATTCATTTTGGTCTGGCTACGTGTCTGTGGTCTCCTAATGTTTTTTTGGGGTGTGTGAGTGTGCTCCATGTGGTGACTGGAGTGGGGTGCCGCAGTAGATGGTGCAGTCGTGGTTTTGTTATTGGATGGTGGTTTCGTTTCATCTGTGGGAAGGGTCTGGGTTTGTGTTTGGTGTGGATGGAAGGTGGTGGCATCTTGTGTCCTTTTGGGCCTGGTGTCAGTCTTTGTGACAGAGGCTCGTCTGTTGACCAGGGCTAGTTTCCAGATGTCAGGCAAGCGGGAGGTGTCATCACGTTTATTCATGTTGTTTGGGTGTTTCTCTATTTCAATGGCTTCCATGATTATTCGACTGTTGAAGTGTTCAGTTTTGGAGATGAGTTTGGTTCTTTCAAAGTCAATTTCATGACCTGTTGTTTTTATGTGCTGGAAGAGAGAGGAAGATTTTTCTTCTTTTTTGACTGCGTTCTTGTGTTCTGCGATGCGTGTGCTTATTCTCCTGTTTGTCTGTCCGATGTATGTGGCTGGACAGACTTTGCATGGTATTTCGTAGACTCCTTGGTTTTCTAGCTCAATCTTGTCTTTGGGGTTTCTTAAAATGTTGGCTATTTTTTGGTCGGTGCAAAAGGCTGTCTTGATATTGTGTTTGTGGAGAATTTTGCTGATTTTGTCTGTGGTGCCTTTGATGTAAGGGAGGAGGGCGGTGCCGTTGTTCTCTTCTGTTTCTTGGTTCTTGGGGGGTGTTTCCTTTTGGATTAGTTTGGTGATGGTGTTTTTTTGGAATCCGTTCGCAATTAAAACGTTCGAGAGAGTGTGTAATTCAGTTTTTAGGTGGTCTTTGTCAGCGAGGCGTTTGGTTCTGGAGATGAGGGTTTTTGCTACGGAGTTGATCTGTGCAGGGTGGTGGTGTGATTGTGCATTTAAGTAGCATCTGTGCAGGGTGGTGGTGTGATTGTGCATTTAAGTAGCGGTTTGTATGTGTTTTTTTCTGGTAGATGGTATGTCCTAAGGAGCCGTCGGGTTTTTTGTAGATTAGGACGTCCAGGAAGGGAAGTTGGTTGTTGGCTTCTATTTCCATAGTGAATTGTATTTTGGGGTGTAGGCTGTTGAGATGTGTGAGGAAGTTGTTCAGTTTATCTTTCCCGTGTGGCCAGATAACAAAGGTGTCGTCAACATATCTGAGCCAGAGTTTGGGTTTATGTTCGGACTTCTGTAAGCGTTGGTTTCAAAGTGTTCCATATATAGGTTTGCGATGACCGGTGAGAGGGTGATCCCATGGGTGCTCCTTCTATCTGTTTGTATCTTTGTCCATTGTGGATGAAGTATGTGTTAGTTAGGCAGTGGTTGGTCAGATCTAGGATGTGTTTGGGGGTTGTATTTGTTGTGGATAGCTGTCAAGGCTTCTTCACACAAGTGCCCATTCAAGAAGCCTTGACAGCTATCCACAACAAATACAACCCCCAAACACATCCTAGATCTGACCAACCACTGCCTAACCAACACATACTTCATCCACAATGGACAAAGATACAAACAGATAGAAGCAGCACCCATGGGATCACCCTCTCACCGGTCATCGCAAACCTATATATGGAACACTTTGAAACCAACGCGTTACAGAAGTCCGAACATAAACCCAAACTCTGGCTCAGATATGTTGACGACACCTTTGTTATCTGGCCACACGGGAAAGATAAACTGAACAACTTCCTCACACATCTCAACAGCCTACACCCCAAAATACAATTCACTATGGAAATAGAAGCCAACAACCAACTTCCCTTCCTGGACGTCCTAATCTACAAAAAACCCGACGGCTCCTTAGGACATACCATCTACCAGAAAAAAACACATACAAACCGCTACTTAAATGCACAATCACACCACCACCCTGCACAGATGCTACTTAAATGCACAATCACACCACCACCCTGCACAGATCAACTCCGTAGCAAAAACCCTCATCTCCAGAACCAAACGCCTCGCTGACAAAGACCACCTAAAAACTGAATTACACACTCTCTCGAACGTTTTAATTGCGAACGGATTCCAAAAAAACACCATCACCAAACTAATCCAAAAGGAAACACCCCCCAAGAACCAAGAAACAGAAGAGAACAACGGCACCGCCCTCCTCCCTTACATCAAAGGCACCACAGACAAAATCAGCAAAATTCTCCACAAACACAATATCAAGACAGCCTTTTGCACCGACCAAAAAATAGCCAACATTTTAAGAAACCCCAAAGACAAGATTGAGCTAGAAAACCAAGGAGTCTACGAAATACCATGCAAAGTCTGTCCAGCCACATACATCGGACAGACAAACAGGAGAATAAGCACACGCATCGCAGAACACAAGAACGCAGTCAAAAAAGAAGAAAAATCTTCCTCTCTCTTCCAGCACATAAAAACAACAGGTCATGAAATTGACTTTGAAAGAACCAAACTCATCTCCAAAACTGAACACTTCAACAGTCGAATAATCATGGAAGCCATTGAAATAGAGAAACACCCAAACAACATGAATAAACGTGATGACACCTCCCGCTTGCCTGACATCTGGAAACTAGCCCTGGTCAACAGACGAGCCTCTGTCACAAAGACTGACACCAGGCCCAAAAGGACACAAGATGCCACCACCTTCCATCCACACCAAACACAAACCCAGACCCTTCCCACAGATGAAACGAAACCACCATCCAATAACAAAACCACGACTGCACCATCTACTGCGGCACCCCACTCCAGTCACCACATGGAGCACACTCACACACCCCAAAAAAACATTAGGAGACCACAGACACGTAGCCAGACCAAAATGAATTCACAAGACACAGGACCCCACTCCACCAAAGCCCAGGATACTGCCAGAACCCACCAGCCATCTAACCCACCAGCATCTAAACAGCCATCTAAACAGCCACCAGCAGTTAATCCCTTAACGATCGCCTCAGCCACACAGCAGATCACAAAAGAACAAAGGAACAAAGGAACCTACAATCAGCAACAGAGCAAGCAAACCACACACCCCCAGCAGTATTTATAGAAGGACTTCAACTGAGACCACGGTTTGCTTCAAGAAGAAAGAAGCCAGAACACCAGCCTGAAGATGACGAGTGAGACTCGTCAAACGTCGCCAGAACAACCAGATTTCTACACGGGAAGAAACCCGAATCCACCTAACATGCATATATATATATATATATATATATATATATATATATATATATATATATATATATATATATATATATATATATATATATATATATATATATATATATATATATATATATATATATATATATATACACACACACACACACACACACACACACACACACACACACACACACACACACATTTGTTTTAAAGAGGGGGTCTTAAGGCAGCATATCTTTCCGGAAATTGAGTCCCAAAAGAACTCAAAGAGCTGACTTCTGAATCGATTTGCAGCCCTTGAAACTTTAACCAACCCCTCCCTAAACACACACACACACACACACACACACACACAGAGAGAGAGAGAGAGAGAGAGAGAGAGAGAGAGAGACAGACAGACAGACAGACAGACAGACACACACACACACACACACACACACACACACACACACACACACACACACACACAGACACACACTTACTTTTCTGCCTACCTGTACAGCACATAGCCATTGGACTCAATGGGCAGCCCGCAGTCGAGCAGGTCGCTCTCACCCGCGGCTTCGGCTTCGGCTTCGGCTTCCGCCTCCAGCGGAGAAGTGCCAGGCTCCGGTTCCAGCTGGCCTTCCTCGTCCGCCATCACCGAAGGGGACTCCCGCCCTCCCCGCCAGGAAGAAAGCCGGCCGAAGCGCTCCTCGGCGAGGAGGAACAAAAGGCCAACACCTCCCCGCATCATAGAGAGCGAAGGGAGGAGGGAGCCTAGAGAGGACCTCCTCGCGGAGGAACGGAGAAGGGGAAAGGAAGCCACGCCCGCCGGAAATGAGCACCATGGAGATGGCCCGTGCCAGACTTTCTCCCGAGGGCGACTCCGCCGCGACTCCTAACTACCACCAGGGGGACAGCGCGCGAAGGGCATTCCAAGCGGTCTAGCTCCGTTGCATTTGCCTACCAACACTTCCGGCTTGCATGCGCGTTCCTCCCTTCGATTAATAGCTGCTAGCAGTAGAGAGGGGCCCATGGCTTAAAAAAGACTCCAAGGTTCATTGACTCCAAGGTTCATTGTTCCCAGGCTCAGGATTCCGGGTTGAGTCACACCTTTCACTGGGTTACTAAAAACGTAGAAACACGGCGAGGTTTCCCCATCACCAACACGGGAATTCCTCTTCAGTTTCTGATTATATATAGACCGAGGGTAGAGAAGAAGGTGAGGAACGGAGTTTCCAGACCGTTCCACAAAAAGAACGGTTCTCAGTTACCAGCTAACAGTCGCTCACGAGTTAATGGCAGCATTTACAGTGATCAGCCACAAAATGTGAAAAAGGACTGAAGTGGTGGAAGCGAAGAGGCTTGAATGTATTGCCACATTGGCACCAGTTAAGGGATGGGATATATTATGGAGCAATTGAGCAGTCAGGTTTTGAATTTCCTGTGTTGGAAGCAGGACAAGCCAAGAGATCTGAGTGAACAAATAGTGGTGGCTAGACGACCGGGTCAGAACACCTCCAAAATGGCAAGTGTGGGACGTTCCTGGTCTGCTGTGGTTAGTCCCTAGCAAAAGTAGTGACAAAAAAAGGACAACTGGTGAACCAGAGTAAGGGTCGTAGGCATCCTAGGTACATTGATGCTATACATAAGTGATGGCGAACCTTCTAGAGACCAAGTGCTCAAACTGCAATTCAAAACCCACTAATTATTTGCATAGTGCCAATACAGCCATTTAATCTGAATACAGGTGGCTGTGAAGGTGCGATGTCAGGTGCCCACAGAAAGGGCTCCGAGTGCCACCTTTGGCACCCGTGCCATAGGTTCGATAACACTGCTATAGATATCTGTTGCTGTTCGGAAAATTAAGGGCATGGATTATCTTCTGTAATCTAGAAGATAACTTATATTTGGGACATAACTAGGACAAATCAACATCTGATATCCAGGACCCTGGGACCAGCCAAGGTGCTCAACGCAAAGAGGAGGAGGAGGAGGAAGAGAATTTGATCCAGGGAACCAGATCATCAGTTACTGACCATGATAACCAACCCACTACCCCCATAACTGAGGAGGACCATGAGTAGCCCATTGAACCTAAATTGGCCTTGAGGAAGCCATGGCAAGCCAAGAAGATCAACAGTTCTTGGAAGTGTTGCTTGCTGACCTGGAAAGTAAATATTGACTGCAACAAACAAAAATCAAGATACATATATTTTCACTCCTGGTGGGTCAGGGACCGGTGTGTGTTGTGTTGTTAACCGACTGTTCATGACTCCATGTCCATGTAGTTTTCTTGGCAGCAATACTGGAGTGGTTTGCCAGTTCCTACTCCAGGCACCTACAACGCCTGATATTCCCTGGTGGTCTCCCATCCAAGTACTAACCAGGGCCGATCCTGCTTAGCTTCCGAAATCAGGTGAGATCAGATGTGCTTAGGGCATCTAGGCAGCTCAGGGACCAGTAATTCCAATTAAAAATATAATGGGTGAAAATAAAAGATGTATATGGAGAAACAGCTGCCTAGATGCCCTAAGCACATCCGAGCCTTAGTCCACTGAGCCACTGAGAAGGGAGTATTTTAGTAATTCACAGTTGATTATTTCAGATTAAAAACTATCTACATAATGGAATTAAAGTTTCTAGTAAGAAGACTGTAGATTTTTGAAGTACATATACATTTATATGTAATATACCAATATACTACATGCCTGCAACTTTGAACTATTTTATATACTGTACTGTACATGCTTGCTTGCTAAATACATTTTAGAAAACAAGAATTTATTCTGGACATTAATTTCATGAAAAGTATTCAGGGGATATTCAGGAGAGAGAATAGAAAATATTAAAAAGATGCAAAATATACTGGGACTACATATACATTCCTTCTCAGCTATGTGCAAAACACAAATCCGCAAGTCTCATGGGTTGTCTGCACAAAGTTGAAGTCCTATATAGTCTGATGAATGTAACATTTTCTCTCTGATCAGGTGGATGGGTGAGTGCATATGTGCTGTTGACCAGGGATGAGATAGCAGCAAGATGCACTATGGGAAGCAGGCAGGCCAGCAGAGCCAGAGTTAGGCTCTGGGCCACATTCTGCTGGGAAACCTTGAGTCCTGGAATTCAAGCGGATCTTACTATGACAAGTACCACCTACCTAGAGATTGTTGCAGACCACATACACATCTTCATGGCAATGGTGTTCCCTGATGGTGGTAACCTCTTTCATTAGGATAATGCACCTGACACACTACTGCCTCCATTCGCCCCCTCCCCCAGCATTATTGTCTTTTCCAGACGATTTTGCCTTCTCCTGGTGTGCCCAAAGTAGGACAGATTCAGTTTCAACATATTTGCCTCTACAGATAGTTCAGAGTTTATTTGAACAAAGACCTACTTGTTTTCTTTCTGTCAGTTCAGGGTATCTGCAAAGCACTATATTTAAAATGAATCATATTTTTTTCCTGTCAGAGTTCTTAACTGTCCACTTTTCACTTCATAATAGTGATTGGAAATAAAAGAGTATTTTGGTTTTGCCACATCCTTACTCTTGATGATATCTTCTGATTCCTTCATTGCTGTCCTAAGTTCAAATTCAGGAGACCTTTATTGGCATTAAAACAACAAACAAGTTGATAGAACAGTTCAAAAGGAAAACCGGAAACAAACAGCTAATAGTTCTGATATAAGCAACTAATAGTGAAAACAGATGAGGGAGGAGAGGAGAACCCAGGGCCACGAGCTGCTAAAATTCTAGAAGCAAAAGTTGCCACCTCCTCCAGAAAGAAGGTGACATGTGTAGAAAGAAGAAACTTAAGCTTAGCTGAGTCTTCCCACCCCTGCATCCTGACTGCCGTAAGTCACAACCCTCTGCTCCTTGGCTTCGGTCTCCTTTGGAGACAGGTATCTTGTTGTCTCATGTGCTCCCAGAGGCATCTGGTGGGGCCACTGTGAGAATAAGGAAGCCGGACTAGATGGGCCCTTGGCCTGATCCTGTAGGGCTCTTCTTATGTGCCTGTTTTTACTCTGGGCTGTATGGGGGGATTTCTGAGTCTTGCCTAATTCTGTAGCCTTTGTGCTCAGGCAAACTGACAATGATAGACAAATTGCTTTCTTGGCTGATTTCCACTGTTACCACTGTTATAAAAAAGCAACTGCTATTCAAACACGTGATGGGTTATGACTAGATACCTGTTATTTCCAGGCTTAAAAAGAAGATATCTCAAAACAACAGATACCTGAGGAGTGGTATCAGGGAACAGGTCGCTAGTTGTCTCATGTGATCCCAGAGGCATCTGGTGGGGCTACAGCAGGGCCTTTCTTATGTTCTTATTTTTGGATTGAGTAGGGCTGCTGAAAACACTCTGCAGATTGCACATTACGACAATGTTCAGCTGCAGTCCTACTTTGACCCTTTCTTCTTTCATGTTTACGAACAGTTGATTCAAGTTGTTTTTGATTTCTGCCAGTAAGTAATACCTTGGATGACGAATGCCTGTTAACAAAAAAACAGATAATGAAATTGAATTTCTGGGAATAGGGATGTTTCGGTTAATGAAAATGCCCTGTGGTGTGCCTCAGATAATGAAATTTTTGTTACGCTTTGCAAAAAAAAGTGTGCCCATGATGTATTGTGCCCCCCCGTAGTTTGTGGAGAGGTGGGAGGGGTTAGAGCAGTTTTTTCATTGTGTTTTGGAGCAATTCTGAACATTTTTTCCAGTGGGCTTTGGACATTTCGAAATTGTAAAGGTAGGGAGCTGTGGTTTCCTTGCATTTTTTGTCCATCATGTTTTGGTTAATGAAAATTTCACACAGCAAAACAGCCCGCAGAATGAATTAATTTAGTTAACCGAGTAGTACCTTGTATAAAGGAATTAATTTGTTCCAAATGAAATTCTGATAAGCAAATTTTCCTCTGTACAAATTTCCCATAGGAAAGCATTGAAAACGGAGTAATCCCTAATCGCGACCAATTTTATGTTTGTACAGATTCGCCCCATAGGCAATTCTGTTAAGCAAATTTCCCCTATCTCCAGAATTTTTTATGTTGTCCAGATTTTATGTTATACAAACTGTTTATATATGTTTATATGAAGCTCCAATGTATATTGGTGTTTCTTCTACCCTGTAAGCTCACTCAGTATTATTTATTACTCTCCCCCATGTGCCTGGTGAGGGGCTCAAAGGAGAAGCTGCTTGGATGAGTAGCAAAACATTTTGATCTCTCTCTCTCTCTCTCAAAAAAAAACCTCTAGTTGCCACGATTCTTCAGGAAAGGTTTTTGAGACATGTATTATTTACAAAAAAATTCTCATTCCATATTTTAGTTTTACTAAATCGTGTGACATATTAGAACAATACAGTCAAATTAAAACTAGGGAACACTGAAAGAATGAAAACAAATGAACTCATTACTGGTGGAAATAATCTGGTAAAATAAAAATGCTGCAATTTCTTGTATAAACACATCTAAAAGACTTAGCTTAACTCCCTAAAAGCACTGAACAGGTACAGTCGCAATAAAAAGTATGTGAACCTTTTGGAATTTCATGGTATTCTGCATTAATGTGTCATACAATGTGATCTGATCTTCCTCTTAGTCAAGTGTATTGACAAATATAATATGCCTAAAATAGTAACACATTTTGTCCTGATCTTTATTGTCTTTATTGAACACATTCAACAGTAAATCAAAAATGCTTTCTTCTTTGTATAATTCGATTTTTTAAAGTGTAAAGATTTTTGTGCCTTTCGCTGAAATTTATACGTATTAGCACCTACAGCTTTGTTCCTAGCTGGAAGATAAAGCAACATATCTGTGACTTCTCCATTTTTGCATTTTTGTGCTTTTCAATTGTATGTTTTTATATGGAACTTATAAATGATGAATAGAACTTGTGCAGAATTAACAACTTTGGAAATTGCCTGGAATATTTCCAACAATGAAGACACATATAATGAGATTCCAGATGCGTTGGAAAAGTTTGGTACTAGTTGCTGGTTGCCTGGTTTCATTCTGGAATTAACCTTTTACTGGGATAGTGTCAGCTATGAGATGAGCAATGTAGAAAGAAGAAATTCCACTGCAACTTCAACTTAATGCTATCCTGGTAAATTTAAAGATCATAAGAAAGACAGTATCTCCTAAGCATCCCAAATACAGAAAATATACTTTATTAAATCCATAAACAAAACATGTTGGGCTATTATAAATATATATTCTAGACTATTATTTAATCTCTTTAAAGTCTTAGACAAGCCCTCATACACATAAAAAAAATACAAACAGCCATGTGTGCACTTATAAATACTACCAGAGATAGGGATGAATTTTTAAAAAGTGATTAATCGTGATTTGTGATTTGTCAGAGTTGACGAATCAACAAATTTCCAGTGATGAATTGATTGATTCATCTCCCATTTAAAATGCAATAAAAATCCTCACTGGCATCTAGAGGCCCCAAATTTGCAGGAATGCTTTGGCTGCATCTCCTCTATGAGCCCTGCAAGTCTAGTAAAGATTAGTGTTCAGACATCTGAGCTATGCACAGCCAAAGAAAAGCCCCCAAGGAAAGTTCACCCGGGTACCTATAGTCACTAAACTTGGAGAGAGCATGATTCATTTTTCAATTCATCCCCATATCTAAATGCTACCTAAAATATCCTAAAGTTAAGTTTTCCAATTGTTCAAAAACCTATGAGAAGGTTTTACTTACTGACTGAATTTATTTCATGTTAATATTTATCCTGTAAAAACATCTGAAAATTATTGCACCCATAACCTGGCTAATCCAGCACACCTATATGTGACATTAAATCTATATATCTACAGTATACCTATATCTACATCTGTACCTGTAACTACTCGCCAATAACTTCCTACCTGGTAAAAAACTGTGAGTGGCTTCGGTCTTAGCAGGTGGCAATTCCTCCCCATTGGACCCCTCAAGTAGCGGAGACAGCAGGCTGAAACTTTATTCAAACAGTGTTTAATGCTATGAACAATAACTTCTGTAGGCGTGAACTGCCCATGAAAATCATCCAAATAAACAGGGTTTCCTCCAGGGATCCTTTGGATTCAGGAAGTCGTATATCTTCCCTTCTTGAACTTCTGGACTTACTCCCAACTCTCCTTCAAACCTGCCTGTTTTTTCCACCTTTTCTATCCCCCGTGTCCTCCCGCCAATTATCCTCCCCTTCCTTTGTTAACAGGCAGCCTTCCGCTACTGGCCTTTCATTCACCATACATCTTACATTAGGACTCTCCCAACCACTTTTAGTGTCCTTTTGGTACATTTTCATCTCCTCTACTCCCTAGGCTAGGACGCTCACTTCATGTTCCTCCTTTCTGCATGAAGCAGAGGATGGCACACTCTTTGGGATCACTTTCCCCTCTACCCAGTCCTCAGAAAAACAAATATCTAAAACGAATCACCATTCAGAATTCCCCGAGACCCCCCTCCCCACTTGATCCAAAGAACAAAAGTGTAGCCATAGGTGATGGAACTGTCCACAAAGTACTTCACTTGCCCCACCATGGTCCAGTGGACTGCCTCTTCCCTCTCTGAGCCTGAAATTTTGCCTCCCACATGGAGATTATGAAATTCCATGACTGAATCTAGAACTTCCAGTTTGTTGGCTGGTGGTAGCCACAGGATGATGTCCTCTTGTATGGAAGAAATCAGGGGGTCCACAAAATGGTGCCCAAGTACTGCGGATGATTGTGTGTTATTGTGGAGCCTCCATGGTTTTGGACCAGCCATCGATGGTTGATGAAGGGGACCAGTGTTGCTTCTGGAGATGCTGGCTAGTGGTCTCTACTGATTGGTCTTGTACAGTAGAGGGTATGGGTCCTTTCCTTGACAGATGCGGGATAAGCCTGGAGGATTGATGGGAACAAGTACTGAGGATACTGCAGGCTTGGACGATGATTGGAAAGCAGACTAAGGACTTGAATTGGAGGGAGAGGGGCCCTTGACCATTTCTCAGGGGATGGTCTTGGGATGCAGGCACCTTTGCTGAGTTGTGGCTCAGTTGAAGGCCTCCTGGTGAGAGCCGATATCCCAATAGTTTAGAGTTCAGGCTCCCGGAGGACCAAAACAATGTGATTGCCTGAGGCTGTTGGCACTGGGATTGCCTTTGCTGTGGGACCCCTTTGGGCTAAGGGGATGGGAACCAAAGTAGCATGGTTATAGAAGCAGAGGCCAGCCCCATCTTGGAAGGTGGGTTGATGCCTCTGGCCTTGACTAGGAGGACAGAGGGGTAGCAGCTGTAAACTGGGCACAGGCTGTGAAGGGAATGGGGTACCCATACACTTGTCCCATGGCAGTTGGGTGTTAACTTCCGGGGGGGAAGACCATTGATAGGGACAAAGGAGCCTGAGGCTAATAGCCAGTTTCCACTCCTTAGAGGAAAGAGGAATCTGAAGAAGTAGATAGTTGTGTCATCTGGCCATAATTCCTGTAGACGCCATATGGGCCTGCTTTTACTGTGGTTAGGTAGATAACAGGATCTCTTAGCTGAATGGAGAGGCTGAGGTTTCATACCATTAAACATTCTGAGGCCTGAAATGGAATGTTCTGATGCCCTGACAGGTTCCTCCAGGTATCGCTTTGGCTTCTCCTGGTGAGAAGCTGTGTCATGGAGACCTGAGCCTTCTTTTTGCTGTGTCTTGGGCTTCTGGTCTGTAAGAGAAATGAATTGGACAGAGCCTTAAACATTTCTCACCCTTAGCAGGGACTAGTTCCTCTATTATGGATCTCCCTTAGCTAGACAGTATTCTGAAATGTAACATTTTAACTGAAACCAATCTCATGTCCTCCACCACTAACAGACCTGCTTAGCCATCCACTTCCTTGAAGCTCCCTGGGCTCTGAAATGAAGTTCATCCTGACTGCTGAGCATTTTCACTGCAAACAGTGGTTCTTAGGGGCTGGCTTATGTTAGGCTGTAGGAAAGAGGAACCCTTAGGAGCATGGGAACAAGCTTGCTCCTGATGCCATGGTAACCCCAGGTCTCTCAGAGTGTTTGGATTCAAAAGAGAGTCTAGAATGGAGGGTAGTTGTCTTGGGATGAGAGGCCCAAGCCATTCAGACAAGTTGGTATCAGGTCTTCCCTTAAAAATGTCAAAGGCCTCTCAGTTCCCATCCCTCTTCCAGAATGAAGAGACCTGCACAAGGCATCCCTGATGACAGGCCTGCCCTGAGAGCTGTGCCTCTCCTTTCCTCCTCCCTCCTTGTTCCATTGTTTAGGAAATGTTTGGTTCCATGCTCATTGCCTCCTGAGCCAAACCCAAGTACTGTACCATGGATGGTCCTGGAAGTGGCCTTAGGCATGGTGATCCTGAGCATTACTGGCATTACACAGATGCCGTGTTTTAATGAAAATGGCTGAATTGTGCCCTCAGACCACTTGTGCCCTGAGACCACCTTGTCCCTTCCCCTCAGTTTCTCCCTTTGTATTCTTTCATCCGCTCACATGTGTTTTGCCTGATCTAACTTACCAATGACCTTATGGATTCCCTATCTATGCATCTATAGCTTCACAGTTGACTTCCCTGACCAATTTCAAAATAAAGCAGACTAAATGCGAGATATAGGACTGAGGTAAAGCACAGGTGAAGACAAACAGCTGTCTTCTGTCATGTGAGGAAAACCTCTTCTAAACATATGCTGGGCATTATCTACTTTGGCCCTCAACAGCAATGAAATACACACTATAGATATAAAAGGTGAGGTTGCGACACAACTGAACACAGGTCACCTAGCGAGTATTGCCAAATGTTCCTGCAAAAGATAACACACATTCCCTGCATACAACTTGATATTTCTGTTGTTACTTGCCATCCTTGCTTACCAGCTTCCTACTCTCTAACCCTTCCCCACCTCATTTTAGGTTTTGAGGCTCTCTTAGATTCCTTTTTGCCCTGGAGAAGCCTTTGGTACCTTCAGGGTGAGGCAGACAGTGGTGTGAAGGACCTTTTAATTGCCCCCCCCCCCAAAACCCTATCAGGTCACAAGTGTTAGTCCTGATCCTGTCGGTATAAAACAATTAGCACCTGAGGTAGAAAATACTAACAGTACTCTCTTCCATTTTCTGAAAATGAAAACACAATAGCAAAAATTTAAATAGCCAACCATTTTGTTGACCTCTCATGACAACAAAGATTAGCTGCCTCAGCAGCCACCTCACTTCCCTCAAGCTTACAGAAAAGTTGAATTGTTCTGTCAGATAGCTGAGTGGCTTGTTGGTAATATTTATTTCGTTCTATTGAATGATGGAGAAGACTCGCCTCCTGCAGATTCTCAACACTGCAGTCATTAAATCATGCCCCCCTCCCTTAAGCAGACCTTGTTAAATTATATTACATTAATTTTTACAATGGTAAAGCTGTAGTGACACTTGACTCCTACGGATGGTATAACAGGTCAAGTAAATTGTTAGTAGCCCATCTCAGAATCACATCAACAACAAACATCCCAAACCTAAAACTAATATTTCATGTTCAGCTATCATAAGCACTATTCCATATTAACCTGTTTGTTTCCTTACTGGACCACTGTTATTAATTGAATAAATGACCTACAGAATGAAGTCACACACTGATAGATGAAACGGATGGTGAAATCCAGAAGATTATTTTCAATATGAGACTGAGCAATAGAATGACTCATTGCACTCTTATGTATTGTTTGCTTATTTATTACATTGGGTAGTATTTTTCCAGACAAAAATGCACATGAATACAAACACTAAATACAATGAAACCGTTAGAATCCTTCCAGTGATCAGGTAAATTTAAAAAGGTGCAATTGGAAAGACCTATCTTCACATTCCTTCCTAAGAAGGTCAAGAATGGTAAGTGGCAACATCTCCAAAGGGAGTACATTCCACAATTCAGAACCAAGGCACGTGTTTTAGAATTATAAACAACTCCTGTAGCTGAGTGCAAAATGATAGACATTGCAGATGGATCTGAAATGCTCATAGATGGCTCAGGAGACAAAGCCTGTTGTGGTAGCGGACAGCTTGTTGAAAACATGTGAGCAGTTTTAATGAAAAAGGCAAACTTAGGCTGCAAACACATCTGCTGGAGGAGTAAATCCCAATGAATATGTATGGATTTACTTTATATAGTACATATGTAGGATTGCATGCAGCATCTTAAAAGCAGAGACATCACTTTGCTGACAAAGGTCTGGATAGTCAAAGCCATCGTTTTTCCAGTAGCGATGTATGAAAGTCAGAGCTGGACCCTAAAGAAGGCTGATTGTCACATAATTGATGCTTTTGAGCTGTGGTGCTAAAGGAGACTCTCGAGAGTTCCCTGGACTGCAAGGAGATCAAACCTATCCATCCTGAAAGAAATCAACCCTGAATGTTCACAGCTTTACCAAGGACAGATTTTGAAGCTGAGGCTCCAGTACTTTGACCACTCCTTGGAAAAGTCCCTGATGTTGGAAAAGATTGAAGGCAAAAAGGGGACGTCAGAAAATGAGATGGTTGGATGGCATCATTGATGCAACCAACATGGACTTGACCAATCTCAGTGGAAGACAGGCCTGGCATGCTCTGGTCCATGAGGTCCCGAAGAGTCGGACATGACTTAAGAACTGAACAAGGATTGTATGGGAAATGTTGGGTATTATTGGGGAATTGACTGAAAACAAAGCTGTGTTGTTTTATGTATGGTACTGGGAACCTGTGTCCTGCCAGATGTCTTTTGCTTACAACTCCCATCAGCTCTAGCAAGCAGAAAGAGAGGTTATAAGTGTTGCAGCCTGCACATATTCCCTGATATAAATCTCTAAGTTTTAAATATCATGTACTGTATTGGTTGCTCATATCTGAAGGATATACCATGGTGAAAGCTATATGAAGAGCAAAGCATTGGAATGTATTTATTATTATTATTATTATTATTATTATTATTATTATTATTATTATTATTATTATTATTATTATTATTATTATTATTATTATTTAACCACACAGCTATCTACGCTGGATTTTATATTACCAATCACTAGTCGAACGCTTCCCAAGTGTTTAGGACTCAGTGATGTATCGGCGAATTATGCGAGCAGATCCCAGTAAGGTGGCTTTCTGCATCTGACAGATGGTGACTTTCTCCACTCCAATTTCTTCTAAATACTTGCTTAGCTCTTTGGGCACCGCACCCAGTGTGCCAATTACCACTGGGACCACCTGTACTGGTTTATGCCAGAGTCTCTGAAGTTCAATTTTGAGATCCTGATATCGGGTAATTTTTTCAAGTTGTTTCTCAGTGACTCTACCATCTCCTGGTATAGCAACATCAATGATCCACACTTTTTTCTTCTCCACAATCACAATATCTGGGGTATTATGCTCCAAAACCCTGTCTGTCTGTATTCGGAAGTCCCAAAGTAATTTTGCATGCTCATTTTCAGTCACTTTTTCAGGCTTATGGTCCCACCAGTTCTTTGTTATGGGCAGATGATAATTCTGACACAAATTCCAGTGGACCATTTGAGCAACTACATTATGACGCTGTTTGTAATCAGTCTGAGCAATTTTCTTGCAACAACTCAATATATGGTCAATAGTTTCATCTGCCTCTTTGCAGAGTCTACATGTGGGGGACTCAGATGATTTTTCTATTCTAGCCTTAACTGCATTTGTTCTGATAGCTTGTTCTTGAGCTGCAAAAATCAGGGCCTCTGTCTCTTTTTTCAGTGTTCCATTGGTGAGCCATAACCAAGTCTTTTCCTCATCTACTTTTCCTTTGACTTTTTCAAGGAACTGCCCATGCAGCGCTTTATTATGCCAGCTATCAGCTCGTATTTGCATTGTTGTTTTCCAGTAGTGACCCTTTGTTTGATTTACTTTAAACACCTCCCTGTTCTTAACCTCCAATAATGCTGGCTCTGTACTATTTTTTACATAATCTGCCAACGCATGCTTCTCTTCTTCAACTGTCTGCTTCACTTGCAGAATACCTCTACCACCTAATTTTCTAGGCAAATACAGCCTGTCAACATCACTGCGTGGATGTAATGCATAGTGAATGGTCATAAGTTTTCTTGTTTTCCTATCTAGAATATCTAGCTCCGTCTGAGTCCAGTTTATAATGCCAGTGGTATACCTGATGACCGGTATGGCCCAGCTATTAATGGCCTTGATGGTGTTACCACCATTCAGCTTACTTTTTAATACTTTTCTGACCCTTTGGATATATTCTTTACTGACCACATTTTTCACTTGCCCATGCTTGATATTATCTAATTCCAGTATGCCCAGATATTTATAGGCTTCAGACTAATGATACTTAATAGCTTGTCCATTTGGCATTTCAATTCCTTCACTCCCAATTATTTTTCCTTTTCTCAGTGCCACTGTGGCACATTTGTTTAGTCCAAACTCAATACTAACATCGGTGCTGAAAATTCGGGCCGTGTTGGTCAGTGAGTGTATTTCAGTTTCTGATTTTCCATACAACTTTAAGTCATTCATATACAATAGATGAGAAATTTTCCCTGAATTTTTAGCAGTTTGGTAACCTAAATTTGTCTTCTGCAAAATTATTGAGAGGGGAATCAGGGCAATAGTAAATAGCAGAGGTGACAAAGAGTCACCTTGAAAAATCCCTCGTTTGATGCTAACCAATCCATAGCTTTCATCCCTGACAAACAATTCTGTTTTCCAGTTCTTCATCGCATTTTCAATTAGGGCACTAATACTTTTACATATTCGAATGGCATCCAGGCACTTAATAATCCAACTATGCGGTACTGAGTCAAAGGCTTTTTAATAGTCAATCCAAGTCATATATAAATTAGTTTTCCGGGCTTTACAATTGTCTAGGATCATTTTATCAATGAGTAACTGATCTTTTGTGCCTCTACTTCCCCGTTTGTTCCCTTTCTGCTCTTCTGGCATGATGTTATTTGCTTCCAAATAATCCTGGACTCTATCAGCTATGATGCCTGTTAGCAGTTTATACATAGTTGGTAAACATGTTATTGGCCTGTAATTTTCAGGTATTGCTCCTTTTGTTGGATCCGTCTGAATCAAATAGGTTTTGCCAGTTGTTAACCACTCATTAATATAACCTGTCCTCAACATTTCATTAAATTGTTGGGCCATTTTTCCATGCAGACTGGTCAGGTGTTTAAGCCAAAACCCATGCAGTTGATCATTGCCAGGTGATGTCCAGTTTTTGACTCTTTGTACTCTTTTGTTGATCATATCAGCTGTTATTTCTAGTTGGTCCATTGTGCACTTGGAGAATTTCTTCTCAAAATCTTGGAGCCATCCAGCATTTCTATTATAGTCTTTCTCAGTCCCCCATATGTCTTTCCAAAACTGAATGGTTGCCATTTTTTCAGGCTTTTCATCTTTTATTCCTATCTTCTGATTTAAATTCTGATAGAACTTTCTTTGATCTGATTGAAACAACTGGTTGTCTTTATACTGAGTAAATCTAGCATCATATCTTTCAATTTTTCTAGCTGCTGCTGTTATTTGCTGCTTCACTATTTCCAATGCTTCTCCAATTTTCCTTGTACTTAGCCAGTATTTTTTAGTCAAATATTTCTTGATCTTACCATTCTTTAATTTGTCCTCCTGCAGGTTTTTTAAGTTACTCGCATCTGCTCGGAGTCTTTTGATTTTAAGCTCCAGCCTGATTTTCCACCGTGGTTTCTCAGTGCATTTGGGGGCGGGGGGGCTTCAATTGTGGAATCCCTAGTTCTTCCGTTACTATTACTGCTGCACTATAAGCAAGCTGATTTATCTCTTCAATTGACCTTATCTAGATTGTTGCAAGTGCTGAGTTTACATCGTTCATCAACGGTACCAATTTTTTTCTAGGCACAGTCTTTAAAATTGGGAGCCTTCCCCTCTCTTCATTTAATGCAGCATGTGTGAATATTTTATTCTTCAATTCTTGCTGCCTAATAGTGAGCTCTCCTGGTGTTCCAATCCTATTTGAACCTTCTTTTGGTTCAAAGTTTTGCGCAACATCCATATTTTCTTCAACTTTTGACTGTTCAATGTCCCCAGGTGTTATTAATCGATTTTTCCTGCTATTTGGATAATTTGTTGACCTCCAATTTCACAACTCCTCTGTATTTCTTCTACTTCAACTTTACTAAACACCTTGTTTCTGATAATATATCTTCGCTGGTCAGCTAATCGTAATTCGTTTATATTGGAGTTTGGATATTCTTGTTTCCATAACTGATGCATCTGCTTTTGGTAGCCACGTTTTTCAGGTTCTGCTCTATAATAGCATTTCATGATTGTCCGATTCTCTGGTAGAGTATATTTCTGCCGCTTCTGAGATGGTTCAGCTTCCAGTAACTCTACAGGCCCATGCCTTGGTTGCTCAGCAATGGGACTCGTGACCTGTAGCCCATTTATCGACGGATGTCCAGGTTCATCAACACCCATCGCGGTCCTTGTTAACCCGGGCGACGACCGAGCCGGTATAGGCTTCTTTATATTGTATTTCACCATGATTCATGGGTTGTTGTGTGCGCTTAGTTCTGTTCCTCAGTCGAGACCTCTCTGGTAAGGTTGGACCTACTGGAGCAGTTAAGCCCCCTGCCACGACAAGGCGGGCACCCTTAGGATGATGATGATGATGATGATGATGATGATGATGATGATGATGATGATGATGATGATGATGATGATGATGATGATGATGATGATTTTAGAGTATTTTTATCCCACCTTTCTCCTTGGAAAAGGACCCAAGGTGACATACAGTAATGAGGGACAATATACATTCCAGTACAATTAAGACATATTCAAGTATTGAAAACGGAATTGCGGGACATCTTACAGGATTAAAAGACAACATTACATTACTCTTGTAGACAAACTACAAGAGAATGCAAGCAGTTAAAGAGAGAGTAAAAATTCCATGTGAAAGTTATGAGTGAGGGAAACTAACATTGAAAACATAGTGTCAATACAATCACAAATTCTATAAACAAAAAGTCCAAGTGATCATGTATGATAGATTCATATAAAAGACACATCATAGGTGGTCCATCATTCAGGGAAAGCTTGCCTGAAGAGAAAAGTCTCTGCCTGTTTCTGGAAAGACATCAGAAATGGGGCAGTCCTCTCCTCTAGTGGGAGGGAGTTCCAGAGTCTGGGTGCAGCAGCCGAGAAGGCCCTTTCATGTGCTTCCACAAGATCAGTGGTTCTCAACCTATGGGTGCCCAGATGTTCCTGGACTGCAACTCCCAGAAGCCTCCACCACTCGCTGTGCTAGAAAGGGTTTCTGGGAGTTGCAGTTCAGGAACATCTGGGGACCCACAGGTCGGCTTTGCCTGGAAAACCTAATGTCTTTTAATTTTAAATTATGGTAACGAAAGAGGCACATAACATAGGTTTTTATAGTGCAAATGGTGTGATGAGAGAAATGTAGTCCTAAAACAAACACATGGTGCTCGAAATCAATGACTCTTATTAATCAACACCTCTATTCAGTCCCAATGATATCAAGCCAATGATTCTTCTTGGTCTAAAATTGCATCTGCGCCAGCTCCGGTCAGGTGATAGCAAGCAATCCCCAAACTGTGTGTATTGTGTCATTACAGTCGTGACCAACTCTTTGTGACCCCATGTCCATAAAGTTTCTTGGCAGGAATACTGGAGTGGTTTGCCAGTTCCTACTACAGGCACCTAAGTCATTTTAATACCAAGCACTAAAAAATTATCTTTTTATATATTAACAGTATATTTGGACTGCACATTTCCAAAATGTATGGCTTTGAGCCCCTTCATTATTCAATCCTGAATGAGCACAGTCCTCAGTCCACCTCTTTAGTCCTTGAAACTGCACACATCTTGTATCTAACCCCAGATAACTAAATATCTTGGACCAGCTCTGGGAGCAAACTCCGGATCCCAGCCACCCTTCACCCCCAATACCACACACACACGAGTTCAAAGACCCTATTTCTTATGGAGGCTCCGTTTATTTATTTAACATCTTTTTACCCCGCCTTTCTCCTTGAAAAGGACCCAAGGCAGCTTGCCTCAACAGAAGACAACATTGAAAAGGTAACAACAGTAGTAAGTACTGTATACAACTCCCCCTCTCTTTCTCTCTCTCTTTCCGTAAAACTGCACGTTTCCGCAGGGTTCTCCGCGCCCTCCCTTCCCCTACTAAATGTCTTATTTTTCTCGACTTGCTGCTTGTGTGCGTGCGCACTTCAGGGCGAACAAAATACTGGATTTGAAGGAGGACACGCGTGAAAGGTTAGGATCGCGCGCAGCACTGAACGTGCCCGTTTTTCCTCTTCGGGACGGCGTCCTCTAGAGCCGGCCGGTTTGCCAGCGGAGAATGCTTTTGGCGTTTCAAGCGCGCCTGGCGGTGCGGGTTCGTGCGGGTGTTTTGTGGCAGCCCGGTTTTAGCATAATGCAGCAAGCCCTGTGGAAAGGCGAGAGCCGCAGCCGCTGGCTTCTTTCGGTGCCCTCTGGAAAGGAGAACGCCTGCAACCATCCCAGGGACCAGATCCTCTTTTGTTCTTCAGTTTCTTTAATTTGCTTTTTTTTATTTTTATTTTTTGCTGAGCGTGCCTTGTTCGGGACTTCCAGAAACGGACGCCTTGAATCAAACGGTGACACCATTAACGTCATCGGGTTAACTTTCTTTTAGAAAAAGCTCAAGAGACGCGTGTGCGTGTGCGTGTGCGCGCGCGCGCGTGAAAGAGGGGAATCCCTCCTCCCCAACTTCTTGGCTCCTTTTCTATAGTTTCCAAAGGGAATTGTAGGAAAACCTGGAAGGAGGCTTTTTGTGGACTGGCTTTTCCTAACAGTTCTGCAAAGGGGGGGGGGGAGGGAGAGAATGATGTGGGGACAGTAGCTGGAATATCCGCTCCAGGTTTTTTGGATAATCCTACGAGGGAGGAAAAGTATGAACTGAAAGTAAAAAATAAAAATAAAACACCCCGCCAGCCTTGCGACAACAGAAGCACTATTATCCGAGGTGAGTATATGTCGTTGTTTGAAAAGCCGCAGGGACCCAGCCGTAGGTCGCCTATTAAAATCGTCTATAGGACGTCGCAGTCCTTTACGAAATGCTTTGAATCGCCAGCGGCTGTTGTTATGTTTTAAATTTGGGGGGGGGGGGAGACGAGCTGTTCTTTGGCGGGTTCTCCTTAGCGGGGGTTTTTTTTTGGTTAGGTTTGGCTTGGGTTTTTTTTTTTATTCCAGAAAAGAGCCATTCAATCAGTGTATAAGAATAAATTGGAAAACATGACGTTGAGATGGGGTGTATACAATTATTTTTGAATGAGGGTTATCCCGTTTTTTTTACCGCCCTTTTGCTCTTCAATAGAAAGTTGAGAACCTTTTTACATGTTACAGTATTTGCCCTTGTGCCCAGGAACAGATTCATTATTGGGGTATTTCTTGCACATCTGATGCCCAAGGAAGCACTCCCCTTATATTTTCAAATCTTCCTGAATGAAAGAAAGGAGAATGAAAGCCCAGGTTCTCAGATGGATCAATGCTGTACCTAAAGGTAGATTTGATCTTGCTTCCTCCTTGTGTGAAATCACAGAACACACCAAACCCAACGAACGATCAAGGAATTATCAGATTTGTTGATGTTGAGGGAACAGGCCCAGATTTTTTTAAAAACAACCCAAAACTTTACTCATGGGAAGTTTATACTTTTTAAAGTTTCTTGTTCCATTACATGATGTTACATTGTATTACCTTACATTTTGCCTTTTTACACGACCCCTAAGATCTGCTGGTCCCTTAAATTCGGACCAGAGATCTTGAGGGTTTGTCGCTCTCCCTGCGTTCCCACCCCCTCCGCACTTCCTTGTTCTGTCTGCGTGAGGGGAGGGAGGAAAAAAGGGAGAAAAGAATGCACTCTTACCTCCAGAGTGCCAAGTTGCTCCGACCCCCCGTCACTTCCTGGTTCCTCTTAAAGGGGCGGGAGGCAAAAACAACAACAAAAAAAAGAAGCGATGAGAGCCCGGCACTCTCCGCATCAAAATTTTTCACTCTCCCAGAGCAGGTACCTGAAAAGTGTCCTGGGACGCGCTTAGGTGGGTGTGGTCGCACTTAATTTTCTGTTAGCTCCGGAGCTGGTGGGGAAACATTTTTAAGCTCCGGAGCTGGGAGCCATTTGCAGCGGAGCTTAGGGGTCGTGTATAAACGCCCATTGTGAACTGTAATTAATTAAGCTTGATTGAATATTCACAGACCCCACATTCTGAAGACCATTGCATCCATGACATGGTGTCAGGACATCAGATATAATAACCAGGGCAGTGTGTTCTTTACACAGAAGTAGAGACAACTAGCATTCAGGTTCTGTGAGTTCTGTACATTATGCAAATAAAAGGATATTTATTAGAGTGTGCGACTGATTACATTTCATACATGTGTAAGAAGGAGCCTATTATCCACACATTTTCAAATTTGTTCCTTCAGTTATAGGACTAGAAACTTGCTATTGTGGTATATTCTACTGTTTATTTAATTTGCATTGTTGTTTGTTTCTTATTTGCATTTATGTAAACCGCCCAGAGTCCCTTCTGGGAAATCAGTGCGGTATAAAAATGCTACACACACATAACACACACACACACACACACACAGAGAGGGAAAGCTAAAGTTCTCAAGGCTGATGGGTCCCATTTCTAATGCAGAATTTAGTCCTCCTTTGTCCTGGCATACAATTGCACAACACCCACTACAGCTGACCATGCTTGTGTCCTTTTGATAGAAGGCTGAAGGAGGGCATGAGTAACTTGCCACATTCTTTAACTGAGCTTAGCTTGTGACTGGAGCTGTGAGGTATTATTAGGAGACTCCAGCCCACAAGCTTAGGGCCTTTTCACACGACTCCTAAAATCCGCAGCAAATGGCTCCCAGATCCGGAGCTTAAAATTGTTTCCCCACCAGCTCCGGAGTTTACAAAAAATTAAGTGCAACCACGCCCACCTAAGCGCATCCCAGCGCACTTTTCAAGTACCTGCTCTCCGGGGGGTGAAAAATTCCTGATGCGGATGTAACGTAGTGAGTGCCGGGCTTTAGTGGTCAGCATCCTTCAGAACTGACTGTGTTGTTGTGGGCCAATAAGAATTGCAGTCCAGTAACATCCAGAGTTGGCTGGACAGCTGAGTGGTTTGACATTCTGGCTATGGAGCCAAAGGTTGGGAGTTCAATCCCCCCATGTGCCTCCTGTGTGTAGTGCCGTCCTGCCTGACCTTGGGCAAATTGTTCATTCCCAGGATGCCCCCAGAAGAAAAGAATGGTAACTCACACCTGAGTATCCTCTACCTGGAAAACCCTGAAAAGAATCACCATAAGTCACAACTGACTTGATATCATGTGATTATTTTTATGGCAAACATCTGCACGGCCACATGTTCCCCAGAGCCAACCTAGTGCAAATTTGTTTTGCTGGGAGGGGATTGGATTCCACCTGCATCGGTGTCATTAAAACAAACTGTATGTTTTGATTTAGCTGAATGTGTCCACTTCCATGAACCTGCATTGATAACAAGCTCAGCGCTCTACGGATGTCTAGTTTACTGCCTTTGATGGCATCTCTTCTCCCATCCCAAGTAGTAACAGAGAAGGACCAGGACTTAAAGGAAAGCCACCAGAGAACTATTTGCAGAGTCTGTTAAACAACCTGGAGCAAGCAACAAGCGTGTTGTATACTGGACCACAACAGCATGAATGCAATCAGGAAGAAGAGATTTCTGGCAGCCTGCTTCTGCTTGATGGCCATCTTTTTCCTTCTTGTCACCCTCCAGGTACCATAGAGCATCAGAATCAATGATTGATACGTTAAACAAATAAGACAGTAAGATATACTGTACAAAAAGTTCCAAATAGGACTTTAACTTTCTGCATGTATCCCCTGGCAGCAAGGGGAGCAGGCATTGGCTTGGTAACCCAACATCATACAGTATCTTATTTTCCTACCTAGTTTATCATTTCAAAATATACATTTTTCCAAGGTCCTACTCTTTTGCTTGCTGGGCTGCCAGCTCCTCAGTTTTCTTCTCCCTGTTGGTGGCCTTCGATTAAAGGGTATTGATCAATGCACCCAGTAGAAAGTGCATTTTCTTGGAAAGTTCAGTTTTAGGACAGCAGCTCCCAGAACCCTCCAGTCAGAATAATAATGGGAGATTCTGGAAATGATAGTCCAGAAATTCCAGTTTTCTCCATGCAACAAGGCAACGCCATGTTTTCTAGGGGGCAAAGTATGCCATCCCCCACATAGTCCTGGAGTGCTACTAGTCCTAACCTGCATGGCCAGTGTTCAGTGATAGAAAGAGTCACAGACCAGTAATGCATTTTAATATCTGCTGAACCACAAATCGATAAAGTATAAGCTACTTTTTCCAATCAGATTAATTTTACTACGAATTTCTCTGGGTTACAAAATAGATTTTCAATATGACATTATACTGTGAATTTATTATGCATTTATGTAGACTTAATGCTCAACAGTAGACATGGGCACAACTTGGCGAAATTGTCGTTTCCGTTTTTGGATCTCGTTTCCGTTACGTAACGGAAACGGTAACGACAATTAAGCTGTCAGAACTCGAACTCGAACCGAAAAAAGAAAAATTGGGTCTGATTTGTCGTTGTCGTTCCTGGCATTGTGCGGCGATCGCGCGATGCCAAGTGGCACAGAATTTTTTTTTAAAAATTAAAAAAAAAACCCCGATTCCCAGCCAAAAAAGCAGGCGAAAATATGCCTGCCTGAGGGCACCTCCCAGAGGGGTGGTTTCTGGGGGGGAGGTCCCCAGCCTTCCCCCCTCCTGTCCTGGGCTGCTGGTACTGGGCTGGGAGGGGGCATCCTCGGCGTCTCCATTTGCCATGCGGTGCGGGGGGATCCAAAATGGCGTCCGCAATATTTTTTTTGAAATCGTCCAAAAAACCACCAAAGCACCACAGAAACATGCGAAAATTAGCTATTTTAAAT
The DNA here is from genome assembly GCA_029282475.1 of Phrynocephalus forsythii. Classification (NCBI taxonomy): domain Eukaryota; kingdom Metazoa; phylum Chordata; class Lepidosauria; order Squamata; family Agamidae; genus Phrynocephalus; species Phrynocephalus forsythii. The sequence goes on from JAPFRF010000004.1 coordinate 11,948,830, forward strand.
GCTTGAATTTTTACAGTAGCAGCGGTGGGTTTTTTATAGCAGTAAAAGGTCGCACTGATTTTATTTTATTTTTATTTTTATTTTTATTTTTTTACACCTGCGCAATGATGGGCTGGCCATGGGATGGGACCATGCAAATTTTTGGACCCATTCTACCAATCGCATGGCCAGGTTTTGACTGACACTTCTGGATGTGCAAGAGGGCATAAAAAGCCGAGGCACTCCCAGAAGAGTCGCAGTCCGGGCTTGGATGTGGGTGGGAGAGGGCTGTGTGTAACTGGCTGCTGTGCTAGACTAGTTTCAATTTCGCGGAGCCTTTAGATTTCAGTTAGGCAGGCAGGGAGGGAATTGATTCAATTGAATTTTTAATAATAATAATTCCTTCCATTCTCTGTCTGCTGTGGGGAATAGCAACGCAGTTTATTCTTTTTTATTCTCCTGCAGTGTGTTAGGATTTCTTTTCTGATAGTGCTTCAAAGGGGGGGGGAGGTTTGAGTGGGAGGGGAGGTGTGGATTTATTTTAAAATTTTCATTTGCTTGGTGGCAAGCCAAGGTCCTTTCATACCCTGCCTGCAGCTCTGCTGTGGGTGCACTGCCCACTTTGTTTGCAAAAATTGCAATTGCTTTATTCGATGCAGTCTTGTGCAGCAAGTCAGTTTAAAGTGTTTTCCGCCTGCTCTGGGTCATTGCGGGACCCGCGCCTGTGCGCCTGCCCCTCCCCCCTGCCGCTGCCGCCGCCCACCCATGCCCCCCGCCACCCCGCCTGCCGCCTAGGGTGCAAAAACACCTAGCGCCGGCGGGACGGTCTTGAAATGCGGTAACGACAAACGACACGACGAAATGACAATTTTTTAAAAAAATTCGCGAAAAACGGAAACGATCCGAAACGGACCCGTCCCGAAAAACGACAACTCAAAAAAAATTTTTTTCTGGTCGTGCCCATCTCTACTCAACAGGTGCCCAACATTGATTGTTAGTTGGTGTGTTGTATTTATATCCTGGCTTTTCTTTAAGGTAGTAGGTGGTATGCATGGATACCCTGTAGCCCACTTTGTCCTCACAACAACCTTGTGAGGTTGACCTAGCTCAGTGGTTCCAAGGGGAGCCCGTAAGTTTCATGGCTGAAAGGGAATTTGAACCCTGGCTCTCCAGCCTTACGCCAAATAACAGCCTTTGGCAAAAGTGGGATTTGCACTTCTTCCACTCCATAGGAAACCCTTGCCGCATTCACCTTCTTTAATGCTACAAGGCATTCTGCTCAATGCAGTAGCCTGTAGTGTAGAGAGAATAGAAGGTCTTTGAAAACAAAGTTTGAATATGGCCTATGAATGTGTGTGTGTGTGTTGTGTCGTGACCCCATGACCATGGAGTTTTCTTGGCAGGAATACTGGAGTGGTTTGCCAGTTCCGACTCCAGGCGCCTATAGCACCTGGTATTCTCTGGTGGTCTCCCATCCAAGTACTAGCCAGGGCCGACCCTGCTTAGCTTCCGAAATCAGGTGAAATCGGATGTGCTTAGGGCATCAAGTCAGCTCTTGGCCTATGAACAGAGAGATACACAGATTCTAGAAATACTCAGTTTCCAGGAACAAAATAGGTCTAATCCATATTTGAAGTTGATGGGAGGTGGTAGAGAGTATGTGTTTAATTGCCGCTTTAGTAACTTTAAAATCCTTATTTGTTTTGCCGTGTTTTGGAAGCAAAAACTGCTATCACTGATTGCTGTGTTGTTCCCTAAAGCGAAGTTAAACAAGTGTTAGCAAACACAAAGCAAAATGTGCTGCTTCTATACCCCCCCTCCCAAGAGTGCTTAAAGCCCTCTCTGGGCCATTTAAAAGTAACTGTGCAGGCTACACATTGTAATGTTAGTAAGACATTTCTTCCATTGCCAGTGGTTTTTCTCTTTGCCCTTTTAAAGGTGATTGTGGAACTGGGCAGATCCGAAAGGATGAGGTCAGGAAACGTCGTTTCACAGAATAATGCATTCAAGAAGGAAGAGTTGCAGAAATATTCCCATCTGTTGCTAAAGCAGCCGGACCGTATCAGCAGTTCCGGAAGGGTTTTGGACAAAGACGAGTATCCCATCCTCCTGTGGTGGTCTCCACTGACAGGAGAGAGAGGGCGTCTGGGCCAATGTGGACAGAACACCTGTTTCTTTACTATCAACAGAACTTATCAGCGGGATCCTATGACGCAAGCATTTCTGTTTTATGGTAAGAGGCTGATGAAGATGGAATCTTCCATGGCCCCTCTATGGCTTTTTCCTACCCACCCCCTTGTCCCCAGGCCGGTGCCGTGTACGGTTTCTGTTGAGTTTAACGACAAGGAGGAGCTCCTGTAAGACGTTGCAGTTGAGTTACATTGCTGTCTGGGGACTGATTGCGCCGTCCATTTCCTGTCACATGATTTGGCACCCTAATCCTGAAGGGTCAGTCAGCATGCCCTAACAGGCTCCCCCTCCCTCTTCCACCAGCTTTTCTTTTCTTTTCTTTTTACTTTCTGCAAACAGAGACACTCTCTCAAATCTGCCCTCCTCTCCTTGGTAGCAGGTGCCCATCCTGTGACATGAAACCAGGTCTGGAAACGACAGGAATGATGCTCATCTTCGCCTTCCATAGAGAGAGTGTGTGTGCCTCATGTTACTCTGCGGCCGGATGAACTGATTTGAATCCACTCAACTTAAAAAACTTTTATTTAAATCATTCATTTGCTCAGCGAAATTCTGCACACCCAACTCCTTTGCTTGTATGGCTGTTTGACATGGGCACGAAACAGAAAAATGGTGTTTCGGTTTTTCGTTTGTCGTTGAGAGGTCTGTTTCGGTTCGTTTCCGTTTGTTGGGAATTTTTTGAAAAATTTCGTTACCTTTTTTCGTTTGTCATTTCTACCCGCTTTTTGCGTGATTTTTAAAGCATTTCCGTGCGCAGGCATCCCCCAATGCCCCAGACCAGAGGGAAAACACTAAAAAAAATGGATGCTGGCAGAGAGACACAGGATAGACTAGGTATGCAGGGAGGCTGCAAAGGCAGCGGCGGGCGTTGCCCAGGGTGCAAGGCAGCCGCAGAGTGACTGCACTGCGGGGCAAGGGAGGGTACTCACCGAGAGGTACGCAGCACGCACGCACACAGGGAGGCAGCAGGACTGAAGCTAGAGGCGCAGCAGAGACAGCAATCCCACCCTTACTTCCACCAGAGACTGCAAGGAGGACGGGGGCTGCCAGAGCTTTTTATGCCCTCTGTGGCTGCCAGACCTGCCTGCCTAGTCTGCAACCTGGGCATGCTATTGGTTGAACATGATCCCATCACATGGCTTGCCTCCGTTTTGTGGCTGGTGGCTACATCCATTTTAAAGGGAAAAGAATAATACATCGCGATGGGAGAAGACTAAAACAAACATTTTAAGGACCCCAACCCCCCTGGTAGGTTATCAGACAATATAAATAATTATAGCTGCGTTTTTATGGATGTCCAGGGCGTTTTTTAACATTTAAAACCGCTCATTTCATTGCACGTCACCATTAATGGAAACGAAACATAACAACCACAGTTTTCGCGGTTCTGTTCGTTTCGTTGCATTTTCATCACAATTTTCGTTTGTTGTTTCGTTGCGTAACGGAAACGACAAACGGTAACGGAAACGAAAAAATGTTCGTTCCGTGTCCATCTCTAATGGCTGCTATACTTGCTGGAACAGACTAGCCTACCCCCCTCTTTGGAAACTGCTAGGAGAGAGCACTGCTTGTATGATTTTCTGAATGAGCTAATAACTAGGAATTATTCGATGTAACATTTAGCATGTTGCTCCTTTTATAAATGTAGAGATGGGATTTCTCCAGCAGTTCCTGGAAACAGTCTAACAAAGTGCAGGCTGCATTCCTGGACATGTGGCCAATTGCCCAAATAGACATATTCTCAGGAAAGCAACTAGCACTTTGTACACAAGTGGCAAGATATGCACTATTTTCCTTACACATTTTCTGCTTCCACTTTGCGGAAGAAAAAAAGATGTGGATTCAGAAAGTCCCTTTCTGGGAATTATGAGAGAAGTTACATCACTGAATATGTAGAAAAATACGTAAAGCATTATATAAAACAATTTGCATTCTTCAAGCATAAATACTAGATTATTAAGCAGACAGTCTGTAATTATTTAACAAGGAATGCTGTCATTACTAGAAGTCAATGCAGGTTTCTTAAAAACAAGTCATGCCAGATTAATTTGATCTCTTTCTTTGATAGAGTAACAGGCCTGGTAGATGAGAGGAACGCTGTGGATGTTACTTATCTTGATTTCAGTAAGGCCTTAGATCAGGTTCCCCATAATATACAGTAGGACCTCTGTATCCACTGGTTCATTATCCACTGATTCAGTTATCCACGGTTAGCAGAGGGAAAAATAAAATAAATAATTCAAGATGAGGTGAAATATTTAAATGAATGCCATGTTTAACTGAGATAAATCAGTGCATATCAGAACAATTTCTTTTCCTATTTATGAATTTGCTACACAGGTTTGGGGAGCATCCTTTTGAAGAGCTTTCATTCAAATTGCAATTCTAAATGAAAACCAAGATAGAAATGTCATATTTTATTTATGATGTTGAATTTTACTTAATTTTATCAATTAAAAAAACCCAAAGGACAATATCTTTTTATCTTTGGTCCACAGCAGCAAAACCAAGAGATATATGGGCTATAAAGTCTAGCAGATTTATTGTGGCATAAACATAATGAATGAGATTCCACTTCATTGTATATGCAAAGTTCTATCCTCAGTTGGCAGATGTGTAGAGATGACTGCACAAGAACATGTGTTCTTGGGGAGGGAGTAGGTGTAGATATTGCAATGCTTATGCAATGCAGCAATTATGATCTGTGATACTTCTATATGCAATGCTTAAAATAAAATAACAATTTAGAGAAATAATAAATAGTGACTGGCAAGAAACTTAATTCTTAGATTAATATTTGGGTTAGTTAATATGGTGTTAAGGGCTACATGTAATGCTGATTGGGGGATACAGACACACACAATTTCAGAGACAACTGGGAAAAGGTTTACATAAATTGTGTTGTAACAATATACTGCTCAAATATTATGTTGGTGGAAAACTGTTTAAAGGAATTAAACAGGTTTTAATTCCTGCTCCACTGCGGCTGATCTGTTTCTGAAAACTTTATCCGCCTTTGTTCTATCTTTTAGGGCATTTTGGATTTTATCATTGTCTATAATTTTGTTTTTTGTTTTAGCTATGGTTTATTATGTTTGTTTTATGTTTGTTTTTATGTTTGACATTATGTTTGCTGTATTTATCTTAAAACTTTATAAACCACCCAGAGTGGGACTTGTCCATTTCTATACTTTGCCAGATGGTGCAGTATAGAAAATACATACATACATACATACATACATACATACATACATACATACATACATACATACATACATACATAAATAAATAAATGCTTTCTTTGCGGGAGAAATTGGCCCATCAGACTTGATGAAGTTCTCCATCCTTGGTTTTAATTTCTTAACCTAGTTATGGTGTAGGATGCCATTTTTTCAACTGTCACTTCATAACCCGATCAATCCTTCTCTGTTTTATTCTGATTGGAGACATTTCTTATCATCTCAGGCATCTCGGAAGGCTTATAGTCTTATCAGCTGATATGAATTGTAGCACAACAAATCCATCAATCACCTCAGCGCTTTCACTTTGAAAGTAGTAATCTTTAGGCTTTGGTGACTTGCTTATTAATCAGCTGCGGCTCCTTGGCTTTCTTTTCTCAGCATGATTTCCACCTTATTTGTGTTCAATATACAGTAATCTAAAAGCAGAAATGAGTTTATGGTATTTTTTTCTGGTCTGTGAATTGTAGGTTTTGTACTCTGAATTATTTTGTAAATATTTCAGTTCCTGAAAGCCAAACCAAAACAGGCAGAGTAACAGTGCAATCCTATATACAGTATGTCCACTTCCAAATAAGTCAGTCCCATTGAGTTCAGTGAATGTTAATCTCCTTATTTTTTAAAAATAATGTTTTATTTGTCTTTGTAACACTGAGGTACCGACTTCAGCGTAGATGTCTTGCCTCTGCCTCGTCAAGGCCATCATGACTGGGCCCTTTTTCACGAGGAGTCACCTAAGAACAATTACAAGCTTTTCCAGGAACCTGCCATCACTCTGTTTAACCACACTGCCACCTTCAGCCGCCACTCTCATCTTCCGCTGACCACGCAGTACCTTGAAAGTATTGAGGCCTTAACGTCTTTGAAGTATGTGCTTTCCTTGCAAGAAAAGAACACCCTGAGGAAGACGCTGGCGCCACTTGTCTACGTCCAGTCAGACTGCGACCCACCCTCTGACCGGGACAGTTACATAAAGGAGCTAATGGCCTACATTGAGGTGGACTCCTACGGGGCCTGCTTGCACAACAGAGATCTGCCCGAGCCCCTCAGGGACCCAGCCTCCATGGACAGTGATGTCTTTTACAAAGTCCTCGCTCAGTACAAATTTGTCCTGGCATTTGAGAACGCCGTCTGCGATGATTATATCACCGAGAAATTCTGGAGGCCTTTGAAGCTGGGGGTGGTACCTGTTTATTATGGCTCTCCTAGCATTGAGGACTGGCTTCCAAGCAATAAGAGCGCCATTCTGATCACGGGGTTTTCACATCCGAAGGACCTAGCCAGGTACATCAAAGTGCTGGACACCGATGACAAAGAATACGAGGCCTACCTTGAGTGGAAGATGAAAGGGGACATCCCCAACAAGCGACTGCTGGCCGCTGTCAAGGAGCGCACGTGGGGAGTGCAAGATATCACGAAGGACAATTACATAGATGCCTTTGAGTGCATGGTGTGCACAAGAGTGTGGGAGAAGATCCAGAGGCAAGCCAAGGTAATTAGGAATGTGCCTGTCCTGTTTCATTCTGGCCCACCAAGTGCTGAGTCAGACCTGATGCATCATGGACCATTTAGAGCAGGCATGTCCAAACTTCGGCCCTCCAGATATTTTGGACCACAACTCCTACAGTCCTTTGTCATTGACAATCTAAGCTTAGAATTCTGGGAGTTGTGGTTCAAAACATCAGGAGGGCCGAAGTTTGGAAATGCCTGATTTAGAGCTACAGTGGAACCTTGACTTACATGCTGCTTGACCTGCAGCATATTTGACTTGCAGCAAGAAGGGGCCTGTTTGACTTGTGCTGCGGGCTCTGACTTACAGCTCGGAGCGCCGGCGCAAGGCCCCGGAATCGGGCGGCAGCCACGACCCAGCATCGTGGCTGCTGCCTCCAACCTGCTCTTGCCTTCTTCCTATCCTCCGGCAGCGGCGGCTTCGGCAAGGCCAGCTCCGAGCACCTGGAGCTGGTCCTCGGCCTCGCTGAAGCTGCCGCTGCCACCAGAGGAGAAGGCCGGGAGCTCGGGGCTGGCCTCGCTGGTTAGACAATCAGCTCAGTCTTGTAAAAAATCTGGCTGCAGAATTCTGGTCCACAATGGAAGCATTTTAGTTGGGGAGCTGTACAGTTGTGGGACTCTAATGGTAAGCATAGAGTTGTTCAGAACTTGGAACGTCAGGTTAAAAATCAGTAAAACTTAAATGTTAGACATTGTTTCTATGAACATTAAAAAGTGGAGGCGTATAACTTGTGGACTATAAATCCACTGCTGCTTCCCCTCTTTGAAGAGACATTTCATTTACATCCCCGGAAGGAATCTCCTATCCCAGTCAAATTTGTGTTAAATTGCTGTTTTCGGGGGTCTTTTTCATCATCTGGAACGGATTAATCCACTTTCCCATTACTTTCTATGGGAAAAGTTTGTTTGACTTAAGTCATGTTTGACTTAAGTCTAGACCTCTGGAACGGATTAATGATGCAAGTCAAGGTTCCACTGTACTTAGAAGCAGGCCTGAAGTGCAGGAGATGTTATGGCTGTTGTCATAATGCTGAGAAGGTCACCCTGGGGGCTCGGAGATCCAGGAGTAGCTCCCTTCTGAGCCATGAAACTTACAGGTTGACCTTGGGCTAGTCACACTCTCTTAGCCTAACCACTGTCCCATGGCAGTCGGGTGGTTGGAATTAGGTGGAGGAGAGCTATGTATTATGTCACAAGCTCAGGGGAAGAAAGTCAAGCAACATACGCAACGAAATACGTTCCAGGCAGGGCCTTTCTTCAAGACCAAGGAGTGCCCCTGGGGACACAGTGGGCAGTCTTGTGTATTTCACAGCAGCTTCTGCCCTGGAACTGGTGCCGTACAAATATGGTAGACTTCCGTCACCTCACATGGCTTAGGGCAGGTATTCCCAAACTTCGGCCCTCCTGATGTTTTGGACCACAACTCCCAGAATTCTAAGCTTCGATAGCCAATGGCAAAGGACTGTGGGAGTTGCAGTCCAAAACATCTGGAGGGCCAAAGTTTGGGCATGCCTGGCTTAGGGGATCTGGAATCCAGCATCTCTAGGGTGCACCAGAGTGCGGGGTGGGGAGTGGGCTTTCTCATCTTATTAACTGAGCATGGGGATAAAGGGGGAGTCTCCCACTATAGCTGCAGCCAGCCTCAGCCCCACATTGTCATAAGTCCCAAATGTGTGTAGATTGTCCTGACAAACCCATCACAGGGACACACTATATATGTTCTGAAGCCTTTCCACTCCAGCTTCTCCAATTTGCAGGCAATGATGTAGAAGGAGCTAAAGTTCTTAGTTCCTGCAACCCCTTGTGCAAGTAATATTTAAAGACACGAATCTCTGAGGTTTTAACTGAGCCTGCGATTACACAACAAGGGAAATGCAAATTCAGTTGCACTCACTGACTGAGAAATCACACCAGGGAATTTGAGCTTCCCTGGGTCTCTTTGCATTAGCTGGACACACAGGCAGAGAGGAGGAGAACCTTTATTCTGCCTTGATTTTATAGTCCTGCAGGTGGCACCATTACAAAGGAGCTACTTAAGCTATAAACAAGCATTTCCTTCCTTAAAAAATTCTTACTGGTAGAGAGAAGCTTTGCTCTGCATTCTTAAGCTGTGGAAGGAGAGGAGTCTTGTCCACCGAGAGAGGCTTTGCCCTCTTTAGTTATACTGGCATGATGGTTTTTCTGCATTGGTTGAAGCAGTCACCCACCTGAGCCAATATGAATAGATCTGTAGCCCCGACAGCAAAGGCAAAAATCATCAGGGGCTGGGGGAGGATTTGAGACTTCAGGCTGATTTGCTTTCCCTGGAGCATTTCCTGAATGTTATAATCCAGGTAGTCACTCCTTGAACCCTACATTGGGGGCGGGGAGAGAGGCAGGGAGCCTTACTTCTGGAGAAAAAGAGAAAGAGAAAATACTTATGCATTATATTCCACTACTAGACAATAGTTCAGCAGGGTAAATCATTGTGCGATTCCAAATAGACCTGCAAGGATTTGTGATTCCTATTTGTTTTACAATGGAAACAACAAACACAACTATGAATATCACCATAACACAGCTAAAATTAAGAAAGCATTGGTTTTTGGTTTTTTTTTAACTTGGTCCATTGTCACAATTTAGTTCTAGCTCTCAAAACAAACCCTTGGTCTCAACATTCTTCAGCTGAAGTGTGTAATTTTCAGAGCTGCTTCTGGTTGTGTGCATCACAAGGTGCTAATAAAATCCAAAGGAGGTCCTGCTTGCTCCAGGTTTGCCTGTCTCTTATCTTTAATATCAGGTGTTCCCCAGGAGCAGATTTTTTTTTAAAAAAGTATCTGTCCCATTTTATATATTTAAGGGAGGCCCCAGCACCCTACCAGGCATGTCTCCAAAAACAACAACCATTTAAGCATTTTCTTGAAAGAAAGTGATCACTGATAGGTGGGAAAGTTCACCAGATCTGAAGAAATATGCAATGGCCTTGGTCCCTCTTTTCTCCCCATTTTAAATTGCATTTAAAAAAAAAACCTTTGGCCGCTAGAGGGCACAAGCTAACTTTTAAAGTACTTGCTAGTTTGATAAGATTTGGGTAGGGATGAGGTTTGTGCGGGGTAGCTCTGGCCCTCCAGAGGTCTAGGCATGGGTCCATGCAGCCCCCAAGCCTCAGGCAATGAATGACCCACTGCTGTTGGCAGGGATTTCGGAAGCCTCACTTCTTCAATGCTAGGTGATGGTTGAAAAAACTGAGAGTCGTCTTCTGTTTTTCCCCCCCAGGGCATGTTACCAAGGCGGTGGACTGCGGAAGCCAGCCACCTGCGCTGCCCCAAACCTCAGGCGTTTGCTTTTACTTCTCCAAACACACACAGAACAGCTTTACAGGAGCTGTGGATTCCGAGCTTTGAACAGTCCAAGAAAGAAGCTCGTGCTCTGCGGCAGCTGGTAGAAAGGAACCAGAATTTCACAGCTCAGGAGTTTTGGAGCCTGGTGTTTCGGGAATGAATTTAGAAGATAACAGGTCCTCGACTTAAGCTAAGAAAAAAACAACCCACACCGGGGGGGGGGGGAGCCAACCAGAAGAAGAGCGTCTATCAGAGGCCATTTGTTTGTACTGCCTTAAGAAAACAGGAAGTAGTTTGAACAGCAGAACGAATATTAGGGATATAGGGAAACAAGGTATTCAGTGAATACTAATCAAGAAGAAGGATCCCATTGGATCGTCTTATAATGTATACTAATATTTAGTATAAATTACTAATCTAGATTTTTAATGTATCTAACATTAGAGCGTTACGTTGAAAGACGAAATGCCGCATTAAAAGAAATGGTCATGCCTTACTATTCTAACGTTTTCCTTGCAGACATGTAGTTTTTCCGAAACGCTGTGGCTGACCAATCAGAGTTATAAATGAAGGTTGCATTGGCATCCTGAATTACAAACCGAAAGCAAGCTGAAAGGTCTCCAAAGGCAAATGGTAATAATACTGTAATAAATAAACAAAATTGGTGATTTTTTTTTTTTTGGCTCATCATGGACACTCGTTTTCATATTGCATCGGGGTGATGATGATCCATAACCCCCTCCCAGAAAATAAAATGAAATGCCATTCCAGAAGTTTCCTGTTGTTTTTAATGACCACAAAATGACATTTTTTAGACTATATATGACACACATTTGGAGGTGGAATCACAGTTTTGGTCCCTATACTCCCCTGAGTTGTCTCATCTTGGCTCTTCTGAAAGCTGAGTTTCTTATCTCAAGTCTATCTAGTTTAAGAAGCTCAAACAGCTAGTGTGTAGTTGTCTCAGTTGTCCTCATGCCAGGCTAGATAAGTGTCCAGACTTCTGCACATATGGTTCTGCTTCCTGGTATGTTCTTCAAACCACAAGTGACAACTCTCGCCCAAAAGTCGGGTGGCAGTGGTTCATGGCACTCATTTGCATGCAAGGAGGACTTGCACAGGAATCCTAAATCATTAATAAGGGCAGATGCAGTTGTGCAAAGGACGTCTCAGACCAAGGTCTGCCAGATGTTGGTCCTCGAGGCAACATCTGTTCTCTCCTGATACCCTAACTCTTGTCTGCATGGAAGACAAGAGTGTGCAACATCTCCGTGTGTTGGTTTGCTTTTTGGCCTCCAATTTCCAGAGTTCCATACATGGGATTCTGGAAATTACAGGCTGCCGCATTTCCAAACTCAGAGCTCACACCGCACTGCCGTACCTCATGCCTCATGAAAAGGAGAGAGGCTGCCAGTGCAGCCCTTCTCAGCTGATCCTTAGAAAGAGGAAGGGGAAAGCAACAGGGCAGTGTCTGTTCCTTAGCCAACTCTATAAAAAAGCGCCAGAGGGGAAAAAAGGGAGCAACTATACACATGGAGATGCTCAGTTTTCATGTGCTCCTCTTGGGACACAGGGAAGATACACGGAGCATCTGTTTTTGTTGCATCAAGGCAACATGGACACCTGTTTAAATGGGTTGTTGCTCTTGGTAGTGTGTTTCATCTGGGGCGAGCAGCTGGCTCCTTTCAGTGGCAGCCTCCTGAGCGGTGGCTCTCCAGTTATACCTGGGCCAGCTCTGTGTGACCAGACACCATCTGCGGTGAGTGCTCTGCAGGTCTGTGCATCGCCCGTCCCCTTGGCATCCGCTGATTCAGCTGAAACGTGGCCCAGCTGACATTTCCTGATACAGAGGAAGAGAACATAAAATGCATTAGGACTTGGCACCCGTTGCTTTGACATCCAGACACAGCGTTGGAAGTAAAGAGCCTGGTTAAGATTTACCCACCACCTGGCATTTAACACAGGAATATTAAAAGGCAGATGCTTTATTCCAAATCCCTAAGGACTTGTGCTCTTTGTTGCAGAATACAGAGGAAAAAATGGTCTCCGTCCTATTAATCAGTATTTATTTTATTTATTTGTATTTCTATACTACCACCATGTTACAAGTAATGCATTACCTGTCACTAGTTGCTTCCGAGTAACTAGGGTTGAAGTTTTGCATTTTAAAGCATGAGTTGCTCGGTTGCTTTTTGTGAGAAGGACCAGAGAAGGAGAAAGAAGCTGATGGTGTGCCATCTGCAGAAGTACCCGTTAAAGAGACAGTGGAGCACAAAACAAGGATAGAGTCAGAAGGAGAACTTGGGAAGGAAGAAATAGGTGAAGGAGGTAGTGGTGAGAGGGAGGTATTGACAGAGGCATTCTGGGGGAATGACAGCTGGGATGAAGGGGAGAGTGGGCATGCGGGGATTGGCCGTTGGAAAAGGAGGAAAAACCGCTGAAGAGGGACATTGGGGTTCAGACGGAGGAGAGAGGAGTGAAGGGAACCAGGGATGAGAGACGTTACCTGGAGCCTTTAACCTGGTCGGTAGAGGTGAGGCCGGTACGATGGCCATGGCCAGGAGACTCAGAAGTAATGAGGGAGAGATGGTGACCTCCAATGAGAGAGAACCCGGTGGCTCAATGGGTGCGTCATCCTTGTTGTGGGAGCACTTGCCACAGGAGGGGGTCATACCCTCACATACTGTATAAGTTCCCCTGAAGCAGATGTACCAGAGGGCCTTTTCACTCGACCCCTAAGATCTGCTGGCCACTTAAATTCGGACCAGAGATCTTGGGGGTTCGTTGCTCTTCCTGCGTCCCCACCCCTCCGCACTTCCTTGCTCCTATCTGCGTTAGGGGAGGGAGAAAAAAAGGGACAAAAGAATGCAGGCTCACCTCCGTTTGCCGGTCCAAGCTGCCCCGAGCCGCATTCCTTCTCTTAAAGGGGCGGGAGGCAAAAAACAACAACAAAGAAGCGAGGAGAGCCTGAACTCACCAGCTTACATCTGGATTTGGTGATTTTCACCCTCCAAGAGCAGGTACATGAAAAGTGCGCTGGGACGCGCTTAGGTGGGCGTGGTCGCACTTAATTTCCTGCAAACTCCGGAGCTGGTGGGGAAACAATTGTAAGCTCCGGAGCTGGCAGCCATTTGTGGCGGAGTTTAGGGGTCGTGTACAAATACCCAGAGTTGATGTTTGGGAGTTCAGTTAAAAACCCTTTTATATATGAAGAAAATGTTGACAATCATATGGGTGCGGAAGTATTAGAACAAGTTGTAGGAAAGAAAGACACGAGTTAAAGAATAAATATTTATTGGAGAATAAAGCTGCTGGACTGGACAATCCTTATTTGGCTTCAGACCCAGTGTACCGGACAGTTGAACCCTCACCAAAGCTTTTCAAATGTAGCTTTTTAAAATTTTTAATATAATGAGTAATGGCCAACATCCTGCTGGTGTTCATGCACTGGTGTGGTTATTTGCTGCAACTAATTGGTGAGGTACTGTGATGTGTTACCTGCTCAGTTATGTAACTAAAATGCACCCTGACACCTCATCATTAACTGCAATTATCTGTGGTGAGTTGCAGAAACTTATATATGAACTCTATAGGATTGGAGCCAGTGTTTCTCCATTATTTTCTACAGTGTTTTCCCATTATTTAAAAACCATTTTAAAGGCATTTTTAGAGGCAGCTACTTTCCAACTCATATACCATTCTTTTATTAATCTTTAGGGGGAAAGCATGGTTTTTTGTGTGTTCCATACTTCCAAGTGTGGTATAAGAATAGGCCACTGGAGAGAACCAGAGTGTTTCCCCTGTATTTTCCTAGTGTGGTACATGTAATAATGCAACGTGTCAATAAAGCAAAATGTAGTGACTTACTTCTGGGAGCAGAGCAGCAATAAAAAAATTGCAGAATAATGACTAATGCCACAACTGCCTTTCTAAAAATAATTCAGTTGTTCAAAACAAGCAAACAAACAAAAAAACAAACTCCAGTTTATGGACGTGGGATATTGTGCTTCTGTATTCATGATTCGAAATGCCAGGAAAGGGCCCAATGTTGTTGCAAAACATTGTGACTGCTTTGTTAGCAGGAAAAAAAAGGATGCCAAACTTTGCACAGCAAAGAGCAACCTGAACGTTGACAACACCAATGGCAGCAGTCTAGATGGTCTTACAGGGCAACCTCTTCTGATCATTATCATTCTCACATCTCAAAAAAAAAAAAAAAAAAAAAAAAAAAAACAGGCCTGGCAGTTGCTTTGTATTTGGGTGAGAAGTGGTGACTGATGGAAAAAATGAGTCACCTTCTGTTTTTTTCCGTTCTGTGGCGCCACTTTGTGAATGGTAGCGGTGCTGGTGGGGCACTCCTGTTCAACACCATGACCATGACTTGTGGAGTGTCTCAGGGTTCCATGATTCCACATACTGTTTCCCATATCCATGAAAAACCTGAAAGGCTGTCCGAAATTTTGTGCTCTGGTACCACCAGTGGACCCTGGCTCATTTGAAGTAGGCCTCAGACTGGAAACATTCCTTCATACAACCACCTCATGAAAATCTCCACGGATACCTTATGGCAGTGATGGCAAACCTTTTAGAGACCGAGTGCCCAAACTGCGATTCAAAACCCAATATAGAGATGGGCACGACCAGAAAAAAAATTACGTTTCGAGTTGTCGTTTGTCGGGATGGGCCCGTTTCGGGTCATTTCCGTTTGTCGTGAAATTTTTCAAAAATTTGTCGTTTCCGTTTGTCGTCTGTCGTTTGTACAGTGGTTTAGGGAGTGTAACGTGTAGCCGCCGTTATACATTATGTTGGGTTGTTAGTGTGACAGGAAACCTCGTCGGCACTTCTCTGTCTCACTAGGAACATTATGTTAGGGTGGGGGGGTTAGTGTGTCAGAGGAACCTCGTCGGCGCTTCTGTGACTCACTAAGAAGGAAAGCATACTGGTGTACTGCTGTACAGGTTACGCTTAGGGAGGGAGGGACTGGGTCTCTGGAGTTGAAGGCACCTCTCTGGGTGCATCACTCTGACCCACTAAGAAGGGAAGTGTACTTGCGTATGAATCTGGGTTAGGGTTGGGGTTAAGGTAAGGGCTAGGCTTAGGGTAATGGTTCAGGTTAGGGTGGGTTAGTGGGCTGCACCTCTGGGTGCTTCTGGCCCACTAAGAAGACAGTGTACTGGCATATGGGTTAGGGTTAGGGTTAGGGTTAGGGTTGGTGGGCTTTTTATGCCCTTTCTGGCACATCCAGAAGTCTCAGCAAAACCTGGCCATGCGATTGGTGGAATGGCTCCAAAAATTTGCATGGTCCCATCCCATGGCCAGCCCATCATTGCGCGTGTGCAGGTGTAAAAAAATAAAAATAAAATAAAATAAAATCAATACGACGTTTTATTGCTATAAAAAACCCACTGCTGCTACTATAAAAATTCAGGCATTTAAAATACCTAATTTTCACATGTTTCTGTGGTGCTTTGGTGGGTTTTTGGACCACGATTTCAAAAGAAAAATTGTGGTCGCCATTTTGGATCCCCCCACCCACCGCATGGCATGGCGAGACAACGAGGATGACCCTCCCACCCTGGTGCAAGCAGCCCAGGGCAGGAGAGGGGGGGGGAGGCTGGGGACCCCCCAGAAACCACCCCTCTCTGGTAGGTACCCTCACTGAGGCAGGCATATTTTTGCCTGCTTTTATGGCCGGCGGGAATCGTTTTTTTTTTTTTTGTACTTTTTAAAACTTTTTTCTGTGCTGCTTGGCATCGAGCAATCGCCGCGATGCCATGAACGACAACGAAAAATCAGACCCAATTTATCTTTATCGGGTCGGGTTCGAGCTGGAGCGGAGTAATTCTCGTTACCGTTCCTCATTACGTAACGGAAGCGACGAACGGAAACGGAAACGAGGATTTCGCCGAGTCGTGCCCATGTCTACCCAATAATTATTCACAAAGTGGCAATCTAGGAATTTGACCTGAATACAGGTGGCTGTGAAGGGGCGATGTTGTGTGCCCACAGAAAGGGCTCCAAGTGCCACCTTTGGTACCCGTGCCATAGATTCGCCAACACTGCCTTATGAGGTTCATTCTATGACTATACAATCCCGATTTGGCCTCTATTTCTTTCATACTGGATTTATGGCCATGCCTGCCCACTCAAAGGATAAGAACAGCTGCCTTAAGGCAGTGATTCCCAACCCTTTGTCACTTAAGTTAACCCTTCGCAGCCCATTTCCAAAAATTGTACCTTTTGTATTAGCAAAATGTTGGTAACTGATATGGCTGTTGGACTCACAGGGGTGAGGGGGCCTCCTTATTTATTTATTTATTTATTTATTTATTTATTTATTTATTTATTTATTTATTTAACTTATATGCCGCCCACTACCCAAAGGTCTCTGGGCGGCTTACAATCCAAAGAATAAAACAATTTAGAATAGTTAAGAGTAAAATATCAATAAATCATCAATAAAAACCTTACACTAAAATCGTTATTCTAAAATTGTCATCAGCGGACCCACAATCTATATTATATCAATTAAAAACCTTCTGGAACAGTACTGGTGTGACAGCATGCAAATGGTTATGAAGCGGAGAAGAATGAAATCTGAGCTTGTGAGGGGCACGCCACCAAGCAATGCATTGTTTGTGGAGCAACATTTGCTGAATCAACAAAGTGAGGGAACAGGGCTTTTCTTGAGGTTAAATATTGAAGAAAACCCACTCTGCTACTTATATAACATTCAATTAATATCACAACTTTTGATTTGTCACCTCTCTTTCTACTGTTAACATATTCAGGCTTTTGGGTGTAGCACCTCAATGTCCTGATAATCATTGGGAAGTTGGGAATCGTCCTAAGGCTTGCTTTGTTGCCACAGATCCCAACTCCATCTGGCCCTTTTTTGCTTTGTGGAGGGGAGGATGCCATGATGGATTAAGGAAATAGGTTTCCCTCCTGTATACCCATAACTTGGCCTGCAAGACTAGTCATTCCTGGGTGCTATAAAAAAAGCTAGGACTGATGGCGAGGATGTTTCACCCCAATGTTAGGCCCTTTTAGTAACCAGTTTTCAACACTGAAATGTATCAGTGATTCACCCCAAGGGGGCTGCATCTCAGTCCTAAAAAAACCAAACTCCCCAAGGGCTAAACTGTGGCTGTATGAGGAAAGAACACTGATATCCTGTTACGTAGGCTTATGACCTAAATTGAGTTGCTGCTAGTTAAGACGTCGCCACTTGTATTTCTTGCCCCAAAATGAGTTGAAGGATTCAGCAGGTGATGAAAAATAGAAACAATGATTTCCTAGCTAGTGGCCATTCACCACTAGACTGGTCGGTGTAAATATCCTGTTGGATTCAGGTCAGTATTGCAGCCTGCTGCGTTATGAGATCTCTGTTCCACTGCATCCACTTGTTTGGACTCCCCAACAGGGTGCATCTGGTAGGTTTTAATTTACAGGCTTAACCCTGCACTGCTGTACCTCCTTACTTGAAAGTAAATTCCAGTGGGTTCGGTGATGCTTGTGATCAGGGAACTGGGTAATGGATATAGCCTTTCGCATGTTTCCTTGCAGTTCAGATAGGCAGCCACAAACCCGGTTTGTAACTAGTGGGTAGGAGGGCCCTTGACTCTGCCTGTGATGCTCTGGCAAGACCACACCCTCTGTAGTATCCAGTCACAGCATCAGAGGCAGCTTCAATATTCAAAAGAACATTTTAATGAAACAATAGTGAAACCTGAGGTAACTCAGCTTTTACATATTTATCACCCAGGACTGACTCCCTGGGGCAGAATGTTCTTTTTTTAGTCCCTTTCGGAGGGATAACAAGAGAATGGTAATAACATGTCAACTCCTGATGATGGGGTCCTATTATGCAAGGCTTCCCTCAGGGATGAGACACTCAGCTTATAGCCAGTTGCCAAGCAATCCTGCCTGGGTCCTTGCCACATCTGGCCAGGAGTTGTTTCATCCCAGGGCTGGTCCCATGGGGAAAAAAAAGAGACATTTTTTTACTCTTTGTACTTAGGGCTTCCCTCTTAAAATATTCCCTATCTCATCCTCTGTTTCCTTTTTTCTGTCTAGGGAGCTACCAGGCTTTCTTTTCCCTCAACTCAGTCTCAGCCACTTTCTTAGGGATCCTCAAAGTGCCCTCCTCACCCATCCACAGGTCTTCTTTCACTCTTCCCTTCCAATCTTCCTCCCCTCTGCCTTCTTTCCTCACCTCAGCCCAACCTTCCATTGCCTGCCCTCCATCAGCTCTGCCTCTTCTTCACATCCCTCTCTTCCAAAACCATCATCCCTAACAATATTTCTGATCTAGGCCTTTTTTCTTTTTTGATGCTGTGTTCAGACTGGCCATTTCCACCCCTAGATCTCGTCCAGATCAAATCCACAGTCTCTTCAGGATATATTTCAAGTTCTTGAATGGGAGGGGACAGTGCACCACCTCTGGTCTTCTCCTCACATTTGCAACCAGCTAAGGAGCTGGAAGTGCCATGCTACTTTGGAGTACAATATCAGGCCGTTAGCATCTTAAGTGGAAGCCTACTGGTTAAGTGGGCTTCTTTGTTGCAACATAAGAGCCTTGAGATCTGAAGGCTCATAGTGTCCCCATAAATCATAACTTGCTAACTACAATCATGGTGGTCAGGCATATTGATAAAAGCCCATGGTCCTTTCAGCGTCCATGACCTCACTTAGGGAGGAAGTTCTATAAACCACAATGTGTTTTTTGGTATTCTGTTCAGGGTATTGGTGCTCTATTGATCTGTAACATGTGACTTTAAAATGGTTTTTTAAAAGCATAATTTAAAAAAAGACTTTTGAAAGAAAACCAAGTCAGCTATTAGATATTTATAAAACTATATTAATTGCTTTTCTGCCCAAAATGTTATGTAAAATGCATACTGATCTGAGGCATATTATGGGATTTATTTGTGGCAATAATTTCCAAAGAGGTAACTGTGTTGCAGCAGAATTGACAAACCGACTTTGGTGTTTAGAGAAAGCTTGACAAAAGCAAGTGTGATGTTGAGTAGGCATATAGGCTACAGTCCATGGAAGCTCATTTTGTAATAAATATGTTTGTCTTTCATGTGCCAGACTCATCATTTTTTTCCATTGAAAATGTTTATTGCCAAGAGAGTACATGGGAACAATGGCACTTTTTTGTCCCAGGCGTGGATTCCATCTACCATCTGGAATTTCATATAACTGTCAAGTTGTATCATTGTGATTGTTTGTTGTTTTGTCGTGTTACTTCTGGTTTATGGTAGAGCTATGAATTAATGGCTTCCAAAGGATCCTAGCAAAAAGCCCCCCCCCCGCCCAGGTTTTGCAAACAGAAGTCCTTGCTTTCCTTTATTGAGCCTCTCCATCTCGTATTAGGTCTTTCTGTTTTCACAGAACCCTCAAATTTTTCTCACATTATGGCCTTTTCTAGTGTGTCTTGGCTTCTCAAGATACACACAAACTCTGAAAGCCTCAGTTTGCTTTACCCTCTAGTGAGAGATCAGGCTCAACCTATTTACTTGCCTTTTCCAGCTTATAACATTGCCTTCCAATATCACATTTCAAATGAAACTTTCTTTTTTCTTCCTGTCAGCTTTCTCCATTGTAAACAAAGATCTGTGCAGGAGAACCTACCTTTTACTTCATGTAAGTAGGTATTTTTATACCCTAAATGCTTGATTTTCCTCACCGGTCACACACACACACACACACACACACACACACACACACACACACACACACACACACACACACACACACACACACACACACACACACACTTACCTGGACTTCATTCTGGCTGCGTCTTACAGATGTCATTGATTTGAGGTCAGCTGATGGTCACTTTCTCCCTAAGCTGGATTTTGACAGTGGAAAAACAAAGCTGACAAACAATATTTAGCATGAGGGTGTTGTCATAAGTTCAGCTGAGACTAAGTTTGTGTCCTTTGGCGAGGCTGGCATGCTCCAGAGCAGAAACAGCTCTCTTGTAAAGGTTGCAAGCTTTCAATGGACAAAGGGAGAGACTGGGAAATCTGTCATCTAAAGACATCTAGGCTGTTCCAAGGGATGTGAGTGATTCTGCTCCATTCATCATCCAAATTATTCACTCCCCATATATGACACATCAAAGAGGTTTGAATGCTACCTGTCTTAGTTAAAGGTATAAAGAATTCAAAGTATGTAGTTACTGTTATATTTGAGGGCTTTTTAAAATAAAGTAATTCCCACTTCTGAAAAATAACTAAAATAGTTACCCTTTTTTTCTTTTAAAACAAAACAGAAGCATCAAAATGTTGCAACCTGTTGGCTTCTGCTACAAAGCATGCATCTACAAAAGACCACAAGGCATAACAAGACCCACCATTTAAACCCTGTGGTTTCCCTTTTTCATAATTTAATGAGGCCACACCCGCTACCTGTAAAAGTAATCTGAAAAGTTACAGTTACACTAAAAAGAGGAATGAAGTTATGACTTATGGTCTGAAATCTGTCGCTTAGCATAATAAATAATGGCGATTTAATGAGTCAACTAGAGATGGGCACGAAATGAGCAATTTTTCGTGTTCATTTTCGTTTTTTCATTTCGTTACATAACGAAACGAAAAACGAATTTTGTCTCCAAAATGAAATGAAAACGAACCGAAACGGACCCCCTAAACGACAAACGACAAACGAAACACCATTTTTTTGAGTCGTGCCCATCTCTAGAGTCAACACTTATGTAAGTTCCATTTATTGAAATTGGCCTGTTTTAGTTGCAGCTTAGTGTGTCGACTACATTGCAATATACTCCTCCAATTACTCCAGGTTTAGATAAGGTAAAGGTCCCCCCCCCCGCGGTGCTCATCTCCTTATTCAAGCCCAAGAGCCAGTGTTGTGCAAGTCCGTGGCCATGTGGCCGGCGGCATGGCTGCAAGAAAACACTGTTTTACCTTCCCGCTTTTTACAGTGGTACTTATTTATCTACTTGCATTTACAGTACATGCTTTTGAACTGCTAGGTTGGCAGGATATGGGCTTAAAAGTGGGAGCTCACTCCACTATGTGGCACCTGGGATTTGAACCACTGAGCTGCTGACTTTGTAGCTGACAGTTTCAGTACTGTAGCCCGCTGAACCACCACACCCAGGTTTAGCATGATGGAAATTAATTCCAAATTTCCCAACTACATGACGTTATTTTAAATGTGGAGGAAACTTGCACTTTACTTTGAGGACATTGTATTTTCTGTGTGTGGGCATTCTCAGGTAGCAGCCATTTCCAGGTTGGCCTTCTACCAGCTCCGGCTTATCGCCCAGATATGCCCGTACCTTGACAGGGACCCCCTGAGGACTACTGTAACACTCTTTACATGGGATTTCCCTTGACCCTTGTTTGGCAATTGCAGCAGATGCAAAATGCAGCAGCCAGATTGGTGGTTGTTGTGGACAGATTTGACCACATTGCAATCCTGGCTCGCTTGCATTGGTTACCTGTTGCCTCCTGAATAAGGTTTACAAAGCCCTCCATGGCGTGGGACCTGAATATCTGGTGGAGCAGATCACTCAAAGGTCAGTGGTGACCCAGCCCACCAGAGCCTTGCAGGTTCTCTCGCTTTGAGTCACCACAACTAGGGAGGCCCATAAGGTGATGACTCGCAATTGGGCCTTCTCAGTGGCTGCCCCCGCTCTTTGGAATAAACTTCCCAGAGAGATTTGCCTTGCTAGCCCCTCTCTGCCTTCAGGAAAACATTAAAAACTTGGCTTTACAAAGAGGCTTATGGCAATCACTTGCATTTTGTGTTTGTTTATGTTCTGTTTTGTCCCAGCTGTCCCTCTTGCTGCGATTACCTGTGTTTGCCTGCTCTGTTTTGTTTTTATCTGTTTATCTTCTTCAGTTTTGTGAACTGCCCAGAGCTCCTGAGGGAAAGTCAGAGCGGTCAAGAAATGCAATAAATAAATAAGTAAATAAAGGACAGAATGCAGGCAGAGTCAGGACAGACCCATGGAATAAAGGAGGTCCAGAATGCAGAGCCCAGCACTCAGACAGACCCATGGACACTGGCAGTGACACAAAGCATGGCCTGATGGCCCAATAGCCGGGGTATGTATGTATGTATGTATGTATGTATGTATGTATGTATGTATGAACAAACAAACAAACAAACAAACAAACAAATGATACAATAGTACCCCAACACAAATCTCAGGTTATTTGGACAATGTAGTCACATCCTAACTTTAGCATCACAATTCACAATTAGAATAGACTAATTTGAATCAATGGGATGTATGGCGGGGTTGTCTCCTCAAATCCCCATTGATTCAATGAGCCTACTCTAGTGCAAGTTTCTCTGTTGAGTGACAGGATTTCAGCCACCCTTGTAATGTATGGTCGTTATATCTTCATTATTATAAAATAATTGCTTGTAAATTGAAGCAAAAGCCAATCACGAAGGCAAGTCCTAAACTTTATGTTTGCTACCCCCTCACTAAGTTTCTTTTGTGATTATCCATTGGTTTATGTACAGTTTGAAAACCGCTCTAAAAGAGATGAGGTAGCTTCATGATGCAGGACCAACAGTCTTTGTTACAGCCTCACTCTGAGAAGTGGGGGGGGGGAGGTTACATCTTATGACTGATATGTTGTTAATCAACCAGCAGTTTGCAAACTTAAATTTTGCAATAGGCAAAGTGATGGTCTAGCTTCCTAACAAGCCCAATTTACAAAGAAGGGTTATATAAATGTAGATAGATGGGACAGCTTTTACTACAGACTCACTGCTATACACCGCAGGATGTAAAGAAAGAGCTAAAACAACTGCTTGTTGCATGTCTCAAACCAGAGAAACACACAAACCCCTTTGATCTTCCCTGATCTCAAAAGCTAATTAGTACTCAGATAGGAGACCACC
This sequence comes from Phrynocephalus forsythii, assembly GCA_029282475.1. Lineage (NCBI taxonomy): Eukaryota > Metazoa > Chordata > Lepidosauria > Squamata > Agamidae > Phrynocephalus > Phrynocephalus forsythii. The sequence goes on from JAPFRF010000004.1 coordinate 11,971,970, forward strand.
AAGGACCTCAGAATCCTGCCCAACTCCTAAGAGAGTGCAGTGCATGCCCAAAAGAGCTAAAAATGCAGGGCAGGATGGACCAATGGTCTGGCTCCAGAGAGGCTGGCTTCTTATTTTCTTAAACTGACCCTATCTTTCTAGATTTCTCACATCAGGATGTCACTTCTATTCCCTGATTTGAGAACTAACACCCTGATACATGATATGAAGGTTACTGAAGCAAAAGAATACTAAACTGGTAGCAAGCGCATGGCTGACAGATAGGAAAATACTATTCTTTCTACTACCTTACATTCTGATTAAAGAGGTATAGTGAATCAGTTGTCTTATGGGAAGGATGAGCAGCATACTTGCATCTGCGGGCTCCTCTTCCCAACAAACCCGTTAGAATCCTGATGATCCAAGCTCAAGGAAAACAACAACACTATGCAGTCTTACAGTCTTCTACTCCTCGTCGCTGCACAGTTGCAGTAGCTGTGCATGTCTGCCCCTTGGACACCATCACTTCCCAATAGGCCTTATGTTGGCTTCAGCCAAGAGCGCAGGGTTAGGAGGTTCACTCCTGCATAGTCTTGTCCCGCATTCTTCCTGATTGCTCCCAGTTTCCCAGATATCTTCCCTTCACACCCACACTTGGGCTTTTCTTCCTGGACTAAACCTACTGTAGGACTCATGCCACGTGCAGGCTTGTGGGATTTTCCCCAGCCAACATTCCTTTCCATTAATCACCACTGATCAGATCCCACTCTGCTCAGTGGGATGGCTGAAGCCTTCCCATGTCTGCCTTTCTCACCCTCTGGATCTTCCCTTATCACTTTTGGACAGCACCTCACTTTGAAGAGGGGTCACATTTTTAACTGAGCTGGAAATGCCAGAACGATGAGTTCCATTCACACACTCCTTCCCTGAGATTTAAATCAAGGGCACCACATTCCAGTGCAACTACAACTCCTCAAATCCCAAAGTGAGTAGAGGATAATGGCAACTGCACTGTACCCTGAAAAAGTACCTTGTTCAAGCACGGCAGTCTACATGGAAGGGGGTGGGGGTTTGAGTAAATACTTCTTTTCAATCCTTGAAGACACCTTTCCCCCTTTTGATTTGTATACAAGAATGGAACTGTTGAAACACACAAGAAGCAAGCACCACTCACATTTAGAATCAAAGAATAATGGAGTTGGAAGGAGCTTATAAGGCCATTGACTGTAGCCCACTGCATTGTTGGCAAAAGATGGCATAAATCACATTGGTTGAGGAGCAGGTGAAGTTGCCTTAGATATTGTATGTGACATTGTTAGGTCTTGTGATTGTTTTGCCAGAGCAGATGTGTGGGCAGAGTTGGTATCAGGGTTTGTGGCAAGGTTTACTTCCATTGTCCATGTTGCTGTTTTCTAATCTTGTGTGCATTATTATTTGCTTGAGGTTGGAAGGTTGCCTTGTAGGCGAGTATGGGTCTCCCACCAAGAGCTTTGGAGAGTGATGTGTTCTTCTCAAGGATGGGCTGGAGATCATTTAAGATGCATGTGAGTGGTCTCACTTGTGGACTGTAAGTGACAACCAGTGGTGTTCTGTCATTTAACCCTTTGGATCTGTCTTGTAGCAGGTTCTGTCATTTGGCCCTTTGGATCTGTCATGTAGCAGAACTGGAAACAGTACTCAAGATGAGGCTTAACTAGTGCTGAATAGAGGGGAGCTGACCATTAATGGGATATCATAGGATACTTTGTCAAAAGCTTTGCTGAAGTCAAGATATATAACATGAAATCATTTTCAACATCTACCAGGGAGGTTATCACATCAAAAATAAGATAAGATTAGTCTTGAGAAATCCATGTTGGCTTCTAGTTATGACTGCCTTGTTTTCAAGGTGACTTGCTCCAGAATCTTCCTGGGGATTGATGCAAGGGTGGCTACCCTCCTTTTGGTCCTTTTTGAAGATTGGGGTGTTTGCCCACTCCCGTCATTCAGCACTTCACCCATCCTCCATGATTTCAAGAAATGTCAAGTGGGAGGACTCCATTTCATAGACTTTAGTGACCACCTGCAGCTCTGTATGAGTGTCTGCCTCCAGTATGGTTCAAACACATGATGACAGCAATGAACTAGTTCCCAGCCTTCTGCCTCTATTTCTGTTTGGCCTTCTACACAAAGACAGGGACAGTCTGAGACATAGAGCTTCTGCTATCTATGGAGGCATTCCATTTAAAGACAGAACCATTCCATCTCCATCAGCAGATGAGAATGCAATGGTTGGGCTGGGGGAGAGGCTGTCCTGGTGTGGTATCCTTCCCATATGCTTAATTTGCAAAGTAAATGGCTAAATAGGATGTCTTCTAAGGTACAGTACCTGCAATGGCTGCCTTTTGGTGCCTGAGGTAATACTGTAACATGGATACCCCCTTCCCATTTGACATAGACTGCACAGGACACCAGTAAGATGATACCTTCCATCACTCCCAATACAGCAAGCTAACTTGGGGGCGGGCTCAGGTAACACCATGTGGTAGCATGTGCTGGTTCTCCCTTAAACTCAAGAAGAAGTGGACAGGTTTTCTTCAGAACTCAGGAAGAAGAGCACTGATGGTGCCTCCATCCACCCAGATTTCCTGGTCCTATTGTGAAGAAGGCATAGAAGAATCTGAGGGTAGATCCTTGGCCATTAGCCCCTTAGCCCCTTAGTCGGCATTGCCACTGGATATTGGACATTCTGGGAAGTGAAAGTCAATTTTTTTTTGAATCTCTGAGGACTATCAGCACTTTTGTAACAGCACACTTCCATTCTCTTAAGGCAGCCATACCTTGAAGTCAATGTAAAATTACAGCTCCATGCGGACCAGAACGTTGAATAACCAAATTCTGACAACCAAATTCAGTTAAAAGGCCATCCGTTCTTGCTTTCTCTCTGTCATTCTCTGTGCCAATAGGGAAAAATGTGGTCACATACTCATGGTGGAGAACAAAGAGCTTTACTTATTCAGTTCTTCTGCCTCTTCCAAATATTTGATATCTTTAAAGAACACCAAGAGCTGGCTGCAAATTATTTGTTTTCTTGCCATCTTTCCTAAAAGCCATTCAAGCTGGTGCCAGATTTTGCAAGAATGAAAAGAACATGTAACACTGGAACAAATGAAAACTCCCGCTGGGTTAGGTCAAACCTTAAATAAGTCAGTATAGTATTCTGTTTCTACAGCGTGAGCAGACTTTTCTCGTAGACAACAGCTTCTAGCATTTCTCAGCAAGTGTAGCCATACTGAGCAGGGGGTGATGGGAGTTTTAGTTCCTTTTTAAAAAGCCCTGGCTATTTCTGGTACTGGCTGGCTAAATCCCTCCAAGAAGCCAATACACTTTTATCTCCAGCAGGTGTCAAGACCACATGAAGACTTTTTTTTTTTTTGCACATTGTGCTGTCATGTCATTTTGGTACAGGTGTCAGAAAACTCACACAAGCAATTCCACCACCACCACCAGGGTGGTAAAAATACAATAATAACAAACTAATAGGAATTTGTTGTGGCCCTTTTGTGGCACCTAAAAACCTGTTCAGTGAAATGCTTGCAACTTTCCACTTTTAAAAGTCTAGTCCCAAATCCTGTTGTGGAAAACTGTGCAAGCAAGGATAACTGAACAGAGTCCCCCTCTCTTTGTATGATCATGAATAGAAATGGGCACAAATCATATTGGCCCAGTTTGTTGGAATTTGTTAGCATTCCCTCCTCCTACTTCCTCTTCTAGCAGTGGACCACACAGAGGAGGAGGCGGAGCTGGAATTTTTGCTGTGTAGCTGATGACTGCTGGAAAAGGTGGAGAAGGGAAGCCTTAGTACTTGCCTAGACAAGAGTGCTCCCGGAGAAGGAGGAGCTAGGCAGTGTATACTGGGCTGTGAGTGGGGCAGCCAGCTGGTGGGTGGGCAACAAACCAGGCTGAATTGATTCGTGCCCATCTGTAATTATGCACACAGAGGAGAGACCACTGGAGTGAAGAACGTGATTGCAGAACTGCCCCGGCACTATGTGTTTCCTCAACAGGACTCTGGACATAGTTTTAAAATATACTTCGCCACGTTATAAAACCAACTAAAATAGAGAATTTTAGTTGCTGTATATCACGTGAATGCTACAAGTCACTGGCCTGTGATGCAATGCATGCTGCCCTCCTGCTCACATCACTCTCCTGTTAACACCCACAAAATCAACAGCACAAGTGAGTGCTTATCTGGGTGATATCCCTTCTCGATTGTCTGGTGAGGCCACAGCCCATTAACTAAAATTCACTCAAGATTAATTACTTTGTAAAAGGAATGAAGTTACTTCCCATTAAAGTGGCAATTGCAATACAGTTACACCTTCATTACTGGAGAAATAATGTTTGTAACTAGTTACATGCAAGCTACAGTCCTCAGACTGAATCCATGGAAGCCTGAGAAGAAAAAGCAAAATATCTATTTAATATTTTAATATTAATCTGCTTAATGGAAAAAAGTAAAATGGATATGGGCTTCAGAATGAAATGGAGGTGAGTTGGGGCTTAAATGAAATTCCAGGCTGTGGTCTCATGAAGTCTTGAAAAAGGCTGAAGGGAGAACATGTTGAGAAGAGATAAAGAAAAAACAGGGGAAGTGCAAGTCTATGTGTATACTCAGAAATACTCCCATGTAAGCTTGTATAACATGAATAAACAATTTCTTCTTTACATGATGAATCAGCAGAGGAGACATACATCTGGAAAACAGCAGCAAGGCCAGCTTGTACTAGGCAAATTTCTAAAAATAAAGTGAGTTTTCTACATCTTATTTGCCTCCCTTTCCACTGTCCTCCTGGTTTTCTCCAGATTACTGCCACTCTCCTCTTTTTAGAAAGACAATGCTAGACTAGGCAGACCCTTCTTCCAATCTTAATAATCTGAAATCCAACTCATAATGGAGGTAGTTTTCCTCAGCATATTTTAGGGAGACTGACACACGGCCAAAATTCCAAGTTTGCCGATTCATTTGGACACTATGAGTCACCATTAAATGTGGGCCCTTAATAAAATCCATATTCATCCCGTTAAACACTAGAGCTATTTATAAAAGTACAGAAAAGAAGAACAAAAACAGGCTTCTACTTCTTCAGAAATATTGATCCGTCTCATGGCAGTCAAAGCATAGGTAGTGTATTGGGTTGGCTGAGTGGAAGCTTTGTGGTAATCTTTCTCCAGGTCTACTACGGGATAGAAGAAACAAAATGTGTTTTTTCTCCCCACTGGCTCCGTCAAAATGGCAGAGTTATTGCTATAGAAGAAAAGAAAGGAGCAAAGAGCTTCAAACGCAAACAACTGCTAAGAGAAGACATTAGAGCATGAATAATTTATTGTCCATGAAAAATTGGGCTCTACTGAAGTGGAGGTTTGGTGACACATTTACGATTTGGAAAGCTGATAGCATGTTGTCAAAACTGAAGGAATGGGATAGGAAATAAAATAAGTAGTCTCAGAAAAACCTGAGGAAAACTGTGAAAAAAATTTACCCCCCCCTCCACAAAGACAGCAAAATCCAGAGCCTTCTCTATCACTGGGGAGGTTAACGTGGCTTCCTGAGGCAGAGAATTTGATGTATCATGAAAGGGCAACACATTATTGATTATTTAACTTGTATCTGTCTCATTATTATAAGAGAAAAAGGTGTTTGTGGAATTTGCTGTCTCAGGTACCCAAACAACTTGGCTGGTTTTGGGCAGTAAGCATCACAACAGAGGAGTGAGTCCCATTTTTTGTGGCTAAACTGCAAACAAGGAAAACAATTATACCTGCTTCGGCAGGATCATACCTCTCCCGTTAGTAAGTTCCACATTACATATTATTTATTTAAAATATTTTCTGCCCCAACTTTCACCTTAAGAAGGACTCAAGGCAGTTTACATAATCAAAAAAACAATATTTAAAAATGAAAAGCATAAAAATACTAAAAAAAAGATCGAACAAATACCATACTAAAAGACATTAAACAAAAGGAATGCCAAAGCCACATTCAAAACAGTAAGGGACAACCTTCCCTTGAAAAACCCCAGTCAGGCAGCCATTCACTAAGGGAACGCTTACCAGAAGAGAAAGATCTTTGCCTGCATGCATGAGGACAGTGAAGATGGGGACAGCCTGGCCTCCTGTGGGAGAACATAAGAAGAGCCCTGCTGGATAAGGCCAAAGGGCTCATCTACTCCAGCTTTCAGTATTTCACAGTGGCCCCACCAGATGCCTCTGGGACCACATGAGACAATGAGAGTGCTGTCTCCTGATGCCACTCCTTGTGTCTGACACATTGAAGTAACCTTCTTTGATGCCTGGAGGTAACACATATCCCCATCATGGCTTGTAACCTGTTTTGGAGTTTTCCTCCATAAATCTGTCCGATCGTCTTTTAAAGGCATCTAGGTAAGACGCTATCACCACATGCGGAAGCAAGGAATTCCATAGACAAACAATATACTGTGAAAGAAATATTTTGTCTGTTCTCACTATCACAACACAACTCTCAATTTGAGTGGATGACCCCTTTTTCTGGTATTGCATGAGATGGAAAAGAGCTTCCCTTTATCCACTTTATCCATAAGATAAGATAAGACAAATCTTTATTAATCCGTCATCGGGGAAATTTACTTGTTACACAGCTCCTAACATAAAGAACAAGCAAGAAGGGTAGGTGCACAAAAAGTGTAAAGTGAGAAGGGAAAAATACTGTGTATATAACAGAGATCAGATATGATAAAATTAAAAAATCCCATATACAAATATACACTATAAAATTTAGATATAAATAATTAAAAGTGAAAAAAGGAGAAGAAAGAAACTACAATATACCCCCATATTAATAGTAGGTTAGACTGTAGAGTTGTAGAGTCTAACAGCAGTGGGAACAAAAGACCTGTGGTAGCGCTCCTTCCCACCCTCGGATTGTCTGAGTCTGCCACTGAAGGAGCTACACAAAGCCTTCGCTGTCTGGTGCAGTGGGTGAGAGATATTGTTCATAATGGCCAACATCCTCCCTCTTACCCATCTCCTCCACAGAATCCAGAGGGCAGCCCAAGAGAGAGCTAGCCCTCCTGACCAGCTTGTTCAGTCAGCTCCTGTCCCGCTCAGTACTACCTGAACCCCAGCAGACTGCAGCGTAGCAAAGAGCTGAGGCTACCACAGAGTCATAAACAAATCCTTAACATAGGCCTGCACACTCTGAAGGACCTCAGTCTCCTCAGGAGATGGAGGCGGCTTTGACCCTTCTTGTATAGGGCATCAGTATTATGAGTTCAGTCCAGTTTATGATTTAGGTGAACACCCTGGTACTTAATGCTGTGTCCACTATTTCAGTGTCTAAGCCCTGGATGTTCACCAGTGTAAGAGGTAGTGTCTTTCTCCCAAAGTCAATCACCACCTCCTTCGTCTTACTGATGTTTAAGCACTAATGGTTATTCTCACACCAGTCAACAAAGTCCATGAGGGTTGTTGACCTATACTCCAGCTCCTTCCCTTCCGACACACGTTCAACAATGGCTGAGTCATCAGAGAATTTCTGGAGATGACAACTGCTAGTATTGTAAAGGAAATCCAAGGTGTGAAGAGTAAAAAGGAACGATGAGAGCACCATACACTGAGGGGCCTCTGTGCTGCAGATCACCACCTCAGACACGCAGTTCCTTAGCCTCATGACTATGGCCTATGGGAAGAAAATGTTATCCATGCGGCAAGTTATCCATCCACTCCTGCTCTTTCCAGCTTCCTTTGTGATAATGCCAGCTGGATAGTGTTAAATGCACTGGAGAAGTGAAAACACACAACCCTCACAGCAGTTCCGGCAACCTCCTGGTGGGTCAGTGCCTGATGTAGTGGGTAGGTGAAAGCATCATTTGGCCTGCCGATATTCAGCCTGCACAATTTTGTATATATAATCATGCACATCCCCTGCACGATCTTGTATGTCTCAGTCATGTTTCTCCCTAGGCTTCTTTTGTTCCAGACTAAAGAGCCCCAAACGCTGTAGCCTTTCATCATAAAGGAGGTGTTCCAGTCCAGTAATCGTTTTAGTTGCTCTCTTCTGCACCTTTTCCATTTCCACTACAGTTGCAAGAAAAAGTATGAAAGATCAGATTTTTGTGTGTGTTAGTATTTTAGGCACATTATATTTTTCAATGCACTTGACTTAGAGGGAGATCATATCACATTGTATGACACAGTAATGTAGAACACCAGGAAATTCCAAGAGGTTCACATACTTTTTCTTGCAATTATATGCCTTTTTTGAGATGCGGCAACCAGAACATTCTATGCCAGTGGTTCTCAACCTGTGGGTCCCCAGATGTTCCTGGACTGCAACTCCCAGAAACCCCTTCCAGCACAGCAAGTGGTGGAGGCTTTTGGGAGTTGCAGTCCAGGAACATCTGGGGACCCACAAGTTGAGAACCACTGCTCTACGCAATGCTAGGTGCGGCTTCACCATTGTTTTGTACAATGGTATTATAATACAGTATTGGCTGTTTTACTTTCAATTTCCCTTTTAATGATCCCTAGCATAGAATTGGTCTTCTTCACCAGCACCACCAAGTCTGGGAACAGCAGTGTTTACAGGTCCAGGTTGCTAGAGTTGTTTTCTTTTTAATATCTATAATATTAATATTAATATTAATATCATTAGTATTAAAACGCTTCTCTCAGGACTCTTTATCTTTTTAATTTATTTATTTTTACCTGGGTTAAAGTGACATGGACTTTATGCTAATCTTCCCCAGCTGCTTTTCACTGTAATTTCTCAAATCTACAGCTGCCTAGGTGACCACGTGGGTCTCAGGAAGAAGAGGAATCTATACTTTATTTTTGATTCCTCTTCTTCCTGAGATTACATGGGTGATCCTAGCCAATCAGGGAATGACACGGCTAGTCAGAGAATGTCATAATGTCAGGCAGCCAATTAAACCTTGTCGTACGGCAAAGTCACTGAGAGCTAAGAACAAACAAAGCCAATTAAGATGATTACTCAACCAAACTCTTTCAAGCGATTGGAAAGAAGAAGAAACACAAAACAGTGAAGTAGGAATGGTGTACTGATGCTGTGAAATCTACTTGAGAAGACGCTTTTGCCTTGTGTCCTGCATAGGATACGCTTTGGGCCTTTTCACACGACCCCTAAGATCCGCTGGCCCCTTAAATTCGGACCAGAGATCTTGGGGGTTCGTTGCTCTTCCTTCCTCCCCACCACTCCGCACTTCCTTGCTTCTGTGTGCGTTAGGGGAGGGAGGGGAAAAAGCCTTAAAAAGGGAGAAAAGAATGCACTCTTACCTCCGGAGTGCCGGTGGAAGTTGCTCTGACCCCCCGTCACTTCCTGGTTCCTCTTAAAGGGGCGGGAGGCAAAACAACAACAACAAAAAGAAGCGAGGAGAGCCCGGCACTCTCCGCATCAAAATTTTTCACTCTCCCAGAGCAGGTACTTGAAATCTGCGCTGGGTCACGCTTAAGTGTTCTGCTTCTGCTTATATACCGCCCCATACTACTACAAGTAGTCTCTGGGCGGTTTACAATTTGAATTACAGAGTGCAGGCTACACATTGCCCCCCCAGCAAGCTGGGTACTCATTTTACCGACCTCGGAAGGATGGAAGGCTGAGTGAACCTTGAGCCTGCTACCGGGGATTGAACCCAGGTCGTGAGCACAGTTTTACTTGCAGTACAGGCATTTAACCACTGCGCCACGAGGCTAGGTGGGCGGGGTCGCACTTAATTTTCTGTTAGCTCCGGAGCTGGTGGGGAAACATTTTTAAGCTCCGGAGCTGGGAGCCATTTGCAGCGGAGCTTAGGGGTCGTGTATAAAAGCCCTTTGCTGCCCATCTCTTTTCTCATTTACACTTGAGAATATTGACTTTCTCCTGCTCTGCTGTAGGAAAAGCAAGCGCATCTGCTTGTGATTTTCCCAGCAATTTGTGAAAACAGCACTAAGCCTTCCAGTGAAGTCCTACTAGGGACAACCTCACAGCTCAGATGGAACATTCTAATTGATTGATTAAATGAATGAATAAAATTTGTGTGGCAGCAACAGCCAGCAGTTATTGTGATGAGTGTCAAGACCAGTATTGTGATTCTAGCAGTTTTATTTGCTTTTTCAATATGCTCCTCCTCATAAAGTTTCCCAGCCACATCTGGAGGATGACTAAGGAAATGAAATTGCCATTAACGCACTCTGCCTCTTCTCCTTCCATGTGTGGTAAAGTGGCTTCAAAGCAGGTGAGGTTACCTCACTCAGTTCTCCATATCAGAGGTGATACAATCTGCACTTTGACCGCCAGGTGTCAGTGTGGTGTAGAGCAAAGCAACACACATCAAGGTAAGTTCCACCACCAAGGTTTATTTCCGGTGGACAGGTTTTAAGTTGGGTTGTCCCTTCAGGATTGGTGTGTTTCGGTTGTTTACGTATTTATTTACAAGCATCTTCTCTCTGTGTGTGTCAGACTGTGTTATGTGCTTCCGAGAAGCAAATGAGAATGGTATGTCTGAAACGTCACTTCTCTCATCCATCCCAAACTCACCAATCAGCCTGGCAATGGAAGATTCCACAGCAATCTGGACAGGGTGTAAATGGCTCCTCCTCAGATGCAACATTAGTCGGAAGGTCACTGACCCATGAGTTACTTTAGACTGGAATGCCTCCTCTTGCCATCAAGGCTGTCTTACAGAGAAAGCCAGAAGAGCGTTAAGGAAGCTGGCAGGACCTGTGTGGCCAGCTTTTATCTCCTCCGTGGAAAAATAGGCAGAGGGCTTAAATTTCCTGAGCTATCAGTCCAGTGTCTTTTGCATGGCCTGCACAGCCCTCTCGGAAAAAAAAACCTTTGCTGCTCACTCGGTTGGAAGCATTTGAGAGATCCGTAAAGGCGAATCTCGGTGCTTGTTGTTTACCGTGGAGTCTGCCCCACTGACTTTAGTTGGGCTTTCTTTTGAGCAAACATGCACATGACTGCACTTTACCTCAATGGTATCACAAGCATGCAATTTTACATTTTCTTGTGGTGGTGCAAGTAGAGTGTCAGGCTTGGTCCGGCGAGTCCCAGGTTCAAATCCTCATTCAGCCATGATGTTTTTACCAGCCGATTCTGGGCTGGTCCTAGTCTTTCAGCTTAAATGCTAAAGCTGAAGTGAGGATAAAAGGGAAGAACCCTGTATGACAGTATGAATTCCCTAAAGAAAGGGATGAAATTAAGATGTAAAAAAAAAAACACACACACACACACAAACACACACACAAACACACCAAGATGCCATAAAGCTGCGGATAAGAACTCTCAGGAGACTGGCTGGTTTGCTCCAGCAAAGACATCATCTGATTACTACAGTATCTTTGGGATCATGTACCTAATAGTGGACATTGGGTTAAATGCCTATGTAGTAAACCTGAGTGCATATACCCAGTGGTACTAAAGGCTAAACCAATTGTTGTAGCTAAATCCAGCTGTTAGTATATAACAAGTAAGGCCTCTTACAAATGCGATTCTGTCATTAAGATTTTGGGGGTGGTTGGGTGGAGAAGAGCACACTGTTTTTTGAACACAGGTCATGTTTTTAAATAAAAACAAAGAATATCACTTATGTCATTCTGAATTATTTTTTTCAAAATGAGATTGCACATTAGTAATTCATACTACTGTATTTCAGGTTGCAAATAAATGGAATATTTTGCATGCTTTTTTTTCCATGTCGAAACCAACCAACCAACGGCTTACTATTTGCATGTCAAAAAAGAGCAAACCATGCTGCAAAGTTTAATTTAAACCTTGATGTACTTAACATCATTAATAATAATGTGCCCTGAAGTCAATTCTGATAGACGGTGATCCTTTCGGGGTTTGTTTTATTTTTTAAGTTAGAGAGTACCCAGAAGTCGTCTTCCATTGCTTTCATCTAGGAATGTGCAGCTTGCCCAAAGCTACACAGGCTGGCATTACTCACAGGAGACACCGTAGGGAACTGGAGTCCCCACCTCTGGCTTCACAGTCAGATACCAAACTATTCATTCAGAAATATAAGGACATTAAGTAGCACCACTCAATATATATACAGTATAGATAATGGTATATAATCACTAATCTAATATCTTGCTTTTTGTAATATATAAAATAACTCCATGTAGCAAAATCCCTGGGATGTTTACTCAGAAATAAATCCCATTTGTTGTTGCTGTTTTAGCTTCTTTTAGCTGTTTTTAATCTGGAAACCGCCCTGAGTTCCATTATGGAAAAAGGAGCGGTATAAAAGTGTACCAAATAAATAAATAAATCCCATTGTGCCCTTTGGCAGTCTACTCTTGGGTAACTGTGCATAAAATGTGGCCTAGGATGAGCACATGTTCTATTTAGGCACCTGCTTTTAAAATATTAGGTAAGCCTCAGTTTAGTCTGAATAGGTTTCACACAAACAAGCAGTTACTATAGCTGACTAGATGAGAACCTAATACTGTACCTACCTAGCTCCTCTCCTGCCTTTGTTCTCAAACAGGTATCCAAAGGCCATCTTATTCTGTGCTTATCTGTCTTTAAGAAGATGGATCAGAACTTTTTTGCCTGTTCTTTCAGAGTCCAGGGCTAGAATCTATCAGTGGAAATTGCAGAGAAGCAAACTCTGGTAAAACATCAAGAGAAGCTTAACAGCAGCAAGAGCTGTTCAATTATGGAGCCTTGCCTTGGTGGTAAATTCCTCTTCACTAGAGGTGTTTAAATAAAGGATGAACAGTAATCTCCTATGGCAGTGTTGGCAAATCTATGGCACGGGTGCCAAAGGTGGCACTCGGAGCCCTTTCTGTGGACACCCGACATCGCCCCTTCACAGCCACCTGTATTCAGGTTAAATGGCTGTGTTGGCACTTTGTGTGAAAAATTAGTCGGTTTTGAATCGCAATTTTGGGCACTCGGTCTTTAAAAGGTTCGCCATCACTGCTTTAGACCATTGTTTTGTTTTTCATACTGTATTTTTCAGCATATACTTGTTAAGATTTTGACATATTCCAACTCTTTGGGGTTATAATGTAGGGCTGTAATGCAAGATCTGACTGAACAATGGCAAATGGACTCTGTGGAAAACCTATCAAACTAACCATCATTCAAGTCTATGCTCCAACCATTAATGCTGAAGAAGATCTAACTCAGGCATGTCCAAACTTCAGCCCTCCAGATGTTTTGGACCACAACTCCCACAGTCCTTTGTCATTGGCAATACAGGCTTGGAATTCTGGGAGTTGTGGTCCAAAACATCAGGAGGGCTGAAGTTTGGACATGCCTGATCTAACTGAAAGCTTTTGTGCAATTGTCTAAGAGAAAAATTAATCACACACTAAAACAAGATTATAATAATAGGTGATTGGAATGCAAAAGTAGGGAAGAAAGCAGAACCAAATTCTGCTGGAAAATTTGTCCTAGAGAATAGAAATGAAGCAGGAGAATTACTCATGTCACATTTCTCTTCTGGAAAGCTAACAATCTATTTATTGCAAATATAGACTTCAACCAACTGAATAGATGGCTGTACACCAAATACTATAGATTCTTGGACTCATCCTTGAGCCTGGATGCCCAGGGCACTTTGCGAAAAATTAGTAGGTTTTGAATCGCACTTTGAGCACTTGGTCTCTAAAAGGTTTGCCATCACTGTCCTATGGGAAGTGTAGCTGCCTTCTCTACTGCAGATCCTGCATTTGCTAAAATTATGTGGCATGGATCACTGTGTATGGCATAAAGCTGCAAATATGGCTGGGAACTTGGGAAGACTGTGGCCAGGCAGAAGTGGTATTCATCAAGCATTTCAACATGCGTATTGTGCATGAGATTACACAACAGTCATTTATTTATTTGACCTTTATACCAACCAATTAATGCAAAGCACTATTCTGGGTGGTTAAACAAATAAGGTCAAACTAAAAGTATAACAATGTTAAACAGTAACAATAGGAAATGTAGGAATCAAATCAAGCATCATAAGGCAAAAGAACCAAGAACATCAACCCTACACACTACACTTGATTTTAGCCATTAGGCCAACTATTACTTAATTCTGTTACTTCTAACTTCTCAGGTTCTCCTGAGAGCTAAGCCCAACTTCTCTTAGCTGACAAACAACGTTGGCTGACTGAGCATGTAGTTAAATATCTAGCTATTGTGATGTACAAGGATGAATCCTTAACAAGAACCTTGGTGTAATCTGGTTGTGCTTATTTTGTGTTATCAGGAATTCATATGTTTAGTTTAATGCCAATGAAGGTTTTGACCAACTGATTGATGAAAAGTGTGCCATGAAGTATGGGTTGAAGTTAATGATTAAGAGAAATAAAAAAAATCTTCAACCTTAAAAACAGAGTTTACAGTGAATGGCCTTCTCCCATGAGGAAAGATAAACAATGTAAACAGAACTATAATAATGAAATAACATAGACCCACTCAATTCTGTAGAAAAATAGAATATTTTTATTGTTTGACAAAAAGATATATACATTAAAAACAAAAATACAATGCTTGATACTCAGCTCTATTTAAACAACTTAAAACAGTTCTATACCTGCTTATACTCAGCAGTCCCTTTCACAACACAATGAAAGAACCCAGAACTGTAACTTAAACTTTAAATGTATATTACCAGTAAAGTATAGCCCTCAACTTTAACAAATAAGTATACAGCATACACAGTAGGCAGAATAATAGACAACAAGCAAACAATTCAAATAGAGCTAGCAAGTTGGTGTGACTGAATGTAAGAAAGATTCAGCAAAGTATAACACCAGAGCCTTTCCTAAGATACATTTCTGGCTGCTTGATTGCCTACATCTGCCCGAGGCAGCGCAGATACCTCAGTTTGATTGCCTCACCTGTATTGCCACACCCAAAACACTCCTGCAGTGCCTTCTAGCATGAACAGGTAAGCCAACTTCATTCACAATATATAATTTAATTTTGTTTTAAATTTTATAAAAACTCAACAAAGTGAAGGCATGGGGAAGAACTGTTTGCCAAGCTTGTGTGTTTTGGGGAAATTGCTATTTAGAAATGTATATTTTTGTGCATATATAAATGTGTATTCAAATATTTACATAAATCCTTGAGCAGACTTTTAAAAACCCCTAGGAAAGAAACAGATTTGTCCTTCCTTTACTGGGCTCTTTTCTTAAACGTGGCATAATTATGTACGCTCCTGGTCAATCAATAATAAAAACTACACTGCTTCTATCAAGGCTAGTTATCACCGAGACTATTCATTTATCTGGATTGTTTTAAAGGGATCTGGAATGAACTAACTGCAAAACTTACAGCATCTTAATCTTCTTATTCATTTGGAGGTAAATTTCCTAACTCATTTTTGAAAAACTCTTGATTCATTTCTTTGGTGGCAGCTAGAAGAAAGGGTGAAACAGTAGGTGTGAATTTTGGGAAACAAATGCTATTCAAACTGTTTTATTTATTTATTTATTTATTTATTTATTTATTTATTTATTTATTTACCGCCTGTCTTCTGGAGGAACACCGAGCGATTAACAGCATAAATAAAAGTCAACTACAATGACAACAGGATCTCATTAAAAACCAATAGAAAATATTAATGTGTATACACAGCAAGATGGCAGCATAGGGGGACAGGGAAAAAAAATTAAAGGTCACCAAATGCCTCTCAAAAAAGCCAGGTTTTCAGAGCTTTTTTAAAGGCAGGCAGGGACTGTGCAAGGCGCAGCTCACTCAGAAGATGGTTCCATAATGAGGGACCCACCACAGAAAAGCCTCGGTTGTGGGTTACCGCTCTCCTTGCCTCCCTGGGCATGGCGACCCGAAGTGAGAGCGCCCGCGACATTCTAGTTGGACGAGCCTCAGTTGATCTCTGGAAGATCCGCTCTGCCAGGTATTCTGGTCTTAAGCCGTGGAGGGCTTTATAAATTAAAACCAAGACCTTGAATTACTGTATGGTCGCCATCATTATAAATTTGGATTTTTTTTAAAAAAATTAACCCATAATTGGACGGGCAGGACAAAAAGGCAGGTTTGTGAAGATGCCATTAAAAGCCTCTGTAAGACCATCATCCCGAGTAACCTCTTAAATCAGGGGTGGGGAACCTTTGGCCCTCCAGATGTTTTGGACCACAACTCCTGCAGTCCTTTATCATTGTCAATATAGGCTTGGGGTTCTGGGAGTTGCAGAATTCCTTAAAGGCAGACAGGAAAGGGGACGAGTTAGCAAGGACAGGAAGTAATGGCAGCTCGTGCCATCAAATTGTCTATGCAGGCATAACTTGACACGATGTGAAAATAAATAGTATTGCAACCAAAAAAGCTGGGTTCTTTTATAGGCCTCTTTCTCCTGATCTTCAATGTAACATACATGTATTAAGACTAGTACAGTACTCACTGGCAGGTCTGTTCTCCAAAAAAAAACAAAAAACAAAGAAACAAACAAAAAACTCCTAGCATCCTTTTGCGGACATCTAATCTACCCTAAAATTTTGAGATGGGAAACGTTTCATGCTCATTGTTACAAACAATTGTTTTGTAAATTTGTATTCTGTTTGCATCATTTGCACTTACCCCTTCTAACCAATAGATGCTGGTCCATTAGGGAAAGTAGACACTGCCTATAATGGGACCAGCCTCCATGACATAAGGACAAAACATGACAGCAATGTTCAATACATATTATTTAGTAGCTATTCTTACTTGGCAGGGGAGATACCTTGATCATGAAGGAGGTTTTCCCAGGGTGAGGCTCATCCATTGCACTCTGGGTGTGCTGACCCCTGCGATTTCCCCAAATGCGGGAAACTCGACTGCATAATTTGTGGTGAGGGAGGCCCGTAAAGCGAGCACTCGCGGACGGGCCTTCTCGGTGGTGGCACCATCTATCTGGAATAAACTCCCCGGCGAATTACGGCAGGCTCCCTCGCTGGCGGCGTTCAAGAAGAACCTTAAGATCTTTCTCTTTCGGGATGCCTATGGCGATGTTTAGGCGCTCCGTCTGTCTTTTTTTTTTTTTAACCCGCCTATCTATGCTCGGAAATTGCTGTCTTAGCTACTTCGCTGTTTTTATTTGTTCTCATTTTAATGCTGTGAACCGCCCTGAGTCCCCTTTGTGGGAACAGGGCGGTATACAAGTGTGAATAATAAATAATAATAAATAATAAATATTCAAGAACTGCCTGAATTTGTGACAAACTGCAGCACCTCCTTTCATGGGATGTTGTGGAGGTTTCATTGCCACGAAAGACTAAAACTGTGCAGGTTTGCTGGGGCTGGAGGCTGCTATTGCTCTTCGGGACAGATGGACTAATTTTAGGAATAACTTTTAATGCACCCATCAGCATTTCCATCAGATAGTCACAAAACCAAAAATATTAGTGGCATGTGCAGTAGTCTCTAATTTTTGAGAAATGCTGTAGAATTTCCTTATCAGTGGGTAACATTTGTGAAGTGCTATTGCAAGTTCATATTTGGAGGAAAAACCAAACCTACGTACTCAGGCTGGAACTTGCTTTTAACAATGAACTTGGTCCATCTATTGGGTTGCGAAATTTGGAACTTTTGTGTCTGTGCTTTCTGCACCACCCTCACTCTGTAATGCCTAGCTTGGTGAAGACTCATGAAGAGTTGAATGCTAGCCTCTGGGTGTGAGATTTTAGTGGTCTTAAAGAAGATTTAAGCACTGAAAGTCCTAACTCAGGATAGATGGATTTGTTGGGTCTTTGTCATAATGGAATTTTCTTCACATATAAATTATTTGCTTTTCAAGTATTTACAGTGTTTGGGCCAATCCTATAAAAAACCAACTAAAATAAAGTTCTCACAGTTGCAGGTACTATTTCTGACTAAACCAGGGATAACTTTTGTCTATTTCTGTTGCAGTGCGTTTCTGTGTTTAAATCAGTGGTTCTAGTAAATCAGAAGACATTTCAAAACAGTGGCCTTAACTGCCTGACATAATATGCCTGTTTTTGCAGCCTGTTGGATTTGTCTGTTAGAGTCATTGGGGTGGGGTGGGGGTTGGTGAAGTGGCAGTGGTTTGCCTCAACACTTTAATGAATTCCAAAGGTCCTGTAAAAGCGAACAGCTGCTATGGGGCACACGCTGAGCTTGGCCCAGACCAGCTGTTAACACTCTTATCACAATTGTAGGCCCTTTTAAAGCTGACGCAAATACATCAGAAGTGACCGTTGACTGCGCAGATCACGTCAGACCTCCCAGCTAGGTGAGAGGCTGGAATCTCCATCCTGTGTTTGAACTTGGTCAGTTCAGGTGGGGACACAGAAATTGAGAGGTTCCCGTTAAACGTTTCTGAGCCTTTCATGGAGACGTCAATGTTTCAAAACAGTGCAGCTTCAAGCCAGTGCATCCGACTGCATACCTGGGCATCTGGTGAAAGAGCAGGCATGTCAGAAACAGGATTACCAGTTTAATTCTAGTTTCTTGTAGTGGAGAGAGTAATGGACTAGGACTCTGGAGGACAGGGTTCAAGTCTCAATTTGGCCATGAAAATTCACTGGCAGTTGTGGGACTGGTAAAGCTACTTCATAAAGCAGCACACTTTGCTTAAATACCTCACTTACCTTGAAAGGCCTATTAAGGTTGTTATAAGTTGGTTCTCACTTGCCAACAGAAAACACAAGGCAATCATTAGTTACCCCATTTAGCTGGGGATGTCCGTCCATTTTCCTTTCCTCCTCTTTCTGGTCACTGGGTCACTTCATGGAACGGTAACAGGGATGGGAAGGTTACAAAAACGGCACAGAGGAAATCCCCCTGTGTACATATAAGTGTGAGATCCTGTGTTTGAGGACTGTGGCCAAAACCAGGACATGGAAACACATTCCCATGCCCCTTCCCACAATCACAGATTACTGCCTATCCCCATGTATACTGGGAACATATTCAGGACCAGACTTGAGATGTTAAGCTTCTTATAGTGCAAGACCAGTTGTTATGCAGCCAACTGGATATGGGAAACTGGTGGAAGAAGGCAGATGGTGCCCTCCTATTTGCCTTTTAGGGAAAGGTGCCCCTTTGTCTTATCCTCAAGACATGGAAACTTGTTGGAATATTTGGCAAGATTTACATTTCAGCCATTACAGGGTTAATGTGAATGTAGAGTATTATGGGCTGGATTTAATGTGAAGAGCAAAGCCTATTGGTTGTTGAGATCACACCCCTTGGAATGTTCTGGTAGAAGTCTAGTTAGTGTGTGCACCTTGTATTCTTAGAGAAGCATGTTCCTGGCTTAGCAAAATGGCTGTTAGAATAGTTATAGTTAGAAACCTCCCGTGTACCCTTCCCTTCTAGTTAAATAAATAGTTTTTTTTCATATAGTAACACAAGAGGTGTCTCTCTCATTAAAGCAACTAAAATCATCTGCAACAACCAATCCAACAAAGATCCCGAACAGATCTTCACCAGATATTTTGGGTGGCTTAGGGCAGGCCCTGTGGCAGGCAGCTTTCTCCCCAGGGACACAGGGATGTTGGGTATGATTCAGAAAAGTAGCCAGGAGCTGGTTCTAGCACCCCACAACATCTGCTGACTGAGATCCTCACCCTACGATGCCTAATGATCTGCTTAGGCTTGACAGTATTCCACAACTTCTGGATCACCATCCAACAAATGCTTAGTAAAGGCTTCCCCCCTCCCCTGCCACAAATATTTTGATTCCCCTGGAAGAGATATGCAGGGGAGTGAGTTTGCCAACACTGCTTCAGACCCACAAACCTCCCTCCCTACATGTCCATTTCAGGACACATTTACCTTTCTCTGGTTATTTATTATTAGGAGTTCAATATCAGCTTCCATTTAGAGTGTCCCTGCCTTCATTTTCGAGCCAGCATTTAAGCATATCATTTGCAGCTATCACTCCAGAACACATAATTCAATGGCAGGGCAAGCTTTTTTAAAAAAAATACTCTTGAGTCTGAGTTCCAAAAATAGCAGCGTGCGCGTGCGTGCGCGCGCACGCACGCACGCACAGACACACACAGACACACAGACACACAGACACACAGACACACACACACACACACACACACACACACACACACACACACACACACACACACAGAGAGAGAGAGAGAGAGAGAGAGAGAGAGAGAGAGAGAGAGAAGCCAGGCACAATAATATAATATACCCCTCAAGTAACAACAGCATTGACCTCTGGGACGTGACACAGAAAGGCAGAAATGTACACTGATGCACTCAATTGATTTGTTTCAATATTAGAATCTGTCATTCAATGACTCAGCAGTTCTAAAAATGTCTCAGAGGCATGCTAATAAGATGCAGGGGCTGGAAAAAAACAGGGAGATACCAAGTAAATGATCCACCCGTCGTTATGGGTGCAATGCAGATACTGAGACAGAGAGAGAGGGAGGGAAAGAGGGAGGAGGATAACTGTGCTATATAATGACACAACTATTAAAACAACAGGTCTTCACAACAATTTCTGGCCATGTCCCCTTTATTTCTGGACAAAGAGAATCTGCCATTTAAAGTCTGACATATATTTCAACACATCAAAAGTTCTATCCATTTAAAACTCACTCTGGTGCTGGCGTCTGGGACTGAGATACAATGAGAAGCCTATGCAGAACTGCTGAGTCGATACATCGTTGACGGGTGCTACCTGGATATCTGAACTCCCCGTCATGTGTTTTTCGTTACCCCTGTATCTTTCATTTCAGAATGCTTTGATTTGTGATTGGTTTTGGAGGGGGGCTGTTTTCTTCTGTTATAAATGTGTGTGTGTGTGTGTGTGTGTGTGTGTGTGTGTGTGTGTGTGTGTGTGTGTGTGTGTGTGTGTGTCTGTGTCTGTGTCTGTGTCTGTATCTATCTATCTATCTATCTATCTATCTATCTATCTATCTATCTATCTATCTATCTATCTATCTATCTATCTATCTATCTATCATCTCAGCCTATTCAAACATTAGTCAAAACTCTATACTGTATAACCCTATCCCCCCACCTCTCTCTCTGTGTGGGTGGGTGGGTGGGTCCTTAGCTTACTATTATATCTTCTTGGCCCTATCTAATTTATGCAGGCTTGGACAAAGGTATATAAACACATTAACTCCATCCACAAGGTCATACCAAGCAATAAATATTTATAGATTAGGGTGCCCACTACAGCCCCATACGGTAGCTGCCTCGATGCCCTAAGCACATCCAATCTCGCCTGATTTTGGAAGCTAAGCAGGGTCGGCCCTGGTTAGTACTTGGATGGGAGGCCACCAGGGAATACCAGGTGCTGTAGGCGCCTGGAGTAGGAACTGGCAAGCCACTCGAGTATTCCTGCCAAGAAAACTCCATGGACATGGGGTCACAAAGAGTCAGTCACGACTGTAATGACACAACACACACACACAGCCCCATACAGAGGATTTGGCCTACGAGGCCTGTGGTGAAAGGGAGGTGCTAGACTCAGGACTTGGTTGTGGCAACACTCCTAAGCCTATGGAGCAGGAAGTTCTCATGATGCCCAGTTCAACACCTCCTCCCCCCAACGATAGGATGGCTACTTGTCCTCTTCTATGGGACAGAGTTCTTTATTCAGATATCTTCTGATTTTACTGTTCAATACGTTTGATTCGATTTACTTGTTGCTTATTTTTGTTTTAATATTATGCTTGTATTTCCGTGCTATGGTTCTAAACCGCCCAGAGGGGTCCCGTTATCTGATGGGCATA
Source organism: Phrynocephalus forsythii (assembly GCA_029282475.1). Taxonomy (NCBI): domain Eukaryota; kingdom Metazoa; phylum Chordata; class Lepidosauria; order Squamata; family Agamidae; genus Phrynocephalus; species Phrynocephalus forsythii. Next base: position 11,993,660 of record JAPFRF010000004.1, read on the forward strand.
AATGAAATAATTAAATACATGTTTAAAGGGCAACTATAAGGTGTCCTTATGCACAAATTAGTGCTAGGATGGAAGACTCAGTAAGCACAGGGGTCAGCTGGCCACAGACTTCTCCAGTTGCGTGAGTACCATATGGTTCTTTTAAAAGTTAATTTATAATTTAGCATAAAAATTACCATGTGCAAGTCTGTGCAGATCAGTCTTTATTTTTATTTTTTGACCTCCTTTCTAGTGATGTGTAAGTGCCCCCCCTATCGCCATCCTATCCCACCAGTGCATTTTTCCAGAGCATACTGGTAACTAGGCATAACCTGAGGACCCACCCTGATATGTCCTCTTCAGATTCTCCCACAGATGGGCAAGGCAAGGATGAGATGATGTGTCTAGGTAATATTTGTTTCCAGGTAATATTTGTGTGGCTGCCATAAGATACAGAACATACAGGGGTACTTCTACTTACAAGTGGCTCTACTTACGAGCAATTTGACTTAGGAGCAGAAAACCGTTGATGATTTAACTGCTGCCTTACGAATTTTACATGTGGGCTGCTCTACTTACATTTATTTTATTTTTTATTTTTAGATTACGCTGCTCTACTTATAAGAGTTATTCGACTTATGAACATGCATTCGGAATGGATTAAACTCATAAGTAGAGGTTCCACTGTATCTGGGGAAAGTGTGGTAGAGATAGGCTAGTTTGGTAATTTGGCATGGTTCGTCCCCACCCCACCCTACCCAGCAGACATCCACTCTGCAGCAGTGCCCTGCCTTGCCTCCTTCCATACCTTGTTACTGAGTGGCGGCTCGCGGGAGGGGACAGGATGCCAAACCATGGATCAGTGGTTTGAACAGGAAACAAATACATTCACCCCCCGCCATTTCGCGGTTCAGGTACTGCGGTCCCACTACATCGCGGGATTGCAGTACCTGCACCTCGGAGCTGCGGGGGGGGGGAGGGTGATTGATTTGCTCCGCGCCACCCCGTACTCCTCTGAGAAGCCTCGGAGCCGCGCGGGGTGGTGGTGGCGGGGGGTGATTGGGTTGCTCCGCGCCATCCCCGCGTTCCTCTGAGAAGCCTCGGAGCCACGTGGGGGCAGCGGCGGGGAACGATCTGGTCACTCCATGTTGCCCCCCGCGCTCCTCCTCCGAGAAGCCTCCCCCCGCCCCCAGGCCCCACCCCACCCGCTTCTGCATATTGCAGATTTTCATGCATCGCGGGTGGGGTGGGTCCCTAACCCCCATGATTGGCGGGGGGTGACTGTAGTACCAAACTGTTGAACCAGCAGTTCATGCTCATCTCTTGTTACACGTGTGGTTGAATTAAGCTTCATATAAGAACATAAGAACATAAGAAGAGCCATGCTGGATCAGGCCAAAGGCCCATCTAGTCCATCTTCCTGTATCTCACAGCGGCCCCACCAGATGCGTTTGGGAGCGCATGAGACTAGATATCTGTCTCCTGATACCACTCCCCTGCATCTGGCCCTTGAAGTACCCTGGTTTAAAGCCTAGAGATTACACATCTCCATCATGATTTGTAACCCGTGATGGACTTTTCCTCTAGGAATCTGTCCAATCCCCTTTTGAAGGCATCCAGGCCAGATGCCATCACCACATCCTGTGGCAGGGAGTTCCATAGACTTACAACGCGCTGGGTGAAAAAATATTTTCTTTTGTCAGTTCTTACTCTCCCAGCACTCAATTTGAGTGTATGTCCCCTAGTTCTGGTATTTTGAGAGACGGAGAAGAGCTTCCCTCTATCCACTTTACTCATACCCTGCATTATTTTGTATGTCTCAATCATATCCCCCTCAAGCGCCTTTTTCCAGACTGAAGAGGCCCAATTGTTTTAGCCTTTCTTCATAAGGGAGGTGCCCCAGCCCAGTAATCATTTTAGTCGCTCTCTTCTGCACCTTTTCCAGTTCCACTATGTCTTTCTTGAGATGCGGTGACCAGAATTGTACACAATACTCCAGGTGGGGCCTTACTATTGTTTTGTATAACGGCATTATAATGTTGGCTGTTTTATTTTCAATCCCCTTTTGATAATCCCTAGCATGGAATTGGCCTTCTTCACTGCTGCCACACATTGGGGAGACACCTTCATGGAGCTGTCCACCAACACACCAAGATCTCTTTCCTGATCCGTCACGGATAACTCAGAGCCCATGAGTTGATAGATGAAGTTTGGATTTTTTGCCCCAATATGCATTACTTTACATTTGGTTACATTAAAACGCATTTGCCATTTCTCAGCCCACTCCCCCAGTTTGGAGAGATCCTTCTGGAGCTCTTCACAATCTTCTCTGGTTTTTACCACATGGAAAAGTTTTGTGTCATCTGCAAACTTGGCCACCACACAGTTTATCCCTGTCTCCAGGTCATTTATGAACAGATTGAAAAGCACCGGTCTCCATTGTGAAAATTTCCCATTGACACCTACTCTTTGTTTCCGGGATCTCAACCAGTTCTCAATCCATAAGAGGACCTGCCCTCTTATCCCCTGACTATGCAATTTTCTCAGCAGCCTTTGGTGAGGGACTGTGTCAAAAGCCTTTTGAAAATCCAGATAGACTATATCCACCGGTTCACCCAAATCCACGTGCCTGTTGACCTTTTCAAAAAATTCTAAAAGGTTTGTAAGACAAGATTTACCCTTACAGAAGCCATGCTGATTTTCTCTCAGCAAGGTTTGTTCTTTTATGTGTTTTAAGATTTTCTCTTGGATGAGGCCTTCCACCATCTTCCCTGGGACAGATGTAAGGCTAACGGCCTGTAGTTTCCTGGGTCCCCCTCCTTCCTTTTTAAAAATTGGTGTGACATCCGCTATCCTCCAGTCCTCCGGCACTGTGGCCGTTTGAAGAGACAAGTTGCATATTACCGTTAAGAGATCTGCAATTTCATTTCTCAGTTCCCTAATAACCCTTGGGTGGATGCCATCTGGGCCCGGTGACTTGTTAATCCTCAATTTATCAATTAGTCCTAAAACCTCCTCTCTTTTAACCTGTATTTGATTTAATTCTTTAGTCAAGAGGGGCGGCTCAGGCAGCGGAATCCGCTCAAGGTCCTCTGTCGTGAAGACAGACGCAAAGAACTCGTTCAATTTCTCTGCAATGTCCAAGTCCTCCTTAACCTCCCCTTTTCCTCTCTCACCATCCAGAGGCCCAATTGGTTCTCTGGCAGGTTTTCTACATCTAACATATTTAAAGAAGCTTTTATTATTACCCTTTATATTGCTAGCCATGCGTTCCTCAAAGTCTTTCTTTGCCTCCCTTATCATCTTTTTACATTTCTTTTGCCAGAGTTTGTGTTCCTTTTTATTTTCCTCATTTGGGAGGATTTCCATTTACAGAAGGACCTCTCCTTGTGCTTTAGAGCCTCTCTAACTCCACTCGTTAACCATGCCGGTGTCCTCTTGGACTTAAATGAGCTCTTCTTTCTTTGTGGTATGCACTTGTGCTGGGCCTCTATTATTGTTGTTTTAAACAGGCTCCATGCACTCTGAAGAGATTGGATTCTTCTAACCCTCCCCTTCAGTTTCTCTCTAACTAGTTTCCTCATCTGAGGGAAGTTTGCCCTTCGAAAATCAAGGGTTTTTATGTCTGATTTGGTTGACACTCTTCCTCCGACATGCATGGCAAAGGTAATTGCAACATGGTCACTGTTCCCCAGAGGCTCAGTGACATTCACATCCCTGACGAGGTCCTGAGTATCACACAATATTAGATCTAGAGTTGCCTGTTCTCGGGTGGGCTCCATGACAAGTTGCTCTAAGGCACAGTCATTCAGCAAGTCGAGAAACCCAGTTTCTCTTTCTTGCCCGGAGCTCGCATTGGCCCAGTCAATGTGGGGATAATTAAAGTCCCCCATGATTACTATCCTATCCCTCTTAGCCACCTCCATGATTTCTCTCCTCATTTCAAGGTCCCCTCAAGTTTTTGATCTGGTGGGACGATAGAATACTCCAACTATCATATCACTCTTTGGACCTGGTAGTTTAACCCACAGTGATTCTATGGCGGAGTCAGACCCTCTGTCAATCTCCATTCTGCTGGATTTTATGCCTTCTTTGACATAGATGGCCACTCCTCCTCCAACCCGCCCCTCTCTATCCCTTCTATAGAGTTTATAGCCTGGGATTGCTGTGTCCCACTGGTTCTCCACATTCCACCAGATTTCTGTTATGGCTATTATATCAATGTTATCCCTAGCTGCCAGATGTTCAAGTTCTCCCATCTTTGCTCGGAGGCTTCGAGCATTGGCGTAGAAGCACTTGTACAGTGGGTCCCGCAACAGCTGCTGCCTTGTTCTTCTCCCCCCACAGCTTTTATTTTCAGTAGACGAACTGTCACATTCCGCTATTCTGCCAGTGTTAATACTTGCTATGTCATCTCTATGTGATTCTCTACCCTCTCCAACCTCATTCCCGAGGATGAGGTGTTCCGAACCGGATGCCACACAGCTCCTGTCGGCTTTCCCCAGTTATCAGTTTAAAAGCTGCTTTGCTGCCTTTTTGAGGTTGAGTGCCAGCAATCTGGTCCCATCATGATTCAAGTGCAACCCATCCCTCCTGAAGAGGTTTGGCTTGTCCCAAAATGTTCTCCAGTTCCTGACAAATCTAAAGCCCTCCTCTCGACACCATCGCCTCATCCACGCATTGAGGCTTCTGAGTTCTGCCTGCCTGGCGGGTCCTGCACGAGGAACAGGTAGCACTTCTGAAAATGCTACCTTGGAAGCCCGGGACTTCAATCTTCTACCTAGCAACCTGAATTTGGCTTCCAAGACTGACCGCTTGGCCTTCCCGACATCATTGGTACCGACGTGTACCATGACCACTGGCTCCTTCCCAGTTGTCTCTAACAAGCTATCTATATTTCTGGTGATGTCTGCAACCTTTGCACCCGGCAGGCAAGTGACCATCCGGTTATCATGCTCCTCACAAATCCATGCCTCCGTATTTCTAATGATAGAATCCCCTAGCACAATGAGCTTGTCTCCTGCAGCCTGCTCATCAACATGTACCTGATCTTGTATCTCATCAATAGTGATGAGGGAGAGATCCTCCGGCGGAACCACTTCTTCCTCTCTGTGTGCCTCATGAGGTGTGCTGAGGGAAAGAGCTTCAAATTGATTGTGCAAGATGAGACTCTCTGAGCGATGCCTTGGCCTTCTACTCCTTTGAGTCACATTCCTCCACCCATCCACCTCCTGAGTTGGGGGAGTGACTTCCTCCTCTGAAGTGTGCCCTGTCTCTTCTTGGACCTGGATAGTCTCTTCCGCTCTGTCCAGGAACAGCTCAAGCTCCTTAATATGTTGCTGGTCCACTATGCGAGCCTCTAGCTGCTGGACCTTCTCTTCCAATAGCGCTACCAGCTTGCACTTGCAGCAGATGTAGTTCTGCACACGCTCTGTCAAGATAACAAACATGGCACAAGTACTGCAGGTAACTACAGCTGCTCCCTGCAACTCCATTTTAACTATTACAATAAAATGTATTCAAGGTCTCAAAAATGTAAACTTGCACTTTTTTTTTAATCTAGTAAGACTCTTTACTTCTTTTATTGTTTAGTCAAAATCTAACAGTGTAGGGGCCGCTAAAGCACCTCTACTCCAACTACAAGCATGTCAGGAAGTGTAGGACCTCCTGAGGAGTTGCTTGGCTTGGGAACTCAATTAAACCCAGATTTTTTTTTTATTTTTTTTTTTTTAGTTTGCACGCGCCGTAAGGTGCGTGCTGCTGGTAGCAGCTATTTAAAGCTAAAACTCCGCCCCTTGCTCCTGCAAAAAGAAGTTAGCTCTGCCCTTTGGCCGTGTGCTCCTCTGACCAGCTCCTTCCTCTCTGCTGCTCTGCCAGAAGATATGATACAGCCAACGGTGAGGATTGGAAATTGTGGAGGTTACAATCCAGGGGCGTGGTGTGGGGAGGGCAAGAGGAGCAGGGTGCCCTGGTGCAGCAATTAGGGGGAGCCAAATTGCCTACCGCCCTCGCCCCACGCCTCCACGCCTGCCATCTCTGAGTCCAGCTGCAGGCAGGCATGCAAGAGTGCTGGCTGCGTCTTCGTTGCCATGCGTAGGAAAGGTAAGGTGCGTGTGTGCTAATGCGCACGCACACACACGCCCATGCACACGCGCCCCACGCCAGCCCCATGCCCGCAGGATTGCTGGGTGGATGAGATGGAGTTGGGGAGGGCTGGGGGCACAAAAACAACTTTGGCCCCAGGCACCCCAAAACCTTGCTACACCCCTGTTACAATCCAGCCATATCTGAAGGGCCACTCCTTCCCTGCTATTAGCATAGAAAGCAGCCTTGCTTGAATAATGTAGGACCTTTACTCTCTCTATAGAAATCCCTCACACACATTCCAAAAATAAAATTCTCATTAAAGTGCCTCTTCACGTAATTTTTTATACCAAAGTACGCACAAGGAATAAATCAGAGCTCGTACATAGCAATACTGATCATATATTTACCTCCAAAACCTTTCACAGCAACAGTGCCGTTGGATCTGTGATGTAAGCAAACAACCAGGATGGTGAGACTTCATTCATAAGTGAAATTTCCCAAAGGATTTTTTTTGGGGGGGCGGGGGTCAACTGGATTGTCAGGTACTGCCTTCATACTGTTTCCTGTGATAAAGCACTCCTTCCAGCACACATGAATAGAAAGAGGAGGGGATGCTAAATAGCACCGATCAATCAAGGTAACAACCTGCACAAACCGGCCCTCTGACATGACAAAGATATCTGGCACCAGAGGGTCGTAAACTGAGACTGCTTTTGAATTTAGGAGTGTGTGGCTTGAAAGCAGCAGTGAGATCATTTTCTATCAGTGCCAGCAAGCAAAGTGTGAGCCTGAGTGTGCATTTGCAAGCCTGAAGACAAATGTCAATTCTTTTTTCCCTCCCTTCCAAATAAAGGGAGAAGAGGTATCCGAGTTACCTTCTAGGCACAGTGAGGTCACAATGAAAGAGATCAGCTGTTTCCTTTTGCCCACAATTTTCATGGTATTTATCTGTTTGTGGGGTTTGCAGGAGGGAAATAGATGGAGGGTGAGTCCACAGAAAAATTCACCTCTTTAAAATTGCTCTTATCTGCTGCCTCTGACGTACCGGGATCCTATGAATTGATTGCGATGATCCTGGATATCTTACACTGCCACCCATAAATTAATTAATCAGTGTACCCTGATCCAGGTATTCTCACCATAACCCCAGTGGGTCACTAGGGAATTTTATTCTAAAAGATAGAGAGTCCAACACCAAGATTTATGGTTTCAAACAAAACGTGTAATTATTTTTGCTGTATATTTAGATGTTCAGTATAGTTATGATAGCTGTAACCATTGTCATTAGGTGCTTTATTAATAATGTATTTTACTTCTATCACTTATTAGTGTAACAATGCCTTTCTTTCACACACCAGACCCTTACCAGTTACAGGTTACCACACCTGACCAACTGCTACTCAGATAACTAACCCTTATTTCTCAGTTAACTGACTCTCCTCAGCCCCTTCACGTCAGGATTCTACACATTTATGCACACTAGCCACACCCACCAGCTTGTGATTGGCTATGCTAAGTAAACAAATTAATATTCATAACTAACAATCAATATTCATAAACAGTAACACATATACATGGATAACTCCCTGTTCGCCACAGTTATCTCCTACAAGTCCTGTCACTAAATAGCCATGTTACTCCCCTCTTACAAATTCATGATGACTTCACTGGCTGATCCATCTCATATTTGTTCATCTTCTTCATCTCCTTTCCCGCATTTTTACCAGTCAAATAATGTAGGGGCAGCCCTTTTCTGCATGGAGAGATGTACCTGAGTGTCCTGTACTGTACTGTAGATCTTAAGAATTAGAAGCTTCTCAGGAGAAGAAAAGCAATTCTAATCTTACATTAACAGGGTTGAATGCACAGGAATCCAAGCCTAGAAATTTTAAAAAGGAGTAGTTAGAGATCTCTGCCAATCTTATTTCCTCCCACATAAGGAAAACAAAACAAAGCATACCTCACATTCTTTCTACCCTGGACATATACAGTAGGACCCCTGTATCTGCTGGGGATTGGTTCCAGGCCTTCTTGTGGATAATGAAAACCGTGGATAAGAGAAAACGCCTGCCCACCCCCAAACTGCTGTTTCCTGACAGTAGCTTGCTTTATGGCCACTGTTTGTGATGGTAGCTTGCTTTACAGATGCTATTTGTGACAATAGCTTGCTTTACAGCTTGCTTTGTGGCTGCTGAATATTTAATTATTTTCCTCTGCCAACCGTGGAAACTGGAATCAGTGGATAATGAATCAGTGGATACGGGGGTCCTACTGTATATTAAAAATTGGTAAATGTTTATCAAAAATGAATTGAAATGAATTTCTCATGCACCCCTCTTTGCCCTTCTCAGCTGAGAGACTTGGTAGGCATACTGTACCTACATTATATATTTACATTACTTGGATGCCATGCTAGCTGTTAGGCTCCCATTGCAGGAATGCTGGGAGACGTAGCTTGGCTATGTAGTGTTGTACTTCCAGGAAGTGCACACAACCTTTCTGGCCTGATAAATAAAATAGCCTCTGCAAATGACAAACCCAGTTTCAGAGTTATGCAGGATACGGGAGATGCGGGATAGGAAAAAGCATGCCTTTACCAGTCCAGCTCATGGTATGAGACAGCTCATGACCACCCGACCTCTACTGCTTCCTTAAGAATGGCTTTTAGGCTGTCACCTATGAATGATGGTTATAGCTCTTTCCAGGTGCTTGGCACTTTATATTGTATCATCATAAAGGGACGGGCCAGGCACAAAAAGAAGATAGCTCTGCCTTTTACATCAGCTTTGGTCTACAGCATTTACTGAATGGTGCCCGGAAATCTCCTGATTTCGACTCTGTCACCCATCAGTCCCACCCTGCCTGGCTAAAAGGTGAAGCTTGATGGGCGTAGGACCCCATCCACATTTTGGTGGGGGGCAAATGTTCCCTGCATTTCATGGATGATGGTATTTAGGGCATTTATTTCCACATTAAGGAAGACTTCACCTATTATAAAAGCTATAGCCGACGCCTCTTTACATAGAGCTAAAGCAGATGAAAAAACGGCAGGAGGAAGAAAAAGGAGAGGCTGACCCTTAGATATGGGCATGAATCAATGCAATTAAAAATACTTAGCCATCGTTTTCAATCAAGGATCATGAGAATGAAAGGGATAAAAGTTTCCTGGAAAAGCTGGGCCTTACAAAAAGACACTATGGAAGAGAGGGAGACAGACACTCCTTTGTAGATGTTCCTCTTTTAGGGAATAGTCCCAATCATAAGGAACAGTAAGAGATCATATTGCCACTCTACATAGCGTAAGAGTCAGAAAGCAAAGAAGAATGGTTTCTAAAGGGAACATACTCTTCTAGTCACTGTATCCCTCTAATTTCATTTTCAGATGGGAGGGGTGGGTTGGCAACGCCAAGAGAGATTCAACCAGCTGCCAGAAAGCTGTTTGTTTCCTTCGGCTGTTACCCCACGTCAGCTTTGTACCACATCAAAGTAAAATGTGTATTTTATTTTGTTGCAGCCACATGGTAGAGAACGCGGTAAACGCGTCCCCACGGATGCATATTAATGTTCTGTACCTTATATGACCCCATGTATGGGGTCCGCATCAAAGTTTAATCTTTGTTGTCATTTTTGCAGTGCTCTTTTATGTTTTTTTTTAAATCTGTTATGTTGCTATACTAACATATCGACTTTCAGCTATCATATATCGATTGCCAAATACAATACACCTTTTTTCATAATGGCTTAAGTGTTTGTAAATGGAAATAAGTGCAATGTGCAATGGGAAACGATTTACTCATGTAAAAATAACTGTAAGATACTGCCATACCGATTGTTCATAGAAAATACAGTGGTACCTCAGATAATGAATTTAATTCGTTCTCCAAGGCAATTTGCTATCCAAAAAAAATTCGTTATCCGAAATGTGATTTCCTATAGGAATGGATGGGAACCCGATTAATCTGTTCCAGAGCCTAGGAAAGAGACACAGACACCTGGTGTTTTTTCTCAAAACTCTTTTTAAAGTGCACTTTATAGGTACAGATTCTGTACCAAGATCTGGTGATTTGTTAGCATTTAGTTTAACAAGACATGCAAGGACCTTTCCCCTGGTTATTTCTATCTGGCTGAATTCTTTGGTTTCCCTCCCTACGAAGATATTTTGGGCATGTGGTCTCTGTCTTCTCCAGTGAATACTGAAGCAAAGAATTCATTGAGTCTCTCTGCAATCTCTGTTTCCTCTTTAATAACCCCTTGCCTTCCATTGTCATCCAATGTTCCAATGGCCTTCCTAGCTGGGCTCTTACTTCTAATGTACTTAAAGAAGTCCTTGAGTGTTTTTAGCTATACACTCCTCAAAGGCTCGCTTTGCTTTCCTGATAGTTGCCTTGCATTTCTTCTGCCAGAATTTATGTTTCTGCCTGTTGTCCTTGTTTGGACAAGCCTTCCATCTTCTCAATGAGCTTTTCTTGCTTTTGATCACTTCCCAAACAGCTCCTGAAAGCCACATTGGAGTCCTCTTGGACCTGGCAGTGCCCTTTTTCCTTTTGGGTATGCATTCCAATTGGGCCTCTGTTATTGTTTTTGTAAACAGACTCCATGCCTCTTGGAGTGTTTGAACTCTCTCAATTTTCCCTTTCAGCTTCTTTTTTACTAGTTTCCTCATATTTGAGAAATTTCCTTTTTGAAAATTTAATGTTTCTTTGTTAGATTTTATCAGTGATTGGCAGTCTATGATTAAGTTAAAATTAATTGTGTTGTGGTCACTCTTCTCTATTGGATCAGTCACATTAACATTTTGCACCAAATCCCATGTATTACTTAGGATCAAGTCAAGGATTCTTATTTATTTATTTATTTATTTATTTATTATAGAATTTCTATCCCACCCATCTTCCCGTAGGAACTTTGGGCGGCTAACAGTGGGCTGATCAATTTGGCCAGAAATAACAACGAACAACATACACACACACAACAAACAATTTAAAAACATAATGTGCACCCTTGGCGTAAGACTTCTAACTAAATAAAATAAACAGATGGCGGGTCTATCTCTAGTGTGTATCTCTAGTTCAACCATCTGTTCCAAGGAACAATCATTTAGCATATCTATGAACTTTATCTCTTTATCGTGTGCTGAACAACAGTTCACCCAGTCTATGTGAGGGTAATTGAAGTCCCCCATTATAAGCAGGCTTCCCTTCTTGGATCCCTCCTTTAGAACATTCTCCAACTGCCAGTCTCCCTCAGAGGCATGGGTCAGAGGCCGATTGCATATGCCTACTGCTAGACCATCCTTGTAGCCTGCCTCTTGCATCCTTCTGCTGGAGTGCTGGTGACTAGCTCCTGGCTCTGCTCAGTAATTTTTGCATCCTCCTCACTACTCAATTAGACACTTTCCCGAACCGGATGCTACTCAGCTCCTGTCAGCTTTCCCCCAGTTATCAGTTTAAAAGCTGTTCTTTAACCTTTTTGATATTGAGTGCTTGCAATCCAGTTCCATCATGGTTGAAGTGCAACCTATCCCTCCTGAACAGGTTTGGCTTGTCCCAAAATGTTTTCCAGTTTATGATAAATCTGAAGCCCTCCTCTCGAAACCATCACCTCATCCACACATTGAGGCCTCTGAGCTCTGCTTGCCTGGTGAGTCCTGCACAAGGAACAGGCAGCACTTCTGAAAATGTTACCTTGGAAGTCCGGGACTTCAGTCTTCTTCTTAATAACCTGAATTTGGCTTCTGGACTGACCAGTTTGCCTTCCCAACATCATTGGTACCAAAGTGTACCATTACCACAAAGTGTCTACTTGAGTAGTTCCCAGTTCTCTCTAACAAAATGTCTAGATTTCTTATGAAGTCTGCAATCTTTGCACCTGGCAGGCAAGTCACCATATGGTTATATGCATCACAAATCCATCTCTCTGTATTTCTAATAATTGAATCACCTAGTACAAGGAGCCTCTCTCCTGCAGCTTGTTCATCTATATGCATCTCATCAACTATATTAAGGGCGAGGTCTTCAGATTGTTCCTATTGTTTGTCTTCCTGTATCTCATCAAGTGTGATGAGGGAGAAATCCTCAGGTGGAACCAGTTGTTCCTCGGTGCATTCCTCATGAGGTGTGATGAGGGAAAGAGCCTCAAATTGATTCTGTAATTTCAGACTCTCAGAGCGATCCCTTGGCCTTCTACTTCTTTGAGTCACATTCCTCCATGCATCTACCTCCTGAGTTAGTGAAGTGAATTTTTCCTGAGAACTGTGCCCTGTATCTTCTTTGTCCAGGATAGTCTGCTCTGCTCTGTCCAAGAACAGCTCAAGCTCGTTAATTTGATGCATTCTATAGTGTTGTGGCTACTGCCAAGAAGGTCCAGTTCCTAGTCGTAGTTTTCTGGGTCTCTCTAGGGGTGGCCACCCACAAACATGAGATCTGGGTGGCCCTGGTGGACAATCTTAGGGAGAGACACTCTGTCTGATAGCGAGTGCCCAAACTGTTAAGGGCTTTATAGGCTAATAGCAGCACTCTGATTTTGGCATGGAAACATACAGGAAGCCAGTGAAGATGTGCCAGGATTGGGGAGACGTGGTCATATCTCCATGCTCCTTATAGAAATTTAGCATTTTGTATCTGCTGAAGTTTTCCTCTTGTCTTCAAAGGCAGCCCCAGGTAGGCAGCATTGTAGTAGTCAGTTCTAGAGATTACCAGCACAGGAACCAATGTTGTTACGGATATCCTGTCCAGGTAGGGCCACAACTGTGCAATCTGCCAGATATAGGAAAAAACAGACTTGGCCATGGCACACACAAAAAATGCTTCTTGTGTGGAGCACACCTGAGTTGTGGATGCTTTGCTCCCCCCCCCTTTTATCTCAAAATCTTTGCAGTCATGGTCTAAAATACTGAAAGGAAAAACAGGTTCATTTCTCAGTGTCCAACTGGACAGTAGATAGTGTTTAGATGTTTTATATTATGTGTTGATAGGCCAATGAGTTAGGGCAGGAGTGGGCAGTCCTGAACTTACCAGATATGGGCAAATGAGCCAAATGAGTATGTTTTGTGATCTGTAGTGCAACTACCATATTATTTAGATCAGTGGTTCTCAACCTGTGGGTTCCCAGATGTTCCTGGACTGCAACTCCCAGAAGTCTTCATCACTAGCTGAGCTGGCCAGGATGTTTGGGAGTTGCAGTCCAGGAACATATGGGGACCCACAGGTTGAGAACCACTGATTTAGATATTTCTTCCCCTAGCAGGTGTAGCATTAACTAGCATGGAGCCACCAGTTTCCGGTGCTTGTTTAAATGATTACCTTCCAGGCATCAATGTCAAAAAAGTTATTGCTTATATAAGGTCTCATGGGAGAAGTCATTTCACCTTCTTTCTCAATAATAGAAGCTCAGCTCTCGTTCTCATTCTGAAATTGCCGCAATACTGATGTCTTGGTCAAGGACAGGCCACACCATAGGGTGGGTGGGCTTTTTCAGCTGCTTAAATAGATGCAGTCTTGCAAAAGTCAAATGTGCTTTATGTTGACAACATTATGGGCTAATAGGAGTCAGTTCTTTACCAGTTTCTGTAAGCAATAATGTCCTGTCAAAATGATGCAGTGCCCAAGCACAGTTCAAGTTTTCCAAGTAAATAGCTAAACACAAAAATGCAGAGGGACCAAGAAGCATCCAGAGGCAGGAGAAAATCATAAGTAGTTCTAATGGCTTTCAGAAGTTGAAAGAAAAGGAAAGATGCTGAAGCCAAGGTCCTGGGCTGCACAAAAGCCTTCAGAGGCCTCCTAGTGTGTACAGTACAAAGTCAGTGAGATTTTGCACAAACAATTCAATAGTGGTTATTTTAGTAATCGTGATTTTGTACATGTGAAAAGAAAATCCATTTACTCTAAAATCCATTTACTCTGGGTAGTAGTGATGCTAGCAGCAATGATGCAAATGCATTCAGAGAGCAAGGAACTTCCCATTCAAAAAGCAAAACTGTTGTGTAACTTGTTGTGAAGCTTAATGGAAAACAACTTGTGATGAGGGGTGGGGAATCGCTAGGTCACTTTGTTATTTAGCTTTGTTTGTTTGTTTGTTTTGGCCACTTTTCTATCCAAAAGTTGAGTCATGGCAACTGGACTTCTTTTCTAGTGAGATTGAAATCTTTCAATCTGATAAGAAAAGAAGTCCAGTTGCCATGACTCACCTGGATGATTGAGAATTTTCACAGACATATGGCCACTTTTCTGGTTCTTAAGAAAAAATAAATAGGAAAACCTAAATTTACTTATTATTCACACACACAAACACACAGCGGTCACATTACCAGCAGTAGCATTTGGGGTTCGGTGTCACCAGTACACTGATGACACTCAACTCTATCTCTCTTTTCCATCTAAATTCAAGGAAGCTGCCTCAGTTCTAAATCATAACACACATTATGTGGGGCTGCCTTTTAAAAGTGTTTGGGAATTTCAAAAGATCCCCAAAGCCATAGCCTGATGGCTAACTCAGACTGGTTGCTGCTAACATACCGCAGCTCACCATCTGCTGATCCATTTCCAGGCGCAATTCAAACTGCTGGTTTTAACCTGTAAAGCCCTAAACAGTTTGGGTCCAAGCTATCTCAAAGATGTCATCTCCTTCTATAAACCCACCTGGGCATTAAGATCGTCAGGGAAGCCTTTCTCTCAGTCCCACCACTCTCACGGGTGCGCTTGGCAGAAAGGTGGGAGAAGGTCTTCTCTGTAGCTGCTCCCAAATTCTGGAACTCCCTCCCACAGGAGGCAAGGCTGGCCCCATCTCCTCTGACCTTCCACTGGCAGGCAAAGACCTTTCTCTTCAGGCAAGCTTTTCTTTAATGACTGGAGGTCTGAGATGGGTTTTAAGTGGGCTGTTGCGTTCTATTGTTTAAAATGTGTTTTAATATTGCTCTTATTATATGATTTTGATGTAATACTTGTTTAATTCTTTTTAAATATTAGTATACAGGTACCTCCTCTTTGAGCTTTAAAATATTGTTTTATGATGTAATTTGCCGTGAGCCCTTTTGGGGAGAAAAGAGGGATAGAAATAGTTTAAATAAACAAATATTTATTTATTTATTTATTTATTTATTTATTTATTTATTTATTTATTTATTTATTTATTGGATTTTTATACCATGCCATCTAGCCTGAAGGCTACTACCTGTAAATCAATGAATGAATGAATGAATGACACCAGTCATTGTGCTATTTGCCTAGCTGTCTTTATGTTCTTGTTATAGGTAGCTTTACCACAAGGCATTACTTCCAACTAGAGATGGGCATGAAATGAAATTTTCATTTCATTTTTCGATTTGTTTGGTAACAAAATGAAAAATGAACTGCTTTTTTTTTTAAAAAAACTGAACAAAGCAAAATTTTCATTTCATTTCATTTTGTTTTTCATCCCCCCCCCAATTGGGCACGTTAGGTGGAAAAGCACAGGGTTTTAATACTTTTTTTGAGCCCCTGAAACAAGCGGTGGTGGTGTCCATCACTGCTTGCTAAAGGGGGCTCCAAAAAACTTTTAAAACCCTGCGCTTCCTCCCAGTCGGGCATGTTGTGGGGGAGCGTGGGGTTTTAAAACTTTTTTTTAGCCCCCAAAGGAAGTGGATCAGAGAAGAGAAGAGCAACGTATGGTTTTAGAATGAAATCCTAAAGCTAAAGGGAGACTGTGGGAAACCAGACAGGGATTTTATTATGCTTCTGGCTAGGGGAGAGACAATACTATTACACGTTTCACCCTCATTACATGAGTGACATTCTGTGAGGACTTTTCTGTGCCACGAAAGACCTGGCAAGAGTCATAGCTACAAAAATAATATGGTTTCTTTCTGATCCCTTTTGAAACATATGGCTGTCGGTCAAGAAACACTGTAGAGCAGCCACAGGTGTGTTTATTCTGTGATGTACCAGGGCATGGAATAGTTGAGCCACTGCTTACTGCTTTGGTCCAATTTCCCCTTCAATGCTGGCCTTTTCATTTCCAGCACCTCTGCCATCCAAGGAGAAGCAGGTGTGGAGTGCTGTGCTGTTTGGAAGCAAACAGCCAGAAAAGGCCCCAGAAAACATCCAGACACATATAGTGGAATCCAGTAGACCAGTGGTTCCCAACCTTCCTAATGCTGCGATCCTTTAATATAGCTCCTCATGTTGTGGTGACCCCTTTCCCTGCTTGGAAGAGGCCACAAGCCCCCTTTGGAAGGCCACTATGCCGCAGGTGCCCTAGAGAACCTCCCTCTACAGGCAACCTCAGCCAATCACAGCCTCCGGTGCCATTGACTGACACCCCCTCCAACCTATCAAGCTGTAACTCACTCCCCCACTTCCTCCCCTTCCTCCTCCAGACCCAAGCTGTTTGTGCCTTTTTCTTCACTGGCTCATGGTGACCCCTGTGAAATGGTCGTTTGACCCTCAAAGGGGTCCCGACCCCCAGGTTGAGAACTACTGCAGTAGACTATATTGGGATAAAGAGGACCCTATGGATTCTCTCACTGTTGCAAAGAAGAACAGGCCATTTGGTTTGGCTCAAGGTGACTTAGGCCGTTACTTCACGAAGTGCCTCGCTTCGAACCGACCTTGCCTTCGCTGTGAATTCGGAGGCGGTCACGTGGCGGTCACGTGTTCTCGCTTCGCTCCCGCCCCTGTTTCTCAGTACTCACGAGCTGCAGTTTTAGGACCGATTCGAGCACAACCTCACGTGCTCCCTTCGCATTCGCATGCCACTTTTCAACGATTTCCCATCCGTCCCTTAAAAAAATAGCGTATCGATGCACTGATGCTGGACTGTCAGTTGCAATGGCTCTACTGATTTCAACTGTTTCCTGGCATCATTGGCAGCCCCCCCTGCCGCCGCCGCCACCGCCGCCGCCGCTACTCGGGGGGAGCCCCGCATGGCACAGCCGCCCGCCCTCCACCGCTTGCACACTGCCTGCCCCGGGTGCCCTGCTCTGGCCGGGCGAGGCGGCAGCGGCTCCTCCTGCTCCTGCCGCCGCCGCCTCCGCCGCCGCTACTCGAGCGAGGAAGTAACAGCGCAAAGCGATGAAACAATATAGTGATGCATCGATATCCCTGTTTGAATATTTTTTTAAAAAACTTGAAATAAAAGCCAAAAACCGAGACCACACTTCACGTTGGGAGCGAAGCGAGATGCGAAGAGAAAAGATTCCCGGCCCCTGGCAGGGGAACCACTCACCCCGCTTGGAGCACGGTAAAGGGGGCGTGGTCGGGGTGGCATCGCAGCCAAAAAGGAGGAGCGTGCGGACTGAAACGATCGATTCGCACAGAAATGAGGGCTTGCCGCGAAGCGAGCGGTTCGTGAAGTAACGGCGCCTGTGATCATCGGCAAGGATCTGGCAAGGGCAGGGCATCTCTCCACAGACACGAATCAGCTGCCTCTCTGAGAAGCCTTGCAAACCACCAGCTTCTCCTTTCCACGTGTGTCCCATCTGTCGTCATGGCAGGCATCTTGCCAGTTACTAATGACCATGATATGGAAACGATTCCCAAGCTTCATTTTCAAGCACACATTTGTCCATCATCCGGTGACAGTCATGTTGCTATGTAGTTGCTCCGGTATCAGCTGGCTGTGTCTCCCTGCCTGCTAGATTTGCAGGGGAAATGGCCTTTCCCATTTCATTGCTTCCTCCAGCTTATCGGCGTTTAAAATGCAAAGATCATCCGAGGAGAGGGTGACATCCTGCCTGACAGCCTACCTCCCCCCCTCCCGTCCTCTCTGAAGCAGTCAGAATATTATATTCCTTGCATTTAAAGATGGAGCAGTGAACTGCAGCTGCTTCATGGTGGGAAGATTAATGTGGAGGAATTATGGTGTGATTAATGAGAACTTTACAAGAAGCTTTTAATGAAATTAAAACAAAGCCTCTCCTGGTGTTTATCCTCCTCTCACCTACACATGCCCTCACACCTCTCCATGGCTGCCAGCCTAATGCCTGGAAGAAAGCAATAAGAAAATCATGTATGCAGAACTTGTTCTCTGCCTCCTGAAATGTAGCACATCTTCCGACCGTTTTGAAAAGCAAAGCAAAGCAAATTCTGCTTATATACCACTTCAAATAGTCTCTGAGTGGTTTACAGTAATTAAAGTATGCAGGCTACACATTGTATCCTCTCCCCCAGCAAGCTGGGTACTCATTTTACTGACCTCAGAAGGATGGAAGGCTGAGTCAACCATGAGGCGGCTACCTGGGATCGAACCCCAGGTTGTGAGCACAGTTTTACCTGCAGTACAGGCATTTAAGCACTGTGCCACGAGGCTCCTGATATTAACCAATTAACCAAGTATAACAATAAGAAATAAAAATGAAGTATTATGACACCTTAAGGCAGAGGTGGTGTGGTGGTGGGTTTAGAAAACAGGCTGTCTTCACCTCATCTCAGGTCTGTTTGCAGCCAACAGAGCAGAGACTAACCAAAGGGCTAAAGGTGGGCAGGCTGAATAGGCTTAGAAGCCTGAATACCTATGGATGTCAAGGTGGTAGTCATCGTGGAAAAATATGAGTACAGATTTGTCTGTGAAGATTCTCAGTCATCCAGGTGAGTTTATCTGGAAGTTGAGTCATGGTGACTGGATTTCTTTTTCTTGAGAGATAGAAATGTTTCGCTGTTCCTCCAAACAGCTTCGTCAGTCTGATTACAGCTAGTGCGAGTCTTTCATCTTACAGTCAGCTTTGACCTCTTGTCATCCTGGTCTGAAATAGGCTCATAAGATGAACAATAGCCTGAATAGGCTTGTTAGGTAGACAATAGTATCCTTAGCCATAAGGTGAACAATGGCCTAAGGTGCTGAAACCTATAAAGTATGGGTCGTTAGCTATGGCCTTGGTGGTGAAGGCTTTTTGATTTGTCTGGGTATTGTTGAAGCACACCCTGATAAGTAGTGGATAGACTGTGCCTGAGGCCCCCACCTCTGTTGAGAGAGGGGGTTTCAATGCTCACATGAATGGCTTCCCTGACTCCTCTCTCAAACCACCTATTTTCTCTGTCTAATATGTGTACATCCTCATCGTTGAATGAGTGCCCTTTGTCCTTCAAATGGAGGTGTACTGCTGATTCTGGTCCTGAGCTGTTACCCCTCCTATGTTGGGCCATCCTTCTGTTTAATGGCTGTTAAACACGACCCAAACGACCCAAACGTTATAGGTTTCAGCACCTTAGGCCATTGTTCACTTAAGGCTAAGGATTTTTTTTTTTAAAAACAACAACAACAATCTCAAGTTTGATAACAGGTCTCCAAGGCAGCTGACAATATATAGAAGCAGATATGGCATTCTGTATTTTTTTTAAGCAGGGATGTTGGCAGTTCTTTGGGTCCGACTCCCAAGTCCAAGTCTTTGGCTCCAAGCACCAAATCTGGGTCCCTACTAAAAACAAGCCTCCCCCCCCCAGAAAAAAATTGAGAGAGAGGTCGGAGAGAGGGAATGGGTTGGTTCTGAGTCATGAGTCAAGTCTGAGTCATGGGGGGGGAATCCAAATTCAGTCTGTGATTTAAGTCTAACTTGATATCAAGCTCCATGAATCAGGTCCCTATTCCTGCTTTTAAGCCTTTTATCTTGCAAGCACAGCCAATGGTGAGGGATGCTCAGACCAGCAATCCAAAAGGAGAGAGAGGTTGACAGCTGCCACCACTTCCCTAGATGTCACTAGAGACATAGATATTTGTTCAATGTCCTCTAGCTCCTCTTAAAGAACCCTGGGAATGTTAACTCAATGAGGATCCTGACAATTTTTTTCAGGGTTCTCTAGCAGACTGCCATGCAACAGAAATTCGATTTCCAGGGTTCCCAACAAATGATAGTTGAACCAGGATATCTTCAGATAATTGAACCAGGATATCTTCAGATGGGCCATAAGATGGGATCCTGTAAAGCTGAATCCTTTGAGAAAGACACCCGTATAGCAATTGTGGCCTTTGTGGATGTTGTTGGTCTGCAATTCTGATTCCCCCCCCCTCTTAATTTGCCTATTACGGTTAGGTACAAAGTTGAACAACATATGGAATGTTATGCTTTCCCCACTCCTGTCTTAAACTGGCATTGAAGAACAATGGGGAAGAAAGGCCACTTAAAATACAGACTCTCTAGCAAGATAACACCTCTCTTAATTCCGAATGTTGCACAATGAGGAAAATGTGGCAGACATTTGGCCAATGACTCATTTTCTAAGCATCTGGTGAGGAAGCATTGTTCTCACTCTACAATGGAAAACCCCATGAGTATTGATAATGTACTTATTTCATCGTTGTCTTTCAAAACGTGTGAGCGTGCGGGAAATCCTAGGGGCGCTTGCCATCATTTTGTCACTGCCTCCCCCTTTTCCTCCAAGATAACCCAATTGGTCATTTCCACTCTGGTGCAGTGCAAACAAATATTTTAACTGTCCTCCTTTAACCATTTCCCCATTAAGTACGACTGGAAAAACAATTAGATGATCCAAAGCAGTTCAAAACTGCCATTCATTTGCATGTCAGTGTGGGGGAAAGAAAACCACAGGATACAGTGCTGTGTGGAGATAGAATTCCAACGTTGAATAATATAACTTAAGTATGCAAGATGAAATTGGTGCAAAAATTAAGAAGAATATGAACAGGGCTAATTATCACTCCAGAGAAATGAGAACAAAAATCTAAACTTTAAGACAATTTTCATTATTTGTTTTTTATTGTGTTACAGTATATTAAAGTGAATATTTAAAAATCAGATCCCTATAAGTCAGGGGTCCTCAATCTACAGCCCGCTGGCCAGTTCCGGCCCACTGGGGTCCTGAATCGGGCCTGCCACCAATTGAAGGACACCCCCTGGAGGGGGGGTGTCTGGTCTCCCTTGTTTGCGCCTTCCTTCCATCTCCTTTGGCATGACTTGAGCCGATTGAGTGCAGACAATTGGTGGGTAGGTGGGTGGCTGGCAGAGCATGGGGGTGGGCAGAGGCATGGTGGAGGGCTCATGGGTTATGGGCAGTGTAGTCCCCCCAAAGGAACTCCTACAAGCCCAGTGGCCTTCTCCACACGTTGAGTCAGGTGCAGGAAGGGCTTATCATTGCGCCTCCTGCTCTGGTGCACTTTGGTGGAGGGGCAAGAGGAGGCAAGCCCGCGAGTGGTGAAGGGAGGGAGGCCTCCAGGCTGGCCTAGGACCACAATGGCCCCTTGTGTCCAACCTCCCACTCACTTTTTTTGTCCCCAGTTGGTGACGGGAGGGCCTGCAAGCCAACTGAGCACCGCAGCCCAGCTCGGCCAGTGAGCAGGCAGTGGGTGGCTTTGGGCAGGCCTTCCTGCCTCCCCTCCCTCCTTTCCAGCCCTTGCTCACTCCCTCCCTCATTTGCAGCACACCAAGCAGGGCCGGACCGGACCAGGAGAGGAGGTGGCTTTCCTTCCAGGGCGCATGAGGGCATGATGGCCAGGGCGCACAGCTGGATCCATGTATGGTGGTGCCAGCCTCATCGCTCCTGCCACGGCTGCTCCTCCTCATCCTGAGTGGCTGCCCAGGAGGCAAGGAGGGGCCCAGGTCTGCCTTGGCTGCCTCCTCCTTCTTGAAGGAAGGAAGGAAGGAGGGAGGGAGGGAGGGAGGGAGGAGGGAGGCCACTCCACCTGCTGCCGCCGCCCCCACTTGCTCCAACCCTCCCCCCTCGGTTCCCTCACCCCTGCCCCCATCCCTGCCACCACATGTCCCAACCCCCCTGGTTCCCTTGCCCCCCTGCCACCATCACCACCACTGCCATTGCTTGCCCCATCCTCCCCCCTTCCCTCCCCCCCCCTGCCACCACCCCTGCTGCTGCTCAGCCCACAACATTTCAGAGGGACAGTGAACCTCCCCCCCCCCCGTTTAAAAAGTTTGAGGACCCCTGCTATAAGGTCTTGCTTGGATGTTGTGTAGGAAGATTACATTAGCACAGTGGAGTAATCTCTGGAGAAGGTGAGAATCATTTTTTTAATGACAACATTTGCTGCCTTTTTTGTGTCTGCACATCCAGAGGTGGCAGCAATATGAACGTCTCTTTACAGCAGAGATTGTCTATATAAGAAATATAACTAAACTATTTTGGCAGCTGGCACAAGTGGTACCATTTTTTATCCACTCCACCGTAAGGTATGAGCCTGAGCCCTCAGTGAAAAGAAGGGGAAGAGAATGGAATGAATCTCACAAAAGAAAGAGCTGATACTTTTAACAACAACAAAAAGCAAACAGGTTTGGGAAGTTAATTTTCCTAACATCTAACAGAACCTTCACTCTCTAGATTTCAGTGCCCTCTACATTTTGCTGCCCTGGGGCAAAGCTTCGTTTACTCCAGGCTAGTCACAGCCCCATTCTACCTGGGTTCTTACAGA
The DNA here is from genome assembly GCA_029282475.1 of Phrynocephalus forsythii. Lineage (NCBI taxonomy): Eukaryota > Metazoa > Chordata > Lepidosauria > Squamata > Agamidae > Phrynocephalus > Phrynocephalus forsythii. The sequence continues at coordinate 12,016,070 of JAPFRF010000004.1, forward strand.
TTTTTAGAAGACCTGCTGAGGTGTACGAAGGCTGTCCACAAATCTGTGGATCATTGAGAGATACAAGGTCATTCTTAGTCAAAGGAGGGAATCCTCTTTTCAGACTAGGAAAAAAACTGGTCAACAAAGTGCCAATCTCGCACTGATGATTTATTGCCACTCCTGCCTACATAAGTGTGACATAAAAGTGGGCCTTTTAGATTGTACTGTAACTCTGATCAGCATAGTCGACTTTATCTATAGGGATTAGGGAAGAATGGGGGTTGCAGACTTATAAATCACCTCTTGGCCATTTTTAAGTTTTTTGTATTTATAGTTTCAGCACTCTGTTGAGAAATACTAAATAAAATAGTCCCAACAAAGATGGCTGCTGAAATTAGATTAAGGGGTAGGTGACTCTAGAACAGGGGTGGAGAACCTTCAGCCCTCCAGATGTTTTGGATGACAACTCCCAAAGTCCTTCATCATCAGTATAAGCTCAGATCTCTGGGAGTTGCAGTCCAAAACAGCTGGAGAGCCAAAGCTTCCCCATCCCAGCTCTAGAGCCACATATTTTTCATTTCATTTTCCATTTGTTCATTCCTGCTGCCAGCTGTGATGTTTATGTTTGAGCAAATAAAGGAAGCACTAAATCAAATCAAATTGAAACCTTTTATTAGCATCAGACAGACAAACAATATCAACTATCAACTATTTATTTATATTAATGTTTGTTTGTCTGTCTGAAGGAATCACTAAACACTTAAGTGGAAGGTGTCATTATTAATGTTGCAGGTGCTCTCATTTTGGGTGGCCACGCCCAGGGAGGCTCGGAAAACCTTGACACATAACCGAGCCTTCTCTGTGGCTGGCCTGGCGCTTTGGAACCATCTCCCGAGTGAGCTGTGCCTTGCACAGTCCCTGCCCGCCTTTAAAAATGCCTTAAATACCTGCCTGTTTTGTGAGGCATTTGGCGACAGGTAATTCTTTATTTTTTTCCTTGCCCTGCCATCATGCCAATTTTATAGATAGATAGATAGATAGATAGATAGATAGATAGATAGATAGATAGATAGATAGATAGATAGATAGTAATTTTATTATGACATTTTATCATGATGCTTTATTGTTTATTATTATTGTTTTGCTTTCATTGTATCGTTGCTTGTATCCTGTTGTAAACTGCCCGGAGTTCTTCTGGAAGATGGGTGGTATATAAGTATTAAAATTAATTAATTAAATTAAATAATTCTTTTTTCCATTTTTAAAAGAAACATAATTCTTAAGGCAACCAGGTGAGGCAGTGGAACCACTGGCCCCAATAAGTCCTGGTATGTGTGCATAAGGCACACATTGCAAAGACTGTTTGTGGAGATTCTCAGTCATCCAAGTGAGGTTATCTGGGAGCTGAGTCCAGTTGCCATGACTCAACTCCCAGATTCCAAAGACAGTGAAATAAGTTTGTGTCCCATTAAATCAATAGGGCCTCATTACTTCCTGTAAAATCAATAGAATGCAACGATGCCAAAGTTTGTGCCATATTATAGACTTGAGGTTCATTTACATTTACAATTATTTCAAGCACAGTAGAATCTAGATCCCCCCCATGGGCAATATGAAATGATAAATGAGCTTACTGGGAAAAGGTTAATTGCTACCCATAGATTACTAAGATATTTATATTCACAAAATTATAGGCTGGTTTAAAGAGGGATGGTGCAGAAAGCATCACTCACAAGGGATGGACATTAACTAATGCCATGCAAAACCCAGTAATAAGGACACATTAGGAATAAACGATATTGGAAAATCCTGTAGGAGCTACTGGCATGGGAGACAACTGTGAGGAGAGAATTTAATCAGAAAGCTATCCAATAAAAATGAGGTACTCTTAACTCCCATAGGTTTAAAGGGTGAGGAATGGAAAAAATCTGTGAGCTCATACAGGCAGCCTATATGATCCTGCTAAAAATGTGGTTCCGTTGCTAATTAAGTTGGGTTAGTTCAGTAGATCTACACAACCTTACTGGAGATATGAATCAATTGCTTCCACTTCACTTCTACTACAAGGTCATTTCCCCTCAATGGCATTTCTCAAATTTGATCAACCCCTTAAGAGATCATAGGGTGAATATCCAATGTTTCCCATATTTATATATTTATTATTAATTATTTAATTGTATTGGTTGTGTTGCATTGTAGACTGATTTATTTGTTATTACTTTGTTTGCAGTTGTTTGTTGATGTATATATGTTGTAATCCACCCAGAGTGACCTTGCCATCAGATGGGTAGTATAGAAATTAAACAAACAAACAAACAAACAAGGCTGTGGCTTGTTTTAAGAAGTCAACCCATATTTGATCGTTTGTCTTGCTTCAGCTTTTCCTAGCATTATTGTCTTTTCCAGTAGTCACTCATGATCTGCAGAATCCAGTGCCCTGGACACTCCTTTACACTGATAATGTCACGATTGCATTGGAGAGTAGGGCAGATCTTGAGCGCCAAGCATTATCACAACACTATTGGGTAACCAGATTGGGAGGAAGTTTGCCTGCATTCTTGTATTCCTCATCTTTGATCAATCCCTTAAGAGAGCATAGGGCTGAAGATCCAATGTTTCTCTTATCTATCTATCTATCTATCTATCTATCTATCTATCTATCTATCTATCTATCTATCTATCTATCTATCTATCTATCTATCTATCTATCCCCAGATATGAGTGCATGCCTGAATTGAGTGTTCCAAAATGTGATTTTAGCTCTAATGATAGATGATCTATAATAAATAGTTTGGCATTCAGACTGCATGAAGGATTCACAGTGAGGAGGATGCTAGAGGAAAGGGAAAATGTTAGTGTGGGAACTCCCTTCTTAGAAAACAAAATCTTTAGATTCTCATGATTGAGACTACAGTCCTATACACACTTGCCTGCAATACTCTTCCAATGAAAACAGTAGGATGTGAACAAGACTGCATTCTAACCTTTGGAAAATGGTGTATTTTAAGCTTTTTGCTGGTCATTTCCCAAACCATTTGATTCCACACCTGAAAAAGGATGCTGTAGCTTCTACAACCTGTGTCCTGGTGAATTTGTTTGGTCTTTTCATGGGCACCCACAGCCTTTGATGTTCTTCCTATGGGGAACGAACATGCCTGTAGTTCTGTAATAGATCTGTCACTGCCTTCTTTACTTTGAGTTGCCAAGAGAAACCTCTTGACCTTGTTCCTTGATCTTGCTGCAGCATGAGGAATAGATGGGTGAGTTGACCAATCTGTTCTATTTTTGACAGCACTTAGTGGCATTGGGGAATTGAAAAGTGCTGGGGGGGGGATGGAAGCAGAGAGGAAGAGGGAAAAAGCACTGCATGAACAGCATGATTTCAAGAAATAGATGGAGCACTAGTGAGCCAGGGCGGAGATGCACATTTGAATCAATGACGGAAGAAGGTTGTGGTTTAGCTATGCACAGAGGTTTATGAAGGAAATGTTTTAAGGACAGTTGGGTATCATTCTGCCTGGCATATCTTTAGCTGGGCTCAGCCTAGTGGCAGAGAGGCACTAAACTGGAACAATTGGTTTTGAAGGGCTGAAAGTGGACTGATTCCTTTTTTTCTTTGCTTGCTTTGCTCATGTCAGAGGCACCATTGCACAATTAAAAACATATTTTTTTGCCCAGTAATGGAGAACATTAGGAGCATTTAAGGCAATTAGTGGCAAATGTTCCATAGCATAAGAGGGCATTGACATAGACATGCAGTTGTTCGTTTTCTCCATACTCAATGCAAAAAAGCCAAAACAAAACAAAATAAAAACACCCCAAATCATTTTCTCTAGCCCATAGCCTATTATGTGACTTCCAAGTGTAACCCAGTTCTTCATGTGAACAGAGGCTAGACTTTTCTGGGACCCATGTTAAGAGTCAGATAGTTCTTTCTTTACACATGATGGCCCTGACATCCTCTGTTTCTCCTTCCGGATTCAAAAATGTTCTGCAAAAAGCTTCCCATGATTTTAATCTGGCAGGGGTGGAATGGTAGCTGAACAGCTGATATACACCACTGTTAGTTACTACTTCTCCCTGTCTGTCACTGGGTTCAGTGCTTGCTAGTTAATTGGTGCTGGTAGTGACTAGATAAAATTAATTAAGTATTCGGATTTGTGATTGATAAAAGGATCAAGAGGAGACAGTGGTGATGGGACATATTGTAAGACAGTGTTCCCCAACCCCCGGGCCGCGGACCGGTGCCGGTCCGTGGATGAATCGGCACCGGGCCGCATTTTAATCGCTCCGTACAATCACCCCCATCCTGCTTCTCGCCCTCGTCCTGCCGCGCTGCACACCGCCTGTCGCCCTGTCCTCCGCCGCGACCCCCGCACCGCCCGTCGCCCCGTCCAAATGGCAGTGCCGGCCGCCCCCCTTGCCCCGTCCTAGTTAATCGCCCCGTCCTGCCGCCGCCGCTACTCCCTGCCGCCGCCGCTGTCGCCCCGCCCTGCCTAGTGCATCGCCCCCATCTATCCCGCCGCCACCGCGACCCCCGCAATTGCCCCGTCCCGCCGCCGTGACCCCCACCAGTTAATCCCGCAATCCCCCAGAAAGAAAGAAAGAAAAAGTAGGGAGGGAGGGAGGGAGAAAGAAAGAAAGAAAGAAAGAAAGAAAGAAAGAAAGAAAGAAGGGAGGGGGAAGAAAAGGGAAAGAAAGAAAGGAGGGGAGGGAGAAAGAAAGAAAGAAAGAAAGAAAGAAAGAAAGAAAGAAAGAAAGAAAGAAAGAAAGAAAGAAAGAAAGAAAGAAGGGAGAGAAAGAAAAGAAAGGAAAGAAAAAGAAAGAAGGGAGAAAGGAAGGGAGGAAGGAAGGGAGGGAGGGAGGAAGGAAGGAAGGAAGGAGAGGAAGAGGAAGGAACAAAGAAAGAAAGAAAGAAAGAAAGAAAGAAGGAGGAGGGAGAAGGAGGAAGGAAAGAAAGTACGTAAGTAAAGGAAGGAGGGAGGGAAAGAAAAAGAAAGGGAGAGAAGGAGTGAGGGAGAGAGAGGAAGAACGAAAGAAGGGGGAGGAAGGAAGGAAGAAAGAAAATGAGGAAGAAAGGAAGAAAAAGAAAGGGATGGAGGAGGGAAGGAAGGAAATAAAGAAGGGAGAGGAGAGGAGAGAGGAAGAAAGAAAAAAGGGGGAAAGAAGAAGAAAGGAGAGTGGGAGGGAAGGAAGGAGAGGAGGAGGGAGGGAGAAAGAAAGAAAGAAAGAAAGAAAGAAAGAAAGAAAGAAAGAAAGAAAGAAAGAAAGAAAGAAAGAAAATGAGGAAGGAAGGAAAGAAAGAAGGGAAGGAAGGAGGTAGAGTGAAGGAAGGAAGGAAGGAAAAAGAGAGAGGGAGAGGGAGAGAAATAAAGAAAAAAAAAAGAAAGAAGGGAGAGGGAGGGAGAGAAAGAAAGAAAGAAGGGAGAGAAAGAGGAAGGAAGGAAGGAAGGAAGGAGAGTGGGAGGAAAGAAAGAAAGAGGGAGGAAGGGAGAGAGAGAAAGAAAAGAAAGAAGGGAGAGGGGGAGGGAGGGAGAAAGAAAAGAGAAAGAAAGAAAGAAAGAAGGGAGGGAGGGAGGGAGAAAGAAAAGGGAAAGAAAGAAAGAAAGTAAGGAGGGAGGGAGGGAGGCCTCATGTCAAGGAAGGGCAAAGGGTCCTAAGACCTCACGGCGGCTGGGTAGCCCCCGGGGATGCAAGGAAGTAAAAACAAAAGGACTCATCGCACAACAGACGGAGAGACAGTAGAGTGGGTGATGCGTCAGCGGCGGGGGGGGGCATTTACATTTTTTATGTTATTAAATCAAAACAAGCGGGCCAGGGAAAAATTATCAAGCATTTACCGGTCCACTGTGATAAAAAGGTTGGGGAGCACTGTTGTAAGAAACGGCAGACTGGTTCAAGACATAGAGGGAAATTGGAAGGAAATTGATCAGAAGGAAGACTGAGGGCCTGTCTACATTTCTAAAACAAAAACAAAAACAAAAAACAATATGTAGGGTTTTAATTTCAGCCAAATCAAGTCACATAATGTTTGAGTCATTTCCTGAATTCCTATCTAGTAACTGAAATGTGTATCTTCCTTTGTTATGTACCAATTCTGGAGGGTCCATATTTTCAGCTTGTGTTCTTAAATTGGGTATGTATGGATAGGAATGGATTCCTTTTAAAACTGCCTGTAAGGTTCACAATGAGCTTAAGTTGATTAAGAAAAGAACCTATTAAAATAAATGGCCCTCTGGTGGCTGTTTATTTTAACTTGTTTCCTATGAAAATAAAAGAAGTCAGGGCAAAATAAATACACAACACACTTTGGAATTCATTATGTGAATATGAAGCTTAGCATGTTCTTTTAACACAGGTTAAATTGCAGGGTTTTGACCATACAAGGCTGTATCTTGTCCCTACTCTTCATTCTTGTGGTCCTTGACTATGTCATGCAGCCAACTGAAGTGAATGCTAGGATAGGCACCCACTGGACAGACCAAAGTATCATGGCAACTTGAATTTTGCCAGTGATATCACTACTTGAGGAAGATGGTTGAAGAGGAAAATGAAGTAGGCCTAAGGATAAGCACAGAAAGACGGAGGATCATGCACACGAGCTCCACAGCCCCAATATGGGGAACTGGATGCGGACAGCAGCAGTTAGAAGAAGTGGAGAAGTTCACTTATCTGAGTAGTGTTATTGGCCAGAATGGAGATGCAGAGGTGGACATTAAGTGCCACACTGGGAAGGCGACAGCTGTTTTTGAAAAGATGATCAAGTTCTGGTTCTTGCTGTCCACATGGTTGAAGATTAAGTTCTACTTGTTCGCCTTTATTGTGAACCTGAAAACTATTTACTCCGGTGAGACTTGGAAGGTATCAGCAAATATCAACAAGAGGCTTGACATTTCCCTCTGACAAGTTCTAAAGATTCAATATTTCGATCAGATCACCAATGAGGAGGTGCTCCAAAAAACTGGCTGATGTAATCTTTATAATATTGTCACACACAGAAGACACCAACTAACTGGCCACATTTTTCACATGAAGAATAATCAATGAGCAATGAGTTGGACCCTCCCAATGCCAAACAACAACAAACAAGAACAAAGATGCCTTCAAATAAATGGCATCAAATAAACACTGACACAAGATATGAAGGCACTACATATTACATGGGGGGATGCCAAGACACTCACGCAAGACTGAACGAGGTGGAAAAATCCTTGCAAATTTACATAAGAAAGAGAACGGCTGTTGTCAGATGTCTATAGGTTGAAACAAATCTAAATATAAAATTTGAAGCAACAAATAATTCCACTATATCTGAAAGACCAACACATTCGTTATGGCAAAAATAGTTGTGGACTACTATATCTGCATGACATCCAGAATTTGTGGTGACAGACAGTATATATGGTTGAGTAGGGTGAAGAGTTCTGGCCTCCAGAGATAGTTCAAGGTTAATAATGTTTATGAGCATATAATATTACACGATAATAAAATAATTTACTTATTAGTATTCAGAGTTACTAATGGTACAGAAGTTCTAATGTGGGTGGGTGTGGATATAAATTACAGTATTTTTCCATGTATAAGACTATATTTTTGTCTACAATTGCTAAAATTGCTATACTGAACTAAAAATTGAAGGTTGTCTTAGACACTGAAGCAAGCCAAGGAGAGAAACGTGTGTTTTGGGTTGAAAAAACGGGGGTTGTCTTATACTTGGGGGCATCTTATAGACAGAAAAACACAGGGTATTCCCTGTTATCCTCCATCTGATGAGTTCTCTCTGTGTTTCCTGGTGCTATATAAACCTATTCACATCCATAGCTTAGAGCTGTGACTTTTTTCACTATTCTTGAAATAAGAGAATAGGAAGTGTCGAGGTGAGATGTGCTGGATTGCTTCCTTCTCTGAAACTGCTGTTCCTCAGGAGGAGAAAGAGGAGGGAGGCGAAAGGTTACATTGCACTATTCAATTGTTCAACAATGCAGCTTCATCACCATGTTCCCGCTTCCAGCCCGACACAACAAATGGCTTCCCCTGATTTTCTCAGTTTATTCCAGCAAGTGCCATAAACGCTTGTCCCTCAACACATGTTACTGCATTGTATTATATACTGTTATACTTTCGGTCAGTTGGGAAGCTAAGCATGAAATACATATAAGCTTCTACTGAGAGTGAAAGAAAACCCTTTCACCCACACCAAAATTAGTTTTGTTGCACATTGATGGATAGCCACAATCCAGTCGAGGTCAAACACCTTTAAGTTTTAAGAATTTGTTGTCAGTGTAAGAACATGAACTGAAAACTTTCATGGGAATCAAAGGGACTTAAAAGTGAACACTGGAAGAATTATAGCTTTTGATTAAAGCACCGGAGAACTGAGTGAACATAAGAACATAAGAACATAAGAACATAAGAAGAGCCATGCTGGATCAGGCCAAAGGCCCATCTAGTCCAGCCTCCTTTATCTCACAGCGGCCTCACCAAATGTGTCTGGGAGGGCACGAGACTAGATATCTGTTTCCTGATACCACTCCCCTGCATCTGGCCCTTGAAGTACCCTGGTTTTAAGTCTAGAGATTACACATCTCCATCATGGTTTATAACCTGTGATGGACTTTTCCTCCAGGAATCTGTCCAATTCCCTTTTGAAGGCATCCAGGCCAGATGCCTTCACCACATCCTGTGGCAGGGAGTTCCATAAACTAACAACACACTGGGTAAAAAAATTTTTTTGGTCTGTTCTCACTCTTCCAACCCTCAGTTTGAGTGGATGTCCCCTAGTTCTGGTATTTTGTGAGAGGAAGAAGAGTGCTGCCTTTTCTGGCCATAAAATTCTCCAAAATGATGTATACACTAACAATACTTTATTAAAAACTAGACAAGACCAATGTGGTTGACAAATAGCAAAATGACCTAGAATTGAAACATACATGTTTTTATCTGATTGAAAACTTTGATTTATTTGGAGGACAATCTAATTTTAGCAAACATTCAGAGTTAGGAGACAGTAATGCCCTGAGAGATGGACCACTGTATGCCTTGGAATTAAAAAGGGGACTTTCACTTATTCCCTTTTAATTTTTCCCCTCCCCCTCCCCCTTTTTTTAGGGGGGCAGGAGAGAGAGGGCGGGTTGGAGGGGGATATGACAATTTTCTGGGAAAAATGGATACACAGTATTATGATCATTAAAGAGCTTGCGGGATCTTGGCCGGTCATTGTCCGTGGATGGATCTCCTCCCTCCCATCCCTTGGGGGCACATGCTAAAGAGTATGACAGCCAGTGGGGTGGGAGAAAAGAAAGAATATTTTTTTAGGGTGGATGGTTAGGTTTATTTTAGTTGTTTCTTTAGTAACTGTTGGTGTTATTTTTTTATATACAACGGGACCACTCCAGGACATTAAAAGAAAAAAAAATTAAGTTATGGGAAAGTTCATAAAATTAGCAACATTGAATGTTGCTTGGGGTCAGTTTTGAAGAGGAAGAGAATTGAAGTGATGATTAAAAGGCATAAAATTGATATCGCCTTTTTGCAAGAGACTCATCAAATAAGAGATGGTATTAATGAATTAAAAATTCCAAATATTGATATATATGAAAAAAAGGGCATAATTTCGATGGGCTACCCAGCTCATATTATATCTAAAGGAGATCCCCAAATACTTGTATTCTTTAACCTGCTCCAGAATGTCATTTTGTAGGGGCCAATGCATTCTTTTCCACCTCTTTGAGAACACTAGGATCTTTGATTTTGGGGCATTGATGGACAGACAGTTATTGTCACAGTAAGTTGCAAAGGCAGTTATAAGCCTCTTTAGGCCCAATTGGGTTAGAGACAGAACTGCCGCGTAGAGATGGGCACGACTTAGCGGTATTCCCGTTTCTGTTTCCGTTACTCGGTTCCGTTACTCTACGGAAACGGTAACGGGAATTACTCCGCCAGACTTCGAGCTCGAACTGACGAACGAACAATTTTGGTCTGATTTGTCGTGCCCGTTCCTTGCATCGCGTGATCGCACGATGCCACGCGGCACAGAAAAAAAGTTTTTAAAAGTTAAAAAAACCCGGTTCCCGGCCAAAAAGCAGGCGGAAAAATGCCTGCCGTGCCTCAGGGCACCTACCAGAGGGGTTGTTTCTGGAGGTCCCCGGCCTCCCCCCCATCCCCCATCCTGGGCTGCTCTGGTGGGACTCGCCGCAGGCTCGCAGCCAGCAAAAAGCCCAGTCTTGCTGCCGGCCACCGCAATTAAAGCGCAAGCAAGCGGCACAGACGGCACAGGAAAAAACTTTTAAACTCTCCCCCCACCCATTCCCGGGCCAAAAAAGCAGGCGGAAAAATGCCTGCTTGACTAAGGGCGCAGGGCACCTACCGGAGGGGTGGTTTCTGGAGGGGGGGTCCCGCCTCCCCCCCGTCCTGGGCAGCCGGACTCGAGTCGCCATGCCATGCGGTGCGGGCGGGGGATCCAAAATGGGGCGGCGAACGCAATATTGTTTTTGAAATCGTGGTCCAAAAACACACAAGCACAACAGAAAGAAACACGCGAAAATTTATAAACCGCCAGCAGATTTTTCACAGTAGCGGTGGGTTTTTTCTTGCAACAAAATGTCTCTCCTCTCCTCCTCTGTCCTCCATTGATTTTATTTTTTATTTTATTTTTTTTACACCTGCGCAATGATGGGCTGGCCGAGTGGCCAGCCATGTGGGAGTGGACGACCATGCAAATTTTTGGAGCCATCCCACCAATCGCATGGCCACTTGGCCACTGAGACTTCTGGGATGTGCCAAAAAGCCCCCTAAAACCTGCCCTAGCCCCCTAACCCTAACCCTAACCCTTGACTCCTTCCTTACCCATACGTCACAGACTGTCTTCTCAGTGGGTCAGAGAGGCACCCAGAGGTGCAACCCACTAGCCCACCGTAACCTTACCCTTCACTAGCCTAACCCTAGCCCTTGCACTAACCCACCTTAACCCTAAGCCAGATCTACTTGCTTGCATTGCACTACACACAGCAAGTACAATTCCCTTCTGTGTGAGACATGGCGGTGCGAGAGCCTTGTGCAGGGAAGGCATGACGCTATCACTCTCACTGGTCTCACTGTCTGCACAACTGGTATGCAATATCCATATGGCTATTGCATACCATTTTGCAGCAGCAGCAGGTGAAGAGGGGAGACCCCCATGTAGAGGGGTCTCTTGGAGCCTGCTTCCCCTTCCTAGTGGGAGGATAGGAGGCACCCACGGGTGCCTCCAGGATCCCACTTTCCCTTTATAGCGGGCCAGAGGAGGCACCCACCACAGAGGTGCCTCCAGGAGCCCGCTCCCCCCCCAAAAAACCAGTACTAACGACAACGAAAAAACGAAAAAACGAACCAACTAATTTTTGCGAATTTTTGCGAAAAACGGAAATGAGCCGAAACGGAACCGGCCCAACTAACGACAACTCGAAAAAGAAAAAAAGTCGTGCCCATCTCTACTGCCGCGTCATCTGCATACAGGAGTAATGGGATTTGCTGAGGGCCAAGCTTGGGAGGATGGCCTTGGATTTGGTTTAGAGAATCACTCAAATCATTAATGAAAAGGTTAAATAGATGGGGTGCCAAGATACATCCCTGTTTAACCCCCTTATTATTCAGGATCGTATCAGACAATTTACCAGTAGGTCCATACCGAACCTGGCAGCTCGTATTAAGATACAACATTTGAATAAGAAACAACAATCTCCTGTCAATTGGGGACTTTTCCAGTTTGGCCCATAGTAGTTTCCTTGAGATTGAATCAAAGGCCCCTTTTAGATCGAAAAAAGCTACAAACAGTCTCCCCCCACCCATAGAATTATACTTTTCTGCAAGATGAGCCAATACAATGCAGTGATCTAATGTATGTCTGTTTTTAGAAAACCCGATCTGTTCTGGGCCCAATATCTTTTGATTGTCCATCCAGACTGTCAGTTTGTTTGCTAGGTGTCGAGCATAAAGTTTCCCCAAGATTGACAGCAGGCTAACAGGGCGATAATTTCCTGGAACTTGAGGGTCTCCTTTTTTGAAGATGGGTACTATGATAGCTTTAGTCCATGATGAGGGTACCCTTCCAGTCTGATCTATTAATGTGAAGAGAGTGGCCAAAGGTGTGGCCCACCACTCCAGATGCTTTTTTAAGAGTTTCGGGGGAATTCCGTCAGGTCCAGCAGCTTTTCCCAGTTTTAAGTTCGTAATTAGAGATTTGATTTCTGAAATATTTACTGGGTCCCATTTAGGTAAGTTTAAAGAGGTTGGCTGTGAAGGAGTTAAATCAGAAGTTTGAGGATCGAAGAATATGTTTGTAAAGTGATCCTTCCAGACATGAGCAGGGACCTGAACATCCAGGGAACCTGTCCTGCTTTTTAAGGCACCCCTGACCAACAGCCAGAACTGTTTGCTGTTATTTGACCGAACAGTGCGAATCATTAATTCCCATCTTTTCTTGATCATAAGTTGCTTCTTTTGGGCTATTACAAGCTTATACTGCTTTTTTAGGTTGATATATTCACTTGAGGGGGGAGAGTCTGGCTGGTTGAGCCGATAGGAATAGTACAAAGAGCGTAGCTGATTTTTCAGGAGGAGACAATCTTTGTCAAACCAGGAGTTGGATTTAAATCTTGAATCCTTATAGGACCCCTGGCGGGTTTGCTGGCATAAAATACCATTTATTGCTGCCATCAGGTTCTCATAATGGAGGATGGCCTCTGACGAGTTTGGTGCCGTGGACAGATTCTGTTTCAGGTTTATAAAATGGGTGGAATTTAGAGCGGAGTTTAACTTGTCCTCTATTTTTGGAGCCCATTTATTCCCCTTAAAGTAAGGTGCCATTCTTACTGTGTTGATTGAGTAAGCTGGTGTGTTAGAAGTTAGTTGATCACATTTTACTGTGGTGATGAGAGGAAAATGGTCGCTGTCTATTTGCATTCCAACATGAAAGTCAACTACCTTGCCACTCAGATGAGCAGAGAATATTACATAATCAATGACACTGCTCCCCCTATGGGAGCAGAATGTGAATTCTCCAGGGTGATCCTGAGGGGCAGAGCCATTTAAAATATACTTTCCAGCTCCCATAGAGAATCTGGCCAGGCAATGCCCGGCTGGATTGATCTGAAGGTCTTTAGAGCATCTAGGAAGCTTGAGCTGTTCCGGGAAAGAATCCTCCAAGCTGTTGCCCATTGCATCCAATAGAGCAGAGTTGTCTTTTCCGATCCTTGCATTAAAATCACCAGCTATAAAGATTTCAGCAGAAGGGCAGTTTGCCTCTAAATCAAATAGGTACTTGCCCAAGGTTTACCATTGTGCCTGCAATTTTCCTTTGTTAGCTTGGGGGGGGGTAGATATACGTTAACTATCATGAGTGAAGGCTTCAGGTTTTGGATTAAAATAGCCATGGCCAATGGGGGACAGCTATTCAAGTGCTCAATCCTGAACTGGTGGTGGTTTGTAATCAGGCAGCATAGACCGGCACTTCGCCGGCCTCTACGTGTTGGGGCAACAGCTGGAATTGCAACTGAGGTATATCTGGGCAAAATAATGTCCCCTTCGTGCCAGGTTTCTTGGAGAAGGATAATATCAAAGCCCTGGAGGAAATTTTGGAATTCTGGGTCATTGGATTTCCCTTTCCATCCAGCAATGTTCCAGGACAAGATCTTCAGTGAGGGGATCCTGTTGGCAGTTGATAGTCATTCTGACTGGGGTGGATTCACAGGGAGGCCACTTTGGTTGACATGGTTGTGATAGAGTCCCATTTTATTGCTAGCTGGAGAATTAGTGTGTTTAGCCTTGAGGGGGTCAGCCTCGGACCCTGAATTTGATATCTCTGATCTTGATTCCAACGCAGGTGGATTCAAATGGTCATTTGTGAAGTCCAGCAGAGATGGAGAGACTAATTGTTCTGAAACATCTGGCAGACTAGGAGAGCCACCTGGGGTTTTCTTATTTGTAAAGCCCAGGAGTGGAAGGATTGTTTTTGGATTTCCCTTGGGGAGAGGGGAACTGCCTCCTTTGGTCTCACTATGATCACTGAGGTTTACTAAATTGCCATTTGAGTTGTCGATCCGCTGTGCCGTCTCGAATGAGCACCCGATTTGAAGAGATTCAGGACCTGGGCTAGATAGCTGGAGTGTAGGCATTAGAGTTGATGAGACACTTGGGCCTTTCGGTTTCCCACCAGACTGGATGCCTGGGGGGAATTCTTTAAGGGGGGGCGTAGATTTATCTTCAGATCCCGCTTTGAGACAGTTCTTGTTTCCAGTGGTACCCAGGGGGGGCTTCTATGTCTACGGGTAGTCGATCTTTAACTTGGCTTCTCCGGTGCTTGGAGATGTTGGATTGGCTCAATGGGCCAGTATTTACACCCAGTTGAGCTGCCTTGTTGGGCTGAGAGGCAATGTTATCTGGCTCATAAAAAGTTCTCAGTAAGTCAGTCTGATCCTGTGTGTAGGCCGAAGACTTTATTGCTTCTGCCCAGTTGTTATTGGCTTGGTTTGTACAAGTAGTGACGTCACTGTCTGACATTGAAGCTTCCTTTTGTGTAAGAAAAGACTCCAGAGCCACTGTTTCCCTGTTGACCAGACTCTGTTTTTTGGTTGTCATTTCTACTGAAGACTCAACTCGAGTTGGCTTGATGCTTCCGTTTGGAAGCTTATGGGCTGAGTAGCTGTTTTTTAAAGATGGTTTTCCTTGAATTTTCTGTAGTAATGGTACTACTGATGAGTCTGCAAAAACTCTATAGGGTATTATCTGGAATCTCTTTAAAAAAGGCTTCATCTTCAGAAGCATAAGGGGAATAACTGTTTGATCGAAAGACAACTGGATTCTCTTGTGACCTCTGAGCGGGTGAAGCCAATTTGTCGACCTTAAGTCAACTTTATGAGGGTGTATATTTAGTAGTTGACTGATTGAGTTCAAGATTCCCTTTTGTGAATCCCATCACCTCCTGTTTATAGGGATTGGTGCAATCTGAAGCAGGACTTGGGTCGGCTGGAAAATTCTTGTTGTGCCAGTACCCTCTCTGCTAGGTTGGTTTGAGGGATAGCGTGGGCTTTCATTGGAGGTTGCAGGGCTGGGCTCTTGGATTCCTATACCTTGGTCCTTAGGAGGAAGGAAGTTTGTGACTCCATTCGAGGACTTGGTCAATTCCCCCAGGGCACACTCTACCACAAGCATTTGGTCGTACACCTTCTGCAGTCTTTGGAATATTGCAGTTACTGTTTGAGCAATGAGCTGACACTGCTCTATCAGCTGATTTGAAGGCTTCTCTGTTACCTCCTCTGCATAACCTTCAGGGTTGGTGAGAAGCTCATCATGGTCAACCTGGGCTGTGTTTGCTAGTACTGAGTAATGATTTTTTAAAGTAATAGGTGACTGTGTGAGTTGATCTCCCGTCAGCTTGTTAGCTGTAAAAAGACTGTCTATCTTCATTTGCTTCACTGCTTTTGCGTGGGAGTGCCCTGAGTGCCCTGAGTTTGACCTATGCCTCTTGTTTCCCATTTATTTTACCCAGCAGAAGAGAACAGTAAAGGTAAAAATAAGGACGGAGGGGGTGTCTGCAGCTTTCCACTTTCAGAAACTCCCAGCCAGTAGATGTTTTTGCAAACAAACATCAATTACCCCCCCCCCCCTCTGCTGGTCTCACGGAACAGTCCTCCTTTCGAGTAAATCCTTATCTCTTCTTAAATTAGAGAGTCTGTTGGGAGGTTTTGGGATTTGGAATTTTAGTAAATAAAAAGAGGATACTTAGCTCAATCAAGTTTCGGCTTCTCTATTTCACTCTTCACTCCTCTTCACTACTCCTCTCCTCCGGCCTCAAAGATTCAGCCTTGGTCCCAGTTGAAATAAATAACAGCTGCTTCTCCGATAGCAAAGCATTAGCAATAATACAGTGGCGTGTAAAATGCTGAATGTTGAATGTTAAAAAGTTGAATCATTAAAAAATATTGAGGTTAAAAGAATTTTTAAGAATTTTTAAAACTGCTAGGTTAAAAGGGGAGGCTAAAACAATAAGAGGAGAGCCCAGCAGAACTGCTCCCACTCCGAGCCCTGAGAAGATATTGAGGCAGATCGAAGCAAAGAAAAAAGAACTAGATGATTAGAATTACAACAAACACAAAGAAATTTACTTTATTTAAAAAGAAATTTCTTTGAATACAGCAATAAAAATTCAAAACTTTTAGCCAGATTAGCCCAGAAAAGAAGAGATAAGAACACGATGGGGATTATAAAAGACTCCTCAGGCAAGATGTGTATACAAATGAAAGACAAATTAAAAGGTATACAAGAGTTTTACCAGTCTTTATACACAGCAAAAAACAAGTCCAAGGAAGATATAGAAAAATATATTACTAAAAATCTAAAGAGAGTTTTGGAAGAGGAAGATATGCTGGAAATGGAGAAACCTATTACAGACCAAGAGATAGGTGAGGTAACAGATAAATTAAAGAATAATAAAATGCCCGGAGTGGATGGTCTGGGATCTGAATTTTATAAACTTTTTAAAGCAGCATTAATACCTAAACTAAAAAAGCTATTCAATAAAATATTGGAGGGAGAACAAGTTCCGAGATCCTGGACCCACTCTTTAACCACTCTTTAACCATTTTAATACCTAAACCCAGGGGTCCTCAACCTAAGGCCCCGGGGCTGGATGCGGCCCCCAAGGTCCTGAATCCGGCCCCTGGGACCAGTTGCAACCCCCCACCTACCCCCTGTTTTGTGAGCAAGCAAGCCTCCGCAGCTGCTTTTGGACTGGGATCCGGCCCCCAGTGGTGTCTGGGTGGTGGTGGACCGGCCCGCTGGTTGAAAACTTTGAGGACCCCTGCCTAAACCTAATAAAAACTTAATGGACATTGGGTCATATTAGACCAATACCCCTATTAAACCAAGATGCTAAGATTTTTACTGCAATCCTGGCTAAAAGAATGAATAAATTTGTAGCTAAATATATTAAAGATGATCAGTGTGGTTTTATCAAAGGAAGACAAATGGCAAATATTATTAGAAGAAATTTGAACGTTCTTTATGAAATGGGAAAAAGTTCTACTAAAGCAGGCATGTTATCTTTAGATCTTTTTAAAGCTTTTGATTGCGTTCAATGGTCTACATTAAAAATTCTGCTAGAAAAATGGGGATTTGGGAAATTTTTTTTAGGAGTAATAAATCAATTACATTCAGAGGGTACTTCCTCAATAATAGTTAATGATGGAATGACTGAACAAATTACTCTAGGCCGCGGAACTAGACAAGCATGTCCTCTTTCTCCAGTTCTCTTTTGTATCGTTACAGAACTCCTGGCTAATGCTATAAGGGATGAAGAATCCATTAAAGGTATAGGGAAAGATGGGGCAACTAAAATCATTCTATTTGTTGATGATGCTTTATTGACTATTTTAGATCCAATAGAGAGTATCCAAAGAGTAAAAACTCATCTAGAAGAATTTGGGGAAATAACCAGATTATGTGTAAACTGGCAAAAATCAGAAAGTTTATTGTTTAATTACGGAAGAGAAGACCTTAAGACAATTGAAAAATTTGGACTTAAACCTAGAAAAAGTATTAAATACCTAGGATTAGAATTCTATAAAGAGTTTACTAAAACTAAAGAAAAAAATATTTCAAAATTAAAAGAAGAGATGGAAAACAAATTATTAACTTACTCTAAACTGAATTTATCCTGGTTTGGTAGAATAGCATTGGTAAAAATGAAAATACTTCCCAAAATTAATTTTATTTTTAAAATGCTACCGGTTCAGTTTCTAGAAAAGGAACTTAAAATTTTCCAAGACATGATAAATAGGTTCTGTAATGTGGGGGAAAAAACCAAGAATAAATAAAAGTTTGTGGTACAGATCCCAAAAAGAAGGAGGAATAGGTATACCCAATATAAGAAAGTACTATATAGCCAATCAAATGAGTTGTTTGGGCAAAATTTTATTCAAACCGGAGAAGTTAATATGGTGGGAGCAAGAGTCATCGGATATAAAGGGGGAAATAAATAAATTTCTATTTACTGACTTTAAAAATAAAGATTGATAACCCCCTTCTGAATGGTTTAATAACCACATGGAGAACAAATAGGAAAATTTTGTCACCGAAGGGCTCCCCACTAGGTTTAGTTACAGACCTGGAAAATTTCCCTACAAATTTGACACATTATTTAGAGTTATTCAAAGCTAAGAAAATAGCTAGATTAAAAGATTGGATGGCCAAAATTAGATCAACCCACGATATAAAAAATATCCTGCAATCTAGTGACTTCTCATGGTTAAATTACATTGTTAGGAAAATGGACAAAGGATTGGGTCAGAAGAAATAGTCAAATTAGAGAGTGTACAAAATTTGAACAGTTCTTACTATCGTTGGAATCTGATCAGGAGAATAGAGAGAAAGGAATAATACGTAAAATACATAAAATATTAGGGGATTCATCGGAAATGAAGGAGTCAGATTCTCTGAGAGAGATTTGGAATCAAGATCTTAACGTAGAGATAAACAAAGAAGACTGGGTGAAAATTTGGAATATGAGAATCTTGAGATCATTATTGGTCAGGATAAAAGAAAATTATTTTAAACTAGTTTCTAGATGGTATTTAACACCAATTAGACTGAATAGAATGAATCCTGATTACTCTAAGATATGCTGGAAATGTGAAAAAAAGCCTGGTACATATATGCATCTTTGGTGGGAATGTGAAATAGTTCAAAAGTTTTGGAAAGAGGTTTTTTTAGAGCTAACTAACATGATTAAGTTAGATATAGACTGTAATCCAGAGATAGCATTATTATCATTGTTAACTAGTAAAGATTATGATGCTACAACAAAGGAGCTAATAGCAAATCTTATGACAGCTGCCAGATTAATTATAGCAAGAAATTGGAAGTCAAAACCAGAACTTAAGATGGAAGATTGGTACAACGAACTTTGGGATATAGCTATAAATGATAAATTGTCTTGTAGTTTAAAAGTTAAACGAGGAGAGATGAAAAAAGATGTTTTTTACGATATCTGGGGAAAATTTATAGACTATGTATTAGTTGAAGGGAAGGGGAAAGAGCCAATGAATATTTCACAACAATTCTGGAGAAGAGGACTTTAAGAAGACTACTAGAACAACAGAAGACGGAGTAACAAAGAAGAACTCATGGATGGTCCCGGGTGGGTGGGGGTACACTTGTATTGTTAATTGTTTCTTGTTATTTTCTTTTATTTTGTTTGTATGTAGTTTAAAATTTAATAAAAATGTATTAAAAAAAGGAATTAAAAAGGGGAACTTTAGGGTTTCAGCAGTAATCTTTCTTTTCCTTTCCGCTACGATATACTGTAATATCAAATGCAGGTATAAGAACACCCAAGGACGGCAAGATACAGAATGAATTTGGGAGAATCTTGAAAATGGTCTTATTATGAAGAAACCACAAACCTTTCTTTCAACTCTGAGTGACAAGACTAGAAAAATGGATGGTGGGAGGGAATGTTTACTTCACCAGTTATAAGCTAGTGGTGGGGAATCTCTGGTCCTCCAGATGTTTTAGATTTCAGCTCCCAGAATTGCAAGCCTATATTATCAGTGATCAAGGACTGTGGGAGCTGTTGTCCAAAACATCTTGAGAAGTTCCCCACCCACCACCCATGGTGTAAGCACTCACCATGACAATTAGCCAAGCAGTGACAAATTTGAAAGTGCAGGTGCTCAGTGTGACAGTCCCTGTAGCAAAACTCACTCCATAAGGAGTCCAAAAATACACTTAGATTAATTAGTCCATATCATCCAATGAGGAACAGTTTTTTTGTTAAGTGAATGGATTTTAACTACCCACTCAAGACAAAACAAAACAAAGTGAAAACCCACTCAAATATTTAGCATGTCTTTAAGAGTCCGAAAATGCAGGCATCTAGGTTGATCTACCCATAGATGTACTGTTTCTCCCACAAATGTTCATGACTGAGTAGAGGGTTAGTGCCCCTCCCTCAATTTGAGATGAGATGTCCTTTTCTCATTTCACATGTTGACTATGATTTAGAGACGGGCACTTACTGTAGTTTAGCGATTTGGTGAGGTGTTGCACAGACACTCTTGGTTACGCACCCCATGGGTGCCAGGTAGCAGGCTGTAGGTTCACTCAGCTTTCCAACCTTCTGAGGTTGGTAAAATGAGTACCCAGCTCTCGGGGTGGGGGCAATGTGTGGCTTGCATCATTACTTGTAAACTGCCCAGAGAATGATTTAAGTTCTATAAAGTGGTATATAAGCAGCACACTTTGCTTTTTAGTTTACTGTGGATCAGTTGGTCTCTCTGTCTAATTTGTGTACTAATTAGGGATGGGCATGAAATGGAAAAATAGTGTTTCATTTCATTTTGTTTCGCCCCCTGCTGTGTTTAGTTTTGTTACAAAATTAATTTTAATGCAGTTTCGTTATGAAATGAAATGAAACAAAACAAAACAGTATGCTCCCCTGGGTCCTAAAGGCCCCAAGGAAGCAAGCAATTTTAGTTCAGCCCCCCAAATTTGCAAAGGTTCAGGGGTCAGGGCACTGACTAATTAAGGACCAAAGGGGGTGCCCCTAGGAAAAATTATTTCTAATTGGAATCGGAAGGTGATCAGGTGAGTGGTAGCACTGCTGAGGATTCAGATTGATTCAGGTATCCACCAAGAGGTACCAGCCTCTTTGGAGTGCTTTACCATAGAGAGGGGAAGCTGTAAATTAACCTTATAATGGGTAAAGCACACCAAAGACACTCATTCAATTAAGTACCCCCCACCTCCTTTGGAGTTTAATATCTCTGGCTCCAGAAACCCTAAATCAGTGGTTCTCAATCTGTGGGTCTCAGATGTTCCTGGACTGCAACTCCCAGCAGCCTCCACCACTTGCTGTGCTGGAAGGGATTTCTGGGAGTTGCAGTCCAGGAATATCTGGGGACCCCCAGGTTGAAAACCACTGCCCTAAATTTTCCAAATTTCAAAGGGTCCCCTAAAATCACTTCGGGTAGCTAAGCCTGCCATTGAAAAAAATATATTAAATGGAAGATTACTGATACCAAGCATGCATATGGCAGTCTTAGCTTCCCCAAGCGATTTTAGGGAACTCCTTGAAATTTGGAAAGTTTTGAGTTTCAGGGAACTGAGTTATTAAGCTCCAAAGGAGGTGTGGGGTGCTTTATGGAAGGAGTGTGTCCAGTGCGCATTACCGATTATAGGGTTAATTTACAGCTTCCCCCCAGCATGCCGATTAGACATGGGCACGACCAGAAAAAATGACGTTTCAAGTTTTCGCTTGTCGGAACGGGTCCGTTTCGGGTCGTTTCCGTTTGTCATGAAATTTTTCAAAAATTTGTCGTTTCCGTTTGTCTTTTGTCGTTTCCACAGCGATTTAGCGCGATTTGACTTCACAGAGCATAGGGGCATCCCGCAATTAGGGCCGGTGCTAGGTGTTTTTGCGCCCTAGGTGGCGGGTGGGGCAGGGGGCGGGTGAGCGGGTGGCCGGCGGCTGGGGGCGGGCAAGTGTGCGGGCGGCGGCGCAGGTGGACGGGCGAGTGGGCAGTTAGGATATCACTTAGGATAGAGGTTCTGTTCTTGGCTTGCACCCCAAATGTGTGTGTTTGCAAGCAAATTGAAGTTGGGAAAATAGAAAATAAATGGTAGTATATAATATATATTTAAAATAAATCCACACCTCCCACTCCCAGTCGAACCTCCCCCTTTATCCAATATCAGAAAAAAATCCACACAAACTGCCAGAGAAGAAATAAAGAATAAACTGCTATTCCCTTCAGCAGACAAAGCTGCAGGGAATCAAAGAAATTATTTTCTAAATTCAATTCCCTCCCTGCCTGCCTAACTTAAATCCTAAAGCCTCCAGCCTCCTCCTCCTCAATCTCGATCGGATCGCACCAGCACCAGCAGCCAGCCCTCCTCCCTCAACCACATCCATACACCTGACTGCGATTTCTGGAAGGTGCCTCGGCTTTTTATGCCCTCCGAGACATCCAGAAGTGTCAGTCAAAAACCTGGTGATGCCATTGGTGGAATGGTTCAAACAATTTGCATGGTCCCATCCCATGCCCAGCCCAAATGGGCAGGTCTAAAAAAAATAAAATAAAATAAAATAAAATAAAATCAATACGATGTTTTATTGCTATAAAAAAACCCACTGCTGCTACTATTAAAATTCAGGCATTTAAAATAAATAAATTTCACATGTTTCTGTGGTGATTTGGTGTGTTTTTTGACCACAATTTCAAAAGAAATATTGCGGTTGCCATTTTGGATCCCCCCCACCGCATGGCATGGCGAGATGACGAGGATGACCCCCCCCAGCCTGGTGCAAGCAGCCCAGGACAGGAGAAGAGGGGGAGGCCCAGGACCCCCCCCCAGAAACCACCCCTCTGGTAGGTGTCCTCAGGCAGGCATATTTTCGTCTGCTTTTTTGGCTGGGAGTCGGGTTTTTAAAAAAACTTTTAAAAACTTTTTCTGTGCTTCGCATTGCGCGATCGCCACGATGCCACAAACAGAAACAAAAAACCCAACCAAATTTTTCTTTTTTCAGTTTGAGTTCAAGTTCTGACAGCTTAATTATCATTACCGTTTCCGTTATGTAATGGAAACAATAACCGAAAATGGAAATGACAATTTTGCCGAGTCGTGCCCATGTCTAATGCCGATCCACACTTCTTCAATTAAGTATCTTCTGCAGCTCCTTTGGAGCTTAATAACTCCGTTCTCTGAAACCCAAAACTTTCCAAATTTCAAGGGGTTGCAGGGGAGAGGTTGAGGAAGCTCCCCAGCCATTTAGAGGGGGGGGGGATGGCATTTCGATTCATTTCATAACGAAACGCTGGCTAGCATTTTGTTTCATTTCAAAACGTTTGATAACCTTACGACACAGTGTGTCATTTTTTTGTAAGGTGCCCATCTCTAGTACTAACTCATATATAATACACATATATCAAGGTTATACATTTGTTAGATTGTGATAGTCATTGAACAGTGAGATAGCAAAGGACCCAGTAATATGACAGGATACGATGTGTCCCCCAAACAATTTAAGAACACCAGATTATGATTTCCTGAATATTTCTTTTCCAGTATCAGATGGAAAAATACTCAGCACTTTTGATCAGAAATCAGACAGACCAGTGCTAGTGGGGTTTTCTTTCCTACCACAATCTGGACCTTTTGAAAACCACAGAGATTGAAATATTGATTGGCTTTATTCCGCATTCCAACTGGGAGTGCTTGCCACAATAGGAAATGCTAGAGCTCCCCCTGTTCCTGTGAGGATGGCACCAAAGCTCAGTGGAAATAAGGGAAGACCCATAGTGGGGCGGCTGTGACACCATGGTTCCAGTTAATCAAAGGAGTCCAATGCTTCAGCTTAGGTAGTGCTCCATTACTCATCTGTGCAATGAGGATGCTTCCCCATTGTTCTGAGAGCAGAAGAGCATATACACTTGATCTGAGAGTTAAAGGTACCTTGAGCTGTAATCCAGCAAAAAGTCTCTTGCTTAGGGTATTCTAGTTGGGACATCTGTTGCTCCTATTTATCTTTCACCGAGATATAGTACAGGGGGTGGAAACACACATCCAATCGCTGTTTCAAAAGCACACTGGTCTGATTGAGGGCAGAACTGGCCTCTGAATGTATAGCTAGGGTTACAAAAAAAGAAAATGAAAAAAAAATAAGAAAAATAAATAAATAAGCAGAGCAGGAGCCAGTAATGAGAAACAATGTCGCTGAGACTGGATTACTTCAGTGTTTGGGCTAGCAGCAGATGGCACAAATCACTGCAAAATGATAAAATAATCATTTGCCTGAAATTAAAGAGCCAGCCTAGGGAATAGGTGATGGATAGAGCAGCCAGAAGTGAATGGGAAAGGGTCCATGGGAAAATGACTGACATCAATAGCTCTATACCTAGTAACGGTAAACAGACAGGCAAACAAGAGGTTGTGAGATCCAGAATTAATAGCACAGAAGAATGTGTGTTAAAGTTACCTTCAACATTCTACTGTAGGAAATAAAGCAACTGTTGAGTATTTGACACAGCTAGGCCATAAGCCTCTCAATTAAGTTTTTGGGTTTAATGCCAATCCTTATGCCCTGTTACTACATTTTTACTCAAAGCTTGGCACAGAAATTAACAGCAGGTAGATGCAGGGAGAAACGTTCCTCCTGGTAAATTTCTCTAACACAGGGATCTGTTGAAAGGCACAGGAGCGTGGCCAGTAAATGAAGACGAGAACCCCATCTCTCTCTGTTCCCCCCTGCTAATCCTCCTGTGCCTTGCATCAACACTACATTGAGTAAAACAGTGAGGTATGAACCATGTTTTGCTGCCTGAAGTAGGTGAGTGGGTGGCATCTCTCCTTGCTGATACGCATAAAACTTTTCCGTGACACAAAACTTTTCCATGTGGTAAAAACCAGAGAAGATTGTGAAGAGCTCCAGAAGGATCTCTCCAAACTGGGGGAATGGGCTACGAAATGGCAAATGCGTTTTAATGTAGCCAAATGTAAAGTAATGCATATTGGGGAAAAAAATCAAAACTTTATATCTATCAACTCATGGGCTCTGAGTTATCCGTGACAGATCAGGAAAGAGATCTTGGTGTGTTGGTGGACAGCTCCATGAAGGTGTCTCCCCAATGTGTGGCAGCGGTGAAGAAGGCCAATTCCATGCTAGGGATTATCAAAAAGGGGATTGAAAATAAAACAACCAACATTATAATGCCATTATACAAAACAATAGTAAGGCCGCACCTGGAGTATTGTGTACAATTCTGGTCACCGCATCTCAAGAAAGACATAATGGAACTGGAAAAGGTGCAGAAGAAAGCAACTAAAATGATTACTGGGCTGGGGCACCTCCCTTATGAGGAAAGGCTAAAACATTTGGGGCTCTTTAGTCTGGAAAAAAGGCGCCTGAGGGGGGATATGATTGAGATGTACAAAATAATACAGGGCATGAGTAAAGTGGATAGAGGGAAGCTCTTCTTTCTCTCCCAAAATACCAGAACTAGGGGACATACACTCAAATTGAGGGCTGGGAGAGTAAAAACAGACAAAAGAAAATATTTTTTCACCCAGTGCGTTGTTAGTCTATGGAACTCCCTGCCACAGGATGTAGTGATGGCATCTGGCCTGGATGCCTTCAAAAGGGGATTGGACAGATTCCTGAGGAAAAGTCCATCACAGGTTACAAACCATGATGGAGATGTGTAATCTCCAGGCTTAAAACCAGGGTACTTCAAGGGCCAGATGCAGGGGAGTGGTATCAGGAGACAGATATCTAGTCTCATGCACTCCCAAAGGCATCTGGTGGGGCCACTGTGAGATACAGGAAGCTGGACTAGATGGGCCTTTGGCCTGATCCAGCATGGCTCTTCTTATGTTCTTATAAATAATTTAGCTACAATAGCAGTAAAATGTTACTTCAAAACTGGCTAGATCGTAGGATCGTTTGCTCATAATACTGAGGTTCCTAAAGCAGCTTAAGATGTACGAGGTAGGCTGCATGGCACACTAATCACCGTTTTCCAATCCTCTCCATCCCTCCTTCCATTCCCTCATAATATGATGTATACTATATATTTATATACTTCTTGCCCTCTGACAGCTGATCCTCATTTCCACCCAAAAAGTCCCCTCTGAGCTAGTTGGATATCTCAGTGGTTTAGGTAGATGTTGGGATTGGGAATTTGATTCCCCCTTGTGCCTCCTCCAAGTAGAACCAGTCCCAGGGTGCCCACAGGAAAAAGGGTGTGGTAAACCACTTCTGAGTATTCTGAAAAGGGTCGCCATAAATCAGAGTTGACTTGACTGCATATGCCCTTGTCCCTCTTTCCCCTTCCAATTAACAGCTGGTAAACACCCTGGTTCTATAGCAACTATCATCCCACATTGGCATCAGCTCCTTCTCCTACTTACCTTAATATCTCATACTCCAAGTGATGCCTCTAGGGATGGACTTATTGTGCTTGTTTGTAGAAACAAGTAAAAAAAAACCAACAACAAACCATGACAGAGACTCTCCTCTGTTGTTGTTTTTGGTGTTCTTTCCAAGACTTCTAAAATTGAGCTTCCAAAACCCAAAATTATTGGTTTTAATGAAAGAGGAGGGGACAAGCCCCCCTTCTTTATGTGCTACCCCCGTTTGTTTAACCTTTTTAATATCAAACCATTCTTTCACACTTTGTACGTTGAATAACCTGACAATTTCCCCCCATCAAATAGCAAAGACTGGGTGTTTTGATGAACAAGGGCTGTCAGTAGCCAATCAGCATGTCTGAGGGGTGTATAAGGAGGAATGTTGAATTCCCAGAACGGCCGGAAACCCAGTGTGGATCATTTGTTGGTTTGGGCTCCACTTTAGCTGATTGCCTGTGTTTCTCTCTTTGATTCTTTCCTTTCTTGCCTTTATTTTTTTTTTTTGCGAGACTCCTCTCCTCCCTCCATAAGAACATAAGAACATAAGAAGAGCCATGCTGGATCAGGCCAAAGGCCCATCTAGTCCAGCTTCCTGTATCTCACAGTGGCCCCACCAAATGCATCTGGGAGCGCATGAGACTAGATATTTGACTCCTGATACCACTCCCCTATATATGATCCTTGAAGTTCCCCAGTTTTAAGCCTGGAGATTACACATCTCCATCATGGTTTGTAACATGTGATAGACTTTTTAAATATTAATTTTGTTCACGCCTCATTGGGATTAGTCTGTCCCCCCCCCCGTTTCTTTGGGTGTCCCCTCCATCCCTTTCCTGTACTTTGATTATGTTTGCTCCTCCCTAGACCTGGAGATGGCAGCAAGTAGTCTGGGATGGGAATGATATCAGCAGCCCTTCCACTGGCGTAGCACTGGTATATTATTTTCCTCCCAGTGGTATATTCCCTCCCATGGTTTGCTCTGCTTTGACACCTGCTTAATTTCCCCATTCAATTAAGCCAAAGGAGCCTAAAACTGCTTAGGTTTGCAGGACTGTGCCATGTATAAATAGCCTTCCATTTATCAATAATTCCACTTTTCCTAATGTTTTGGATGTTGGCCCAGTCAATTGAGACAGATGAAATTGTCCCATAGATTTATATGGCTCTATGATAGATGCCACATTTTAAACCTTTTTAGCTCCCGGCAGGCATTGAAGCCTGCATCACTGCAGACGAGAAGAGGAAAGACTTGCTTATTCCCAATTATTTTGAAGCCAAAGTCATTCTGGCTTAGCAAGAGGGCTAAGCAGAGGAAGAGAAGAGCTGTCTACAAGGCCAGTGTGGGAAGAGATGCTGTATTTTAAAAAGCATGGCCATTGTCTACTTGTACAGTGGCAAATTTCTGGGATTTGGCTGGCAAGCACACAAATAGTATAATACAGTTATATATCCAACTGTACCAAGAACAAGCCTGAACTTGGGGCTTTCACTGGGCTGGCGGAATGGAGTTGGCTTTTTGATATTTCATGGGCAAAATTGGTCTGCTGGGATGTGTGTGTGTGTGTGTCTGTGTGTGTGTGTGTCTGTGTGTGTATGTGTGTGTATCTCTCTCTGTGTGTGTGCGCTTCAACTATGACTTTCTTGTCTCTAAATAGAAGTTCTACCCAGATGACCAGCCACTAGAATAAGCTAATATAATTACTGAGGAATCATTCCTTTGAACCATATTAACCTACAAGGCCACTTGGACAGTTGTGCTAAAAAGTCTGTCAAAAATTAACACTGACCCTTCAGTAACCTTTGACAGAAAGGTCATGTTTTCAGTGGTGAAGCCATTCCTCATCAATTCAAAGCCTATAATGAAAAACCAAATGCACTGCACAACATCTGAAGGTTCAGAGGCAGCGGCGACCTGCAAATACATTGTTTCAACATGTCATTCTTCTCTCTCTTTTTGGTTCTATTTTTCATTAGCTTCAAGAAATTTCATGGGTATGATCAACAGAAACTAGGTGTACCACACATCTTTCTTTTTGTATCTTTTGTGTCTGTGTTGAATATACAGTAGTTTTAAAAGTCTCTATATGATGATATGACAACGGATGTGAAACAACAGTCAAGTAGATTTACAATGACTCATGCTTACTGCAGAGAAAAAAATAATGATTGGAGATCAGCTTTGTTATGCTGAATTTTATTATCATCACTATTTGACTGTATATCGTAAGCAGTAATTGCAGATTTCAAAGTTGTCCTTGGAGTTCCTCTTAAATGAGTCAAGAGCGAGTTTACCAAAACAAAGCATCATACTCTTACTCTGATTTCCTAGCCATTGGTAATGACTCCGAGACCAACTCTCCCTTATTCTGTTAATCCAGTTCTGCAGACAATCTAGTGGCATCACCCAAATACATTGGAATGCTGGGAAAATGGGATGAAATGTTCAACACTCACTTTATCAGGGGGAAAAACAATTACTAGTAATTGTTTAAACAGTACAGAACTGCCAAGTAGACATTCTTCTTCTCCTCCTCCTCCTCCTCCTCCTCCTCCTCCTCCTCCTCCTCCTCCTCCTCCTCCTCCTTCTCATTAGCCAATGTCACACTTGGTGGTGGGGTCCGCTATTTTGGTTTTTATCCTCCACTTTATACGGACACAGACTTGGTCTGGGTGAACGCAGGACATCTTCATGTCATTGTCAAGGGTCATACAGTGCTGTTTTGCTTGTCCCCCTGGTCAGGATCCGCTGACCTCCAGGGTGAGACCCCTTTTGGCCAGAGTTACCTTGTCAGCATGAAAGACGTGTCCATACCATCGCAGTTAGGTTTCACGCATCTTGTCAGCAATTGGTGAAATATCCTATTTAGATTGGATGTTATCATTGCACCCTTTTGTGCCCATTGCAGCATCTTTGTCTCGATGAAACCAAGGTGATGTTTGGTTGCTTTAGTTGCTGGCTAGCAATCTACAACATAGAGCGCGACAGCTCATACAGTGGTGTGATAGACCTTTGACTTTAAATGGTTGCTGATCTTTTTGTTGCACATGACACTTGATGTCATACACCTTTCTTGTCAGGCACCATTGTTCCTTGATGTGACTTTATGGTTCTGACTCCCATCAGCTGTGATCCTGGAACTGAGGTATTTGAACTCCTCAGTTCTGGGTTGGTTGATACCATTGATTTGGATCATACCTGATTAATTTGGGTCAGTCATCAGATCCTCTGTCTTCCTCACATTCAGGTGCAGCCCAAACATTGCCAGACATTCACTCCATGCTTAGACGTAGCACTCAAGATCTGCCTTACTCTCCAATGTAATCATGACATCATCTGCATGAAGCAGTATCCAGGGTGTCAGATTCTGCAGTTCACAAGTAAGTGCGATCATAACCAGAATGAAAATAAGGGGAGAGAGTGTCGATCCTTGGTGGACCCCAACCATGATATGAAAATCTTTCAATGTGCCAGCTGCAGTCATGTGGGACTTGGTCAAATCTTTCTTGAGGTCAAGGAATGCTGCATGCACTGGTTTCCATTTCTCCTTGTGTTTTTTGAGCATCAATCAGGCAGTATGTATTTCGTCGCTCGTTCTGCAGTTCTTGACAAAGCCAGCTTGACTGAAACTTAGTTGGACTCTGGTGTGAATTCATGTGTCAATGACTCAAAGACTTTTAAGAATATGCACAAGTAATCTAATCAGTCTGTAGTTGGTGTATTCGGCAGGGTTCCCTTTCTTTTTCCAGGCTGATAGTGTTGTGCTATGTTGCCAGTTGTTGAGTACCTTCTTCCTGGGAACAATCTGGTTACAGAGGTCCATCAGCCAGGTGCAGGGATTCCAGTGTTGCGACTTCCCCAGTTCCATCACCACATCGTGTGGTCCTGCGGCCTTGCCTATTTTTGTCTGCTTCATTGTCACAGCAGCTTTGTCAGATGTGATTGGTTGCACAGGTCCTAGGGGAAAATATGGGATCAGTGGGTGTAGGAGCTCTTCTGTGGAAACTTTCTTGAAGTAATCCTGCCAACACTTTGTTACCTTGACACGATCGTCAATCAGCTTTCCATTCTCATTATTGACAACATGGAATCTCTCAATATCCCCAGTCCTTTTGTGACAGGCTTTCACTAGTTAGTAAATGTCATGTTTGTCTTTGCGCGTATCAAACTTTCCATACAATTCCTCAAGTTGCGCAAACTGAGTCTTGGGACCCTGTATGAAATAAAGATGGGAAGAAAAGGGAGATGGGATTCAGAGAAACAAAGCAAACACCTCTCCGTAGGACATCAGTTAGCATCTGTCTATTCCCCCCCACATGTGCACTCCTTTCTATGCATTTGCATAAATGCAGCTGCGTTAGTAAACAAAGCAAAGCTACAGCCTGCAGTAAACTTATACATAGGATTTACATCCGGGTTAGCAAACTTGGTGTTCTTCTGTGTGTGAGTCAAATGATTTACAGGGCAAAGTTTTCTTCTCGTTTCTAGGAAATAAATGCAGTTGGGTAATCCACAGTCACAGAGGGCAGCGCATACGTACGTTCATATGGCTGCTGTGAATTTCCACATCCATCCATCCATGCATTCATCTACCACACTGCCATTGTTCATTCTGGGGATATTCACAGAACACAAGTGGGCTGGGGGAGGAGAGGAGGGTCTACAAAGTTTCTGCACCTTGTCATAATTCCAGTAATATGTCAAAGTAGTTGACCCCAGCATGACTTCACCATATCCCAGAAGGATTGTGCTTGGCAGCCTGCTACTGCTGGAGAAAAGCTTTTAGCCATTGGCAAAAGAAACACGGTCCATCTTTTTGCAGCCGCTAGCTACATTCCTCCTGCATCTTGAAGAAGCAGAAAGCTCCCTGCTGCAGAAATGAACCCCTGCAGGTTCTTTGCACTTCGGATCACCTTGAGCCTATGTGCCCTCACGTATCTTTTGTAGCCAAGTGCTGAAGACTTGGATGAACCAAATGACCCCTTATTAACAAGGGCCAAACTCCCTTGCAATGACCGCAATTACCTTGCATCATCACTTGTATCAATTGACAAGTGGTCAATATTATCCTACCCGGGGTCTGCAATTTGCTTTTTGAAGACCTATTGTCAAAAACCCTCAGCCACCATGCCCATGTTTTTTTTTTTTTGTAATATGGAAAAGAAACTTTTTCCATGCTCCGCTACAATATACCAGGAGCAGATGTGTGCTAAAATGGTTATCTGAATCCAAACAGCAATGTTATAACTGTTATTATTGTTGTTACATGTCCTCCAGTTGCTTCTGACATATGGCAATTCTATGAGTAAGCCATCTCCAAAATGCCCTGCCATCAGCTGCCCTGCTCAGCTCTTGTAAACTCAACACTTATTTTAGGCACTTGAGCTATCTCTTATATGCCCCTCTTCTTTTCCTGCTCCCTTCAGCCTTTACCAGCATTAGTGTCTTTTCCAGAGAATGTTGCGGTCTCACTATGTAGACAATATAGCACGGCATACATTGCATCATTTTTGCCGCCAGAGATCATTCAGGTTTGGTTTGATCTAGGATACAGTTGTTCATCTTTCTGGAACTCCAGGGTATCTACAAAGCTCTCCTCCAGTACCATATTTCAAATGATTCATCCCTCCCCCATAGCTTTCTTTACTATTCAGCTCTAAACCCCCATGATCGACAAACTGATTTGTTGGTTCTTTGGGAGGGAGGGAGGGGATTTGTGGTTGATCAAGGTTGGCGATGAAATGTGACAATGGCTGTTCTTTGTGGTTGAACCACCATTTGGACATTTCGCCCTTATCTTTAGACACATGTTATATGAATCATCTCTGCATCTCCTTGAGATAGTGGTTAATATGAGGATAGAGCAGGAAAGGCAGGCATGTCCAAACTACAGCCCTCCAGATGTTTTGGACTGCAACTCCCACAGTCCTTTGCCATTGGCAATCTAAGCTTAGAATTCTGGGAGTTATGGTCCAAAACATCAAGAGGGCTGAAGTGTGGACATGCCTGAGGAAAGGTGAGTGAGGAGGTTGGTGGTAGTGGTGGTGGGATCAAGCAGGAAAGGCAAGTGAAGGAGCTGTTTCCACCTTCTTCTGATTTTTCTTCTTGTCAGATAGTGTGCTTCCTTGTGGGTTATTCAGCATTCTTAATCTAGGCATAAATTTATCCTTGATTTCTCAGGTCATCCGGAAGAGATCTCTCATTTTTCCTCTTTTGTTTTTCTCCTATATTTCTTTGCACTGTTTTTTTATAATAGTTTTCTTTCTCTCTACATCTGCTCCTGGTCCGGTGTTTTACTAGCATAGGGGCTGTGAGTCTGGACTGAGAGACTTTGGATCTGGTGTAAACCAGCTCTTTCTTTTATCTCCCCACACCCACACATGATTCTTCTGATGATTGATCTCAGCCAATACAACAGACCCAAGTCCATTTTTTTTGCCATCATAAGGGTAGTTGTGCTAACACAAACAGGCTTTTGGCCATTACAAACCCACTACAACCAGCATAGTCTGTGAGTTTTTTACTGCCTTGGTTACTGGATTGTACTACTGGCACTGACACCACTAATCTATCATCCAAATTTCATCCCATAGGAGGAAAACATGGGTGCACAGATTTAAAAAAAGTTAAATCACAAACTGCTTGCTTATGTTTAATCATACATAAGGACTACAGAGTGGAGAGACAGATGGGATTGCTTTGTTTATCCTTTCATGAATATTTGCATTTTTAAAACTATTAAGTCCTATGACTACAGGGATAGAACAATTTTATACATTTAGTATTAATTTAATGAACTCTAGGCCCCTGTTTATAGGCCCTGATTTTCAGGATAGGTGACTTTGGTTCTGAATTAGAAGGAAAAAGTCAGGCAATGATAAATAGCTGTAAGGGTGGACATAAAACATCCCTAATGTACAAAAAGATTCAGATGAGGAGATGTGGATCAATGAAGTTTTAATGTACAGGCTATAAACCATGGGGAAGTGAGCTTATAAAATGAGAAATACTACGTTCTTCTGGTCACAATTTTTTGAAATTACAGATTCTATTAAAAATATTATTACAGAAATGATTGGTTAGATTCATTGAAACATTTCAGCTGATTTAGGCCATTCTCAGCTGAGCAAATCAGGAACAAATTAATGCAATTTAATTGTCCTGGTTTGGCTGTATTGGTAGGACTGTCTGCAAAGCTAAAGGACATAGAATAAGGAGAAGCAATTGCAGTGTGATGGGAAATATGCTGTTTTGTCATTCCTGCTAAGGTGGCAGAAAGGCAGAATCTGGGGGGAATGAGCCACTTTTTACTAAAGCAGACAAAAGGCAATATAACCACTGCCTAGCAAAATGCACCAGCTGGCTGCAACAGGTCTCCAATTCTTCTGTGAGCCTGGGTTTGTCAATATAGGCTCAACTGGAGTGGACTAAGTAGGGTCAGGTAAAGGTCTAGTATGCCATTTGGGTGATCCTTGCATGTATGACATGTATATCCTTGCATATGGCATGTAAAAATTGAGCAGCCCTATTTGGTTCAGCTTCATTAATGTGGCAGAAGAAAAATCTGTCCTTGCCCTTGACCACTTCCAGGAGAAAGATTTCAGTTTTAAAAATTGTGATGCCCTAGCTGGTTTTTTTTTTTAAAAACCTTTTCTTTCCTCCTGCAGCCAAGCAGAGGAGCAGACAAAGGACTTTTTTTATTTCACTATTTTATTTCTCAGCTTACCCATATTATTAAGTAGTTAAGATTAGAGATGGGCACGGAATGAACATTTTTTCGTTTCCGTTACCGTTTGTCGTTTCCGTTACGTAACGAAACGACAAATGAAAATTATGATGAAAATGAAACAAAACGAACAGAACCACAAAATTGTGGTCGTTACGTTTCGTTTCCGTTAATGGTGACGTGCAATGAAATGAGCTGTTTTAAATGTTAAAAAACGCCCTGGACATCCATAAAAACGCAGCGATAATTATTTATATTGTCTGATAATACCTACCGGGGGGTTGGGGTCCTTAAAACATTTGTTTTTGTCTTCTCCCATCACGATGTATTTTTTTTATTTTCCCTTTAAAATGGATGTTGCCACCAGCCACAAAATGGAGGCAAGCCATGTGATGTGGGATCATGTTCAACCAATAGCATGCCCAGGTTGCAGACTGGGCGGGCAGGTCTGGCAGCCACAGAGGGCATAAAAAGCTCTGGCAGGCAGCCCCCGTCCTCCTTGCAGTCTCTGGTGGGAGTTAGGGTGGGATTGCTGTCTCTGCGACTCTAGCTTCAGTCCTGCAGCCTCCCTGTGTGCGTGCGTGCTGCATACCTCTCGGTGAGTACCCTCCCTTGCCCCGCAGTGCAGTCACTCTGCGGCTGCCTTGCACCCTGGGCAACGCCGGCCGCTGCCTTTGCAGCCTCCCTGCATACCTAGTCTATACTGTGTCTCTGCCAGCATCCATTTTTTTAGTGTTTCTCCTCTGGTCTGGGGCTTTGGGGATGCCTGCACATGGAAATGCTTTAAAAATCGCGCAAAAAGCGGGTAGAAACGACAAACGAAAAAATGAAAAACGGTAACAAAATTTTTCAAAAAATTCATTACAAATGGAAACGAACTGAAACAGACCTCTCAACGACAAATGAAAAACCAAAACACCATTTTTTTGTTTTGTGCCCATCTCTAGTTAAGATGCCTGTTTTGTCCACTAATGACATGGATATTTCAACTAGGTGGGAAATTAAAGCAAGAAGATTCCGAGGAATCGCATGCATTGGAAACAAACCAAAACAGAGTATTCACTTAAAAAAGAAAAAGAAAAAGAAAGAAAGAAAGCAAAACAGACTGGCAGAAGCCCCAGAGAAGGACCTGGAATGGTGCAGGTAGGCATATGTTCAGGACAGCCTGGTTCACTCCAGCAACTACATTGTCTAATTGCCAGGAAAGGGAGAGACTAGGCAGTCTTTATTATTCTCTCAGGCAATAAAGCTTTCAGTAAGAGAAAAGAACATATAGGTTATATGATGTATAGTTTCTTCATCAAAACCTTTAATTATTTAATTACTCGTATATATTTATTTGTTGCCTATTGCAGTGCTGTGACACAAATAAATAATGCGGGACTATGGAGAGTGTGGCCATGTGTCCTATTCTGTATGTCCTTCACATGAGAGATTGATTTGAAAAAGAAAAGATAGGGGACTGTTGGCTTTGACATTGGCCGTCAACAATGAATTGTGGTACACGGGGAGCAAACGCACATGGAAGCTGGTCACAGTCTTCTAGAGAGGAAGATGTTCTTTTCCGCTTTAAATGATAATACGTATTGCTCAAATTTCACCTCTATATGTAATTTAGCATATATGTTGTTCATGAACAATTGTGTTCCTTTTGTCCTTTCTTTGGGAAATCACAACCTAACAGAACTCTCTCTCTGGAACTACAGAAGCTTTTAGTGTTCACACGCACACGCACGCACGCGCGCGCACACACACACACACACACACACACACACACACACACACACACACACACACACACACAGTAGCTCTACAAAAGTCAATAGCCCAGTTCCCATGCTGTAGAGCTAGTATTGACAGCACTAATAGGGATAAGTGAACAGCAGCAAGATGCTTACTTAGTATGAAAGTAATTTATATGTGGGTATAAAGTCCTGCTGTTCAAGCAGTAGGATGGGATTGTTTATATGCATTTAAATCACCTTAGTTACCATTCCTAGTGAGAATCTTCAGCATAGCCTCCTTGAGCTTCAGAAATACAAAGAGGAAATGTAAGAAACCTTCCTCCCCTTGCAGAAGGGGAGGGGGAGGAGAAAAATGGTATTTCTCCCTTTTAAAGCAGGCGTCACATTTCACTTTGTTTGCCTCAGCAACCCCCCTCCCCAAATCTCACCCCCCCATTATAATTGTCTCAGAGTCCAACAACAGGCTGTGTTCAACACTTTCTGATTTCTGTCTGGATTTCCTTTTACTCGAGTGTAAGCATCTGCATGGCCCAGATTGGGACCAGCAGGTGCAAGATTCTCAAACCTGCCCTCCCATCTGTTTTTATTTAAAAATCCAAACCACAGGGGTTAAACAAAACCAATTTCTTCTTTAACCCCTGTTCAACAGTGGGATTTTTGAAATGAAAAACAGACATGCGAAAGGTTTCGGCTGGAGGATTGGATTGGGGTCCGCACATGATTACTCTTGAGTATGCCATGGCTTCCGCAAATATCGTGTGCATTTTAACTCTTGAGACAAACTCAGTTGCTCATAATAACTTCCCAAGCTCTGCTCCTCCCCCCCCCTTGCTTTTTTATAGACTTTATATAGTCAGAGAGATAACCTCTAATAGTCCTTGTAGATCTTCTAACTGCTGACACATGGGTTGGTGCTGTTGGCCAGTCAAAGGAATGGTAGCCTGCCCCTGTTAAGCTTATTTTGAAACCTCTCTACTCAGCAAATGGAATGGAGGCCCTTAGGCCCACGCTGTGAGTGACAAATCTAGGCTTTTGGCACATTATGGCTTCAAGATACAAAAGTGTGACTTCTCAGTATAAGGATGCATGAAAAATCATAGGAAACATAAAAGAAAACAGATGCCTTTAACAAAGAAAACAACTTTGCTTCATTCTCATTCAGAAGCCTTGAACAAATTTTAGGTTATGCTTTAACTTTAACTGGATTGCATCATTTAAGTTTGTTTTTGTTTTTGTTTTTGCTACTATTTTCTGCCACTTAGTCTTCTGTTCCTCTGAAAGCATAAACAAATATGTTTATCCACACACTTCCTCAGGTGTGCTGACTGAAACTCCTTAAAGAAGCTCAGGGTTAAATCTGAGATTTTAAAAGAAAGACGGCTGCATTAACACGAAGGCTAGTGAATTTTAAAAAAAATTGAAGTGCTTTATGATGGATGGAAATATATCCAGGTTCAAAATTAGTCTAGAAGGTTGTAAGCATGCTAGACACAAGCAGCTGATAGTCCGAACAAAGGGGTCATTTGTCAGGCATTAGTCTTTCATGGTTGGATTATTTTTCTTAATGTGTGTGTGTGTGTGTGTGTGTGTGTGTGTGTGTGTGTGTGTGTGTGTGTGTGTGTGTGTGTGTGTGTGTGTGTGTGTGTGTGTGTGTAAAAAACTTGCCAGGTGATTTCAACACGAGTGCTTATGTAAACAACCTTCCCCTGTGCATGCTTTAGTATCAGTCTGTGTGTGAGGCCCACAACTGAGAACAGTGAGATTGGTGAACAGAAGAGAGAAATAATTTTCCATGGTAGCTTCAAGATTGTGGAAATCTCTTCCAGGTGCTTTATCTACAGTTTTTTTTTTTATAAACTAGTGTTCAGGTAAGCATTAAAAATTCATTTAGGTTTCCTTTATTTCAAGGACCCTAATCCTACGCTACCAGTTTTAACTCACATATAAATATGGTAGACTTTATGGCTTGGTGGTCTTTAAATATACTATTGTCTTACTGTACTAATTTAGTAAATGTACTAATGTCTTATTGTATCTTTTCCCTGCTGCTGTTATTGTTGGACTCTTAGTGTTTCATTATAAGTTTTGTGATTTCTTTGCTATTGAAGAATACTTGGGAGAATGCTGAAGAGATGGGCTGTAAATATTTTAAAGAAAATATGAACACCAGGTGTTATTCTAAAACAGCCTTGAGGTTGGAAGGGGCACTCCCTAGTCTACCTTTTCAGGATTTTGTCACCTTGTTTTGCAGTGTTTGTACATCAAGACAGGAAATGCAATCTAACTCCAAGAAATATTGGCTGCAGTTGGTTTGTAATGAGTATAAAACACTTGTACCAATACCTCCACTGGCTGATCAGCCAATAGAAGAGGAGGGAAAAAAAGAAGGAAGGAAGGAAGGAAGAGGTAGAAACGATGAACTGAAGTAAGCCACATCTAGACTCCTCCCAAATTTATAGCCACTGTGCCAGCACAAAATAAGACCAATATAATTTCTAATATTCTTAAAATGGCAGTGGTTTAGATTAATGACAGCTTCAATTGTCTTAGACGGTTACTTCACGCCCCTCTCATCGTGGTTCGCTGTCCCGCTTGGGACCGGTACGGAAAAAGGTTACTCCACGTCCATTGTGTGACAGCCACATCGTTTTCGAGTTGTCGTGTGTTGGACAGTCGTTTCCGTTTCCCAAATTTAGTCGGTTCAGCGTTAGTACACTGCTGCAGGAGTCAGCCAGAGCCACAAGTGACGGACTGGCAGACTCTTTGCACCCGCTGACCAATATAATTAGTGCAATGCAAGTAGATCTGGCTTAGGGTTAAAAGGGTTGGCACGGGTGAGGTTAGGGTGAGTATTGGGGTGCACCTCTGGGTGCCTCTCTGACCCACTTAGAAGGACAGTGTCTGGCGTATGGGTTAGGCTTAGGTTTAGGGTTCGGGTTTGGGCTACGATTAGTGGGCTGTTTATGCCCGATTGGCACATCCCAGAAGTCTCTGTGGTCAACCTGGCCAAGTGGCCATGCGATTGGTGGAAAATTTGCATGGTCCACTCCCATGGGCGAGCCCATCATTGCAAATGTGCAGGTGTAATAAAATAAAATAAAATAAAATAAAATAAAATCAACGGAGACTTTTTTTTTGCAAGAAAAACCCACTGCTGCTACTGTAAAAATTCAAGCATTTAAAATAGCTAATTTTCA
Source organism: Phrynocephalus forsythii (assembly GCA_029282475.1). Classification (NCBI taxonomy): domain Eukaryota; kingdom Metazoa; phylum Chordata; class Lepidosauria; order Squamata; family Agamidae; genus Phrynocephalus; species Phrynocephalus forsythii. The sequence continues at coordinate 12,054,659 of JAPFRF010000004.1, forward strand.
CATGTTTCTGTGGTGCTTTGTGGGGTTTTGGCAACGATTTCAAAAAAATTGTGGTCGCCATTTTGGATCCCCCACACTGCATGGCAAATGGATGCGCCCTCCCAGCCTGGTACAGTCAGCAAAACCTGGCCATGCGATTGGTGGAATGGCTCCAAAACTTTGCATGGTCCACTCCCATGGGCGAGCCCATCATTGCGAATGCGCAGGAGTAAAAAAATAAAATAAAATAAAATAAAATAAAATCAACGGAGACTTTTTTTGCAAGAAAAACCCACTGCTGTTACTGTAAAAATTCAAGCATTTAAAATAGCTAATTTTCGCATGTTTCTGTGGTGCTTTGGTGGGGTTTTGGACAACGATTTCAAAAAAATACTGGCCATTTTGGATCCCCCGCACTGCATGGCAAATGGATGCGCCCTCCCAGCCTGGTACCAGCAGCGCAGCAGTAGCAATAGCCAAGGAGAGGGGGACGGAGAAACTCCCCCAAATAAAACACCCTTTTGGCCTGGTAGGTGCCCTCAGACAGTTTTCGCCTACTTTTAGTGCCGGGAATCGGGTTTTTTTTAACTTTTAAAAACTTTTTTCCACGCTTGGCATTGCAATCTCACGACAAATCAGACCAAATTGTTCGTTAGTTGCAATTCTGCGGAGTAAAGTAGTTTCTGAGTAACGGATAGAGGGAAATGGAAACAGGAATACCGCTAAGTCGTGCCCATCTCTATGTGACAGCGGGAGTTTGTCCCGACCATGCCCCCTGAACTGGGAACAGAGCGTGATGAGACATACTTCTCCCTGGCCTCGGGAATTGGCTTGTCTCAGTTCTTGTTTCGAGACAAGTGCCCGTGAAGTGACACTTGTCACGCGACACACGCATTCTCCATCTAGTGGCAGAAGTGCGAAGTTGCATTCTCTAGTACAATCCCAATGGCATAAACAATGCATCGCAGAGAGGGAAGAAGGCATGAAACCAGGAGTTTTGCTGCTTAACGCATGAAAGGCAAAGTTGCAGAGATTCAAAATATCAAAAGATGGAAGCCCGGGCCAAAAACGAAAGGGTAAACAAAGTCAGGAAAATTCAGTAATTGTCATGAAACAAGGACGTGAAGTAACAGTTGTCACAATACCATCAATCATGCCCGTGGGTAAACGGAAACAGGAACAGAACTGGAACAAGACCACGTGACCACGAGCAATGTTATCATGAAATGAACATAATCTCGGAATGAGGAAGGACGTGAAGTAACCGTCTTAGAGTGTCACCCTAGCCATCTTGACTCATTAAGATTGTGACCGTAGTCATGGCCCAGTTTCTGTAGAGACATAAGCAAGGAGTGAGGTAATTTAGCCCCCCAAAATTTTAATTTGGAAAATAATTTATTTGGAGGGTATAAATTAACCTCAAGGGTTTGTTTTTTTTTTGGCGTGTGTGCTACAGTCACAATATGAAATATATAGGCTGAATCACAATTATATAAGCCACATAATGAACCATATAAGGAGGTATGTGTGAAGAATTGTTTTCAGGCTGTGACTCCATTCAAATGTGCCAGCCAACCCCCACCCCACCCCACGGGGCCATATGGTCCCCGTTGAGATTGGATGCTCTAGACCGGGCCTGCCCAACAGGTAGACCGGGGGCTAACAGTATCCCACTAAGGGTTCAAAAGTAGCCCGCCAGCCATCAATAAAAAAATGTGAGGGGATAAGTTCTCCACCGCTACCTCCCACACCCCAAGGACTACCACTGGCCCAGCAAAGCTCTGGGTCTGCCAGCCCACAGTCTAAGCTGAACGGAGCAGTTCAAGGGCCATGGCACAGTCCCCTGCTCTCCCTACCGGCCCGATGATCGGCGTGCCACTGTCTCGTGACCAGTTGAGTTGTTGGTGCAGAGTGGAGGAAGGAGAGTGGAGGGGACAGCGAAGGCTGGGCCATGGGCATGCCCACCTCCTTTGCTTGGTGATGTCCCCCTCTTCTCCCCCCTGGAGAATTCCTTCCTCCCATTCTTCAATCCTCCTCCTCCTCCCCCCCACCCCCACAACTGCCTCAGAGAGACTGTGACCTGCCGCTCCTCCTGCTCCCCTTCTGAGCCATTCCCTCCTCCTTGTGCCACTGTGGCCATGTGGTTGCCCCGCTGCTGGCTTGGCCCATCCCAGCTGCACAGAGAACATGGCAGAAGTGAGTGAGAGCAATGGGTGGCAGCAGCAGCTGATAATATTTCTTCAACATAGCTATTCAGGTACCTGTCCTTTCTTTTACCTCATTACTCCACTTACCTGTGTGACTCTCAGAAGCTAAAATGACACTCAACCAATCATACTGCAGTAACCATACAGAATATTTATGAGAAAGTGTTGTTCTGCTCTTGTGTTAGCATGATTCTGAACATTATCCAACTTTGCAACTTTGCAAGTGGAGTCTGAAGTGGGGAATCTGTTAAGTACATCTTCTACCTTTGGCTATTTGAGCTTTGAAGTGAGTGTGGAACATGAAATTTCTAATCTGCTTCCTGTTCTATGTTGTTGATGGAACACATTTCTAAAAATCGCAAAAAAAGGGGGACATATGAACCTTTTTCCTTCAACACACATGGCATAGATTCTGTTAAAGTGTTCCATTTTCAAATTGTTTTGCTAAATTGCACATGTTGAGTGGCATCACATACTTACCAATGTTGAGTTCTGTGAACCATGGAATTACTAGATCCTCACCATCTTCAGTGCAAGGCAGTTAGGCCATGTAGCAGCGAAATGTCAGACTGTCCCTGCTTCAAGTGCATAAGTGTCTTGAAAATGCAAAAAATGCAAAATCAGTTTCTTCTTTGCCAGTGTGCAGTGTTGGTTCAGGATAGTGCAATACAATCAAAAGCATAAAAATAAATAAATAGTAGTACCATTCTTCATGTCCAACAACCATCCTGGATAAAGAGGATGCCCAAGAACATCCTCTGCTAATTTGTTTAAGAAGCAAATTAGATAATTGTATTCTTCCCTCTTTATTGGTATTTAATGAACTGGAAACCCACATCCTAAAAAAAGTAGTATTCAGTTCATGTGCTTCTGAGATATTAATAGGTTGAAATTGTGGACAGAGAACCATTTTGATGTAATGATACGAAAACTGAACTCAGACTGCCATGTCCAATGATCAAATTGCTGTTTAGCTAGGGTGCTTTCTTGGTGACCTTGGTTAAAGTACCATCTAACTTACCTTGTAGGGGACAGCATGTTTGCCTCCCCAAATATCTGGGAGGAAGTGAGGGATAAAAATCTGATCAGCTGAATATCCTTTTTTTCACTTGTTCAAACATATTAGAAGTATTCTGATAACTGAATACTAGAGACCATGGCACATCCAGACATGTTGGATTACAACTCTGCACCCACAGCCAGCAAATCTGGAACATTCCTGTACTGGATCTAGGACAAAATAAGTCATAACTGTCCATTTGTATAAGAAGAATATTTCTCAAGTGGAAATGTACAGAACCTCACATCAAAAGTCCTGCATCCTAGGAAATTATTTTTTGCTTTAAAAGCAAGCATTTTCCTTTTCCCTTTCCTTTTCTTTCTTTTTTTGAAAATTTTGTTTAATTCTCAAAAGATAGCGTTTTGAAGAATGATTTTTTTCTTGCAGAGCACTTTTGCTTCATACTTTGATATTTTTTCTTATAGGTCAGCGTAGCATTCAAAATAAGATAGCCTGAAGCTACTGATAGACTTCCATGCTTCTCAGATGAAAGGGACATTCTTGAGTCTTAGTAGGATTGGGTTTAAGTTGTTTCCTCTCGTAACATGGACCAAGCATCTGTAAAGAAGATGCTCTCCTATCTGAAAGCTTTCCGAATGAGCAGAAAGTAGAAGGGCTGCCTGGCTTGCAGGGTTTCTATAGAATGCTGTTCCCTCCCAAGGTCATTATTCTTCTCCATTATCCACCTCTTTTCCATTTTTTGGCTGCAGTTAGGCACCTTTGCTAAGTGCCTGTCCATGTATAACTGTAATGTATTAACAGTCAGTTTTCAAACACTTTGTCACCCTGTTATGTGGCTTTTTCCATTGTTCCTGCAGTGCTAGCAAATTTCTGCCTGTTAGTTTTGCAAGAATTAGACCAAAGTCATGCAAGAAATAGACCAAAGTCATGCGAGAAAAACTATGAAGGAATTGTATAACTTACAAATGTTTAACAGCAATATTTTTTTAAAAAAATCTTCTTCGAATCCTTCTCCCTGACATGTTTTTATATGGGAGTGAGTGGATTAATAGTTTTTTTTTCACATAGCACATACAAACCTGCACCCCCCCTCCCTACAATGCCATGGAATACAGAACAATATTTTGTACCTTAGCAAGAAATTTAAGAAACACATGGTTGGGTACAATTGATTTAGACCAGGGGTGGAGAACCTTTGGCCCTCCAGATGTTTTGGACTGTGACTCCCAGAATTCCAACCCTATATTGCCAATGATAGATAGATAGATAGATAGATAGATAGATAGATAGATAGATAGATAGATAGATAGATAGATAGATAGATAATCAAGGACCTTGAGAGTTGTGGTCCAGTACATCTGGAGGACTGAAGGTCTCTCTCCCCCCCAATTTAGGGAAAGCCACTGGATCAACATATTTTGCATAAATTGGGAAGTCTAAATCATGTTATCTCCAGAGCAAATGTACTGAATGAGGGAAAAACTGTTAGAAGGAAATAACTGTGCCAAAAATAAGCAAAAACAACAAAATGTTCTAGTTATATACCACCCCATAGTGCTTAAAACACTCTTTGGGTGGTTTACAATTTAATTATGCAGGCTCCTCACTCCCCCCCCAGTAAGCTGGGTATTCATTTTACCCACCCCTGAAGGATAGAAGGCTGAGTCAACCATGAGTCCGCTGCCTGGGATGGAACCCCAGAGTGTGAGCACAGTTTTAGCTGCAGGACAGCAATTTAACCACTGCACCACAAAGCTCAAATAAGTCAGAATTCTTTCAAAGTGGTTTGAGATCAGTATAAACCACTATTTCGGTTCCCATTGTATAATCCCTGTCTGGCTCTGTGCCGTCATTACCATTTTATTAATGCTAGACCCCAATCTCTGTGGGTTGAAACAGTTCTATCAGTATCCATCTAGCCCTGGTGATTTTTTCCCTTCCTTTTGCTTTCAGAGCAGCTTTCATGTCACATTATAGAACTTCATGTTCTTCATAGGATGCCTCTTGAAAGGAGTCTGTCTTCCTTTTATCCCTTCTGTATACTTCTTCAGTATACTGTTTCCACCATCTCTTTGATTTTCACATGCCCAGATAGTGTGTTTCAGTGTTGGCCTTTCAGTGTTTCTAATATAGGCTTAAATTTTCCTTTGATTTTTTTAAATCTTCTGCAAGATATCCCATGTTTTTTCCTCTTTTATTGTTCTCTTCCATTTCTTTTCATTGACCATGAAATAATTTCTATGTGACCATAGAAGAAAAATTGCTTTCATGATTCTGACCCTATTTTTGTCACATCTTACTTTTGCTTCTCGTATATCCATTGCAATTTTAAGTGTTTTGTCCATCTCCATCTACTCTAAAAACTAGAAATGCTCTCTATATATCCCAGACCCAAATAAAGGAAATGCAAAGGATTGCTGTAATCATAGGACCATTGCTTTAATTGCCAATGCAAGTGAAGTGATGCTCAAAACATTGCAAAAAAGGCTTTTACCTATCATAAAGAGAAGAAAATTGCAATATTTGGTCACATAATGCCATCTGGTGCAGGTTATCCTTCTACATCCAGAGCACAGAAGAACATTTTGGCTTAAGAATTTAAACCAATGGTTCACAGTGGGCACAGTTTCTCTATGTAGAATAACGTTAGATAAAAAACAGATTATGCTACTGATCACCAATGTTCTACAAGTAAATGGCATTTAAAGAAGAAAGGCCTTTACCTTATAAAGAGCAAAAATGCCTGATTCTGGAACTGGATTCTGAAAAGGAGCAGGCACTTGAAATCATACTGCAAATATCCATTAGCTACTGGAGTGCACTAAAGAATACAGTGGTACCTCTACTTACCAGTTTAATCCATTCCGAATGCATGCTCAAAAGTTGAACAACTCGTAAGTAGAGCAGTCAGTAGAGCAGACTGCATCTAAAATTTGTAAGGCACCAGTTAAAACACCAGTGGTTTTTTTACTCTTAAGTAGAATTGCTCGTAAGTAGAGCCACTTGTAAGTAGAGGTACCACTGTACTAGAATATTCAACTACGGTACTCCCCAGTTTATTGCAGGAGTTTGGTGCCTGATCCACCCGTGATAAAGGGAAATCCACAAAATGCAGACACCTCAGTAAACTGACCTTTGGCTGCTCCTGCCGCCTGTGTTTCCAAAGAGAGGTTTTTAACCCCCTCCTGACACCTCAGCAAACCTTGCTGCCAGGAGCTCAAGGTCTGTTTGCTGAGGTGTCGGGAGGGGGTTAAAAACTTATCTTTGGAAATGGCAGCTGAGCAGCCCAAGGTCAGTTTGATGAGGTGTTAGGGGTTGATTTAAAAACCTCTCTTTGCAAACACAGCTGGCAGGAGCATCCCCAGGTCTGTTTGCTGAGGTTTTAGAAGGGGGTTAAAAGCCTCTCTTTGGAAGCAAAATGCAGACGGTTTTGCAAACTGACCTTGGGCTGCTCCTGCTGGATGTACTTGCAAATAGAGTTTTTTAACCCCCTCCTGACGCCTCAGCAGACCTTGCTGCCAGGACCTCAAGGTCTGTTTGCTGAGGTGTCAGGAGGGGATTAAAAAGCTCTTTTTGCAAGTGCATCCAGCAGGAGCAGCCCCATGTCTGTTTGCTGAGGTGCCAGAAGGGGGTTAAAAACCTCTCTTTGGAACCCTGCTTGTCTCAAGAAAAAAATGTGATATACTGAGACCGTAATCTATGAACTGCATTGTGGCAGGGAACTACTGTATGCTTTATACACTACAGCAAAGCCTTTGACTTTGTAGATCATGAGAAACTATGGGTTGTTCTGAAAAGAAATGGGTGTGATTCAGCATTTGATTGCCCTGATGCAGAACTTGTGTTCTGGACAAGAAGCTACGATTAGGACAGTATATGGAAAGAGAAAATGATTTCCTACTATTATTTAAATAATAATGCTCAGTTTTGTCAGATACAGTAATAGTTTTTATTCCATAATAAAGGCATGCATGATCACACACACACACACACACACACACACACACACACACACACACACACACACACACACTTACTTGATACTTTGTTCCTTTCCTTGCTATATATTCCACCACCAGCCCCAAATTCCCACTATAAATCAGTTTTCCTCCCCACAAGTCTGCGTTGGTCTCTAAAAATTGCATGAAGTAAAAACAATTGTGTGTTTGGTGATGTTGAGATCACTGGAGTGCTTCCCAGCCTTCAATCCCCCAGATGTTCTTGGACTTCAGTTCCCAGAAGCCCTGGCCAGTAGGCTGGTGAAGGCTTCTGGGAGTTTTATTCCAAGAGCATCTGGGGACCCAAGGTTGGGAGCCATTGGCCAAGAGGTGGAGGGGTGACATTGGGGGAAAGGGCTGGCTGAATATCCGATCCTCTGGAATGTAAGCTTTACATGTAGTAAAACTGTAGTAGAACCTATCACTTGTCCCTCACACTAAATTATCCTTCTGGATAAAAGTGAAGTGTTTATCTGAGGACATTTGTTAGGATAGAATTGGGGAGAGATATCATTTCTGATTGAATCTCTAGCAAAAGAAATATGGGGGAGACAGCCATTTTACTCTGTGCTGTATGGAAGCCCTCACATCAAAGTGTTGGCGATGTGCTTTCCCTGTGTATCTATCTGTGTTTATCCTTTGGATTGCTACTGCAGCCATTATGCCATTCAGCACAGGCAAAAGTCACCTCTAATGCAGGTAACTAAGTGTGTCAAATCAAGGGGAGCCAATTTCACCCTCACCATCTCTTTGCCTTCAGAATGTACGTAGCTTTCCTCCGCTTCCTAATCATTGCCTTTCAAAATTCTGGGATAGGAAATGCATCCAGCTTTGCATGTCTAATTGCATCTGTGACCCTTGCCAGCTTTAATCAACATATGGAATTTAAATACATGCTGCCATTCCCCTGTGGCTTAGTAAGAGTTTTAAATCTGCCTTGAAATCAATAGCCTGCATCACCAGCTAAATAAAATTAGCAGTGGGCTGGAAGTGAAATGGAAGCTCGCTGTTCCTCTTGAATAGTACCTGCAGAATTTCTTTCCCCTCCAGGCAGCTCTGCCATCTGAACTCAGTCAGTGAGGAGACGATGCATGCCATATTGTACATTTCCAGTGGCAGTGTTAGTGATCGTCACAGTCCTTGATTGCAACGTTCCTTTCAGCATGCTTTTAATGGGTAAGACAAATGAGGTGGAACTACAAGTCCCAGAATACCCTGGGCGTGATGGCGAGAGGCCATGTTGTTGGCTGGTGGGTTCTGGGAGTTGTCTAATCCACCGCCACCCCTGCACAAACTGTACTTATCAGTGAACCTCTGCAGGTGGGGGGCAGGTGAGTTTGGAGGACCAGAACTGGTCTTGGGTGCTTTGATCAGAGCTGAGAATTTAATGTGCAGGGGTGTCTTCGGTTGTCCACCTCCCACATCAGGGTAAAATTAATGAGCACTGCCTCCATCCAGATTAGATTCCTTTGTCTGAGACAGAATTGGAGATTTAGGATGGCTCCAGACGGGAAATCACTTACGATGTCAGTCAAAGTGCATTGTGCAGTTATTGTGTCTTGCCCTCCTTTACATTCCGAGGGTCCATGCGCACATGCGCGCACACACATACACAAGAAAGAAGAGAAGAAGTGCTGAAACAATCAAGGGGACTGACATGCAGGAGACATCACCATCTGGATCTCCCTATAAAATTTAATGAACAAGGCAGGCTTATTGCACCCTGAAAACCTTGTCTGGAAGCACCTCGTGGTATCTTGGCAGTTAGTGATTTACTTACAAATGTGCTGAGGGCAGGGAAGTCAAACTAGGCCTTTTCCTGTAAGCAATCTGCCTTTTTCTACATTGAATTCTCACAGACTCGCTTTGGCATGTAGCTCCAAAGCAGCTCCCCCCATGAGCTAATGCCAGCCAGGTCTTCAGCTTTCCTTTTTCTTTCCTCCAGCGGGGCTGAGGCCTCCTGCCTGCTCCAGATTGCCCACTCAGGAACACCATTCGTTGTTAAAGGAACAATGAGGCTCTTCTGTAAAATCACTGACTTCCACACGTTCTACCTGGAGCTCCCGAACGTTCCCCATGTGCGACTCTTGGAGCTCCCAAATGTTCTGTCTACTAAATCTAGTTCCTTAAATCTATTCTTCACCTCCACTATGTATTCATAAGGGATTTGACTTAGAAATGACCCATTTTTTTTTGTTCACTATGAGGGCTAGTCCATTTCTTCTATGGGATTCTTGCCCAGTAGTAGATGTGATAGACATCTGAACTGAATTCACCCATTCCCGTCCATTTAAGTTTCTTCCAGCATCATATCATTTAGCCATGGAGTTTTCTTGGCAAGGATACTGGAGTGGCTTGCCAGTTCCTATGCCAATTGGACCACACTCAGTGAGAACTCTCCACTATGTCCTGTCCGTCTTGGGTGGCCCTGCATGACATAGCTCATAGCTTCTCCGCGTTACTCAAGCCCCTTTGCCACGACAAGGCAGTGGTCCACAAGGAGACCTTCATTTTATAGTTCACTTTAAAATGGAGGACTTGCAACTAGCTTTCTTCAGACTGATGAAGCTGTTTGGCTGAGCCGCTAAATGTTTCAATCTCTCAAGAAAAGAGGTCCAGCTGCCATGACTCAACTTCCAGATAAAGTCACCACCTGTATGACTGAGAATCTTCACAGACATAGGAAAGGAAAGAGATTGGGTTTTTTCTCAAGGGTTTTACTGACTGCAAGAGGGAAGTGTTGGTCTTCTTCAAATGCAGTGGTTTCCTACCTTTTTTTGAGTCATGACTCCCTTTTATAAAAGCCAAGTAACCTGCACAAACCCCCAACATTTGTCTAAATAGGCCAGCAGCGTTGTTCCCCAACAGGGTGGCAAAATGGGTGATGTTGATGCTTGTCCTCCTACTGTGCAGTTGATACAGGTCTGACATATGGTTTATGTTCAGAAATAGGGAAGGATGACCTGCAAGTAGGAGACCCTTTGGTGGTAGAGCTGTATCCTTCCTGTTTGTAGACATTGCTGGCAATGAAATACTATACAAATAGTGGAAATTGCATTACAAACACAGCAAGATACATGCAAGAGTTTGTTTATGCATAGCATGTGGCAATGTTAGCTTGTGCCACCAGCACTGCATCCAAATGATGATGGTCTATTTAAGGTGGTTAATGCAGCAGGACCCCAGTATCTGCTGGGGATTGGTTCAGACCTTCCTGTGGAACAGTGGATAAGACAGAACTCCAAAACCCTCAAAACTGCTGTTTTGTGACAGTAGCTTGCTTTACAGCTGCTGTTTTATGATAATAGCTTGCTTTATGGCTGCTGTTTTATGACAGTAGCTTGCTTTACAGCTGCTGTTTTACGACAGTAGCTTGCTTTACAGCTGGTGCTTGTGACAGTAGCTTGCTTTGCATCTGCTCAATTATTTATTTAATTTTTCCCTCTGCCAACTGTGGATAACTGAACCAGTGGTTAATGAATCAGTGGATATGGGGGTCCTACTGTAGTCTCAAATCATCAATCCAAATGGAGTCTGCAGTCAAGACATCAGAGAAGACCTAGACTAGGAAGGAGAGCAACAGGACGGACTTAGAAAAGTTCATCAGGTATAAGGATGTATCCCTGGAGGTCAATATCATCCACATTCTTGTATTTCTGATCACCCTGTATGGGTGCGAAAGCTGGACAGTGAAGAAAGATGATGGGGGGGGATGTTTCATTTGAAATGTGATGCTGGAGGAGAGCTTTGTAGATATCCCGAGTTGCTAGAAAGATCATCCATTGTGTCCTAGATCAAATCAAACCTATCTCTGGTGGCAGTGATGTTGAAACAGAGGCTGTCCTACTTTGGGCACATGGTGAGAGAACAAGATTCCCTGGACAAAGACAATAATGCTGAGAAAAGTAAGCAGAAGGAAAAAAAAGAAGGCCAAATATGAAATGGGACTGAGTTCCTAAGAGAGACCAAGGGCTTGAGCCTGCTAGAGTTGAGCAGGGCAGCTGAGGTCAGGATATTTGGAGATGGCTGATTCATGGAGTCTCCATGCTGACAGAGGCAACTCAGCAGCACATAACATCAACAGTCTCCTTGGCCTTAAAGAGGAGTGTGGGAGTATTCTTAAGACTGCTGCGATTATTTTGTTATATATTTTCCAGGCAGCGTAAAATTGCTCATATTCCCATTGACTTGCATGTCCTGATTTGAACAGAATTAGGGAGGTGCCAGAACACAACTTTGCAAGATGTCTGTGAAGATTCTCAGTCATCCAGCTGAGTTTGTCTGGAAGTTGAGTCATGGCTACTGGACTTCTTTTTGAGAGATAGAAACGTTTTGCTGTTCATCCAAACAGTGAAACGTTTCTATCTCTCAAAAAGAAGTCCAGTAGCCATGACTCAACTTCCAGAACAACTTTGCAAGGTTATGGATACTTTTCAGGGCGTGCAGTCTGTGACAAACTGCTTGGAGAGCTGAGGCCTCTTTCATGTTGAGTGGCTCCATGGGTTTCCTGGGTAATGTGATCAGTCAAGTTCAGTTTAGGGAACTGGATTTTGAAAGTCATTAATAGGAGGTGTGCCCTCTCTCTGTCTCAATCCCTCCCTCCCTCCCTCCTTCCCTCCCTCCCTCCATCAAGACTTTAAAAATAAAACTTTTGTTTTCTGCTGCAAAGTTCTGTGTAGGAGCTAGTCTCATTTCTCTTCTTGCTCTATAAAAAGAACCATCTGAGGAACTATTACATTGTCCTCCCTGTTATGAAGGAGACAGTGTAGGCAAAAATCAAAGAAAAATAAAACAAAACAAAAGTCCTTAAAGACTAACTTTCATATTTTAATGTAACGTTTTGTGGACATGTTTTAAAGAAACCACACTTGGTGCAGTGATTTTTGAAAGCTTGTACATCCTATTCCACAATTACACTTCTCCCTTAAGCAATGTTGGGTTGAGGGGGCACCAAAACACACACAAACCCCCGAGTAGTTCAAAATCTGTGTCTAACTCTTATGCCCCCAAAACATAACTTAAAAAGCATAAAGAACTGGTTCACAAACAAAAACACACATACACAACAAATATGTTAAATGATCAGTAAAGCATGCCCCAGCCTCCGTATGGAGCTGCCATGTCATGGTTTTCACAAAAGACATTTTAGGAACTTCCAGAAGTTCACAATGTGGCCCCTTCACGTTGGTGAGAGCGTGTCAGAGAAGCCATTTAGCTACAGTCTTGTATTGACTGTACTTTGTACTTCTAGGTTTAATTTAAAGTACTGTTTTTTGTCCTAAAAGCCCTCTATACCTTGGGTCCAGTACCTGAAGGACTACCCCTGCTCAAATGCATCAGCCTTATCATTTAGATTGGCCACAGGGAACTGGGATATAGGATGCTGGTAGCATCTTTTGGTTTATGTACACAGGAGAGCAGTCCTTTCTTTATTGTGCCACCAGAATATGGAACTCCACCTTTGCCAAATTTCATATAGCAGCGCTGTCCAACTTTGAACGGGCTGGGGTCTACTTTTACTGGCCCAAAGTGCCCAAGGTCTACTACACTAAAACCTCTACTTATGAATTTTATCCAATCCAAGCACATGCTCATAAGTAAAAATAATTGAAAGTAGAGCATCAGTTTCCCATAGGAATACATTGAAAATCAATTAATCTGTTCCGGAGGGAGCAGATTTCATTGCATTCCTATGAGAAAGCTGACCATGCACATGCTTCACTTGCACCCGCTCGAGTCAGTGTGGTGGGTACAAGGGAGGCACATGCATGCTTGTGCAGATTGCCCCTTCCAAGGGGCAACCTACGTGACCATGCACATGCCTCCCTTGCACCCAGCTAAAGCACCACCACCGCTTGCCTGGGCTCCTGGAAGACTTTTTCTAAAAAGGTGCGATATCCCTCCCAACCTGCCCGAGGCCTGAGTCAACTCTCCTCCCCCTCTGGCTTCCTCCTCCTCCTCTCCCCCCCTTCTCCCTTCCAGTCCCCTCACTGCCACTGCAGTACAGCTGGCGGCTCTCACTCAGCTCCACCATGTTTGCCACGCAGCTGGGCGGGCTGAGCTAGCATTGAGGTCATCACATTACCACAGTAGCACATGGAAGAGGGAATGGGAATGGCTTAGAAGGGGAGCAGGAGGAGTGGCAGTGGTGGCAGGTCACGGTCTCTGTGAGGCAGCCGTGGGGGTTGGGGGGAGGAGGAGGGGGGAAGAGGGAAGGAAGGGTGGGAGGAGGAATTCTCCAGGGGGAGAGAAGAGGGGAGATCCCACCATGCAAAGGAGGTGGGCACGCCCATGACCCCACCTTTTGCTGTCCCCTCCTCTCCCCTCCCCTCCCTCCGCTCCATGCCAGCAACTCAGCTGGTCATAAGACAGTGGTGCGCCGATCATCTGGCCAGCAGGGGGAGCAGGGGACTGCGCCATGGCCCTTGAACTGCCCCACTCTGCTTAGACAGTGGGCTGGCAGACCCAGAACTTTGCTGGAACAGTGGTGGTCCTTGGGATGGGGGAGGGAGGGGTGGAGAACTTACCCCTCAGTTTTTTATTGATGGCTGGCGGGCTACTTTTGAACTCTTCGTGGGCTACCGGTAGCCCATGGTCTACGTATTGTGCAGGCCTGACATATAGCTTAAGTGTTTTTAATAAATACATATTTATTCCAATTTGTTTTCTTGTAACCAGTTTTAAAATTAAACAGCTACCCAGAAGGTAAAAATACTCAGAAGGGCAACTATCAAGAAAAAAACAACCCAAGGCCAAGTTAATCAAAGCAATCCTAATTGCTATTTATGGATGTGAAAGCTGGACATTGAAGAAACCTTCTAGGAAAAATATCAGTTCCCTTGAAATATGGTGCTGGAGGAGAATCTGTACTGCCAGAAAGATGAACAAGCGGGGGCTAGCTCAAATCAAACCTGAACTCTTTCTGCAAGCAAAAAGGGGTGAAACTGGGCCTTTTGTGCTTTGTGCACATCATGAGAAGGTAAGGCGTGCTGGATAAGGCAGGAATGCTAGCAAAAGCTGAAGGCCGCGGGAAAAGAGAATGACCAACTATGAGATGGATCGGCTACATGAAAGAAACCACAGCCTTGAGTTCCAAGAGCTGATCAGGGCCTCTCAGAATAGGACATTTCATAGGCCACTCATTCATAGGATCATGAAATATGTAACAACAGTTTATTTTAGATTTTAAAATTGATCTGTGTTTTATAATTTTGTTTTTGTTTCTGTCTTGATTTCATCTAATATTTTAAATTTATAGTTGCTTTTATTTACCGTTTTCTTATTTATAGTTTTTATTTATAGCTGCTGCCTTAAAAATAATAATAATCTATTTTATTGATGCCTTGTTGCAGCCTTGGGAGAAATATGGTCTAAATGACTACAGTAATCGCTCAAAGGAAGAAAGAACCCATCCATTTTGGTATCTTTAGAAAAGCCACCTGTTCAGCTGGTCTTCCTCATCTGGAATTCCTTTTAAACCTTTTCCCCGTAAAACCAATATTTATGAATACTGGTTGTTTGCTTCTATTACAATTATGTCGTAGCCTGAACTTTTCAAGTTTGACATTTCCTATACTTCCAGTGAAATGGAAGTTTTCCGCCAGAGGAGAAGAAAAAGAGACCATTATTATGCATTCTTCATAGTTTGCTTGCAGGTATTAGATAGATACTGCTACAGCAGACCACGAAGGAATTAAAAACAGAAAAACAAGAAAAATCAGTGGATTGTGGGGTCCAGATGAGGGCGTCTTTATGTCGGTTGCCTTGAAAATAAGCCAAGTTGTTTCTCCGTGGGAAGAGAGATGCTGTTTAGCTTACTTTCAAAACCAATAAAGGGATGGGAAACGTTTGCTTCTTCAGGTGACCCCATAATTCTTTATACTGCCCATGTTGCTTGGGACTTCTGGGATTTGTAGTCTGAATCATTTGGAGGCCAGTGGTTTTCTGGTTATAGGCCGAATGTAGATCTTCTTGATCACTACAAGTGGCTCTGGTGACTCTTCGTGGACAGAAAACAGGTGTCAGAGTTTTAGCAGCATGGATATAGAGCTGCACTTGATGGCCAGAACATACAGATGCGTTTTCTTCAAAAGGAGTGCTTTTTCTAAATACAGTAGATGGCAAAAAATGATACTTCAGAGATGACATCGTTATTAATGCTAAAGAAAAACACATGTATTGTGTGGCAGAAAGGGAGGTTAGACTGCTTTGAAATGGATTTTCAACTTTACTTGAAAAGAAAAGGTTTTTTATATCAGTTCTTTTTCAGACTTTTGCTTTTGGCAACAACAACAACAACAACAACAACAAAAATAATAATAATAATAATAATAATAATAATAATAATAATAATAATAATAATAATAATAATAATAATAATAATAATAATAATGCCATCTGAAAAAAACCACACACACACACATCCCTACTGGAACACTGCAAGATCCAGCTATAAGTACAGTATATTGGCAATAGCCCACTAAGGGAAAGCACAATTGTTTGCTATAAATTACTCATCCACCAGATGTCTCTTGGTGCTATATGTAGAGAGACAATTTAGCAGCCCTTATTTTTGTAAAGGGAGAGGAGCAAGAGAACATTGTATTTCTTTTCCTTTCTGTGATCAAAGGAACCTGTTGCTGTTATCTACAGCCTATGATAACCTCTATCATAGGCTGATGACTTTGCCCCACCCAGGACGTATTTGTTTGTCAATTTCATTTCTATACTGCTCCATTAGTGTGAACACTCTCTGGGTGATTCATAACATACAAATCATCATCATCATCATCATCATCATCATCATCATCATCATCATCATCATCATCATCCACAGTATACAATAAATACAATAAAATAAAGTAAAAATCTGGCCGCTAACTAAACCAGTATACTGACTGGCGTGGCACAGAATAGGACCTGCTTCAAGGGGAGAGTCTGAGGATGCTCCACAGCAATTTCTATGCTGCTAGCTGCCTGGGATCAGTATTTTCAGGTACTTTTAAATTACATATGTTTTTTCCTGGGGGCACCCCATTTGGAGTTGAATAACTTGGCCCCCCTTACCCCAAAGTTCTCCAAGTTTGGGGTGATTAAAGGGGAGCCCTTGAGAAAGGTCCATGGCAATTTCCATGCTGCTAGGTGCCTGGGATCAGTATTTTCAAGTGCATAAAAATTACAAAAGTTTTTTTTTACTGGGGCACCACATTTGGAGTTGAATAACTTGGCCCCTGAACCCCAAACCTCTCCAAATTCAGGGTGCTTAAAGAGGAGACCTTGGGGAAGATCCACAGCACTTTTCATGCTGATAGCTACCTGGGAACAGTATTTCCAAGCACAGAAAATGGCGCTTAAACAAATATTTTGGGGGCCCCCAAACCCCAAACCACTCCAGATTTGGGGGGCTTAAGGGGGAGAGTCCAAGGAAGGTACCCACCAAATTTGGTGCACGGGGGGGCACATTATAGAAAAACGAATCGATTCATTTAAGTGCCAATTCATTTTGTTAGTAACCAAACGGCACGTCCCTGTTTCGTTTCATTTCATTTCATTTTGTTAGCTAACGAAACAATGACACAGCGTGTCATTTTTCATTTGGTGCCCACCCCTAGATGCTATGGCACTACACTTCTAGAGCTGCACCTTTGCTCATTTAAGAACCACAACTCTGAACATGTGCAATTCTAGAAAATACTAGAATATTTGGTACATGGACTCAAAATGTAAACAAGGGCTATGTTGTCATTCTGTGCTAATTGTATTGTGATGCAGATGCTTTCCAAGCCAGGAGAGCTCTCCTTCACTTGGCCAGAAGGTCTCCCAGCTGTTTCTGAAACAGAACAGCTGTATGTGTGACTCCAAGTCTACAGAAAGCATCCCATGCCTAAAACCAATATCTAACATCGCCATGCAATCCTCCTCATAAATATCTATAGATAGGCCATAAATTATAGGGATGCCAGAGCATGCATGGCACATCAGGATTTTGGACATGGTCACATAAATGGAGGAAGCTGCAATTCAAATGAAGTTGAGCAAGAACAAGTATGATAAGTATAACAAGTATACAGTGGTGCCTCTACTTACGAGCAGCTCTACTTACGAGCAATTCGACTTAAGAGTGGAATACTGTTGGCATTTTAACTGCAGCCTTACAAATTTTAGATGCGGTCTGCTCTACTTACAATTCATTTACTGTATTTATTTTTTTTTTTTTTTTTTTTTTTTATGGCTGCTCATCTTACGAATTGTTTGACTTATGAGCATGCATTCAGAATGGATTAAACTCATAAGTAGAGGTACCACTGTATTCTGGCTTGCCAAGTTAGCATCTTATCCAGACTGGCTGCACAAGTCTGCAAAAAGTTTATTAGGCTGCATTTATGATCAGTAGATTGTGTGTGCACACTCTTTCTCTTGAGGCTGCCTTGTAATCCTTGTCTATTTTTTTCTTTTTCTACCCCGCCTTTCTCCTTAACAAAATAACCCAAGGAAGATTATCTCATTAAAAGCACAACATTAAAATATCAAAGCAACACAATTATTCAAACATTAAAGAAGAATTCATAGCAGTCTAGAGTAAAACAGATTCAAAAGCAACAAAATATAACCCATTCTGGTTTTTTGTCTCTCTATTTTTCATCTACTTGTATTGTAGCAGGCTTTAAAAAAATAGAATAAATCCAGCTTGTGTTCTGCAACCATAAAGTATCTCTCAAGTTGCTACTCCAAACTATTGTCCCAACTAAGGACTCTTAAAAGCAGTTGGAGGAAAAGGGGGAAGGAGGGTAGTTATGACCTAGGCTGCCAGTTTCTAAGACAGAATTACAACTATATGGCTAAATATTATGGGATTTGCTGTAGAAGTTAAATAGATGCATTCATTTTTTAAAAAAACCCAACCTAAAGACCAGTGTGAGTAATTGCTTCTGAAGTGGAAGGCTTCTTTTTTTTTTCCAAGCTGGAGCAGTTCAAGCACTGTTTTCCTCATGAGATCAGTTGTTTGGTTCACCAAAAGGATGGGAGGGGTGGTACGAGTATTCTCATACTAAGCTGGGTTTGATGTTATGGGCAGTGGGAAAAACTGATATGAAATAGAAACCTACAAAGTACAGCAGGTGACTTTGTTCCTAGAGCATGTCTGTATGGGTTTATACCAGAGATCAGCACAAATGTTAGAAACAAACCATGAAGTCCACTGAAATCCATTAATGTGTTGGTTTACATTGGTTTGAGTTTATCCAAACCCATACGGTGAATTTACCAATTGTTTAAATCCAAGCACCCATCTGAAAAGATAGGATTTTCAAAATTTGCTGAGTTAAGACCAAGGATCTGCATTGTAGCAGGAGCTAGTGGGACTCACTGTGTGTGTGTGTGTGTGTGTGTGTGTGTGTGTGTGTGTGTGTGTGTGTGTGTGTGTGTGTGTGTGTGAGAGAGAGAGAGAGAGAGAGAGAGAGAGAGAGAGAGAGAGAGAGAGAGAGAGAGAGAACATACCAGCTAACCCCACAGGAAATGACAAAAGCATCCAACATGATAGCCAAGGAATAAAAGGTTTTTCTGATCGTATAAATCTTTTGCTAAGTCAATTTAATTCCTTGTCACTACCAACAACACAATTTAAGTTTTGCATGATACCATTGAGATACCATCCTGAAATTTGGAGTGACTGGCTGCAAGTCATGTATCTTTAAGTGTGATTTTTTATTTTTTTAAAAAAATCAGTTTTTCCAAAAATTAAAATTTTATATTTATTTAAATGTGTATTTTTTTTTGAAAATATAAAATTGCATCATGTTGTAAATCAAATGAAAGCCCTATTCATAAGGTTTAAAATGACACCTGTCCCAGGTCTGTAGCTATCACACATATCTATTAAACTACATTTGAAGTTAAGATGTGTAGTGAACTTTGGCATTTTTTGGCAATTTTGAAAATGTAATATCTCAGAAACAGGTGGACCAAAAAATCTGGAAAAAACTTTTTACACATGTCATGGTAAGGTACAAATTTACTAAAAATGAACCAAATCCATGACATCAAGTTTCCATGCACTGGTTGATTTGACATGGAATGACACTTGCACATTCTAAAAATTTTGTGGAATTTATTATTTTAATGTTTTAGATTTTGTATATGTTTTATATTGTCCTTGCAAAGTCCTATGCAATAATGTGTATTCTGGGCTGGCAAGGAAAGGATGTGTGGATCCCATAAATCAACTTTAATAGGAAATGAATGAATGATTGAATAAGCCAGACTTGAATTTTTTCTTTGCCAGACTGAGGCCACAATGTTTATTTATTTATTTTATTTATTTTAATTCTTATATACCGCCCATCTTCCAGAGGAACTCTGGGCGGTTTACAATACAATAAGACAATGACAAAATAACAGATTACATAAACATCATAATAAAACTACAAAGGAATCAGTGACGGAATGGCGGGGTGGGGGAAAAATTAACAGTCACCAAACGCCTCACAAAAAAGCCAGGTCTTTAATCAAATCCAGTAATAAAAATAAGAAAGCCAGCACAGGGACAGAATCTAGGTACTTCACCAGGCAAGGCATTGATTCTGTATCTAGAAGCTTGAGAAAAATAAATAAATTGTTTATTGAAAGATAAGTTTGCCTCATTTCTTTTTTGACCTACTTTTTGCTTTTTCATTTGGATAGCTGTGAGGTAACATGACTTTTGTTTACATGCCTGATGTCTTGGGCACATAATACTGAAAGATTTGCATGCTTAGAGGGATAGCTTCGTAAGAAGAGGAGGAGTGCTTTGTCCTTAATTGTGTGATTTGCATTGCAAGCCAGACAAAAAGTGGACCAATGTCTGTTCTGTTCTGAATTGTGTTTTAGTTCTCTTCAGAGAATCTCAAAGAACACATGAGCTTTAAGGAGGGAACAGGACTTGTGGCTCCTTTCCTAAGGTCCCTGTGACCACTAGGCCTCCTGTCCCTTTGAGCACTGTTCTGCCCACTTTCATGATCAGAGGACCTGTTTTCTAGGGGCGCCAAAATATGTGGTGTCCTATTTGTACTCGGCTGAATGTGAGCAGAACCTCCGTATTCAACACCCAAGATGCATGGGGATGATGGGAGCAGGAGTAGTGCCAATGGACCAATTTCAGCCTCCATATTTTACCTCTCAAACATATTTTGCAATGCTCATTAAAGGCTTTTGGTTTTTTAGATATTTGTCAGGGCTGTTTCTAATATTCTAAAAATACTTGGGTCTTTTACCAAGGAGAAAGATGGGGTAAAATATACTCAAATAAATAAATAAATAAATAAATAAATAAATAAATAAATAAATAAATAAATAAATAAATATGTTTTATTATAGAAATACCATAATGTAATTTTGTATTCCAGCCATTCTTGGTTAATGCATGCTTTAAAAACAGTCCGTTTCAAATCGTCTACAATGTTTTCTACCGTCACTCACAGCAGGTCCACCTTCCATCTCATTCTGCTGACAAGGATTCTGGTATACATCCTACAGCACACATACAGCCTGTTGGCTGGGCATCACTTTTGCCACCCATCGCCTAGAAGTGAGACATAGCCATCATTTCCCCATGCCTGTGTTTTGTAGGAGAAGGGAGATAGCTGCGGGCAGACAGCTGCTTTGAGTAAAGCTAATCTGCAATTACTGGCTTCTAACTGGAAAACCCTTCCAAGGAACCCCAGAGACTTTATGAATGCAGTTTGGAAAACAACAGAGGAGAAATGGCAGGTGGTAGGACATAGTTGCAGTAATTAGTACATGGGATTTGCAATGGTGAGAAACTGGTTTTCAGTGACCGTGTGTGGTGATCATAATTTGGGGAATGTTATTGTTTAGGAGCACATCTCTCAGAATCCCTAAAAGTAACTTTTTCCAGGCTCTGGTGACTATAGAACAAATCTCTTTGTAGGCAGAGGGAGAGGAATGGAGCCCCTTCCATGCCTGGCAGCTCCATCCTTCTCCTGTAATGGTCGGCAACGAGCTAAAAACAGCTGGCTGGAACTCTTTAATGTGCAGAACAGAAGTAAAGTTACATCAGGCTTAATGGGTAGATATGTACACAGAGAAAGATTTTTGACAATCTAAACACTGAGACATGTGTGTGTGTGTGTTGTGTTGTGTCGTTACAGTCGTGACCTACCCTCCGTGACCCCATGTCCATGGAGTTTTCTTGGCAAGAATAATGGAGTGGTTTGCCAGTTCCTACTCCAGGTACTTACAGCACTTGGTATTCCCTGGTGGTCTCCCATCCAAGTACTAACCAGGGCTGACCCTGCTTACCTTCCGAAATCAGGCGAGATCAGATGTGCTTAGGACATCTAGGCTAGCACTGAGACATGAGGCGGGAGGAAATGCGAGGGCCCAATTACATTTGGTATTTGTTTTAGGTTTCTAGCTTGCCCTACCCAAAAGGCATTGGCTGGTAAGGAAAGGATGTTTGGATCCCATAAATCAACTTTAATGCCAGAGGAGTGTGGGACAGAGAAAAATGCCAAATTGCTCTACTTTGAACAACTTTGTTCTCCAGCTATTGACAGAGCTATAGTTAAAAAATCCCTGCAGAGGCCAATGTAAGCATGCTTCTTCTGCTTAACAATTGTAGAGGGAAGGTGGAAATTCTGCTCTCTTATCTGTCAATGACATCTTCCAGCCATCTAGGCCAGGTAGTAGGGAAAACAACAGACTGGTATATGACCAGTTCTGGCTCTGGCATGTCATAAAGCCATCTGTTTGCAAAAGAGGGCACTGGAAATAACAATCACAGTATGCTGCACAGTTTCAAAAATATAGTACATAACATTAAACTACTAGGTTAGGGTAGATCATTTGTCTATCTTTCCTGACTTTCTCTCCAAAAGGACTCCAAGATCAAATACATAGCAAGGAATGATAATGCTGTCAGGTATGGTGTGGTGTAACAGACAGAATAACAGAATGGACTCAGGAGACCTGGGTTCAAATCCCCACTGGAAACTCACTGGGGGATGGCAATAATAAACACTGACTGTCTCACATACCTTGACAGCCCCGTTGGGATCACCATAAGTCGTGCTTGACTTGAGGAATAATAAGAACTGCAGTGGTATCTAAATAAACAAAGGCCTGTTTTTAAGGGTTCATGGTATATCTAGGAACAGTTCTGGTTAACTGGGTGCCATGAAGAGACATGTGAGATTCTGCAAGTCACACTTGCCCCACTCTGCTTTCTAAACCCCTATAATTCTTGGGTTTTTCTGGGATTTTTTTCTTCCAGCCTTTGTTTCTGTATTGTTGACTGTGCATTCTCTTCTCTACTCAGGATGCAGCAGGAAGAAGGAGGCTGATTAACAGTTTAACGATCAAAAAAAAAAATGGCGATTCATTTTGTTTTGTTTTGTTTTAGGGTTTGGTTCATTTTGTTTTGTTTTTAATGGATTTTTAAGACAAAATTCATTTCGTTGGTTCGTTGAGTTGTTATTCGTTTCCCCCCGCTTTGCGCCATTAATCCATTTGACGGCTGGTGGCAGGAAAGAACATTCAAAAACAAACAAACAAAAAAACCCCAGATATTGCAACTGCACAAACTGGACTGGCAGCATCCTCATCCTCATCCTCATCATCCACATCATCCTCATCCTCTTACCAGGTAGCAGCGAGGGCGGGGCGATCCTTTTATTTTATGGTGACCCCGACGGGGCTGTCAAGGTATGTGAGACAGTCCTATCTCCTGGTCAATGCCAGGTCGGTCCACAATAAAACACCTATCATCCACGACATGATCATGGATGAGTGTGCCGACCTGGCCTGTGTCACCGAGACCTGGGTGGGCGCTGAGGGTGGGGCCTCCCTCTCCCTCTTGTGCCCCCCGGGTTTCATGTCCACTGGGCGGGCAGGTCGGAGGGTAGGGGGGTGAGGTGGCCATCGTCTATAGGGAATCCCTTTATGTTAGCAGTGCTGCGACTATGGTGTGTCCTGGTGTAAAATGCCTCCATCTATCAGTGGGCCAGTGGGATAAGTTTGGTATTGTGCTGGTGTAACGCGCTCCCCGCAACCCAGCTCAATCCTTTCCAGAGATCGTGGAGTTCGTCTCGGCTGCACTGTTGAGGTCCCCCCGCCTTTTGGTGGTTGGGGACTTCAACGTGCATGCCAAGGAGGAACTCTCGGGTGCGGCTCTGGAATCCATGGAATCCATGACTTCCATGAATCTATCTCAGCATGTTGTATGTCCCACCCATAGAGCTGGCCACACCTTGGGCCTGGTGTTTTCCTCCATGTCATCAGATTCTTGTCTGGGGGTCAGTGGTATCCTGCCTCTACCCGTGTCATGGTCGGACCACCACTTGCTAAAATTCTCCCTATCGATCACCCCCCCACCTCGCGGGGAGTGCCGAGCCCACATTTGGGCTTGCCCCCAGAGGCTTCTGGACCCGGCTAAGTTCTTGGAGGCCTTCGGGGACCTTTCTGGCAGCCTGGCAGACGACCCGGTCAATGCCCTGGTAGATAGGTGGTATGAGGGGACCGCCGGGGTGGTTGACCGGATCGCCCCCAAGCGCCTCCTGCGTTGCGGAGACTGCTCCTCTCCATGGTATACGGCTGAGCTGCGGTCGATGAAGCAAGAATGCAGGAGGCTAGAGGGCATATGGAGGGCCAGTCGGATGGCAGAGAATAGGGCTGCTCTTAAGCAGCTGACTGGCCGCTATCTTCGCGCGATCAGGGATGCTAGAAGATCTTTTGTCTCCCTGAGAATTGGCGAGGCCTCGAACTGCCAGGCAGAGGTGTTCCGGGTGGTTCGAGACCTCTCCAATCCCAGTCAGCTGGGGCCTCCTCCTAGTGATTTCACTAGTGAGCAATTTGCAGCCCATTTTAGATCTAAAATAGAGGCCATCCACTCCGACTTGCCCCCCCAGCTGCCCTAGTCCATCCCCTGATGTCCCTGGGGCCTCAGCCCTCCGTTCTTTCTTCATGGATGAGTTTGGACCGGTGTTTTCAGCGGAGGCCTCCAGAGCTATGGCCTGTTGCCGGCCGGCGGCCACCCCCTTTGACCCTTGCCCAGCTTGGCTAATTAAATCTGCCGAAGGGAACATGCCCGAGTGGGTTTCCACCATTGCCACGGACTCTTTCGGGGAGGGTTGTTTCCCAGCCCGCTTGAAGGAGACTGTGGTGAAACCCACTCTCAAAAAACCTGGCTTGGCGTCGGACGATTTATCGAACTATCGTCCCATCACCATTGTTCCCTTCCTGGGCAAGGTAGTCGAGAGGGTGGCCGCTGTCAGGCTGCAGTCGTACCTGGAGGTAAATCATATTCTGGATCCCTTCCAGTCTGGTTTCAGACCCCTTCGCGGGACCGAGACTGCCCTGGTCGCTCTGCAGGATGACCTCTTCAGGGAGGCTGACAGGGGGTGCTCCTCCCTGTTGGTTCTCCTTGATCTCTCAGCTGCCTTTGATACCGTCGACCACGGTAACCTGCTGGTCCGGCTGGCCGCGGTGGGAATTGGGGGCCAGGCTTTGGCCTGGCTTCATTCCTTCCTTGGCGGCCGGACTCAGCGGGTTCAGCTGGGCGAGGATTTGTCAGCTCCTTGGACCCTCCCGTGTGGGGTGCCCCAGGGGTCGGCAATCTCGCCCATGCTGTTCAATGTTTATATGAGGCCGCTGGCGGAGGTCATCAGGGGATATGGAGTTTGCTGTCATCAGTACGCTGATGATATGCAGCTCTATATCTCCTTTTCGTCGTCTGCAGAGGAGGCAATTCGATCCCTCGATCTGTGCCTGGAGATGGTCTTGGAATGGACCAGAGATAACCGGCTCAAGCTTAATCCGGAGAAGACGGAGGTCCTGTTCTTCGGGGCGCCTTCGTCTGGGTACAATGCCCCCCTCCCTAAGCTGGGGGGGTGTTTCCCTCCAGCCTACGGACAGGGCCAGGAATCTGGGCGTGGTCCTGGACTCAGCCCTCTCCCTGGAAGCCCAGGTGATGGCTGTTTCCAGGGTCGCTTTTATCCACCTCCGCAGGATCGCCCAGATCCGCCAGTACCTTGATGAGTCCTCCCTGAGGACAATTGTGCAGGCTCTGGTGATATCGAGGATCGACTACTGCAATGCCCTCTACGTGGGGTTGCCTTTGACCCTGGTCCGGAGGTTACAGCGGGTGCAGAATGCGGCGGCCAGGCTGGTGGTGGGTGCTCGTCGATACGAGCACATCACCCCAGTCCTGGCTCACTTGCATTGGCTGCCCGTTGTCCTCCGGATTAGGTTCAAGGTCCTGGTTTTGATCTTCAAAGCCCTCCACGGCTTGGGACCTGAGTATCTGGCGGAGTATATCTCCCAGAGATCAACTGGGGCCAGACCCACGAGACTGGCGCAGGTGCACTCACTGAGGGTGGCCACACCCAGGGAGGTGCGGAAATCACGTACGTGTGACCGCGCCTCCTCTCTGGTGGGCCCTATGTTTTGGAATCACCTCCCCAGTGAGCTGTGCCTAATTGAGTCCCTGCCCGCCTTTAAGAAGGCCCTAAAGACCCATCTGTTTAGGGAGGCATTTGGTGACCTTTCATTTTAAGTCCCCCCCGCCATCTTTGCCTTCTCTTTTGCAACCTTCTGTGCTATTTTATTGTGCTTATTGTTTTATTTTCCTGTTGTTAGCCGCCCAGAGTTCCCTCCTGGGAAGATGGGCGGGATATAAGCTTCACAAATAACAAACAAACAAACAAACAAACAAACAAACAAACAAACAAACAAACAAACAAACAAACAAATATGGGGCCCCATTGGCGCTGGGTTTTTTAAAATTTCTTTTTATGATTTTAGGGTGCCAACCAGGCCACCCCTGGGGCCCGATCGGTGCTCCTTCCCCCAAGCACCGACCGCACGCCCCCTGGGGCCAGGTGGGTGCTTTTTAAATTTTTTTAATTTATTTTAGAGCACCAACTGGCCACCCCTAGGGCCGGGTCAGTGCTCCTTATTTTATTTTAGTTTACTTTATTTTTATATTTTTATATTTTATATTTTATATTTTTATATTTTATTCCTGTCCTGCACTATCGCTATAGCACAGGGCTTTTAATTTTTTTTTCTTCAAGTGCGGACTGTGCAGCCCCTGGGGCCCGATCAGCGCTGGGTTTTTTAATGGTTTTTTTTGCAGGGGGGTGAATTTAGGGTACCGACCAGGCCACCCCTGGGGCCCCATTGGCGCTCCTTTTATATTTTTATTTTATATTTTTTTTTTTTATTTTTACTTCCAACCATGTGGCCCGCGCTACAGCTGTAGCACGGGCTGCTTGGCTTTTCCCTGCAGCCAGGAAGACCAGCAGCACCAGGTAGGAGATGTGGCCGCCATTAACGCACCGAACTGAACCGAACCAATTTTTTCTGGTTCGTTTTGTTTCGTTCTAAAATCACTCTGGTGTTTGTTATTTGTGTTGTTAGGTAATGGAATGAATAACGAATAATGGAATGAACTAATAGTTCATTTTGTGCCCATCTGGAAGCAAAGCAAAGCAACTTGCACAGGTGTCCATTTGCTGTGACTGTACACAGAGAGGTGGGACAAATGAGAACCATGATCAGTAGAACTGAGGTGGTGGGGAGGACAGGACCATGTCATTGCCTTTCGCCCTGAAGACTGGACATGCAAATTGGCTTGAGGGACAGAGGCCGTTTGAAGGTTGCCAGGGATATGGAAATGCCAGGGATCGCTGGAAAGAACGGCTTGTATGTTCTAAGGAATTGAATCGGAATCCCTCTCTGCATCTTGTCCTTTAGTGATTTTGTTGCAGATTTCTCCTGCTATTCTCCGTAGTGAGGAAAATCCAGGTTGCATGAAATAATGGAGGATGGCAGGAGATTTGGCGGTAGCCATGGGAGGGTCAGGGCACATTTGGGAAAGCATCCTTGAGTGAGCTGTTGGTTCTGTGCACTGCCTAATAGTGAATATTGAAAAGGCCACATGTTCTCCTTCATGGGAAGTGGGGCCACCAGTGAAAAGGCCCAGTCTATTGTACCGTCCACACTGATGGGTGTGATGGCAACCAGAAAGCAGAGACTCCTTGGCTTATTTCAGGAATGAAGCACCAAGTTCTTCTCAACATTGGCTGCCCTTCAGATGCCAGCGCCATCCCTAACTGGTTAAGGCTCTGGAAGGACAAAAACAACACTTTTGTCTGAACTCAGAATAAAAGAGGTGGGTGGCAGGGCACAGCACTCTCCGTACTGGTGTTGTATGACCGGGACACTCAGCCTCTCTAAGTATCCTCATTGCTGCATCTGCTTGAGTTGAAGTTTCCCAACAAAGCAGTAAAAAGATGTGCTTCTTTTTGCTGGCTACTAACCTATAGTTACCTTTTGCTGGCTACTAACCTAGAGTGCTGAAATAGTTGCCTGCAAAGTTGGCAACTCAGTGGTTTGAATCCCGGGTGCCACGCAGTGGAGTGAACTCCCGCTGTTCACCCCAGCTCCTGCCAACCTAGCAGTTCAAAAGCATGTAAATGCAAGTAGATAAATAGGTACTGCCATAAAAGACAGGAAGATAAACAGTGTTCCGTGCAGCCATGCCAGCCACATCACCACAGACTTGCACAATACTGGATCTTTGGCTTGAACACAGAGATTAGCACTGCCCCTAGAGTCAGACATGACTAGCACACATGTGCGGGGCGGGGGACCTTTACCTTTTAAGCTATAAACACTTTCATGGAGAGAGTCCCTGACTTCTGGAATTATGAAAGGGAACTACACATTCCTCCTCAGCCAGGAGGCATTGTTCACCCCTCCTTTTCATGACCCTGTGCAGGAGTTAAGAAACTTGCCTTCAGAGCTTCTGTATTAATTCAATATTTGGTAATATGTTATTTCCCATTATCATAAGCTCTCAGGCAATGATCCTGCCTCTCTCTCTCTCTCTCTCTCTCTCTCTCTCTCTCTCTCTCTCTCTCTCTCTCTCTCTCTCTCCTCCTTCCTGGCTGGAGCTATTTTTCATAAAATATGTGGGATTATGCCCTTTATTAATGCAACCTATTCTCCCTAGAAGTCATATATATTAAGGTAGAGATGGAGAGTGCATAGTGGTGCAATGTAAAGTTTGCAGCTTTTAAAAGTTTTTTTTCTCTCTCTCTCTTACTCACTCCTTCAGCAAAGGTTTGAAATCCTATCATGGACAGAACTGAGTGTGGTGATCTCATTCCAAATCCTGGGTGGATATTAATCCCCCTCACAAAATGAACTGTACGGCTTGGCAGGATTGCAAGTCCCACCTTGGGGGGATGTCTAGTAATAGCAGGTTTGGGGGGGCACAATTTGAGGGGAGGGGGGAAGGGCTGCAGGTGTACTGGCAAAAGAGCACCTCCCTGGGCTGTGCTTGTCTAAAGCCGATGCAATTAATAATCCCCAATGCTTGTCATCAGATTAACCCCTCCAAAGGTGGAGGAGAGGGGGAGGTTTGAGACTCGCATGTAAGTTTTAAGTGACTCTCCTTCATTTCCTTCACTTCCTACCCTTTAGAGGGGAGAGTTTGAGCAGAGCAGATCTAGAAGTTCATTCCTATTTCAGTGCTCACATATCAACCCAACATCCAGCCTAAATTTCCTTTTCAGGCCCATCTTGTGCCCATAAAAGACCCTGTATCTGACAGCTGAAAGGCAAACCATGATGTCTAATCATTATTCTTTATTAAGAGCTACTAATGTTAATGCTTATTAAGATTTGTTGGACAGGCTTTCTGCGGAAAGTGTGGCATATGTTATACAAATGCAAGACAACATAGTTTAAAAATGTTAAAATAGTGTTGCGCTTTGAAAACATCTGAACATCAAAAATAAAGAACAGGCAATCTGCAGAAACAACAGTTGTAGAAACTTTGGAAAGTGTTCATCCGCAGGGAGAAAATGAGTAATCGTGCTTCTTAGCAGATGTCCCCAAACGGAGGACTCTGTCCAAAGGATGGGGCACCACTGGGGGGAAGCATATTCCCATTCATTTAACTTCTGCAATTGCATTCAACACAGGATCATATTTTTGGGTAAAGGGAAGACTATATGGAAGAAGCTGCTCTTTAAGATACACAAGGCGAAGGCCATTTTAGGTTTTACAGAAAGTCATAAGAGCAATTGCAGTGGCATGGGTTGAGTGATGGACTAGAACTCAGGACGGTCTGGTTTGAATCCTTGCTCTGCCTTGAAAGCCATGTTAGTTTAATATAAACTGGTTCCAATGTCAAAGCTGATAACATAAGTCTGTACACTAGTCCAGGTAGGTTTCTTATCTGTAACTAGAGATGGGCACGAATTAAAAAAATGGTGTTTTGGTTTTTCGTTTGTCGTTGAGAGGTCTGTTTCATTTTATTTCCGTTTTTGTGAATTTTTTGAAAATTTTCGTTTTCATTTTTTGTTTTTTCATTTTTCATTTCTACCCGCTTTTGCACGATTTTAAAACATTTCCATGTGGGGGCGTCCCCCAATGCCCCAGACCAGAAGGAAAACACTAAAAAAATGATGCTGGCAGAGACACAGTATAGACTAGGTACTCAGGGAGGCTGCAAAGGCAGCAGCAGGCATTGTCCAGGGTGCAAGGCAGCCACAGAGTGACTGCACTGAGGGGCAGGGGAGGGTACTCACCGAGAGGTACGCACACACGCACACAGGGAGGCTGCAGGACTGAAGCTAGAGTCACAGAGACAGCAATCCCACCCTAACTCCCACCGGGGACTGCAAGGATTACGGGGGCTGCCAGAGCTTTTTATGCCCTCTGTGGCTGCCAGACCTGCCCAGTCTACAACCTGGGCATGCTATTGGTTGAAGTTGTCCAAGAATTTACATGATCCCATCACATGGCTTGCCTCCATGTTGTGGCTGGAGTGGCGACATCCATTTTGTCATCCTTAAAGGGAAAAGAAAAATACATCGCGATGGAAGAAGACAAAAACAAACATTTTAAGGACCCCAACCCCCGGTAGGTAATAATTTCAAATAATTATCGCATTATCGCTGCCTTTTTATGGATGTCCAGGGCGTTTTAATACCCAAGAAATCAATATTAGGTATCTGGGAGCCATTTTGGGTCGATGTCCCCTAACTCCCCTTAAAGGAAAAAAATACAGCGATCTGAGAAAAGACATAAATGCATGTTTTAAGATGGGCACCCCCCCCCGGTAGATATTATCAGACAGTATAAATAATTATTGCTGCATTTTTATGGATGTCCAGGGCGTTTTTTAACATTTAAAACAGCTCATTTCATTGCGCGTCACCATTAACGAAAATGAAACGTAACAAACACAATTTTTGTGGTTCTGTTCGTTTCGTTCCATTTTAATCACAATTTTCATTTGTCATTTCGTTACGTAACGAAACGAATAATGACTAACGGAAACGAAAAAATGTTCATTTCATGCCCATCTCTACCTGTAACTGTAGTTCTTTGTGCTGTCATCAAGGACTATCCTCAGTCCCTCATCTGTTGCTGACACGAAACAGGAGTTGCACAGCAGTCTGAGGATGGGTGGCTTGTGTGAATTTACAGTTGACCATTCCAAGAACTATATTTATAGATAAGTAACCCTCCTCCTTTTTCATGTTCTCTGTTAAATCATACACTTGAGAGACTAGCAAGTTCACTAACCAGCTGGAGAGATGTCACATTAATGCAGAGATCACCAGTGTGCTAAATCCAGTGTCCAACTTAGTCTGTAATGTTTAATGGGTATCAAAGGCTGTTTGCAAATGTTTCTCAGTTTAATTCCTCTGACAAGTGCTGTGGATGTAGCAATTGATCTAATAGAGTGGCATCTCAAGCAAGTCAGCAGTGGCTCCTTTGCCAATTGGTAGCCCTAGACAATTCTGCTAACTATCGATTTATACAGTCACTGAGATGTGGCATGGTGACCCTTCTTTGGTAACTAGCAAAAGCTTAATGGACTTTTAAAAGTCTTTCATTCTGGAAATGCATAAGGTTAATGCCCTATAGACATCCAAAGTATGGTGTGGCTTTTCTAAATCTAAGGTACACAATGGGATGAATGTTGGAAGCACCAAGGCCTGGTTTAGAGAAAACTCAGAGACCATCTTGGGTCAGAAGGAGAGATCTAGAAATAATGCCACATTATCCTTTTAAAACTGTAGGGACTGGTCACACTGAAGGGTGACCAGTTCACCAGCTGTGTATGCGGAACTAACAGCAACCAACCGTAGGATCTTGTAAGAGAGCAACTAAGTTTGGAGGATGCCATTGGTGTGAACGGAGATTTCACTAGCTGAGAAAACACCAATTTAACAGTCCACTATGGCATCAGGGCTCTGATATCTGGGTAGACATTTTATAATCCTTTCAAGAACCTTTTAAAGACTGAATTTCTGATGAAATTAGAAGCCACAGAGCCCTGAGGTAGGTGTGCCACTAGAGTGAACAAACACTTAAAGATGACTGAGAAAGTTCTTTCTCTCTGAGGTATGGTAAAAAGAAAAGGCCTGTGAGCAGTTTCAGTGAAAGTTTTAGTGCTGTGGTAAAGTTAACAAATTATACCCATAAATTATGCTGGGTAGATTGTTTCCTTCCTTTCAGTTGGGATGTGTTTTAGCTCAGGTGAATCCTTCAAGCCATCAGGTGAGGCAAGTATGGGTGGCAAGCCACGCCCCATCTTGTGTGATTGGGTCTGGAGTTAGTGAGGGGTGATAAATGTCTGACTCCATTTATTTGAAGGTGGAGAAGCATAGGCAGCAAGGATCCATCTATATTGCAGTAGTGCTGTCTTGGCAAAGGTTCAATATGACTTTGAACAGGAGAGATGTGGCAGGGAAGAGCTGGATTTTTCTTCTGAGTCCATCGATTGTAAATGCATCTCCCAGTGACCCCTTTCAAGGCCTGTCCATGGAAAAGAACTTTCTGTATTTCCAGTTGCCATTAAGTTGCAAGCAGGTCCACTTATGGATAATACCAGGGAGCACAAATGTCATAGAATACTTCAGGAGATAATTCCCACTCATGAGTCTTCTGCCTGCTGAGTACGTCAGGCTCCTGGTTCTATTTTCCCACAATGAAAATGGATGAAAATCAAGTAAATGTGACTCTTGTCAGATATTAGAGAGGGAAAAAACTTGTATTAGACAGAAGAGGTTTGTCTACAGGTGTTTTGCATGTATATTCATTGATTTGTAAAATGGAGTCCAGTATGTAATACTGAATCATTGTAAACCCAGGTGTACAGAATAGATATAATGAGTGAAGCTGATGCAAGATAGATGCAATGGCATGATGTAACCAGTTTCCTGATTGGTTATCAGAAGTATGAAAGGGCTCCAGAAATCAGTAGCCTTTGGACCCTTGGTGAGAAGGTACCCATGTTGCCACGCTCTGTGTATGTATTCTGTTATGTTGATATGCTGTCTCTGTGAAGTGAAATGTTGCTGAAACTCTGTTATTTTTGTACATATGTAATATAGCTCATTTTAAGAAACGCTGCCTGTTTGAAGTGGATTTTGTCGCCCTGAGTTTAGCCTCCACTGGCAGATCAAATTGCCAAACTCTGTCAACTCTCTGGACACCATTCCTATAAATGAACAGCCAAATACAGAAGGGACACTGAGTGCCCTCCTCTCTGCTTCTTTTTGTAATCCATAGTGTTTGTGTTGTCAGT
This sequence comes from Phrynocephalus forsythii, assembly GCA_029282475.1. Classification (NCBI taxonomy): domain Eukaryota; kingdom Metazoa; phylum Chordata; class Lepidosauria; order Squamata; family Agamidae; genus Phrynocephalus; species Phrynocephalus forsythii. The sequence goes on from JAPFRF010000004.1 coordinate 12,087,473, forward strand.
GGCCATTTGTACTACTTTGCCCTTGATTGATTTTTTTGGAATGCCTGAATGGCCTCTATGTACGAGTTAACATTTTTTAAATCCAGGATTGTCCTCATGCCCCCATCCTCTAAAAAAAGTAAAGGTTCCCCCTGCACATGTGTGCCAGTTGTGTCTGACTCTAGGGGCGGTGCTCATCTCCATATTCAAGCTGAAGAGCCAGTGTTGTGCAAGTCCATGGCCATGTGGCCAGTATGGCTGCAAGGAAACACTGTTTTATCGTCCCACATTTTACGGCGGTACCTATTTACTTGCATTTACATACATTCAAACTGCAGGAGCTGGGGTCATCAGCAGGAGCTCACTCTGCTGCATGGCACTTGGGATTTGAACTGCCGAGCTGCTGACTTTGCAGCCAACATTTTTCAGAGTCTTAGTCTGCTGAGTCACCACACCATCCTCTTAGGGGACCAACTGAATAGCATCCATCTGGCAAAGTATTGTTGTCTCCTTCTGAAGTACTTGAGATGTTGATATACGGTAGTTCTGAAATACCCAGTTGGAGGGAAGGAACTTTATGACAAAGCCCTGCTGGCTATGATGAAGAAGACCCAGCTATTGTTGGTGACAATGTGTCAGGTGTTGATTTACAGCACTTAGCCAAGTGGTGGTGAGATACTAGAGAACTGTGGATTTGCGGATCTTGGCTGGTGGAAAGTTGAACTTCCTGCCTGGATTTCTTGTCAGAGCTTTTAGAGGTATGAGTAGACTTGCGGTTGGGTCTTGGGAGGACTGTCTGAAGTCCTGAGAAAATTATGTGGCGTGGTTTTGAGCTGTCTGTTGACTATCTGGAAGATGTTGGCAGGAGCATTTCCAACAAGGACAGTAGGTTCTTTCTCTTTCTGTTTATGAAGAGAAGTTGAGGTGCTCAGCTGTAGTTCTTTTCCACTAGAGGTTGTCCACGATGTCACCTGTTTGGTCAAGAGGCCAGTTTATCATCAAATGATAAATTCTCAATGCAGGATATCAAGTTGTCTGAGATCTAAGCCAGGCATCGCACCTGACTGCTACAGCTATTGCAGTGTTCTTTGAACCATAGCCAGTGATAAGTTTGGCAATGTGCATTTCTTGGGCTGCAAGGTCTATGCCCTCCTCCTGGAAGGTCAGTGCCAGTACTCTTTTGGCCACCACCAGACTATTGAGGAGGGTATGCATTTCCCCCCGGGAGAATCTATGATAGACTCCCACTGCTGCCTGGTAGTTGATAACTCTGATTCCCAGGTGGCAAATGAGCAGATTCCTCTCCTGACTGTGTCCATTTTTCTTCCCTCTTAGTTGTTATGGGCTGTAGTGCTGTGACCTCTGCACTTTGTAAAAGCATAATGGAATTGGGTTGAGGGTGTTTAAGGTGGAATGAGCTTCCTTATCATGATTCTCTGTAATGGTTCTCTGCCCATCTCAGTGTTGGGGGTAGAGAAGATGGCTTCTGCCATGACTCCAGCACAAGGTCCAGAGGAGGATGTTGATGGGAAACAGAGGGTTAGTGTTCTTGCTGATTTGATCATATGCCAGATCTGAGCAGAGTGGTGGAAGTTACTGGATTTTCAGCTGGAGAGATTTAGCCATGCACAAGATCAGATCAGAGTAAGATCTAAACTCCCCAGAGGGAGATGGGGTTAGTGTCTCCTGTGCCCAAATTGGCAATTGTGACAGTTATGAGATACAAGTTGTTAGACAGTTTGGCATTAGAGTGTTCTAAATCAGATGAACTGGAGAGAAGGAAGTGGGGTTGGGCAGGCATGGCCTGTGTCCCTCTGTTTGGAGAGCTGGGGTTTGAAACCCAATCTTGGATGTGGATGCAGTCTTAACACCAGCCTTATTTCCTGCCCCATCAGAAAAGTGCCTGGCTGATATCATCTGGCCAGGAAGAATCTCAGCCCCTGGTAAACTACAACTTTTGCCTTGATTGTACTTTTGGTTCAATGCTTTGATAAAGATGGCTTGCCATCAAAAGCTCAGCTCGTATTTTTGTTTTATTAGTGACCTATAAAAGTATCACTTAGCCTAGTTTTGCTGATTGTAACTGAATCCCTTTCTTTCTGTGCAGGTGAAGGGCACTTGGGCCTGGAAAAAGACTATGAGGTAAGTGGATCTGATGCTTTTTTGAAATTTATGCCAATTTGTCTACTTCAAGAACATGTTGATGGTGCTTAGTGGTGGTGGCTGATCTAGGGGGTCCTGGTAGGGCAACCGGGTTTTTGCCTGAAACTGGAGGACAGTTTTGATTCTGCTGGAGTTTCCGTAGCAACTTCCTAGGCAGACTCATTTAGAAAGATTGCAATAAGCTTGATCAAAGCTTGTTTGGTGAGATAGTTCCACCAGGGGAGTGACGGTAAGCTGGTGATGATGCCCAATTCCGGGACCTGTCTACCTCCTGTTATAAAATTGAAAAAAGGAAAAATAATGTTTTTCTGGTTCTTTTTGGTCTTCTGGTAAGGACCAGTTTAACATGGAGAAAACCCAAAAAGAGACAATAATTGATGCCAGCAAAGGAGGATTAATGTGAGAAAGATAGAGAAAATAATTAAAAGAATTAAAAGCAAATAAATAAATACATACAAAATCTAAAAAGAATAATATACTTGCAAGCTGGGAGCTGATTCTCCCTGAGAAAAGGTAAAATCATACTGAATTTTGTATATGTTCCATGCAAAAATCAGAGAAACAAAACAAAACAAAATAAAAGACAAAAACATGTAGCACCCTAAAGACTGTTATATTTTAATGTAAGCTTTCATGGACACATCAACTTGTTTGGACATGGGTGTTCAGTATAATATACAATGGAATATAAGTTTCGTACCAGATATTCATTGCCTGTTGGAGGTATGGTACATTTGTATGCCGTGATTTGGCTTGTATTATTTTAGGGCTCTGTTGTAAAAAGAGACAGAAAACAAAAACCAGATCTGGGTGAGGATGAGCAGGGGAAGGGGAAGGGGGGAGGTGAAGATATAAATATTACATGTGGAAATGACTTAAGAAATCTTGACTTATATTCAGTCCATTTTCATGGGTGTCCATCATGCATATGAATGTTATCTCAGCTGTTTCCCTTTGTATTCTTGATTTGTAATGATTCTGTTCCAAAATGGTGACCTTCAAATCCTCCATGGAGTGTCCTGGTAGGTTGAAATGGTTTGAGATGGGTTTCTGTGTATTGTGGTTTCTGATGTCAGATTTGTGACCATTGATCTGTTTCCATAGAGACTGTCCTGTGTAGAGTGCAGAGGGGCATTGCTGGCAAAATATGGCATAGATCACATTGGTTGAGGAGCAAGTCAAGCCGCCCTTGATATTGTATATGGCATTGTTAGGTCTTGTGATTGTTTTGCCCTGGATGGATGATTGTTTTGTACTGTAGATGTGTGGGCAGAGTTGGCATCTGGGTTTGTGGCAAGGTTTAGTCCCCTTGTCTGTGTTGCTGTTTTGTAATCCCTTGTGTGTTCGTATGGGTCTCCAACCAAAGGCTTTGGAGAGTGACGTGTTCTTGTCAAGAATGGGCTGGCAATCATTTAGGATGCATTTGAGTGGTCTCACTTGTGGACTGTAAGTGACAACCAGTGGTGTCCTGTCATTTGGTCCTTTGGATCTGTCTTGTAGCAGGTTATTTCTGGGCATGTGTCTTGCTTTGTTGATTTGTTCTTTAATCATGCAAGGTGGGTACTATAGTCCGAGGAAAGCATTTTGTAGATCCCTGAGCTTGGAGTCTCTATCCTGTGGGTCAGAGCAGATCTGATTGTATCTTAGGGTTTGACTGTATACAATGGATTTTGTTGTATGTTCAGGATGGAAGCTGGAAGAGTGTAGGTTGATCTATCTGTCGGTGGAGAGGGGGTCAGTACTGTATGGTACTAAGATGCCCATGTTGTAGTTTCATGGTGGTGTCCAGAAAATTCACCTGGTGCATGGATTGTTCCAGGGACAGATTTTATAGAACTTACAAATAACATAGTACATACAACAGAAAATATCAATAATAGATGGGCTTCTTTTTCCTCCAATGCCCCAAATTCCGATACTTGCAATTAGACTCATGTTTGCAAGTTTTGATGCTTGGAGTCAAAACTGGTACCTTCCTGTCTAAGAGGTAAGTCCTTGCTATCTAATAAATACTCAGATAGTCAAAATAGCATTTGGGTCAAATCAGTCTTCATTCTTTTGCTCACGTCAAGGATTACTGCTGTTCAGCTACTCTTTGTTGCAATCTGCTGAGTGCTAAAGGGAAAAGTAATGTTTACTATTTTATTTATAGAGAGCTACTTTGAAGCAGCCTTCTGGTTAGGTTTTAAAGTATATAAAGGCAGAGAGAGCATACAAATGCTTATAGATATATGAGAAAATAGATTTGTAAATGATGTTTCTTACACAACCATGCCAAGCTGAGGCAGAGGAGGTCACTGCAGCCCTCATTATGTTCTCCTGGGGCCTCAAGGTGGAGCAATAGAGGTGGAGACAGTGCTTGGGGAGAGATGCCTGTGTGTTTTTTTGCTTGGTCTTTTTAAATTGAACATTGGAATCAGTGGGTTTCTTTTGCCTTTTTTGCAGTGATGTTTGTTTTGATGATATGGGAGTCGACAATTTGTCTTCCTCTTCAAAACTGTGAGTCATGTTAGGCCAGCCTGGGTCTACGTGGGCCGTCAGCTCTTTAGTGGTTGCATCCACCTATAGAGAGACTCCACGACAGGTTTCCTCAGTAGTGCTGTACCAACCAAAGCTGTGGAAACTGAAGTCTCCTTTTTTCATGGGATCAACACCCTGAAGGCACATTTCCTGCATGAAAAATAATAATAAGGGGGACAGGCAGTTTCTGATTGTTAACGTAGTAAATATTTTCTAAAACTGGCACTTTTTTGTGGTTGGGGCCCCACAACAAGGTGATATAAATATTCTCGAATGGTCTATTGGGGCAATAAAAAGTGTGGATGGCTGTCAACCACAAACTGGTCAACGAACAAAATAGGAGGTTACTTTTTAAAATAATCAGTGATTAAAAGGAGGGAAGGTGTGTGAGAGAGATAGGGAAAAAATAGAGAGAGATAATTCTGATGTGAGATGAATAGCAGTAGGCCAAGAAGGAAACTGAGAGGACGGTCCTTGGGCCAGGGACCATGCGTAGTGAACTGGGCACCAGGGCACTTTTTCCAGGCTATAGAACAGGGGTCCTCAATCTAAGGCCCCGGGGGTGGATGCGGCCCCTCAAGGTCCTGAATCCGGCCCCCAGACCAATTGCAACCCCCCCACCTACCCCCTGCTTTGTAAGCAAGCCAGCCTCCACAGCTGCTTCTATTGCTGAGGTAGTTCAAAGCAGTGGGCTATGTCGCTCCTCCCACTCCCCCTAACTACCGCCCAGATGATCAGCATGCTGGCTAGTGGGGCATTCAGAGTGGGAGGCCTATGGCAAGGTCCCCCCCACACCTCCCCCCACCGCCCAGATGGTCAGGGCGCCGGGTGCAGCTGAGTGAGGCAATTTAAAATAGGAAGGCTGCGGCAAAGTCTCCTACTCCCTCCATGGCCCTGAGGCCCCACCACTGCTCCTCCTCCACCCTGCCCACCTGCTTGTGGTCCGGCCCCCAGTGGTGTCTGGGGCATAGTGGACCGGCCCACTGTTCGAAAACTTTGAGGACCCCTGCTATAGAAGATCCTGAGGACATTCACAGAGGGGCAGAACCCCCTTGTGTGATTTCAGCACAAATAAAGGTTTTATGTTTACTGGCAAGATCCAAAATCCATGTTTTTTTAATCTCACCTTCATATTCATAGTTTGTACTTGAAATATCTCACTGGAAAACTCCCGTTTCCAGTAGTGTCTTTTCTCTGCTTTTGGTCTTCGCCGCAGGGCTAGGATGCCCTTTCTCTGTATGTCTTAGGCAGTTACTTCACGTCCTTCTTTGTTCCGTGACTAGTTTTGTACCATGACAGCGTGGGTTGCGGTCACGTGGTTTTGTCCCTGTTTCAGTGTTCCCATGGTTGTGATAACTTGTCTTGTAACAAGTGCTATCACACGGTCTTGTACTGTGACAAACACTGAATTTGTCTAGCTTTCTTTTCTCTTTTTTGGGGAGCTTAAAAATTCTTTTTCGATATTTCACTTCTGAAAAGTCAAAAAAACAACAACAAAAAAACCTGGACACAGTTTTCTGACAGAAAGGAATGTTTTGTTGCGTGACAGTCATTACTATACGGTGTCTTGTCTCGGAACAGAAAGTGGGAACAAAGAGTGACAAGGGAAAACCCTAACCCAGCACCTGGTACAGTATTGTTGCACTTAGCACCCATTCTGGGGGCGTGGTCGAGACAAATTTCAGTACTTGCGCGATGGAAGTGAAGTAACATTTTTGTACCATTCCAAAGCGCAACACTAACAGACACAAAATGGACATGAAGTCACCACCTTAGTTGAAAAGAGAGACACAACCAAGTCTCCACCCTTCCCCGTAGCACAGTAAGCTACAGTTGTCTATAGCAATGTTTCCAGCCCTGGGCCCTCTGTAGCTTGTTGCTATTGAAAGGAAGGAACGCATCCACACTTACCAGATAGGAAAACTATCTATGTACTTTAAAAAGTATTATTGAGTAAAGAATACCTTATTCTCCAATACCTGTGTCTTCAAAAACTGCCTCACTAAAACGGCCTAGGCACATTTACTCAGAAGGAAACCCTATCAAGTTCAGCAGGATTTACTGCTCACCAAGTGTGTGTTTACGACTACAATCTTAATCAGCTAAAAACCATTCTTTGCACAGGACTTGTCTGGAGTGTCTAAACGTTGTTTTTCTAAATCATTGACCTCAGACAAATCAGTAGATAATTTATACATTTTCCCCCTACATGGACTCTTTGTTATCAGAGGAAATGTCCTCAGAGTCAGGGCTTTTTGTTTTTTGAGAGTCTTATCTATGCCACAAATTCCATTCAGTGGAACCTAATGCCAAAAAATGGTAGGGATCTGCATTCTTACGGGATGACTGCTGGAGCGCATTGTGGATGAGCTTGAAGCGACCATAAGAAGGCCAAATAATGATTGGATCATTCAGTTCATAAGAAACTCATTTCACCTTCTCTGAAGAGCTGGGGTTGACATGCATAATATCTGTCCCATTTTATTCTCGGAAGAACTCTGTGAAATAGATCAGCCGGAGAGAACATGGCCTGCCCAAAGCCCTGTTCCACTGGAAACTCACAGGTGCATTTGGGGATGTGAATTTGTCTACTCTACTGCTTGTTCAATGATAATGGATTGGTTTCAGCTGGTGCAGCCCTTGGAGAAGGAGAGGTACTACCATGTGTGCAGTGACTCAGACCAATGGCTGAGCTGGAAAAGAGGGTGGCGAAAGCCTCTCTCCAGGTTGCAATCCAATGCGGAAAAGCAATGAGAGGATCTTTATCTACAAAAACCCTCCCTGGACTATATTGTACTGGTTATTTACCAGCTTGTCTGTAAGACTCCATTCTTGGGCAAGGCACTAGAGCACAAAGTGTCTTCTCAGGTCTAAGGGTTCCTGGATGAAATAAATCTAGACCCATCTTGGTCTGGTTTCAGACCTGGTTGGGCTACAGAGATAGCATTGGTGCCCTGGATAGATGATCTATTTCACCAACTCGACAGGAATGTTTTCCCTGTTGGTTGTGCTCTACTTTTCAGTGGCTTCTGATACCATTGACTAGCTATTGTTGCCTTTCTGTGGTGGGACTCATGACGCAATGTGTTGCAGTGGCTCCAGTCCTTCCAAGAGGGATGATCTGAGAGTGGTACTGGATATTACTATTGGATGCCCTGGGTATTGGCCTGTGGGGTTCCTCTTGGTTCAGTTCTTGAATAGAGCTAATGGTAGGAGTTGCCGATTGTTTCAGAGATTGGTGCCACCAAAAAAACTATGATATACCAATAAGCTGAAGCTCAGTCCAGGCAGTGGAGGATAGGAAGGACTGGCGAGCTCTGGTCCATGAATAAGCTTCCTGGAGCCTTCATGTGATCTAAAAAGATGCTTACTGTAGACAGTGTTGGAATACAGAGGTTATAGTAATAGGGGTGGGCAACACACTGCCTGTTAAGATCTTTAGCTGAGATTTATCCCTTGGACCTACGGCCTTTACAGGTACCTCTGGTGAGAGCTCAAGACCGGGACTTTTTAGTGGCTGCTTCCAAACCATGTAACTACTGTCCATTGGATACTTCTCCGAGCCCTAGTCCTCCTCAAAAAGAAGATAGTAATCCTTGCTTTTGCCATAGATACTAACTTTATGAGGGTGTAGATTCTGCTGGATCCTTAGGCAACAGCAAGCAGGAGCAGCAAACTGAGTGTAAAGGCAAAGGCAAAGGTTCCCTCCACACATTCGTGCTAGTTGTGTCCAACTCTAGGGGTGGTGCTCATCTCCATTTCCGAGCCAAAGAGCCAGTGTTATGCAAGTCCGTGGCCATGTAGTCAGCGTGGCTAAATGTATTACTGCACACAGAACACTGTTTACCTTCCCACTTTTTATGGTGGTCCCTATTTATCTACTTGCATTTGCATGCTTTCAAAGTGCTAGGTAGGCAGGAACTGGGTTTAGCAGCAGGAGCTCACTCTGCTGCGTGGCACCTGGGATTCGAACCGCTGAGCTGCCGGCTTTGCAGCCGACATATCAGTGCTCTAGCCCACTGAGCCACCATGTCCAAAAACTCAGTGAATTGAACTACAAATTCCAACCAGTAGGTGGCAGCAGGACTGCTTCAGTTGCTCGTTTTGGTCCAAGCCAGGTGACAATACTGTACTTCATGTTTTCTCTTTTCTACAGCTTACTGTATATGAATATACAACCACTGATGCCTGTCAGGAAACAGATGGCTTGAACTTCAGATGAGAGGAGTGGCCATTCTGAAAGCACTGTCTAGACCATTCCTCTAAAATAACTGATTACTGCCTAGTTGAATATTTCAACAAAACTATAATGACTTCTATTTGATCCATTCACTCCTGGAGCCAACCTCTCATCTAAAGTTCATGCCATTTGTTTCCTAATAGGCATCAGTGGTTGTCTCAGTATGTGGGGTTTCTCTGCCCCATTTCATTTAGAAAAGGGAAGAAGGCTGATCTCATTTACCAACTAAGGTCTCGACTACTGTACACACAGCAATCTAACTTCATAAATTCATGACTTATCATTGATTACCTTAATCTCTGACCTAGATTTGGGGGTGTTTTTCCTCCTTGCCCTCCACAGCTCTGCTGAGACTGACTTGGTGAAGAGTTCTTCCAGATTTGAAAGGTAGCCTGTTGTTGAGATGTTATAGGCATCATCTGATAGGCAGTGGAGTCGTACATTGAATGCCAAGTGTAGAATTGGGAGGCTTAGTTCCAAGTACAATGGACCCTTGTATAACAAACAGTTTGTATAACATAAAATCTGTACAACATAAAACATTCTGGAGATAGAAATTGCCTCCTATGGGGTGAATTTGTACAACATAAAAATGGTTGCAATAAGGGATTACTCCATTTTCAATGCCTTCCTATGGGAAATTTGTATAAAGGAAAATTTGCTTGACATAATTTCATTTGGAATGAATTAATTCCTTTATACAAGGTACCACTGTACTTGCTTATCCAGAGAAACATGTTATAGAGTTTGGTGACCTCTTACACATCATTTTAAGGACATCTCTCTTCAAATGGAGGATAATCTTCCCTAAAGAGAAAAAATGTTCACTTTTATGTTCATTTTTGTATTGTTCTTAATATAAAATACCATCTCTGGCCTGTTAATTTTCTGATTTCTCTCTATTTCCTTTTGAATCCCCACTGAACTTTGGAAACTTACTGGGGGACTAGAACCACACCTTAAATATTTATTTATTATTTATTTATCATTTCCATTTATATACTGCCCGACTTTCCCATTGCAAGGGCATATCCCTGTTTGGTTAGGAAGGAGTTAAAAATTCATTTCAGTCCAGATTACCCCAGACCTGGAGTTGATTTCTCCTCTGAAAACTTGTGTCAGGAGTCTGGTTTTAGAAATCCAAAGAGAATGTTTACTGAAAACACTCAAGGCTTGGACAAACACATGAAAATCGTTTGGTCAGATGTCCCGAAATTTTGCACAGAGCAAGGGCAGAGTGTCTGCTACCTACTCTATGTTATAAAAAATAAAATAAAATAAAATAAAATCAATACAATGTTTTATTGCTATAAAAAAACCCACCACTGCTACTATTAAAATTCAGGCATTTAAAATAAATAAATTTCACATGTTTCTGTGGTGATTTGGTGTGTTTTTTGACCATGATTTCAAAAGAAAAATTGCGGTCGCCATTTTGGATCCCCCCCCACCGCATGGCATGCAGCGAGATGATGAGGATGACCCCCCCCCAGCCTGGTGCAAGCAGCCCAGGGCAGGAGAAGAGGGGGAGGCCGGGGACCCCCCAGAAACCACCCCTCTGGTGGGGGCAAAGCCTCAGGCAGGTATATTTTTGCCTGCTTTTTTTTGGGTTTAAAAAAAAAAAACTTTTAAAAAGTCTTTGGGGATTTTTAAAAAAACTTTTAAAAACTTTTTCTGTGCTTTACATTGCGTGATCGCGCGATGCCACAAACGGAAATGAAAACCCAAAAAGGGATTGAAAATAAACCAAATTTTTCATTTTTAAGGCCACACCTGGAGTATTGTGTACAATTCTGGTCACCACATCTCGAAAAGACATAGTGGAACTGGAAAAGGTTCTGAGCGGCTAAAATGATTATTGGGGGAGTCGTACAAAATAACGCAGGGCATGAGTAAAGTGGACAGAGGGATGCTCTTCTCCCTCTCACAAAATACCATACCTAGGAGACATACACTCAAAATGAGGGCTGGGAGAGTAAGAACAGATAAAAGAAAACATTTTTTCACCCAGCGCGTTGTTAGTCTGTGGAACATCTAGTCACAGGATGTGGTGATGGATGTGGCCTGGATGCCTTCAAAAGGCAATTAGACAGATTCCTGGAGGAAAAGTCCACCACAGGTTACAAACCATAATGGAGATGTGTAATCTCCAGGCTTAAAACCAGGGTACTTCAAGGGCTAGATGCAGGGGAGTGGTATCAAGAGACAGATATGTAGTCTCGTGTGCTCCCAGACACATTTGGTTGGGTCACTGTGAGATACAGGAAGCTGGACTAGATGGGCCTTTGGCCTGATCCAGCATGACTCTTCTTATGTTCTTATGTTCTCACCTGGGCCCGATTTACTGCTGATCCTAAACCCCGTTTAAAAGTTACAATGTTTTATTTGGGCTGCTCGCATTTTTAGAATGGCCTTACAGAGAGCTGATTTGCTCTGGCAGCAGAAAATCCAATTTCAAGGCTGCAGAAGAGGCAGGTAGGAACAGGAAGAGGTAGCTGATGGCAGGGGGGTTCTGTACCATTAATAAATACAGACAAGGCAATTTCGGCAGACACAATTTCTCAGATCCCCATCACTCTTTGACATGCTCAGTCCTACACCACTATTAATGATACAACTCTGCCCTCTCTTATGGGGCTCCTCATGAAAATTACATGAGCGTGATAGCAGAATGTATTCTAGTTAAACCCGAACAGCTAGGCAGAAGAAAAGAACAAAGGGAAACCCAATCTATCACACAGGAATATTTTTCCCCTTTTGAGTAGGGCAATCACATCTCAATGGTTCTGTTTTAATCCAACAAAGAAAAGCTCTTTCACTTGTTATTAAAGGTTATGTTGCCAATGCAAAAGTCTAGGATCATGGAGAGATCATAAATTGAGCCTCTTAGGGTCAGATCTAGGGTCCATATAGTTAAGAGATTAATAATGTACCAGTTATCTGCAAAACAGTGATAATGGCTTATTCCACGTGGCAGGGAGCTGTTCAGAATCCCCCCCACCCAAAACATGGCTTCTTCTCTCCAGGCTGTCCTCTCTTTCTTGTTCAGTCCTTTCAGATATACTTCGATGCTGACCCCACCCTGTTAAATTTCACGGATAGGATTTGCTTGGGACAGATTAACTACTGCTTGGGAAGAATGAGTGTTTTGCTGGGCTCTGGCTGGTGGATTTGATTGAAGGAACACAACTGTTTCAGATCACCGCTTGTTTCCCATGCTACATTATGTTGTTTATGAACTCATTTCATAGTTTTGTCATTAGCACTGTTTCTCCCCCCCCCCATAATTTGTGCATAAAGCCGTTTCCACTCTCTCATTAACAAAATATTCTGGGCTACAAACAAACAAGACTGTTGTGGATCTTACGAGGTGTTCAGCACCCTTTGCCAGAGACACGAACAAGCTGCACGATGCAGCCGACATGTGGAGTGCAGAGCTGTTCCACCATGGCACAGAGATTCCCCCTTTCTGCCGTGCATTTCTGCAGAAAGTTGGAAAGAATGCCAGAATTGTCAGTTCTACGAGCTTATATAGGTTTCCTTGAGAAAAGTTGCAGAACTCAGATAAATGTAATGGCCTGGATTGAATTGATAGTTTCTACAGGGGTTAGACCCGTTGAACAAATGTGTTTTACATAAGAGTTGATTAACCATTTATTAGGTCTTCTGAAGGTGGGGTCAACAATTGGATATAGGCCTACGGTTGCAGATGTGGGTGTGAGAGGGTTAGGGTTAGGGTTAGGGTTAAGGCTAGGGTTAGGGCCATCAGAATGAGCAGACTGGTCCCTGTTTTGTGTGTCAAATGCTCACAGACCTTGAAAATTCTGTCTACTCAGATTCCCTTGTGCCAACCTTTGTTTCTTATTTGTATTATTAGGCTGACTTGGCTCAGCCCTTGTACACCGCCCAGAGTTCCAATAGGAAGATGGGTGGTATAGAAGTTCCCATAATAAATAATAAATAAATAAATAAATAAATAAATAAATAAATAAATAAATAAATAAATAAATAAATAAATGTGATCTAATCTTTCTACCCTAGTGGAGACCCAAAGTGGTATGGAAAAATATTTGAAATATATAAACAGTTTAATACTTACCAATTAAAATGTGAAACTAGCATGCTGCTTATATATCGCCCCATAGCGCCTAAAGCACTCTCCTTGCAGTTTACAAGTAACGATGCAGGTTACTCATCCCCCCTTCCCGCAGCAAGCTGCATACTCATTTTACTGACCTTGGAAGGATAGAAGGCTGAATAAACCTCGAGCCTGCTACCTGGAGTTGAACCCCAGGTCGTGAGCACAGTAATGGCTGCAATACAGCCATTTAATCACCGCGCCACGAGGCTCAAACTATACAATTTTGGAACTATAATATACAAATACTTTGAAAGCATTATGCCGTCTTTCTCCCATAAGACGACTCAAGACTATACACCGGATTTTATAAGATTTCCCTGACTCTGTTGCATGCTGACATCTCAGAAGCTTCTCTGAAGACATACATTTTCAGTTGCCAGCAGAAGGGAAATGGGTTGGGGTGGAGTTGCACCTCCTATAATCTGGGAGCATCTACAGACAAAGCCCTCTCTTGGGTCTTCATTAACCTCCATCGCATGCCTTTTCCAGATGCAGCGTTTGTTTCACTTGAACATTCTGGTTGTGCCCTGATCTCACCTGAGCCCTCCTCAGCATCAAAATGTTGTCTTGCTCCTTTTGTTTGGCAATAGAGTAATTTTTTTTAAAGTACAGGTTCTCTCTTCAGAATGCTGCACCCCTTGCTCTTCCTTCAACAACTGTGCATGTTTCTGATTGGACGGTTCCAGTTTGTGCTGATAAATTCCATGCCACTCTTTGCTGGCGTTGCATGCTGTGCTACCACTGGTCTGGTCTTCAGGGAAGTATGCCCTGATGAGTGCAGGGGAGGTGGCAGGGGTGACCTTGTTTAACACTTCTCTCCACACCTTTCCTTTTGTCCCCGCCCTCTCCTCCTCCCCTTTCTCTTCAAGCTGCAAAAGCAGTTGAGCACAAGACACAAGATTGCTTGCAGGAAGACAAGATAAAAATTAGAACCATACGGCCATTTAAATGGCAGAAGGGAAACAGTGCAGCCCTGCAACTGTTTCATGTTAGTCTGCTGGAGGTTCTTTAAAACAAAACTATACACAGATAGCCTGCACATTTGTGGCCAAAACAAGAGAAAAACTAGAAATAATTCACCAGTCCAGCTGCAAATGAAAAGACGCATCCCCAAAAGAGCCCACTGAGAGGGAAGCAAGATAAAAAAAGAAAAGGCAGAGAGATGGGGAAGGCAACAAACCCTTAACCAGCCCCATGCATGGAAAAGTTTTACTGCCACATCACGATCCTAATGGCCAATCTGGTCTAATGTTAGTCATGGCAAATTGTATGATGCTTTCAACCTGCAAAACACAAACACATGCATGTGCTGTCAGCTGCTCAACACATGCTGTGTGCTACCGCCAGACTTGCTTTAAAAAAAAAAAATGGCATTGGGGGGGAGCATGGCTCAGGGAAATACCAGAAGCACAAGAGGGGACCGGCTCAGATCGCCAGTGAACAGACAAGGCCTCAGTGTCCTTGCCTCATGGCTAAAAGAAATGAAACGGATAAGAATTTTAAATAGTAAAATATAAAAATATAATAAATAACAGTTTGAGTACTTGACTCCCCCCCCCTTTTTAAAAAGAATTAGGTTTTTAGCCTTAATGTTTTTAGAAATAAGCTTAAAATGTAATGGACCTCATGCAATCCAAAAAGCCACAGAAAGACAGGTTAGGATTTCTGTCATTAGAAATTCAGCTCCCCTGGCTAGTAAAAGCAGAATAAAAGTGTGGTTGCATTAATGAGGGGGAAAACATATTTGAATAAGATTTATTATATTTTAAATTGTTTTTTAAAAAGTGACTACACGGTGCACATGGAAGCTTAATTTTATTTTCTGGGAAATGTGTTTTTTTGTTTGGAAAGTGAGGTATTTTACTAGATGGGAAGAGGGTTGTTTAATTTAATGTACTTGTGAAATTGATTTAGTTTGAATTGTTTTGGCATATGAGAATGCCTCTGTTGGTGTAAATTGTGTCTATGGGGTTTACAACTGACACCACTTATTCGTTCCCTCCTCTTCTACACTGGGCTCCTGAATCTCTCTGTGTGTGTGTGCGCACGTGTACATTTGTGTGTGCGCGTGCACACACACACACACATATGCATACACACACACACACACACGTGTATACATGTGCATGTGTTGGGTTACAGTCCAATCTGTTTTATTTTTTTCTATCTGTTATTTTTGGCATAGCAATATCCCACTTTGAAAGACAAGAACAGATAAAGGGATGATTTAGGAAAGCATGAGGTAAGCAAATGTGAAAGCCTGAAGTGCAGAATTGGAGGCAACAAGGTGCTGAAATGCATAGCTTAAGTGATGAGTGAAGAGCTGGCACTTGAGCCAGTTCCAGCAGTTTTGAAAGGAAGAAAATGAAAGGCAGATCCATGAAATAATTAAAAAAATCCTTATTGTTTCATATGATTTTCATGGGGGAACCAAACCACCATCAAATCATAGATCCCATCTGTGCCTACAGACTACAGTAAATATATTAGAGATCCCTCAACACATGGCTTTGCTATTGTGCAAAAACGCCAATCCAAGGCACTGATCTTCATAGAGTCACATGATTTTTACATGGCTCTGTCCCAAACCACTGTCAAATCGCAGGTCCCATTTATATCCAAAAACTACAACACAGAAATCAAGCTGCCTTGGGTGTTTGGCTTTAGAGTAGTACAAAAACATGGACCTGAGGTATGGATTCTCATGGATCCATATTACTTTTATGTAGCATCATCCCCAAACTGCTGGCGAGTCATAGGCTCCTGTCTACAGACCAGTGGTGATGAACTTTTGGCACTCCAGATGTTTTGGACCACAAATCCCAGAATTCCAAGCCTAGATTGCCAGTGACAAATGACTGTGGGAATTGTCATCCAAAACATCTGGAGTGCTGAAGGTTCACCACCACTGAACTAGATAGTGGTATGGGGATGATCTTTTGCCACCATTTACCTAGACACATTTTGAAGAATGGAAGGTGAATTACTTTGGCATAAGAAGAAGGACTGTGAGAGAGAGAGAGAGAGAGAGAGAGAGAGAGAGAGAGAGAGAGAGAGAGAGAGAGATTTGTCCTTGTGCCCTTCCTCCCTCTCAGCTTTCTCCTCCTAATGGTCTCAAAAGGGTTTTGCCCTTCCACATTCTGAAGTGGTGGCAGGGATTCACATGCCAGCACCATGTTGGGTGGTAGTAGCAGCATTTAGTGGGAGAAGGCAGACATGAGGTGACCATTCTCCTTGCCCATCCTCTCATGCTTCTCTGGAGCAGTAGCTCACAAAATCAAAATTCCTCCAAAATTTCCTTTTCCTGTATTACACAAATTCTAATAGCTTACCAGCACAGTAATCAACATCAGTTGACACATCCAACTCTCTTTCAGGGGACTGGATTTAATATCATGTCCTACCTGCAGTAAAAATACCCTGACTGATTTCTTGAATGTGTGATCAAGTCACATCGATGATAGTGGAATCTGCCGATTTTTTTAAGTGCTTCAGAACCCAAGATAGTTTTCAGAAATCCTCATCTATTTTGTGAGTTCCTCAAAAAAACAACATAGATATGGCACATGATAATAAGTTTCTAACAAAGACTTTTGAAATGTCACAAAGTAAAATTTTGTGATGATACTGCTGCTATCAAATCGTGCTTTCTTAGGTGGTTACTTCACGTCTGTTTTGTCTCTGTTAGTGTTGTGCTTAGGAGTGGTTCAAAAAAGTTACTTCATGTCCATTGCACAACTACTGAAATTTGTCTCGACCATGCCCATGGAAAGGGTGCTAAGAACGACAGTACTGTACCTGGAGCTGGGGTAGGGTTTTCCCTTGTCACTCTTTGTTCCCGCTTTCTGTTCCGAGACAAGACACCATTTGGTAGTGACTGTCACGCAACAAAACATTCGTTTCTCTCAGAAAACTGTGTCCAGGTTTTGTTTTTGTTTTTTTGACTTTTCAGAAGTGAGAGAATCGAAAAAGAATTTTTTAAGCTCCCCAAAAAAGAGAAAAGGAAGCTAGACAGATTCAGTGTTTGTCACAGTACAAGACCATGAGATAACACTTGTCATTGTGGTCTTTGGATCCCATCTTTCTCTGTTGTACTAGTGAATCCATAAGCAACATCATCTTCTTTTCATTAGTATCTTTTTGACACGGCAAGGGTTACTACCAATAATAAAGTCATATTTACACATTATTTTAACTACACATTTAATGTAAATTATAAAATAACATGTAAACAAAAATTAATTGTAACTCTGACTGAGAACAAAGAAAATTAGTGTTAGCTTGTGTGTTAATCTGCTTTTTTAACGTTTGCGCACTCCGAAGTCCATGTTTTGAGCAATTTCCCATGATGCTGGTGAGCGCATGCGCAGTGACAAAAGCCAAGTGGGGAGTGCTGGGAAACATATCATCGTAGCATCTTGTGTTTGCTAGTATGTACATATGTACTCATATCAACCATGAGTACCTAGTATAGTTGAGTTAAATTTATGTAGAGACAGTTTTAAATTTTATATTATAAATCTAGATGTTAAGGAAAAAATGATCGTTACCACATGACTACCGTGTGACTTTAAATGGACTTCAAATACCCCAATCTGGCTCTCAATTAATTTCAATAATATAAACACACCCTAAATTATGCAAAATAGATATGCAGTGGATTACTAGGGTTGAAATGTCCAATAGGATTTAGGTGGAATCACTTCTCGCAAGCTCCTTTATGGTCTAGTGACTGCCTCTCCCAATATTTATTCTGGAGAGCACATGGTTATAAGAGGCAGCACATCTTTACCAGCAGAATGCACATTTCTTTAAAAGCTATTCATGTGAAGGAATGGTTGTTTTCCTGTTGCCTAAGGGGAACTGGGAGGCTGCCACTGAGAGAGTAACTCCCCTCCTCTTGTTCTAGTAAAACAGCATCAGCATTGCAGTGACATAACATCTCGTATTCAGTAGTCTCTCCCTTGGATTGAGTGGCACTGGAGGTCACCATCCATTTTGTGCTGCTTTGTCCTCCAATCCATTTCATACTGGGCTAATTTCTCAGGAAGTAAATTTGAGCAGCCCGACACAATTGCCTGAAACAGAAGAGTAAATACAGTTTTTCCTCCCCTGGCTTCACTTGGTTCCCTTATTGTTTGAGGGAATTTAGCGAGGAAGCACAGTCCCCCCCCCTAAGATCTCTCACAGACCCTCTGGCCTTCTCTCTTTCTGTTAATTGAAATAGTTTCCCAGGCAGTTGCCCTTCTTAAACAGATGGAGAAACAGGGGAAATGGTTGTGATTTTTTTAAAAAAAACAAAAACCTAGAGATGCTTTCTGTGAAAAAGCAAACTCGGAGCAAAGGGAAAGGGTTAAGGCATGAAAGTACCCCGGTCTCCTCCTTGAGGTTCTTGTAAGTGAGGGCTTCATGGTCCTCATCCCAAAGTATGTGGGGTTGCCCTTGACTCTTGTCTGGAGACTCCAGCGGGTACAGAACGCAGTGGCTAGACTGGTGGTGGGTGCGTGTAGATTTGACTGTATCACCCCAGTTCTGTTTCGCTTGCACTGGTTGCCTGTGGCACTCTGGATAAGATTCAAGGTCTTGGTTTTGATTTACAAAACCCCCACGGCTTGGGACCTGAATACCTGTTGGAGCGTATCATCCAAAGATCAACTGATGCCCGGCCCACTAGAATGTTGCAGGCGCTCTCGCTCTGAATGGTCACGCCCAGGGAGGCATGGAAAGCAATCACCCTTAATTGTGCCTTCTCTGTGGCTGGCCCCTCGCTGTGGAACTACCTTCAGAGTGAGTTGCGCCTTGCACAGTCCCTGCCTGCCTTCAAAAAAGCACTTAAAACCTTGCTTTTTTGGGAGGCATTTGGCAACCTTTAACTTTCCCCCCCTCTTATATATTCTGAATTGCCGTCTTGCCGAAGATTTTGTTCTTGTTGTGTCTTGTTCTTTTTATCTTTCCTTGCTATTTTGTTCTGATTGTTGTATTGGGATTACTTGTTACCCTTTTTGTTAACCGCCCGGAGTTCTTTCGGGAAGACGGGCGGTATAAAAATAAATAAATAAATAAATAATAAATAAATAAGTAATGCCAGATCTTCATGCTCATTGTTGGAGTGGCTTATGCGGGGCAACCCCTGAACCTGTTTACTGCAAGGTAAGCTTTCCAACAAATCTCCTGCGAACTCTCTCTTTCTCTCTCTCTCCACATGCATGTTCTGCCTCAAGCTTCAAGCCACAGTTACTTTGTTAGGAAATGCATCCCAAAACCATGAGCTGTAGCAGCCCCTTGGTGAGTTTGTGCTTCTTCTACTCCAAAACTCAGCTTTGTTTTCAGCTAGGCTGTCTTAGAAGCCTCTTTGCTCTTCTTCCTTAAAGGTCAGAAAACCAATCTGCCCTAGAGCAACCAGCATTTTGCAATTAGCATATCTTCCATTTGCATGTGATAATTAGCCTCTGAGTAAACACAGTTAATTGAGCAGATTAACATTTTGTGTTCTTATTAAACAAGAGGCATTTCTCTAGCACAGCAAGCTGCAAGGTCTGTAGCTGACTTTTACGGACCCCTTTATGTTGATGACAATTAGTAGCATTAAGGCTGAGATAATTAAAAAAAGATGGCTGCTACTGCTCTTAATGAGAAAACCAACAATAGTGGCACCATGCAGCCCCAATCTTTCTTTTTTATCACACTTCACATGTCTATTTATATCTGGTTAGATGTCTGTAATCTAAAGAAGAGAGAACTCACTCTGTATTGTTGGTACACATTACTTATTCGCTTCTGACATGAGGCAACTCTACAAATGGATGCCCTCCCAAATGTGGATTCTGTTGTTGTTTTGAATTCCTGGAAAAAAATTACTTTTTCAACACAACAGAAGTTCCAGGACTTCCAAGGTAGCATTTTCAGAAGTGCTGCCTGTTCCTCATGCAGGACCTGCCAGGCAGGCAGAGCTCAGAAGCCTCAATGAGTGGATGAAGCGATTGTGTCGAGAGGAGGGCTTCAGATTTGTCAGGAACTGGAGAACATTTTGGGACAAGCCAAACCTGTGCAGGAGGGACGGATTGCACTTGAACCATGCTGGCACCAGATTGCTGGCACTCAACATCAAAAAGGCTGCAGAGCAGCTTTTAAACTGATAATTGGGAGAAAGCCAACGGGAGCTGAGTGACATCTGTTTCGGAGCACCTTGTTCCCGTGGAACAAGGTTGGATAGGGTAGAGAACCTCAAAGTGATGACATAGTAGGTATTAGCACTATAATAATAATGGGATGTGGTAGTTTGTCTACTGGAATAAAAAGCTGTGGGGGGGGGGGGAAGAATGAAGAAGCAGGCATTCTTGGGTGACCCGCTCTACAGGTGCTTCTACGCAAATGCTTGAAGCCTCTGAGCAAAGATGGGAGAACTTGAACATTTGGCAGCTAGGGATAACATTGATATAATAGCCATAACAGAAACCTGGTGGAATGCGGAGAACCAGTGGGATACAGCAATCCCAGGCTATAAACTCTATAGAAGGGATAGAGAGGGGTGGGTTGGAGGGGGAGTGGCCATCTATGTCAAAGAAGCGGTAAAATCCAGCAGAATGGAGATTGATGGTGGGTCTGACTCCACCATAGAATCACTGTGGGTTAAACTACCAGGTCCAAGGAGCGATGTGATAGTAGGGGTCTGCTATCATCCACCAGATCAAAAACTTGAAGGGGACCTTGAAATGAGGAGACAAATCATGGAGGTGTCTAAGAGGGACAGGGTAGTAATCATGGGGGATTTCAATTATCCTTGCATTGACTGGGCCAATGCGAGCTCGGGGCAAGAAAGAGAAACTGGGTTTCTCGACATGCTGAATGACTGTGCCTTAGAGCAACTTGTCATGGAGCCCACCCAAGAACAGGCAACTTTGGATCTGTTATTGTGTGATACTCAGGACCTGTGATACTCAGGACCTGGTCATCGAATGTCACTGAGCCTCTGGGGAACAGTGACCATGCTGCAATCTCCTTTGCCATGCATGTTGGGAGAAGAGTGTCAAGCAAAAAACAAAACAAAAAAACAAAAACAAAAAAATAAAAACAAAAACAAAAACAAAACAAAAAATCCTTGATTTCCGAAGGGCAGAGTTCCCTCAGATGAGGAAACTAGTTAGAAAGACATTGAAAGGGAAGGTAAAAAGAATCCAATCTCTTCAGAGTGCATGGAGCCTGTTTAAAACAACGGTAGTAGAGGCCCAGCACAAGTGCATACCGCAAAGAAGAGCTCATCGAAGTCCAAGAGGGCACTGGCACGAGTGGAGTTAGAGAGACTCTAAAGCACAAGGAGAGGTCTTTCCGTAAATGGAAATCCTCCCCAAATGAGGAAAATAAAAAGGAACACAAACTCTTGCAAAAAAAAAAGTAAGAAGACGATAAGAGAGGCAAAGAAAGACTTTGAGGAACACATGGCTAGCAATATAAAGGGAAATAAGAAAAGCTTTTAAAAATATGTTAGAAATAAAAAACCTACCAGAGAACCAGTTGGCCCTCTGGATGGTGAGGGAGGAAAAGGGGAGATAAAGGAGGACTTGGAAATTGCAGAGAAATTAAATGAGTTCTTTGCATCTGTCTTCACGACACAAGACCTTGGGCAGATTCTTGACTAAAATTAAATTAAACCTTGGGCAGATTCTTGACTAAAGAATTAAATCAAATACAGGTTAAAAGAGAGGATTTTTAGGTTTAATTGATAAATTGAAGATCAATAAGTCACTGGGCCCAGATGGCATCCACCCAAGGGTTATTAAGGAACTGAGAAATGAAATTGCGGATCTCTTAATGGTAATATGCAACTTGTCTCTTAAAATGGCCACAGTGCTGGAGGACTGGAGGATAGCCGATGTCACACCAATTTTTGAAAAAGGAAGGAGGGGGACCCGGGAAACTACAGGCCAGTTAGCCTTACGTCTGTTCCAGGGAAGATGGTGGAAAGCCTCATCGAGGAGAAAATCTTAAAGCACATAGAAGAACAAACCTTGCTGAGAGAAAATCAGAATGGTTTCTATAAGGGTAAGTCTTGCCTGACAAACCTTTTAGAATTCTTTGAAAAGGTCAACAGGCATGTAGATTTGGATGAACCAGTGGATATTATCTATCTTGATTTTCAGAAGGCTTTTGACACAGTCCCTCACCAAAGGCTGCTGAGAAAATTGCACAGTCAGGGGATAAGAGGGCAGGTCCTCTTATGGATTTAGAACTGGTTGAGATCCAGGAAACAAAGAGTAGGTGTCAATGGGAAATTTTCATAATGGAGAGATGTGAAAAGTGTTGTGCCCTAGGGATCTGTCCTGGGTCCGGTGCTTTTCAATCTGTTCATAAATGACCTGGAGACAGGGATAAGCAGTGAGGTGGCCAAGTTTGCGGATGACATGAAACTTTTCTGTGTGGTAAAAACCAAAGAAGATTGTGAAGAGCTCCAGAAGGATCTCTCCAAACTGGGGGAATGGGCTGCAAATTAGCAAATGTGTTTCAATGAAGCAAAATGTAAAGTAATGCATATTGGGGCAAAAAATCAAAACTTTATCTATCAACTTATGGGCTCTGAGCTATCCGTGACAGATCAGGAAAGAGATCTTGGTGTGTTGGTGGACAGCTCAATGAAGGTGTCTACTCAATGTATGGCAGTGGTGAAGAAGACCAATTCCATGCTAGGGATTATCAAAAAGGGGATTGAAAATAAAACAGCCAACATTATAATGCCATTGTACAAAATGATAGTAAGGCTGCACCTGGAGTACTGTGTACAATTCTGGTCACCGCATTTCAAAAAAGACATAGTGGAACTGGAAAATGTGCAAAAGAGAGAGACTAAAATGATTACTGGCCTGGGGCACCTCCCTTATGATGAAAGGCTAAAACATTTGGGACTCTTTAGTCTGGAAAAATGGTGCCTGGGGGGGATATGATTGAGATGTACAAAATAATGCAGGGCATGAGTCAAGTGGACAGAGGGACACTCTTCTCCCTCTCACAAAATACCAAAACTAGGGGACATCCACTCAAACTGTGGGTTGATAGAGTGAGAACAGACAAAAGAAAATATTTTTTTACCCAGCGTGTTGTTAGTCTGTGGAACTCCCTGCCACAAAAGGTGGTGATGGCATCTAGCAAAGGGATTGGACAGATTCCTGGAGGAAAAGTCCATCACAGGCCGAGTTATTCAGTGGCAAAGAGGGTCCCCATAGCTAATATCTTGCCCCCATAGCAAGAATGTGT
Source organism: Phrynocephalus forsythii (assembly GCA_029282475.1). NCBI lineage: Eukaryota > Metazoa > Chordata > Lepidosauria > Squamata > Agamidae > Phrynocephalus > Phrynocephalus forsythii. Next base: position 12,110,761 of record JAPFRF010000004.1, read on the forward strand.
ATGGCACGTGCCAGCAATATAAGAGTTAATTTAAGCAGCTTACAATTTTAACTACATGAAAAATTTGCTAGTAACCAAATGAAATGAAACTACCAAGGAAAAGAAACGAAACACTATATTTCTCTTTCATGCCCATCTTTAGTTGCTAATAAAAACTCCAGCACTTTCCTTAACAGCCTTGCTCAGATTTTCCAAACTATCATGCCAGATTATTGATTGTCAGATGTCCCTCCCTTAGAATTTAGAGGGCCATCAGCCACCTGTTTTCTTTTTTCTTTTTACACATAAAAATCACAAGCTGCCATTTAAATAGAATGTTTTTACCTCTGCGTTTTGCTGTGCTGCAGTCTTTGAAAAAAAAATTTTTTTAAGACTCAGTTTTAGAACAGACTCTGGGAGCTCCTGTCACGGAGGCAACTCCCAAGGTCTGGTTTTGGCTCTGCCATTTAGGGGACTCTTCACCATTCCAGAGTCTGGGATGGGCCAAGGGTGTTTTAGGGGGTCCCACTTGGAGCCCCAGAGAGCTGCATCATGTGGTCTGCAACCTACACTGTTGAGAGAAAAGCACGGTGCACCTGTAAAAGCATTGGTGGGTGAAGTGCAGCCTTCCAGCTGTTCTCCTATGCCAGCCTTAGCCAGCATGGTCTGTTGTGAGGGTTGTGCAGCCAAACATCTGGAGAGTGCACAGACCCATAAGTGTGTGTGTGTGTGTGTGTGTGTGTGTGTGTGTGTGTGTGTGTGTGTGTGTGTGTGTGTGTGTGTGTGTATCTGCATGCTTTACCCCTCCTGGCAAAACAGTCTGGGCTTGTATATTTTCCAAACACATAGATTTCTCTTGTGATACCTTTCCAGGACATGTAGAGTTTTTTTAAAAAATGTATTCTTATATTTTATACCCAGGCAATATGTGTCCATTTCTATAATAAAACAGTATTATTAAAGAATTTGGAAGTGAAGAAATGGACCTGTCCACGAAAGCTCACACTAGCAGATAGCCTTTAAGGTGCCAAATTTTTTTTGGTCTTTGAATTTGGCCTGAATTTAGCGCAGACTAATACAGATGCCTTTCCTAAATCTTGCAATTAAACCCATTCCTAAATAACAGTGTTATCTTACATTGCAATGTCAGGACAGATGACTACATCCCTTTTGTTAAATAACCATAACTCCGGAAGTTACTTTTATAGTTATTGCATATGTGTGTGTGTGTATGTCCTCACTGCTTATATCTTTTCTACTAGTGATCAAGCTGGTGATTTTTTCCAGTCTCTAACCTGAGTCCACGGGTTAAGTAAATGTATTTTTGGCAGATGTATCTTGTTTTCAGGATTTGCATAAGATCACTTTGTGTCATACCACATGTTACAAATGTGTGTGCTGAGACAAAAGGACTGGGTGATCATAATAAAATTAGTGTATCCGTTTTAGGCAGTTCACATAATTATGCAGTTTTGTGCAAAAGGTCTGATTTTGGAGCTAAGAATTGGCTCCCCACCTCCACCCAAAAATCACCTTCACTGATGTGAGGTGCAAGCAAGAGGGCCAGCATTTTTTAAACAATCTTTGCCATCATGACTAGAGATGGGCACGAAATGAGCGATTTTTTGTTTTCATTTTCTCGTTTTGTTACGCAACAAAAATGAAATGAATTTTTTAAAAAAATGAAACAAAAACGAAAACAAAACGACCAAATTTGCCGTGTTTTTCATTTTCATTGCAGCAGATGCATTGAACTAAAAAGAATGCTAATGAAACAGCAATTTTTAGTTTTCATTTTCATTTTTTCATTTCATTTCCTAACAAAACGAAAATGAATTTTTTTGCAAAAATGTCACGAAAACAAAAACGAACCGAAACGGACCCCTAAACGACCAAACAACAAACGAAACACCATTTTTTTGAGTCGTGCCCATCTCTAATCATGACAGATAAGTTTGTCTTGATATGTGAGGATGAGTCAAACAAGGATTTGCATCCTCCTAAAGCAGTCGTTCTCAACCTTGGGTAAGCCAGGTGGTTTTAGACTACAACTCCCAGAAACCTTAGCCAGCACAGCCGATGGTGAATGATACTGGGAGATGAAGTCCAAGAACCCCTGGGTTACCCCAGATTGGGAAAGGGCAATTAAGTGTAACTCCAAGTGTCGCTTAGCTGTGATTCTCATGCTTTCTTCTTGATGTAGTAGGTGCTCATCAACATCCTTAGACAACCCTTTCAGGAAAGAGGCTTATTCTGTCACTGCTTTTGCCAGCCAAACCCTTTCCATTCTTAAGTGGCACCTCTGTCTGTTGAGGGTTGGTGGAAAAGAGCTGGAAGACACCTCATTCACTTGGCTGGGGTGGCCAAGGGGACATCCCACTTTAGCCATCCCCAAAATCACCAGTCATGAGAAATGCTGGAAGATGAAATTCAATGCCTGCACTTTGTCAACCCCTGTAACAGGCCCAAACTCGGGCAGAGTCGAGTAAGTTCAATTTGTTAAAAAGTGACCCATTGAAATCTCTTCTCCCATACTTGAAACAACAGTTATGGTTTTGCACAGTGTTGTAGTATATTTTGTTTAGCTACACATGTATACTCAGAAATGTAACCAAGCATGTGTGGGCAATGGCCATCAAGATCTCAGCTGGTCTTGTTATATAATGGGTTGAAGTACACCAACGTCATGTTGATTAAGGAAAACGTAGTCGTACTATATTGAATGGGCATTAGTCCTAACAAAACACTAACAAGGACTAAAACTATCATACAAAGCATATTTTCTTTCACACGGAGTAGTGTTGGAAAAGTACTAGTGCTTGATCTGTCCAGAGGCATCCATGGCTGCCTATGTATATTTACATGTCTAAAAGTAGCTGACAAAAATGGGTATATTTGCATATGCAACATCTGTTTTTTGGGGACCATGCAGCAAGTTAACGATTGTCCTTTTTCTGTTTTCCTCTGGACAATCTGGCTATCTAGAGGTGCTTAGGCTTATTGTATGTATTGTTTTTGCAACATTAAGGTCCAAGATTCACATTCCATTTCTTGCAAGCCCAGGATAGGGTGTGTGCACATGGTCCAGTGCAGTACTTTCTCCTGTTTATACCCAAGCAAAGCATAAGAAGAAACCCTGATTTCTGATTTCTCTGATAGGAAAGAACATGCAATTAACCATACTCCAAAATTAGAGACTTGTTTAACCTTATCGAAAGTTGACTTTGGCATTCAGTCACATGGGAAGCATCTAAAAACCTGCATAAACACACAGAAAATGTAAAAACTGGTGCAGCAAAATGTAAATACTGCTGCAGCAAACTTCATGTCTGTAAGACTAGTCTGCATTGGTGTCTTCCATTCCTCTGTGTCTGCTCAGTAACAACATACTACCCAAATGATTGTACTCAATTTGACCTTTCATCTATATGTTACATATAAAAAACCCTGTTACTATTGAAGTTATGTGATTTGAGTCAGCCTTTTGTATCTAAAAAAATCAGACTTGCAAAGAAGAAATTTGCAAATAGCTAATGGCCTTTCCCAAAACATAGCAAGCAAGTTGAAAACTAAGGGATATGAAAATGACTCATTTCTTTTAATTATTTTTCCCTTTAATGATAGGTTAGTATAATTACTGTGTCCTTCAAGATATTTTGAAAGATTGAATATTTTAGGTCACATCTATTCTCTGGCAAACCACTGTGTGGAAGGCAAGGCAATCTGGATGGGAACATGGGAGATACAAATAGTCATAAGACAATGAGCTGTAAGCTGTGAGCGTGTAAGGCAGGCATGTCCAAACTTTGGCCCTCCTGATGTTTTGGACCACAACTTCCAGAATTCCAAGCCTATATTTCCAATGGCAAAGGACTGTGGTAATTATGGCCCAAAACATCTGGAGGGCTGAAGTTTGGACATGCCTGGTGTAAGGCTTGCAGAGGAACAATACCAGGTAAACCGGTATACTCATGCTGGAACTGTGTCATGGCAGAATATGATTGTCTAAGCAAAAAACCAGCAGGGCATGAATGATGTCTTGACTATGAAGAAGCTTGTGATTGTTTCATACTTGTCATGGACTTCATCCTACTTCTTCAGATGTAGCTTCTCTATGAGGTACCACATGGTGTGAGTTTGCTACCTGGTGTATTCTAAATCCAGTTGAACTTCCTGACATGGACTGAGTTCTGGTTGTTTTCTTGCTGGCTTCATCACAAGCTACTTTCTGATGCATCAGCTGGGAGCCTGTGCGTGTAAATGTGACAAAGAAATACTTGGACATTCACATAAACATACCGACTTGTCTGAAAGGCAGGAGCTCCAGCTTTCTGCTGACTGTACACTCAGTAGTGAACCCATTTGTATCTCTGACTGTGTGGTGTAGGAGATAGTAACAGTGGGAAGTATAAGGATGCTGCAGCTGATGCTGATTTTGTTTCTCTGACTTAAATTGATGGGCAGGCATAGTGCTGCTTACTGAGGCATATAAGATGAACTTGTTTGGTCTTCCACATTCCTTCCATCACTATAGTCCATACTTGTACTATTTCAATACTAGGTTACCATTAGCAACATTAAGGACATGTCATATGTCACTGGATGGTTTATTATTATTTGTATCATTTAACCCTGGTTAATGTCAAACTGCTTAACAGCAATTAGACATGTGACTTCTACAAACACAGGCAACAAATAGCAAACTGGATGGCCAACTCCAGAAATATGAACAGATAAAGCTCAAAGGAGGAGGAGAGCTGACAACAGAGAATCAATCGGTGATCCAACAGAAGTCTTAATACAGATGACATTAGAACCGACAGTATTTGGACATGGACACCAGGAACAAGGTTGAGGGGGTAGGGAGATGGCAGGGAGAGAATCTAATTGACTGAAACAGTCTGTGGGGCAACTGTGCTGATACTACACAGTAGCAATTTATTCCAGCACCTCTTTTACTGAAAATGAACAACAAAACCTTAAATAAATCAACAATTGCTTATTGCTTAATATTTAGGATTATAGATTCTTTAGTTTGTCAGTACCTTATGGCCTTCCACTGTGCGTTCTTCATACATTTTCCATTATAGATACATTCTCTCCAGACCAATAAATTATAATTTTAAAAAGGAGGGGGGAAGGGATACATTACAATTTGAAAGGGGACAAGGACGGTATAATCAAACATTTTTGACATATATCTTAAAATCAGATGAGGACTTTCTCTTGCTCTCTCTTAAACGTCTAAATATAAATAATAAAGAACATTATGTTATTTACAGTGTCATCATTGATAATGCAACTCATAAAGACAGTAAATGATTGTGGGGAAACATCCAAGTTATGTACACGATGTATTTACAAAAAGAATATATACTTAAAATGATATGTGGCCATGCCATTGTCTGCATTTCTCTGCAGCATTTCATATATTTATGGTCTCCCTATTGGGTGTCAGTAACCAAGGCTGGGAGAAAGTCAGCCAGTCTGAGAGCAGATGTTGCTTGGATTTCCCATTAAAATGATGTAAACTTTTCGCCAGGCATCAGTTAGGCCTGCTGAATGCTCATGAAACAATTCCCCCTTTTTTGGGGAGGGGGGGTAAGAATTAAAAAAAAACATGGAAGAAAAGCATGGTGCTTCTGGATAATGAAAAGAACAACATAGTATTAGATGTCCATCAATAATGGGTGAAGTGGGCATTGGGATACAGTACGAGTAACAATGCAGAGCATATTGTTATCTGTTGGATGCTTAGTTACTTAGGGAACTCTGATCCATTGCATTAAGCGCATTTTTACATGACCTCTAAAATCCACCTGCAACTTAAATTCGGACCAGAGATTGTGGGGGTTTGTCGCTCTTCCTGTTTTCCCACCCCATCCGCACTCCATTGTTCCTGTCTGTGTGAGGGGAGGGAGAAAAAAATGCAGGCTCACCTCGCGCTGCTGGTGAAAGCCACCTCGAGCCGCCCTGTAGTGATTCCTGTCTCTTAAAGGGGCGGCGGGGACAAAAAAACAAACAGAAGGGGAGGGAGCCCGGCATTCACAGCTTTACAATGCGCATCGGAAGATTTTTTACCTCCTGGAGTCCAGGTACTTGAAAAGTACGCTGGGACACGCTTAGGTGGGCATGGTCGTATTTAATTTTTTTAAAAGTCTGGAGCTGGTGGGGAAACATTTTTAAGCTCCAGATCTGGGAGCCCTTTGCTTTGGATTTTAGGGGTCATGTAAAAGCGCCCTAAATTAAGACATTATCACATAGCATCCCAGTAGAACTTTTGGTAGTATGGATTCCCTCCCCACTATTGCCAAACCAGTTATTATGAGATGTGGTACCATCTCTGGTACATTGCCATAGGACAGCACAGACTAGACAGAATAACAGTTCTTGGCTGAAAATGTATCCTAAGTAAAAGAGTAGTCAGAATAACAGTTCTTTATTCTGACTGCTCTTTCACTTAGGATACATTTTGAACCAAGTTTAAATTGAAAAAAAAAAAAAAGAATGGAAACTACATTTAGTAAACTTAGTATGTTGCACAAAGCAAGATTGTCCTGAGAGCTGATGTTGCTTTTTGTTCATTTTTCTTAGTAAGAAGGAGGAGGTTTTCTTCAGCTTGCTTTTAGTAGGCAAGGAGTGGAAAAGGGCACCACTTTGAGACATGGCTCAGATGGCCTTCCTCATAACCATGACTGTCCTTTGCCCAGTTGTATCAGTTGCTTTATTCATGCATGCTACTCTGCCATTTGCTTATATGAATCAATACAGTGCTGATTTGTATCAGTAAATGAGCCCCTTTAGCATTATAACCAAAAGAGGAATATTTCCATCATCCCAAATTAACTTTAACTTCCATACACTCACTGTGTGCCAGCTAGCAATGAGATCAAGCTATATTCACGCAGGTTGTGAACTAACTATAATCAGAATGTGTTGTTACTGTTTATGACCTAGATTCATATAAGCTCACTCATACAAGATAGGGCTATTTCCAGGAAGAAAATATTAAGCTGTGTGGTTTTAGCATTAAACGTTGTTTACAATGTGGATGCATGCTCTCTGTTGTCCACATAATATTTAACAAGATGTTGATTCCAAGGGTAGAATCTAACCCCATTAAGGCTATAAGATGCTTTTGATCAAATGGATTCAAAATGAACTACTGTATATATATTTTTGAGGTTTATCTGTTTTGGACTGTAAGGTTTTTGAAAAGAAAAGTTAAATTGGATTTAACTGGACAGTAGTTTTTCACTGAATTTGAGCTCTTGCAAAAAATAAGCATCTAGCTCAAAATCCTAGATCGCTTGAACAAGGTGGGCACTGCCAGTCTCCAAAGGTTCAGTGTGGTGTGTTCACATCCCTATATTCTGTTGAGAAAACAGTAGTTGTGGCCTTTTGGAGTTGTAGTGGGAAAGAACATCAACAGAAGTACAGGGATAAAACAGGTTCACACCAGACTCTGAACAATCACTCATGTTAGAAATGCTTATTTCTCTTTCATGACAATATTTACTTCAAGAACAGAGCTGGCCATTTGACCAGTGGTTCTCAACCCGTGGGTCCCCAGATGTTCCTGGACTGCAACTCCCAGAATCCCCTTCCAGCACAGTGAGTGGTGGAGGCTTCTGGGAGTTGCAGTCCAAGAACATTTGGGGACCCACAGGTTGAGAACCATTGCATTAGACAAAGGCCATTTGGAACACTGTGGCAGAGGTACACCAAAATGCCTGCCGTGATGTAAGTAATAGAATGAAGGGATGACTAGGCAACCAGTTTTCATGGAAATATTGACACACCCCTCACTGCCATCTTTCCCCTTAAGCCAGGTACAACAATCAAGGCAATTTCCAGCAGGGCTTTGGGAGATGTAGGAAAAGCCACCTCCACACCTGCAAACTCTCTACAACCATTAGATGTACTTCAGAAACATTTTATTCATTCTAATGTGTTGGATCTCTCATTAGCTAACTCTAACCAGTCCCCAAGGTAACATCGCAATCAGCGGAAAAGGCCACCTTTACGTGCATAGGTATTAGTCCCATGTCTTGAGTCCATTTTCCACAAAAAACAATCTGCCCATTTAGGAATTAGTATACTTAGTAAATGTTTAGTCACTTTCATTCATGAGAGTATTGCACAGCAGCTATTATAGTGGCAGAGCCTTGAGCAAGTTTTGAGGACATACGGTTAACACAGAAAAGATAATAGCAGTGGCACATAAACATGGGGATTTAAGTAGACCCTCTCCTGTGTTGTAAATACAGATAGAGAGACCATGTTAAACACATAAATCAAGCCATTTGTACTGACATTTTATATTGATGTGAATGTAAATCCTTCTACTATGGGGGTTGCTCCGATCCACTATAGCACAAAATACATAAAAACTGATGTAGGAAATGTGTGATCCTTGTTAAAAAACTGCTTCTCTTTCTTGCATCAATGTTTGCTTAAATAAGTTTAATTACCCTTCTTAATAGTTGTCATTGTAGCCAGCACTTTTGCATGGGACACCCTGTCAGCTGTTAGTTCAGCACAACTAAAATGATTCATACTATCTGTAGCCATTAAGAATGACCAAAATATGTTAAGGGTTGCAAATATTCAGATAGCATGAACCACTGAGATATAATTGCAGTACAAATATTAAGTACTTAACGTTTCACCATTTTATCCTTTTTACAAACACTTTCTAGTGGTGACTCCACTGCCATGGAAAGGTCACAAGAGGATATTTAAAAAAGTAATTTTCTTGCCTAGAGCTCCACAGAGAAGTGGGTTTAACAGGGCACAGCAGTAATGCAGTCAAATGCATGCTTCCCCACCACTGATTTCTGTATGGACCAATTTCCCATCTTCATCCAACATCTTGGAGTAGCCCACACAGCAGGACTGGTGAATCATGCAATTTATCACGGAGGGCAGCGTATACATTGTGGGGCAGGGGAAGCAATGCTTTTAAGTTGCTGCCCCTTTCTACACTTCTAACAGAACATGGCAGCACACGTTGGAGAACATGGGGAGGATGTACACCATTAGGAAGAGTGAAGAGCAAAATAGGCATTTGCTTAAGATCAAAACTAACGTTAGAAAAAGACGTGATAGCGGATGAGATCCTGTGGCTTGGCCAAGTTGGTCATGCTGGGGTAGGCCCATTGAACCAGTGGGGATTGGGTGAGTCAACTCCTTAGTAAGTTCCACTGAAATTCAAACAGGCCTCCTCTACTTGCAACTTAGTTTGGTGTTGTACAATGCAGCTAGAGGAAGCTCATTTGAATCAATGGAGGGGTCAACTCACCAAATCATCTCTGATGCAGTGGGCCTCCTCTAGTGCAACTTACTATGCTGGGCAACAGGATTTCAGTCACTGATTTATATTCCTTTGTGGTCTATACAGAAAACAAGAGCATCTAAAATGAAGGCATGTGTAGATGATGATACTGGGATTAATGGTAGTATTCCTAAAAGTTTGCCCTCTTTCCTATAATTTTGAACTGCAGGATAGCTGAAGTTTGGTTGCACTGAGTATGAGCAGCCTTCTTGAAGCCTAGTAATGAACCGCTAAGTAGATGCTGAACTACTGGTAAACTCTGTAATGGGAATCCCTTAGGCCCATCCTCTCTGAATCCTGTTTATGAACCTTATGTCCACCTGATACTGACTTATGCAACTTATGCAAAAGGAAAAAAGATGTTTCATGCTTTTTCCTAAGTGAGATAGTTGCTATAAAACATAACTTCCAAAGCCATGTGGAATATTTAAAGCAAATTTAGGAGCAATGGGAGGGTTTCCAGATTACAGAGCAATGCAGGAATACCTCCTTGCCTTTGCAAGGCAGATTTTCACCAGTCAAGGAAAAAGGTTTTGAGCTTTTGAATCCCAGGATGTCTAGAACCTAATGCTTCAAATATTCAGCATTTGGCTTAGAACAAGTAGCCAGTCTTCAGCTAAGAAGTTAAACATGCTCGTGTAAGTCAGTATAATGAAACGGAAACTTCAACCTTGTGTACATAGGAATAGGAAAGTAGTTTCAATGGGTGATTTGGTAATCTAATTTTATCAACGCCTGCACCATGATCCTGAGCAGGCTGTGCCGAAGAAAATCCTACCGAGGACCTTTTCTTGTTCCAAAAGGATTAGGACTGCACCCAAAATGTTCAGGTTACATTCTCCAGATTAGGCTCTCGGGGAGTCATGTGGATCTAAGCCTCAACGCACTCTGCGTCATAGTCAACTGAACGTCAAGTACTTAAGCCATGAACTCAAAACAGATTGGTTTCCCCAACAGATCCTCCAGAGAATCAGCAACAGCAGTACAACTAACCTCATTTTTCATTCTTCAAACGATTATCAGTACAGTGTATCATCGCCAGTCTCTCCCCCCGCCCCTGGCTGTGCTGCATATGGTAAGATACATAGATGAAGCCAAGGCTTCTTGATGTAATCCAAATTTTGCCCCAAAGGTGATGTGCCACACTAGTCCTGCTGGTGGTTGCTCAAGACCAAACCAGATGGGCTTTAATTTGCCTGCCCCAAACACGCATAAAGTGAAGTTGAGAAATGGAAGCGTACATTCTCACAGTCTTGTGTTTGCCTTCCTCAGCCCTTAATTGCCCTTAACTGAGCTCAGATAAGTTTGGCTAGGATGAAACCGATGTTAGGGAGACTTCTGGGTGGGTGGGTGGGTGTGGTGGAGAGGAGACAAGATTTGCCACACCTCTTCTTTTATCAATAAAGCAGGATGCCTCACAACCTATGTTCCACGTCATTGGGGAAGACCTGAGTTTAAGTAAATAGATCTAATGTGGTCTCACCACGTTTGGCCACCTTGCAAGAGAGGTATTTCTATCAGTCAGTTGTCACATGCACGTGCCTAGCAAAAAAACAAACAAACAAACACCCATGCACGAATGGGATCCTAACAAATATCATCACATGCTTGTCATACAGATAGTTAAATAAAAAACAAAAGTAGTTGCATACTAGATATTTAGCCTTTCTCCCAAGATCTCAGGTTAGCAAAATCAGGTTCCACTTTACAATGGGATAGACAGCCCACAGAAGATGAAGACTTGTTTGCTGTTTTTGTCCAGACTGAGTAAAAGCAACGTACCCACTTCAAAATAGTAATTCATAATGACAGTGATTTCAGTCAATGTCATTTAATTTCCCCAACTATTTTTTTTTTAAAAACTCTGGTTGGTTACACTTGTCTGTTCGAAACCTTTGCCTAGGAATTGCAGCTGAGGTGACCTGAACATAACTGAACAGGGAACTTTCCTGCATGCTGAAACATGTGACTCTCCTCTGGTTAAAATAAGTGGCAGCTGGGCAAAAGGACTTATGTCCTCTTGTGCAGATCCCACTCATTTCAAATGCGATTGGCCTGCAAGAGCATGCCCGCATTTCTTCCCGCACTCATGGAATCATAACCATGTGTCTCTAAGAAACATGACTAGATACATTTAAACACGACCTATCTGTGGGGGGCTAGGGAGAAGAACACAACTTTCTATTTATGTGCCAGCAGGTTCATGAGCTGATTATATTAAATTTAAAATAACAGCTGTGTTTGTCAAATATTTAATATAGTTAACAGCGTCTTTTTAATTTTTTTTAATATATGTGTTGCCTTCTGATTTTCTTTCATTTACTTAGCTTGAAAGCCCACCTTTTCATCAAAATGACATTCAAGACAGATAGTTGATAACATGCTTTCTTTCTTGCATTTGTGTCAGGTTTCCAAAGCAAACCTTACTTCTGTCAGTGTAGAGGGCGACTGAGACAGGAGAAGCATTTTTTTTAAATAAAGGCCTTTTTTTGACCAGGGGCAACAGTAAGCAGACACGTGGACTGTTGCAATCTTGCAAACTGTACAGCCAGTCACAGTCAATGCAATGCACAACAAGGAGAAGAGCTAGGGTCAGGGTGTGTGTGAGATGGGTTGGTGGTTGAGGTTAGGAGGCAATAACCCAGAATGTTAAGAGTCTTCGGCGAAATACTGTAGAGAACAGCAATCACTTGTAACTTGTACAAAACTTGCTCTCAACATAACATAACATAAAGGCACCATTGATATCGTTCTCATTTTTGAAATACTGTAAAAAATTGCTACATATGGCACATAACACTTTTGTATATACATTATATATTTAATTTATAAAAGTTTTTTTCCTGTGGTCTTTTTTTAATCCTAATAGCAGAACTGCTAAAATAAAATAGTTTTAATTTAAAGGTGGAGTACTTTGTTATATAAAATAAAGTTTTACATGTGAATCTATGTGGGTTTTTTTAAAAGTTTGTTTGTTTTTATACAGCGATGGGATCTTGGTTAGCTATTACACTGGACAATCTTGCTTGCAATTCTTCCTGCGTGGAGAACCGGCTCGTTTGGGTAGTCCTAGTGTCAGCCAGTCGATATGCAGAAGCTGATTCTAGGTCTGCTGCCACCGGGTTTTGTATGCTCAGGAAAGGCGTATCTTCGCCTATCCTCTCATCCTCTGTTTCACTCTCGGAGCTACTGTTCTCACAGCTTGTGTCAGTGTCCATTTCCATTCTACTGGAAATGTGGCCATTGGGTTTTGTTCTTTTGGCCCTCCGACTGTTGACTAATTTCTTGGGGGGCTCTTGTGTCGGTTCATATTCCTGGGTGGTTTCATATTCCTCGTCCTCCACTATCCTCAGGGGGCTGGGTGGTAGGCTGTTGCTGCTCTCATGGGCAGGGTTGTGATGGTAAGAGGAGTTGAACTGCTGGAGGTGATGCTCGTATTTTTCTCGCAGCCGGGGTGGTGTCACCAGAAGGAGAGGCCTCTCCTCTTCGATAAATGGACTGACTGCCACGGAAGGGACAGACATTGTCAGGCTGGAGACCTGAGGTGACATTTCTGAAGCGGGTGACTTGGGAGAACTTGGAGTGTGGTAATCGACGGGTGACATGCGAGCTGGCGTGGTCATAGCAGAGACATACCTAAAAAAAGTGGAGCCAGAAATTAGAGTAGAGCACAATTATATGAAGGGATGAAAACTGGCAGTAGTCGAAAAGCAGAAACAAATAAATGCTTATCTTCATTGCTCCCCAAGCCATTGGGATTTTGATCCAAATACCTCCCAGTTAATAACAATGTTAGATTGCATTAAATGCAGTGATTTTGGCTGAATTTCTATCCAGTTCTTCATTGTTCATTTTCTTAAAGACAAACTGATTCTACACCATGCTTGTGACAACTGAAGGTTTAATTGATTAAAATTATATGGAAATAGTTTAAGTCCCCTGAAGCTGAACTCTTCCATTACTCATAAATTTTAACAACAGCCTACAATTTATAAATTAGCAGAAGGTGTATCTGTCCCCTCAGTCCACACCATGATATTTACAACTTGGCATGTATAGTAAGGAGACCTTGAGTGTCCACCAAGGCATTACTGGGTTTTTTGAAAAATGTTAATAGGAATTTATTCTAATCCATGTGCAATTTTAATGCCAACAGCAGCATCTTCAATGAACTTATTGTCAGTCATTATGGTCAGAAGTTGTAGAGAATAGCTGGAGGCAGTAGTGCTGTTCCTCTCCTCTACTGTGGAGCAACCCTACAAAACTAGCACGGGGTGGGCATGTGAAGGCACAACAGCAGACATGCCTGGGAGCCTCAGAAGCTGTGGTTTCGCTCAAAACAGGCTGACTCTGACAGCTGCATAAATTTGTGTAAAGGCTTCCAGATATCCAACAACTTGTACAAAGCATGGTAGTCTCACTAAGGGTGAACTACTGTATATCAAGACATCAATATTGCTCAAGATGAAATCTATCCGTTTCATTAAACAAGTGAAAATTTTGCTGATGGTGTTCAAGGCCATGGAATGCAAATTGGTTATGTCAATGCCATAGGAATTACTAAGCATTGTTCATTTACATATGAATTAAAAATTGATCCAAGGCTGAATTTCAGTACTGCAGGAGAAAAAGAATGTAACTTCTGACTAATTAATTTACTGCCCCAACCCCCCATCTCAGTCTATATGCACATAAATAGTGGAAGGGCTCATAAGGAGACTATGACATTATGATGGTTACTTATGTATGATATATCTGTCTTTTCAGCAGCTGTGCTAGATGGACTGTGGATCAATGAATCCATTGGAAGATATCCCAGATTTCTTCTCTACGCTGCTTTCCATGCAAAAAATGGGCAGAACCTGCAGGCGACTCACTGGGAGAGCCCCACTATGAGAACAGTCTAATAAAGAAAATTCAGTGGCCCGTGCTTCCATATTATAAATTGCTTTTAGATTTATCAGGATTCAATCATGCTAAGAGTTTTTGGAGCTGTGGAAACATTGGAAACACTACACTGATTAGACGAATCCAGTATTGGAAAACATGTGGCTTTATCCCCTGAAATTCATAACAAGAAAGGAACATGCACTAAACTTCTCCTACTATTATGCTTGAAGAGGTTGAGAATAAATTGGACACTGATTTTCATGAAATAGGGGGAAGACACTCTTAAGTCCTAGACTCAAATACAGTGGTACCTTGTATAAAGGAATTAATCCGTTCCAAATGAAATTATGTTAAGCAAATTTTCTTTTATACAAATTCCCATAGGAATGCATTGAAAATGGAGTAATCCCATTTTATGTTGTACGGATTCTCCCCATAGGCGATTATGTTAAGCAAATTTCTCCTATCTCCGGAATTTTTTTTGTTGTACAAATTTTATGTTATACAAGCTGTTTGTTATACAAGGGTCCACTGTATGCCTATGTCAGTGATGGCGCACCTATGGCATAGGTGCCAAAGGTGGCACTCGGAGCCCTTTCTGTGGGCACCCGACATCGCCCCTTCATAGCCACCTGTATATAGGTTAAATTATTGTATTGGCACTTTGGAAAAAAATTTGTGGCTTTTGAATTGCAGTTTGGGCACTCGGTCTCTAAAAGGTTCGCCATCACTGGCCTATGTTATGCTAGGGACAAGGGGCAAGAATGGCACATTTAATCAACATCTACACTTAGATCCACTTGCACGCATATCTACATAAATGCTTCATTAGCCTGGGGAAACTGAATTGCAGATATTTGCCATATGTATTGAAAAAGCACCCTGAGTTAACTATCAAAAAAAAAAAAGGAACTGCAAAAGATATTTTGGTAGGAGATGGAAATTTTCTTTTTGGATAATTAACCAGGAAACCATAAAATCCCATCCTCCAGAAGGCTCCTCTCAATTTAGGAATACTTGATTTACTGAAGAAACAGGATCTCCTTGAAAGCACAGCTGGCCATTCCCATTGCCTTGGATTCTGCCCCAGAGTATCTCAGACAATTGTGTCTTTCCAGCTATTTAGTGGGTACCTTTCACTGTGTGGTGAGTCTCGATAAGAATCAGGAGTCTCTCGTGCGTGCCTGAGGAAACTATTGCATTCTCGTGGTCCTCCGATGCCATTGAGGCGCCCGCGGGGCCCCGAGGGGCTCGCATGCCGGCTGTTCTCAACCGAGGAGCTCACAAGCCCTGAATGGCTTTCAGAGATGATGCTTTCCGTCCGACCGTTACTCCAACTGATCAAGAGCCGTTGGGAAGAAGAGAAAAGTTTGAGATTTAAATGCAGGAATGAGAAAGAGAAGGGGTGTTTCTGACCACTGCCGAGGCAATGTGCTCAACAGATCTGCATGGAAATGAGATGATGGATCCTTCTAACAGGCAGCAGCAGCTGCTGCTAAAATGCCTGAGCCAACAACCCTTAAAAATATTAGGTGTGTTAAAAAAAACTAGGACACTCAGGAATGTTGAGCCCTCAACTGAAAACCGTTTGGGAATTCGACCATTCGGAAGGAGCTGAACAATCTGCAAGAGAGGCACTTCTGTGTCAAAAACAACAAAATTCAGGATAAGCACATTTGCTTAGGGGATAATACAGATGATCAGAGAACACACACTTGACTGTATTTAGATTTGCTGGAATAAGAAACAAAAATTACAAATATTGTCCTTCACCTCTCCCAAAGGAGCACGAAGGGACGAAGGGAGAACAAACCTGAAGAATTAAATCAAGCTAAATAAATAAAAAGGAGAGTCCAAAGGGAAAGATGAAGAACTCAACATCTCTTTCTAGACAATATTCAAATTCTTCCAGTGAAGGGCAGCCTCCCATCTCCTGTGGCAGACTATTCTCATATGAGAAGTTCTTCCTAATATTTACTAAAATCTGTTTTCAACAATTTCTAATTGTTGAATCCAAAAACATTCTTCCACGTTTTGTGGGGCAGCTTTTCAAATATCTGAAGACCACTGTCATCTTTCCCTATAATCTTTTTTCTAAGATGAACATAGCCCCCCCTTCCTTTTCCATGCCCATGCTCTGGTATCCAAAACTGGAAATAGTACTCCAGTTCTAGGCCTTCCCTCAGTGCTGGAGACAGAGCTCAGAGCTCAGTAAGAAAAGATTTGTTTCAGTCACAGGAAGAACCATCATTATAACATTCTTTCCAAAATGTGCATTCTACTTGTTGAACACCAGCTTTGTTTCCAGGTGGCATCAGAATGCGAATTCCATTTCAGTCTCCTACCTGTGGCTGGGCGTCTGGGTGACTGTCGTGGAATGGTGAGTAGTAGAGGTGTAGTGGCTTGTTGAAAACGACGTCTCTGTTTCTCTCTCAACAGCGTGCTCGCTGGATATGACATTTTTAGATACATATTGCTAAATAAAGTAGAAACACAATTCATATTCATAACATGAAAAAAAGCATAATAGGCAATTTTTGTATACTGAAGCTGCACTGCTTCCTGGATCAGGTACCACTGCTTTCATATGAAGCCAGAGTAATTTTCATTTAATTCAAGAAAGCATACAAGTTATATAGACCCATTCCAGCAGGAAAAAACAGCTTTCTTGCATACAACTAATCTTCAGCTAGGTCAGAACAGCTAGCTTGTTTTCAGTAGAATTCAGTATTTTCCCCCATGGATATTTACTGACCCCTTCTTATGCCAACCTTGGGTTTCAAAATGTAGCTGGGTATCAGGGAAAGGGCTAGGGTTGTGTGCACACTTTTAACATATGCTCTATGTAACAGTTCCATAGTTTAGTTATGTGGCTGTGGAGCCAGAGGTTGGCAGTTAAGATGCCCCACTGTGTCTGCTGGAGGAAGATTTTATGGCTTAGGGCAAGCTGTACAGTCCCAGGGCAACCCTAGAAGAAATAAATGGTAAACCACTTCAGTGGTACCTTGTATAAAGGGAACTAATTCGTTCCAAATGAAATTATGTTAAGCAAATTTTCCTTTATACAAATTTCCCATTGGAATGCATTGAAAACAGAGTAATTCCTAATCGTGACCATTTTTATGTTGTATGGATTCACCCCATAGACAATTCTGTTAAGCAAATTTCCCCTATCTCCGGAATGTTTTATGTTGTACAGATTTTATGTTATACAAACCATTTGTTACACGAGGGTCCACTGTACTCTCTACTAGGGAAACCCAGAGAAAGGGTTGTCATACTGTAAGTCAGCATTGACTTGATGGCATATGATTATTTATTAATGTCATTAACAATTATTGACATTTTATTATTGTTATTAACATTATTATTATTAACATTAACAATTGAAAATGCACTAGAGTCCTGAATTTTAATGAAGGGATCCAGTCTGTTCCCTAGCACTTTGTGGCTAGTACCAACAGCATAATTTTCCTAATTTATATGAGCCACTCTTTCAAAATGTTTAGTTCGGCTGTCACTTGAGGATGAAGAAAAACTAATGAATATGAATTATGCTCCATTATTTTTTTAAAAAGTAGAGGTGATTGCCAAACAGAAAAGCTTGACAATTTGGTGGCTAAATAACAAGCATAGCTTGTCTACAAGCTGGCCTTCTCAGGGAATGATGTAATAAGGGAAATGCCTGCACTGTTTTAAACTCACAGGACAGGATCTTGGAGCAGGTGAAATCTTTCCTCCACTGGATCTAGTAGCAAAATATTTGTGGATTACAACGATCCTGAAGGGCTTTCAACAGGGCAACAAATCCTGCTGATTCAGTTCTCAGCTGCGTGCCATTCTCAGTCAAATGTCACAGGGGTTCCCCCCTTATTTTGCCTTTATTCCATAGCTTAGTGATGTGCAGCCAACAGGTAGCTGTTGGAATAGCTCAGTGGGATGGAAGAGCTGGCTTGAGGAGCCAGAAATCACCGTGTCTTCTAGGAGAAGAGCCTGTCCCACAGCACCACCAGAAAGAGGTGGTCTTGGAAGAGTCATCACGGGTTGTAATTGACTTGGAAGGCATGCAATTGATTGTAATTACATAATGGACTGCTTCCAGTTTTCATTATCTCCAGCCCTATCTCCCTTGGAGTAGTACCTCTCAAGTAACATGTTACTCTGCATGTCAAAGAGGGAGGGGGAAGGGAAGGGAAGTTCTCGGCCGATTAAGGTTTTCTCTACTGGTCTCCAGACTGGCAGGCATCCCTCGCTTTCAGCTCTGATGAAGGGCATCATCTGGATCAACAGCCACAGATGAGGCACCACTTCTCACTTTGACGGCTAGCACAGATCATGAGAGGTCACGCTGTTAACTGTACCCACTGGAGAGTCATTCGCAGCACCTCTTTTATATTTATGCAATTCTCTTTTGTCTGGAGCAAGTCTGAATCCTGAACACATTTGGGAAGGGAATAAGAGCAGAAGGCTCAGTACTTAAATGAATGTAAGCTATGCAAGAGCACAGACAAGTCTTTCGGAGGAAACAAAGCAATGGCACGCATAAGACATGAGGTATTTATTTAAATCTATTTACTTGAACTAAATTACATAAGGCAACTGGAAGCATGCCTGCTCATGGGATTAAGAGGGAGAAAGAATCAATGTGGAATCCACAGAGTTTTATAATGAGTAGCAATGGGGGTGTGTGCACGGAGCACGTGATATAACTGCATCATGACAAAAAGCTTGTTACAGTCACAGAAGTATCCTGTTAACTAAGAATCCAAGAGATTCCAATTTGCCCAACCTGACATTGCTGCCGCCCATCTTCTAGGGAGGTGGTTCAGGCAGCTAGTGTTAGTAAGACTTAATGTGTGTGTTGTGTCATTACAGTCGTGACCAACTCTTTGTGACCCCCACATCCATGGAGTTTTCTTGGCAGGAATACTGGAGTGGTTTGCCAGTTCCTACTCCAGGCGCCTACAGCACCTGGTATTCCCTAGTGGTCTCCCATCCAAGTACTAACCAGGGCTGACCCTGCTTAGCTTCTGAAATCAGCGGTGGATTGCAGGTTTAAGCAGGAAGTCCAAAACAGTAAGACTTAATATCATATTTTAAAAACACATATGATAACTAATTATATCATATACTGCCAACCATGTACTCAAAGTTATCTGTAAGCTAACATTCCATGCAGAAGAATAGACTGAAACCCATAAAAAAAAAGAAGTTAAACAATGAGTAAAATTGGTAAAATTGGCAAGAGAATTCAATGACCAGCTTAGCTCTCTATTCCAAAACATTCACCATCTTAAAACACCCATATGGATGGCATTCCTTAAAAAGGGCTCCACTACCAAAATACCATACTCCTTGTTTCTATCAGACTAATTTCAGATGGCTGAAGTCAGACAGTCAGACATTCTTGTTAGTGTGCACAATAATCACTGCAAATGTGCTTTTTTTCATTACCAGGCTGGTAAACTTTTATTGCATTCGTTGAAATCTAGTATAAATAGCAGCTAGAGTAGACTCTTTGAACCAATGGAATGTAACTCATCAAATTCTCACTGATTTGATGGACCAACTCTTCATTTATAGATTCAAGCCAAGGAACAGAAATCTGAAAATTCAGGTTTTTCTGAATCATATTGTAACACTTTCTTAACTAGTGCTTTTTCGAGTTGTGGAGTGAGAGCAGTATAGTTTTGGGAGAGGAACCATCCTGTTCGTGTTCCTTTTGATGAGCCAACATGTGTTTTGGAAGGGCAAATCATGCCTCACTAATCTTTTGGAGATCCAGTTGACATTGTTTATCTGGACTTTCAGAAGGCATTTAACAAGGTCCCGCAAAAAAAAGGCTCTTGAATAAACTTGCCAGCCATAGAATCAAGGGAAAGGTCTTGTCCTGGATCAGCAACTGGCTAAGGGACAGCAAACAGAGGGTAGCATTAAATGGACACTTCTCCAAGTGGAGGGAGGTAAAGAGTGGGGTCCCCCACGGTTTAGTACTGGGATCCCTTCTTTTCAACCTCTTCATAAATGATCTAGAAGCAGGAGTAAATAGTAAAGTAGCCAAATTTGCCGACAACACTAAATTATAAAGGTAGTAAAAGCTGAGAAAGATTGTGCGGAGCTCCAGAGGGAACTAGGGGGCACTCCATGAAACTTTTGGGTGCTAGATCTCAAACAAATAAGAGAAAGTACTTTTACACCCAGAGGATCTGGTCTATGGAACTCGCTGCCAGAAGAAGTGGTGAAAGCTGTTAACCTTGACAGCTTTAAGAAAGGATTAGACAAGTTCATGGAGAACAAGGGTATCAATGGCTATCATTATGGATGGCTAAGGATAGGCAGAATATCTCTCAATGCCATTTGCAGGGAATCTTAAGCAGGTGAAGACATCTGCTTGGGAATAGCCTGAAGCAAATGGTGAGCCACTGTATGAGACAGAATGCTGGAATGGATGGGCTGTGACCTGTTCCAGCAAAGCTGTTAATATGTTCTTGTGTTTGCTTCCAATATTAAGAGATTGAATGGGTCTCAAAAGCCAGTGAATGGCTAAGCTCCAGTTAGTTAGCAGTAAAAGTAAAACTTACATTCACCAGCTGCACATTTTCTGGTGGTGGGTGAGGATGGTGAGGCCCGTTGGCCATGTTGACTCGGTGATTACGTTCAGATCGAAGACCCTGCCGGAGACGGTCATGCAACTTTTTCCGCTGTTTCCTGTTGAGAAAGATAAGGAATAATTTAACAGGGAAATGAACAGAAGCGGAGGTGCTCTGTAGCAATTATGGACCTGTCAATTCGTATGAATCCACCAAGGACCAGACACTTCGGGAGAAAACTTAACACTCTTCAATTAATTAATTAATTAATTAATTAATTAATTAATTAATTTTAAGAATATTTTTACCCCACCTTTCTTATTATAGGTGGCTTAAATTAATGAGGGCCAATATACAGCCCGGAACATTTAAGACATAATTTTAGTTACAAACAGGGAATTAGAAGAGGCATCTTAGAACATTAAAAGGTAACATTAAAGCTACAAAGAGCACACAAAAAGAAAAAAAATCCATTATGAGCGATGGAGACTAACATAGAAAACATCGGTGTTCTTATGAAATCAGTCAATGCAATCATGCATGTTAATCCATATACGAGTAGGATAAAACTTCTTTTTGTAAAGTACTAATCCTCACAAAAGAGAGGTAACTCATTTATTCTCATCCACCTTCCTTACTCAGAATGCCTAAACGAGGGCACAATTTTAATGCACAAGTATGTTCTGTGGAATGTTATGTGTATCGTTGTCAGGGTGCTTATGTTTCTACAGCTGGGAAAATGTTTAGTAAATGTAGGTTTTATGTTTCCAGTCCCTGAAAGTGGTACTGCTCTTTCCCTCAGAGGCCTTGAAACAGGAGTGGGAATCACCGGGAACAAGATTTTGGTATCCTGTCACCATTGCTCACTTAAACAAAATGGATGGTTATTTTCTCATGGTGGATTTGGCAACTGGAAAGCTTTCATGATCCAGCAGCCAATGGCATCACAGTAGGAAGTAGGCAGAGGATGCTACAAAAGGCAGATGACACAGTAGTTTTAAAATCTACAGGGTACCTAGCCAAGGACAGCTGATTTAGACCCATGGCACTCGCTAGCATCTTTTACAAAATAGTTTTTTGCCATTTCCCTGTTGTCATTGTCAACAGAGCACTGGAAACTGTGTTTGTAGAAGTTAGGTCTTTGCAATACTAGTAGGTGCAAATGCAGTTGACAGACCACACTCTGAGCACATGCTACAGTTATTTCTTTGTATCACCCTGGCTGTGTAGTTGCTTGCCTGCAGCCAGTAATTTACCACCAGGGAACCTGGCTGACTCTGTTACAGAAGATTCATCATGCAATTCAATTTAATCTGCAGAACCATGGATAAAAACACATGGTATCTTTAAAATATGGAAAGCAGAAACAAAAAGAAAACGGTCCCAACCCTTGTGGCTTTAAGATAGGAACTTGGTTCAGAAAGCAGCAGTGGCTATTGATGGCATCTTTTCTGAACTGTATATTATGCTGGCTGAAAATACAGCAGAATGCAAGAATCCAATTGCAGCAAAGGCATGTCCTAGATATTAAGCACGAGTCATGCAATCTTATTGCTTTTGTAACAAACCTGGAGACACAACTCTTTTTAAAGGCATTTCCTTGATTTAAAACATGTGAAAAGTAAACTAGCAAGTAGAGATGGGCACGACCAGGGAAAATGACGTTTTCGAGTTGTCGTGTGTCGGAGCCAGCCCGTTTCGGCTCATTTCCATTTTTCACGAAATTTTCCAAAAATTTGTCATTTCGTTTGTCGTTTTTTTGTCTGTCGTTAGTACTGGTTTTGGGGGGGAGGGGGCTCCTGGAGGCACCTCTCTGGGGTGGGCGCCTCCTCTGGCCCGCCATGAAGGGAAAGCGGGCTCCTGGAGGCACCTCTCTGGGGTGGGTGCCTCCTCTGGCCCGCCATGAAGGGAAAGCGGGCTCCTGGAGGCACCTCTCTGGGGTGGGTGCCTCCTCTGGCCCGCTACAAAAGGGTATGCATAGCCAATTGGATATGCAGACCAAGTTGCAGTGGCAGGCAGAGGCACCTCTCTTTCGGGTGCCTCTGTGACTCACTGCCTGGCATACGGTGCACTTGGGCTGGGGATGGGGAGGAGGAACAAAGTGAGAGAGGACCCCTATGCGCGCCCTCTGGCTCACTAAGAAGGGAAGTGTACTTGCTGTAGTGCAATGCGAGTACACAGATCTGGCTCAGGGTTAGGGTTAGCGCAAGGGCTAGGCTTAGGGTTACGGGTAAGGTTAGGGTGAGTTACTGGGGTGCACCTCTGGGTGCCTCTCTGACCCACTAAGAAGGACAGTGTACTGGCGTATGGGTTCGGGTTCGGGTTCGGGTTCGGGTTCGGGCTAGGGTTAGTGGGCTTTTTATGCCCAACTGGCAGATCCCAGAAGTCTCGGTCAAAACCTGGCCAAGTGGCCATGCAATTGGTGGAATGGCTCCAAAAATTTGCATGGTCCACTCCCATGGCCAGCCCATCATTGCGCAGGTGTAAAAATAAAAATAAAAATAAAATAAAATAAAATCAATGGAGACGTTTTGTTGCAAGAAAAACCCACTGCTGCTACTGTAAAAATTCAGGCAGTTTAAAAATAGCTATTTTCGCATGTTTCTGTGGTGCTTTGGTGTGTTTTTGGACCACGATTTCAAAATAAATATTGCGGTCGTCCCATTTTGGATCCCCCACCCGCACCGCATGGCATGGCGAGTTGGCGGGATGACGAGGATGTGCAGCCCAGGAGAGGAGAGGGGGGGAGGCCGGGGACCCCCCCCCAGAAACCACCCCTCTAGTAGGTGCCCTCACTCAGGCAGGCATATTTTCGCCTGCTTTTTTGGCCGGGAATCGGGTTTTTTTATTTTTAAAACTTTTTTTCTGTGCCACGCCGCTTGGTGAGTTGGCGAGACGACTAGGATGCGCAGCCCAGGAGAGGAGGGGGGGAGGCCGGGGACCCCCCCCAGAAACCACCCCTCTGGTAGGTGCCCTCACTCAGGCAGGCATATTTTCGCCTGCTTTTTTGGCCGGGAATCGGGTTTTTTTATCTTTAAAACTTTTTTTCTGTGCCGCGCCGCTTGGTGAGTTGGCGAGACGACGAGGATGCGCAGCCCAGGAGAGGAGGGGGGGAGGCCGGGGACCCCCCCAGAAACCACCCCTCTGGTAGGTGCCCTCACTCAGGCAGGCATATTTTTGCCTGCTTTTTTGGCCGGGAATCGGGTTTTTTTTTTAATTTTTAAAACTTTTTTTCTGTGCCGCGCCACTTGGCGAGTTGGCGAGGATGCGCAGCCCAGGAGAGGAGGGGGGAGGCCGGGGACCTCCCCCAGAAACCACCCCTCTGGTAGGTGCCCTCACTTAGGCAGGCATATTTTCGCCTGCTTTTTTGGCCGGGAATCGGGTTTTTTTTTATTTTAAAACTTTTTTTCTGTGCCGCTTGTGCTTGGCATCGCGCGATCGCAGCGCGATGCCAGGAACGACAACGACAAATCAGACCCAATTTTTCTTTTTTCGGTTCGAGTTCGAGTTCTGGCAGAGTAATTGTCATTTCCGTTTCCATTGTGTAACGGAAACGAGGAACGGAAACGGAAACGAGAATTTTGCCAAGTCGTGCCCATGTCTACTAGCAAGGTACCTGGATCAGTCTCTGTCATTACTAATCCTGATTGATGTTCTAATTCACATGTTCACAAATGTTAAATAGTATAAAGACTTCTAAAACCACAGTTTGATTCTGCTTTGTGCTCATTATTAACCCTAGCTTGGGAAAGACCATGGTCAACTGTTGCTGAGTCTGAATTTTGCCAATAAGATTACAGTATACATCTGTAGGCTCATCTGGGAGTTATAGTAAAGCAAGGAGCTTAGTGAGTTGGTTCTCATTAACGCCTTTTAAACAGATCCTGATTCTTTGCATTTAGATATTATAGGGAACTGTGGTTAGTTGAAAGCTGAATGCTGCTCCTCCTCACCAGTGAAGAAAGGAGGGCGAGAGAAAGAAGTGTGTTAACCCTAGGCTCAATAAAATTCATTCTTAGCTTGTTATGTCTGAGCCACCTACAAGCCCCTTCTACAGCTGAAAATGTTTCATTTATTCTGCATATGAAGGGCACAATAACAAAAATAAAATCAATAATGGGGAAACGGGGGGAGAGAAGTACATGAAAGCTAAATGTATTTTATGTTCCACACAACCATGCATCCTCATAGAATTAATTAATTGTTGTGCAGACAGAACATTTTGGGAGACTTGGTATCACCTCATTAATTGATTTGATATACTGTACTTAGTCCTTGGGAAATGTCACTTGCATATATGAGATATTTTGCAAATATCAACTCCACATTTAATGTTTATTAAGGGATTATTCAATCACTTTTTATGCATCAGAGCAACAGAATTATCCATCCTTGAAAGAGGCTAATACAGAAATAGCGGCTACAGGCTAAAGGTGAATAATCATTGCTGAATGCTCCAAATAAAGTATTTTTGGCTGCATGAATTAATGGTATCTCAAATTTTATATCAGAGACAAGTGTGTCTTGGACCTCAGAAGATCTGGAAACACTGGTCTATGATATGGGATGCAATTAGATTACATAACTCATGATGTCATCAGGCATGAGAAAAAGTACTTTCAAGTCTAAGCACTAGTTGTTATAAAATCCAATACTGTATTCATTTTTAATGCAATTTTTGTTTTATGTGCTCTTCCACTTATTTTACACTTATCACTAAACCAGCTGGGTTAAACCCAACATTGAGTCTGGTTTAGGCAGATGCACTGAAATAACTGTAATCTGCGTTGTTTCTGATTGCCAAGTTTCATTTATTTCAGTTGATCTACTTATTATAGGATTAACATTGGATTTAGCCCATGATGTTTAAGGATGCTTATTTACCAGGATGCAGATGAAGGGGTGAAGAGAAGTAGGGAGAATCTTAATGTAGTTTTATCAGACACTTGTGGGCAAAACCTCACATTCTACTAATACAGTACATGTCACATGCTACCCGTAAGCTTTGTTCATTGCGCATAATTTTGTGGGACACAGATAAGAAGTTGTAAAAATACTATGTGCTCAACTTTTGAAGCTATTTAAGGCAAATGGGCCTTGCTAGCGATCTGTGTCGAGTGAGATCCGAAAATAATAATCAAGGAATCACTGACAGTGAGAAATATTACTCAATCACACAGTGCATCCCAGGAATGCTATAAGGCTGCATTTATATTGTTGGCTGGATAGTTTAGTGAATTGGGTACCTGCCTACTGAGCCAGAGGTGAGGAATTCACCCCCCTCCACTATGCCTCTTGGGGAAAAGAGCCAGCCTGTGTAGCCTTGGGCAAGCTGGATATTTCCATAATGTCCCCAGAAGCAGGGAATGATAAACCACTTCTGAGTAGTCTGTGTTGTGTAGAAAATCCTGAAAAGAGTTGCCATAAGTTGTGATTGGTTGTCAGCATAGAATTAGTATTATAAGCCAATTTGGTCTTTTTTCAGCAATTGCAAGCACTTTTCTTTTCTTTTCTTTCTTTCTTTTTTTTTTTTTTTGAGAGAGGTTCCCGATACCCTACAGAATAAACAGACACATAAAGAAGAAGAGGAAAGTTTACTTGGTTTTGCAGTAGGCCACAACACACATGATGCCAACTACAAGGAGGGCAATGCAGATGCCAGTTATAGTCAACACTCTTTTCTGGTAAAGTTCCTCAGCTTCTAGAAAGGGACAAAACAGATAAGGTTACAACATGTAAAACTAGGTAATAAAGCAGAGAAAATACTAATAAACGAATATCACAGACAATCAACCCACAGTTGCACAAGATGAAATCAATGGGCACATTAATCAAACAAATTTTAATTCCAGAAACTAATATTTAAATGCAAGGCCAGTTATGGATGAATGTGAAGGTGAAAATAAATATAATTTAAATTGAACAAGTGGTTTAGGATTCTGATTGAAATAATTTGAATGTACTGTTTGAAAATGCTTCTTAAAAAGTAAAATATATATAATATAACACTGATGTAACAACAATGCATATAGTGAAGGAACAGTTTTCTTCCTTGCAAAGACAGCTGGGACAAAGATAGTTATTCACACCCCCACCACCCAAATTCTCTCCCCTTTCTTTCTAGATATTTTAAAAATACCCTAAATAATACTTTTTCAGTATTACCTTGGATCACAGCAATCTTTACGTGAGAAATGTTACAGCTGTGCTTTGGGTTTGGCTTGCAGTTGGGTCACTGGTCAAAATTACAAAACTGCTTATGGACTCGTAATGCTGTTAATTTATCTGTTAATCTCAGTTTTGCTCACTATCCCAAATCCAAAACGACAGCAGGTAGCAAAGCTTTGTATCACAGACATTACATGATTTCTCATAAGCTGTAATTGTAGCCAGGAAAGTTAGCTACAAGAAGAAAAACTTTTCCACTACAGCGACCTCACTCACCTATTTTATCATTAAGTAATTCTAAGATTAAGTAATGTTTGGGTTGGATATGGCATTCCACTGCCTGTCACACTTGGCAAAACATCATATGTATGTTGAAAAAAGGAAATGTTGCATTCAGAACACTGATAAATACTGCCTATTAGTTCAAACACTACAATGAACCAGAACTTTGCAGTTCCCTCTTCTGTTGCTCAAAATGACGTCTAAACTGAGTCAAAGTTGTCCCTTCATTGAGCAGGAAAATGCAGTGTGAACAAGGCAGATGGGCCAAGAACATGTTGCATTTCTTTTAAGAAAAATATAAATAGTATAATTTAAAGGTGAAGGAAGCTGTTCCATTTCTCTTGGAAAGAAGGCTGCCATTAGTGAAACAGAATAAGAAAACCTGTTCCTTTTGGACATGGAGACAGCTTGTCTTTGGCCATTTCCTGGTGTGGTGATAAGAAATCTGGTAGGAATTTCTTTGGCTTGGTCTAACTCTGAGATTGATTTGTGGCATTGGCCTAGCGAGGTCCCAAATTCCATGCCTCTTTGCTCATTGTTGCTCTGAAGAGTGCAAATATTTGCTTAGACATTGACCCAGCATAAGGTTCGATTACATCATTGTGGGCAATGGCCAGCCATTGGCAGTGTGTGTGTACTGATATGTTGTGGCATGTTATCAATGCACAACAGTTTGGGAGGAAGGAACTTCCATGGAGTGTTGGCTGCCTCTTGAGGAAATGTTGCTTTCCTTTCAAGACATCTGCAGGAACAGAGGCCTTGGCTGCGGCATGAACACTGCCAGCACTTTTTTCTCTCTCTCTCTAAAGAGTTTTATTTTTCAGGCCATTCACTTATTGCATATTTTTACAGGCACTCTTTTCTTCCAGATATAGTTCCCAGAGGACAAGATGGCCAAAACAGAAGATGGGAGACTGTCATCTTATGCATAATTACTTGAGAGCAACTCTCACAGAACTCAATAGGAATTCCTTCTTTGTTGACCTGTACAGCTTCCTGCTATGAATCTTTTCCTTTTACTCATTAATTATCTACAGCCTTAGTGAAAACCCCTATTGTGTATCACATGTTTAATAACCACTACAAAATGTTTAATGGAAGACTTAATTTCTAGGGTGTCTGGAATGTCCACCACACTCTCATCTTACTTTTCATTGCATTTATTTATTTATTTAGATTTGTCACCACCCAACTCCCCAGAGGAGACTCCTGGCAATTTAGTTTTAGTATACCCTTGGTTACAAGGGAACAAGATTTCCTCAAACAAGCAAAGCATTAGCTATTATTCTTTTAGGATAGCTAGTTTTAGAAAACATTTGACCCTTTAAGTTCCTTAAAGTTAAATAAATTCAATGTGATTTCTTCATACAAAATAGCACTTAGATGTTTTTTCTATGTCTTTTCCTTCTAGCATGGCGGGGAAAAGATTCAACATTCTCTCTCCTAATCACTCCATTCAAAGCACCTTATTTGGTTCCAAAAATTGTCATTAGGACAATTAATGTTACATGTACCTTGTCTTACAATTGCTTCAACAACCGAATAATTCAATTCATGAACTCTCTGCTCCGTAAGACAGCTGATTTTGACAGGTCTGAGCTGTCAACGTCAGCTCTCTGGCTAGGCTGCAGAGAGCAGCCTGTGGCTGCCCTTGATTGAGGGGGATTGGAACAGTCTTCCCATGGGAATGCACTAAAACCCATTAATCAGTTCCCTTTTTGCCTTTTTTCCAACCTCTGGAACAGATTAATTGATTTTCAATGCATTACTCTGGGTGACCGCTATTCGACTTATGAATAATTTGACTTCTGAATGTGCAACAGATTAATGTCCAAAGTTGAGGTATCACTGTACATGTAAGCCTTGAGTTCACCTCCATCTGAAAGATGCTTCAACATAATACTGCAACTTGAAATTCAGAATGAAAAAAGTTATTAAAATCATATCTGTGATACAATGCAGCTGGTTATTGGAAGAAGTGCTTCCTACAAGCCAATCCCAACATAAACATCAGTAAACAGACTTCTGAACATATTTAGACAAAAATTAATAATACCGATTATTAACAGAGGAAAGGAAGGGTCAGTTTTGTAAGAAAATGAAAACTGGAATGTTGAAGTCATTACAAATAAAAAATGGAAGAACAGGAAGTCAAAGGAGAGAGACAAACACAAATATATGAATGAGAGTTTTGGAGGGGAGACTGAAGGGAAAGAGGGGTAGAAGTTAAAAAGTCAACTATAAGCCTGGCACAGCATGCTTGATAACTGGGGCGGGGGGGCAGGGGAGAAGGGTGAAGGAAAAAAATGCTTGAAAATAAGAGTGAAGCAGTGTTTGAAGGGATTTCACATACAGCATAACTCCTGACCTATGCTCACCTGAAAGCACTGTTTGAGCAGCCAAGCAGCTGGAGTCTTATAATGTTACAATACAACAAGAGACAGAAAAGTCATGCTAAATGCAATCCGGTCAAGAGGAATTAATGCAGTTCAGAAAGGGTTAACACAATTTTGCTCATCCTATCCACTCTTAACTTGTGGAAATTATGCCCTTGGTTCCCTCCCTGCCCACAACTGACATTGTTGTGTGTGTTGGGTTAGGTGCGGAAGTGGCCCCCAAGCTATCACCAAGTCCTCTCACTCCCCATGTTGAAAGGCAGCACATGTCACATGACACAGAACTGCTATGTGCTAAGCATTGTGAGATGTTACTGCATGGAGAGAGAGAGAGAGAGAGAGGACTGACTCATCAAGGGAGGGGAAGGGAAGGTGCAGTTTTAGTAGCAACCTTGTGGCCAAATTTACAGATAATCTGCCCTGGCTGGGGAAGAGAAACCTGTCTTGCAAAAAAGTCTCTGCCACGATTTTTGTCAGCCTTCTTGCCTTTCTCTTAGGATGTGTAGTGTTTTCAGGCACACAACACACTGTGTGCAATGAACGATGTAATGCCTGGCGGTATTTTCCCAGAATGTTTGTTGCCACCCAACAAAATAACACTCAGAACTTTTTTTGCTGCTTTCTCTCTGTCCTGATGACCCTGTAGTCACCTCTTAAATCTCCCAATTTCATTCCTACTGCCCGTCCTCTTCCCAATCTATCCAGATTCTCTTCTTTTCTGGAGACAAAACAGCAGGCACTGTCTGTAAATGCTTCTGAAACTCCCATCCCACCCCATCCCAAATGTATCTTTGGAAATATTTTTAAACACCTCATCCCAGAAAAGTAACAAACACATTAGTAAGTGTGCACATGTGGGATGTCATGTGGGTCCCCAGATGTGCTTGGACTGCAACTCCCAGAAATCCTAGCCAGCTCAGCTAGTGATGAAGACTTCTGGGAGTTGCACTCCAGGAACATGTGGGGACTCACAGGTTGAGAAGCACAGGATCCTACCCTTGATAGCCTCTTGCTCCTATCCAACTGCAGTCTTTGCAGATTAATTGCATCATAAAAGAAGAAAGAGCACATGTACTCAATCTACATCCTTGATGCATATTGGGCATTGTTTTGCACACTTAGTTTTAGGGGTGATCATAGCAAGATTCAATTATTACCTCTACAGCTCCAAACATTATTAGAGAGGATCAACTAGCTCTTGCTGCCTTTGTCTCACACACACACAAAGAAAAATAGTGTTGTGGGCTTTGTACACAAACCTGAGATAATAAGGGTGGGTGATACTTTCAGTAGATCACTTTACAACCCTCCCACCCAAAGAGATGCTAGCTCTTGAACCCACACAGGTCTTCACGAGTTTGTGTACCAGACAGCTATGGTTGCTGTCTCTCTGTAGTCAGATGTTTTCCCCAGGGAATGCAATGTGTCTGACAAAACAGCTCTCATGGAGACTCCAAACCTGAGCTAAACCTGAGTAGCTCTCCTCACAGACACATTCTTGATGTGGAAACAAATGAAGAAAAAGAGGATAAGGACTAGCATCTCTTTTTAAAAAGCATGTTGATAACAACAGGGAAGTTATGCAGGGCTAATAGCAACCAGGTTTTTTTATATCTATCTATCTATCTATCTATCTATCTATCTATCTATCTATCTATCTATCTATCTATCTATCTATCTATCTATCTATCTATCTATCTAGGGCAGAATTGGTGTAACCTTCTTGCATCACATTGTATGTAGCCATGAAACTGCCAGTGTAAAATGGCAAGAGAGACTAGTGGGGGATGCAAGAAATACTATGGGTTAGGGGGTAGGCTAATTTGCATTTTCCCCATCGATCACATGATACAATAGGAAATGCAAATCAGTCCCACAGCCTCAGTCTATAGTTTTTTTGTCCCTACTGGGAGACCCTCTTACTTTTTAAGAAGTCGAATCCTTTCACTTCAGTTCAAAGTGCGGGAAGGCTTTGAACTGAGGCAGAAAGGAAAGATCAAGTGATTATGTATGCACATGCATGCATGCATGTATGCGCACGTGCGCGCGCGCACACACACACACACACACGCACATGCACCCATACACACAGAGAGACAGAAGTGCTTTGGCAAAACACTTTCTCCCTCACCTCTTGCCTCATGAGAGAGGATGAGCTCTTTCTCTCTCACACATCAGCAGTGCCAGCACTCACCTTTCTCCACAAAGCCTCTGCCCTAAGACACTTTTAAAAAACAGCTTCTCCTAGGCCAGCAGTCCTGTTAGTTAGTTAGTTAGTTAGTTAGTTAATCAGGAGTTCTACCAGATGGCAAAACAGAAAAATGAGTAACTGAGGAAAGAAAGCCTCCTTAAGGCAGTTTCTTTGAAATGCTCCATCTATAGATGCTTCAAATGGAGCTGCAATTAGAAAGCTTTTTTTCTCCTCTGCCAACATAGAAGAAACTGGATCACCCAATGTGACTTCACAGCAAAACTATGTGAATGAATCTGTATTTCCTTTGCTGTGTAGTAGAACCCTATATGTCAGCAGTGGCAATAGTACTGGTTTCTTCTTTTGCTTACATGAATAAGAGTAATGAGTGGCACCTTGGTAAAGGTGACCAATGTCCAATTGTGACTCCTCACATACTCCCAGGACATCCTTATAAAGACTGTGTGGTCCCTGGTTGGGTCATATGACAGTGAGGAAACAAAATCATTGAGTGGCAGATTTAAAAAGCCCTCCTGCAGATACGTGTAGGGGTGTTATTATTTTTCATCTAAAAATATTCAGTTACGAAAACTGAGTGCAGCACTTCCTGGGGCTGATTGGCCTACTTTAAGTAGTGGGATTGTAAAAGTGAGAAATGACAATTTCTCAGGCTGTTGCTGGCTTGGTTTCTCTGAGGCCCAACACATTAGAGACTCAATTCCCAGGACCATGGACAACTTTTGGCAAATTAAATCTCTCCCTCTGTAGAATTAATTCTAAAACAACTTCTCACTGGTATAGCGTATGTGTATGTTATGTGCATGAGTGCTCATGTTTTCTTATTTGTCTGGCTAATACTCATCACATCAATATTACAGGATGTAATTATTATTGAATCGCTCTCTTGAGCTGGTCCTATCCTGCTTCTTTTCTCTCAGTTAATAGATAGTAGTGATACCACTGGCTGATATGTTCTGACATCACACTGGCCCCATTTGGCAAAACACGCAGAACCCATCTGACCATTACTGGCTGAGTTGCTTCAGTATTACAGGAGTGGTTGCTAGTTGATAGACAGTGCCAAATATTAAATATAAACTTGGAAGCTAAATTTTTAACATAACATTTGCTAAAGTGAATGGCTTTATCAGAGGCATTAAAACCAATGACTTCTGGATGATTGCACTCTATTGAAGCACTGTGCTTTATACCCAATAACAACTGTAGATAATGGAATCTGTGTTCTGAGATTCCCTGTGCTAAATTATCATGTCTTGTCTGTTGCATTTCACCAAGAATGTATGAATGACACATTCCTAGTGCATATTAGTCAGATAAAATCCAGTTATTTATTTATTTATTTATTTTATTTATTCAACTTATATGCCGCCCACTACCCAAAGGTCTCTGGGCAGCTTACAATCAAAGAATTAAAACAATTTAAAATAGTTATAAATAAAATATCAATAAATCATCAAACAGTAATAAAAACCTTCTTTAAAATCAGTTACACCTGCAGAGGGCTAACAGTGCAGCTTGTGACAGCTTCTCAGAGCTAATTAACAAGTACCTCCTTTCATTTTGCGATACACTCCTGTCTGGTTGCTTGACATGCACCTGAAAATCAAAGCCGAAGCTTGTCAATTGCCAGCAAGGTACTGCATGTCTTACGCCATTTGCCTTCTGCAAGCATAACCATAACACTGGATGTTGGCCATTATGTCTCTATGAAGTTGTGCTATGTAAACCAGATTCCATGGTTCCTTTGTACCAGCAGGTACAAATAGTAATTAACATTTATAATTTTATAACTGTTCATTTATAATGCTGGCTTTCACTCCCTGAAAGGGAAATTTTCCAGGAAATTATTTAAAATCATAGCATGAGAAATGCATCACTTAGTATGACATTAATAAGTTTCCTGAGTTACACAATGTGGTTTTATGAATGCAGGCTATAAGGAGTACTTAATCTGAGCTGCCACATAACTGAGCACCGTAATGCAAAACTCATTTATAGTTCTGCATATTCTGAATATAGGGATCCAGACAGCTCTTGGCACAGACTGATAAATGGTAAGCAGTTTTCACGTTCAGCTGCATGTTATGCTATGTAGAAGGTCTCTGCACCTTCAGGAATAGGTCTGGAAGAGACTGTAAGAGGCTGCATGGGAAGAAGCAAGAAAGTACCTTTATTCTATCTGAAGTCCACTTGCCTATCCCTAGATCTTACAGATCTCATTGGCAGTCTGATCTCGGTATAAGCACTCCAAATGGTAACTGTGGACTGGAATGCTGAAGAACAGCATAATATAAAATTGCGTGTAATTCCAAGAGATTCTCTTGTCTCTTGAAATGACATGCAATTTCTTTTTAAATTACTCTTGAACTGAATTGAATCACATGCAATTCCTCTTGAAATGACATGCATTCTTAGCATTTGAGTCCACATGTGTCCTTATCCTGGACCCTATGGGAAGTCAGCTGAGGATTCTGTTTGTATTGCCCTGTCAACCTTTAAAATAAAAAGGATTCTAAAGCAACAGGTCATGTGGTAATGACTCCCACTCTCCCACCCCCATATATGCTTTGGGTCGGGTTATGTGGTTAGACCTACATTGTACTGGGACTGTGTTGCACCCGATCCTAGACATTGGGCATAGTCTTGCCTCATCTTCCTTTATTCTTGTCTCATTTT
This sequence comes from Phrynocephalus forsythii, assembly GCA_029282475.1. NCBI lineage: Eukaryota > Metazoa > Chordata > Lepidosauria > Squamata > Agamidae > Phrynocephalus > Phrynocephalus forsythii. The sequence goes on from JAPFRF010000004.1 coordinate 12,145,291, forward strand.
GTCTCTGTCTATTCTACTCCATCTCATGCCCAGAATACTACCCTCCATCAGATGGCTGAAGCCTGACCGGAAACAAAAGTGCTTTGTTTTCCAATCTTTCAACTCTTCTATTAAAAAAATATTACCCAAAATGAATTTGTGATGGGAGACAGGCTCAAGGTTAAATTAATCATAACAACACAGGTTTCCCATTTCTTAAATAGTCCTTTGATCCCATTGCTTCATACAAAAGGCTGTTCTTTTTAATTTCCTGAGAGAGACATTCCATCATTAAATGTGCGAGAAACAAAATTTGACAGGGGGTTCCAGGACCAAGCAGCAGTACTAGATTGTAGCAAAAGCATATGTTAAAAAGGTGCCAAGCAATCTAACAGAAAAGTGAGTTTCTACTCTCTTATGACCAACTCAAGGACTATCTACTGCAGTTTATATATGTATGCTGAATTAAGTGCAGGTAGGGAGCTGATAAAGGCTGTTATAGCTGTATGATCCCTTCTAAAGCATAAGGAAGTTGGTTAGGAATAGAAGAGGGGTGGAAATAAAAAGGTTTTCAATCTTTTAGGGTCTAAAATCTGCAAGCTAAAAGGAATGATTGGTTCATACCCATAAATTCAATCCCAAGATGCTCTGCCAATGCAGAAAGTTGACATAAAAAGAAAGAAAAAGGAAAATAGTTTCAGAAAAGAGCAATACACTGTACTGAAAAAAACAAATTACACATGGATATTATACTTCTTTGGAGTTTGCACACTTAGACATGATGAATGGCATGAGATTAATGTGGCAGGGCTCATGTAAGATTTAGCAGGTTTGTATATTCATTTAGGAAACCTGGCTTAAAGCCAATATACACTGGCATATATACATGATCTGTAAGAGCACAGAGAATGCACTGATGGTATGTTAAACCCTTAAATATATTGCTGATATAACCATAGGCTGTTTACTGAAACCATTCACTGTAGCCTTGGATCACTGCACGCATCAGCCCAAAATATGAATAACTATCCAGGCTTGAAACCTATTCCATTTTATATGTTAATAATTAACAGCCTTGTTTCTAGGAGGGCTTTCTTCTTTCATTTTTGGAGAACGTTTCAAATGGTCTCTTGTGACCAGTGTACAAGGCATCCCCTGAAACTGTGGAGTGAAGTGTCCTCCTCAAAAAATCCTGGTCCACATGCTGTCCTTGAGAAAGCCTCTCTTCAATTAGCATTTTTCTGTCTGTTAGAGGTGAAGGCAAATAATGTTAAGGAAACCTCCACTGGAATTATCCCTGTTCCAAAATAAGGTATACATTTTTCATAGTGGGTGTGTCTGAAATCGCAGTGCCATCTTTGCCCTTCCACAACAGGTTTGCAGGGCTAATCTGGTTTCTGGATTCATGTAGAGGCCAATATATGAAAAGCACTGATTTACTGGTTCTCTGAGTTGAAGACCTCAAGGGGAGAAAGCTGAGAACAGAAGAAGCTGGCCAGACAAGTAAAGGCTTGTGACAAACACTGTTGTAATGGTGTGTGCACTTACAGCACACACAACAATCTATTTTATATCATATCTGACTGTTGGATTCAATAGCTGCTGGGTTTGCTCATAACATTAGGTTTCACCCTTTATCTTTAGTATTAAAGTGTATTGTTATATGTTTATTTCTAAGTTGTAGATGGGGGAAATGCTATTTTTATGTTTTAGGAGTTACATCTTCTGTCTCCCATGTTTTGATGAGGCCAGTATTTACTCTTCTGTACTATTTGTTTACTTTGTGCACACTATGCATATACATGCACTTCAGCTCGCAACTTATGAAATCACTATTATTACATTATTGGGAGTGTGCAGTTCTCCCCAAGGATCAGTAACATTTTAAGGGTTAAACCAAATCCAAAGAGATTTTTGTCATAAGCAGCCAGTATTACATACCTACATGAACACTACTAACTATATAGAGTAACTGCATATAAAGTTGGTTAAGACTTCAACAGAATTAGTCACATGCACATGCATATATAGTCCTGTGTTTAGGCTAGTCTGAAGAGAAGGTAAACAGCCCAGATAAGATTTAAATTCATTGGAAACTGCTCAGATTACTAATCCAATGGGGAACTGGTACTTAAAGAAAATCTATGATGGCAAGTAAACCTGAATGAAAAACATGCAAAAGAAACATGCACTCGTAATTGTACTGTAATGCCAAAAATGTAAGTATACTGCTCCAACTGTTAGTTGATAGTTACACCAAGGTTCTCTTACTTGCAGGAAGCCTGTACAGCCATGCACTTTATTGCTGGCATCACCATTATCTGTATAATCTGATTTAATCTGCTAAAGGGCCTTGTGGCACAGTGTTTCAACTGCTGTACTGCAGCCAAAACTCTGCTCACGACACAGGGTTCAATCCCAGGTAGCCAGCTCATGATTGTCCTTCCAAGGTTGGTAAAACAATTACCCAGATCACTGGGGTGGGCAATGTGTAGTCTGCATAATTAAATTGTTAAATGTCCACAGAGTGCTTTAAGCACTATGGGGCGGTATGTAATAAAAAGAATGCTTTTGCTTTGCGTCTTGCTTTAATATTATTTTATATTGCACTGACTTTGATAAACGGTGATATCCCCTCATCAGGATACAGCAGCCTTAATCAGGAGGGATCAGCACAGGCTCAACAGAGCTATGCTGTCAATCGTCTGACATGCACATGGGTAAAACTTCAACTGCACTGGGCAGAGAGGACACTATGACAATCTTGAAAGAGCCATCCCTTAAGGAGGTGAAGGGGATGGCTTGCAGGAATAGGGCTTTTTCAGCAACTGCCCCCAGACTTTGGAATGCCCTCCCAAATGAGACTCACCTGGCACCGACGTTGATATCATTTCGGTGCCAGATAAAAACCTTCCTATTCCAAAAGTTTTTAAACTAATGATTGTGGGTCCTGATGGCAATTTTTAGTGGTGTGCTTTTAATGTACTGTATTTATTGCATTTACTGGTTTTATTGTTCTAATTTTATTGCATTTTGATGTTTTAATTGTTTTGATTGTGAGCCGCCCGGAGACCTTTGGGTAGTGGGTGGCATACAAGCTATATAAATAAATAAATAAATAAATAAATAAATAAATAAATAAATAAATCTTGTTAGTGTGGGTGGGTAGCTCTGCCCACCTTGGGGTGCTTCATGCATGGACTGTTGTAAACTGTGAGTAATTTGCTATTTTTTTTAAAAAAAATGTGTAGAGCCCGTGATACCTGGTCTACTATCTAGCTACCTGTGTCTCTCTGGAATAATGTATTAAAGTCTAACTTCATATGACAAAGTTAAGATCTATGCAAAATAGTGGTAGCTTCTGTTCTTTCTTTATGCAACAAGCAGAGTTTTACTTCAGCTCTGGTATATATGTTGTTGCTTTTACTAGCAGGGGGTTCCATTCATGCCTGCGTACGAATCATGGTGGAGCTCCATCTGTACGTCAACAGACTCAGTTCACTTGAACTTTGTCAATTATGGCAGCATAGCTCATGCAACACCATCTCCACTTAATTTCCAGGTTTAGGAAATAGGAGCTTTTGGAAGACACACAGAAGAACAAACTGTGTAGTATCCCACATAATGAGACATATGTGCTACAGCTATGTAAGTTTATTTGGGTTATATTACTTGATTGAAATATGCAACAGGTAATTTACAAATTTTAAAAAATGTAAGCCAGATTTTTCTTCATATTTCTGAATGTCATGCCAAAATTCTTGATAAATTTAATCCTCCTCCTCCTCCTCCTCCTCCTCCTCCTCCTTCTTCTTTTGAAAAAATAAGGTCCTTTGTTATCTTCTATCAGTGATATTAGGCAGCTGTAAAACATCTGTTCTATTAAAAAATCCTCCAAACAATGTATCTTTAAGTTCCTTTGCAGTAAAGGATAATACACAGGCATCAGCCACACCAAAAAACATTTCACATAATTATTCTAACGATAATTTTTTCCTTTTAATTATATGTCTTCATGTGAATTTGGCCATTTAGCAAAAGGCCTCTAAGTGCTTTCTGACTTATTTTTCTTATGGTAGGCAAATGTATGTTTTCTTCCTACAGTATGGTACAACATCAAGAGTAATGGCTTAAAAGGATTTGTAGTACATATGTTTTATGTAAATGTAAAGTTAACTGTAGGCTGGGCTTCAAGAGACATCACAATCAATGGGAATAATTTAAAGAGTAAAGATGGAGATTTTATGGGGACCATCCTTGCATTAGATTGAATTATTTTAATGTCTAAGACAAAGAAAGCAGGTAAATTCCCTGTTATGCAGAGCTTCATTTATTCTAGGGCATCTAAAATCCTTTACTAAAACAAGGGAAAATAAGTTAGAAAACTATTTCACATGCATTTGTCCTTTTAGCAATACAAATGCCAATAAAACATCCGATGCTCTACACTAATTAGCCTTTCAATTTATAAGGTAGTCATCTTGATACTGCAAATAAGCATTCCACCTCCAAGGCAGAATACTGGGGGTTCGGAGGATAATGGTTAGGATGACTACCAGAAATTATTCATAAACATTTTTGTTCATAGATGTGAAGGATAGATTTCGATGGCCAACGAATGCCTTGTATTAATGGAAGTCAAAGTAAGTTACCATGTGGTAGCCAAGATATTTTGGTACTGGTGAATGAACCATCCAGAAATAGTTCACAGTCCATTGATGGTTTGATCAAAGGATGTTTGGACACCAGTAGTACAGGAACTAAGCACACGAATATGAGATACTGTACAGTGTTTCCCATATTCACAAGCATTTCCTTGTGCTTAACAATGTCTACAGTTTTACAGTTTTATAGATCCTGACAAGAAAAAAAAAGCTTAACAAGGACAAAGGAGAGATAACAAATGCCAGGTAAAGCAAAAAGAGAATGCCTTGTACTTCAGCAGCATCAGGATTATAGAACCAATGTATGAAGATCTTGGAGCATATTTTATGCAGAGACTACCCCTGCATTTGTTTTAAATTGTACAGCTTCTTTAACTAACCAGATTTTTTTTTGAAAAGATCTGTGTATCTCTCAATCTGCATGTTTTTTCCTAGATGCTTTTGCTGAGGTGGGTTGAGTCAGGGCAACTGGACTTCTTTTCTTGAGAGATCAAAATGTTTCACTGCTCATCCAAACACCTTTGTCAGTCTAAGGAAAGCTAGTTGTGAGTCTTCCATTTTATAGTTCACTTTGACCTCATGTCACCCTGGTCTGAAACAGGCTCATAAAATGAACAATGGCTTCAACAGGATCATTAGGTGGACAACAGTCTCAATAGGCTCATTAGGTGGCCAATCGCCTATGCAAACAACCTTTCTAATCTAATTTTCTACATGCTTGGATAGCTATTATCCATACTATATTTTTGTAATGCTACATTATATTTAGCAATATATGTTTGTGTGTACATAGTAACTTGAGGGGAACATTAATTTTTTTCCTAATCTAGCTCTCCCAATCCTGTTGAATTTTTAAAATTGCTGCGGCAAAATTTCCATGCAAACAGGCAGAAGTAATCAATATGAGGGCACAGGTAATCCATTTAGTCACAGACAAAAATCCGAGGAAAGATGCAGCAACAAGAAAACAGCAACAACACAGCATGCTGCTATTCAGGCAGAGACAGAAAGGAAGTGGACGTACTGTAGAAGCTGGCCATTACGTAGTTTTGACAGCGATCACCAGTAAATTCATTGGGGCACCTGAGAGTAAAAAAGAAAAAAAAAACAAAAAGGTAGAGAAAACAGAGAAAAAGAGAGGAGGTAAATACACACTAAGACAGAGATTCCTTTAGTGGGGAGTGACCTGGACTTGGTGTTTTCCCCTTTAGAGACTGGATCCGGTTCCCTGTCGCCATGGAGGCTCAAATTTTGAGAAAGACATTGATTTTAAAAACACCAAAAGTGAGGTGGATGGAAGTAAACTTTAGACAATACCAAGTCACAGTGCTCCAGTGCTATACTTGGATGGTCTTATAAGAAAATCTGGAGCTTTGACAACACTACTACTACTACTACTACTACTACTACTACTACTATTAATAAAGAACTGATACACAATATGGAAATCCCATTATTAGATTGTACAGGTTCAAGGGCGCAGGCCATGTCCAAGGCAAAAGAGAAAGAAGCCAGTTGAGGCTAAAGGGAGAAAACACCAAGTGACACCTCTATCGACTGCTGCAGTGGTGGGAGAAAGCAGATTTCATATTATTTTAAAACATACTTTCTGTATTTTGCATTTTCATGGGCTCAATTGCAGCGCATCTTGCTCCAGAGAATCCAGGCAGACACCTAAAGGGCAAAAACGTGATCAGCAACAGAAAAGCAGAAGGACCCTTGAAACAGACCGAATCCTACGAAACATGAAACACCTCTAAAAGACCTCCAAGAAAGGGGGAAATGAATAAAAGTGGACAACAAAGCCAAGTATTATTTACAGATATTCTTAATTGCATAAATCTAAACTGTAATTTTGTTACAAAGCACTACCTCATGAAAAGCACAAACACGATGAATGTTCTCATGAATTTTTAGCTGATTAAACATAGATTACGGGTCATTTTTCTTTGCCATGAATGCCTAGTAACACATTCACAACCTTGATTTCAGTCATTATTCATGTTGCAATGTCAACTGAAATTATTCGCTTCTTCTCTGTTAAGCTTTCTTGAGTTCACATTTATTTTTAAACATGGTAAAAGGTAAACATTTTAAAATTTTTCGTAATACACCAAACTGATGCAGAAAAATTTAACATACAAAATATTTTAACAGAACCATCAAATGGAAGTTTGCAATTAACTTAGTGTCAGGACAATAAGACAAATACAAGTTTATAGTCAAAGTATGCCATGAAAGCAATAAATAAGAAATTCATCTTAGTATAAGAAGTTTACAACCTTGGAAGCAGAAATAAAAATAATCATTCTAAAAGTTCTAAAATTCACTAGCCAGAGTCATAACGGCAGCCGGCAAACTGCACTTGGCCCCAGGGTGTACTCACTGAAAGGGTAACCAGCAAAAGTTAGAATAAGTTATGTATCAAATACGTGGAAAATCAACAACTGCCCCTCCCAGTGCTATTCACTTCTAGGGGAGCTTTCCACAGACAAGGCCCCTGCTGTCTAACCCCTGAGACATGAAGCAAACTGCTGCCCACCAATATTATGACACCATGGCATGGATGTGAGTCCTCCATTTTATAGTTTACTTTCTCTAAACGGAAAAGGAACACTTATGCTTCCAATGAAAAGAAGACACCCTGGCACTGCATCTCTTCCTCTACCATATGAGGCAATGATATGGACTGGCACCACTGGACATGCTGGCCCTTGTTCCTCACGCTTAAGGAGGAGAAATTGAAGCAGCAGCAGCAGCAGCAGTAGCATGATCTGTCTTCCCCATTCCCCTCTTCAAGAAAGAGGAGCTGTCTCAGAATGGAGGGGACAGGAGGCAGTCCTATGGGCTCCAGGCACCACAGTGGCTCGTTATGGTTCTAGTCTCCATGCTTCTACGGAATGACGAGAAGAAAGCAGACTAACAACGAAACTAGCACAAGTCATTTTGCTGCCTGATCTAGATTGGCAACGTGCACCCTGGTGGTATAATTCAAAATGCTTAGTACCAGCCACTCAAGTTATTTTTGGCACCTGAAGTGTAAATCCAACAAGCACCTCTTCCCCTCTATAAAATAAACTTTGATGCACTCCAAATTGGCTACCTGAACTGGTCACCTTATTTCCAGCATTTCAAACTTCAGAGTACTGATGAAAGTCAAGTGTTTATCTGCAATTTTCCAAGGATCTTGTTGAGATCCTGAACAAACTGATCAGAAGGACTAACTTTAGGAAAAGCTTCAGAAGACACTACAGTTAATCTGGGATTCAAGATAGCAAGGATATGAGTCACTTTATCTGCAAAATGCTTGCAAGCCCTTAAGCCTTGAATAACTTTTACTGGCTTGCCCACAGTGTATGTAGTGGTGGTGGGAAAGTATGCTTCCTTAAATGCTATCACTGCCACAAAGTAAGATACAAGACAGCACAGCTGGATTTATTCCTTGTGTTCAATTCTGATATGAATGCAAGAAACAAATAAAAAAGTAGTCTCTCAAAACAAGTACAGAAAAAGACACACATGACAAAGCCATCTTGTTCCATTAAGGGATAGCATCTTCTATACAGAAGAACTTCAGAGAGAATTATGAAAAATAAATCACTCAAGACAGATTGCAAATGAAATTCCGGCTGTGTCCAACTGCTGTCAAACCCCATCACAGTTTCAGCACCACGGACAATTCTAACAGCCCCTTCCATTTTCTCTAACAATTATCTATACGTGCAACAGCTAAATCTTCTTTTATGAAACAGACAAATCAGAAATATATCAGAAGCCATTGCGCTGCAATACAGAAGTAAAAGTTATAAATTATACATTTTTAAAAAAATGAATATAATTATTTTCAGTTAATATATGCTAAGCAGAATGGCTGGCATGCTATTTGCAGAGCTCCCCAGATTGCCACTACTTAAACAACTCCAGCTTTACAGTGGCATGCAACTCAGAATCAAAACAGGAACTCTTCTAATTAGGAATAATCTGCCACTGTTCTCATTCCCATTGTCTCAACAGAACTATGCAACAGGATTGCAACCATTAAATGTACTGGTTTTTTTCAAAATATCACCTTGCAGTTTTCATGCTATTACAACATGAAAATTATAAATAACCTGATTATTCTCATGTTTGTGTAGTGGTGAGCTCTTGGTGGAAATGCTCCATAGCTAAAATAAGTGTATTGTACTAAAATAAGGCATTTTAAATAGATTATATGTGAGAAGTGTTCTTTCTTCACACCTTCACTGGTGTGCAATAATCTTTCTTTGTTCACCAGCAGCAAAAACAGTCAGCCAGAGCCTGCTGACACCTCTTGGCAATTTTCTGATATGAATTGCACCCCCAGTACCATTACAAAGGCACCCCAAGAACAAAGCCGATGTACAAGGCAAAAGTGATTCCTATAAAATCAGTGGCTGAAATACTGGTACCCTACATTTATGCAGTGCAACATGGATACATCATCATCTGGTGAGAGGAGTCTTAATTTATACTTCCGGTTACCTCCCCTCTTCAGGTTCCAAGGCTCCCTTAGATTCACTTTGCTCTTGGGGTGCCTTTGTGATGGCACTGGGGTTGCAATTCATATCAGAAAACTGTCAAGATGTGTCAGCTGCCCCCGGCTGTTTTTGCTGCTGGTGAAAAAAGAAAAATTATTGCATACCAGTGAAAGTGTGAAAGCATATGTGTTCGTGTATCTGTGTGTTCGTGTATCTCTCTCTGTGTGTGTGTGTCTCTCTCTGTGTGTGTGTGTGTGTGTGTGTGTGTGTGTGTGTGTGTGTGTGTGTGTGTGTGTGTGTGTGTGTGAGAGAGAGAGAGAGAGAGAGAGAGAGAGAGAGAGAGAGAGAGAGAGAGAGATTCATCTATCTTGGCAGACATCTAGTTCTATGTAATGCATAAGGGGAGGATCCAACAGAGCTTCAAGTTGCAGAAAAGCTTATGTTTGCATGAACAGATGCATGAATGGCAGCAGCCCACCTTGGTAGGGGCGAGCCACTGATTCCCATTTTAATAATTTGCTAACCGTTTAATCTCCTGAAGACAAGTCATTTGATTTAGTGATTATGATAATGATGTCTTGGCAGCAGCCTCAGAGTGCCTACAGATTTTCACTTGGTAAGCGTAAGTAAATATTGGGGGCTGGGGGGGGGGGAGAGATGAATCACCATTTGGCCAATGAAATTAAAAAAAAGCCAAGGTTACCCCTGTTAAGCACAAGAACAACTGCAGTAACGCTTGCATTTGTGGGGGAAAAATTAATGGCATTTTGTAATTTCACACTTTTCCTCCACTAACACTGTATCTGGTTTAGGCCCATGGAATTTTTTTGGTTGACTATTTTGAGAAGATGATGGAGCAAATCCTCTTTGTTATTTGTCTTTAAAGGCAGTATAAAGTGCTTCCAAGGGAAAAAATGAATGCCAAGACAGAAGCTTCAGAAGGATTTCTAATTTAATAACAGACATGTTTTGCCAAGCAGCTGAAGACCCCCCAATCGAGCCTCTGTTCCCACTGCAAAAAGGGCCACCCCACATAAGCCTGGAAAAACTCAAGAGTAAGGCACTGATAACAACCTTCATTTTGATTTAATCTGCCTTTAAATAGGAATCACCTTTGCCTTGTACATCAGATGGAGTTGTAGGCTTTCTCCCCCTTATACAAGGACAAGAATTAATTTGAGCTAACTTTTTTCCTCTGGATAATATATCTGCATAAGGAGGAGCAGTAACTCCTCTAAAATGACACATATACAGTGACTGGCATAAAATTACCTATGCCATTACAGACTTAAGCAACCACTTATTGAAACTATTATGCATGGAGAATTCCAATACATGGCTTGCTGCCTTTTAGCAACAGTTACTATTTGATGGCCAAACTTTTCTTGCATGGGTGTGCTTGTGCGATGGGAATGATAGCCAGGGGCAGGTTGTTGCTGATCAACTTTTTAGTTCTCCCACAATGAGACATACACATCACAATTGAAAAAGGAAGTATTTTTATCACTGGGATTCTGCCACTGACAATGACATCATTTCTGTTGTGCAGGCCGATGGTGCCCAACAGGATTTTGGCCACCAGCTATAACACCTGAGAACGCTTAACACTTCTAATTGCTTCCAAGCCAAATGTATCACGGGAATCAAATAAAGATGGATTTAACATGTACATTAGTAAAAACCTTTGGAAAATGATATTGTGGACAACACTTAAAGATATACAGTCTTGGACATTTAAAATATATACATCTACTCGTATCCATTTTTGGCATAAATTATTAATCAGACCATTTACTAATTGAGACAGAACAAGTACTTGGCAAGAGATGCTGCAGCTCAACTGAAACAATCAGAAAAAGTTTTTCTAACCTGCATAAATATCGTGGACTTGGAAGGTCTTTGACCATGAAGCATTCACCCCCATTTACACAGAAGCCTCTCTTATTGACATCACATCTTGTGAGATGACTTGTCCCAGTGGTAGATGTAGATGTGGCTAGAAGAAACAAAGGGAGGAGAGGAGTCAGGTCAGGATGTTTCAGTGTGGCAAGGCATTTTATAAAACAAATCCAAAAATGCTACCCTTTACATATTATGTACAATATGATAAGAAGATACATTCAGTTTCTTTGTCATGAGAAACAACAACAGCTTACTTGACTGGAGTGTTTTGGGATGCAACACTTGATCTTTTTGACCTCTGTCTTTTCCTCCCTATGCAGTACAATGGTTATCAACCCTGGATCCCATGAAGCTGTGGAAAGGCAAAGGTAGCCCAAACCCAACTAAACCAGCCCTTCTGGAAATAACAGGGTGATGAGATGCAACCATTCCAGATGTGCTTAGCTCAAGCACAGAACTGTGATAAGCAAGTCAAAAAAGCTTAGCTGCTGTAACAGGACCACAGGGGGCAAGGCTACTGAAGTGACAAGAGCTTTGCCTAGTGAGCCCTACCACCAGGCAGAGTTAGGCAAGGGCTACTTCAGGTGGCAGTGTTTGAGTGTCATGAATGGAAACGAATTGTATGAACTGTGGTTTCCACAGGAAAATAAACCATGGGTTTTTTTGCCTTGCTCAGTTGTGTGTTCCTCTCTCTGCACTAACTTGTTTTTGGACCATCATTGACAGGTATTCTCTGACCAGTTTCCCAGTCAAGTCAAACAATGACTGGCATAAAATCACAAATTAAGAACCTTCTTTTTTTATTCTGAAACTTAATATAATTCCAAACCACATTAAAACAGTTTTTTCGACATTTGTATATAAACAGACCTTGTGGAGGAACCTGTCCAATGGCAGGTTCCTCCACTAGCACTGAGGGGGCCCATGTGTTTCATAAGAATTTCTAAACTTCCTGCTAAATTGGGGGTTGGGGGTGGGGCAGTATTACATTTCTCCCACTTATTCTCTGCCTTCCAGGTCTTATATGAGCATTTGTATTGTCAGTTATAACTGGTATTGGACTACCCACAGAAGCATCCTTATTCCCCAACTGTTGTTTATTCAATGCCGTTATGGGTTCCATAGTCAATATTGTTTGATATTGTCTTCTCACTAGAGACTCTAACAAACTCAGGCCTGTTTAAACAGACATGGGGTGTGTCAGGGACTGATTCTGTCACTTTACACATCTCAATTATATCCTTACTCAATTGTATCATTTTTTGGCTTGGAGACACATTGGAGGGTGCATTTGTTAGTATTCTCCTTCCTTCTATTATTATTAATAGTGGTGGCTTCATCTAATAATTTAAAAAGTGGTCTAAAATGAATACCTTTTCCCCTTTTTTTTTCTTTGCCTTTCCCCGGGGAGGACTAGCCACCTTCTTTCTACAAGTTCCAGCTCTAGTTTTCCTTTCTCCCTTCAACCTAACTGTTGATACACCTTTACCCAAGACTTTTTTGCCTCTATTCTCAGCTGAACTTATTGTTATTCTACTTGGAAGCTCCATGGGTTGAGATGGGCTTTCCTTGTGACATCCAACAAAGTCTGGTTGCTGTACCAGATGACCTAGAGAGCAACCACTAAAAAGCACCTAACCAAAATAGGCAACTGCCTCTTATTACACTGAATATTAATACTGTGAATAAGACCTCAAGGTTTCAACATGTATGGCATATATTTCAAGATGTTTTATGTTGCTTTATTGATATGTAGGTACCTAAATCTGGCGATAGTAAGGTAAAGAGGGTTCTATATACTGCCAAATATATAAAAAAGTCTGTTCTTGATCCATATATTAGTTTCCTTGGAAATAATATGCCAAGAATTTATCTGCTATGTAATATATTATATTGTTACTAAAAGAACATTAATTGATCAGTAGGAATACAATCTAACATGAGTGATGTGGAATGGTTAACAGGGATGAAATGTCTGGCAGTGATTGATTATATGATGCCCTTGTGACTATTCTCTGACTGAGCTGATTTTATATCTAGGTCAAGGAAAGCAGAGAGGCGTAAGAAAGGACAAAAGGTTGAAAGGCTGAAAATCAGCTACAAAATTACCTGGTTATATCATACAATAAGAGGATCACTAATGAAGGAGCCTAATTATAAGATCACTGCAGTAACCATTAATTTCATAAATGCTCTTCGGAATTCTTATACTTGAAGGTAATATGTTATGGCCACACTTTACATTTGACCACGTTGCAGGGGTAATAACATTATCTCTGTAGGTTTAGGAACAAAATTACTAGGGTTTATTTTAATAGAACAAGTGATGTTCTATGAAAAATATGCATATTTTCCTGGGTTAGAACCTGCTTTTTTGTATTTTTAAAATTATATTGAAAAAATAATGTGGTAGTATTTCACATTTAAAATAAGTCACATTTTTAAAAATAATGGGGAACAAGTTATGAACTACTTCTTAAAAATAACATCCCAAGGGAATTGCTTCTCCCCCTGGCTGGGAGAATGATGCATAAATGCTTATCCCAAGGGGAAAGACTCAGGTGCGCCGATCCTTTCCATGTGGACAAGCCATTTATATGTCTTTCCAAATGAAAAGCAGGAACTGGCAACAGATAAGATGCTCCCATGTGTCTAATGTTTAAAGGGCATCAGGCTCACATGCAAATATAACAAGGTGGTAGGAAGCCAGACAGAAAAAGCCAGCAAGGGCATATATCTAAGCCCTGTTGAGAAATAATCTCAAGGACATCTTTGACTTCTCTAAAGGAATCTACATTGTAGCTTTGTCATGTTCAAAGAGACCGAATGATAAAACCTTGAGTTGGGAAATAATTTTGATTATCATTCCTTTCCTAAGCCCTTGCCATAATGATCAACAGATGGTGCTAAAGAGTGTAGACAGGTCAAAATACTGGTTACATATGACTTTCTGAATCAAAAGGGAAATACGTCTTCCATCCCTTCCAGTTGAGCCCCCCCAACAAAACATTTTCTTCTTATTATAGACCTGGAGATGCCCTATAGTTTTGAAAATGAATGCATTAATTTGAAAAGCAAAGCAACATTGTCTGCTTGAGCTCCTGCAGACAAAGGCTTACTGATACCACAAAAGGCTAAAATAATGCTCTAAATTGAATTACAGGGATAGTTGTAGAAGAGTCAAGCCTCCAGCTAGATGTAATTGCTGTGGCCATTTGCTTTCCACTTTTTCTTCCCGCAGCTGTGAGATCAGAACTGATCACCCTGGAGCTTTACAGCAACGATTAGCTTTTCTTAGCAGACAGAGATTCTTGGTAAATCTGAACTAGTTTAACAGCTATTTCTTCTCTTCAGGACCTCCTGGGAAGCGAACCTGAGGTGTCAGCCAGGGAAGTATGTTTTCTTTGTTGATGAGATTGCTTAGGGTGCTCGCTAACTTGCATTCTCTAGGCACTTCACAGAACAAACGGGAACTTAAATCATTAAAAGACAAAACAGGATTTTGAAAACACTGCAGTAAAGTTAATATGCAGTACACTAGTACAGCAACGTCTTGTGGAGTTTTTTTTTTAAGGAAAGAGTTTTAAAATCTGTGTGTGTGTGTGTGTTGTGTCGTTACAGTCGTGACCAAGTCTTCATGACCCCATGTCCATGGAGTTTTCTTGGCAGGAATACTGGAGTGGTTTGCCATTTCCTGCTCCAGGCACCTACAGCACCTGGTATTCCCTGGTGGTCTCCCATCCAAGTACTAACCAGGATCAACCTTGCTTAGCTTCCAAAATCAGGCGAGATTGGATGTTGTTAGGGCATCTAGCTATATAATAACAAGAAGGTACTGGGTAACTTTTCTGGGACAATTCCAGGTCCAGAGAGCCTTTCTGAATGGCCATTTCAGTTGGCAGGATCACCAACAGCATGGACTTAGATAAGGATTTCACGGTTTGGGTAAGAATATATGACAGAAGATTTGCCAGATAATCTTGAGATATCCTAGAGTTCTTAATACTACAAAGCACTATTCCCAATACTAAAGTACAATTCCCATCTCTTACTAGTTCATTTTATATATTGTGTTAAAATCAGATCTGATTTTATTTTTTTCAGAATAATGGACCCACGTTTAACTTGAACCAAGTCTGACACACTCCTGATGACTGCACAAATTCCATCACAGTTAAAAAGTCCAAAGATAACCAAGTGGTCTCTTAATTATGACATTTCTAGTGTAATAATTCTGTTAGTCTTTCAAATGATGATGATAATGATGATGATGTGCTGTCAAGCCAATTCATGGTTGCCAATACAGTTCAATCTTTCATTTCTCTGACGTTCCCTGACCAACATTTGCCAATTTCCTGGACTGCTGGGTTTAGCAGGAGACAAAACTTCCATTCTATACACAAGCATGACCCCAAAACATGCTTATTTTTATATGTAAGTTAAATCCAGTACTAGCAGGTTGGGATGAAAACTGATGTTTAAAGTTTGCATATTGCTGAACGTTTTAGCTACCCTTTCTTTGCAAAAGCTACAAGCAGACATTGGAAACCATGCAGGGACAGAGCTCAACAAACACATTAGGTTGGTTGCTCAGGGTGGAACTGAGAAAAAGGTAGAGCTGGAAAGAGGCATTGTTATGGTAAGTTTTATTCTGCTGCTTCTCTATTCCAGTTGCCACAAGAACAGATCATGGGCTTGCAGAAGCAGGTAAAAAATCCACTGCTTGAATATATTCTAATCACCATTTCCCTGACTTTCCATGACCAATTCCCATTTCTCCAACTTTCAAAAAAAAATGGCAACCCTGCAATTCTGACTTACAGTGATCCTTTTTAGGGTTTTCCAAGTAGATACCATTTTTCTAGTTCTGAGGGCATCCTAGGACTGTGTAGGCCACACAGGCTGTTTGTTTGCAGAAAGAACAGGGGGGAATTGAACTTTGCAGCCAGATACTTAAACCACTGAACTAGGTAGCCAGCCTTGTTAGATTTTGAAGGGGTCCCCAAATGACTTTTTGCTGCAACAGACTAATGTAGATGCCTCCTGGAAACACAGTATTAATTAATTACTGTCCCTCTAATATCAATACTCTGTGCAAGAGATGCTTTTGTCACTAATCCCCCATTTATATATTTGTTCTTCTGATCTCATTAATTAGTCTGACTTTTACTGCTAAATATCAGACAGTAGCATCCATAAAGAAAAACTGAGGTAAACAGTATGATCCTCGATAGATGCTGCCATTTCATTTTAATTATAAGCTGAATAAGCATCAGTGATTTTGAAGCTGAATAAATATCACAGAATTGTAACCACACATACACTTAGCAATGGGGGGGCGGGTGGGGCACAAGCCTCTTCTCAACCAGAAAGGAGGAAAACTTGTGCCCAGACTATAATGTTTGATACATATAACTGCATTTGAATTAGAGAATAAGAAACACAGAAGTGGTGACCAAATGTCTGAGAGGAAATGACAATTACAAATATTAACTATGCTAATTAACTGTGCAGATTCTATCTGTACTCTTGCCTTCATTTTTGAGGCTTTGTGTCTAACATTTTTGGGCAGCTGATAAATCCTACCAACACTGATACCTTTGTTATCTGAGCAATCAATTTTTAAAATTCTTCTAAAAGTTTAGGATCTTAGTATTTATTTAGGATAAATAAATCCTAAAGCTTAGGATCTTAATATTATTTATTTGATATTTATTCATTTCAACAGAAATTCCTAAATAAAGCCTTTTAAATAATTCTCCTTCATTCTACTCCACAAAGAGGTTTCTCTATTCCTACCCCACCTACCTTGGATATTGCTGGCCTGTTTTGTCCTCGGAGATGCAGGGGAACATGCTACGTTAAATTCCTTCCCTTTTAAAAGAATTCCCATTATACTGCTAAAGCTTGCAAATAACCTTTGGATATCTTTTGAACTGCCTTCTCCCAGAAACAGCAAAGTCTTTCAAAGAGTCCTGATGTTCCCTAGGTTCTTTCAGATCTGTGTGAACCGAAGCACATTGGATGCCTGTTCCTATTTTAGCCTAGTTCCTGCTGATGTCAGGTGTACCTTCAAGCAGATATAGAAGGTGAGAAGTACAATGTCATTGCTCAGTGAAAGGAAACCAAAATGCCAGCCTCAAACTGCAGAGGTCATGAACCAAGATTCCTTTGCTTGAACTGTAAGCAGACAAGGATGTTTCCTTGAGTAAGAGGAGAGATCCCTGAAGGAAGCAAGTACTCACTATATATCACAGGTCTCATTGGGTGCCCATGTTGATGCCAGAGGCGCACCTGGAACTTGTGGCACCACAAAGGACAGAGACTGCAATGCAGAGGAACACTGGGGTGGAGCAGGGATTATCTAGTTGGAGATTCAGCAAAACCATACATTTCTATCTAGATGCACTTTTTACCAATATCCCCCCCTCCCGTGGACTCAAATAATCCATTTTCCTCCTTACACACCATCTTCTGTTTGCAATAAGCTGAGCTTCTCAGTTTCATTCTAAGTTGCTGGTTATTTGAACCTCTCCCTTCTCTCTCTACTACAGCAGAATGATTTTGCAACAACTGGGCAGCCTGAGTAGAACTGAACCCAGCTGGGGAAACCCAATGCATGAAGTGCTTTGGTGCAGGCAGAGCCCCGTTCCCCGGCCGCTGCCCCCCAGGCTGCTCTGCTGGCTCAACTGGAAGCCCATCATGGGCTATCTGGCGCAGCGGCAGCAGCACTGCCACTGCTCCTCCTTCAGGCTCTGGCACAGGCACCAGCACTGCAGCGCACCAGGGGGGAGGTTAGGTGGCTTCTCTTCCTCCAAGCAGGTGCGTGGGGGGCAACTCATGTGGAGCACAGCCCGGCACGGGTTGCTCTCTGGTTGGCATTGCCCAGGCTGAGCATCTGGGCCCCAGGGTGCTCCTGCCGTCTGCAGTGCAAGGAGCACAGCGCCCGGGCACCTCCTCTCCAGTGCAGCATTCCTTACCAGGCAGACCCCTTTGGAGTTTCCACGTACCCCTCCCTCTGCCAGCTCATGAGATCCAAGGTGGACCCTGCAGAGGCTGAGTGGGGTACTGGCGTCCTAAAAGGCTGCACCCGGCGGAGCTGAGCAGTGGTGGTAGTGGTCCCCCTCCTCCTCCACCACCTCCCCCCTCCCAGTGGTGATCACCCCCACCGCCAGACACCCCTCCCAGCTCAGCAGGCAGCTCCCCAAGTCTGCTACCGGAGAGGCTGAGGGCCCAGAGCATGGCCAGGAAAGCCCGGCGGGCCCAGACCACAGCCCCGCCAGGCAGCCCAGCACTGGCCCTGGTCCCCATGCACCTTGCACAAGCGTGGGGAAATACTCTGCCCTCAACATGTTGCCACAGGTGGTGCAGGCAACCTCCAATGGCATCACGGACAACTGGTCTTCTCATCACAGGGGATTGGAATACGAAAATAGGGAGTCAAGTGATAAAAGGAATAACTGGCAAATTTGGCCTTAGAGTTCCAAACGAAACAAGGCAAAGGCTAACTGAGTTTTGTCAAGAGAACAAGCTGGTCATTGCAAACACTCTTTTCCAACAACACAAAAGGCGACTCTAGACATGGACATCACCAGATGGACAATATGGGAATCAGATTGATTATGTTCTCTACAGCCAAAGATGGAGGAGCTCTATACAGTCGGCAAAAACAAGACCTGGTGCTGACTGTGATTCAGATAATCAGCTTCTTATAGCAAAATTCAAAGTTAAACTGAAGAAGGTAGGGAAGACCACTGGGCCAATCAGGTACAATCTAAATCAAATCCCTCATGAACACAGTGGAGGTGAAGAATAGATTTAAGGAATCAGATTTGGTGGACAGAGAACCTGGAGAACTATGGATGGAGGGTTGTAACAATGTACAGGAGGCAGCAACAAAAACCATCCCAAAGAAAATAAAATACAAGAAAGCAAAGTGTCTGTCCAATGAGGTCCTACAAATAGCAGAGGAGAGAAGGGAT
Organism: Phrynocephalus forsythii; assembly: GCA_029282475.1. Classification (NCBI taxonomy): domain Eukaryota; kingdom Metazoa; phylum Chordata; class Lepidosauria; order Squamata; family Agamidae; genus Phrynocephalus; species Phrynocephalus forsythii. The sequence continues at coordinate 12,164,317 of JAPFRF010000004.1, forward strand.
GCAAAATGCAAGGGAGAAAGGGAAAGATACAGAAAATTGAATGCAGACTTCCAAAGAATAGCAAGGAGAGACAGGACGGTCTTCTTGAACAAACAGTTCAAAGAAATAGAGGAAAACAATAGAAAAGGAAAAATCAGAGATCTATTCAGGAAAATTGGAGATATTAAAGGGGCCTTTCGTGGAAAGATGGATATGATAAAAGACAGAAATTGTAGGGACCTAATAGAAGCAGAAGACATCAAGAAGAGATGGCAAGAATACACAGAAGAATTATATCAGAAAGATCTGGATGTCCCTGATAAGCAAGATAGTGTAGTTGCTGACCTCGAGCCAGACATCCTGGAAAGTGAAGTCAAGTGGGTTTAGAAAGCATTGCAAACAACAAGGCCAGTGGAGGTGATGGCATTCCAGCTGAACTTTTTAAAATCTTAAAAGAGGATACTGTAAAGGTGCTACACCAGGCATGCCCAAACTTCGGCCCTCCAGATGTTTTGGACTGCAACTCCCACAGTCCTTTGTCATTGGCAATCTAAGCAATGAAATTAAAAGACGCCTGATTCTTGGGAGGAGAGTGATGGCAAACCTAGCAGCATCTTAAAGAGCAGAGACATCGCTTTGCTGACAAAGGTCGGGATATCAAGACTATGGTTTTTCCAGTAGTGATGTATGGAAGTGAGAGCTGGACTATAAAGAAGGCTGATCACTGCAGAATCTACGCTTTTGAGTTGTGGTGCTGGAGGAGAGTCTTGAGAGTCCCCTGGACTGCAAGGAGATCAAATCTATCCATCCTGAAAGAAATCAACCCTGGATGTTCACTAGAAGTACAGATTTTGAAGCTGAGGCTCCAGTGCTTTGACCACCTCATGAGGAGAGAGGACTCCTGGGAAAAGTCCCTGATGTTGGGAAAGATTAACGGTAAACGGGACGACAGAGAATGAGATGGTTGGACGGTGTCATTGATGCAAACAACATGGATTTGACTAAACTCCGGGATGCAGTAGAAGACAGGAGGGCCTGGCGTGCTCTAATCCATGAGGGTCACGAAGAGTCGGACACGACTAAACGACTGAAAAAGAACAAATCTATTCTCGCTGTAACAGACACTCTTATGGAGCCCAGGATTATGTTTGCCATTTCTTCTTAAAAAGTGTGTACATTATCAAATTGGAAATGCTTCCTGTTCCAAACATGAGAGGGAAAACCAAAGGCTACCAATATCACTGGGCACTGATGACGTAAGCAACATTTACACATTGTTTTGGACAGATATATGAGCACTCCCGAGTCATATATTGTATATTAGTGAGGAGGTGTTTAGGAAAGAAAGAATTATTATTTCTGTGATAAATCCTCAAAGGCTGTCTCTATGTACAGGGTGATGGGGGGCACTGCATTTACTCAAGCTATGATCTGTTAACATTTTGGTGGCATGGGAAAAATATGATGTCTGTGTAACAGAAGAACTTTCTCAAGAAAGTCTGTTTTGATTCCCTCAAAGGACTAGAACTTACTGCATATTCAGCAGAGGAAAATTATAATTTCAAAAGCCTCCTAATCACCCCTGTCTGAAATAAATGATACCCACTCCTTTACCACTGAAAGTGCAAGCACTTCATCTTGAACTAGGTTTCAGAGATGCCATGCAGACTTACTATATTCTAGAAGCTCTATCTTTAAATCAGCTGATCAAACATCAAAAATTTCAAAAATCCCTTGAGTTTTAGAAAAAAAGACACTACCGTCACCAGAGTTGCTATTATAGACCCACATTTCTAGCAATAGTTGTGAAGCTCTAAGCACAAAAATGAATGTATTACTAAAGAACCATTCACTTAGTTCTCCATCTCCAAGGAAATCTGAATTTGTATTTCTCGAATACCAGTTACTGCTCCATCTGCTGCCACTGCTGCCCCGTCTATACAGCATGGCAAACAATTATTGAAGCAAAGTGAAGGTCGAAAACAAGAGAAGGGCATTTCATTTTTGCAAAAGCTAGTCCAAGCTTCCAGTCTAGCAAGCTACAATATATGGTCGTTTGAAAAAGAAAGTATACCCTCCTTGAATTCAGCGGTTTACATATCAGGACATAGTAAAACAATCATCTGGTCCTCAGCAGGCCTAAAAATTGGGTAAATACAACCTCAGATGAACAAAAACACATGACACATGTCATGATTTATTTTACAAAAACAGAGTCAAAATGGTGAAGCCATCCAGCATCTATGGAAACAGGAAACCATGGGGAACCAAAGATAGGCATTTCAGGGGGAAAGTAAGGGTATGTAAATGCTTGCTGGAACAATTTGCTGTGTCTTGCTACACAATGTGACTCAAAGCTGGGACTGATTTCTCTTCAGGGTCCAGGAAGGGGAATGGGATGGGGGGGAGAGAGAGAGAGAGAGAGAGAGAGAGAGAGAGAGAGAGAGAGAGAGAGAGAGAGAGAGAGAGAGAGAGAGAATAAGCAGACAACTGCTGCAGTTCAGTGGCCCAGTTTGCTTTGTCCTTGATAGACTGACCCAGTTGGCAGGCGTGCTGGTGTAGCCAGCACTGCATAGTAAATAACCTCACATTCCAGGCCTGGTACAATAATTTATGGATCATACAATGCAGCCAGAAACAACTTGTGTTGACTTCTCTAGTGGGAAGAAAGATTAAAGCTGTTTTAATAGATCATACAAATGACAGCTTGACACAAAAGATGACCACTACAAGCAAACATGCAAGTTTGACCAAACATGAGAAGGGAAAACAGAGCATTGGTGTATGTCTTCACGGATTGCTACCCACTCATCATATATCTGACATCTCATTGTGGGCACTGGTCCACTGAACTTTACACCAAATAAGAACTGTGACATTACATGATATCACAAGACTGTTTGCTGTTTTTGCTGTAACAAACTAAGATTGCTATTAGAGATAGGCACGAAATGAACGATTTTCCGTTTCCGTTTCCGTTTTTTCGTTTTGTTACGTAACGAAATGACAAACAAATTTTGTCTCTAAAATGAAACAAAACGAACAGAAACACTGGAATTTTTGTCGTGCATTTCATTTCTGTTACTGCAATATGAGTGAATTGCTTAAAATCCTAAAAAAATCACAAAAAATTGAAATAAATGGTAATGAAATGGTAACAAAACGAATGAAAATGAAAACGATTTTTTTGCAAAAATTCACGAAAAACGGAAACAAACCAAAACGGACCCTCCAAACGACAAACGAAATGCATTTTTTCTGCTTCGTGCCCATCTCTAATTGCTATTCAAAGGAACACAAAAAAGGTGCTGCTTCACTTTAATGCACATTATTAATAATAAATACTTTTGCCTTCATTGTTACTATTTATAAAGAAGTGCCATCAGCCCTATAATAAAATATACATGAATTAAAGAAAAGCAGAAAGAAAACATGTAAAGCCAGGAGCCACCTCTTAAGAACTAATTATCAGCATAGATAAATGTTTTAAAATTTAGATTATAATAGGATTATGAAGTATAGAAAAACTTCTTGAAATGACATTTATCAATTTCACAGCTATTTACTCATTACTATGCTCATATTTTTAGAAGTCATTAATGTCATGATATTACGCTTATTAACACAAAATTATGTTTCACTGAATTAAATAGGCTGCAACCCTATTCATGTGTCACAATTATCACCACCATTACTGGAAGTGATGTATGCCATTTTACACAGCTTTAAAAAGCGAAAAGCAGCTTGTTAAATGTTAGAAAATACACTATGTAGCCAGAAAAAAAATCTACCACAACCTAACACTAAATTTGTATAATGTCACCATAATTTATTAAGTACTGTATAAATCAGTTAGTATCACACTAAGTTCCAGATGGTAAAGGGTATGATCTTTGAGTGGTTTTCTTCATGGTAACTTTTACCCTTTGGAAAGTAAACCAGTAAGAGTTACAGCTGGGAAAGTCACTGAAATTGTTTTGGTACAATTGCCTGTTCAAGGGTATATACACTCATTGTTATCATGTCTGACAAGATAAAACATGACCAAAACATCATCCTCCACTGGGAATGGGTGAAAATATATTATTATACTTGTAGTTTGTGTTATGATTAAATGCCCAATTGTGTTTTCATTATGTTTTCATGTCTTCAACTATTTACTTTAATATCATAAGAATTGTCATCTAAGTTTCACAGCAAGTTTACTTATACAGTATACCAAAAAGTGCATAATTGTTTTTCTAATTTGTTATTCACCAATTTTTTACATACACTTGCTCACTTACAATAAATTGTTAAAAGAGAAATGGAATCATTTTGAACTCTCAAGAGAAAACTGAATGGTACTCAGAAAAAAACCATTGTATCAAGGAAAAAAAAAAGAATTTTCCTTGTTCAAGGTTTATAACACATAATCTATAAACCTGTTTGCAAAGGGTCTGAGCTCTCAGGATTTTTGTGTAGGCAAGCCATGATATCCTCAAGTAGATTTTGACAGGCTTGTAGTACCAAAAATATTGTATCAGTAAATGTTATAACATTAAAACACAAACATTATTGCAATAAATAACTGTAGTGGCCATTAACCTTTCCCCCAAACACATTAATATCTAGATTTTAAATAGGTACTGTACTGTATCATTATAAAATGAAAGTGGCTTCACAAGTCTCCTGAAGGTTATATGAAAGCTTGTTTAGATAATAAGTACCACTGAACATAGAGTGTTTTTCTTCCAAAAAGATATGTATCACATTAGGCATTAAGTGCTCATTTGCCCCCTCCCCAGTGGCTAAAAGGGGTGCAGGAGCATTTGTGCTGCTTATTTTTAGAATAAAAAATTATTTATACAAATAAACAGAAAACTATCTCAAATATAATGCAAATAAGCAAAACCTAAGAAGAAATGGTGACAAATAGTTTGCGACAAATGTACAGGGCAAAATAAATTAGAATTTAAAATAAACTTCAAGATTCAAACAAAGAGCTTTCAAATGCACTTTTTTAGTTTTAGAATAAATAAGCATCTGTATGCAGCTGACATTAGAAGAAAAAGAAATCGGTATAACAGCGAAATGCAGCCTTTTACCTTTCACTGACATCCTGGTCTTGACAATTTCTGCTGACCTTTCTTCCTGTAATATTGGTTACAGGACACCTAAATGCCAGCAGAAGGACCCTCTACTGGTACAGAATATATTATGTCCCACATGTAAGCCAGTACTGATTAGATTGCAAGACATACACACTTCAAGTCTGATCCTTCATCCATCTCAATACAAAAAAATTTGTGGGGATGGGAAGGCATAAGCAGTTGGCATGAATATGGGAGCCCTTTTCAGACGCTATAGAAATTTATGGCATCTTAAACATATGAGGAAAAGAGAGTCAACCTGGGAGAACAGGAGATGAAGTGGGGACAGAGGACAGTACAGTGTGTGTGTGTGTGAGTGAGTGTTCCCATTTTGTCTGCTGAAATCAACTCTCATCTATAACACTTGAATACAGCTAAAACAACTATAACTTGCATGCAAAAGCAGTCTAAGCAGTCAATAAAGTCAGCTATAGGACCAGCGTAAAGTGCTTGAGAGTGCAACAAAGCATAGCCTTGGTGCCAGAATTGCCACAGAACTATCAGACATATCAATGAAAAACATTGAACTCTCCAAGGTCCCTTTAGGTCGGAATTCCCTTCTAAGGTCAGGTTATTTAAAATACCTGCAAATAACAAAACTAGTAGTAAGCCACATCCTTCTCCCCTAAGAAAGAACTGGAACACAGGAAGAGGCTTAAAAAGAACCCTACAAATGTGACCAGTCTGCACATGTGTGGCGTCAACTCAGGCTATGGATACTGACACAAACTCTGCAACTAAGGTCTATCATGCCCTACTTTGTGCAAAGAAATACAAGAAGTGATGGGGTTCTAGTGAAAACCTTCCCATCCCAGTACAGTATATTCCTATTGAAAACATTGAGCCACTTGGTACAGAAAAAAATGAGGGCACAGGAGGGCACGAATTGTGTGCATGCTCAACTCCTGTTACCACTTAACTGTTGAATGAGCAGACTGAACATCTCAATAAGGCTAAAGGCATCCTCGTTTTTCAGACCATAATTTCCCCCAGTTGAGAAGACTCAGTTTATTAGAAGTTGCATTCCTGAAACACACTGCATTTGGTATACTACACAGTAGCACAAGAACCAGGTTAATTTAAAGCTTAGATGCAAAGATGGACTAGGCAAGGGGGCAATAAACTGGGACAATCCTGGTAAGATAAGGGTCTGTTGGTAAACATTGAGCACCCTGCCTATTACGGATGCATCCTCTCTGAAGTAACAGCAGCATAATCTGGGCATGCTTGCTGAACTAACACTGGCATTAGAGGTCCAGGTGGCTGCAGTATGAAGAACCATCTTTGACCATCTTGGGTTGCTAAGCTATTCCTGAACTCAATAGTTAACTAAGATAACCATGCAATGGTAACATCATGTCTTGATTACTGTATTTTAAAATACAATATAGTGTTAATATTTTATCAAACATTTGAACTGTTTTAATTTCACTGTTTTGCCTTGAGTCCCAGCTATGGGAGAACAATGACACATAGATATACTGTAATAAATACAACAAACAGCTGCAAGGTTGTTGTGTGACACTCCTAGCCATAGGCACATAACACTATTGTTAAAAGAAGTGAACAGGCTAAACTCAGAGCAGGTTTTAGATTTTGGTAGTAAACAATGAAGGACTGAAAAACATGGGAGGGGATAATTGCATGAGGGACTTCCCTTGTATAGATTTTCTTGACTACTGTGATAATTGCCCAACACCTCTCATGCTCTGACACATCTTGCCCTGGCAGTAATCAAGAAGACCCTTCCCACTCTGACACCCACTATCTAAAATACCTACCATTGCTGGAAATAAAACATAGAAAAATGCAGTGGGCATTTAAGCACAGGTTGAAGAAGTTTTGGTTTATCATGCGAGTTATACAACATGTTATTTTTTTAAAATGTATATCCTGCTACTTTTAACGTATACTGTGTTCTTTTTAAACAAATATTTGCATTATGGGCTTATTACTGTACTACTTAGACATACTTTATATGAAAGGTGGTACATAAGCATATTTAAATAAACAAACCTGCATTTTCTTCCAGCTACAAAATGATGACATTTATCTCAGGAATGGGGGGGATTCTGAGTACTCACTGGACAATACATAATTAAATAATTACAGGCAGTAATTTCCATATAGGATAATCTGAGAGTTATAACGTATGCATTTAGGAAGCTGAAAAATATAAAATCTCTAGAACAGCATTCTAATGCTGAACAAAGATTATGGAGACAATATAGAGCAAATCTGAGAAATAACTATGAATGTGTGTGTTACACAATAAATCAATGTCAAATTTATTATGTGCAATAAGGGGGGGGATAAAATATTTTGGTACCTAAAGAAGTAACAAATTTACTTCAGTCTGAGGCTTCATAGAGCTTCCCTGTGTCTGAAGAAGTACATTTTGATCCATGAAAGCTCACTCTGAAACAATTCTACGAGTCTTGAAGGTTCCACAATATTTTAACCTCTTCCTCCCTGCCCCTTTCCCTTTGATTTTGCACACCTGCTGAAACAAATTAACACAGCTACTTCTTGGGGATCTTCTACAATAAACTAGTGATTCAGAAAACCCTGAAAACCCACCCCACCCCTCCACATACAGGCCAGAAGGTCATCTTAAATTCCAGAAGGAGAAAAAAAAATCTTAGTGTTGCCCTATTCCAACATGTTCACACACAGTAGAAAAGGGGAATAAGTTAGATAACAAATATGCGACAAGATTTCTTTCGAAGAACCAGGCACAGATCATTTCACTGAGTAAAAAGACTTAGGAATTAGGATATATACCTCTCTGCACCCATCACATTGTGATCTAATAAAAGCAAATAGAATGGCTTCAATTACTAAAATGATGCGATGTTCTACTGAAAATAACAAAATTACACCTACAGAGGGAAGACTACTGTGATATAATAATAGTAATTCTTTTTCTAAAGATTATTTGAAGTGTTCATGGGTGACAAAATTGTAAGAGGGCAAAAGAAAATTTAATGTATAATAAAAGGTATACTCAGAGAAGAAGATAAATACTGTACCCATAATTAGGATAATGTTGGCTCCTGGAAACCCAGAAATGCACATTTCTCTTTTTAAGGTACATTTTAGCACTCATTCTGTAGTTAGTTGCTTGCATTTCTTCTTCTATTGGGAGAAGGGATTGAACTGGGGAGAGCTCCCCCCACAGGTCTGTGGGCTCACCTGAGGATGGCGAGGGGAAAGGGAAAGCTGCTTTTCTTGGTGGGTGGGAGGGAAAGATGTGTCTGGGGGTGCTTGCCCCTTCTCCCCCTCCCAAAATAGAAAGTGCTCTTCTCTCTTCCTCTGCCTCCAGTAGTCTCTCCCTCCCTTCCCTGCAAAAACAATGACTGGTATCTCCTCCCCCATTCCCTCAATTCATGGCCACAAGGGTTTCTTATAACCCTCCCCAACTCCATCTTGGCTTTCTCTCCCCCCAGGATTGACAGATTTCCACACTATTTAACCCTCCCCTCGCAAATCTTATAGACCTTTTACACGGCGCCTAAGATCTGCTGGTAGGTTAAATTCAGATCCCTCCAGCCAGATATCATGTGGGTTTTGTTCTTCTTCCTGTGTTCCCACCCTTCCGCACTCTGTTGCTTCTGTGTGCGGTGAGGGGAGGGAGAAAAAAAGGGAGCAAAAATGCAGGTTCACCTCCGCGCCGTCGGAGCAGCCCTGTAGGGAATCCTGTCTGTTAAAGTGGCGGCGGGGACAACAAAAACAAACAAAAGGTGAGGAGAGTCCGGCCTCCACATCTTTACAATCCGCATCAGATTTTTTTTTACCTCCGGAGACCAGGTACTTTTAAAGTGCGCTGGAGCATGCTTAATTGGGTGTGGGCGTACTTGATTTTTTAAAAAGTCTGCTGCTGGTGGGAAAACAATTTTATGCTCCGGATCTGCAAGTGTTTTGCAGCGGATTTTAGGGGTCATGTAAAAGGGCACTTAGTTAATTCTAGTTAATCTCTTCCTGCTCCCCCTTTGATTTTTTTGCTTAAATCTTATATGAAACCCCAACCCCATCCCCTAGCTCGGCTGCTCTATAGGAGTCTCCACCCTACTAATCCGCAGCACCAGGGAGGGGTGTGCAAGTGCGCACACTTCTGAAAGTAGACTGCGGGGAGTTTAATGTAGACTGCGGGTTGTTCAAAGTTGGACAGCCCTGACATAGAGTATATGGAATATATGGCAAACAAGCAGAAAAACAGATACCAAACAAGGCAGTGATATCTCTATTGGGGAAACTCAACATCAAAACACTGTTCTTGAATAGCATTTATAGACCCAGAAATGGAAACAAAACTATTCACCATGCTTAATATCTTCTGTTGTCTTGCACTGACAATTCAGACCAAACTAGACATGCTGTTAAATGTGTCCGTGCATTTCATGTGAAGGCTTTTAAAAAAATGCAGGATAAGCTTGAGAGAGTTAATAACAATTATGGGAATCACAGAAGGCACAGAAGAGAATTTGATCTTTCCTTCTTTTACTGGAGAAAAACAGTGAAACCTCAATGGAAAGGATGAGAAAGGTGAGACCTTCTAGAATCTAGGACATTGGCTCCAAACTTAGAGCTCAGATTATTTACTTATTAATTACTCAATTTTATATTTTTATTTATTTGACTACAAGTCCAGAAAGCTGTAACAACTGATTGGGTTAGCTTGGGCTTCTGGGAGCTATAGTCCAGGAACACATGAGGAATTATTGTGCTTGGATATTTCTGTAAAAAAAGGGAAACAAGCAGGTGCCATTGACAGTTTATTGTGCAAGCACAATGCTTTGAATGTTTTTACTAATCTTCTTTACAGCAAATCATATCAGATCCTGTTAGATACCCAGGGCAGTGGGGAATGGATGGCTGTAAATAAGAACATAAGAACGCAAGAATATAAGAAGAGCCATGCTGGATCAGGCCAACAGCCCATCTAGTCCAGCTTCCTGTATCTCACAGTAACCCCACCAGATGTGTCTGGGAGCGCACGAGACTAGAGATCTGTCTCCTGATACCCCTCCCCTGCATCTGGCCCTTCAAGTACCCCGGTTTTAAGCCTGGAGATTACACATCTCCATCATGGTTTGTAACCTGTGATGGACTTTTCCTCCAGGAATCTGTCCAATCCCCTTTTGAAGGCATCCAGGCCAGATGCCATCACCACGTCTTGTGGCAGGGAGTTCCACAGACAAACAACGTGCTGGGTGAAAAAATATTGTATTTTGTCTGTTCTCACTCTCCCAGCCCTGCAAATTTTCCCTGCATTAAAAACTAACTACTTATGGAGGGCAGTAACACAGCTGGTCTTACAGTTTTACCTCTGTTCTTCACAAAATCGATCCTGTACTTCCTGAAGGGACAAATTGCTGGACTATGAAAGAGATTTATCCTAAGAAAATGGTAAATGCTGGCTTGCAGCTCCTAATAAGAGAATCACCCTAGGCTGCTCTGTGAACCATGCCTCCGTCCAACAGTGCATCAGAATATGAAAACCCTGCTCTTAGCAATCCCAGGAAGACACAAGATCTTCCTCATCTATAAAACACGCAACCACCACCTCTCGATCTCATCACAGTTGTTGAACACACAACTGGGATTTTCCTTTTAGCTACAGAACTTCATTTCCAAAGGTCAGTTCATAGAGAAATGTCACTGACAAACTGAAGCTGTATGTCACGTTAGGATCTTTGATGCTTCAGAATGACTTCCTATTTCCCAACACATTTTCATCCCTGAGCAAATTTTTTTAAAAAAATCCTAAACAGCATACTGGGAGCAAAAAGTAAAGATCAAAGCAGAGTTAACGGGCACAATATAGGCCACCAGAAAGGCCAGTATACTTAATATGGCATATTCAGAACTGACAGCTGCTGAATCATTCCACTGGAGACAGAAGCTGAGTTGGAAAAAAAAATTGAATAAGTGAGAAACGTACTGCAAAGAAACCATCAGAGCCATGGGGAAAGTAGACGGTCAGTTGTATCAAGTACCCTCCGGTCATTTGTAGGGAAAACAGCAATGCTGATCTGGCCATTGTAACTTGCTCATCTCTCAGAACTGCTCTGGGAAAATGTGTGCTTTGTAGACTTATGGTTCCACTGACTATTTCAAGCACTGTGAAAAGTCACAACTACAGCAGACATCAGTTGGACAGGAAAAGGTATCTGGTCTTTTCTTCCCGGGCAACAGATTAATGTGTAAACACCAATCTCTTCTGTGAATGACGGCTTGTGCCAATATGGTGAAGCGGTTTAATAAGTGAGCCATTTCAGAATACACTGACAATGTTTGCCAAAAGGCAGGGGAAGTGAAATAAACTTTTGACTGTGTATAGAGCACTGCTGATGCACTGCATCTACTGTATTATGAAAAAAAAAGAATGAAAAAAGAATCTTTGCCTTCTCTTAAAGGGCCAGTCAAGAAACTGCCTGCAGCCAAAACCACTGGATTCAGCTGCAGGCAGTTTCTTGACTTGATGCGCTATACTTATTACACCACCTCACGACATTGACAAATTAAAAATAGAAGACTGCTTTGGATCAGTTCCTGCCGTAGTACCACCTGGAACTGACCTAAATCAGAGTGATCCTATCTGCACAAAAAAGGGTTCCTTGACTGGGGCTAGAAAGGTGTAGGTAGGAATGATCTTGGCCTGATGTGCTCTAATAAATATACCAATTAATCACCATTTTAAGAGCAAACCAGCCCATCCTTGCAGTTCTTCAAACAGCAGACTAAACACTCATGTAGTCAGCCTTTGAGTTAACATAGCTGCCTCTCTGGAAACAATGCTGTCATAGAATGAAGTTTGATACAGCCAGAAGAGAATTTGTGAATACAGAACAAAATAGTTTTATTCAATGCTATCCATCATTCATATCTCATTCTATTTCCACAACATTCTACAGAAGTTTCATCATAGATATGAATCCTTTATTCTGCTGGTTTAAAATTTCCCTGGAGGAAATATTTTACTTTACTCAGAATTCAATGTCCACTGTTTATTGTTGTTGTTGTTCAGTCGTTCAGTCGTGTCCGACTCTTCGTGACCCCATGGACCAAAGCTCACCAGGCCTTCCTGTCTTCCACTGCCTCCCGGAGTTTGGTTAAATCCATATTGGTTGCACCACTGTTTATACTATTTCTCTAATCTTCTCTGTAACCCTATTTACTGTATTTTTGGAAAAGCTAAGGCTGATGATATACATCACTACATGTTTTTTTAACCTCTATTTCTGAATGATTAAAAAGACAAGTCCTTGTGTCAAATTAAAACAAAATTAGAATATCAGACTGAATAGAGATGGGCATGAAACGAGCAATTTTTCATTTTTGTTTTTTCGTTTCGTTTCATTACATAACGAAACAAAAAATGAATTCTGTCTCCAAAATGAAATGAAACAAACCAAAACAACAGAAATTTTGTCGTGCGTTTTGTTTTCGTTGCGGCAAATACATTGAACTTCAATGAATGCTAACAAAACAGCAATTTTTCATTTTTGTTTTTTGTTTCGTTATGTAACGAAATGAAAACAATTTTTTTGCAAAAAATTCACGAAAAACGAAAACGAACCGAAACGGACCCCCTAAACGACAAAGAAATACCATTTTTTTGAGTCGTGCCCATCTCTAAGACTGAAGATGACTGTAATTAGGTTGTCCAACTTTTGGCAATTGCAGGGTAATGTCTGCGGTATGACAGCTCAAATGTCTGTGTACAATTCAATGTGTACAGCAACCTGGTACGGTATGTGGAAGAACATGGAAGTCATGGGGGCATGAGGCTTTTTTGGTCAAGAAAACTAATTTGCGAGCATGCAACCTCAGTATAACAGATAAGCAGTGTAGATCTTTAAGGCTCTTCAACCATTTTTAAATCTAATTTATTTTCAGTGTTCACTTAGCTTTAATTTGTTTTAGCAGAATCTGCTCAATATTCCTGTATTATTTTTTTCTGCCAAGTACAGAAATTTTCATGCAATCATTTACTGCATTTACTTTTCTGCCAAGGTATTCTTTTTTTAAAAAATGTACACAATGCAAAAAGAAAAAAATCAGGAAACTAATGACAAAAATTTCTGCTATAGAACATTTGGGACAATCATCTTGCCAACATTTGTTGAAGTTGTACCAGAAGCTAAACTTCCATCCCATGGTACAGATGCCTTGGCCAAATTGCATTCCTACTCAGATAATATTATTTCCTGAGTTTCAGCTGGTAATTTAATAATGAACACATGGTAGTCAAAGCCAGGCAAAGAATTCTGGATTCTAGCTATGCATACTGATAGCATTGGACTCAGGGCAAATATTGAAATTATCTCACATGCAGTAATTAGTAGACAGATTTGGAGGGTTCCACATTGGCTCCCATGGAAGAAGTCAAGTCTAGTTTTGGAACCATTTCATGGATAAGGTAATGTTAGCCAAAAATTAAAGTAAATCTATCAAAGAGAAGTAACAGATAATAGTTCACATTTAAAATTGCAACATCTCCCACATTATGGAGTTTCCTACCAACCAATAATTTGTATATACAAAGGAAGTACTATACATAATATATCTAGAAGAAGTACTATACATTTAATGTACTATACATATAATATATCTAGAAGAACAAGAACAATGTGGGCTTTTCTTGATTCCGTAGGCACCAAAGCCTAAACGTATTTATGAAAACTGCTTTTCAGATCACCTAATGTTCTATATGCTCCTGGTACAATCAAAGTCACTGATTATATGGACAACTCTTCTCTGCTGAATGCATTGGAAGGGCATTTGATGATAATGGTGATAGTTTCTTGTATATAATGTCCTATGCAATTAAAGCAAATCTGTTAAACAATAATTACAGGCTTATAAAAGGCTTATAAAAGATGTACAGTACAGTACAGTTATCTAATACAGTAATGCCTTGGTTTAAGAATTACTTGGTTTAAGAGTGTTTTGCAGTACAAGCTAACATTTCTTCTAAATTTTGTCTTGATCAACAAGCAATGTGTTTATATAGAAGCACTGGATCAGATCACATGACCACAATTGAGCCAATGGTGGATTGTGGATGATTGTTTGGAACGTTCCGTCTCAGGCAGCCTCCAAAGCAGAGGGAGGAGAGAGTAATAGAGGTCTCCCTTGCACCAGCCAGGAACATTTTCAAAGGGGAGTGCAGGTTAGGGTTTTATTTTCTTTATATTTATATTTTTCTTTAATTTGTTTTCAACATTCTTAAATTTTTCATACCAGTTTTAGTCATCAGGCAGCTATTCAAGTGTGCATAGGGTTACAAATTGCACTTTATTATTGTCACATTAAAAATACAAAGTAAAATCCAGTTGTTAGTACCAAGCAGAGCAGATTCCGCATCCAGGTAACTAAACAATGGCGTGGACGTGGTCTTCTAGCCAAATTCTTTTCTGAGTTTTGGTGTTTTGTGTGTATAGTATGTTGTCTGTGGGCCCCCAGAATGAATCATGTGAGTTTCCATTATTTCTTATGAGGAAATTTGCTTTGATATATGAGTGTTTTGGTTTACAAGCATGTTTCCGGAACAAATTAAACCAAGGTATTACTGTATAACCAATTGGGGGGAAAATACAGGTATTTCAGCAGTTATTTTTGCTTATTATTTTAATAAAATACTTATAAAACTATGTTAAAATTACTAAATGGTATATTCCATTTTTGGGAAAAGCAGAAACAAGGTTACATTGCAGCATCTTGTATTTCCTTATTAGACATCCTGGTCTGTCTTCAGAACCTTTTCAAGGTCACTGAGCACTTTACTTAATTACTTTTTATTGATTTCTTGATATTTTAGTCCTGACTCTTAAAAAAAAAGATGCTAAGCTAAAATATAAAATGTGCCTTTGAAGATACTGTCTTTTGTCAGCACTTTACTAAAGCTTTTTGTACTTAAAATAGTTTTATAATATGGATGGGAATATGTGTATTTCATTTAGTAACCCTTTTCAGTTTTTAATATTTTGTCAGTGTAGAAAGTAATGCTGTATGATTTAGCAAAAGAAACAAAAGAAATAAAGCAGAGAACAATCTTCTTAAGACTCCAGGAAATGGATGGATATAAGGCAAATGTATTCTACGTTATCTATTCCTGCTCCAACTTAGTAATAGGAGAAGTCATTCTGGTACCAGTAAACAGTTTAATCATACCTGTCATGCACTGATTTAGGTCATCATTTTTGGTGATTGGTGTAATTTAAGAATTGAAGCAATCATGATTAAATGGTCTCGTACTGCAATATTTTGTGGACGTCAGTAAGTACTTATGATCAATTGTCCTATTTTACTTATTGCAGTACTGAACACCCTTAGCATTTTTTTCGGATATAGCATAAAAAACTAGCAAATACTAAAAAACCAGGATGCCAGTGGGGAAAAAAGTGATTTGTGTCCCCTGTTCACACAGTGTAAAAGCATTTTACTGTCCATCTGGAAATGTTGGTTTTGCAGTGTTTTGTTGCCACTCTATGGCTGAGCAGGAGCACACACACTCTCCCTATCTGTTACCATAATAACACATAATAACTATAATAACACAGAGAGACTCAATTCTGGAAGCAAAGGACACAACTTTATTGGTTACAGGTGCTGGGTCAGTATTGGGATAGATCCAAATGTATCAAAAGGCCTGCCTGGCTCTTGATGCTGCCCCATTTATCTGTGGTCCCCCTAAGGGTAATCCCACACAGGGCGAGAGACCATGGAGGGCCCATAAGTGTACAGCACTCCATGCCTCGCTGCCACCTAGGGACAGCAACTTATTAACACTGACTGGATCCACCGCAGTGTCCCAATCTGGAAGACCAAGTTGTGCCAAAATTGTGCCAGTTGCAAAACCATAGTTAACAGTGTACCCAACAGACTAAATGCATCAACTAATTATCCAAATGTGGGAAGATGAAGCCAGTGAACTGCGACATGGTTGGAAGATTGCCTCCACCCTGTTAAAAGCTGGGGGGGGGGCAGCAAAGCGGAAAACCCTCTCACTTTGGTCAGCGTGCAAAGGTACCAGCTTCAAGTCTTGCAATAGGAAGGTGCTGCATCAGCCATGTTCCCCGTCGGTCACCACACTCAGGCGGCCATGGTGTCAGCACCATTCCGCTTCTTCCAGGCTGCCTGGACTCCTGCTCCACCCACAACAAGGGGACCCACCCAGGAAATTGGGGAGGGGTGGCGGCGGGGGCTTTCCCCCCTGTAATCAGATTATAATGATGATTATAATGATGGTTCTGTCTGAGCTTGTGATGAAGAGCTTCATGGGTAACCTTAAGTGGATATTGCCATCTATGGGAGATTACAACGTTTTCCTGTCCCCGTTCAAACTTCCTGGATTCTCACCTTCTCCTTGGGTGTCTCCTTCACTCTCAAACCTTGCCTTCACATTATATCTAAGTCCTGATATTCTTGTTCAGTCTGTAGACATTTGCATAGCTCTAGTACAAGTCTAGTCTTATTCTTTCACCTCCGTGTTCATGGTGCATACTGCCATGATGGCCAAAATAAATAAATAAATAAAAATTGGGGAAAAAATGGAAACCATGACCAGTCCTTGGCACATGTCTTGAAACCCCAGTATCAGGCTTCATACATTTGATTATCAGTGCAGAAATACCAGTTGTTAGGAAACTTTATTGTCATTGCCCCCTTGCAGGAACAACGAACTTTTGTGGTTGCTATATTCAACTCATTTAAAACATTTCACATAGATTTAAAAACAGGTACAGCACATAATATGACATATAAAATGACTAAAATATGACATATAAAATAAGCTGACTTCAAAGTCCAGGATTTCCGTTTAAGGCCAATATTGCTCAAAAAAAAAAAGAAGCTATTTTTGAGACGGTTTGTTCTTGCCCTCAGTACTCTATATCTCCGTCCCGATGGCAGCAACTCGAAGAGGCGATGACCAGGATGTGATGGATCTCTTAATATATCTAATGCTTTACAGGTTCTAGGGTGGGGAGTGAACAGCTCACAATACTCTCTGCAATTCTTATGATTCTGTGCAACACTGTCTTATCCCGGTGGGTACAACTTCCATACCACACACATAACCCGTAAGTAAGTACACTCTCAATTGCACAATGATAGAAGGCCAGCAGCAGCTTTTGAGGAATATGGTTTTTCCTTAAAGTTCTCAAGAAAAATAGTCTCTGCTGAGCCTTTTTTGCAAGCCCCCTTGTGTTGACACTCCAGGACAGATCCTCCTGTAACTCAATGCCCAAAAATCTAAAACCTGTAACCCTCTCCACACCAGTCCCATCAATGACCAGTGGTTGAATATCAGTTTTCTGCCTCCTAAAATCTACGACAAGCTCCTTTGTTTTCTTTATATTTAGGTGCAAGTTATTTATTCTGCACACTGCCCTAATTGCCTTTAGCGCTGGCATAAAGGATGTCAGTGCATCCATCATGTAGAATGTAAGACATTCAAGGATGAGGGGGTGGGGTTGCTGCAGGTGTGGCACCCCTTAAGATACCTGCATGGGAGTGACAGAAATTGCAACACAGAAAGCTGCAAGATCACCCAAGGAGAGGTGGGAGAAAGAAAGGAGAAATAAGTTACAGTGAAAAGTGTAAGAGCAAACAGTACTGTATCAAGCAGTATAGCCATCAGCATCTGCTTTCCTTTTGAATCTGAACATGCTGCACTAAATGTCTCATGGTTTCTTCATGACAGATGAATCTACAATGCTATTTTTCAAGCAAAGCATTCCTTATGCTTTTTTTATTGGTTGACTTTCTAGCCCAGTGTAATTTGTCTCAAGATGTCTACTGCAGGCATCACAAAGGCAGACCAGAACTGTCCGGAAATCCTGCAGCAAAATGTCAGGGATTGGACTGACTTTAGCATTAACTTGGCATTTCCTCCTCAGCAGAAATTAAGATATAGACGATTGATCCATGGTTCCGAGGAAGGCCCTCCAGAAGTTCTGCTGTGTTGTAATGGAATAGCCTGAAGAAAGATTCTGTTTACAGCATTGCCCTTACTTAATCAAATCCACTCATATCTTAGCTGACTTTGCGGAGGGGGGGGGACTTTTTCTGAAGAAAGAAAACCACTCTTGCCTGCTGAGTAAGCACAGCTATACTAATGTACTGCTTGGGGAATAATGGGGCAAGTTGCACATTTGAAATAAATCAACCTACCCAATGCAGAAATCTCAAGATCGGTCATCATAAAGCAATCTGAAAATTAACCGTTAACTGGGTCCCCCCCCCAAAGAAGTTGCATGAAGTAAATGCGACCCTGTGCCTAATTATGTCACTGAGTAGCTTCTCTTGCACTAATGGTGCCATTAGCATTCCTGCTGTTAGGACAAGCCAGGGTAGGAACTACACAAGTGGGAAGAAATTCAAGGATATACTAGTCATCTTGATAGACATAGGCCCTGGTCTCACTACTGTTATCTGCGCCTCTTAATATGATGCGTATATTTTTTGGGTTGTCACATGATGTTTGATGCGCAGTTAGCGCCCCCACTACAGGGAAGTATTTTAGTTCTCTGTGTCCATCCCGACTTGCCAACTGCGCATCTTTCCCTGTTTTTTCCCTTGTGGCGAATACCTGCATTGCAGCCAGGTAGCCGTTTTTCTTCTTAAAATCGATTGTAATTGCAGGTGGAAAGCCAGTAAAAATTGTGCTGGCATGCTGGTATGTCACCAATTCAGTAGTATAAATGATTACCAAGGCAGAACTACAGAAAGTGGCAGGAAAAGGGGTACAAATCTAATTGGTGTGAATTTTCTGGAGTCACACCTCGTTTGAGGCATTAAAAAGTTGCATCAATAACAGAAGTATTTTAACACAACCCCTTGTGGTGGTACAAAATGCTGCAGTTAAAGTGTGCTTCTGGGGGCATAGTCGCCCAGGGTACCAAAATATTGCTCTTCGGAGTGAAGGCACAATCTTTTGCTGTGCAGTCTTTGGCAGCAAAAAGAGGAGCAAAATCGTCATGAGACCGGGGCCAAAGAGACAAAAAACAAACGCCAAATCCCAGAACTCTCTGTTGTGGGAATTCCACTTGCCAGACTCACACCTAAATTGTGCCCACTTGAAGAAAAACTGAGCTGGAAGCTCTGACCTGGCTGACTATTAGAAAAGGGAGTGGCCCCAGTGGAGTGCTCCATATTATCCTGCTCATGTGAGGAATGAGAATTTATCTCAAAACCAGTCATGAATCCATCTGTGATCACAGCTGAGTTCCATTTTTCACATGCTACATTGCTTATAAGCCACCTTTCTGCTTCAGCAAGTGTCCTGGCAAGATGATACATCAATTGAGCCCCAAATCTCACAGTTCAAAAGACCCTAATAAAGTACAACCCAACTCATTCTCAAGAGGCAGCTGAATAAAGCACTTCAGGTAAAAAGAGGAGAAGGAAACACAAGCTTTGTATCGGCAGCTTCCTCCTGTTGAGCTTTCTGCCTTCGAATCACTTGGTACACTGGGTGACAACTAGAAGGGCTAAGCTGAAAAATGAAGCTCAAAGCTAAGAGAAATCTCTTTTTCTGAAGCCACTTCAGGAGAGTGGCAAATTGACTGCAGGCTGGTATGAATCAAATGGGGGGTCACTTGTGCCTGCCATTTGGATGCAAGGATTACATCAAATGGCACACACCAGACCTCCTGGCGACTCTGGGCCTTTTCACACAACCCCTAAGATCCGCTGGCCCCTTAAATTCAGACCAGAGATCTTGGGGGTTCGTTGCTCTTCCTTCCTCCCCACCACTCCGCACTTCCTTGCTTCTATCTGCGTGAGGGGAGGGAGGAAAAAAAAGCCTTAAAAAGGGACAAAAGAATAAAGCCTTACCTCTGGTGCCGGTGGAAGTTGCTCCGAGCCCCGGTCACTTCCTGGTTCCTCTTAAAGGGGCGGGAGGCAAAAACAACAACAACAACAACAAAAAGAAGCGAGGAGAGCCCGGCACTCTCTGCATCAAATTTTTTCACTCTCCCAGAGCAGGTACTTGAAAGCTGCACTGGGTCGCGCTTAGGTGGGCGGGATCGCACTTAATTTTCTGTTAGCTCCGGAGCTGGTGGGGAAACATTTTTAAGCTCCGGAGCTGGGAGCCATTTGCAGTGGAGCTTAGGGGTCGTGTATAAACGCCCTCTATTTAGCCTGTTCCCAAGAAACCATACAGACAAACCCTCTGAACTTAGTTCTTTTTTGGTTGCTTCAAGGTCTGCCAGATGTCAAGTTTGTCCCATTACCAGACACCATCTCTTTCTACCATTAAAAATGAAATGAAATTAACAAATGTATAAATAAATTAACTCCCAAAAAGAAGGACCAGGTGTAGTTTTGAGAACTGCTTTTAATCACCCTAGTTATGAATTTTTCAGGCTGGTTTGGGCCTCTTTGAAGCTGCTAAGGCAGGGGTGTCCAAACGTCAGCCCTCCAGATGTTTTTGTACCACAACTCCCACAATCCTTTGACATTGGCAATCTAGACTTGGGATTCTGGGAATTGTGGTACAAAACATCTGGAGGGCCAAAGTTTTGACACTCCTGTGCTAAGGCATTTGGGTATGGGGGAAAGACAGCCATTTTGAAACAGTGCCACCAATCTGTTATGCTACAAATTACACTCTAATGGTCACAGTTTAGACATGTCCAGTTCTATATAATACTTAACCCAGGGAACTCTGATTTAATATCAGAACAGGGTCAAATGCTGGTTTACTTATTAATTCCAAGTATCATTACTGGGACATAACGGGGACTCATTTATTATTGCATCCCACAACGACTGCACTGAAACATGCATGCAATAGGAGAAACAAAGTGAAATTGCAAGTACAAAGCCATGGCTTAACAAACTAGGATATATATAAACCACAGATTAATGTCTAAATCAAGCCACTGTATGTGCTCATTACATGAACACAATGTGCATGTGCACAAACTTCTCTTGACATCTGGAAATGCATACTGTATTTGCTAAGTGAAAATTGCATAAAAATTAAAATTAGATCATGCAGCATGAATAGTTCTATTGTTTCTTAGAATCCTCCTTTCTTCCTGAAGATGAGCAATCATTCTTTTCTTTAAAGATTTTTATTTTACACCCTTGAGTGACCATCTGCAGATGTAAAGTTAAAGAAGAAAGAGGAGAGTTAGAGAGTTAGAAAGAGAAACGTATGCAGCCAATTTTGTTTAAGATCATAGCTTGTTGGAAAAGAAGATAACTTCTTTCATGCCAGTATTGATTACAGCTTGTTAGCAGAGCAATCAGCAGCCAAGGTAACTCGTATATTTCACTCCTAACTGTTGGAATATTGAGCACCAGCCTGCTTCGGTCTTTGGAAGGAAACAGCACTTATGCTTCTTATTTTAAGAAAAGAAGAATGCTGGTATATATGAGAGAAGTACATTGAGATAGGAAAAATCATAGTATTTATCCGATCGGCTCCTACCGCAGAATTCTGCCCACATCCCTCAATTCTCTCAGTCAGGTCATACAACGGTCCCAAATCTGGGAGAGGCCCGTAAGTTAAAACATGGAACTGGGCCTTCTCAGTTGTGGGCCCTCGTTTCTGGAATCATCTGCCACCCGAGATTCACTTTGCCCCCATGCTGTCAGTCTTTAAGAAACGACTAAAAACCTGGCCGTCCAAATCTACTTTCCCTGGTTATTAATTATTCCTTGATTCGCTGTTTTTTAAATCTGTTCTACTCCATCTTGCCGACTTTTCCTCTGAATATGGTTCTATCATATTATTGTTGAGTTAGTTATGGTTTACTTTGTTTTCTTAGTCTTTTTTATACTGTATTAAGAATATAAGAAAAAGAGCCATGCTGGATCAGGCCAAGGGCCCATCTAGTCCAGTTTCCTGTATCACACAGTAGCCCCACCAGATGTGTCTGGGAGTGCATGAAACTAGATCTGTATCTCCTGATACCACCCCCTGCATCTGGCCTTTGAAGTACCCTGTTTTTAAGCCTGGAAATTACACATACCCATCATGGCTTATAACCTGTGATTCTTTTGTGATACTGCTTTTTGTTTGTATTATGACATATACTGTAAACCACCCAGAGTAGCCTTGTAGCTAGTTGGTGTGGTATACAAATCTAAGAAATAAATAAATAGTAATATTAGTTCTAGCTGAATAAAATGCATATGCAAGAAGCCGTGGTTGCCCCAACATATCTCAAAAACAAAAGGAAAGATGCATCCTTTGTTCCCTTTCCAAGAGAAAAATATGAGTACCTAGGAAGTGCCATCAGAAACCCTAAGGACGTTAGTCTGCGTTAAAGGAAAGTCAACAAAAGTCAGAGAAGGTAAAGAACCATCCAGGACACTTCAAGACTGAAAAAATATTCAAACATGTTGATCCTGCGGTGAATAATATATGAAAGCTCATAAACGTACAATTCATTCTTTGTACTTGAAAAAAGGGGGCAAAGAAAGAGTGGTGCTGATATAAAACCCCTGGAGGTTTCAATACAGCTTCAAGGCCACACTTTGTTCTTCCTCAATCAACTTTCTAGGTTTTACTTCTTCTATGAAAAATCATTACCTATGGATTCCTCATCTATTAATGTGCCCATAATTACACTGTTTTCTTCCATATTTCTGTTCAGAAAATATTGCACTATTGACTATTTCCTCTACACTATTTTGGATCAAATCTTGCTATCTCTGCATTCAGTTTATTTCGTTTTCTACAACCTATTCCCCCCCCCCCCCCGGTGTCCTTATTTCTACACCCAAACATTTAGGAACACAGTCTCAGACTTGGTTCAAGAGCAGTTTCAAAGTATATTGTTGGATCCATTTGCTTCATGCTTCACTACAAGGTCCCCCAACATGCAACATCTCCGCAAAATAAGAAAATCTAACAGATTATAACCCACAGGACATAAAATAACCTAAATATTTATACAAATGCATCCTAAGTGCAATAAAAATATTTGATTTTCCTGTATTGTGTAGGAAAAGAATCTTACCTAAAATACACACCTCTGAGACATTCCATCAACAATCAATAATACTGTAATCAATAATATCTATCCTATTAACCATAAGCCTCAATACAAAATGTTTTTCCTCATCTTTTCTGCTTTGCAAGTACCCAATTTAAATATCCTCTTTGAATCGGAATGTTACATTATTTAGCATATTTGTTAATATGCAGAATATGAAAAACAATGATACTCCTTTCCTCCTATCTTCAGCTAATGTACGCAGAAATATTCATTCAAGTAACAGCAAAACTTTAAATGACCTAGTTTCATACAAAGTTTTAACTATCAGAAAGGAAGCAGTTTCAGAAATCCTTTTGATTCAAATACTTAAAGTAAAAAGAAAGACAGAATATGTGTGGGAGACAGAGATGAAAGGAATCTAGTCATGGCTCTTGAAATTCATAATGTGGTTGGGACTATAATTTTTAAGGAGGCATGCCTCTGTGTGCACGTACGCACATGTGCGTAGGGAAAAAAGTGTGTGTGTGGGGGGGGAGAGGATGGAATGCAATTTCTTTCCATTCCAAGTTTTGGCCCAGTGGTATTGTACTGTCTTCCTTTGTTTAACAGCTGGGCTAAATATAAAGTACAGCATCTTCTGTCTTTTTTTTTTTTATTGAAACATATCTGGAGAGAAAAAAAATGTCTGCAAGACAAGGAAATTGTGTCTATGCTATAACATATCTGCCATTAGCTTGACAATTTTCTAGCAATCAGTCTCATGCTATGAATCACAAGGGAATATGCTAAGTGAAGGAAGAACTTCGAATTTCCTCTTCTCATGATTGATTTTCTGATTTATCATTTTCACCTTCCTGATACCCCCATTTTAGAAAAGAAAGGTTCCGGTACTGCTATTATCCTTGCTGCGGGATTTATTTGTAGATGGCTATGCTGTTTGTTATCCACTCCAGACAATGAGGCAGGAAATATGGGGATGTAACAGGTACAAAAGATTAATTCTTTTAAAGAGACAGAACCAGTTTGCTTGGCGAGAGTCAAGACACAATTTTATATCTCTCTCCCCCACACACATATTTAATGCAGTTAAAACTGCCACTGCCATATGCAATTAAACTGGCCCCAAACCTGTGAATTAAAAATGTAACTTTAAACATTACAGTTTACATTTACCAAAGTATGTATTTATGTAATGGATTGTGGTATGATTTAGGTTGCTTTGTGCCTATTTCCTGGCAGAGATTGGAAAGTCACCTTTGAGAAGAGTACACATGCAGCCATATTGAAACCACCCATATCTTAACTGTGGAGGGATGATGTTCTGAGACTCGCAGTTCAGTTCGAGGTGGTTTCAGTATTCCATGATAATAATAATTCTTATAATTGTGAGGTCCCTCACTTTTCCAAGATTTTTAGGAAACATTTTCTATTAGGCTAACCTATACTGATTTTAAAAGTTTACATTTCTACAGTGCTAAGAAAACCTTCATCTTGATCTCCTTAGGGCCATCTCACACGGCTTACTATAAGGAATCGAAACCATGAGATACTTACTTGAATAAATATAACATTGTCATGTGCACAGCTGCAGCACATTTGACACACACCCAGAGGACAGGATAGGCTGCATCCAAATGCTCTCTACTGCTCAAAGAGTATTTTTGGATGTGCAAGGGAACAGGTAAAGCAAGTCCCCTATCTCTATTGTCACAAGGTGTGGTATTATCACTGCTTTGCTTACCTATAAACAAGATGTCTGTGGAATTTGTGCCTTGGTTTAAAGGAGAATCACACTTTTTGGAGGATTCACAGCATGTAATGCTACCTAAAAGGAAGAACTCTAGAGGATCAATTAAAAGCATTGAGTAATTTAATAATAGCTGCCTAGATGCCCTGAGCACATCCAATATCACCTGATTTTGGAAGCTCAGCAGGGTTGGCCTTGGTTAGACCTTGGTTGGATGGGAGACTACCAGGGAATACCAGGTGCTGTAGGTGCATGGAGTAGGAATTGGCAAACCACTCCAGTATTCCTGCCAAGAAAACTCCATGGACATGGAGTAATGAAGAGTCGGTCATGACTGTAACGGCACAACACAACCATTTAATAATAAGATATTGTCCAGCAGCATGTTCTATGATAGAGGACATGGTATATTTTCTATCAGAATACCCTCTATATGCAGACTTGCAGGACCACTATCTTAAATCCTTAACAACCAGGATCAAGAACACCTCTCATTTATGTATAGCAGGCATTCCAAAGTCAGGCTGGGGGGGGGGCAAATGCGGCCCATTTACAAATTGCGAGTGGCCTGCGGCCTCTTCTCACTGACTCAGCCTGTCATGCATCCCCACCAGCTGGCCCTTCCCCATACCGGATGGAGGCATCAGCTTGCAGTTTTATGTTTTTGCCTGCCCTCCCTGCCTCAGTCCACCACTACCCAGCCACATTCCCAGCCTACCTGCCCACGGCTCCATTGCTGCAGCATCCCCCCTTCCTCCTTGCATGTTACAGAGAGTTGTCCAAAGTCCGGCCCGGGAGCCCAATGCGGCTGAATGGTCAGCCCACATACATTTTCACCTCGCCAAATCTGGCCCTCCTTGCAAAAAGTTTGGACACCCTGATGTATAGTTTTCTTTCTGTTTGTTGGCAGGCTACTACATATCCCATAGGACTGCGACTGCTGAATTTGGTAAATGAGCGAAGGAAAAGGCCTCATGGTTTCTGTAAATTATTTTTATAACACGAAACTTGTCTAAGAATGCTTCTTTCATTATTTTATACTTTTCTGATTGTTTATATGTTATTTATTTGGACAATAAATATTAATTTTTAAAGGTAAAGATAAAGGTCCCCCCCTGCACATGCATACCAGTTGTGTCCAACTCTAGGGGTGGTGCTCATCTCCATTTCCAAGCCAAAGAGCCAGTGCTGTGCAAGTCTGTGGCCATGTGGCCAGCATGGCTGAACACATTTCTGTGCATGATTCCCGCTTTTTACAGTGGTACCTATTTATCTACAGTACTTGCATTTACATGCTTTCTTTTGGCAGGAGCTGGGGTTAACAGCGGGAGCTCACTCCGCTGGGTGGCACCCAGGATTCGAACCGCCGAGCTGCCGACTTTGCCACCAACAGTCTTCACTGAGCCCAATGAGCTTTTTTTTAAAGAGTGTTTTAATTCTATTTTTTAATTTTTAATTTTTTAAAAGAGTGGTTTAATTCCTGTTCATGAGCTCAGTTTGACTTACTATAATGCAATAAAGTATTTCTATTCATAAATAATGTATACTACATGTAGTACAAGATAAAGGACTGTACTACACAGCCCTGTGATTATTTCAGCATAGCTTTATATTTCCTTTTTCCAGAGGAGTAAGGAAATATAAACTGTGTTGAAAAAAAGCTCTTATTTAATAATTGAACCATAAAAGGTTAGCTACAGACCTTATTAACTTAAGTCACATTGATTTCAACAGATACACTCTTCATGTGAACATGTCCAATTTTAATCCATAATAATTAAGGCAAAGGTAGCTTTATCTTATATGCATTCATTCCCATATTCACAGAAACCATCTCAAGGAGAAGCAAGAATACTGGAAAATGCTATTAAATCCTTAGAAATTTGGGGTGATGGTTGAGTTATAAAGTGGGAAATCCCAAACAATCTGATGTCCAATTAGTCATCTGGGAAAGATCCCATATACATGCACAGACAAACAGTGCTTGGCACACAATTTAGTCTGCGGAAGTAGCTTGCAGAGATGTGAGGGAGTACTATTTTCTTCTCATTTATTTTGTCAAACATGGATGGGGAATATTTTCTGTGAATCTGATGAAGATGCTTCCAGCACAGCTTGCTTTCTCCTGGATAATGGAGTGCCGAATTTCTGTGCAAAGCCAAATTCTCTTAAAGGAGCAGAATAAAGCAGTGGAATCTGCCACTTCTCAGACCCAAACCTAACTTTGTATGTGATACCTCTGACTGTATTCATAGAATATGACTCTGTTATTAGATCTAGATTTACCTACAATCTGAATTTAAGACTGTGCGGAAGAAAGCACTTTGCCTGCCACTGAAATGATCTGACTGGGAAACTGGCTAGGAACTGGCATGAGGTCTTTGCAAGGCAAAGAGTGAACAAAGAAAACAATCAGATTGGAAGGCTGGATTACCAGACTGGCGTAACAGTTATCTTGTGCAAATAATGTCAGGCTGCATTTCACATTGTTTTATCTTTGAGTGCTACTGTTCCAGATCACCCAGTGTTAAGGATTCTGTGAACACCATGTTCTACACTAGACATGGGCACGACTTGGCGAAATTCTCATTTCCGTTTCTGTTACTCGTTTCCGTTACGCAACGGAAACGGTAACGACAATTAAGCCGTCAGAACTCGAACTCCAACCGATAAAAGAAAAATTGGGTCTGATTTGTTGTTTTCGTTCATGGCATCGTGGCGATCGCGTGATGCCAAGCGGGCGGCACAGAAAAAAAGTTAAAAAAAAAACCCGATTCCCGGCCAAAAAAGCAGGCAAAAATATGCCTGCCTGAGTGAGGGCACCTACCAGAGGGGTGGTTTCTGGGGGTCCCCGGCCTCCCCCCCCTCTCCTGTCCTGGGCTGCTCTGGTGGGGGGCATCCTCATCGTCTCGCCATGCCATGCGGTGCGGGGGGATCCAAAATGGCGACCGCAATATTTTTTTGAAATCGTGGTCCAAAAACCCACCAAAGCACCACACAGAAGCATGCGAAAATTAGGTATTTTAACTGCCTGAATTTTTACAGTAGCAGCAGTGGGTTTTTCTTGCAATAAACGTCTGTCTCCAATCCCATTGATTTTATTTTATTTTATTTTATTTTTATTTTTTTACACCTGCGCAATGATGGGCTGGCCATGGGATGGGACCATGCAAATTTTTGGAGCCATTCCACCAATCGCATGGCCACTTGGCCAGGTTTTGACTGAGACTTCTGGGATGTGCCAGTCGGGCATAAAAAGCCCACTATAATCCTAGCCCTAACCCTAACCCTAACCCTAACCCATATGCCAGTACACTGTCCTTCTTAGTGGGTCAGAGGCACCCAGAGGTGCAGCCCACTAACTCACCCTAACCTTACCCGTAATAACCCTAAGCCTAGCCCTTGCCCTAACCCCAACCCTAAGCCAGATCTGTACTCGCATTGCACTACACACAAGTACATTTCCCTTCTTAGTGAGCCAGAGGGCGCCCAGCAGAGGCATTCTTTCACCTCGCTCACCAGTCCAAGTTCCAAAAAACTCTGTACGCCAGTATTCTGCCCTTCTTAGTGAGCTAGAGGCACCCAAAAGAGAGGTGCCTCTGCCAGTGCCACTTGGTACGCAATGGCTACACGGTCATGTACCCTTCCCTTTCCCTTTGTAGGGGGCCAGAGGAGACATCCACGCCAGAGAGGTGCCTCCAGGAGCCTGCTAAATGCCTTCCCTTCGTAGCGGGCCAGAGGAGGGACCCACCCCAGAGAGGTGCCTCCAGGAGCCCGCTACCCTACCCCCCCCTAAACCAGTACTAACGACAAATGACAAACGAAATGACAAATTTTTGAAAAAATTCGCGACAAATGGAAACGAGCCGAAACGGGCTGGCTCCGACACATGACAACTCGAAACGTCATTTTTCCTGGTCGTGCCCATCTCTATTCTACACAGAACAATGGTTGACAGGAAGATCTTTCATTTTGCTTGCATTGACCCATTTCTAAAACTGTTGGTAGCATATAAAGCACCATTCAAATAATGCTCTCTTTGAGAGAAGAAGCCAGACTGCTTCTTGTAATCACATTAATCACTAACCAAAGCAAGTTGTTTAACTAATGAGGAGAGAGGACTTTACAAATGCTCTAATTTAATGATTTAGGATCTGTACCATCAAAGGCATGCTGGGCCCTTCCATCACTGTCACTTTCTGAACAAGAGGAAATAAAAATGTTCCATTTTTAACGACTACTTAATAAAGGCTAATGGCCGAACAATGCAGAGGTTTCTGTCACACTAAGTCATACTGCTAACAATACCTTGGATAAAAATTCATTTCCTATTTGAAAGAAGCTACTTCTGAAAACGAAGATACATGCCTGGAGAACTCCTAACCTATTAATCACTTAGGCAAATTGAAGTTCAGATTACACTAGTGAACTGAATTTAGAGGAACACGCCAATTTTCCAAGCTGTTAGGCAGTTCTTCAAAATAATCTGAATAGATACCAGATATGTTTATATGCTTTTAAAATTCTGATTTAGCTATGGCGAGTAGTGCAGTATACTGAAGAGGAAGTAAGAAACTGTAAAACTGTTTTAGAACAATGGTAGCATGGAGTAACCGGGAACTTCCAAAGAAAGCCAACATATCTGCTCGCTTTAAGAGAAAACACATTTTTGCCATCTTCTGTTGAAATGCTTTGTAAGGGGACTAGAAACACAGTGTAAAATAGAGGGTAGTGTTTGATATTGACATGCTAAGAAAAGGTAATAGACTGTTGTTCCCTTCAAAGCACGTTCAAGTAGATGTGATGAAAGAAAAAACAAGCACTTCCCTCTTTTAAGAGAGAAACAGATCAAGGCCTAAGTTTTTACTAGATAGAGGTATTTCCAAGATTGCACAGATTCAATACAGTTCTGCTACTTGACCTGAAAACAATATCGCAATCCTAAAACTGTGATGAGGCTGCTATGGTCCATGGAGCTCAGGATAGGATGGTAATAAGATACCTTCACTGGAAAGCTGCACACGAGAGCAGTCAGTTGTTGGTTTTTTTCTAATGAAAGGTTGCTTCAGTGTATAATGGTATTATAAAAAAGCAAAGAAAGGAGAAATGGGGGAGTATAAAGAAAGCTCCTGCACAGAACCTTCTGTTACACAACATGACAAATAAGGAGCTGTGCAAAAGTGTCCCTTGGGCCAGTCATTCTATTTCCAAGTGTTGGAGGAAGTTTCATCTGGAAATATTTTCAACTTTCTATTGACCAAAATGAGCCCCATACCTTACAAGACTATGACTGTGTACCTTTACTTTGTTATGTAGTTGATTTTATTGTTCTAAATCATGCCCTTCTGAATCCCTTTTGGAAACTCAGCTTTCCTTTCATTGCATGCCCATACTGCATTAAGACTGATCAATCTGATCACCTCCTTTATCAGTGATGGCACAACTTCAGCCCTCCAGATGTTTTGGACCACAACTCCCAGATTTCCAGGCCTGTAGTGCCAATGACAAAGGACTATGGGAGTTGTGGTC
The DNA here is from genome assembly GCA_029282475.1 of Phrynocephalus forsythii. Lineage (NCBI taxonomy): Eukaryota > Metazoa > Chordata > Lepidosauria > Squamata > Agamidae > Phrynocephalus > Phrynocephalus forsythii. Next base: position 12,194,670 of record JAPFRF010000004.1, read on the forward strand.
CAAAAAGTCTGGAGGGCTGAAGTTGTGCCATCACTGATAAAGGAGGTGATCAGATTGATGTCAAAGGTTCATCACCACTGCCCTATATGCTGTACATTATAACTTTCTTCAATATTTATCCCAGTTTCAATCATTTCAATATTCAAATTGAATTAATAAATCAATCTTGTGCCATCAAGTCAGTTCTGACTTATGGTGACCCTTTCCAGGTGTTTCTAGGCAGAGAGTCTACAGAAGCAGTTTACCATTCCCTTTTTCTAAAGGCATGCTGAGACTGTGCAGCTTGAGTAGATTACCATCACAAAATGATATAAATAAATAAAAATTACAGTTATACCTTATTCAAAATAGCCACAATGAACTTTATGTTTAAAGAAAATCTGCAGCAAGGTCTCTAGCCTTTGTCCTAGTTGATTGCAACTGTGATAGGATGCAAGTCTACAAATGCACTGGTAGAGAAGGAAAGGTGACAATAAATGGCCAACAGAGAGTCTTTGTATTGAATATGAAATATTGGCTTTTCTGAAGAGCATGAAAAAGAGTATGAAAGTGAAGCTTAAAACACTGTTCTAAACCTTCTGTAAAGTTGTGAAATTATAAGCATCTGTGGAAAATTATTTGAGATACCATTCATTATGTGCCAGTAGAACTCAAATACCATATTTTTGTTCTATAAGATGCACTCCCCCCTCAGAAGTAAGGGGAAATGTCTGTGTGTCTTATAGAGCAAACACAGTAGTCCCCACTACATATCTATCACAGATTTTATTTTAGAGAGAAGTTACCTGCATGGAGCCTCTCCCATCCCCTGCTGCAGCCTGGATTCCACAGTTCCAATCACCTCATTTGCAAAGAGATCTTCAAGGAGACTCTGCCCTCTCCTTTTGTAACTTGGATTCCACAGTCCCAATCACCTTGTTTGCCTCCCTTTTTGCAGCTTGGATTCCACAGTTCTAATCACCTTGCCAGCCTCCCCTTTTGCAGCCTGGATTCCCCAGTTTCCCAGTCCCAATCACCTCCTTTGCAAGCTTCCCCTTTTGCAGCTTGGATTCCACAGTTCTAATCACCTCATTTGTAATCCTTCCCTTTGGCAGCCTGGATTCCCAAGTCCTAATCACCTTGTTTTCAAGCCTGCCCTCCCCTTTTGCAGCCAGGATTCCCCCAGCATGAAACTTTAGGCTAAACATTTCCCCTTGTTTTCTTCCTCTCAAAACTAAGTGGTTCTTATGGTCAGGTGCATCTTATAGAGTGAAAAATACGATATATATCCACAGAAAATATATGTGTACATCCATGGCCAGTAACTTCCCGAAAATGAGTTTTTCCAAATGAACTGTTAATATTTTCTCACCAAGTCTTCCTTCTAATAAGCTTTCTGAAAATTCCCACCTTTCCAGGGTGGAAAAATTTTACTAATACATTTCATTGTTTACTGAAGTGTTTGGTTTTATATTGAGAAGGTGAACAAAGTATATCTCACACTAAATTAGCAGCTTCAACAACATATAGCCTGTGCAGTCCTTAGTACAAGAAGAACACTAATACTATTATAATGAACAAAATAGAAGCGGGAGCATTTACAGTACCTTGTTACTTCTGCCCACACCTTTGGTGGGTTATTCATAAATTAGACATTACTCTTGGCAATTTCCCTCACTGAACCAACGGCATGAAAGTGAAATAGTGGCTTCACAGAAATGCATCCTTGTGCCCCCATATCCCACTCTCAGGTATTTCTCATTTGCCTTTGGTCCTGTGCCCCAATTTATTTCCCGTCTCTGGAACACACCCCAGGGCAACTAAAGGAAATAGGAATGATGCCAATAACAGAGAGCTGCATGTTTTCTATGCTCGGTTTTCTACATGGAGTATTTTAAAAATTTATTGTTCTCACCATTTAACCACGGTGCCCCACGGTGCACTGGTTAAATGCCTGTACTGCAGGTAAAACTGTGCTCATGACCTGGGTTTCAATCCCAGGTAGCAGGTTCATGGTTGACTCAGCCTTCCATCCTTCCAAGGTCAGTAAAATGTGTACCCAGCTTGCTTGGGGGGGGGCAATGTGTATCCTGCATACTGTTATCAAAAACTGTAAACCACCCAGAGACTACTTGAAGTGGTATGGGGCGGTATATAAGCAGAATACTTTGCAGAACACTTTGCTTTATGCTAGACTACCCCCTCCCCAAGACTTCCTCACTTTGGGTAAATTCCCTCAGTGTCCTACCATGATAAGACCCTAATCCTGCACTGCTCACCCTCTGCTTGTGGGTCATTGGCCTGCTTCTTCTTCACAGAAAATTGCCATATTCTGTACAGCTTTCTGAGAAAACTTGTGAAGACTCTGCAGAAATCTGCTGAGGAAAAATTAGGAGCAGCTAAATTGTGCAGCTCAGTGCTCTTTCTGTGGGAGCCTGCATCAAGAAAAAAATGCTAATCTGCAAATAAACTCCCAGATTTTGCACAGCTTCACACCATTTCTCAGGTGCACAAATCTTGCTCAAAAATTTGGGGAAATATGTGGAGCAAAGATGCAATTCAGCATAGCAGCTATAGAATTCTGTGTAGCTCGGTACCTTTTCTGGGGAATCTTGTGCTGGATTCTGAGAAAATATGTAGGAAAAATGACCCTCTGGCTCTACATCAAACTACCAAATTCTGGGAAATCTTGAGCAGGATTTTTGAGACTGCTGGGCAACTTAGAATTTTTTTCTGGGGATTCCTTAGCAGGAAAGAGGGCATCAGGTGTAGGAACTGTAACAGTTCTGCACAGATGGGAATTCCTTTTGAAAAAACGACTTTTGAATCTTCAGGAAAATCCCGTGAGATTTCTAGCAAAGGTTTGTCAGGAAAGAAAATGTATAAAGAATAGCCTCACTGTGAGGGCAATAGAGGGACATACACACACCCTACATTTTCACTGAGAACAAAAGGCCCTGAAATTAATCAAATAAACCTTTTGCCTCAATATTATTCACTTTGTGCGTGTTGTGTCATTACAGACATGACCGACTCTTCGTGACTCCATGTCCATGGAGTTTTCTTGGCAGGAATACTGGAGTGGTTAGCCAGTTCCTACTCCAGGCGCCTACAGCACCTGGTATTCCCAGTGCCTAATATGAATCTCATTTGCTGTTTCAATGCCCTTTCCTCCCAATTTGGGCAGGCTTTTAGAGTGCTTCAGAATCTTACTGTCATAATCAATTCAGTATCATAAACACACTTAGTCATCTTAATATTTATACTTCACTCTGGGTCATTTATGAACCAGTGGCACCAGTCACAACAAAGATCCACAAGGGGCCTCATAGCTCACCTATTGCCATTGTAGAGATTCACTTGACTATACTCTGTTCTTTAATTAGTTTTCCATTTGAAAGAGCATTGATTAATTGGATACATTTTTACTCTACCTTTCTCCTTGGAAAAAGAACCAAGGCGGCTTACAGCATTGAAGGGAATTGGACAATATACAAAGTTGGAGGCAATGAGTATACAGTTGTCCCCCGCCCTTTCGCGGTTCATATACTGTGGTCCTGATACATCGCGGGTCTGCAGTATATTAAAAAAGGCCTCCTGGGGTAAGGAGGAAAGGCCTTCCCAGGCCTGTCAGAAGCCCCAAAAGTGCTTCCCTGCAAACTGTAAGTGACTTCCGGTAAACCAGAAGTGACCTCTGGATCACTAGAAAGCACTTTTGGGGCCTCTGACGGCCCAGGAAGCCCCTTGCTGGCCTGCCCGGAGCAGCGCCAGGCCTGGGGAAAGTACAAGAGCCCGCAGAGAGCCTCCCCCAGTCTTGGCCCGACCCAGCATCTGCATATTGTGGATTTTCAATTATCGCGGGTCAGGTTGGGTCCCCAACCCCCATGATAGGCGGGGATTTACTGTACAACAATTTCCAAGTAACATTAAAGATAATTTTTGAAGCAAGGAAAATGAGTGTGAAGAGGATTCTTGCATGATTAAAAAGGAAATATTAAATCGAAAAACAACAAGCAAACATTAAGGGGGAAGTGCCACTGTGAGAGATGGAAAGCTAAAATGGAAATAAACATAGGTAGTACTACAAATTCAGAGCAAGCAGTAATGAATAATTACCCATCTAAACTGGGTAATAAAGGGTAATAAAGAAAGACTACTGAACATTACAATCCCTCCAACCATGAAAAAAAAATCAAAAGAAAAGTGAGAGGAACACAGCTCGTGAAGCAGAACAATTGCATTTGAATGCCTTTTGGTTTCAACACTACTTTTTATTCTAATTTTAAACCCGCAGTACTGTACATGAATCACCTAATATGTCAAAGCAGATCGCACAAAGGAAAAATTCACTCAGGGGCAAAATAATAATAATAATAACACTTAGGTTAATTACTCATTTGAACAGTATAAAATGCTTAGCAGTTTCTGTCAGTCTTCCCTACAAGGTACCAATTCCTGAACATAAGTACAGTGGACCCTTGTATAACAAACAGTTTGTATAACATAAAAATTGTACACCATAAAATATTCCGGAGATAGGGGAAATTTGCAAATCTGTACAACATAAAAATGGGATCACTCCATTTTCAATGCATTCCTATGGGAAATTTGTATAAAGGAAATTTTGCTTAACATAATTTCATTTGGAACGAATTAATGTATTCCTATGGGAAATTTGTATAAAGGAAAATTTGCTAAACATAATTTCATTTGGAATGAATTAATTCCTTTATACAAGGTACCACTGTACATATAGTGATAGTATCCTACTACAGGCCCACCCACCTTTTATTTTCTCCAAAAAAATATTATTAAAACTGATTCATGAGCCCTGTCAAAATTGAAACACATCTTTAACGTCTCCTAAGACATTCATCTTAGTCATAACCAGTAGGGGTAAATTACTTTCCCTTTTGAACTATTATTTGAGAAAAGAAATACTTAAGTGACTATAATGACTAACTTTCTTAGAAGGCACTCACTAAATTATCCCTTCTATTTCTGTTATCCGCCCTTGTCTTTAACTATCTCATGTCATTTCTCCTTCCTCAACAGAGAGTAGCTTCATAATGATTTTATTTGCCACTAAATTAGGCAAAGACACTTTTAATACTTGGAAAATGGAGTCCCTACAAGACATCCTATCAGTAAACAAACAGGATACACAGTATGGCAAATCACTTGCCATTTACTAAAATTAACATAGTTAGTGTTGGCAGGTTCCAAGAATCTCATTCCCCTGATATTTTCAGGCCTAAATTTGAGAGTAGGGATGAGGTGGGCCTTGTGATATTGACATAGGATGTGTCTTTATAATGTCACAGTACTGAGACTTCACAATATTAAAAGGACAGGGCAGACAAAGCTTGGGAGAAACGCCATTAGCAGCTTCTGAGCCAGATGATTATAGGAAATAACATGAAATCAATCTGGGTAAAAGCAGGCTAAACTAATATGCCAACTTAGACCTGTGGGTGCCCAAGCAAAAGCCAAGATATCCCCATTAGCTGGAACAGTGGACCCTTGTTCCTGTCTAGGTCTCAAATCCTGTGACATCTTATCTACAGCACACAATGTAAGAGGTCTTCAACCTCTAAAAGGTTCACCACCAGCCCATGGAGATTCCCATCCCCTCCTCCAGGCCCTGTGCTGCTGCCACTAGTTCTTGTGGCACTGGAAAATGCAAGAATATAGAGTAGGACCCCCCGTATCCACTGATACATTATCCACTGATTCAGTTATCCATGGTTGGCAGAAGAAAAAAATTAAATAATTCAGCAGCCACAAAGCAAGCTATTGTCACAAATAGCATCTGTAAAGCAAGCTACTGTAACATACTGCAGCCACAAAGCAAGCTACTGTCTCAAAACACCAGTCATAAATCAAGCTACTGTCGGGAAACAGCAGTTTGGAGTGGGTGGGCAGGTGTTCTCTCTTATCCATGGTTTTCATTATCCACAGGAAGGCCTGGAACCAATCCACAGTGGATACTGGGGTCCTACCGTACTGACAATTCCATGCATTCATGCCAAAACCTTCACATTGAGCCAGAGACAACTGGTGCCCGCTGGAATAGGAAGAGATGGCTGCAAATGTTTAAATTCACTTCATAAACAAAAATTACCCTTCTTTCGTCTCTAGGCTCTCATTGCTCTGATATACGGTATGTCTTCCTAACCTACGAAACAGTTCCCCAAAACACTTTTAAGAAACCAACCAGTGTAATACTAAATTTAAATCTGTTCCAATAGGACACAACATCCCTCCTCATACCAGTTGCTGGAGAACACAGGAAGATGTCATACTTTGTTGGCATACAGGAAGCTTTTATGCCAAGGTGGATCATTGCTCCATTTAGCACTGTACTATTTACAGCCTTTACACACTGACTGGTACTGGCTTTTCGGGGATTCACACACACACACACACACACACACACACACACACACACACACACACACACACACACACACACACACACACACACACACACACACACACACACACACAATTTCATGCTATTAGTCCTGAAGAGGTTTTTTTTTTTAATTTGCTGGTCCATCAGAAAATATTTATGGCAACATGGAGTAACAATGAAACAGACATCAAAACTAAATACATAGGCCTATAAAATGACTGTGATTAGCTAGCTATAATATTCCATTCCAGTCTAAGTTCCAAGAGATGTTTCAAAGGTAGGCCTGTAAAAGTGCTTTGCAATACTTAACCACAAAGTTATCATGGGTGTATACTCTACAAATACTGTACTAGATTTTCCATTTACAGGATAGGCATACTTAGTAGATAGAAGAGACTGAATAATGAATTTAGACGCCATACTTTTTCACTAAGAAGAAATTATCTTGTAAATCAGATACACACAAGGGCTTCGTTTTAATTGTTCTGTCCTGTTTGTTTCTTTAAAACTAATAAAGCTATTCATTAAATGTGTACATCTTAGGTCACCAAAATATTTTGAAAAGCATCAAATCATATTCACTGATGTTCAGGGGTCTTTGAAATGGGATTGTTGTGCCTTTAAATGTATTTTTAGTATTATTGGTAGTTACCATTTTAATATTAATTTTGTTCAATTCTTTTAAAATATTTGTGTAGTTACTTCTTTAGCTTTTAAATACTGTCTTTTTCATGACGCAAAGGGAAAGTAAAAATATTTTAAAATCAATACTGTAAATAAATTCTTGGACTGATTATAACTGCCAGACAGTTTAATCTTCAGAGCAGAAGTTCTGATATGGATACACAGCATCTGCACATGTCCTATAAAATTTCAGGCTCTTGGACCAAACTGGGACTAATTTATGTCACAATGAGCTTATGGAAGAAATATAGAGAAACATTCGTATGCTCCCCCCAGTTATGGAAAGGCTGATCTGCTTGAGGAAAAAAACCTGAGGCATGCTTAAGAAATTGGCATAATTTACAAAATACATAAAGTTAAAAAAATATTAAAAAGGAAAACAAAAAATGCACAGCAGGAGTTAGATAAAAAGCTGTTTTAGAAATTGTGTGTTCACATTTCCTCATGCTACTAAAAGACAGTCTGTACAGATGTTTTCCGTAACATCAAATCCCTGTGCGTATTCAAGATACCATCTTGATTATTTTGGCTGCAGTCACCCTTTTTCTGGAAGACATATGGGGCACAAGGCATAGGTTGTGCTTCAGACTGGAATATCACAGTATCAGGATGGCTGAGAAAAAAATGCTTCAAAACACACAGAGTGATAAAGCAGCTTTCCATTAAAGTCAGCAAGCTTTCGTTTGCACATCTTGCCACATAAGAGGTATAAGCATCTCAAGTAGAGATGGGCACGAAACAGAAAAATGGTGTTTTGGTTTTTCATTTCTTGTTGAGAGGTTTGTTTCGGTTCATTTCCGTTTGTCGGGGATTTTTTGAAAAATTTCGTTACCATTTTTTCGTTTGTTGTTTGTCGTTTCTACCCGCTTTTTGCGCGATTTTTAAAGCATTTCTGTGCGCAGGCATCCCCCAACGCCCCAGACCAGAGGGAAAACACTAAAAAAAAAAGGATGCTGGCAGAGACACAGGATAGACTAGGTATGCAGGGAGGCTGCAAAGGCAGCGGCGGGCGTTGCCCAGGGTGCAAGGCAGCCGCAGAGTGACTGGACTGCGGGGCAAGGGAGGGTACTCACCGAGAGGTACACAGCATGCACGCACACAGGGAGGCAGCAGGACTGAAGCTAGAGGCGCAGCAGAGACAGCAATCCCACCCTAACTCCCACCAGAGACTGCAAGGAGGACGGGGGCTGCCAGAGCTTTTTATGCCCTCTGTGGCTGCCAGACCTGCCCACCCAGTCTGCAACCTGGGCATGCTATTGGTTGAACATGATCCCACATCACATGGCTTGCCTCCATTTTGTGGCTGGTGGCGACATCCATTTTAAAGGGAAAAGAATAATACATTGCGATGGGAGAAGACTAAAACAAACGTTTTAAGGACCCCAACCCCCCTGGTAGGTTATCAGACAATATAAATAATTATCGCTGCGTTTTTATGGATGTCCAGGGCGTTTTTTAACATTTAAAACAGCTCATTTCATTGCGCGTCGCCATTAACGGAAACGAAACGTAACGACCACAATTTTTGCGGTTCCGTTCGTTTCTTTGCATTTTCATCACAATTTTCGTTTGTTGTTTCGTTGCATAACGGAAACGACAAACGGTAACGGAAACGAAAAAATGTTCGTTCCGTGCCCATCTCTAATCTCAAGACACAGAAGCAGGCATTCCCGTGAAAATACTGGAAACCAAATTAAGAAACATCCACATTATCAGCAGTTTACATGAAATCTCATTTCCATATGAGCTGCTTTTCACAACCTCACCATCACTCTGCTGTCTCCTTACTGGCATTTTTTACTGCTCGTCCTCTCCCCTTTTAATCTGCTCATGGGAGACAACAGGAGACCCTGTACAGCAAATCCAAACAGCTAATTCTATAGCTGCACTTGCCAATGACATCAATGCAGTGTAAACAAACCTCTTACAATCACTAAGGTTTATAGAGGTAGAGGGATAATTTAGTCCGAATCCAAATTAATACAAGACAGTAGTTTTCCATTTTAACATGCTGTAAATGTCTTTTTCTTCTTGCAACAATGTCTAGTCTTCATGCAGTCAACGCGACAGAAATGCAGTTAAACTATCATTTATCAGCCATAAAACTTTTAAATATTTGTGCCAGCACAATTCCAGTGGTATATGTTTAGCTGAAAATTGCTGCATGTTAAGACGTCAGCATGGGCATTTTCTATGGCACACTGAGTCTTCCTACTCGTATGTGATAGCAAATGCCTATGCTGACCTGTTAACTCGTGGCACTCCACCACTGAAATCTAAACCAATGGAATTTAGCTAATCCACATGAATCTAATTGTCCAAGCTTTGGATGTGGTCAGTAGAGTGGCTGTATATCTCAGGCTAATGTGCCAGTTGCATCCATTCCTTGGGATAAATGATGACTAGTTACTAAGCATGTGTCTGCCTTGGAAGTACTTGGGAAATGCAACTGGTATCAAATGGTTACAGAACAATGGATACCTGAAAATGTTATGGAGTGTATGGAACTCCCACATCATGACAAGCTTAGTGGCTTCTCATTTGTCTTGCACCACAACTCAAGGTGGTGTCATTAACTTTTGTCCATAGATCTGTTGTCCAGGCAGCCTGAACATCTGCATTCTTCTGTCTTTGGGCTCTCAAATCTAAAGGAAAAGCCTTCTCATGCTCCTCTTTCACGGATACATTTGGTGAGGATGTAATAAAGGGATTTGTCACTGGCTACTCCTTGGCTTCAGGGCTCCATGCTAAGGCAAGGCAGAAGTGGAACAGGCTGATTGTCTTGTTGTCTTCTATCAGCAATCAAATCAGCTTTGACCATTAAGCTGGACTGTAGTATAAACAAAGTCTGAATTTGTGTAGACACTGCCTTTAAAAAGAAAACAATTTAAAGGGATTTCAATACTTAATATTTGATGTTCTGATTAACTTGCTTTATCTCTTAATCTCTATTGTTTTATCATTTTATCGTTGAATACCTCTGATCCCATTCTGTGAGAGAACAGCAGGGTAGAAATCCATCACGTAAATGCATTATCAAAATATGTTATCTCTGCAAACAGTGATTTCCAGTGAACTGCAATTTTTTTAAGCACTAGCTGGCAAGTTGTATGAATCTGCCTCCCCTGCCCCAATATTTAAGGATGCTATCCTTTTCAAACCCCTTTCTTTGGAAGGCTATCTTCCAGAGGACTTCAGGGTCTGAGTTAGTGGGATAAGGAAGACCTAGCAATAGAAAGAATGAAAAGACACCTGGTTGGACAAATTGCTGACATGCAACCACTTGAATTTTTCTGCACACTATCATTACATCTGGCTTATTTTGGCTGTACTTGCAAGTAAAACTCAGACAAAATGGGCTGTGTGTGACTGACATATAACACTTGGCTCAATTTCACTCTAACAGCCCATTTCAAGCACAATTAAACATATGAACATGACTTTGTGAAGTTGTAGTCTGTCAAGATTATTTCCCCCTTTGTGTGAATTGGTATCTCTGAACTCTTATTAAGGCAGGTTTTTATATCCCTACTGCACCTGATCAGACTGCAGATGATTTTTCCCTGTAGTTAAGGTCCCAGTGCCAAAGGAAACTGTCTTGAGTTATACAGTTGCTGCCATTACACCAGAGGGTTGTTGTCAGCATTTCTTTTCAGTCTATATCCCTGGACAGTTTTATCACTCAGTTGGGATTCTCTTTGACTTTTCAAGCCTTCTGCACAAAGAGTCACAAAAGTTCTTTTGCTATTAGCTAGATATTTCTCCCACATCCAGTGGGGTATGTACATTGTATTGTGGTGGGTGCATTCAATTGATCGTATTGCTCATGTTCTGATCCAACATCTTTAATCAATTGTTGTGAAATTTCTCTTTGTCAATAGACTTCTATTTTCTGATCCTTCCAACATGTCAACTCACTTTGCCCTTTTAAAAACAAACATCAGCACTTCCCAAATGTCTTAGTTGCATTCATATATATTTTAACACTATCTTACCCTTCAACAACTGACTGGTTGCTTCCTCAGGTACATTTGGCTAATCTGTTACAACGTGGGCTGAATATTTTAATGAGCCCTCAGCTTTTCTTTTCCTCTTGTTAAAAAAGTGGCATTACTAAAAACAGCATTGGTACATTCCCCCATCTGAGGAACCACATACAATGTGGTTATTCATCTACTGCACTGGATCCCATTCAGTTTGCTGCTGCACATGATTATCATCAGTCTACCTCCAGGCTGTTTGTGGTCCATATTGCTTAAGGCTAATACCCTATTGGTGCTTGTCAGTGACAGAGAATATGGAGCAGAGGATAGGCAGGTGAAATTAGAAAAAGACCCATACTACCACCCACCAAACAGCACTCACTGATCCTACAAGTGGACAATATATGGGGAGGATGCATTCCCTGACCCTGAACATGAATATCATGGGAAAGGAAAAGAAGGCCAAACCATATCTATTTCGGGCCTTTTCTGTCTACCTCTATGCCTATAATTGGCACTGCCAAAACTCCAAAAGCATTTTGCTTCATTGGCAGCTTTTTGGATCATGCATACTGCAGCTGTGGGAATGGTAGAGAGTTGAACCCAAAACCAAATTAGAATCCTGATCTGAGTCAGAGGTCCCTCTGCAGGCCATCTGTGATCAACATGACTGCACTCACAGGCAGAACTATTGTATGAGCACCTAGTTCTGCATGTTGGATGTTAGGCAGGAGAAACAAGGGGAAGAACACTGGGGGCGAAGAAACATCCTGGTTGGTTCAGTGACGGCACTGCATCAAAGTAAAACCACGAGCAGAGAGAGATCAGGTCACCTCTAACTGGGCATAAATGGCTGTTGACAATTCACTCCTTTGTCCCAGTATTTTTAAACGGCTCTCCCTCCTTTAATTTTTCCCTCTGCATGCCATTCCTTTCCATGTCTTGCCTTTGCAAATCTGATAGCTGGGCCTTTGTTGGATTTTTTTACTGTCAAGAGTTGTCAGGAGGTGCAATTGTTCTGAAAATGGGCTAAGAATCAAATGGAATTGACATCAGAGCAGAGAAGAATAGGTTTCGCTTTCTAAAGCCTGCCATAGCTGCTGTTTCTGAACCGCCTGCTTCCCAACTCATGCTGGGGTGACAGGACAGATCAAGTGCTATCAGTCGGAAATTATCTCCAATTCAATGTGAATTGCTGACTGGTATTTTGGCTAACAGGAACATGTTACATGAATGGCTTTCCTGACTCCTCTCTCAAATCACCTCTCTTCTCTGTCTAATATGTGTACATCCTCATCTTTGAATGAGTGCCCTTTGTCCTTCAAGTGGAGGTGTACTGCTGTTTCTGGTCCTGAGCTGTTGCCCCTCCTATGTTGGGCCATCCTTCTGTTTAATGGCTGTTTATTTTCTCCAATGTAGAGGTCTGCATACTCTTCACTGCAATGGACCGCACATACTATATTGCTCCTTTTGGTTTGGGAGAGGGGTCAAGGAAGCCATTCATGTGAGCACTGAAAAAACCCTCTCAACAGAGGTGGGGGGCTCAGGCACAGTCTACCTGCCACTTATCAGGCAGTGATTTCAACAGTACACACACAAATCAAAAATACTTCATGCCTCCACCTATCAAGGCCATAGGTAACGACCCATACTTTATGGGTTTCAGCCTCCTCCATTTCGGTCCTCATCATCCAACCACCTTTAAGATTACCCAGTGCTTCTCTATAAATGTTTCCCTCTTCCTAACTGACATTCAAGGCACAGATTTAGAAAGATAACAGCAGCTGTGAATCAGTTTTGCTTTTTTTCTTGGGTCTGAGAATCACTTAAACCCCTTGTTCTCAACTGTGAAGCAATTCTGCTCTCCACTGACCCATTTGCCTGTCCTGTTCCCAACTGAAAGCAATGTAGCTTTCCTTTCACTTATAAAAGTGTGCAGCAAAACCTATAACCATTTAGGACAGTTTTACCTACCTAAAAAAGTCCAGCGATTTCTACCTAAATAATTACTCCCTCAAGCATGGTAAATTGTCTAATCTCAAAGAAAAGAGTACTTAAATTAATGCAAGTTGACTACAGAAGGATCAATATTAGCACTTTATTACCAAAGACAAAGTACTACAGGCTGAACAAATCAAATGCCTCCTTTTTGTTTTGCTTTTTCGAGCAGTTCTGTAATTTTACAGTACATTTCTGCAAGTCTATTCTTTAACAAATGCTCAGTTCCTGATTAAATAGTATTTTTTCTGTTGTATTATTTTCATGAATTAGCCCCTGTCTCTGAAAGTTTAAGTTCTTAGTAGGAAATAAACTAAAAGAGAGGAAAAGAAAAGAAAAATTTAAACTTCTGAATGTCCTGGTTTTACAATCAATCTAAGGACTGGAGATATAGTTAAGAGTCAAACCATTTTTATACAGCTGGGTGTTCATAGTTTTCTGAATGGATGAAGAAAATAGTAACTATAGCAGAGCAGCATATTGAAAATTTAACAGATGTGTGTTTCACAAATATTTTCTTCTTCTTTGCAAATACACAGTGTGCATAAGTAAAGCTATGTGCAAAGCAAAACTGAAAACAAGATGACCGATTCCGCTGCTTTTAGAAAAAGCTTGCATTCTGAATCTCTTGTTTTGGAGAAAGTGGAACACGCTCTCCTCCCTATTCACATTATTTATCTCACCCACGTTAGAAGAAAAAAGGCTGGCAATACAATCCCAAACACGCCATCCCCTAGACATTTCATTTAGAGAAGAGCAAGGCAGCTAGACTAACTTTACCTCCTTACTACCATTCCGTTTTTCCTTTCGTTATAGAATTTACTGGATGAAGTAGATGGGATGTCACAATGACTTCCCATCAGAGAGTCACCCATTCCTGCTGTTGTGGTGTAAGAGGGAGTCAGAAGCAGACATTGAGGGCTAGATCCTGTACCCTTTGGCTAGCTCCTGTTAAAGCCAGTGTGATTTACATCAGGGACACAGTTTTGTGCTGTATAAAAACTCTGGCTCCTAACCAGAATGAACAGTGGTATCTCAGCATAATTATAGAAGATATAAGGCTGATACTTACGGCTGTCAAACCCTCTAAAATATTTGCCAACACTATGCAAATAACAATAATAATCTGACACCCCCACCCCCCGAGGAGAATTTAAAATCCCCAAGGATATTTCCTTTTGTACATGGAAGGAAGAATCGGATCCTCCCATGTACAGTTAAGAATGTGTACAACACACACACACAACACACACACACACACACACACAAACACACACACACACACACACACACACACACACACACACACACACACACACAGAGAGAGAGAGAGAGAGAGAGAGAGAGAGAGAGAGAGAGAGAGAGAGAGAGAGAGAGGACAGAAAGAAACAAGAGGGAAACCAGATGGGAATTAACAGGGGGGAATGCTGAGAATACATACATCTAGCTGTTACAGGAAAGTATGCAATTCTTCTCTTGGAGGAATGTAGGGTTTTTTAAAACCTGTACAGAGCCTCATTTCAAACCAGCCTGAATATCCATTATGTACACACAAATGAAAGGGTATCCTGGGCCACAGTGATAGTAATTATGCTATATATGGCAGTCTGTAGTGTGAAACTGTTCTTTCCCCCTCTCCTCCCAATTCACATTATTTATCTCACCCACCTACTCCTCAGCCGCACAATTCTTTAAAAATACTTGCTAGAAATCTTCACACTTTGCAATGGGATTTAATTCTTAGCACTGAGGCAGTGACTCATCCACAGGCGTAATTCCCAACTTTGGGACCCCACTCTCCAGATGTTCTTGGACTCAAACTCCCAGAAGCCTTCATCCCTAGCTTTGCTGGCCTGGATTTCTGGGAGCTGAAGTCCAAAAATATCTGGGTTACCAAAGGTTGGCAACCACTGATCTAGAGGCAAACTTCCTTATTCTCGCATTTTCAGAACAATAAATTCCATGGGTGGTTCTCACAATGATAAAGCAGTTAAGCTTCAGGCCCTGACCACAGGGGCTGTCCTATGAATTAAATCCAGTGTCTTCTGATAGTGCATCCTCTTACACACAAGGCAGAAGTCCTTGTGTATCCTTTAATGAGCACTCATTTATGCCCAACACTTGCTTGTTTTATGGGTGCGGAACTAAAATATCAGCCTAATAATTTTAAAATACTTCCTGTATAATCCCAGAATCAAAGGTGAAAATCTAGATAAATGCCATTTTCCTCAACTGTCATACATTCCAAGTTTATCTAAGTGAAAATAAGAATGGTGCCTGTTAACAGAACTAAACACTCTTCGGCAAGGTCCATGAGTTTTTCTTGAGGCCAGCGTTTTTGTATTTTTGATGCATTCACCAGCCTAAGAAAATGATCGTATTTTACTCCCAACAATGCTTGCAGTTTGAGACTTAAATCAAAAGCTGCTAGCATTTTTGTTCTCAGGCCACTGCAGACAGAATGAAAGAAAGAGAGGAGAAGGTCAATCTGATACGGTGACATCTTTCAAGTCCTCAGGGGAAGGGGGGAGCTACTTTTAAAACAGACAGTTCAGCATACTAAGACTGCTGATCAAAGGGTGTCATGCCATAGTGAAGCGTGAAAATGGAAAACCCTCTCCTGAAATCTCTCTCACGCGATGTATGACATACTTTCTTGTCCTGACCCATCTGGCTACAATACTGTATTTACTGTGTTTATTTTCTGTCTGTTATATAGACCATGCACATGGATCTCTTCTTTAACTTTATAGCATCCCTATCAGAAAGGCCAAGGGGGAGGGCAGAAGATCATCCAGTGTGTAATCTCCAGGCTCAAAAAGAGGGTACATCAAAGGCCAGATGCAGGGGAATGGTATCAGGAGTCTCCTGCTCTCCCAGAGGCACCTGGCGGGGCCACTGTGAAATACGGGAAACTGGACTAGTTGGGTGCTTGGCTTGATCCAGCATGGCTCGTCTTATGTTCTTATGAGTTTCACAGGCAACTGGAGCTTTGAGCCCAGATCCTCTGCGTTCTAGACCAACCTTCTCACCATTTCACCTTACTATTTTTTCCATGGGGGAATAATACAGCCCTATCGCACAGATCTGTTGTCAAGTTTACTGAGATAACCCTAACAGAACCACTTTGAACATTCAAAATAATAACATGTGAATTATAGTTACAGTATTCTTCTGTATATAGGACTATATGTTTTTTCTAAAACTGTTAAGACTAAAAATGAGGGTCATCTTATGCACAGAAGCAAGCTGAGGAGAGAACTGCACAGCTGCAAAACTATAATTCTGGACTGGGAAAGTGGGGATCCTCTTACATATAGGGTTTTTTTAAACACATAAAATATACAGCACATGTATGTTTAATATACTGAGTGAAGGGGGAGGGAGAAGAAATAGTTTATGCCCTTAGTCCATATGTAGCAAAAATCCCTCCTTGCCCACTGTACCCTTATGAACACTTTATCCAACGGGGGGCGGGGGGAAGTTGAGGGAATGTAAAATGGGAGAGGACCTTGAGTGAACACCTTTGCTTTCTCTTCATGCCAGGTGTGAAAGCACCCCTGGATTCAAGCCAGTACTGTATTTGGTCTTGGGGCGCTTATGCATATTTGTGTGTCCTTATTTTGACTACACAGCTCCGTAGGCAGTGTAGGCCTGAGTATGTCTCTTTGAATATGTCTGCCATCCTGATAAACGTGCTAAAAAACAAATTGCAGTTAGGAAAATAATTGAGTTTGCAGTTAGGAAAATAATTCTTCAGGCACTTCAGAAATGTTGGTCTGCTGAAATGATGCCAAGCTACCGGTTTCATTTCAGAGACAGTCCAAGATGTTTTGTCGCCGAGACTAAGGACAAGATGTCCGACCTTTTCTCTCCCTGTCTTCCTCCCCACCTGCAAACAGTGAGCTGAACTGACATCTTGAGTTACTTCAGTGCTAGTGATGGTCCCCTACTGTGAAGAAGGGCAGCAAGTTAAGGTGGAGGGATGCAGGGCAGTTTAGGGAGCACACATTCATTTCTTTCTTCCAATTATGGGGAATGGCTGAGGAGGGAGTTACCTCATGATGAATGAACCACAACTCTGGGATTTATCCCTCCACAGAGTTATTCAGAGCACACACTAAAGAACTGGGCTTAAACAGCAGTTTACTTCTTACCTCTTATCTCTGAATCTCAACTCTGGATCAATTTTTAATTTACTCACATGTTCACAATCCTTCATATGTACATGATATGAGATATCATATAAGTCATATGTACATGATATGAGATGGGGGAAATGCAAATTTCCAATGAGGTAAATAATTTCACCTCCCTTTCTACAGCATACTGTTTTGGGCAACCATGACAGGAAAATGGTAAGCACCTAGAAAAGATCTGCTGCCATCTCCTCATGACAGCAGCCAGAAAAAGTCTCCGAGCCTTGATGTATCTGTAATATATCAGAATTTTCATTAAAAAGAAAAAACTCTGCAATAGGAAGGAATCAGGATATACAAGAAAAGGACCACTGCACTACTAATAGTCTGTTACAAGATTATTTCATTCATGACTAAGCTTTTTTTTTAAAAGATGTCTGAGATCTTTCAGGCTCCATTCTATAAATATTAATGAAATGTTTTCCTTCTTCATGCTGGGTTGCAAATCACTTATTTCTTTCTCCAAATACTGTGGAAAAGACAGCAGCCTAGGGACAATTGTACAGAACGATCAGGAAGGCCCATGACACCTTTTCCTAACTACCAACTGCTGTTTTTTCGTGTGACAGA